>CM057449.1:1566882500-1568132500 GCA_016271365.2 Neoceratodus forsteri
GTCTATGGTCTTCTGCAGCCCCCACAATAAAAACAAACAACTCCACCTCTCCATTGCAACCGAACAAGGAGCCATCCTAGAGCAAACACAATCGTTCAAGTACTTCGGCATCACCCTTGATCCCCACCTCTCATACGCTGTCCATATCATCAATGTTGCAAAGTCTGCCAGTGCGAGGTTAGGCATATTATTCTGGCACAGGAAACACCTAACCCCAGAAGCACTGTCAGTGGGAGTCCAAAGCTCCATCGTCAGCATCACAGACTATGGTCTTATCATATATGGGTCTGCAACTACCACTGTTCTCAAATGTATCACGACCTCCCTGAATAAGGCCTGTCATCTCATCACTGGCTCACATCGCTGTACCCACACATGTGACCTTTATTCCCAATCTGGATGGCTTCAACGGGACAAACGCATAAAATACCAAACCTGCTTCATGGCCAAGAAAATGATAATGGGGCTTGCCCCACCTGGTGCCTATGCCCTCCTTAAGCCTAGACATAGGAACGTCACTACAAGAGATCCAGTTCCCATCTACTACATATCCCATGATGTCACACGACCCAAGGACAAAGATCATTCACCTATTGGGCATCCAACTGGCTCAACTCTCTTGGCAGCGACATAGCGACTGCTCCAACACTCGGCCTCTTCAAGTCCAAGCTGCGCCTCTCACTGCATGTATCCTGCGATTGCCCATCTTAACATTTCCACCATTCCAGCTGCACATACCCCAGCAATCATCACTTACAATCAGTCTTTGCACCACTAGCACCTTACCTGTCATATTCCCTCGACAAGGCCCCCTGGCTGCACTGTCTCCCGCCCTCGCCCACCTCCCCCCATCTCCACTCTTGCCCCTGCCTCCAACCACCTCCCATACTCCCTCTTATCCCCTGCACCTCCTCCCCTCGATCTCCTACCCTGACTTCTCACCCACCCACCCACCCTCCTTCCCTTGTCTTGCTCATAGCTCAAGTCTTTGTACTGGTTATTACATGTCTGTAAGTCAACGACTATATGTTTGTAACTAAAAATGATGACTGTTGCACATGCTGCCGTGGAACCTTTGTAAAAGAGCCTCAGCTCAAAGGTATTGTAATCCTAGATTGAAATAAATGAATAAATAAAATAAATAAAGAGCGGTAAGTCTAAAGGCAAGTGGAAGGCTCCCGGTCCCCCCCCAAACAGTCCATTCTGACCAGAAACCGGTATAAGACTAAACGGAAGCAGTGGAGTGACATAATGAATGAGGAAAATGATTCTGAATCCTCTTAGGCCTCTTCCATCCATATGGACTATCCCTCTCCCTCTAGATCCGACACCAGGTAGCAATCTGCGGTTACTTAACTTAATCCTGTTTTCATTTTCCACATTTTTTCCCATGTTTTGTTGCCTTCTCCATTTTTTACTGTGCCTGGAAGTTTGAGCCTATGCTGCTTCACGCTTAATGTGTGCAGCATGAAATCCCATAGGAAACTTCTTACCTCCTTGCAGAATCTTTTGTATCTCCCACACGATTTTTATTTGATCCAAGATACTAGGTTGAAGACCCATTACAAGCTATCCCAGACTTCTACTGGTTGGACCAAAGGCCCTTCCTATTGGTCCTCTAGTGAGGATAAATGTGATGGCTTATGTATTTTGTTTTCTGGATTTGATTGCACTGTAATGAGATTGGTTGACATTGTCCCTGGCCGTGCCTTACTGCTTGATTGCATTTTCCATCTCCTACGGCTCAGGATTCTGAACATTTATGTGCCTCAAGGTATTGCTGCTCGTTCTGACTTATTTCGGTTGTTACAACCTTATTTGCATACCTCCCGCCATCTTTACATGTGGGGGGGATTTCAATTGTGGTCTTTCCCTGGCAAACAGAGGGGGTTCTACTCAGAAACTTTATGGAGACTCTACCGCATTGCGCACTATTCTTCAGACTGCCTCTCTTAAGGATGGCTACTGTGAGGTGCACCCTACAGGAGCTAAAACTATCACAGAGGCCATCTGGCCACTCGTATTGATTTTTTCTTCATTTCTCAGAATGTTTTTGTTAGCCAGGCTAAAAGTTATTCCTTTGCGAAATCTCGGATCACATGGCCATTTCTTTGCTATGCTCTCCTTCCACAGTTTCCCACCCTCTGGTGGTTTCTTCCCACTGGAAGTTGAATAGCTCTTTGTTGTCTGATGGCTGCATTCATTGGGATTTTCAAGACCTTTTGTTGGCCCGCATTTTGGTTCTGGATGCTTATGTCTACCCCTTACATTGGTGGGAAGACACTAAATTAGATCTCAAACGATTCTTTCATAGGCGTGCTAGGAGGAAATCGGCCTCCTCTTATCATCACTATTTGCTTTTGAGGCGATATCTACAGGATACTATCTCCAGGGTGTGTGAGTCTGGCCATGATTATTCCCCTCTTACTGCTTCTCTGAAAACTCAGATGGAAGCACATTAGTATGATAGGGCTCGTTCCTTGTGTCTCGAGGCCTCTTGCGGCACCCGTTCTTCTAAGGCCTCTTTTGATGTCTATTGGCGTTGTTCTGACAGGGTGTCAGCCATGCATATTGAACACCTTGCTGACCCAGACTCCTTGACAGTTTAAGATACCATGACCTCTGTGTGGGATAAGTGACAACACCAGAGACGAAATGTTCAATTTGGTGCTCACACTAACTTTGTGTGGCCCATTTATTCAAAAACAAATAACTTAAATTCAGGCTCTTCTTGAGCTTTAACTTCCAAAACTTAAAGTAAGTGACTTCTTATTTAAAATAAGCAAAAAAAAAACAAAGTAAATAATTCAGTATAACAACTGAGCTTCAGTATCCTCACATGGAATACTGCCACAGAGTGGTACCTGCAAACAGATAGAACCACTATCATCTGTGCAATCCACCTGTTTGGTCCCTTGTTTCTTCTCTTTATATAATGATCAGAGGATGATATCATTGGTCACATGATCTGCCCCCTAACTCTAATACATCAAATAAACCTATTATAATACAGTATTATGGGGCGTCACACAGACCTACACCTTTATTTTTACTATATTCATTCTGAACATACCATATTACACACACACAGAGTTTAATAAAAAAAAATAGAATTTGACCTTGAATATACAATTGCTAATTATGACAGATGATCCCTCCTACTTTTGGTGACCTCAAGTGCTGTTAGGACTGTAAAACTAGCCCACTAGAGGGCCGCTGGCTTTTTTTTTTTATTCAAAATGTACTACGGAGGTTATGCGTCTTCAGCTCTCACCCCAAAACAACCTTAGTTCTCAGGGGAACTATGAAATATTACTTTGAACACAGATTTATTTTTATTTATAAAGCGGGGAAGGAGTGAACTCATGATATGGTGCACAATTCTGAGACTAAGGAGAAAAGTATAATGGACTGTTTATCATGAACTGACAGCATGATTTATAACAGGCTAGCCTGCAATAAGGAAACTGTGTTTTTAAGTGAACACTCTATGGTTTATCTATAGGTAGTTAAAATACACTGCCTACTTCCATTTTGTAAGGAGGATTTAAACACTATAAATGTGCCACTATATGGACATGAGAGATATAGCAAAGAAGGAATATCACGATGGGAGGCCACCCCAGCATGATATAGGAGAATAAAAGGATAGACGAGAACAAAATTACTACTGCAGTAGATTTATTAAAAAAAAAAAAAAGGAGAAAAGAAGCAGAAAATGTCCAAGTGGGGGAAGGGGTTGCTTATACTAGCACAACCTCTCTCCAGCACAAAGTTTTTTCCCACCTGGACAGTGTTTTTGGGACCCCTACAGTAACCTCGCCTGCAGTTGCTTCTTTTCTTGATTTCTGACTTCCATCTCCCCCTCCAGATCTCTGCACCCAGTTGACTGTCCTGTTTTCCTTGTTGGAGGTGTGGACAGCCATCAAGAAGCAGAAAAGGTGTACTTTCCCGGGGCCGGATGGCCTAACAGCAGAGCTTTATCACACGTTTTCTGACCTTTTTCTCCTATTCTTACCATGCTGTTCAATACTATTATTTCTACTCATTCTGTTCCCCGACATTTTTCAGATGCTATTATGTTTCTCTTGTTTAAGAAAGGGGATAGGACGGATATTCGGGATTGGAGACCATTGAGCCTCTTGAACATGGACTACAAGATTTTTGCATCTGTCCTGCTCCACCGGCTTCTTCCCGTTGCATCTCATGTTATCTCAGAAGTTCAGACTTATGTTATCCCCTGTCGTTCTGTTGTTTCGAATCGTTCTCTTCTGAGGGATGTATCTGCCTTCAGCTCTTCTTCTTCTCCCTTGCTTCTCCTTTCTCTGGATCAGGAGAAAGCATTTGATAGAGTGAGCCATGACTATCTCTTTCATGTCCTTCTCACTATGGTATTCCACAATGTTTTATCCAATGGATTAAATTGCTCTATTCTACTGCTTGGATCCAGCCTTATGTGAATGGTGCCCCTTGTTCCTCCTTTTTGAGTCGGACTGGTGTTCAGCAAGGCTGCCCTTTAAGTCCTCTTCTCTGTGTTTTTCATATTGATCCTTTGCCTAGCAGGATTTTACACCATCCTTCTCTTCCTCATCTCTCCTTTTCTTCTGCGTCCCCTATTCCAACAGTGTTGGCTTATGCGGATGACCTTTGTATTCTCACCACTCCTCAACTTCAAGAGATGGACTTGCTTCTTCTTCTCACGGACTTTGAACAGGTGTCTGGTTCAAGGCTGAATTACAGTAAAAGCTCAGCTTTGTACCTCCTGATGTTGCCTCCCCGATTCTCCTAGCCATATTGCTGGGGTACCTTTGTACTTCACCCCCAATCAAGATTTTAGGACTGACATTTGGTGCCACTGATGATGCCCTCACTAACTGGACTGTTATTCTGGATAAGGCTTTCCACACGGTTACTTCCTGGAAGGGTCATACTATAGCTAAATGGAAGCAGGTTTGCTGTTGAAAATTTTTGTTCTTCCTTTGTTTCTTCACTTAGCTTCGGTTTTCCCAGTTCCTTTTTCTTTGGAAGCCTTTTAATATGATGTTTTCTTTCAGGGCTTCTGGGGTAGCCGTTTAAACCTGGTTAAGCGAAATTACACATATCCTGATTATAGCCATGGCAGAGTTCGGATGTTGAACCTTTTGGTATTTTTTCACTGTTTGTTTCTAAAGTCCACTATTCCTTACTTGCTGCACACCCAGCCATTTTTTTGCTTGTCTCTTCTCCATCATCGTGTTGCTCCATTGTGCGAGGTATAGCGTCTTCCTCCTAAGGAGATTCCTTGAAACTTTCGAAAATATAATCTTCCCCATTATATTATCCCCACCTTTTTAAAGATTCGTCAGTGGTCTTTGACTTCTACGACAATTCTTTCTTCCTCGAGGAAGCAATTATATCAGTCTATTTTGGGGTCATCCTTTCTGGACCTTCTGGTGTTACGGGACTCCCTTGACACTATTTTGGACTCCTTTTGTGTTTTTCACCAATTGACTAATCCCTGCATTCCTCAGCGGGTTTGGGATATTACCTGGTTATCATGTCACGAAAGGCTTGGTGTTTGTGATAACCTGAAACATAAAGCTCAGGAGGAAAGAACTTGTTCTCGTGACTCGTGCCCTTCCATTCCTGAATCCATGTTTCATTTTTTTATTGATTGCCCCTCTACATGACCTGTCTGGACCCTTCTCCTTCATAAGTGGAAGGAAAAAGCCCTTCCAACCCTTATGTATGATAATTTGATTTATGGCAATTATCCTCCTGGTCTGAGTCAATATCACCTCAGTATTCTATGTTTGATTTTTGCGTTTTGTCACTACTATTTGTGGCAGGCCAGATGTGCATTTTTGCTACAACAGAAAGTCTGTAGCCCTACTCAGATAGTCGCTCAGATATTACAAAGTTTACACACTGTCTATTGCTCAGAGAAGACCTCTGTACTACCTAGGGTTTTCCGACGATACTGGGATTCTTGTTCCTGGATTTTTCCCTGACTGTTAGTTTTTTGCTTTCAACACGTTGCTTATTCATTTTTTGTATTTGTTAGGTGCTGAGTTGGCAGTTCTTTGTTTTTTTGTATTTTACAGGTTTCTTGTTTTAATTCTCTTTTTTTATGTGCTCTGTTTTTGCTTCCTGTCTGAGGATTGTTTTCTTTCTCACGTTTTTATGTATTATGTAATACTTCTCCCTGTTTTTGACCTCTCATGTTATGCTTTGTGTGACTTAATTACATTGTCGTATGTTTTGTTCTGAAGTTTTGGCTTAAACAATTCCCCTACTCTTTTAGTGGGGATGAGATGGGGTTATGTACACATGCAGATTATTTATGTTTGTAGTTCATGTATGCTGTAATACTTATTTCTGTTTTTGATTTCTTTCATTATGATTTTGTATGATGTACTACTATTTTGAAAAATTTGTTTTAAGTTTTAAATAAAAAAAATTCCCCTACTCTTTGGTAGGTGGAGCTGTTGTTCTGATGTCCTCTGGTCCTGTTTGAGACTAGTCTGCTGGTGTACCTGCAGGTGAGATGATCTCCCTCCCTGCAGGTTCAGCCCAGGAGAGCATATCTTGTATACCTGCAGTTCCTGTGGAAAGTGTTTCTATTGAAAATCATGAAGTACAGATGAAAATGGATAGTAACACTACATCTCCATGACATATGACTCAGACAGAGGAAGACTGGCTTCGGAAACTGTGTGCAGAGAAGCGTCAATTTATTTTATCCATACTAAATCAGCCTGCCGCTACTGGTGAGAGTTCTGCTAATGTGCAACCTTCTGACATGGATGTCCTACGGAGTACGAAACAAGAAACTCCGCTACCTGATGTGGTTGTTCTGACCTGCCCTGACGTTATGTCTGAAAATCCTTTACCACGGCATGACAACTCTACATGTACTGTCAACCTGAAAACAGCTGCTGCTGATGTGGCAACTTTACTGACTGGTAGTCTTTGCCCTGATGAGTCACTACAGAACGCTGTTGCCTGATTCTGGCAGTAATCCTTCTGATACTGATTTACCCGAAATGGAATCAACTCCCGAGGCATTACCTCGAAACACTGTGAGTACACCTACTGTCAATTATGTTCCTCTGGCTGGTAAAACTTTAGGATTTTGCAGGGGTTGTGCTAGTTCACAACAGGGACCAGCGGTAGGAAGACCACCTTACAAGTTACCCTGGGCTTTGGAGAACTCTCTCTGACAGGCAGGTTGGATACAGTCAAACTTGGGACAATGGCTACCTGATCCGGCCCATAGCCCTATCCCTGGGTCCCCTGAAAGAGAATTAGAATGTCAGCGGCAAATGCCTGTGGCTACCTCAGCTCCTGTTGTGTCTGATTTCATTACTGAATCTGATTTGGAACTGCGAGCTGAAGATGTTGTGCATCCAACTTGTGACAATCCTCCTCTTATGAACACTGTACCATCCTCTTCTTTGGACTTGGGATGAAGGGCCTAGTACTCGTCCATGGACATGGGGTGAACAGATGGATGACGATCAACTCCCCCCCTCCTCTTTCTATTCCAGTGGCTGAATTAGCAAAAACTGCTTGGGCTGGGTTTAGGAAAAAGGATCAATTTTTTAATCTGCCTCCTCCTGCTCAACGTAGGAATGCAGTTCACTTCCAGTATTTCAGTGGCATTGAGTCTGTCCCTGATAGACTTTATGTGGGTAGGAAATTGATTAGGGAGTCCCTGTTTTTTTTTTCTAATGAGCTTTATGCTCTGATCCATGCTTTAGGAGACTCTTTATATGATATCAGTTTCAAAACCCCACAGGGGTTGGATAGATTCTGGGTGAAATATGAAAAAGTAAGGAATTCTGTTCTCTGGTTCCCTTTTAGGGCCATTCTTCTTACAAAGCCAGCTGTTAAAACATTTACTTTAGCAGTGTAAGTGGCTCAGTAGGTAGCACACTCGCCTCTGAGGCTGTGAGATCAGAGGGCTGTGGGTTCAGTTCCCACATCTGGCACTTGGGTTAATATCCCAGTACTGACACTGTAGTGCAGCATGAGAGGGGTGCTGCACTTCTGAGATGCCATCTTTCAGATGAGATGTTAAACAGAGGTCCCATCTGCCTGGATTGGTGGTAGTTCAGGTGGATATTAATGATCTCATGGCACTTATTGAAAAGAGTAGAGGCATTTTGTTTTATTAATATCTTGTAAACAATCCACAATACAAGCATTCAAATAACATCTGTTTCCTTATTCTGTAAACATTTAAACATTAACATCTGAATTTGTCACCCATAGAAGATTCCTCCAAACTTTGCTAATATACATTTCATTCTGTACAGTTTTTTCCTTATAGTATATACTTCGTACCTCTTTAATAATATCATTTATCAATTCCTCATGCATGATGTTTTTTTGCTGTAAAGTAAACAAGTACTTCACATTCCATATGTGCCACTTTACTATGGAGAAAATAACATTCAATGTATTTTTGTCCAATTGACTCCATTGTCTATCATACACCCCATAAATTAAGTTGTCATATTTCATCTGTTTTATTACATTCATACCCTATAACAAAGCAATATTCCCCCAAAAGTCTTTAATATATGTGCAAAAAAATAAATAAATGATTCATAGTTTCGAGCTGTGCCACACACTGAGGCCTCATACACATCCTTTCCTCTATCATGTTGTGCTTTTGGTCTGCTTTAATATTTAATTTCTCATGACAACAAAGCCATAAAATATCTTTAAATTTCATTGGCACCCTACTACAAGCTTTTAATTGTAATATCGCTTGTCAATGTTCCCTTGGACACTGTGGAAAAGTATCCATTTCCATAAAATTGGATTATAAAACTTGTTCGTAAACTTGTTTTTTGCTCTTATTATTAATATCATAATATGTAATCTCCATATATATAATTTTACAAAAATTTCTCTATAATACTGTGAACCAAAGGATACTGTTTTAAAGATTTTCTTTGTGCCTGTTTCCCATCCTGAAAACCATGCTGATAACTTCTGTTTTAACATCCCCTTCGAGCCAATTCCTACCTGATGATACAAGTGTTTTATGTTTAAAATTAAAAAACTAACAAACAAAAATAATATGGGGCTCACCATATTCAAACCTCCTTTTTCCACACTCAAGTATAAAATATTCCTTTTTAATGGGTTCAGTCTACTCTCCAATATTGCCTGAAAGAAAAAACTTAATATGGTAGTTTCTCTTTCTTTAGGAGGTGGGAACACTGTACGAATAAATAAAAATACTGGTAATAAATAAGTTTTAACTAAATAAACCCTCTTCAACTTCCCTATTGTACCCTTATTACAGTTTTCAACCATTACTTTCCCTTGCTGGATTTTTTTATCCCAACCGACTATATCTTTGTTGTAAATTGGGATTTAATTCTCCAACAAACCAACCTGTATAAAAATAAACTTTTAAACAAACAAACATATCTTGCCGCCCCTATCATATTCTATACATAAAATCTGTATCACTCCCTCTACCAACTTAATCCCTGCTATGTCTGTACCGTCCTTCCCTTGTACACCTATCTGCTAACCCTTACTTTTATTTTTGTTCAAAGTAACCCCAATGTTTTTGCATATAGGTCACAAAATTCTACTGCTTTTTCTACTGCCCTTTTGTTTTTATGTATAAGGCATAAATCATCAGCATAGGCCACTGCTGTTACTGATAATCTCTGTCCTGAAACCACCACCGGTGGAAAAAAAGTCTATCATTTAAAATCCTTAAAAGAGGGTCCATGCTCAATACATATAATAATGGGCTCAATGGACAGCCCTGTCTTATCCCTTTCTTAACCTGAATAATGGGTCCCAAGTATCCATTGACTAAGGGTTTAATGACTGCTGTCCTATATATCATTTTCATCCAATTTATAAATGTTTCTGGAATACCATAATATGTTAGTGTAAGCCACAAAAAACTATGATCTACTGAGTCAAATGCCTTTTTCTGATCCAGTATCACAATGGACCCCTCCATTTCCCTTGATGTTCTTGACTCAAATAATTCTCTGAGTAATATTATTAGTGCATCCATTATTCTCCTGCCTGGGACTGCACAAAATTGTTCATTGGAGATAACATACTGAGACACTTTTAACAACCTACCATTCAATATTTTTATCAATATTTTTAAATCAACATTTAATAAGCAAATATGTCTCCAGTTGTCCAAACACTTCCTTTCACCTTTTTTATACAAAAAAGTAGTCATTCCCATAGCCATTTCCAATGGAATTCTTTCTGTCTTTAGTAGTGGATTGAACACCTTAGCCATCTCAACTGCAAGTGTAGGGCTTATTAATTTATAAATTTCTACAGGAATTCCATCTTCTCCTGGTACCTTCCCCTTAGCTAAGACCCCACTGTTTCTATAATTTCTTCCGGTGTTATATCCCAATCTATTGACTTCAGCACCTCTTGTGGACATACTGGAACACTGATTAATTGTAACAATGATAAGAAAGGTTCTTTATCATTGATCTGATCTCAACATTGTATTTCCATATAATTTGACACCACCTGCAAAATATCATGTTGTTTTGTTTTAACTATTTGCTTCTCATCCCATATTTCATTCATTCTTTTTTTGTTGTATTCTATCCCTGCAACTCAAGAAAGGGCAAACTTTGTCTAATTTCCCTTGCATACCAAATTGCTGTTGCATGTTTAATGCTTCCATTTGTTTTTCATAGAATTCCCTAATTTCTAGATGTACTTCTCTTATCTGTGTGTCAAAATTATGCTTCGTTGTCTGGGCTAAGCTCATTAGATGCTGCAGTTACTTTCTACAGCTTTGGTATCTAATTTTCCTCATGTCTCTATTATGTTTACTTAATTTTATCAATAATGTTTTTAGATCTAATTTAAGACTTTCCCACCATTGCAGTGGAGTGTCATATATAGAGAACAGAGTTTTCTTCCCGCATATTAAATATAATATTTGGTGTTTAATAGACTCTATTTGTAACAAAGACATATTAAATTTCCAAATCCCTGGCCAATTATATTCATCTAATGTTCCAATAGCAATATAACGTTCTTTGTGGTCTGTATATGCCACAGACTCGGTTCTTGCTACTTGTATTGACATCCCTTTGCTTAAAAAGAAAAAGTTGATCCGAGTTGCATGGTGCCCCTTTGAAAAGTCAGGTCTCTTCATGCTATATGAGTTCTATATGCATCTATAAGGTTCACCATTTGTATTGTGTTATTCAAAAACATCATGTCATTAAAGAGCTTAGAGGTAGTTGTATTCTTTCCCCTATCCTGTCATACCAGCCCACAATTGAAGTCTTGCCCCATACCACATTCTGTGATGAAAACAAAAACAGTCTTATTAGTCTAAATGTATATACTCTTTCTGATTCAGACTGTGGCGCATATATATTTATAAGCCTGTAATATGTTTTATCAAACTTTATATCCAGGAGTAATACTCTCCCAGGCATCAAATCCAGAACCTTTACAATGTTTACAGGCACCGAAAATGAAACCCCAACCCCTGTACAAGCCCCTAGTCCTATTGACCAGAAGAACATTCCAACATACCACTCTTTTTTTAGCTTGTACTATCTCCCTTGTCATGTGCAATCTAGGGTTCTGTACCATGATAATGTCTGCTTTAGTGGACATGATTTGATAAAAAATCCACCCCTTTTCTTCTTATTCTTTAAGGTATTGGTGTTAATAGTAAGCAATATTAATTGATGCATTGTCCCTTATGCCCTCATGGTGGTTTATTACTCTTTTTTGGTTTATCAATCCCTTCAATTGTTTTCTTGTTTTTACTCCTTTTTGTCTTTTGTTCATCCTTTTTCTGTTCTTCCCCCAACTCACTTAGGTCTGAGTCTGAACAGACTTCAATATGGCTCATGTCTCCTGAGGAATTCTCAAATTCATTCCCCTTTAATTCTGTTTTCTTAAACAAAGGTAGAAACCTATTTGAGGTTTTAGTTTTGGAAATTTTATGCACTTTTGGGGCAGGTTGTTTCCAGATCCTTCTCCTAGTAACCCTTCTTTCTATTTCTACACTAGGCGCTTGGATGGGGGGACATGTCCTCCCTCACAATCACTTGCATAACAGTGTGTTCTTGCCTGATTTCTGAATTTTGTGGTCCTATTTCTTCCCCCATATGCATTTGATCCTCTCCCTCTTCCCCCTCCTCAATGGCCTGAAAAGGAACTGAAGAAACTATCGGTAACTGGGTTGCCTCTACCCTCTCCTGTTCTTCACCCTGCTGTTCAGGCTCCAAAGGCCTGTCTAACTGATGTTTTGCATTCTTCCTCTGCTCCATTGCCACTAATAATCTCTGCTCTTCAACATCCCCTGACCCTGATTTGTGGTGTGCAGCTTGCTCACAGTTTCCATATGAAAGCCCCTTCTTCCCACACAAATTACATTTTAACTCATTTTGACACTGCCAATTCATATGTCCCAAACTGCCACATAAAGAACATCTCACCTTGTCACATGCATTGCTTATGTGTCCCGCTGCCCTACAGTTATAGCAACTTTTAGGTTGCCCTGGATAAAAGAGCACTCCCCTATCTCCACCCAAAAAAAAGGAATTTGGCAATTGTTGCAGTTCCCCATCTTTTGTTTTTAATGTGACTCTTAACCTCCAACCTCCTGTCCAGATATTCTCCATATCAAAAATTGCCTCAGGGTGCCCCACCACTGAGCAACGTTGCCTGAGCCAAAACACTAAGTCAATTACACTCACTCCCTCATTCTTAAAAAGTATTGTGACTGTCTTTTGTGCTGGTTTAGTTAAGGGAATCACTTCAAAAGGAACCCATAGTGGCGTATTTGTCACCTTGTTGTATCTTGCCCAAAAGTTTTCCAGACCATTTTGCAATTTAAAGCTTATATCAAAAGAGTTCTCCCCTGATGCATGTATTAGAGCATATAGCTCTGCAGCATTAAACTTTAAACTTTCTTTAAGTAAGGTTCGACCTACATAAACTCTGTCTGGGAACCTTTATAATCCTCCTTTATACAGTAATCTTTCTGCATTATGTCTTTTAGCTGGAAAAATTATTTTCTGAAAAAAGGATGCATAAGTCCGAGAATATTGCTCACTCTCCCCCCAGCTGGCTTCCCTCTGTGTTGTCATCCTGTGGGTTTTCTATGTCCACTGTATCTTCGAGCTCAATAGAACCATCCCTATGGCCTTCTGCTCTATTTATCACTGTATTCACTGTAATGTCATTAGTTCTGTTCACCAAATTTAACTGCGGATTCTGTGTCAATTCAAAATCTGAGGGTAGCGATAAATCAAGTAGAGTACCTTGTTCATCTTGCAGTTCATTTGTTTGTTCCTCCAGTGCCATGAAAGTCCTGTCTTGAGTTTGTTCTCCAGATAAACACACCCCAGGTATTCGGATTGGAGCAAAGCCCAAAGTCCATTGCTTTGTAGTGGGCGACCACACCCATCCCGCTGCTTTTAGCAAACTCTCCACTGTCCATGGCTCATTTAGCTAAAAATTCTGAATCTGCCCATGCTGTATTCCCTGCAAGTGCTTTCTTTTTCTCTTTATCTTTTGCTTGAGCCGTGAAAGAAAATACTGTTACACCTTCCTGGGTCGTTACATCAGACTGAAAGATAACAGGTATACTCAGGCATTTGCTACTGACTGGTCATCAGGGACAGTTGCAGGCTGTATATTCTGGGATGTATCCTGACAACTCCCGCAAGTCGCCATTTGCTCACCATGACTACCAACATTTTCTTTCTTTTGTTTTTCTGTCTCAATTGCCTTGCACAGTTCCTTTTTTTTCTTGGCATACTCCTCTTCAGTATTTTTTAATAAAGCCGTCAGTACCTCCGCAGATTGATGCTGGTGTTCCGTTTCTGAATTTAGAGCCTTTCCATCCATTTCCATCATCTAGTCATTCACTCTCTCAGCTCGGTTTTCATCCATTTCAAGACGCACCTCTGCATCATAAAAGGTCTCAATCTCTTTGATTTCACTTTGTGGGAGAGCAACCATCTCTCCAGCCTCCTCCACATCCTTCTCCCTCAAAGCTCAGATCGGGACTGACACTGCTTCTGCCAGCATGTCCTCCTACAGAAGAGCAGGGGAATTACCCTTGTGTCCTGGCCAAATTTCCCTCATTCACTAAAAAAATACCACCAACAGCTTAATCTGGTTCAATTTCAGTTGCTTACCATCTGTATCCCCCCTCCCCCCCAGTCGCCTCTGAAAAAGGGACTTCTAGGCCCAGTGGGCTTAACGGGTCAACAAAATTCAACAAAATTCAACAAAACAAAACTGTCTTATTTAGAAATGAAAGTGTATCTGTCCACGATATTGCCCACTGGCTAAAGCAAAAATTTGATATTATGGGTGCCCCTCAATCAATTATGGATGATGAACATATCTGGACGGAAGGGTGGCGGTATAAAGTAAAACTTTGCAGTTCTAATATGGGGCCTGTTCAGCTTCCAAGTAGCCTGTTCTTGGGACGGAAACATGGACATTGCTTCTATCCTGGTCAGCAAAAGACCTGTTTCAAATGTGGTTCTTTATTGCATCTCAGTTCTACTTGTGACCATCTCAAATGTAATCTTTGTTTAGAGCATGGTCACATTAGCTCATCTTGTAAAAATTAAATGACTTGCAATTTATGTGGGGAATAGGGTCATGTCTACAGGTCTTGTACATGGGCCTCTTATAACTGGTCTGATCAACAAACTCAGGAGTCCCTCATTGTTAAAGCTAAAAAAAAAAAGTATGGCTGACAAATGTTCCCAAGCTCCATGCCCTGAGAATGTTCATCCCGATAACCATGTTTTGGAACCCAGACCTCCAGTGGTTCCAAAGGACGCCGGTCCTTCTCTCACTCAAGGCCCTGCCTTAATTGTTGATCATGACACTACTTCCAATATAGATTTGAGTACCTCCTCTGCCCCAGTGGATACTGTTCCTGAACCCAAATCCCTTGACACCACTATCCCACTCCCAAATTCGGAGGCCACTGTTCCTACCCCCTCTTCTGGAGGAGTCCACAGGCATTATGCCCCCCCCCCCAGAGTGCACTAATCTCCACTAGGAAAAGGACTTTGTGCCAAACTAGGCCCACACTGAAAATAGCTAAATCTGTCGTTTCCCCACAAGGTATTTCTACTTCAAATAAGTATGGAATCCTAACTACACTACAGACTAAATCTGATTTAGGTGATGACTCTGAATCTTCTTCAACTGTTTCTTCACTCCAGGTTGTCTTCTCGGAGTCTGAAGGGGAAATGGAGACATCCTCCCCAGCTAAGGGTCAGACAGCTACGTGAGGTAGAGCCTCTCGCAGAAGCACCAGGAGTGGTAAAATCACTTGAAAAAGTGGTCATACTTTCACTTTTATTAAAATTTCATCCACTCATCCCTACGAATTGCTACTATTAATGTAAATAGCATTCATAATGCTAGAAGACAGCTTGTGACTTTCACAACTCTTCATGACCTGGGCCTTGACATTCTTTTTCTATAGGATACTAGACTCAACACTCTATCCCTCATTAAGGCAGCACAAAAAATGTGGTGCTGGGGCCCCCTCTTATTTTTCATATGGCATTGACCCCTGTGATAGGGTGGGTGTATTATTTACAGGTGATAACATTAGCGTAACTAAAGTTTTGGATATTCTTCTGGGACCTGCTTTATTTCTGGATGTCACTATCAACTATGTGGCATGGAGATTAACTTGTATATATGCACTCCCCCAAAAAAGACAGGATACAATTGTTTTCCTCCATTCAACCTTATGTGTATACTATAAAACATGTCATATGGGCTGGTGATTTTAATTGTGTATTGTCTAAACTAGATAGAGGAGCCTGTATGCAAAAAGAGTACTGTGATACTAATTGCCTTAATTCCTTAGTAGACAAGATGGGTTTGATTGATGTTTATTGGGCAGTACATCCAAAAGGTGGGAGAACATTCCATAAAGGACATCGCTCTACCAGAACTGATTTTGTTTTTGTCTCCACTTACATAAAAATACATAATGCTAAATTGCTTCCCTTGGAAACCTCTGACCATGAAATAGTGTTTACAGACATCGGATTGGAGGAGGCAGTGCCTATTGGGAAGGGGTACTTTGAATTGAAAAACACCCTACTAGATTCTATTTTTATTTGTCTTGAAGTTAAAGACTTGCGAAGGGCATCTATGTCTCTAGCTCACTTAGAGGATGACTTAAGTAAATGGTGGGTAGAGACAAAACTACAACTCCACAAACTGTTTAAAAGACAGGCGTCTCTTAAACACACTTCACAATACCAGAGGTATTTAACTCTCAGAGATCACTTGGCTACTTTATACTCCCATGTGAATGAGGGACACCAGGGTTTTTCTTCACAAACTAAGGGCATAAAACAAGAAATGGAGACATTACAATATTCAAGAGCATCTTCTTTGCTTTTTGAACATAAAATATGCACTCCAAGTTTTTGGGAATATTTTTTCTAGCACCCGTTCCAGAAGGGAAAATAGAACTATGACTGCTTTGACAAAATCAGATGGTAAAGTAGTTCAGACAACATCTGAAATATTGCAGACAGTACAAGCCCATCTCTATAATATGTATTCTGCACCCTCACTACAGGAATCAGAGATATTAACATATCTTATATCCATCACTCCCCCTATTACTTCACATATTCAAGATAAACTTGATGCCTTAGTAACACCTATCACTAGACTTTGGTTACCCCCCCCACAGCGACATTTCACCAGCGAGGTCCCCCACAGCGACTACAGTGCCTAGCTGCGGTGGGAGACCCTATGGAACCTGGCGCTCTCAGTCAGGGATCCTGCACCCCCCAATCAGCTCCAACTGGAGTTGAGAATCCTTAAGTGGGGGGTGCAGGGGGTGAAGCCCCCCCACATGGGGAGTTCAAGGGCGAAGCCCCCCGAAGAAAACAAAGAATCAAATAGCGAACCGGCAGTCGACTGCAGAATGTAGTTGACCTGCCGGTGTCGCTGACGGGGCATTCAACAAAATTTTTCTCAGACACCTGTCGTGGATCCACTAGACTTGAAATAGAAACAACCATTAAATCCATCAAAAATAATACAGCTCCTGGATTTGACAATCATACTACTGAATTTCACAAAAAAATTTGTGCTGAATTAGTTGACATTCTGGTAGTAGTCTTTAATTGGATATTAATGTCCCCTACCATTGACTTTTATTTCTGTATTGCTATACAAAATTTTTTGTACAAAACGGGTGATAAAACTAATTTAAACAACTGGAGACCCTTAAGCCTTTTAAATAGTGATTTAAAAATTTTAATAAAAATCTTAACTACCAGGTTGGCTCAGATTTCACCCTCTGTTATCTCTATGGCTCAAACCTGCTTAGTAACAGGTAGGTCAATCTCTGACAATTTATTGCTAATCAGGGAACTGACAGAGCAGGGGAAGGAAGATTTGTTACATGGATATGTTCTTACCCTTGACCAGGAGAAGGCCTTTGACAAGGTTTCTCATGCATTTTTGTTTCATGTCTTACACTACTATGGTATTCCAAAACAGTTTTGTTCTTGGTTAGCTATTTTATATGGAACAGCTATGGCCATACCTTTAATAAATGGTCGTCTGGGGTCCTACATACCTATCCATTGAGGGGTGAGACAAGGATGCCCAATGAGTCCTCTTTTGTATATATATTGTTTAGATCGCCTATTACAACATTTACAAAAATCAGGCCTTATTAGAGGAATCAGTCTGGTAACAGGTGCTTTGACAATAAAAGTAGCAACTTATTCAGATGATGGCTGCCTTTTTCTGACAGATCAAGAGTCTGGGGCAGCAGCTTGGGGACAACTCCAACTATACTCTGACATAGCTGGAGCTTCCATTAATAAAACTAAAAGCAGGGGATATATTTTGAGCCCCTCCACATCTTTCTGTAGTGATATCCAAGGGATTCCATTTTCTAGTGACACTTTGACTATACTGGGGATTAAATTTGGCAGGGGGGATAATGCTTATTTAAATTGGACTGAAAAATTAGACATAGGGAAAAGGAAAGTCGCACTTTGGAAGACTTGACAACAGTCTAAATTAAAAAAAGTATCAATACTTAAAACTTTTTTTCCCCCACTATTTTTGTATCTTAGTATAATTTACCCTATTTCCTCTACTTTGGAGGTTACATTGTTAAGCTTGGTGTTCCAAACAATATGGGGCAGTAGATTGAACCCCATTAAAAGGGAAATATTACATATGACATTACAAAAGGGGGGATTAAATCTTATAAACCCCATTGTTCATTATCTCAGCATATTTTTAGGTACAATTTGTGGGATGCTACTGTTCCCTCAATGGCAGTTTGGTCTGTCTTTGCCAATGCTTGGTACCATCCTTTTTATGATTCTTGGGAAATTAATCATGTTCTCCCAGTTACTTTTCATTAGATGCCAGTATTTTTTAAGCCTGTAGCTACAAAACTTAGGAAATGGAAACTGGAATCTCAGCAGATAGCAGACAAAATGAATAAAGCTATATATACCGTTATTCAGGATTCAAATTTTGTTCATCCACTTACTTATGGTGGTATACCTGATTTGTACCATCCTATACTTTTACCAACCTTTACAGACAAAAGAACCCCACCTAAAATGTGGGACACTATTTGGCTGTGTAGTCATGGCAAACTTAATGTTAAAGGGAATGCCAAACATAAAAGCCTGGAAGAAAGAATATGTACCAGACATACATATATAGCAGTCTTGGAGACAATGGAGCATTTTTTTGTAGATTGCCCATTTGTATGGGACTTTTGGGTATTAGTATCACAACTCTGGAACAATACTGCATGGAAGGACATTACCTATTCAGAATTAATATGAGGGTTTTCACATCAGTTCCAGGACCTGGAAGCTGGGACTGTGAGACTGATCTTTACTTGCATAAAATATTTTCTATGGCAAGCATGATGCAAACTGTTATTTCAACAGTTAGAACCGACTCAAGTGTACTGTACATTCTCCAAGTGAAACAAGAATTGTGGTCATAATGTTTCTATGATAAATCTCATTTTTCACAATCTGTCTGGATGAAGAGATGACTTACTGTTCCCTTTATGAAAGATAAAATTGGATAATTTATTTCACTGCTAAAAAGTAATAAATTGTCCTCTCTCTTTTTTTTATTTGTTTCTATTATACATGTACTGTACAATACTTAATAACTGATACATAGTGTACCTTGTTTGCCTCCTACTACTGGTATTTTTTTTCTCTCCACTACTATTTATGTATCATTTGTTTCTGAATATGATTCTGTGACATTTGTTTGTTTTCTTTTCTGTACTTATTTTTGTTTATGGATTCTTAATAAAATATTCCCCTACTCTGCAGTAGGGGGAGCTGCTGTTGCTTTGTCTGCAATGGCAAACGTTCGTTTGGAGCTGGATGGAGTGTCTGGTGTACCTGTGGAGGGTCTGATCTCCACCTTCACAGGTCCAGCACAGGAGATTAGAGAGATTAATGCAAAGCACCATCAAGCACAACAGATCTGTCGGCAGGAGTCTATGCCTTCTGAGTCTGATGACTCACATGACGAGGAGAAATTTATTAAACAGCTTTCTGTGAAACAAGGAAACAGCTTTTACTTTCCTTAATGATGCTGGAATTGCTCCGGACTGATGATGCCACGCCTGTTCGACTGGAAGATCCCATGGATACAACCACTGCTCTGACCGCTGCAGAGCTGGAACCTCTAGGCAATACTGAGGATTTGAAATGGGACTTGCGATCTCGTCTGATGGTGGTTTCGACTGACTGTGCACAGCGGGACCTAACAGGCTCGCCTGCAGTAGTGCCTGCTTCTGCACCAGTAAGTAATGTATCTTCAGAACTGCTTGAATTTGCTGGCTCCCAAGTCTGAGCTGCAAGACATTTCTGTATTGCGGCATGACCGAAGTACAGGCCCTGCCATGTCTACGAACTTGGGCAAAGCCCCTTGGTTGATTGTGACGTCTCTGTCTGATGCTGGGTGGAGCTGGACTCATACCAGTCTCTGGGTTGCTCAGCATGCCCTGTTGCAGACTGATCATGCAGGACTGTCTGCTATTGCTGCTCCTACTGATTCTGAGGGATGGGATGCTACAGTCTCAACCCTTCTTCCACTTGCCGAGTCTTCAACAAAAGCTGCTGTTCCCCCTGGGGTTATGGAGCAGGACAAAGAAGGACTACCTGTTCCAGCACCTGAGCTTGCCCCCTGTGTCCGTCCTACAGTGACCACAAGTCTGTCCTGGGGCAACCAAATGGATCTAGAGGCTGCTGCTACCTCTGAAGGGGCCACTGACCCTAATACTGGGGCTCTACCTGTAGCTTTCAGACTATGGGAACACTTTCAGTAGCAGGACAGAGTTTTTCCCACTGTCCTTCCTGCTCAATGAAAGAATGCGGTCTGCCTGCAGTACCAGGGGGGCTTGGATACACATCCTGATTGGTCATATGTGGGTTGCACTCTTATTAAGGAGTCCATGAAGTTTTTTTCAAATGAGATCTATGCCCTAATCCACACCCCGGAGACAACATTTTTAATGTCAGTTTAAGTCACCTACTGGCCTAGATAGATTTTGGTGTTCCTGTATATTCTGCTTTGTGGTTGCCATTCAGGGCTATCGCACAGACTAAATCTGCTATTAAGAATGTGACTGTGCTTTTTCAGAATGGGGGGGGGCAAAGGTACATGATATTACCCATTGAGTGGCACAGAAATGTAATATCATTGGACAGCCCCAACTCATCCTCGATGAGGAACACATCTGGATGGGGGGTTGGAAATATAAAGTCAAACTAAGGGTTACTTCTTTTGGCATCCAGCATTTTCCCAGCTCCAGTTTCCTAGGTGGGGACAGGGGTCATGTCTTCTATCCTGGACAGCCTAAAACTTGCTTCAAATGTGGGTCCCTTATGCATTTGAGTAATGCTTGCGACCGTGTTTGGTGCAATCCTTGCCTTGACTATGGAAACCATAGTTCTCAATGCACCAACGAGATGAAATGTAACCTTTGTGAGGAACCCGGCCACTCGTACCTTGGCTGTCAGTGGGCTACCCATAATAGGGATGATAGGGTGGGTCAAGACACTATACTCACCAATGCCCAGTGGACCAGCATGGATAGACAGCGCCAAGATAGGGCTGCAGTGGCACGCTCCATACAAGATGTCCTGCTGATACCGAAGGATACCCTAACAGTTCCTTCTGCTCCTATCCCTCCTTCAGCTGTTGTTACTGATCCTGTGCCTACTGTCCCGGACTCTTTGCTGGTGACAGCACCCCTTGCTGTTCAGATAATGGTGCAGGTCCATGCGCCTCCAATGCAGGAACCCCCTCAGCAAGACGACACTGCTATTATGCCACCCCCGATTTGACTGTTGTGGTTTCAAAAAAATGACCCCTGAAAACTACACACCCTGCAGCTAAACATCCCAAGACTCTAAAGAAACAGTTGGCACCTGATGGTGTAACTGTGGAAAATAGATATGAGGTGTTTCTCTCCCAAGAGACGGATCAGGGGGATGAGTCGGAATCTTCCTCCACCATTTCCTCACAGCCTGGTCTGACTTTGGACTCAGAGGAAGATCAGCTGGCCATGCAGGTTCAAGTGCCTATATCTAAACAGAAAAAACTTGGACCCAGGCCCCGACACAGTGAGAGGCTGGGTCACAAGGCTGCTTCTTGACCTGACTATGCACTGTCCTTTTTCCCCTTTCCCACCATACATATGGATCCTCAGTCTCCTTACACTTTGGCGAATATTAATGCCAATAGCACTAAAAATGCAAGAAGATGAACTGTCCTTTTTTTCTATTTTTAAAGATAGAAAGCTAGACCTTATCTTTTTGCAGGATACACGCCTTCATATCAACAATGAAACAGCTGTGGCTTCCAGACTTTGGTGTTGGGGACCCTCATTTTATTCCTTTGGGACTGATTGTTAGGGGGTGTGGGGATTTTGTTTACTGGGTATAATTATTTGATAACTCGGCTAGTGGATATTTATCCTGGTTGGGCTCTACTGATTGGCTTCCATCACAACTGCTCAGTGTGGAGACTATCAGTATCTATGCCCCTCAGATGAAGAAGGAGAGGGTGGACCTATTTCACTTAGTTAAGCCTTATCTGGTTACCACAAGACAATTAGTATGGGCTGGTGATTTTAATTGTGTTCGTACTATCTCTAACGGGGTGCTCAGACCCAGAAAAGTTATTGTGACACGAATGCTCTTAACACATTGTTGCAGATTTAGGCCTTATTGACACTTATCGGAGTGTACATCCTGAAGGTGGTTATACCTTTTATAAGTTCACCTTGGCTATTCGTATTGATTTTATCTTTACCTCCCCTATGTTGACTACCCAGAGGGCTAATGTGGTGCCCATTGAGAACTCAGATCATCTTATGTTGTAGGTAATGGTTGGTGGGGGTGCAATTATGCAGTTTGGGAAGGGATATTGGAAGCTTAATGCTTCCACCCTATGGTCTATGGATACTCTGGCCATTATGAGGGATGCCCTTCTTGCCAGACAGTCAGTGGCATGTCTGCATGATGATGTTGATGTCTGGTGAGTGGACACTGAGCGTGATCTTTGGGTGCTACTTCAGGGTCTGGCAACCCATACCTCTTCAGACCAGTACAAATGCTATCTCACCTTACATGCACAGTTTTATAAACCCCTTAGTCTAGTTAATTCTGGTCATTAGGGTTACACTCCCCAGCTTCCAAATGTAAAGTCAGAGATGGAGAGCATTCAATACTCAAGGACATCTTTTTTTGCTACGCCTGGGAAGACTGGTGTGGGAGAAGTATATGAATGCTGTAGACTTAGGTGTGACCAAAGAGTGATATCTTCCCTTTCAGACTAACAAGGTACGGAGGTTACATCACAGCAGGAGATTATGTCTGTTGTTACTAACCACCTGACCTCTCTATACCAGGACCCTGGTATTTCGGAGGATAACTTCCTCAGGGTGCTGGATTCCCTGATTGTCCTTGCTATCCCAGAGGATGTGTTACATCCTCTTATGGCACCAGTTACCCCTCTGGAAGTTGGCAAAGCTGTCAAATCCCTTCATAATAATACTACCCCAGGGCCAAGCGGCCTCCCTACTGAATTTTATAAGGTGTTGGAAATAGAACTGGTTGAGATATTGACTTCTGTGTTTAATTATATGTTGGGTACTGAGCATATGGCACCTCAATTGGGTCTTTCCATCCAGATTTTGATATATAAGCAGAAAAAGTCAAGGACTGACCTCCGTAATTGGAGACCTCTAAGCATGCTCAATACAGACATGAAACTACTGTCAAAAATCCTGAACTAAAGATTAGCTACCATAGCGCCTTATTTGATTGACCTGGGACAAACATGTTCTGTCCCAGGTAGATCTAGTCAGGATAACCTCCTGACCCTTTGGGAAGTGACCAGTCTTGGGGCGTGTGGTAGTGTGAATGGATTTGTCCTTAGCCTGAATCAAGAGCAGGCCTTTGATAAAGTCCCACACCCTTATTTCCACCTTGTTTTGTTAAAATATGGTCTTCCAAAGCTGTTTGTGGATTGGATAATGGGCCTATATAGCATTTCTGCTACTAGACCCTTGGTGAATGGTTTTCTTGGACCCCCTAGTCCCATTAACTGGGGCATTCAACAAGGTTGTCCAATGAATCCCCTGCTTTATGTGTATTGTATCGACCCAGTTCTTAAAAGCATTCAACAGGACCCCCCATCATGCTACCAAAAATTCTGCCATATGCTTATGATGTGTGCCTTCTAGTTCCGCATTGGGAGGCAGCTGTGGTAGCCCTTGTAGCTGTGGTAGCTCTGGATAAGTTACGACAAGACAAGCTGTTGGTATTGCCCTTAATTTAGACAAAAGTAGTGGATATAGTTTAAGTCCAACCACTACTGATGTTTCTGAGATTTCTGGCATCCAGATTACTGATCAACACATTACGTTGTTGGGCATTACCTTTGGTAGAGGGGATGTTGCCTCTCTTAACTGGCAGGCTAAGGTTACAGTCTGTCAGGAAAAGGTGCAATGTTGGAAGACGTGGCAGCAGACAAAGAAGAAATAGATACTATTGGTTAAAACCTTTTTATTACCTCTTTTCACTCACTTACATTGCTGTTGTATCCCCCCCCATATCACTGGATGTCATGATTTTTAGTTTGGGTTTTCAAATGATTTGGGGGAGCCACCTCAATCCTATATATTATAAAAATGGAGGTTTGGGACTCATTGACCCTCTTCGTTATTTTTTCAGTCTTTTTTTAACATGCAAATGTGTTCAGGTTTCAGGCCCCATATACTACACCTTGGAAACCTCTTGTTTCCCTTTGGTTGCCCCCCCTTGTTGGATAGCTGGGCTCTATCTTGTAGGAATCTGAGGAAGGCTCTTCCTACCCCGGATTATTTCTTCCCAGTTATAGCTAAGATTAAGGCATGGAAACTGCTGTTGCCTCAGGTCCTTGTTCCCAATTGACGACTCCTATATAGTACAATCCAGGATCAGTCATTCACTTGTCCTGTTGTCTACAAAGATATACCCTCTACCTATACTGATACTATGGTGGTGTACCTTACAGATCCCAGAATGCCCCCTTGTATGTGGGATGTGGTGTGGTTGGTTGGACGTGGTAGACTGGGCGTTAAAGGGAATTTTAAACATAAGAAACTGGAGGACAGAATGTGGCCCAGACGGACCTGTAACCTTCAGGAAGAAACAATGTCCCATTTTTTTGTGGATTGCCCATATGTCAGGAGTGTGTGGGCCAGTGTGGCAATATGCTGGAATAATTGGATTTGGAATACGGTATCATACCTAAACGTGGTGACTCTTGTGACAAGTGAGATGTAAGTTTGTTCTGCAACAAATTGATGCCCCCCAAATTGTCAGTTATCCTTCAGGTTGAGAAGAAACTTTAGAGACAAAGTCTCTATGATACCTCCACTTTGCCGCCATCCTTGTGGAAAAAACGGTGGAAAGGAATGGATTTTGCTTTATCGTCTTAGTATCATTGTTTATATTTTTTATTTAGGCATTCTGTTTTGAATTAAGCCACATGTTTTGCTTTTGTTCTGTCATTTTATTTGGTTCTTCTTGTCCACTACCAGCTGCAATGTATACTCGTGTACCTGAAAGCATTTCCTTGTATTTCTTTTGTTTTGTTCACTTGTGTGTATTACTGATGCTTTAGTTTTTGTAACAATATATGTTTTGTTCTTTCTTTCATAATAAAAATTCCCCTGCCCTTTTCGAGAAGTGCCATGGGATCTTTAACATCCACCTGAGACACCACCAGAACAGGCAGATGGGACCTCGGTTTAACATCTCATCCGAAAGATGGATGATAGTATGGGCAGAAATATTGAAAAGGAGTGTGTTTATAGCCTGGTACTATCTGATGTCCATTAAAATAATTAACACTTGTGCACTCAAGTTATGGATCAGGTCACAGTGCCATCTGTCAATGACCTTCACAGAAGTTCTCACTGCACATGGGAGAGGGGAGGAAGTTCTAAAATCACCATATTTAATGAGTGGTTAAGGGACTGGTGTGCAGCAGACAGGTTTCCCTGCTGTTAGGATCATGGCTAAAATATGGGTGTGCATAATTAAGCCATGGTTTGACATGGCCAGTTAACCATGGTTATCCATGGACTACCACTGACATAAAAGTGCCCATGGTGAATATAGTTTAAAGAGCAGCTGATGCCTTTGGGAAGACTTTGGATAACATAATATTTAGACACAAGTCAGCTTGTATTTCATATACCTTGTATAGATTTCTCCTCTCCATTATTTATTACTGAAGAAATTCCCACAAAAACAAGATATTTATCCTTTAGAGTTCATCTGTCTCTATAGCTTATTCCCTACTTGAAATGATAATGCCCTGTTGTGACATCACAGTCTGTTGCTGTGGAAATAACTGTGATGTCAGAAGATGAGTATTGTGACATCAGGTTGGGAAGAATTAATAGGAACTGGTGAACCCTCAAGAAACAGCTATCCTGTTTTTGAAGTAAATGACCTCAGTAATACATAACGGGGATACGAAACACACAGCCAGTGAGAAATACAAGCTGCTTTGTGTCCAAATATTATGTTTTTTGAAAGTTTTTCTTGAGGTGTCAGTGGCTCTTTAAGAATCATTCAAGTTGGCTGTGGTCATCTATGGTTGTTAATTTCAGATATATCCTGCATTATAAAACACATTTCTACACAGATCAGATTATTTGATTTTTTCCTCAGTAAGCTTAACATTCTGTAATGAATATTCTGCTGTATATTATCCACACATACTGTGCTTTGAAATAACATTTATTTCCTCACCAGTTGCTGCTGTTGTTCTTCTTCTTTTTATAATGGAGTCTCTCATTGCTTATAGCTGATAAAATGGCCTAATTTCTATTTATACCACCTAAAACTCTTTTTAGATGTGGTGAGTTCTTGTATTTGTAGCCCTGGCGCTGTCTATAAGAGGGCTACTACCCCTGCCTGGATGGCTGCTAAGCAGGTTAAGGGGCCTGGGTTCCTATTTTGCTGTTTCCGGGGGTCCTTTTCTAAGAATGAAAATAAAATGCACGATGCCTCCACCCAGAGTACAATTTAAGTGGTAAGATTTTTACCAGTACAACCACCTGGGATGCTGTACCAACCCACCTCCCCATACAATCACCCACTCACATGGACTTACCAGAAATGAAATCCCCAAATTCAACACTTTGCATTTTTTGACTTTAGCTAAGAATATGCTCAATAAAAATGCTCTCGAGTCAAAGATTCTTCCAAAACAGTAACATCACATTTGTTTACAATGGGGGGCTGGAAGGGAAAATGGATTAGAAGTTAAACAAAACATTTAGTAAAGTTGCATTTAAAGAGCAGCATTTTCAAACAAACCATTTCCCTTTTTAATTCAGCAAATATTTTAATAATTGCAACCACCAACCCTTCTAACTAGCTATCTGCTGCAGATTAAACAAATTCACAGCCCCAACTGGTACCAGTTTACCCCCTTTGTCCACTGACCTGGTACCCAAGTGCTTGTTGCAGGCCTGTGGTGCAGCTTGTCGGCTGATGTTGGTGCACTTGCTTTAAAACAAATTAACTTTTTGTACACTTGTTAACTACTTTAGCTCTTTACTATGCCAAGGGGCACAACTGGAAATAACTTTATACACCCCCCAGGTGCAGGGCAATTCCTGAATTTACTCACAGTTCTGTGGATCAGTCTCTGACGGCACTGTGACTGAAGCTCTGGGTCTGATGGAACAGCAAAACCTTGGAATCATTTGTTTGAAGGACTCGAGACAGGAGGCAAGAGTGCTGCAGCTTGGATCTTCCTCTTGATTGAAGATCTTGCAGCTTGTCCCCTTCAGCCTGGTCAGGCCCGTTTCAGAGCTCACACACAAGACCCACCAAACTACAGGGGACCCAGAACTAGGAGTGACTCCACAGCCCGGCTTACTCACAGGTCACGGGTGCCCTAACTCTCCCAGCATGCGCTGGTGGCCCCGTGTAGCCAGCAGACCCCACTTTGTGGGGGTTAGCAAGTTCCCCACCTGGCTCTGAATTAAGCCAAAATCTCCAGGTTTCTCTTTCCTCTCAAAAGAAAGCAGCTCTGATGTGCAGCCAGAACAGTTTCTTCAAACTTTCCTGCTTTCCAGTGCCCTGGGGCAACAGATTCTGAAATCCAGCACTACAACAGTATCTTTCCTCAGCTGGATTTTCAACAGCAGCAGCAACAGGCCCCTGAAAAATAGGGCACCCGCCCACCTCTTTGCTTTTACAGTCTCTCCAATTCAAAACAGCAGCCACTCTTGTTACGGTTCACAGGCAGTTTCCAGCAAATCTCTTTTCCAGTTAAAGGGTTTCTTTCAGTCCCTCTGATGCAGACACATCCTTTTCTCACTGTGCAGGTGCAGATAGATGCAGAAGAGGCTTTCTCTTCAAACCTTTACCAAAACCAGTTCATTCTCAGTAATCCATTTTCCAAAACCAGAACCATTTCTTGAACCTTTTGTCCTTCCCTTTTCTCTTTAGGCGCTGTGTCATACCAGGGCCACACTGCACCTTTTTACTTGCACAAATCTCTCAACCTTGTGTCTCATGGCTGTGGTGTAGATGACAATTCAGAATCTTCTTCCATTAAGGGCTCCACAGTCCCTGAGAAGTTCTCCATCTTCCTTGTGATTCCAGTCTACCTTTGTCCTGAAAAACCTTCACCACTGTGGTGTAGCTTCTTACCACAGCAGCCTGTAGCAGAACCCTGCAGCTCTCTCTCTCTCTCTCTCTCTCTCTCTCTCAGCAGAGCTGTGAAACAATCTCCATTAACACTGTCTTCCACCATTGGGAAAGGCATGACCAGGCCCTGACAACCCCCAGACAGGCCCTTTCCCAGCCTTGCAGCCCCATCTTCTGCATAGGGGCTGGAGCATCTCCGGAGGGGCTGTCACTGAACTATTTATTTTTTATTTATTTAGCTTTTGTTGACCGGGTAAGTGCACTAGACAAATCCTGCCTATTTTCAGGCACGACCCGGGGGAGGGGGATACAGATGAATGCCAACTGATCTTGAACCAGATTAAGCTGTTGGTGGTATTTTTAGTGAATGAGGGAAATTTGGCCAGGACACCGGGGAAATTCCCCTACTCTTTTCGATAAGTGCCATGGGATCTTTAACATCCACCTGAACTACCACCAATCCAGGCAGATGGGACCTCGGTTTAACGTCTCATCAGAAAGACGGCACCTCAGAAATGCAACACCCCTCTCATGCTGCATTACAGTGTCAGTACTGTGATATTAACCCAAGTGCCAGATGTGGGAACTGAACCCACAGCCCTCTGATCTCCTGGCCTCAGAGGCGAGTGTGCTACCTACTGAGCCACTGACACTGCTACCTACTGAGCCACTGACACTGCTAACTAACTCAGTTCCAGACAGTCTTTGGGTTTTGTAAGCTCTCTGGCAGCTCCCCATTGGCTGAAGCCACTGTCCATGACAAAAATTAACATGTATGATGCTAACTCGATACCTGATTGGCTGAGCAAAATGGTGCCTAAACTTTCCCCAATTTTTCCCCTAAAGTCCTTTCAACAGCCCCATAGTCCTCTGAAAGAAACAAGGCCCTCTGATTGATTACCAACAGCTCACATGGCTGCAAAAATGACTGCTGAGTAAAACAGTCCCACTGCAGTTTACACAAGGTCCCAAGTTCCAAATGCCCCTGCAGCCAGAATAAACATTTATCTTCTATAATAGCCCCACCAAATTGTTGCAGTCCCTATGCCCTGTAAAGTGACTGCAGCATTTTAAATTTTTATTGGTCCCCACACTTTTCACTGCTGCTGTTCTGGACTGTCCCCAGGCAGCCCATACACAGTCCCATTGAAGTCCATTTACAGTAGTGTTCCCCTTCCCTGTCCAGCTGTGCCCAAAATACACTTTTATATTTATTTAATACACCATGCCTTGAAGCAGCTTTTTGTGCTCTGCAAGATGATCCCACTAGTTATTATTTTAAGTAACTTCCCTGCCTGTTGCTAGTGCCTAAATCCACTGCCCCCCCAGGCACTAGACAGGTTTAACTCATTACTATGCATTCCATGTCATGAATATTAATGACGCAGCCCCTTGTTCTTTTAGCAGCCTCGGCAGTCTTTTCAAAATACTTTTGTGGCTCCTCACCCACCTCCTCCTCCAGGTCTCCGGTCCCTATTTAGCATAATACTGGGACCGGGACCACCGGAGAGGTGCTTGCTTGGCCGTAAAAACTGCCCAAGCCAACATGCGCTTCTGCACAAGTGCGGATCGCTGGCCCTGCACCAGAGTGCAAAATAGGGTGGTGGCTCCATGTGTTAACTCCTCTGGCCCCCTTCTGATTAAAAGACACTGCCAGGGCCAGAGAGAGGCTTCAGGGACAAACAGGACTAAGCCAGGACCAGGGGAAAATGGGAGACGTGTGGTAGCCCTAAGTGGGCAAACAGGTAGGCCCCCTACAGGGGGGTTACATATTAATGTTTGTTTTTTATGCTCAAGTAGTTCATTTCTTTGTGTAAACCTCAGGTTTTGTTCATAAAATACAAATAAAGTTATTGTGATCAATTATATTACTGTATTTTAAATTGTCATATTCTGCAGTCTGTTATGCAAATAAACTAAGCAAATGTTGTTGTTCTCTCATGTTCTTGTATGCCTATGAACAAACCATGGTCAGACATGGATGACCCATGATTGACCATGGTGTGTCCAAAACATTTAGAAAACATACTGGGTAAGGCCATAATATATGACCGTGATGCTTGATGAATTCTGTGTCAAGTTTAACCAAGAACAGTAGCCAGATGGAGCCAACATAGTGTACTAATTAACATGGGTAAATGATAAAGTGTAGATTTTAGGAATTCATCTACAACTTGAATATATTATGAGAAACATTTTTAATTTTTTTTTTACTTTTTGGAACAACCAGGCACTGTTTTTTTTATCTATTTTCTCTGTAAAATGCGTAAGCAGGCTTAGGATGTATGGGGAGAATGGAAATATTCACATGTCTCTCACAGAGAGGAACAAGCTATAGCAGAGCTCGTTTGAAGTAAAAGACTCTTTGTTTTGGGTAACAACAAATGGACTTTGCTTCTTTTATCTAGAAGAGGCTATGTTTTGGATGAAAGCACATAGTTGGCCAAGCTAGATGCACCCTCTGGTGCTAGGTGCTATGCAGGACAAAGGAACTTATGACCGGATACACACAACCAGCTCATGCTGGTTATGTTGTGGAGGAGGTCTCACAGATCAAAAGGAATGCCCAGGGTGTGATGTCAGAGAGGCAGTCCAGATGACGTGGGAAAAGGGGCTAACCTGTCATGGGTACTTCTGGCATTTTCTTCTCTTAGGAAAATCAGTCTTGTCTTGGGGTATGGAAGCCTCATCATTGCACTCCATTCTGCTAAAACTCAATTGATCCCAGTTTGGGTAAGTTTACCTATCTGTAAGTTATCTTAAGAGGTTATTCTGTGTGAGTTCTATCTTGTTCAACTGTTTTGTTTTCCATTTCTGTACTGTACTGTATTTCCTAAGTTTTTATAGAGTATAATCTTGTACCATATGTAAATATTGTGGCATGTTAAATATTATTTTTAAATACTTTATGCTCTCTGTGACTGTGGTTTTAAAGGTATAGATAATCTGGGGATAACTGGCAAGGCCATGATCTGTTTCCAAATTGTCAGGCTACTGAACTATACAAAGCAAAGGTTCATAGTTGCAACTAAAAGGGCAGGTCATTTGCCTTTTAGGGAAGGTCACTGTACTGTGTGAGTAGTGGCTGTGGTGGGACTCTGACCTAAAGATTCCCTGAGTGAGAGTAAAGCTGGGTGGTGGCACCATATCGATGTGATCATTTAGGCATCTGAAGAGTTGTGAGAACTGGTAGCACAATGCAGACTGAGTTCTGGGAGAACTTGTCGGTGACAACTTTGAAAACCAAAAAAGATATAGTATATGGTTAGGGCTTGTTGTGTATGGAAATCAGGAGCTTTCAAAAAATTGTTATAGGACAGTTAAAAGGTCACAGAAAGTTGTTATATTATTGTTCTGATTTCACAACGATACTAGAAGTTTCCCCTTGACCTGCCACCTGATTGGAGAAAACAGTGCTTTGCACAAAATCTTCAAGGTATCATGGTGGCGCTGCTTAGCGAGCAGTTCACCAACATGGTTTGGACATGGACTGCCATAGTCTCGAAGAGTTTTACCAGGAAAGGCCTATTGAGTCACAATAGCTCATTCTCATATGTGTTCTGGGGCAGCTGAGATTCAGTGCAAAGAAATGCAAGATCATGCATTTGGGGCACAGAATTCCAGGGGAGGAATACAGGATGGTGGGAGGAGGTTTCTGATGGCCACCAAACAGGAAAGGGACCTGGGTGTGATTATATCCGATGACCTAAAGGTGACCAGACAATGTGAGAATGCTGTAGGGGAAAGCCAGTGGGATGCTGGGGTGCATAGGGTGATGAATCACTAGCCTAAAAAGGAGGTGTTGATGCCACTGTACAGATCACTGGTGAAACTTCATCTGAAGTACTGTGTCCAGTTCTGGAGGCTGCATCTCAGGAAAGACATAGAATGGAAGCAGTAAAGAGAAGGGCAACTAAAATGGTGCGGGGGTTGCATCAGAAGCTATATGAAGACCTCAATATGTATTCACTGGAGGAGATATGAGAGAAGGGGGGGTATGATAGAAACTTTAAAGTACCTCAAGGGTATCAATAAGGTACAAGAGGGTGGCAACTTTCAGAGAAGAAGAGTTTCAAGCACAAAGGGACATGATATAAGACTACATAGGAGTAGAGTGGACTGGCAGTGTAGCCTAGAGGTTAGAGTAATGAGCTGTGAACGAGCTTGGTACATCCAGCAGACCAGACCTGGGTTTGATTCTCACAACCTCCACTTGCATACTGTGTGACTTTGAGCAAGTCACTTAACTGCCCAGTGCTCCCAGGTCACCCCTGAAAACAGGCACTTGTGCCTAGTGGGCCTTACCTGGTTACCAAAGACTAAAATAAAATAAATAAATAAAGACTCTGGGGTAACGTGTGGAAGTATTTCTTCACAGAAAGGGTGATGGATACATGGAGCAGCCTCCTGGAAGAGGCAGTGGGAGTAAATTTGGTGGGGGAATTCAAAATTGCATGGGACAAACATAAAGGAACACTAACAGTAAGGAAGAAATGGGAAGCCGCAGGTCAGGCAGGGAATGCGATTTTAGCACTGGGTAGGAAAAATGGGCAGACTAGATGGGCCCAGCAGTCCTTTTCTGCCATCAAATTCTATGTTTCTGTGTTTCTATGGTTCTAAATTAAGTTGGTCACTGAACATACTCTGATATTTATCTTCACATGTGAGAATACAGTTCTGAGCATGCTTAATGAGACCAAAATGAATGAGATACATTTCTAAGCATGCTCAGTGACCAACTTCATTTATCTTGCTCATGTTGCCCAACATAACGTTTATCTTTACCAATTTATTTGCACACCTATTGTTTATATAGAGATTATTTCATGAGGTAGCTCCAAATATGAATGTTATATGGTTTGGTATGTTGTTGTTATTACACACTTGCAGGAGTGGCACAGCCACAAATGCACAGTGGCAATAAAAACATTTCATATTAGATAACATACATATCTTGAGCTACCTCATGGGATAATTACTGTACACCATGAGAGACTGCAATTTTACTGGTTTGTCTCAGTCTACTCCAGTGCAAAAAAATGTGATGTGTAGAAAGAAATAAAGAGTTCCAGTGTGTGTGTGTGTGTTTGTGTGTCTTGCAGGAAAAAAAACATGCTGTGTTATGTAAACAGATTATCTTTTTACAGATTGTTTTCTTTCCACTTGATTAAAGATGCAAAGCTGAGACTTTTATGGTCAAAGGCACAGCTCCGCTGTTTGATGTGCTGCTCACATGGAGCCAGCTCATGAGAAAAGCTAGGGTTGTGGCTGCTATGCAAATAACATACAGTAGCTACTGTATAACTAACATATAGTGCATTATGGAACATCGTTATGCATAAAAATCCATCACTTTCAAAAGGTTGTTATGCTGTAGTAGCTGTGTCATCATAGCTGTTATGCTGCACTAGCTATATAGCTACTACAGCAAAACCACATTGAACGCATTAGCGCACATGCATTACACAACCAGGAAGCAGCCGTGGCACTGAAAACAAAAGAGAAGGAGAGCAGCATAGATGGCAAAAACAAAGTAAATTAGTTTAAATTATGTAATTTCAGTAGCAGTTGGCATCCTACACTATAAAAAACAATGAATATCTAACTATTGGTAACAAGCTGGTTTAGTACATCTCGAGGTTGCCCATGGCGACTGAACCTCTCAAGCTACGCTCTTGAGGTTCAAGCAGTTGCCATGGCAACCTTTCAATGAACTGACCAGCTTGTTACCGATAGTTAGGTATTCATCATTCTCTATGTTATTTACACAGTAGCTATGTCTCCAGTGAAAATAACAGCTTTTATCTTCCAAATGTATTTGCACTGCCATGGCATACATATACATATATTCTTCTACTGAGGCAAAAGAAAATAAAAATACCACAGGAAAGACTAGTTATGACATCTCTATGTTACACTGTTGTTTTCGTTTTTTTGTTTACAGAAAACAATGGAATCAGAGAGAGATAAGCACCCTGGAGCACCAAGTGCTTAATAAACGTGTATAATTTTTTTATAACTGCCTCAAAAAATGGGGAACCTTTTGAGCCTATCAGTTTGAGAACTCTCTACCAGAGTGTGCATAGATACCTAAAGGCCAAACGTTACTCTTACTTGTTGTCTAAGTCACAGGAGTTTGAATTGACCTGTAAGGTCCTAAGTGCCAAGCAGAAACACTTAAAGTCACTACAGAAGGGAAGCAGGCCAAATACATCAGATGAATTGACCAATGATATAATTGAAAAATTGTATCAGTATAAGCAGCTAGGGCCCCATAGTCCAGCAACTGTGCTAAATAGCATGTGGCTTCTGTGCTGTCTTTTTTTTGCATAAGGGGCTGTACTGAAATGAAGCATGTGAAGTCAGGTGAGGTTGTCCTAAAAAAGGATGAAAACAACCTAAGGTACCTTAAGTATGCCTCAGACCAGCAGACCAAAACTAGAAATAACCTAAATGTGAAAGACACACATAAACTGAAATCATGGGCATATGAAAATGTAAAGAACCCAAACAGATGTCCAGTGGCCATTTACCTGGTACTTGAGTCACACAGACCTGCAACCAACAAAACACTAGAAAGCCTTTTTACAGCTGCATAGGCAGAGCCATGCTGATGTATTGCTATCATGCAGAAGAGACAAGGGATGGGGGAAGCATATTACTGGATACCTTCCTTCTGTTCTTCCACAGTGCTGCGGTCAGTGCTTTTATGTTGTTTCTCCACTGTCCCTCCCCTCCAAGGCCACACTAACCCTTCCCCTCTGCAGGTACACTATTTTATTTCTGCCCATCACTTCCCTTTCAGTTCCGCAGTTGCAGCTGAAAAAAAAGAGCTTGCTGTACCCAAGATGGCTACCATTAGCTCAATGTGCATGTGCAACTTCACTTCCACAGTTGTGCATGCATGAGTTCACTTCTGCAGTTGTGGTGAAGAGGCAGATGTGCACTGAGCTCATGGTGGCCATCTTAGGCATGGAGGGCTCTTTTGTTTTGGCCCTGTGAGCTTTCTTAAAGCGTTATAGCAACCATGTTGGCTCTGACCAGAGTTTGTTTCTGTAGCAGTGAATAACAATGTGGAATCCCTTGAAGGCACCACTAAATGGTTTAAGAGCCAACCAGTTGGTAATTAAGACAATGCTACATAGTGCAAACATTGAAAAACAAAAGAAATCAAGGGCCATAGTGCCAGAAAGCATGTGTTCCAAAAGCTAAATGATTCAGGAATACATGGAACTGAAACTATGCAGGTGACAAGCCACAAGAATATTAAGAGTGTGAACTGTGAATAATTATTGCAAACATAATGACAAGTGGCAACTGATAATTTCAAATATATTAAATCATGTACTACCCCACTGCCAGCCCAAGCTTTCAACCATTCAACATGCACACTACAACAAGCCAAAGCACTTGGAAACGATCCTTTTATCAACCTTGCTTTCAGACTACAAATATCTATTTTCATTTCAATGCAGGTTAAAAAAGAGAAAAGAGTAAGTAAAAAACAAAATAGTTTTTAATATGTAATTCCCAACATGTGTATTGCTAAAATGTCTATTCTACCCACAATATCCCACCCTCTCTGGTATAAAGAAAACTGACCCACAAACATTTTCAGAATGCCACAGATTTTCTGCCAGCTTCCCAACCCCAACTCTGATGTGAAATTTAACAACCAGCAACCCCCAACCCAATCCAGTTCTATTATTCAGGTTCCAACCAAGGAAAAGATGCAACTACGTCTTGTCTTTCAACAAGTTACACATCTGGCATATTGGAACTGCTGGCAGCTCAGGCCTAACTGAACGATTCTTGTTACACTAGTCACAGATCTTTAAAAGTTGTCTTTTCCCCTCTTTATAGCTTGCAGATGGTCCAGAAAAGGCAATAAAGGATCAGAGAATCCAAGTTATTGAAAGTGCACCAACTCAGATTAAATCATGTAGGTATTTAACAGAATCTTAAGCAAAGTAATTTAAAAACATTGACACATCCTGTGTACAACACAGTAGTACTAAAATAAATGTCTACTGCCTGCACTGCCTTTTTTTGTTGTTAAAATTTACAATTACACTGATTGTTTCTTCTTGTTTGCAGCTACCTTATATCTTTGTGAAGAAAAAGATAAAACACCTCGACTCACACAGAACTAATGAAACTGTGAAGTAAACACACAAAAAACATAAAGCATATACCGATTTCTCTTTTGTTTTCACTCTCTTCACAGATTCCCTTACCTAAAAAGAAGAAATGCCAACCTGCTACTGCAAAAGAAAGATGAACCCCACTTACAGAAATCATCAGAACTCCACTTATAGAAATCATCAGAATGACTACATAATCTTCTTGCAATTTTGTTTTTCCAGACTACAGCAAGATTGAAATATTTGTCATTCATACACAAATCTATTTTCCCTACCTATTTTTCTAAGTTTGGTAACCTGATTCTTGTAGAGAACAGTTAAATCCCAAAATGTACTGTGACCTGAAATAAAAAAAAACTTAAGCATTTGCAGCTCCTGTCACTGTATTTTACAGTTGCAATAAAACTTGCTAATTTCAACTCATCTCTGTCTGTATCATTTCCCTAACACTGGGCTCACAATTTGTTGATTTTTTCTTGTTGTTGTATCTGACACTTTTGGCCCCTAAATGAAACCAGAGAACCCTAGAAAATGAAAGTGTCCAAAATCAAATTCAAAAATATGTTTTTCACGTATCTTGTTGTAGGCCAGCAAGTAATCCAAGTGCTTTTTTTCCAAGCCATATTCATCTATGTTGAAATAGGCCACCCAATAATCCACATGTTGCTTCCAACTAAAGCTGTTTTCACTTGTCTTCACTTAAGTCCCCAAGGCAATACAAGGTTTTCTTCAAAAAACATTTCAATTTCCCATAGATATCAACATGACGTTCCCCTGCTTCAGGACATCACATTGTTCATACTCACCCCATAAAAGATGCCATGAAGAAGTCTTATTCCAACTTCATGAACATGCAGCACGGGCCCCAATCCTAGGACACAACTAACCCTCTCCTGATCTGCTGCTCGAGAAGGTATCCTGTTCTGCAGCAAGCAATCTGTGGTTGTACCGTAGTCAACATCCTCTAGAGCAGCGGAGCTACTTCCTTTCCAGTCATGGGCATTGACTGAAGTTGCACATATGCAGAAGCTCCATGAGTGAAACATTCATTATCAGGCCACTTGACCAATAGTGGACACTTTAGGGCACATCCACAACAATGAGACTAGCCAATCAGAGTACCACAACCTAATCAATTACAGAACAGCACATCATAGCAGCCTCAGAACTGTGTCAGACTTTACATACAGCAAACTGAACAAAAAAAGCACTGTCTCTCTTTTTAAAACCAGACAGTTAGTAAACACTCTCAGCACATCAAACCTGTGCCAGTTCTGGAGAACACATCTCAGGAAGGACATAGACAGAGTGGAGGCAGTCCAGAGAAGGGCTACCAATATGGTGCAGGGTCTGCATCAAAAGCCCTATGAGGAGAGGCTAAAGGAGCTTATTATGTACACCCTGGAGGAGGGGAGGCAAGGGAGACATGATAGAGACCTTTAAATATCTAACAGGGTTAATAAGGTACAGGAGAGGAGTATATTTCAGAGAAAAAGGTGCTCTAGGACAAGGGGACATGCTATGAAGCTGAAGGGGGGTAAATCCAGGAGAGATCTGAGGAAGTACTTTTTCATGAAAATGGTAACAGATTCATGGAACAACCTTCCAGTGGAAATAGTGGGGTTGAAAACTGTAGAGGTGTTCAGGCACAAGGGAATTGTAGGGGTAAGGATGGGAAGATAAGAGATGGTGCCATAGATCAAGTGAGGTCTACAGCAAAAAATGAAGGAGAAAAAAAATCAAAGAAAACAAATGGTAATATGAGCAGAATAGGTGGGCCAAGTGGCCCATATCTGCTGTCACATTCCATGTTTCTATGTGCCTGCTGTATAAATCCCCATGAGGTCAGGTGGTCAAGTATAGCTCATGGAGATACAGTAGTTCCACTGTCTTACTCTCACCCATGTCATACTCTATCTATCTATCTATCTATCTATCTATCTATCCATCTATCTATCTATCAAAAAAAAACCTTGAAAAAATCCTTGTACCTGATTGGCCCAGAGCCAGTCACATGCCACTGAAAGTTTTTAACTATTGCCTAGTTCAAAAGAAAGAGCTGAGCAATAGTTCATCAAATTGGTCGATAGTTTTTTTTTTGTTTACTATTGCCTTTTTTTACTAGTGCCCAGTAAGCCTGTCAATCATGAAAATCATGGCCTCATCACTAGCTGGGGAAAAAAATTGCCGCTGGTTTCCCCCAGTACTTTAATTTTTCCCTGGTGCTAGTGGCTCCACACTTAAATTCAAACACATTCTGTAGTTCCAATTTACTTTACAAAATTTCCTGCAAACTGTACTATGGTAAACAATGAGAGAGTCAATAGCTTTGGCAGTTTTGATTCAGTGGCGCATGAGAGAAGGTTGCCATAGCAACACTCCTGCTTCACTGTTTCCGTGCAGAGTGACTTGTCTTTTTTACTTATTTACTACAGTTTGCTTCATTTCTTTTTAAATTCTTTGCTTATCTATTGAACCCCTCTGGCATTTTATCTCACAGTTCTCTTTCTCCATTGCTGCCTGACTTAACTTTATTAGCAGCATGGAAAAGGGAGAGTGTCGGTAGCATGTGCAACAGAGACAACAAACAACCTCCCTGCATGAATCGGCCCTGAGAAGTGAGGCTGAAAGACAAAACAAAACTGCCTACCTTACTGCAAACTGCTTAAACAGCAGGTGGGGAGACATACAAATCTTACACCTCTGTACTCTTACTCGTTACTGCCTACTTGTATTATTGCCGGTGCACAAATGATGTTCCCCTACATGTGACCATCATGCAGAGGCTCACACATATATACAGAATAAACAAGTAAATAAACCTTTATTGTTTATATCACCAAGCTGCTTTATATGTTAGTTTACTGGGGAAGGGAGAAGTAAGATTTTATAAAACAGACATTGACCGGAGTTGTCTTTTTGGGCTTTACCGTGAAAACCTTGAACCCCTCAGCTATTGCCTTCCAATAGTGATATTGCCCTCCGCCTATGACTTTGGGCAATATAACTATTGTTAGACAATAGTTCATTCCTCAGAGTCAAGGTTTTTACACTACAGTCCTCAATTCCAGCCAATATTTGTAGTTTATTATAAGGGTACGGTCGTACCCCTGTAGTTAGGGTTGTACAGGCAGTTCTATGTTAAATTCAACATTTTGTAACTTACTAACTTTGGCATTTTTTGACAAAATATCCAAAACATTTGGCATGTTTAGTCACTCTGCCAGTGTCTCAAGACGTGGAAAGTTTCATGATGGCATCTTGTATGGTTTTTAAGATATGAAGTGGGAAAAACCGGGGGGGGGGGGACACTTTATTCCCATTGGTTAACATGGGATTTTTTGCCCTCATTTACAGCCCAGATGGAATGAAGTTTTTTCTTGACATTTTCAAGGATGATAGTGTCTGAGCCAAGGGTGAGCCTTTGGATAGTGTGGTGGGAAGATATCTCACCATTTTTGAATTATAATGGGTTTTGTGATAGCCGATAGACAAGCAGGTAAATGAAAACTGTTTGAACTGATCAATGTGAAGGATTTAATGTTTGTGCTCAGAAAAATACTGTTTGTGCTTCTGCCATCTTGTTTTTTTTTCCCTTTTAAAATTTGATTTATAAAGAAATCCTATTTGGTTATGAATGACCAAGACCTGTATTTTGGTCTCAGTCACATGCTTAGCAACATTATTGTATTATTATTTAAAATTTTTTGATGTTAGTACTTTTTATTGTTACTTTCCATCATACATACAATACAACAACAAGTAAATATGCAGTGAACAGGGAGTGGTCAAGCAATACAGAGCATTCCAGGCCAATAAAGTAGTACATAAGGAGCAGTGCATAAGTATGGCTATAAGCTCAAAGCCAGAATGTACCTAAGGTCCACAAACTAAGGCCTAGAAACATGGCAGTGAGACATCTCCACATGAATTATAGAAAGATGTAGAACAAAAACTACACAGGAGATGTTGCAATTTTCCATAACCAGCAAATGAGCCCTAGTGCATAGTCTCTACCTGGAAACAAGCAAAAAAGGCAAACATCAAAATACAACCTACAGTGTTTCACATCCAGACTGCCAATCCACAAAGACAGTGGGAAATAGGGCTATACCATAACTCATGAAGGAGGAGAAGTGTAAATCCCGAACACCTAGTAACTAGGGTGTACAATCAGCATTTAAACATACCACTTCAGGGTACTAAAGGGGTTCATCCTATGCCTGTGCATGGGGACAAGTAAGCCAGGTATGGGGCACAGCAGAGGTGGTATTGAGAGAGTGTATTAGCTACAACATGAGATAGATGATCAAGGGTGGCAACCGCAGATAGAGTGTTGTAAAGCTCAGACAGTGTGGGAATATTAGCAGTCCTCCAATGGCATAGTATTAACCACTTGGCTTGCATGCTGCATATTGTCAGCCATCTCAATTGATACTGTTTCAGCCGTATGTTCTCTGGGGGGGGTCCCAGAATCCATAGGAGGTGATCCTGAATCAGGTCTTGACCTAAGACCTGTGAGGCAAGACCAGACACTGCCGTCCAGAAGGAATGGTGGAGAGGGCAGTCCCAAAAGATGTACAAAAGATCACCCACCTGGGCATGGCATCTCCAGCACAAATCAGTGCCCAATAGGTTTAACCTAAACAGTAAAGAGTGAGTGCGATGCCAGAGGGAGAGGATTTTGTTTTGTATCAGTCTACCCCTGGAATCGGGGATCAGAGTGTGGGCATATTTCCAACAGAGATGTCACTGGGCAGTAGATAGAGATACATGAAGCATCTGTTCCCATTTAGATTTGGCTTGAGAAGAATGAGAGGGAAGTTGTTCCACAAGGGTAGAATAAGTGAGACTGGCCTGGCCTGTTTTGAGCGACTACCATTTATGAAGCTGGACTGTACCCACAAATCTTTGTCCCAGAGCTGTCTTAAGGTGTGCTGTAAGCACACTCTGCAGTTGCAAGTATTGCCAGAATGCAGTCTTCCCCAAGTGGAATTTGGAGTCCAAGTCCTGAAAGGTCTGTATGGAGATGTCATCAGGTGTCAGAACATCCGCCAAAGTAGAAATACCTTTAGCTAACCAGGCAGGCCAAAGAATCGAGTGTCCATCCACTCGAACAGAGTGATTGTTCCATATGGGTGTGGCCAGTGTGGGGAAGGGGTTGGTGCCAATCTTTTTATGCACTAAGTGCCAGGCATGCACTAAATTAGATATGGTGGGGTGGTGGGAGAGATTTTTGGGGAGGGGGGTTGTAGAGCAGGAGTGGGAGAGAATGCACTTGGGCAATATCAGCCTTCATTTGTACCCATTGGGCATATTGTTGCTAGTGGAGAGAAACCATGCCAGGGTTTGGGCTGAAGAAAAATCCCACTTGTAGCCTTCTACCAAGGGGGCCCGTCAACCACCATGTTGCCAGTATGCTCTTAATTTATTTCTACTGTAGCGGGGTTTAGTACCTCCCAGATAAAGCTTGAGAAAACATTATTGATAGCTTTCACCCATGCACCAGAAGGGTCATGGGGATGTGCGAGATTATGTATAGGAGTTTGGGGGTATCCATCATCTTTAAAGCTGAAATTTTTCCCGCTAGGGTAAGGTGGAGTTTTCACCAATGATTACACTCCGTCCAGGTGTCAGCTAGGAGGGGTTTCAGGTTGAGGTCCCAGATGTTGGTTAAATCTGGACCCAAAGAGACACCTAGGTACCTTAGTACCTGAGGGGTCCAGTGGAGTCCCAGCCCTGAAATCTGCACCTGTGTACATAGGGGGTTTAAAGGTAAGACTTCCATTTTAGTATGATTTATCTTGAGCCCCGAGTAGGTGGTAAATTCAGAAAGCAAGGAAAGTAGTGGGGGTATAGATGTGGGGGCATCTGCAAGGGGTACCTGAAGATCATCCGTGTACATAAACATGGAGTAACTGATGTCCCCCACATAAAAGCCCCTAATGAGGGGTGACTGATGTATGGCAATTGCCAGGGGTTCCACCACCAGTATGAAAATTATTGGTGAAAGAGGGCAACCCTGCCTCGTGCCCCTACCCAAAGGGAAGGGGTGGACAGGGTAGAGTTGGTGAGGACCCGAGCTGTCGGGTTATGATATAATGCTGCAACCCAGTGCCTGAAATTGTGCCCAAACCCCATTGTTGTCAGCACAAGCTGCAAGTAATCCCACTCGAGGGAGTCAAAAGCTTTCTCAAAGTCAATAGCTACTGCCACAGCTGGGGTGGCACAATCCATGGCACAGGCTATAATATTAATCAGGGATCTGATATGATCTCTACTATAATGGCCCGGGACAAATCCTGCCTGGGATGGGTGGAAAAGTATAGAGAGAAGGGGGCTAAGACAAGTAGCTAAGATCTTACTGAAAACTTTACTGTCTGAATTGATGAGGGAGATGGGATGATAGCTCGAAGGGAGTGTGGGATCCCTCCCCTTTTTTGGGAAGACAGTTGTAATAGCTTCCCAGAGAGTCAGAGGAAGGGATCCAGTGGTAATGGTCTGGTTAAACATGGTGCAAAGAAGGGGGGCTATTTTTGGGGCACCTAGCTTAACCTTCCTTCTAAGATTGCTTGAAAGGACAGAGCAGAGAACCTTACTAGAGCAAGGGAAAAGGATTAAGACTTATTTTGGCTAAGTAGATTTACTGTGTGTTGTTATTTTTATTTTGTACTCACAGGGATTGCTACTGTTTGTTACTAACATTTCATTGCTTTATTTTTCCCTGATTCAAATTGTTGTTGCTGGTATACCTTCTGCATTATTACAAGGTGTGCCTACAGGTGTGTGCTAACAGATTACTGCTGTAATCTTCTGATTCAAATTGTCTTTCGCAAGGTATATCTTCTGTTCCTGCTTTATTTTTCTCTGTAGCAAAGTGTTTCTTACAGGGTATATCTTCTCTGAAATTATTACAGGTGGTGCTTTACAGGTTTTACAGTTTTATCTAACATTAGGATAAGCTTTCAGAGTTACTGCATTTGTTGTTGACTGATTGTTTCTGCTCTTACCTCCTTGTTCTTTCATCTGTGGTTCTTCTTTTTTGGCAGGGGAAGGGCCCAGCCACCCACCCCCATTCCTAACCACCCCACACTGCACTCCTTTTATAGGGTACCACAGTTGTGACATTTCCTGTGGCAAAGCAGGAAAGGGCGGATCAGTGGGGCATCCTCAAGGTGAGCTCATTTACAGGGGCACTTATAATTTTACTTGTTATAACAAGTTATATGAAAACAAAACACAAAATCAAACCATTACTTGCATTTTCTTCCTTCTAATTACTCTGACCAGGTTATAAACCCAGCAACTCATCTGGAATGGATATCATTAACTGCAGGTACTGTGGAACACTTTTCAGTAGGACAGTCTTACAGGATTTAGGACACTGTCCTACATGTTGGGCCATTGGAGATCATAGGGCTCAGCTCTGGGCAGCATGGGCAGAGATTGTGCGCCTCAAATTTCATATTCAAGAAGAAATACATTATAAGAACCACCCACCATTTCCTCAACATCCAACAGAAGAACCTCGACTGCAGAGAGTAGTTGGTCCAGGAGATTGGCAGGTGGTTAGGAGGGGCAAATTGGGTGCCCCATCACTCTGTGCTCTCCAACACATTACCTCCAAAAAACATATAAACACTACAAACAGGTATCTGCCTCTATCTCTGAAATCAAACAAAGGGGCAGAGGACACTGCAGAGCAGTACACTGCAGCACAGGAGCTAGCACAACAAAACTCGCTCAAATCAGGAACCAAAACTAAAAAAGCAAAATGGAAATCCAAAAAACTTCTGATCATAGGAGACTCCATGATTCGGGGAGTTGATACCTATCTCCAGCCAGAGGTAATGGTCAGATGTCTCCCAGATACATCAGTGTGGAGAGACACTGACCGCATGGCTAAAATTGTTCACAAAGCAGGAGAAAACATTGGTGTCCTGGTACACATAGGGACTAATGATCTCTCCAGCCAGTCAGTTGTGGAGACCAAGCAACACCTGACCAGGCTAGGTGACAAACTATCATCCATTTCATTCGGCATCTCCTTCTCTGAGATTCTGCCAGTCTGGGAGAGGGGGGCAGATGGACGGAAGGCCAGAGAAGGGAGATAGGGGAGCTAAACATGTGGCTCAAGGGCTGGTGCCAGAAAAAAGGACACAGATTTGTAGGGAATTGGCAACAGTTCTGGGGGTGAAAGTTCTTTAAATTTGATGGACTGCATCTGACTAAGGAAGGAGTCAGTGCATTGGGGCAGAATTTTGATGTCTTTGCAGAATATTTAAACTAGCAAATGGGGAGAGGGGTGCAGCACCCCTTAAGTCAAATAGGAAGAACACCCCTCCCCCCTCAGCTAGTGGTCAAACAGGGATTCAGCATGTTTGCAGTTCATTTGCATCACCAGGTAAGAAAAAAGGTCTGTCTCCCCATACAACGCACAGAGGAAATGCCAAACCTCACCCAACAACTAACACACCGAAATCTGGCCAATGGAAAATCATGTATACAAATGCTCACAGCCTGGGAAATAAGATCCCAGACCTGCAGGCAATAATGTCAGAGGCTAAACTGGACATAGTAGCAATTAGTGAGATATGGTTTACCAGTAACCACACTTGGGAGACTTTAGTACCTGGCTATGTACTGTTCAGAAGAGACTGAGGTGCAAAAAGGGGGGGAAGAGTGGCCTTGTATGTCAAAGAAAATATCAAAGCTACAGAAATTCAGAATACACATAAGGAGCCAGAAGAACTGTGGGTCACCCTGAAAACAGGAAATGGTGCAGCCATAAGAACTGGGGTTGTCTACAGGCCCCCAGACCAGGGGGAGGACATAGACACATTACTGTTAGAAGATATACAAAACATGACAGCTAAAGGGGGGGTTCTGACAATGGGAGACTTTAACATGCCAGATACAGATTGGTCAATAGCAGCAGGAACATCTGCCAGAACTAGACACATAGTGGATTCCCTGCAGGGGGAGGGCCTCAAACAACTGGTACAGCAACCCACAAGAGACAGGGCTATCCTAGATCTAGTACTGACTAACAGGAAGGGATCACAGATCTCCAGGTAGAAGGTCACCTGGGGGCCAGTGACCATCACATGGTATGGCTCAATTTGGCTACTACATCTAAATCATCCCATTCCAAGGCAAAAATATGGGACTTCAGAGGAGCTGACTTTGATAAGATGGCCAACAGAGTTAAGCTAGACCTGGCAAAAAGAAACACAGGTGAGAGGGTACAGGCAAAGTGGGCAAGCATTAAGGATGCAATACTTGAAGCAACATCCCATTGTGTAAGACAGAAAGGGAAGTGCAAAAGAAGAAGGAAACCACTTTGGTTCTCAAATACAGTAGCAGAAAAGGTCAGAGCCAAAAGGCTGGCCTTCAGGAAATATAAGGGAATGCAGCAGGATGAAGATAGAGAGGCATTCCAAACTGCCTTAAGGGAAGCAGGGAAGGCAGTAAGGCAGGCAAAGTCCCAAACTGAGGAAACACTAGCACGAACAGTAAAAGAAGGTGACATGACTTTCTATAGATACATTAGTGAAAGGAGAAAGTTCAGAGGGGGTATTGCTAAGCTCAAAGAAGAAAAGGGGGTATTTGAGGAGGAGGACCATGTAAAAGCATCTATCCTAAATAAATACTTTTGCTCAGTATTTACTGAAGAGAAGGTAGGGCTGGGCCCACAGCTCAGTACCATGGACACTGGGGGGGAAGGGAGGTGTGCACTACTTCCTTTATGAAAGGAAGGGTCCTACAAGAGCTCGCTAAGCTCAGGGTGGACAAGGCCATGGGACCTGATGGCATACATCCCAGGGTACTTAAGGAGCTAAGGGTGGAACTAGCAGAGCCATCAGCAGAACTGTTTAGTGAGTCTCTGAGCACAGGAGCGGTCCCAGAAGACTGGAGGAGGGCTCATGTGATCCCGCTCCACAAGAGTGGTAGAAGGGAGGAGGCAGGGAACTACAGACCAGTCAGTCTTACCTCAGTAGTGGGCAAGATTATGGAGGCACTGCTTAAGGAAAGGATAGTGCAACACCTGGAATCCATAGGGGCACAGGATCCAAGACAGCATGGGTTTACAAAACGAAGGTCCTGTCAAACTAATCTCATAGATTTCTTTGACTGGGTAACCAGAGTGGGGGACCAAAGGGGAGCAGTTGATGTCGCCTACCTTGACTTCAGCAAAGCTTTTGACACTGTTCCACATAGAAGATTGATAAATAAGCTGGGTAGGCTCGGGGTGGGTCAGAAATTGGTCAACTGGGTGGCAAACTGGTTGACGGGCAGAAAACAGAGAGTGGTGGTAAATGGTATACAGTCAGAAGAGATGCAAGTCATAAGTGGGGTACCTCCGGGATCAGTCCTGGGGCCAGTCCTCTTCAATATCTTCATTAGTGACATTGCAGATGGACTAGAGGGTAAGGCTTGTCTGTTTGCCGATGACACCAAGATCTGCAACAGAGTAGATGATCCAGATGGGGTGGGCAGAATGAGAAGAGATCTGGATAAACTAGCAAAATGGTCAGAAGAGTGGCAACTGGGATTTAATGCAAAGAAGTACAAGATCATGCACATAGGAAAGAGAAACCCTGAAGCCACCTATAGGCTGGGAGGGGAGTTGCTGGCAGGCACAAAGGAGGAAAGAGACTTCGGCATCATCATCACCGATGACCTGGAATCATCCAAGCAGACCTCTAAAGCAGTAGGAAAGGCTAGGGGATTGTTAGGGTGTATTAGTAGGGGTATCACAAGTCGTAAGAGGGAGGTAATAATCCCTCTTTGCAAGACACTGAGTTAAGGCCCCATCTGGAGTACTGCATGCAGTACTGAGCCACACCTTCACAAGGACATTAACCGAATTGAGGCAGTCCAGAGAAGGGCAACCAAAATGGTGCAGGGACTGCATCAGAAGACATATGACGACAGATTAATGGAGCTCAATATGTATACCCTTGAGCAAAGGAGGGATAGAGGTGATATGATCGAGACATTCAAACACCTTAAGGGCATTAACAAGGTGAAAGAGTCTAATGTTTAAATATAAGAAAAATAGCAGGACAAGAGGACACAGCATGAGATTAGAGGGAGGCCGATTAAGGGGGAATGTGAGGAAATTCTTTTTCACAGAAAGGGTGGTGGATGCATGGAATGGCCTACCTCAGGAAGTGGTGGCTACAAATACAGTGCAGGGCTTCAAACAGGCATGGGATAGGCATAAGGGAGCAATACAGATGAGTATGAATAGATAGGCCACTGACAGAGAAAAGGCCGATGTCACATTTATAAGGTAGAAAAAGAAATGAGCAGACTGGATGGGCCTTGCGGTCCTTATCTGCTGTCAACTTCTATGTTTCGATGTTTCTTCAAGCTTCCACAACTCGGCGGGGGGGGGGAACCCATCACCACCTGGTGCCTTCCCTCAGTTCAAAGCATCAATAGCTGCCACTTCCTCCATGGGTGTAATATCAGCCTCCAATACCTCCAGCTGCATCGGGGCCAGATGAGTGAGGGGGAGTGTATCTAGGAAACCCCGTGCTGCTTGAGGGTCAGGTATTCGAAAGGAGCTGTATAATTCTTTATAAAATACTGTTATGATCTGATTTATTTGCTCAGGGCCCACTTGGACAGGTCCACCCCGACGTTTCAGTGCTGCAATGTGACACTCAGCCTGCTGTTTCCGTAGTCGATAAGCAAGCACCTCCCCCCCCCCTTTTTCCCCATCTTCCCAATATTTATGATTTAACCTTAGGATGGCAAGCTCAGCTTTCCTAGACAACAGGTCATTGATGTGCATCCAGGTCCAAGTAATGTCTCGGCAGAGTGAGGACCGAGAACTAGCAGACGGAGATTGCTTGAGCTGCTGTTCCAGAGCTGCTAGCCAAGTATCCAGAGTTATGAGCCATTGCTCTATCTGGCATCTGTGGCTGGCCGAAAAACCCATGATAGCTCCCCCCGAGGGTAGCTTTAAGTGCTTCCCAAACAGTGGCGGGGAGGACTCAGTAAGAGAGTTGTCCAGCAAAAAGCTGGATACTTGTGTGTGGAGCCACCCGGGAAAATCTGGGTTCCACAAAAGTAGGGGATCTAAACGCCAGGTTGTAGAACGAGGAATTGATGGGGATAATGCAAGCTGGAGCTGAACAGGAGTATGATCTGAAATGATTGTCAGGTGAATTTTGGTATTTAGGGTGGTGTTCATGATTGGGGGGAACCAACCAGAAGTCCAGCCAGCTAAATTAATGATGAATCGGAGAGAGGAACATGTAGTCCCAGTCCCGAGGATGGAGGATTCGCCATGAGTGTTGAAGCCCCAGGTCTGCTGTAAGTTGAAGGAGACCAAGGCGGGAATCTGGGTGATGGTCAGGGCAGGTAGAGCTCCGGTCTAGGTCCAGATCCAGAGGAAAGTTAAAATCTCCACCCAAAATGATGGGGATATTGGGGGTGGCGAAGGAGGTAATTTCCAAACAATGGCGTGGAACATCTCATGCTGATCCTCATTAGGGCCGTAGCCATTGGCCAAAATTAGGGGACCTTCTGGGGTGGACATAAGAGCTACAACCCATCTACCATTAGTATCATGTTTGGTTTTAGTAGGGACCCATTTAAGGGACTTGTGTAGCAGTATAGCAACTCCACGTTTACGTGTCGGGACAGAAGATGAAATAACTTGGCCAATCCAGGCACGCTGCAACTTAGCATGATCCGTCAGGCTAAGCTTGGTTTCTTGGAGCATGGCTACCTCAGCTCTCAGTCTCTTGAGATGGGTCGTCACCTGGGTACATTTCACTGGGGAGTTTAAGCCCCCCACGTTCCAGGTGATTAGACAGAGATCACCCATTATCTTGAGTCGAAAGTAATTGTCTGTTACGGATATGAAAGAGATACTGCATAGAGACCGAGAGCTGTGGGCACCCCTGCCCAATTAGGTATGGGCCCCATCCCCTGAGATGAGCCCCTTTATGGAGATGGCCAATGGCAGAACTAAGGCAAAATGTCTGGATATGAAGCATAATATTAAACACAGAAAGAACATGCAGCCAAAAACATATAAAGCTAGTTAAACCATATACAGTAATAAGCCGAAATACGGCTAGTAGGAAGTTCAGAGGCAGACTGTCAGCAACCAAGGCTGCAAGACATCCTCTGGCTTCCATGGGGGTGGCAATGGTAGCCAAGTTAGATAACCAAAGGTAACTATGCCCTGAGCTTTCTTTTGGGGAAGAAACAAAAGATCCTGCACTCCGGAGGAAGGCAAAGGCTTCAGTTATGAATAGTAGTACAATTGGTGTGGTGCCACCTTACAGAGAGAGGCATAGGGTCTGAAGTGCATAAGACACAGTCTGAAGCATAGGCCACTTCGAGCCTAGGCCTGATACCAGGCCCACGACACTACAGACTCAGCAGGGGGGTAACAATTATTTGGCAAACATCCTAATTCCCTTTAAGCCCTCCTGAAGCATGATGCAATACTTAGCTAGGCTCAGCATGGAGTAGCCTCATCTACCAGGGAGCTAGTAGTGTCCACAATTTGTTCATGTTGGCCAGAGCAGGGTGGTGTCATGTGGTGAGGCAGGGGGGAGGTTTTCTTTGCACTGGAAGAGTTTGCCACAATATCAGCCCAGGATTTGCCTTGGAGGTCCTCATGTCTGGTATGTGGTCTGCATCTTCTGGGGGTGCTGAGTCACTATCCATTCCATCTGGTACCTCCGGCTGCTCTGTTAGAAGTGGCGCATATGGGTTAGGGGTAAAATATTCTCTGAGATCTGATGCTTTCCGTCCATGGTGGCCTTCTTCCATCTTTGGGCTGGAGGAGTTGGTACGTGCATTTGGGTGTTGTCTTCTTGCATATCGAGGGGAAGAATGTCGCTTTTTTGACCGTGGGGGGAGAGCGGTTTCAAAGATCACAACTGCAGGTTTGGCTGGGACTTCCTGAGGTGTCGGTGTGTTGTTTTCAAACATCCATGGAGAAGATAAGGGGGCTTGGACCTCTGGAGAATCGCCCCCCTCAGAAGTCAGCTGGGTGCTTGGCCCACAAAACATCCATTAAGCTCTCAGGAGTAGAGAAGTGTAAAGGGGCACCATTATATATGACCCACATAGTCACAGGGTATCTCAGTGAAAGGAATACCCATGTTGATGTACAGTAGAACCTTCCTGGCAGGGGCATACTCCTTTCGGTGCTCTGAAAGTTCAAGGAGTAGTCCTGAAGATAGACCTATGACGTGCCGTAAATATTATTATTGTTCCTGGCAGCTGTAGTAATTATTTCTTTTTGCCAGAAGTACAAGAACTGTGCAAGCAGGGGCCTGGGCCACTCACCTGGCTTAGGTGGGTGGGCCAGAGAGTGATGGGCCCATTTGATTTGTGGTATGAAATTTTTTGGCAGCCCCAGGAGAGTTGGCAGTGTGGTCTGAAGGAAGGAAATGGCGTCATTATGCTTGACACCTTCTGGGAATCCTACAAATCGAAGGTTGTTGCAATGACTTCGATTCTCGAGGTCGGTGACCTTATCTTGCAGCTAATGGATCATTTTTGCCTATTCTCTCATGGTGGCTGTAAGTTCTTGCATGGCTGCATCATGGGAACCAAGCCTACGTTCTCTATGGAAAATGCGGACTTCTATGCTCTGCAAGGCTTGGGCAGTGGAGTTCGCCGCGGTGGTAAGTTGGGCCATTTGGGCCATAATCTGACTAAATTCAGTCCGGGTATTGTCTCTGGCTGCTGGCAGTGGGGAAGCCATGGGTAAGGTTAGAAGGCCTTGCCATAAAAGGGATATCCCAATACCTCCACTCGGGCAGGCACTTGCAGATTTTCAGTCGCCCAGACATGCCTGGGAGGAACAGCTTATTAAATACTCCAGTCAGCAGGTAAGGAATGGGATTGCCATAGGAAAATGATGGATTTAATCCCCAAACTCAGACAGCTCTGCTCCTACGCATCCATACACGCTCGACATTAAGCTCTTATTTAAAATTTTTTAGGTGAAGTATGTGTTTTTGAGGCGAGAATCATATCTCCCACAACTCACTTTGTTAAGGATCAATCGATCGGAAAATAATCATTCGTAGTTCTTTACAGTTTGAACTTTACTGTTTGAACTGTAAAGACTTTAAACAATAAAGGTCCACAACAGTTTGAGCTGTCATATCTTCCTGGTTTCTAGCTGCACCCCCTACCTGTTGATTTCTGTCCCTGAAAAACAATATATATTCCTTGTAGTCTAGTGGTCCCTCCCCTCCCCTGTTCTCTGATCGCCATCTCATATGTTTGTTGTTGTTTTTTTTTATTTTATATTTGTAATCCAATTTTTCATATTCCCTGGTAGTCTAGTGATCCCTTCCTCCTCCCCCGTTTTCCGATCGCTGTCCCCAATGTTTGTTTATTCCCTCGTAGTCCAGTGGTCCCTCCCCTCTCCCCTGTTCTCTGATCGCCATTATATAGGTTTGTTGTTTTTTTTTTGTTTTTTTTATATTCCATGGTAGTCCAATGATCCATCCCCCCTTTCCATTCTCTGATCACTGTCCTCAATGTTTGTCTATTCCCTTGTAGTCCAGTGGTCCCTCCCCTCTCCACTGTTTTCTGATCGCCATTATATATGTTTGTTGTTGTTTTTTATTTTTTTTTATATTCCATGGTAGACCAATGATCCCTCCACCCTTCCCATTCTCCGATCACTGTCCTCAATGTTTGCCTATTCCCTGGTAGTCTAGTGGTCCCTTCCCTCTCCTCTGTTCTGATCACTGTCCCATATGTTTTTTTTTAATTCTTTATATTCCCTGGTAGTCTAGTGGTCCCTCCCTCCCCATTCTACAATTGCAGTCCCCATATTCATAAAAATTTCCCTGGGTAGTCCAGTGGTCCATCCTACCCCCCCAATATCTGATCACTGTCCCCATAGCAAAAAAAAAATAACTTCCCTGGCAGTCCAGTGCTCCCTCTCCCCCTCCCTAGTTTTCTGATCACAGTCCCCTATATAATAACATTGGTAGTCCAGTGGTCCCTCCCCATTCCTGTTCTCTGATCACCATCCCCATGCTGCTGTTTAAGTCCCTGGTGTCTAGTGGCACCCCCTTCCAGTCCCTTCCTGCAAAAAAGAAAACTGTTCCTTTATTTTTTTTTCTTGTCTGCCAAAACAAAAAAAGTCCCTAGCTGATTATCCCCCCACCCCTACCACCCACTCAGCACCTACCACGCCACACTGCTCAGTACACCCCTCACACCCTCACTCACCTGAACAGGTCCTAGGTTCAAGATCCACTCTCACGATTGAAGATATGTCTTGCTGCTGGAACTGGCGACTGCAGTATGAGAACCTAAGGTAAATGCGGTTCAGTGTATTTCAATGGGGGTTTCAGCTTTAATGCGTAACTCAGCCATTTTTTTGAGGATTTTGACCCCAAATTTTCAACATAGCCTTTTGGGGACCCCACTTCATGAAAAATATGAGTGCCACTATGTAACTCCCTCCTGAAAGGTGATTTTGTGGTTGCTTAGTGATTTTGCCTCTTGGGTGAGAGTTGTGTAATGACAGTCATACTGTTCATGAGCTAGGGTCATAGGAAGGCTATGCTGAAAATTTGGGGTCAAAATATGTAAAAATAGCAAAGTTATGTCAATTTGTTGCAATTTCGCTATGCACGCTCGTAACTTTGGAAATTTTAAATATTTTGGTCTGATTAAGATAGTTTTCCTATTACCTCATTCTCATGCATGTCACAGCTGACATTTTCAAATCCTGGCCAAAATGTGTTTTTGCACTTGTGACATGGAATGGCATTTCAGTTGCACAGAATTATGTTTTGGTGAGGATTCTAACATTTTCTGTACCGGGTGCATGTGGTGGGGTAATAATATGGCTATGCTGACAATTTGGTTATTGTTGTCCTATACATGGAAGTGCAGACCCAGAGGGCCCTATGTTTCCACAGCTGCATATATAAATGCATCTATGGAGGGATGGGACCACAGGACCCAGAGGGCTATGTGCTCTCACAGGCAAATAAGGATAAGAGTATACTATCTCAAAAAGTAAGGCAATAAGTTGCAAAAAAAATTGCTAATGCTCTAGTTATGGTTAAAGCAATGAAAGCAAAAAAATGTGGTGTTAGGGTTTCCAGCTCTAACACCCCAGCCCCACCCTATACCCACCAATAGTTGTCGGGGCTGTGCCTTGGGGTCATCAGCCCTAATACTCACCCCATTCTCCTATACTGTACCCATCTCAGCTTATTTACTTATGGAATTGGGTGAGTGTTAGGACTGATGACCCCAAGGCTGGAAACCTTAACACCACATTTCCCTACTTTTGTCACTTTAACCCTAACTTGAGCATTAACAAGGTTTTTTTGCAATTTATATATATTATAGGGGTGAAGCAGCACCCCTATAGTTAGGGTTAAGTAGGCTGTTTAATGTTAAACACCAATGGATGCACCTTAATAACTTTGGTGAAGTCTGACAAAATTTGACAAAACAGATCAAATTTTGGCATGCGTGGTAAGGCTAGCAGAGTCTCAAGACATAAATGGTTTCATGATGGCATATTGCTCGGTTACTGAGATATGGAATGCAAAAAATTTCAAAAAATGGTGTTTGATTTTCCTGTACTTATGCTCTCATGCACAGCCTATACAGTGTAGAATTTTTTCATGACACTTTCAGGGTAGACGCAGCCTGAACTGAAATAGTGACTTATGAAGGTTTCCTGCAAAAATATACTGTTTCAGAGTTATAAGGATTTTTTGGATAACCATCAAGTTCAACTGGTAAAAAAACACTGATTGTTAGGGCTTATTTTCATAATTGCTTTGTCATGAGAAATTATTTACTTGTAAGAAAAAAAAGATTGTGGCAGCCATCATCTTGTTTTTTAAACTCACAGTCATTAAAAATACATAAAATAATGCATTTTTAAAAAAAAAAGATTCCGGAACCTAGGTAAATGGGACCCGTTTAGCAAGATTCTGGTATTTGATTTTTGAAAATTATCCTGGAAGTAACATTTCTGGGCACCCCAAAAAATTTGGTGCCAAGTTTAGTGAAAGGAGACATTCACCCGCATTCTGAGTATGAGAATAGCAGGACTTTCTTGAATTGTGAAGCTGCAGCTGGAGTTGTGCTGCTGGCTTCAGCTACAGCAGTGAGCCGGTGATCCCCTGCAGTCTCTCTGTCTCTCTCTTCATATCTGTCTGTCTGCCTGCCTTCCTGCCTGCCTGCCTGTCTGTCTGTCTGTCTGTCTGTCTGTCTATCTATCTATCTATCTATCTATCTATCTATCTATCTATCTTTATCTGTCTATCTATCTATCTATCTATCTATCTATCTATCTATCTATCTATCTCTTGTAGTGGACCAGGATGCCCACCTCTGGTACCACTTCTTAATCCACCCTCCATTCCAGATTGCCCACCCCTCCTTCCTCTATCGTGCTAATCAGTAAATAGAGACTGGGTATTCACCCTGCACGCTTCTTCTTCACCCCTCCCTCCAAGCTGTTTGCCCCTCTTCCCATTAAATACATGGTGGACACTGGGCTGTCCATCCCCAGTGCTGCTGAACAGTAGCTTGACACTGGGGTGCCCAATCCCCAGTGTCAAAAAATTCCATGAAATAAAAAAAAAATATCCCTTATTGATTTTTTAATCTGTCCCTTGTTGATTTTTTAATAAACAAAAATAGTCCCTAGACAATCTGACCCCCTCACATACCCCCACATACCCCACCCTGACCTCCCACTCTGCACCCACCACCACACACCTCCCACACACCCTCACTCACCTGTCCCATGATGCACATCTACTATCTGACTGAAGACACGTTGCTGCTGGAAACAATGAGTGTGATATGAGAAAATAAGGTGAGTCCTGTTTAAAGTATTTCAATAAGGTTTGAACTTTTATTCAAACTTTGTAATTTTTTAATATTTATATACCAAATTTTCAACATGGCCTTTTTTGGACCCCATCTCATGACCAAGGATAAAATGGACTGCATCTTAGTGTTCAACAGACAACAGAGAGTAGTTATCAGAGGACATGAGTCCAACTGGAGTCCTGTCTCTAGTGTCCCAGGGATCTGTGCTGGGACCTCTACTGTTTAATATACTGGTCTCCAGTATGCAGACATCTGATGGGGTATGGATAAATAAGTACGCTGATGATTGCAAACTAGGGTGTGTGATAAACAATGCCCAGTCTATAGCCACTCTGCAAAATAACTTAAATAAACTATGTGAGCCAGCTCAGTGGCGCTGAGGGCTGAGGCGCTGGATGCCTTACCTAATGGCATGCCAGTGACCCAGGTTTGGGAACAAGCCCAGGTCACTGGAGGTCGGCAATGGGGGGGAGGGCAGAGCTGGATGAAGCTGCTGATTGGCAAGCTTTCCTCTCCGGGGAGGGGTAAGGGCTACCTCTGGCTGATGGCTACCACCTGGTGGAGGCTGGGGACAGCACAGGCCAGGAGAAGCCAGGTGTTAGGTCTGGGGTGGGAGGAAAGGGGCCATCACTTGGGCCATGGGACTAATGCATGCCTTCACGTGCATGCGTCCCACTCCGTGGGCCCCTGGGTGTAAAACGGAGGAAAATCACCAGTGGTAGGATGGCAACCAACTCCCCATGGGCTCTGCTTCTGGGCCAGGTGTAAGCTAAGCCCTAGTAATTCTGGGTGACGGGGCTGGGGGGGGTCCGTCAGATGGGGGCCATCCAACGGGGATGTAAAAATTGTTAAATGTTGAAAAAAATTAAATAAACTATGTGACTGGGCAGTTGACAACAAAATGAGGTTCAATGTTGCAAAATGTAAAATCATGCACATGGGGAAGAATAATACTCACTCTACTTACTTTATGAGCAACATAAAGCTAACAGTTACAACAGAAGAGAGGGATTTGGGTGTTACAATAACAGATAATCTAAAATTTAGTACAGACACAAATAAAACAGTCAAAAAGTGCCACGGCATACTGGGAAACATCTTGAAGCATATCAAAAGCAAAAATCCCGAGGTCATTCTGCCATTACACACTGGCCTGGTGCATCTACATCTGGACTACTGTGCACCCTTCTGTGCTCCTACTTCAATAGGCTGCCAAATCATGACAGAGAAAGTTCAACAGAAGGTTACAAAAAGGATTAAGAACATGGCTAACAAAGACTATAAGTGCAGACTTAAATCACTTGAGCTATTCTCCTTAGAATATAGAGCCATAAGGGGTGATTTGATCTACACCTTTAAAGCTCTACAAAAAGAGTCTGTGTTAGACACAATTTGTCTGGAAAGACATCTAACTAATAATAATAAACAATCCCATAATTTTAAGTTAAAAAATGCTTTGTGTAAAACAACAAAGTGCTCAAGATTTTTTACCCAGAGCATGCCTCCCATATGGAATTCACTCCCCGTAGAAATTGTTACAAGCAAAAATGTGGAACGGTTTAAAAAAAGATTAGATTTTTATATGGGTGATAGAAAGTATATCTTCCACCACTAACATGGTGGCGAGTTCTTTATGGGCTAATGCCTTTTGAACTTGTACTCATCTATGGAACTATGAAAGGCAGTGGAATTATTCAAATCTGACCAAAAGGTGATTTCATGGTCTCTTTATGAAATCACATTTCAGGCAGGATTTGAACATTTTCACCACCCTTTTCATAAGGTGGGGTCTTAAGAAGGCTATGTTGAAAATATAGGGTCAAAATATTAAAAAACAACAAACATGAGTGTACCTTGACATTTTTGTATGCTCACTTTGGTAATTTTCAATATTTTGATCCTAAATTTTAAACATAGCCATTCTCACACCACCTCATGAATGGGACAGCTGTTGTTTTTCAAATCCTGGCTAAAATGTGTTTTTGCACCTGTGGCATGGAATAACGTTTTGTCAGGGATTTGAAAATTTTCACCTAACAGGTTCATGAGGTAGGTTCATAAGAAGACTATGCTGAAACCTTGGTGTACCAATATGGAAAAATACCAAGCTATGGGTGAACATTGCAATATTTCAATGCTCACTCATAACTTTGCTAATTTTCAATACTTTGACTCCAAACTTTCAACATAGCCAATTTTTCACACCACCTGATAAATGTGACAAGGGTCATTTTTAAAAACCTGGATAGGACATGTTTTCACATTTCTGGTGTGAAATGATGTTTTGATCAATATACTAAAAATGCCATACGTCATGTTTATGAGGGTGGTCATAAAATGACAATCTTGAAAATTTGGTGCCAAAATTAAAACTAAAAATTACAGTTATTGAGAAACTTTGTCTGTAGTGCCAGTCTTTCCTATTTAATAAACTTTATTAATAATTTTTAACTATAAACAACAAAAGAACACTAACAAAAGAAAGCTACAATGGGTACATGAGAAGGTCTGATACTAATACAATTGATAAAAGAAAATAAATACCACCCACCCCCCCTCTCCTCCCACCTTCCCACAATACTTTCACCAAGACTAATTAGACAATACCACTGATCTAACCCTCTGTCCCTTCTCCTCCCACCCACCCTCCCCATACAGGCAGGAGACAAAACACTTACAATAGGAAGCAGTGCCAAAGAACAAACATTGCATAAATTTCATACAATGGATCATCTAAAAAAAGATTGAAGACATTCACAAGAAGAAAAAAGTGGGGGCAAAAAACAAATTCAAGAAAACTTCTGGGATTTCACCTCTCAGTAATATAGGAAATAAAAGGGTCCCATTCTGAGAGAAATCAAGGCAATCTGTATGATTGTACCGCTATGGAACGTTCTGCATTCAGTGCACTAAGTACCTTCTGGGGTTCACTCCCTTACAGAAGGAAAAGTATCTGCGAGCCAGCACCTCATTATAAGCAGCTTGACCACCAGTCTTACTGTAGCCATATGGGCCTTATCTTCAGCCCCACTGATAGTGGCCAAATGTCCCACCACACAGACCTCCAAAGTAAAAAAGCGGGCATGTCCAAAGAAACCTTGCAACCGTTGAGCCACCTTTTGCCAGAATGTCTCTTCCTGAGGGCAGGACCAAATCATATATATCAATGATCCATCCCCTTGTGAACATTTAGGGCACTGTACTGACCTTATTTTTTTCATCAAGTAAAGTCTTTGAGGGGGTATAATAAAGGTTGTGCAAAATATTAAAATGTACCAAACATACTCTATCTTGTTTCAGAAGGCGATACATATTAGACCATATCTGTCTCCAGGTAGTTTCATCATAGTTTAATTTAGCGGCTTGTTGCCAATAAAGGGTTTTAGGTGAATAATCCTGCCAAAGCTGCATTTCCAATCTTTTATAAACTTTGGAGATCAGTTTAGGCTGGATCACTAAAGCATGCACTGTCAAGAAAAAATCACTGGCAGAAGTTTTCCATGGAGGATTGCCCAGGAATGAGCGAAGACAATGAGTGAGTTGGGCATGTTTATAGAAAGATAAAGCTTGGATGTGAAGAGAGGTTCCAAACTCTTTCTGGGATAAAATGTGATCACTACCTGCACAGTCTGCTAAGTTACAACCTTGGGAATTTGGCCAGAAGTCAGATGTGATTGTCTTATTTCCTATAAGGATATTCGGATTACCGAGGAGTGGCTGTCCCAGATCCCTTTCTGGGGATATTTTCAACAATTTACACATTTGTGTATGGGCTCTTAGTGACCATCCAATTGGAGATATTCTTAATGGGGCTGGTAATTTACTAAAAGGAATAAATAACAAGGCTTGGGGTTGAGATGATGGTGGTGGAGTCTACTAAGTTCTATAGTCATCCAGGCTGGTGAAGGTCCTTCATCCACAGCGATTCGAAGCCATCTAAAGTACTTCACCCCACGGAAAGTTAACTAGTATAAAAACAAATAAGGGAGATGAAAGCCTCCTAACTCCCAGGGTCTACACAGTTTATCATAAGCCCACTTAGGTTGTTTTCCAGCCCACAAAAAACTGGGCCAGGATACATGTAGTGCCAGTCTTGACACCAGCAGGTAGTGCTTTGTGATCACATACCAGTAGAGCTGAGTTTGGGGGTGAGCTCAATGACACAGCTGGATAGAGCAAAAGTGAGGGGATGGCACTGTTATGCAACAGCCCCCACAACAGGGAATGAGAGGTACAGGGTTGCTCTCACAGGTCCAGGTACCATACAGGGAAGACAACTCTTCTCTTGGCAAAGGGCCCTGCATTTCTATGCCCATGGGTGGCAATGGGCCCTGTGCATTGGCTGAGAGATGGATTCTTTGCTCTGTCCAGCTGTATCTGAGGCCATATTGCATTTCCACAGGCCACCAGGCAGCCCATAAATTATTTGCTTCAATCACTGCATGTAGAAATCTGGAGACTCAGATTTGCATCCCACAACAGCCTCTTACTCAATGCCAGTCTCTGAGCAAGTCATATAATCTCCCTGTGAGGTTCAGTCCTCCTCATTGAGAAAATGGGTAAACGTAGTTAAAAGTGCAAGGTAATGCACACGTGCAAGGTAATGCACCTGGGAAACAAAAACCCAGGGGAAGAGTACACAATGGGGGGTGAGATACAAACAATAACAAAAATGGAAAGGGACCTGGGGGTAGTCATATCAGATGACCTTAAGGTTGGCAAGCAATGTGAGAAGGCGGTAGGGAGGGCTGGGGGGATATTGGGATGTGTATGGAGAGGCATCACCAGTAGAAAACAGGAAGTTGTTATCCCTCTGTACAGGCAGCTGGTGAGACCCCATCTGGAGTACTGTGCAGTTCTGGAGATCCCATCTCCACAAGGACATAGACAGGATAGAGGCAGTACAGAGGAAGGCAACTAAAATGGTGCAGGGTCTGCACCAGAATCCATATGAGGAGAGACTAAAGGAACTTAATATGTATACCCTTGAGGAAAGGAGGGAGAGGTGGGGCATGATAGGAACTTTCAAGTACCTCAGTGAATCAACAAAGTCCAAGAGGGCAGCATCTTTCAGAAAAAGAGATGTGCAAGAACAAGGGGGCACAATTTGAAGATACGGGGGGATGGCTCAGGGGCAATGTGGGGAAGTATTTTTTCACAGAGAGGGTGTTGGACATATGGAACAGCCTTCCTGAGGAGGTCATGGGGTCAAAGACAGTGGGGGAATTCAAGAATGCATGGGACTGACATAAGGCAATTCTGGTGGGGGGCTGGAAAAAGTAGGCTGTTGGTTAACTAGGATCTGCAGCTTATCCAATAGGTAGGGAAATGGACAAACTGGGTAGGAAAAGCAGTCCTTATCTGCAGTCAAAGTCTATGTGTCTATGTTTCTGTGTAAAAACATAACATGTCTATGCAACAATTTTTCAAATGGAACAAATGAAGATGCCTGTTAGGGAAGGGGACATGGAGAAATTACTTTTCGCAAGAGAAGCCTATTTGATCTTTCAGTTTAAAACTCTCAATAAAAAATATGGTGTAAATGAAGAGATTGACTGGACAAGTGTAATGTAAATAAAAGATTGGACCAATATTCAAAAGTTTACGCATGCTCCAACCAATGTTTGCCCACACAAACCAAGTTTTGCACTGGAGCCCAATTTTGAAAAGGCTCTGTTGTACCGGCAAACAGGGGTAGCGCCCACACAAACCAAAAAGGGGGGTATGCAAATTGTGTGGTGGGGACAGGAATATTGGCACAAGCAGATATTCAGAGGCTTTGCTCACTGCAAATGGGGTTTGCATAGTCCTTTTGTGTCACACAAATATTGCTGAAGACAACCTCCTTTTACCCCACACAACCCTTGTGGCTGCTAAAGGTAATGCAGCCAATCAGGTGGCTGGCAGCTGGGGGAGCATGCCCATCCCTGTGGTCCATGACAACCCCTCGATCACCAGCCCCTAATGTAAAACAAAAAAACCCTGTTGGTAATGGTCTATCCTCTGATCGCCAGCCATAATGTAACTAAATCCCTGGTGGTAGTGATCCCCCCTCCGACCGATTGCCAGCCCAGAAGTAAAAAAAAAAATCTCCCTGGCATCCAGTACCCCCCATGGCACCGGGCACCCACTTCAACTTATTGGTATCCACAGTGCTGCGAATGCATATGTCAACTGGCATAGCCCTCCTCACACCACTTTGGTTGACCACCATATGTCCAGGCAGGGAGTGCACCTCTTATTTATAGGACAGGGTGATAAGAGGTGCACTCCCTGCCTGGACATATGGTGGCTGAACATAAGGAGGGCAGTGCCAGTCACTGAATGCACCCCTGGCACACACAGATACTGATTAGGTGAGTGGGGGGATACCTGGTGTCACAGGGGGGGGACTGATACCGGGAGTTTTTTTTATTTCGAGATGGCGATCAGCAGGAGGGACCACCTACCACCAGGGATTCCTTTTCAATGAGGGATGGTGATTGGGGGATCACTGTCCCCAAGGTTTATTTTTATTTACATTAGGGGCTGGCAATTGGAGGGAGGGGGACCAGTAGCACAAGGGATTTCTTCTGGACATAACAAGCTGGTGCTACATATCTGTCAAGGACGGGGGGTGACACTGTGCTACCTGCCTCTGCTACCCATGCAAATGGGTCCATAATGGACATTCAAATGGTCCCTCAGTGCCTTGCATGCCCAATGGGCTCATTTGCATAGGTACCTTTGAAAATTGCAGATTGCACTTCAGTGTTATAACTTCTTCAGCCCAACTTTGGAAGCCATGTCGGGGCGGTGCTTCTGACTTAGCACTGCACCAACATGACACTAAATTCAGTCAGATAGCACCTGACTGAATGTACCATCCTGGGACCTCTGGGCAATTGCAAAGTGCAGCACAACGATTTGCGCTATGCTTTGTGCCTTACTGAATATCAGTCCTTATATGTATTAATCCAGTTCTGGCATCTTGTGAACTCCCCCTTAAAACTATAGTAAGTGCAAAATATTATGTGGACTGTTTGAAATTGATCATGTGTATTTATTCATCTTTGGGAAGTATCAAATACAGTATTCATACAGGCCTGGGTGTCTGCTGTTATAGTAAGTGATTATAGAATCTGCCTGTTTACAGTTACTATATTTGAAACCCAAGATAAGGATTTTCCTTTAGTAGACAGTTTTTTGTTTTTTTTTTATAAATCAGTTAAAATTTGAAGATGTAGACAGCCAAATATCTGACTTACTTCCTGGCTGTGTAATATCCCATTGGAGAATGACCATTAACTTGTGTTTAACTATAACTTGTTCTTTACTAATTAAATATTAATTGTTTGCAGCACCAGATACCATGGCACATCTCCATTAGCTGGCATGGTTCACTCTACTGTAACAGGAGTTTGGACGGCAGTTATTTCCTATGACTGGGGTGAGTTCCGTGATTATTCAGTTTCGTTTGATCTCATTTTCACGTAGCGCTCACCCTCTGCCGAGTGGCGCTTTTCTTGTTGTCACAGCAATTGCTGTTAGTTACCACACTGCTTAGCAAGCTGGTACACTGCATGGGGCATACAATGCTGTGACATGCTGTCATCGCACTAGTCCTGGGTCAGCAGCATCTTGCTTCAAAAGGCCCAGGAAACAGCTCCATACATCCTGTAGCCACACAGCAGGACAGACCCATGGGAAGTGCAGCAGACCTTGCTGATATGCACCAGGAAACTCTCTAACAGGATCCTTTATTTTAAACTTGAGATGCAAAACTACTGTAAAATATTCCCCCTTTTGCTTTACATTTCAGAAGCAACAGAGTAGCACAGGCATAAAGCAGCCACCCTCAAAAAGCCAGGGGTTAGTGCTTGGAAAAAAATATATATATTTTGTGAAAAAAAGCTTTCTTTTCAGCAAACAAAGTTCCTTACCTCATAGAACCTAAGAGGATATGCTATCTATATGTAAAACAAAATTATATATAAAAACCTGTAGATACTTGCTACATAGTTACAGACTGTGACTGCAGGATTTTATAATTACTTGATCTTATACAATGTAGGCACCTAAGAATTCAAATAAATATAACATTATGTTAAATGAAAGAAACATTACTGAAATAACAGATATAGGGCCAGATATTCAAAACTTTGTGCCAGGCAAAAAACCGTTTGTGCAGGTTTAGCGTGGGTCTGCTATATGCAAAAGGCCAAATAGTGCAGGCAAACTGCATTAGAGCTGGGCAAAGTCATAATGTATGCACGGGGCAAACTGACATGAATACAGGCGCAATGCTATATTTAGCGACTAATGCCGCGCTAAGTGGTTTTGTGCGACTTACCGCGACACTTAGCACGGTGCACATTACCGCCCAGGAAAAGCTTGTCTTAACCCTGGGCAATCAGCTTTGAGCAGTGTTTGCGAGGCTTTGCATGACCCTACCAAATAAATATGACACAGACAAAGCCAGACATAAAAGAAACATGCTGCTAACTGATGGCATCACAATGATGCCATCATCTGCTACCAGTCCCAGCCATGCCAGGCAGTAAGTGGTGACCCTGCCACCAGTGGACAGCATGGCAGTGGGGTCATACAGCACACACCTGCTGATCACTCTTCTGTGGGACACCAACAGATGCCAGCACACACATGCAGCACTGTGGGCATGGAGGATGTTGCAGGGAGAGTGTATGGGTGGCCAGGCTGTGCCACAGACCAGGTGTGGCCACAGGGCTGGGACACATTATGCAGTACACATGGGCCAGTATTGGGAATACCCCAACACCAGTGTGCCTTTCTGATAATATATGACCCCTGGCCACATACCGTGTACAGCTGCCAACTGCACACAAAAGCCGGACATGTATATGTCACTGTGAGCATCCATGCCAGAGGTGCAGCATCTGTGGGTCACACAACAGCATAACAGTAATGTCCACTGTCAGTAAACACCTGCAGGTTGGGCCTCTCACTGTGTATAGTGCAGTCATCATCACTGCCCTACACACTATAGACATTGCTGTGTCCACACACTACTGGCCCTCTTGCTACTGTAGTGTCTGATGTGCACTGTAGCATGACCTATAGTGTGACAGTTGCATGCAGCACCACCACCATCTGTGCCTATGCTGTGTTGACCCAGTACATCTGCAAGCAGCAGTGCATGTAGAAGTAGTATTCAAAACTGTATAATATTCCCCAAGCTGTTTGTGCAGCACTAATACACTTGCGTGGGTTTAGCGCAGGGCTAAACTGTTAGCCAGGTGCAAACTGCATGCAAATCAGGGCATAATGAGATGCTAATCTGGATGTTTGCCCAGAGACTACCTAAGTAGGCTCATTTGCATGCCACTTTTGAATATGGCAAAGTTTAGCACCGGGCAAATGTGTTTGCACCAGGCTAACAGTTTAGCTACTAAACCAAGCGCCAGCGTGTTAGCGCTGTGCAAACAGTTCGGGGAATATTTTACAGTTTTGCACACTGTACTTTCACATACGCTGCTGCCTGCAGCTGTACGGGTCCACGATTGCTGGCACACACATTGGCCACATAGTTCACCTCTACCTACCTTCACATTCCTGTGCACTGTGTTGCTGTTGTGGTTTGCACTTCCTGGTTGCCATATTCAGAGCTGTCTTATTCCAAGGATAAGTTTGCCCTGCACTCCCAGCCCAGTTTGCCCAGCCTCATTCCCATGCTATATTCAGAAGCTGTTTGCCCTGGGCAATTCCTTTTGAATATGGCTTGCTTTGTGCTCTGGGCTAAATGTGCCCGCCGGGCAATGCTAATTTAGCCCCAGGGCAAAGTTTTGAATATCTGGCCCATAGTTGTTTAAATGTGTCATAACTAACCAGAGACAATTAACTGTTCTTATGTTAGACATTAGTGCCAGATGAGTGCAATTATTCACATTCAAAAAGTATTATGGTGTAATGGAATGCACAGATAATTGGGTTAGCAACTACTGAGCAAAAGGGCTTATTTTATTTTTTTTGAAAAATTAATGAATTGCATAACATTGGGGGTCTTATACTGATATCTGCAATATCCACAAGCATCCTAATTTATTATTCATTTGTTTGTTTATTTATGTATGCATTTATTTATTTATTTATTTATGTATGCATGTATTTATTTATTTATTTATGCATGTATTTATTTATGCATGTATTTATTTATTTTTGCATGTATTTATTTATTTATGTATGCATGTATTTATTTATTTAAAATTGGTAACTAGGAGAGGCACACAGCCCAGACTCGTTTACAGGTGCGACCCTGGGAAGGATTATTTATTTATTTAAAATAATGTTGTTTAAAATTATTTAAACCAATGTTGGAATGGCTTAAGGAGAAAAAGAAGATAGATACAAAATCAATATATTTAAAGGTATCATTCTATATACTATAGGACATAAATTAAAGATAGATATGAAACCAATATAATTAAAGTTATTATTTTATATACTGTAGGACATAATTTACAACCCATTTAATCCAGTGTGATCTAAGAAAAAGTTTTGAAAAGTATAAATGTTTGTATTAACTGGAGATGAAGGATCCACGACAGGTTGTCAACAAAATATTTGTCAAATGACTCGACAGCGAAACTTTTAGGTTGACTGCATTTTGCAGTCGACTGCCAGTTTGCAAAAGCCAATAAGTGTTTTCTTTGGGGGGCTTCACCCCCCAACCCCCCACACTGGGGGCTGCACCCCCGCAGCCCCACTTAGAATTCTCAACTCTGAGTCATAGCTGAGTCGTGGGGGTGCAGGACCCCCTACAGACAGTGGCAGGTGTCAGCAGGTTCCCTACAGTAATGTGGCACTGTTGTCACTGTAGGGGACTCTGCTGTCAACATGTCAGCGTCAGGGATGTATACTAGAGAGGATCACTAGAAATAATCAAAAGGTCTAGTGAGTGACCTCTTCACATGAAATATATTGATAAATTGTATTAAGTACAAAACTACAAATTTGTAAATATATGTTATTTTCAGAGGTACAGTAACCCTGAAGAAGTGGATATTTTTCCATGAAACATTGGTATGATATAATGGTGGAAACTGATTAAAAAATAAAAAGAATTTGAAATCAATTTTTGGTGAGTGAGCCATTCTGCCAACATACTGTCTCTGTTAATAAACTGAGAAATATAGCCAGAAGTTATGTTTCCATCTGCAGATACCACAGGGGCCTGTGCTTCTGCAGCCAGAAGTGACTGTGTATTTTTTCACTCTGAATGTATATCCATGGCTGCAGAAGTGCGGACCTCTGTGAGTCAATGCTTCTATGGCCAGAAGTATTGTTGCAATTTCAGTTTACTGACATTCTCAACAAGAAAGGAAAATCCTTGCAAAGAACTGCATTAATGTGCCAGCTAGGATTCAACTTAATGCCACAAAAGTAGGGAAATATCATGCTAGGGTCTTCAACCCTAACTCCCCACCCTCCAAGAAGCAAAAGGACAGGATCACAGAAGCACAAAATAAAAAGGGTCCTACAAGAGCTCGCTAAGCTCAGGGTGGACAAGGCAATGGGACCTGATGGCATACATCCCAGGGTACTAAAGGAGCTAAGGGTGGAACTAGAACTGTTGAGTCAGTTTCTGACCACAGGAAAGGTCCCAGAAGTCTGGAGAAAGACTCATGTGATCCCGCTTCACAAGAGTGGTAGCAGGGAGGAGGCGGGGAACTGCAGACCAGTCAGTCTTACCTCAGTAGTGGGCAAGATTATGGAGGCACTCCTTAAGGAAAGGATAGTGCAACACCTGGAATTCATAGGAGCACAGGATCCAAGACAGCATGGGTTTACAACAGGTAGGTCCTGTCAAGCTAATCTCATAGATTTCTTTGACTGGGTAACCAGAGTGGTGGACCAAGGGTGAGCAGTTGATGTCGCTACCTTGACTTCAGCAAAGCTTTCGATACTGTTCCACATAGAAGATTGATTAATAAGCTGGGTAGGCTCGGGGTGGGTCAGAATCAGAAGTTGGTCAACTGGGTGGCAAAGTGGTTGGTGGGCAGAAAACAGAGAGCATGGCCAAAGCAGGTATTTCAAACTCTAATATATTTAAAATCTTCCAATTACATCACCTGTTGGTGAAAACTTTGGGAGAAACCCCTTTACTCTCATTAGGCTTAAAATTTGTAATCAAGATGGTTCCCTTAACTATCTTTCCCCATGCCGAATCCAAGATAGTTAATCTTTTTTTTGACTGACTGTATCCAGAATACTTTGGTCCATCTAACTAATGGTCTTCACTTTTCCCCGAGGAAAATATTAACTGGCCCATTCCAAGGCAGGGCTGCCATAAGTACATTACTCAAGATAGGCTTCGGCTTACCCAATTTAATATTTTATACAATTTATACTATATGCCACAAAAATTAGCCAAATATGGGATTGCCCCTTCCTCCACCTGTTTGAGTTGTTTACAAGATGAAGGCAATCTATTACATATTTTCTGGTCCTGCCCTAAGGTAACTCCACTGTGGGCCACTATTAAGCAATGAGTGGACCCCCTTTTAGGTCTTAATGAATTATTTTCTCCAAAAATATGTGTATTGGGTAATTTTTCGGAGATCCCAGTCCGAGCTCATAAATTTTATATGGCTTTAATTTCCATGTCTGTCAAAAAATTAGTTTTGAGACATTGGAAAGATACTGAGGTGATCGCCTATGCTGAATGGCTGAAAGAACTACTTGCTAACCTGAGAACTGAGAGAATGATTGCAAGCCTCCATGGCAGAACTTCCAAATTTGAAAGTACTTGGGCCCTCTTTCAAGCTCTGTATTCCTTATAACCTGTCTAGCAATGTTATATTAAAAAGACTGATCCTCTGCATATTTTTAGTTGTCTCAAAATGCAAGATCGGGGTGGGGGTGGAGGAAGTGGGTGGGTGGTGGGGAGGACATGTATCTTCATTTGTTATGTACTGTCTTTATACTGTAATAATCATGTTTACTTGTCCTCTGTATTGTAAAACTTGTTAATAAACTTTACATTGAAAAAAGAAAACAGAAGTGGTGGTAAATGGTATACAGTCAGAAGAGATGCAAGTTAATCAATCAATCAATCAAAATCTTTATTTATCCAGGAGGGCACCTGGAAGTCACAAGTGGGGTACCTCAGGGGTCAGTCCTGGGGCCAGTCCTCTTCAATATCTTCATCGATGACATTGCAGATGGACTGGAGGGTAAGGTTTGTCCGTTTGCAGATGACACCAAGATCTGCAACAGAGTAGATGATACAGATGGGGTGGGCAGAATGAGAAGAGATCTGGATAAACTGGCAAAATGGTCGGAAGAGTGGCAAATGGGGTTTAACGCAAAGAAGTGCAAGATCATGCACATAGGGAAGAGAAACCTGAAGCCACCTATAGGCTGGGAGAGGACTTGCTGGCAATCACAAAGGAAGAAAGAGACTTGGGCATCATAATCACTGATGACCTGAAATCATAAAGCAGTAGGTAAGGCTAGAGGGATGTTGGGGTATATTAGTAGGGGTATCACAAATCGTAAGAGTGGGGTAATGATCCTTCTTTACAAGACACTGGTTAGGTCCCATCTGGAGTACTGCATGCAGTACTGGAGGCTGCACCTGCACAAAGATTTAAAAAAAATGGAGGCAGTCCAGAGAAGGGCAACCAAAATGGTGCAGGTACTGCATCTGAAAAAAAATTAGAGGACAGATTAACAGAGCTCAATATGTATACCCTAGAACAAAGGAGGGAGAGAGGTGATATGATTGAAACAGTCAAACATCTTAAGGGCATTAACAGGCTGAAAGAGTCTAACATGTTTCAATATAAGAAAAGCAGCAGGACAAGAGGACACAGCATGAGATTAGAGGGAGGCCGATTAAGGGGGAATTTTAGGAAATTCTTTTTCACAAAAAGGGTGGTGGATGCATGGAACAGCCTACCTCAGGAAGTGGTGGATATGAATACAGTGCAGGGCTTCAAACAGGCATGGGATAGGCATAAGGGAGCAATAAAGATGAGTATGAATAGATAGGCCATTGACAGAGTACAGGCCTATGGCACATTCATAAGATAGAAAAAATGGGCAGACTGGATGGGCCTTGCAGTCCTTATCTGCCATCAACTTCTATGTTTCTGTGTTTCTATGTAACTCCCCACAGCCATCATCAAGTAGGACAAACAACATCCAACTGTTTTCAGATGATACAAATGCAGCAGCACTGATGTGCTACCTTTGTGGATTTGTATCTGTGGCATGCACACTGCAAGTCATACATACTCAGTTCATGGCTGAAGCTAGGAATCCACAATACTCAATGCACAATGCACTGCTCCACTTCACTATCTCCCCTGGATCCCTCAGGTATCAAATGAAACTCCTTCCCTTCCCCCACTACTGTTTTATCTCTCCCTGACATTTCACCTTCAGTTGCTATCCTACCCTGGCGTAGGTGTGGATGAAGTGCATAATTATTGTTTTTCACCTACCTTAATCCCATTGTATTTATACCTGTACTCATCATGTTATTCTGATTTTACTTTATCGTAACTGTAAACTGTGTCTGTGCTATGCATTTTGCATCACCTGTTCCCTTCCACCAGACACACCTGGGAATGTTACCAATTTTCAAATAAAAAAAAATATATATATCATTTTGGGGTAATTATATGGAGTCTGAATCACTAAACCATGCTCCCTGACAAAGCTCAATGAGTGGAGCATTGGGGAATTTGGTGGGTTGTAAGACTGTTGGGCAAGATAATATGCGGGATTACTGTTTTGCACTTTAAAATGTTTTTTTCTGCATGCAACTGGGTCATTAACTTTATGTCTATGAATTTGAGACTTTTGCGCCTTTTCACATTGCTCATTGCACGCTAGTTTGATGATTTCAATTAATTACATGTTATGAAGTCAATGCTGGAGCAGAAAATAACATTTTGCACAGAGGAGAGTCTTGCATTGCTCTGTGTGTGTGTGTGTGTGTTTTCTAGTGCATTAATAACTGCATAAGATTATCCCACCTAACCTGCCCTGTTGGTCAACCCCATCACCTTTTGGTAATGCTTTTGATTTGCGTAGTTATTTAAGACCATATAGCCAGGCCTCTGACAAGCATATCCCCCTTACCACAGAGCACTATTATCCTCTTTTGTGTGGATTCTACTGGTGAAACTCAACCTACCAGATACTGATTGAGACATTCCTGGAGCTAGAAGCACTCAGAAATCAGGTCCTGCTAGATATATTGCAAGACTACCAGCTGGCTAAGAATCCAGACTGCCATTCTCGACGTGGTGCTCAGAAACTTGGAATTGGTAGACGTGCAGGTTGGGGAGCCACTAGTGCCCAGTGACCATAAAACCATATAGTTCAAGTTAACCCATGGGACCAGTAAGCTCTTATTAAAGGCTGACATTCTGGCTTTCAGAAGGACAGGCTTCAACCAGATGAGGGACTTAGTCCAGGAAATGTTAGCTAGAGTGGAATGCATCATAGGAATTGAGGAAAGATGGGGAAAAATTAAGAGGGGGCATCAAAGTCATGCATGAGGACAGTAACCAAAAGAAACAGGTAAAAGAGACCAATATGGTTATCTGAAAAGGTCATGGAGGCAGTGAGGGACAAAAAGAAGGCCTTCATCAAGTACACAGAGAAGACAGTGGATGAAGAATGGGGAAGGTGAGCACCAAGTAAAAACTAACGAGGCCAAGAGGACAGTTAGGGATGAAAAAGCAGACATGGAGCTGTGTATTGCAGCATGGGTCGGGGAAGGGGGGATCAGTTCTTCAGCAATATAGAGCCCGTTTAAATGCACACCCATTTTTCAAGTGACAAATGTGCACTAAAGCAGCTGCTCACTTTTTTTTTATTTTATTTTATTGAAATCTAGGATTACAAACTACCTTTGAGCAGGAACTGCTCGTTTACAAAGGTTCCATGTTGAAGGAATGGGGGTATACATACATACATACATACATACATACAAAGGTTGACATAATAATACATAGTTACACAATAAAAAGAAGCAAGAGACTGAGGTTTAGGAAATTCCAGTAATTCAAAATGTGCCAAATGTTAGGTAGCATGACATACCAGCCAAGGGCAACCTTAGAAATAAGCACTGCAGGTGTGAGGGAAGGGGGTATGCAGGCAGGAAGGTCATTGTCGGAGGGTAGAGGGTGAGGGTAAGAGGGTGAGGGTAAGAGCTCTAAAGGGAAGGGAGGGGAGGGATAAAAGTCAGAAACCTGACTTACATTGGAATCTATTACAACATACCCTGAAATGACCACACACATACTAATTTATTTAGTTTTGTGTTTGTTTCATTTTATTTCATAAAAAAAAATAATTTAAATCATTTAAAAGACATCCTGTGGGTTGTGTTTTAATTTAGCTTGTAAAGTAAGATGTATGTTTTGTTGTTTTAGATTTCTGACAGCCAGTTGAAAGAGGTATGTTTCAAAATTAAAGTGTTGTAAAATCCTTTTTCTCTTGTATGTATACAAACTGCTTTATGGTTTCCATGCAGTTTCGTGCTTCTGCAGTTGTTATAGTGCTTTCTAATTTGGTCTCATCTTCATCTTCTTTGGGCTCTTTTGTCTGTGACTCTGGAATGAGTTCCAAGCAAATCTCTGGTTTGCCGACTGGCCTGCTTATAGCAAACTCAGCATTTATCTTGAGATATGAGTTGAAGCCCTTGGCTGTTATGCTCACTGATAGGAGTGACAGCAGGAGTGCTTCCTCTTCCAACATTTCCACTGGCTGTTCACCTGAATGAGTGAAGTCAGCGTTTGTGTAACAATTTAAGATTGTCTGCAGCTTCTCACCAGGCACTGTTGAGCATCCTGGTGGCAACCAGCATCGAGACGCTCTTGGTAAGGTCTGTAATGGAACTTTTGTTGCCCTCATCTGTGGAGTAGGATCCTCTCCACCATCTGTAAAAGAAAAAAAGGTAAACATTTGTTATTGGCTGATGTGGGGGAACACTACGTAGGCATTTGGGCAGACAGAAACACACACTAACATGTCACACCTTTTGCTGGTAATGATGTTTAAAATTATGAATGATGCCCATATCCATGGACTAGCTGAGGTTGGTAGTATTGGAGGGGATAAAGGACAGTTTCACATTAGATAAAGTCAGATTAGGATGCACACTGCAGTTGTTAAAGAACAGTGTCACCTTCCTCCTGTGACACTGCATCTTGATGGTAAAGTTCTTTAATTAGTTGGAAAAGATCCAAGCATTGCCATTTTCTTTGTAATCCATCAGAAAGACTGACATACAGACACCACCAAAACATATGAGCTGCACTGATTTCCCAGTGACAACTGGTTTAATTTTATCTGACTCGTCCATGTTGCTACACAAGAGAACAGATATCCTCTCCCATTCTTCTTTGCCTCCACAGGGAAGAGAGGATTTATATGCTAAAGTTCGGAGGAATGGCACAAAAACACAAACCAGTCTCTGTAATTGTACATGGACTCGGGGGTATTCATTTAAAATGTCATTATGCACACTACTTAGCCACTGATCCTATGAGTCACCATTGGCATCTTTTTTTTTTTTTTGCATGGCAGTATTAAAAGATGATTACATTCTGCTCCTTCTACTGGCAGAGCCATCTGTTCGTGATGTGAAAGGGATGCCCCATAATGGCTGCAAACTGTTTGGCTTGCTGTAAAAGAATAGGACTGCTTCTAGGCATGTTCACCGCCCAGCTCACTGTAAACCATTGGAGGAGGGTAGTCCCCACAGCTTCGCATTTCCCAGTCTATTTGCACATTTTGCCACTGTTCTCGTCACTCTCCATTTTGGGTAAGATTTTTCTTTGTTTGCCACAATGCATGAGACAGTAAACACGTCTATCGTGTACTGGTTTGCCACGTTAGACCTCTTGACATCGGGATGTTGTAAATGCTGGAGCAGCTGCACTTTCTCCCTCAAAGATAAGGTAACCTTTCATTTCTCCATCATACTATGTGAGTTCACTGAAGGTGACTGTTATTTAAACAGGCTAAGTACAGGGAGCAATTATTTCATTAGCTCATCTGTTAATTGTCACATGATGAACAACTGAATGTGCACTTAAACATACACGTCATCAAGTAGCCAGGAAAAGAGTGGAAACTTAGCCTAGATTTATGCAAATCATGTGTGCTGTTATCCAGGGTAAATAACATGCATAGACATAGGAAATAGAACAATAAATGAAAAAGCTGTGAACTAAATTGGGATGTGCACTTATCCAATATGCACTTAAGTGGGCTACACAGTAATGTATTAGGGAATGAAGAAAGATGGGAAGCAGGGGGGGATTGTTAGGTGAACAGAGAAATGCTGGTAATAGAGGAGGATGAACAAAAAGATCATTCTTAATGTCTTCTTCTGCTCTGTATTCACAAGGGAGGACAGGGGGCCTCTGCCAGAGAGTAGCATAAAGGTGGCTGTAAGGGAGCATCCAGAGATGAGTCAGCAGGTATTTGCTAGCAAAAGAGCCCAAAGAGCTAGCAGCCCTAAAAAACATGTAAGGCACTGGGGTTGAATCAGAGGCATCAGCGAATACCCAAAGAATTTGTGTCAGAACTAGCTGAACCCCAGTTAGAGCTATTCAACAACTCAGTTCAGACAGGGCCAGCTCTGGAAGACTGGAGGGTAGCCGATGTAGTTCTATTCCAATGGTGGGGGGGAGACAAAGAGCAAGTGGGTAACTACAGACCTGCCAGTTTTACCTCTGTTGTGGGTAAAATGATGTAGACACTAGTCAAAGAGGACCTGATGAACTGTCTGGAGAGAAATGGACTCCAGGATAGCAAACAGCATAGGTTCATGGCAGGGAGGTCTTGCCAGGCCAACCTGACAGTACTCTTTGACTGGGTAATGAGGGTACTGGATAAGGGTCATGCTGTGGATCTACACTACTTTGAATTCAGGAAGGCTTTTGATTTAGTGCCTCACAGAAGGCTGCTGAAGAAGCTAGAGGATCTGGGTGCAACAAAAGACAGAGATAGATGAGTGGGTAATTGGTTGGAAGTGAGACAGCAGAGGGTCATGGTAAAGAGAGTCAAATCCGAAGAGAGGGAGGTCACCATGGGGTGCCACAGGGATTCAGTCCTTTTCAATATGTTCTTCAGTGACATAGGAGAAGGAACTCAGGGCAAGATGTGTCTCTTCACAGATGCCACTAAGCTCTGTGGTAGATTAGACAGCAAGGAGGGGATTAGGGAGATTAAGCGGGAGCCAGAAAGGCTACAAATATGGTCCAAGGTTTGGCAGTTGCAATTCAGTGCCAAAAAATATAAGGTGATGCATACAGGAAACAAGAATCCCAGGATAGAGTACTGCACAGGAGGGGTTACTCAGGGCAGTACTTCTGGGGATAGAGATGTACTGTAGAAGTCATCATACAATAAGTGACTCCCTTAAACAAGCTTGCTAATGTAACCAGGCCTTCAGTGAGGAAAACAGGATGCTGGGGTGTATAGGGAGGGGTATTGACAGCAGAAGAAAGGAAGTATTACTACCTCTCTATAGATTACTGGGGAGGCTGCACCTGGAGTACTGTGACCAGCTCTGGAGTCTTCACCCGAGGAAGGTTAAGGATAGGCTGGAGACAGTGTAATGTAGAGTAGCCAAAATGATACAGGGCCTGTAGAGCAAGGTGTTACAAGGATCAGTGTAAGGTCCTGACAGTTTACATACACATCATTTTAAAAGCAGCTACACAGAGACAATTTCATTTTTCATTCTCTTTTTTGAAAAAACTGATGGTTGGCAAATCATGTGTGGTAGTGCTCAATTTTGTCCATGGTCTTGTAGTATTACAGTTAATATCCTGCTCTCTTTATCTGGTAAGAGATTTTTGGAACTTTGATTCTTTTGAACCTAAAGTTTCTGGTTTCATACATAATACTGTTTTTACATTCAGTCTCCAGGTAAGGTGATAAAGGATGTCTCACTTTTGAGTTCATTATTTTATACACCATTGTTAACCTTTTCTATTCACATCTAGTATGAAGGGGCATCATGTCTAGTATGAAGGGGCATCCAGTCCAGAAAGGAGTACAGGTCACAATGATGAGTTGTTAGTTTATCTCACAGGATAAAGCAGGCTAACCTATTATAGCACTTTGTTCAATTTTTCCAAATCTGTTTTCTTAGCACATATAGTACGTATGTACAGCTCCAATACTGACGGGCAGGGAGAACCAGCAAACTGACAGTTTTTGTCTTTGCTTGTCTCATAAGACATTTAGAGATCTATTTCATGGCCCTTAGTTTTTTTACAGTTTTTTTATAACTTCCCGTATATGATCTAAGACATTTAGATCACTATCAAATATCACTCCAGGATTCCTGTACTCCCCCACATGAGTTAACGTTTGGCCTGCCAGGTCATTTATCTGTAAGTTTCCATTATCTTTTTTTTTGCTCAACCAAGATACATTCGTTGTGTTTTCTTCATGCACGTTACTAGCTTTGACCTGGTGAACCACTCTTGGATTTCAATGAAGCCCGCATCCAGTTTCTTCTGTACTTCTTCCCTTGACTCAGTTGAGGCTACCAGGACCATGTTGTCAACATACATCCTGATCTAGGAGTGGCTCAGGACCATTGGGAGGTTATTTGTATATATTAAAAACAACACTGTCCCTTCTACTTGTCACCCTATCCCTGTCTCCCCACTAACCACCGAGCCTATCCTCTCACCCATCTGCCCCCACCCCTTAATTCCTACCCCAACCCCCCTTTACCCATTGTACATCCTAGCAATTCTTCCCTTCCTCCACCTCCCTGTCTCCCTACCCCCTCCTCTCCTACCCCTATATTCCTACCCCAACACCCCCTTTACCCATTCTGCCTCCTAGCACTTCTTCCCTTCCTGCTCCTCCCTGTATCTCTACCCCATCTCCCTTCCCCTACCCCAGTCACCTCCTCCCCTAGACCCCCTCCCTGTACCCCATCTCTGTGCACAATATTCCTGTCCTGCTGAACCTACCACCTCCCTTCCCCACCTCCCTGTCTCCTACCCCTCCTACCCCTAAGGTTCATACTAAGGTTAGAAGAAAGAGCTAGTAGGCCAAAGCCCATAATGCTCCTATGCTAGGCCATAGAGTAGAATGTTAAGTCATACCCAGACATAATTAGCATGTCGAGACGATGTTTAAAAATCTCTTTAGTATTACTTGTTACTACATCAGATGGAAGTCTGTTCCAAGGCTCAATAGTTCTTACAGAAAAGAAAAACTTACGATTATTATGTTTAAAAGATTTACCAGTTAACTGGAGGACATGACCTCTAGTACTATGTATTGATGACTTAAAAGAAAATCCTAACTCAGTCATGATATAGGGGTCATGAATAATGTCATATAGGAGGAGAAGGTCACCTCTAATGTGTCTGATAGTAAGAGGCATTAGTTTCAATGTATCCAACCTAAACTCATAAGATGAGGATTCGAGACCAGATATTTTTTTAGTGTATTTTCGCTGAACCCTTTCAAGAGAGTAACTATCTCATTTTTTAAAAGGACACCTCAACTGTGAAGCATATTCAAGATGGGGACGGACATAGGACCTGAATAGGGGTAACAACACCTCCTGATCTCGAGATCTAATATTACGCAAAATAGACCAAATAATTTTATTAGATGTACTAATAACCGAATGCATATGCTTGGAATATGTTAAGTCATCTGAAATGTTTATACCCAAATCCTTCTCATCATTAGTGGCACACAATGGTAAATCATGCAGAATATACTGGAAATTTAAATTATTAGAACCCAAATGCATTACTTTGCATTTTGTAGAGTTTAACTTCATGCCCCATTTATTAACCCAGGTACTAATAATATCAAGATCATGCTGAATACAAGATATTTGGTCTAAATTAGAACATGGTCCTCCGATCTTCACCACCTTCCCCTAGACCCCCTCCCTGTACCTCATCTCAGTGCACAATATTCCTGTCCCTCTGAACCTATCACCCTCCTCTGCAATGTCATCAATAGCCCCATGTTTTCACTTTTTCCTTTTTTCCTTTTCTTCTCCCCCAGTGAAGACTTGTCTCACTGTATGTATATCATCTACGTGCACATTAGTGCAGTTAGCTTTTTGTATGTAATGTATCAGTAATTTGTAACAATCCAAGCTGTACCTTATCATTGCCATTGCTGTTTACTCATGATATCCAAATCTGTTTTGTATAAGACCATGCATGTTATTGTATTGTTTGAAATCTCCAGGACCTCCTTGTGAATGAGCTTGCTCAATGGAGTCATTCCTGTAATAATAAACTAGAAACTTGAACTTGAACAAGGAACCCAAGATAGATTGATCCTTGTGGCATCCCTCTTGAGAGGAACACTAGGTTCAGGCAGATAGTATGACACCTGAACCCTTTACTTCTGCAACCCTCAACAGGGAGAGACTTGATATGATAGAGTCCTTCAAGTTCTTGAAGGGAATGAACAAGGTGAACTGTGATGATCTATTCAGCAGGAATAGTGGATCGAGAATACAGGGAAATGAGAGGGAAACTGGTGGGGGGTTCTGCAGGTATATTAGAAAGTTTTATTTTACTGACAGAGTGGTCAAGCCATGGAACAGTCTACCAGCTGATGTGGTGGGCTCCAAAACCATTAAGAGTTTAAGCATGACTGGGACAGAGTGATGGGCTTGGTAGTTACTCCCGATGGTAGAAGCAAGACAGGGAGCATTGGGTGGATAGTGTAGGCTAAAACCTGCATAGACAAAAGGTCTCGATTATGATAGGGTGTTACAGACAGACTGGATTGTCTAATTGTCTTTTTCTGTCTTCATTGTCTATGTTTTTATGTCATTTATGGGGTTAGGTCAGGACTGAGAAGGGTGATGCTATCATGCTGCAGGGGTCAGTTCTGGGCCCAGTGCTTTTCAACGTGGTCATTTGTGACATCAGGGAAGGCATATGAGGCAGGATGTTGCTCTTTGCTGATGATACCAAAACATACAGCAGGGTGGTCACCGAGGAAGTCACTAGGGAACTGATAGGAAGATCTTGACAAGTTGCAGAAATCGTCTGGGGTCCGTCGGTTAAGATTCAGTGCAAAAAAGTGTAAGGTCAGGCAACTGGGAGAAAAAAAATCCTTCCACCAAATACTGGATGGCAAAAGTGACCCTGGAACACACAACGGAGGATAAAGACCTGGGAATCATAATCAGCACAACCTGAAGGACACCACACAATACAACTAGTTATATATAGCATGGCAAACAGGATGCTTCGATACATGGGAAGGGCCTTCTCCAGCCGAAGAAAGGAAATTATCGAGCCACTGTACTGCTCACTAGTTGGGCCTCACTGGGAGTGCTGTTCCCAGGTCTGTAGTCCTTATATGAAGAAAGATAGGGACTGCCTGGAGCCCTTTCAAAGAAGAGTAACTATGATGATAGAAACAGAATTTTTTTTATTACAGTATTAAGCTTTTTGGTCCCTGTCGTCTCCTCCCGCCAACTGGCGATAGGGACACATATACTGTATGCATTTTTTTTTTACGGATTTTCTCTCCTAACCACCCCCCCCTTGAGGCCCTGGCACATGGCTGTGCGAGTGTGTGGAGGCACGCTTCGCACCCCATGATGCTAGTAAAGCCCCTCCGACCTCCCGATACTTTGCCACCCCCTCTTCACCTACGCTACCCACCGGACCTCCACCTGGTGGGAGCAGAACTATGGGGGGGGGTGCCAACCCACCCTTACCACCCTCAGGAGAGGAGAGCTGCCTGCCAGCATGCTCAATCCTGTTCAAATCTGCTTTGCCCTCCCTCCTCACACTGGAACCCCGACTACCCGAGGTCATTCCCGAACCCAGGTCACCAGCATAGCATGAGGTAAGGCGTCCAGCGCCACAACCCTCTGCACCACTAGGCTGGCTCAAAACATAGAATTTGACAGCAGATAAGGACCACTCTACAGTCTGACCATTTTTCCTTTCTTACATTATTACTGCAGACCCTACTTTATCTACAGTTCTTTCTCTCTCTCTCTCTCCCCCCCCCCCGTTCCTTTCCACTATGATTCTGTTTGCCTTATCCTATGCATTCTTAAACCCAACCACTGTTTTTGTTCCCACCATGCATGCTAGAAGGCTATTCCAGGAATCAACCACTCTTTCTGTGAATAAGTACATCCTTACATCTCTCCTGAATGTACGCCCCTTCAGCTTTATCGCATGTCTCCTTGTTTTTCAGCACCTTTTCTTCTGAAAAATGCTTTCCTCCTGTATCTTATTTACCAAATGAGGCATTTAAAGGTCTCTGTCATATCTCCACTCTCCCTCCTCTCTTCCAAGGTCTACATATTTTAGTCTCTCCTCACAGGGCTTTTGATGTACAGCCTGCACCATTCTAGTTGCCCTCCTCTGGACTGCCTCCACTGTGTCCATGTCCTTCTGAAGATGTGGTCTCCAGAACTGGATACAAACATTTAGGTGGGGTCTTACCAGTGATCTATACAGAGGCAATACCACCTCCCTCTTTCTGCTGGTATTACCCCTCCCGATGCACCCCAGATTCCTACTAGCTCTCTCGACTACTGTACCTTGTTTCACTGCCTGGCCACCTTTAGGTCATCCGATATGATTACAGTACCTCCAGGTCTCTTTCCTGTTTAGTAGTTATCAGTACCACTCCACCTATTTTGTACTCCACCCCTGGGTTTCTGTGCCCTAAGTGTATTATTTTGCACTTTTCCACATTGAAACACAGCTGCCATACCCTTGATCACTGCTCTAGTTTTCTGAGGTCTCTGCTCATCCTTTCCACCCCCCCCTTGGAGTGTCCACCCTATTGCCGATTTTAGTGTGAACTGTAAGAGGCAGACCTTCCTTTCCAGCTCCTCTGCAATATCACTTATACAGTAAATACATTAAAGAGGACCAGTCCCACCTTGATTTCTGATGCTCCCCACTGGTCACCCTCCCTTCCTTGATGTGAACTCCACCCTCTTTCACCCATCCCCTAAACAATCACTTAACCAGTTTACCACCTTTAGATCCACTCCTAAGCTACCAGGCTTGCTTACTAGTCTCCTACATGAAACGATGTTGAAAGCCTTACTGAAATCTAGGTAGACAGTATCCACTACTCAACCCTGATTTAATTTCTTTGTCGCCCTGTCAAAGAAATCTACCAGATTCATTTGATATGACCTCCTGCCACCCCATGAACTTATGCTGCCTTGGGTCTTGTAACCCACTGGATTAAAGGTATTCCACAGTCCTTTCCTTCAGTAGTGATTTGATTAACTTTCCCACCACTGATGTCAGGCTGACAGACCCATAATTACTAGCCTCCTCCCTGCTACTATGTTTATAAAGTGGGACTACATCTGCCCTCCTCCAGACCTCCAGATCCACTCCTGTTTCTAGTATGCTGTTAAATAGGACTGTCAGAGGTGCAGCCAGTACCTCCCTGAGCTTCTGCAATACCCTTGGATGCACTCCATCTGGTCCCATTGCTTTATCCACCTTTAGATTTGCAAGACCCTTTAGAACTCTCTCCTCCAGAAAAGGACCAGTGTCTACCTCCCTCCATCCAAAGCTTCTGTTACTTTTTTGCAGTGTGCTGTCAGCACAGCGAAACCCCTACCTTGATGGCAGTGTGCGTACTGCAACCCGATCGACAGTCATTCTGTCTATCAGGATTGTGCAGTGCCCACCATTTTGGCCCCCCAGGGGTGTTGCGCTGTTTCAACCTACACATCCAACCTGATGGTGATTATATTATTTTTTGGGGGGTGTGAGGGTCAAAGCCCCCTGGAAACAGCTGGGATGTACTTTTCCATGATGGCAGACATTGTCGCCATCAGCATTTTTTGTCACTGTGGTGTCGGTCGATGATTGATGTGAAACTGACATAGTGGACCCTTTTTTCTGACCCCTACCCCTTTCATTCCTCTGTGAACACCGAACAAAATTACTTGGTCAGGATATATGCCTTTTCCTGGTCCCCCTTCCCTTTTTAACTTTACAATCCCACCCCTGGTCTTTTTCTTTTCCCTTACATACCTAAACAAATGCCTTGTCCCCTTTTGTTACTTCCTGGGGTATTCTGTCTTCAGTCTGTGCCTTTGCACTTCTTACTTCTGTCCTTGCTTCATTCTATTCCCCTGATATACCTCCCTGTCCATCTCCCTCTGCATCTCCTTATACCTTCTGAATGCTACCCTTTTAGTATTTATCCTTTCAGCCACTTCGTTTGAGAACTATAGTGGTCTCTTTCACTCATGGCCAGCAAGGAAAATCCTATGAGGACTTCCTCAACATATACTCTTTGGAGACTGGAAGAAAGTGGGAGTTACATGACTGAAATGTTCAAGTATCTCAAAGGCATCAACAGAGTGGAATATGAGGGGTTATTCAGACTTAAGGAGGGAAACATCACAAAGGGACACAGTCTGAATCTGAAGGGGAGGACATGCAGTAGGGACACATGGAAGTACTTGTTCACAGAAAGGATGGAGGATGAATGGTATGAACTGGCACAAGAGCTGGTTAGGGTGCAGACAGTAAACAAATTCAAGCACAGTTGGAACAGACATATGGATCTGGGGAGGGGTACTCAGATGGGGGGAGGGATGGGGGATCAGGGGTGTTGGGAATTAAATAATCGGACTTGGTCTGGCCAGTAATGGACTGGCTCCTGGACTGACTGAGGTAGGGACCAGACAGACTGGATGGACCAGTAGTCTTTATCTGTCCATATTGTCTATTTCTGTATGTTTCCATTGTCTGTTTCTGTATGTTTCCATTGTCTGTTTCTGCATGTTTCCGTGTCATGGCGCAGCGGCATTGTAACTCAGAGCAACTAGAGTTCATGGGGCAGATTTTCAAAAGTGTGGAGCAGACACAACTGCCTGCTGCATCTGTGTCCATGCACTTGTGTCCATCTTCCCTATTTTCAGAAACTTCTGTTCATTTGCAAAATGGTCATGATTTGCTGCAGTCTGTGTCAAAAGAAGTTACAAATTCAGTCTGTGCCATTTTTTGATGCAACAGCAGCTTCTTTTGAACATAACTGCATCTGTAATTAGGATAAGGTTAGGCCCTCTAATACATGGTCTGACAATCTGGCTGGTTGCAGCACTCTGAAAACAACAGTGGGTGGATTATTGGTGGATTATTTTGAAAACTCTCCCCAAATATCAAGCAAGCTACTATTAAAGCAAACAAAATAAATCAGGACCTGTGATTCTGATAACTGGAACTCCTTTGACTACATCTGAATGGCTGAACTTTAAAGTTTATTAGAACTATATTCGGCTTCCAAAATAATTAAAAATTACTGCCGGCTCCTCCTCAAATCCAGTATTGTAATTTTATTTTCAGATTAATGCTCTCAAGTGTGCCAGTGCTGTGCTAGGTTGTTTCTAACCAGGTCCTCTTTTGGTAGCAGGCAAGATTGCATGCTGGCTGGGGCAGACAAGGGTAAGGCACTCTTCAATGAAATATACTAATCTAGGATCCACTGTATTGCTTTTAGTGGATGTAGGAAACTGCATCTTGTGATGAGGGAAGAAAGCAAATAGTACAAATAGGTTTAAAATCAAAGTTTGTACTTCAGCTTCTCTCCTTTTTGTTGCTATAGTGATACTGTACTTGGAAACCCACTGTGTGTCCCTTGAGTGCCCTGGCTTACTGCATCCCTAGGCAGCTATACTTTAAGGCTTGAGTGAAAGCAAGAACAATCAAGTCAGGGGTTGTTGAAGGCAGAATTCATCAGTGTGGAGCACCTACAATGTAAGTAACACAATCCCCTAAGAGATGTAAAGGTCACTCCTGAAAGGTAATATAATTGTTGTACTGTGGCATTTTCTCAGCTAAATCACAGTACTGCACCTCTAATAAAACACAGTAACAATGCCAGTCTAATATCCTGTCTTTCTACTGTGCACTGATTATGTGTGTGGGCTGTATTAGCAAATTATTTCCTTTGAAAAGATATTTTCTAGTAAATCAGATCTAATTATATCCCTGCTACTTTCTGTTCTTTCTTTTTTTTTTTTTTAGATCTGCTGCTTATACTTAGATTTTGCTTCCCAAACCTTTATGTGTTTAGTATTGTTTGTATTTTTATTTAAAATATTTTAGGGACTGTCCCCTAGAAAATTCTCAGCAGAGAACTGACACACTTGGGGGGGCATATTACTTTGTTAGGGGGATTAGATAACTAGTTCAAAGAATATTGACCCAACAGAAGCAAGCATTTGTCAATGCTGAACATGTTGGCATGCTGTTACCAGTTAAAACAACAATACAATGAGGCTACGGGCAGACATTTCTTCCCCCTAATAGCCACTGTCTTGTGGACTTTAGGTTCCACTAGGCTAAGGAGTAGAGGTCCTCCTATTCAGAGCCAGCCATGTGCACTGTGCTGACAGGAGTGCTGCATGTCAATTAGTGCATGATTGGCTCGCAGCAGTATTCAGACAATTAGCACTTCCCAACTAGACTGTGCTGTCTGACTATGGGGCTGTGTCAGCCCACTGCATAGTGACTATGCATGCTCTTTCACAATCCCAGACTAAATATAGCCCACAGAAGTCAAATGGAGCTAGTGTGACCCAAACGAGATAGCATCAGGCCTTCTGTGGGTCATAGTCAGCCCTAACATGCACTATGGGTCATTTGCGTGCCCATTTTGGGATCATTAGCATGTGTACACGGCACTTCCAGACTTTCCATCCTGTAGCAGTCTTGTGTATTCCTGGTGGTCTAGTGGTCCCCTGACTCCTTGAACACCCATCCTGTAGCTGTCTTGAATATTCCTGATGGTCTAGTGTTCCCTTTACCCATAAGGGCATTCAACCCCTTCTCGACCTGCCCACTCAAGACTACAGCAATAGTGATAGCAACCAGCATAGGCTCACCCCCTCAGCCGGCTGCCATCTGACTGCTAGTGAGGAACTGTGAGTAATGTAGTTTAGGCAGGACTTCACTGTAAACAGGATGCAATATCTTAGTTTCAGTACCCTGTAAACTGCAAAGGATAGGCTATATGAAAAGGCATTTTACAAGAAAATCAACATTAATAATTAGATGACTCTGAATATTTGTCCCTGTGTACAAAAAGGTCTACTGTGCCATGTGACACCTGCCAGACTCACAAAAAGAATACAAAATTACTTGTGATGTTAAAATGTACCCAAGGTCTATAATGGGAAAAAGTCTTTTAAACAGGCAGTTTGTATTCTTCTAGTGACACTAATATTACAATTTGAAACAGCTGCAGAATAATTTGTGACACCCAATTACAAAGCACACCTTTTCTGGATTATAAGGTAATGCTTCAATAGATATCATCAAAATATTTCAGCAGTTACTAAAGGACCAATAAATAATTGTTTGTGCTGGAGCTGAGTGTGAGACTGTAGAAGCAGCACTATCTAGGTCTTGTTGAGTCAGAATTGGTCGTCAGCCAATCCTGTCTTGGATTTTATTTATTTGTTTGTCTGTTTGCTTGTTTGTTCGTTACTTTTTTTTTATTTTTTTGCTGCTGCTCCACTGTTGCTCTGAAGTTTTCTTAAGTGTGCATACTGCCAAGGGTTGGGCTACCATGAGATTTTCTACCTCAATCAATCCATTAATCAATTGTATTTGTGTACTGGAAAGTATGTGAACAAAAATGCACGTTTTCATAAACGTCCAGTGTTGGAATACAATAGATTAACAGTTACAGAGACAATTGAAATACTTAGAACATACAGACAAATTAAATATAATATATTTACAGAGTTAAAGGTGCAGTGAGCTCTGCAAATACAACTCTAAGAGGATCATCAGGCACAAGGCAAAGCTGAGTTATATTAATTAAGGTAACCTAAACCCTGTAGTGCCTTTGTAGTATTATAAAACTTCAATATATTTATTTTTAATTAATATTTTCATAGTTAAAAAACTAAAGGGCAAACAGGCAGTTGAACATCCATGTTCCACCTGCATCTATGTGCACCTGACATTGTCAAAACTCATGAGTCCTGTTTTCAAAGGCTGGCAAACATTGGGAATGATTTATTTGATTTGCTGTAGCTTGCTCCCAAAAAAAGCTTTTGTGTTGAGAGTTTAGACACTGCTAGATCACTTATTAGATAGTTTATCAGGGTCCAAACTGGGACAGAGATGTGCTGAAAACAGGTCAGGCACAGCTAAAAATCCACACTAAATGGTTTATTGCATGTAATAATTGCTGTAGCCCCATGTAATGTGAGTCTGTCAGTCAGAAAGCTGTATTTCCAGCAATTGATTTATAATTTATGTCATATAATTCAGGTCCGAAAGTATGGGTAATTAGCAAATACACATTTTGTTTTTCCTTTGGACATTCTGTGCACTTTTATTCATGCTTCAGTTTCAGTCAGATTCCTGTCTTGCAAGCTGAGGATAGTGCTGTGTAGCGAGCCTGTGCTGCTACAACTGTGAGCTGAAGTGTTTAAAAAAAGTGGTGGCACTGTGCATGAGATCAGCATAAGAGCACATATTAAACACATGGCTTCATCTTGAAATGTAACCGTATACAATACCTCTAAGTACCCTCTCACTTTGGCCCCCTTCAACCACTGGACATAGCTGATGCCATTGTGAATGACTTTGGTGCAGATCTGTTGCCAGTAACTCCTGATAGTAACAGCAGCATGAAGGAATTACTCCACAGCAAAGCATGTCACAACTCTACATGGACCATTGAGAAATGGGGACCCTACATCTAAGGCTGTGTGCTCAAAGTAATTACTGACCAGAACCCTCCCAGTACCTACAGAACAGAAACTGCCTGAGCCTGAGGGCTGGCTCATGTGATGGATCATCTTGTGACTTCAGAAATATCATTTTGTAATACAGCATCAGTTTGGATGCCTCTCACTGAAGCAGCTGACATATTGACACTGCCGCATGTTTGAAGCCATTGTGGTGCAGCCCTCTCAAAGCTTGTATGCCACAATAAACTTAACTGCCTTCCCCAACCAAAACTGCTAATGATATTTAGTTCACCCTTCGACTCCTGTTCATACATCTTGTCTCCAGCAATCAGGCCCCCTGAGAGGAATTCTGGGCCCTGGGAAAAGTTCAGACTCTGGGGCCCCAATGCAGCTGCGTACAATAGAATGCCTGGTGGCACGGGCCCCTCTGTTGGTGCTGGGCCCTGGGAATTATCCCCACCTCCCCCACCCTCTCAAGGGCCCTGCCAGCAATTATTTATATATCCACTGGAGCTTTCATTTAATTTTTCATCTCAGGCCTCACTGAAGGCTTCTGTAGAGGACTTCTTTCCATTTCAACCACCTTAGTCAGTTGTCTAAATCCCAGGTCTGCTAAGATAAGCCAGATGTTGTAGATGCATTAATAGCAAAATAACTAATGAAAGTCTTCCTTTCATGTCCATTTGCAGCATCTCCATTTCTTATATACCTTATCAGCCCTATCTAGAATGCAGCCTGAACATTTTCTGGAAAGAAAGGATTGATTATAGATTCATCAGCTCTTTACTCTGCTACTGATCTCAGTATCTACTCTCTGATTCCTTCAAAAGACTAGTCATTAGCATACTCACACACTGATGATGCAATCTAATTCATTAAATTATCTGGTCACGGAGCCTGGTTAACCAAGGCTGACATCACAGATGCCTTTAAACTGTTACCTAGTCATTATCTGTTGTACATGTGTCATGATTTCTGGAGTATATTATGATTTCATGTACTGTATTTGTTTTTAAACTTTTAATAAAAAAAAGTATTAACTGCAGAAAAAAAGTTACCGCATAGTCTTTTTTTTTCCAGTGATAATGTTTTTCTGGCAAAAGAAAAAAGTTAAGATATCCATTTTTATGTTCGCCGTGCATGCACATGCAGTGAACATTTTGTTAGAAGAGTAGATTTTGAGAAGTGTGATGCTGTCAGTCCAGTATAGAGTGGTCTGCAAGGGGCTCATCAGTGTCACACAAATCATCAGCCAGGCTGATAATGACTCTGTTCTGGCTTGCTGGGCAGAAACCGTGTAGTTCAAAGAAGAGAGCCAGCCCAATCATAGAGCATTTCTTTCCTTTGATCTACATAATGCTGCCAACAAGCACAGTTGATCTGTTATGATCAGCATGCTGAAAATGGTCTCTCATAGTTTTTTTTTGTTTGCCTTTGAATTACACCCCGTAAAAGATAAAACTGTCCACTGATGTCTGTTGCGACTGCTGCCATTACTGTCCCCTCACCCAAGAAAACCCATGCTTGTTATACACCCCGCTCTGACCATTTTGATTCTGCGACACTGAAGAGTCCACCCCTGGTGCCACCAAACATAACACTGACACTGGGGTGGCCAATCCCCATTGTCTCCACCTGCATTAAAGAAAGCCATCCCTCATAGTTTTTTTAAATACACCCTGCAAAAAGGAAAAACATCCATCGATGTCTATTGCTGCTGCCACTGTGACTGTCCCCCCACCTGTCCCTCCCACTCAGCACCCACCACCCCACACACACACACACCCAAAGCCCAAGCCATGCATGTTAATATTCTGGCATGGCAATGCCCAATCCTGAGCCAGCTGCTACCCTCCCCACCTCCTGCCCATTTTGCTTCTGCAACCCTGGGAGCCCACCCCAGTGCTCTACAACACCAACACTGAGGGTGCTCAATCCCCAGTGTCACCACCTGAAATAAAGAAAATGTCCTCATAGTTTTTTTTTAAATACACTCTGCAAAAAAGTACACTGTCCATCAATGTCTGTTGCTGCCTGCTACCATTACTGTCCCCCACCAGACCCTCCCACTCAGCACCTCCCAAGCCCTTACTTACCTACCAGGGGTCCAGTGCCGTTATACACTCTGGACCACAGACATGTCCTTACTCTTCAATGCCAGACCACAAACGGAGGAAATCAAATATATGGTTCAATGTATTTCAATGGGTTTGAACTTGTTGTCATAACTTGATCATTTTTGAATATTTTTGCTCAAAACTTTCAACATGCCTGTTTTGGAATCCCACCTCATGAATAATGGTAGTGAAATTAAGCACATCCGTTCCAAAAGGTGATTTTGCAGTCATTGTGTGAAATCACTTTTTGAGCGGGAGTTGAAACTTTTCTTCATCTCTGTTCATGTGATTGGGTCTTAAGAAGGCTATGTTGAAAATCTGGAGTAAAAATATTAAAAACACAACACTGAGGGGGGTGCTAATGAGCAGCTGAGTGTACAGATGTGTTCTCCTGGAGCTCCCGACCTCAGGACATTAATCTAAATAATATTTACGGCATCCACATCTAAAAACATAATAATTGTTAATCAGATGACGTTGTTTAAGGTAATGGATGATTATCTGACTAACTCTGCTGGTAAACCTACTAAAAATGTCTCTAAAAACTCTAAGAAACAGACTGCCACAGGTGCAGCAAAACCTCTAGGCCCCATATCATTATCTGTTGCAGAAATGACAGTTCTTGGGTGAGAGGTCATCTCTCGGGTCTTGGTGGCATTAACTCCATGTCTGGATAAGATACAGCAGAAGCTGGAGGGCTGTCTTCCGGAAATTTCTGATCAAATGGGCACCTATGGCACCAGACTTATGGAGGTAGAGGAAAGAACCTCGCGCTTGGAGGATATTGTACACCCACTCCGAGACCGGGTAGCGGTGCTTGAAAAAGACTTTGATGAATTTAAGGAGTCTTTCTACTACCAGAAAAATTATCATAGAAGACTCAATTTAAGGAACTGGGGCCTCCCGCGAGGATATGAGGGTCTGGACATCCTTTTGTTTTGTGCCACAAAAATACCAACTATCCTAGGTCTTCAGACGAAGGGTGGTAAGCACAAATTAGAGAGAGCCCACTGTGCGCTAATGCCGAGTCCAGCAGAAGGGTAGCCACCCAGACAAATAATAGTATGCAACCACAACTTCCAAGATAGAGAAGTGGTGCTGCAAGCTTACAGACAACAACAAACGTTGCAATTTGAGGGTGCCAGAATCTACGTATCACAAGATTACTCCAGCAGGCTGCTTAACAAGAGAAGAGTGTTCAATGCATTGATGGCACAATTAAGAGAAATGAAAGCAGAAAACTTCTTAATCTACCCTGCGTCACTTAAAATAAGCCAAATGGGAGCCACATACTCCTTCTGGGAGGCAACTAAGGCAGTTGCCTTCATCTCTGAGTTAAAGAAGAAAATCATCTGAACCTAGGCCTGTGAATACCATACTGATATTTTGCAGAGCTAGATACCTTGCTACTGCTTGGTTCATGAAGAGAGACCTGCCACAGAGTGAATCGCGATGGACTTGCGAACTTGGCCAGCAACTTTCCCATGTGACTTTTCTTAAAACTGTGAATTCCTCTCCCCAACGAGTCAATATATTTCTGAGTAGGCCCTGGAAGGAGAGATAACATGAAAACTCATAGTGTTTAATGCAATACTAACATCCTGGGGCACGTGGCCTTCCCCAGCCTGGATATATTTGGCGTCATGCTGGCCTATCAGTTGAAAACATAGATGACCTGAATAAGGAAACTGGAGGATGTGGAACACAAAGGTACGCTGGAGGGGAGTGGTGGTGGGAGCCTGGTGCATGAGTTAAATCACGTGGCTCTACCCGTTGCCTCTAACCTGGTTTCCCTTACTGATAATAGCACGCTGAGCACTTGGGGCACAGTGGTGTGATAGAGGACTTGATCATATGGGTTTTGTCCCATTCGGACTTGGGTGTGCAATGAGCAGGCTGGGGGTGTGGAGAGGCTTTGAGAGGTACAAAGGAAATGTCACACTAGGAGACTCTTTTAGCAAGGAGGGAAGGAAAACAATGCTGGGCCTGAGTCTCATGGATTTGGGGAATCATGATGCTGGCAGGGACAGGGTAATGACATGTTTATGGAAAAGGAAAATGTGCTTGTGAATATGTTGAATCTGGATGCTTTAAAGAACAGTTAATAGCTTTTTGCTACAATATGACTTCCTGGGGGGGGATTTGTTCATTGGCAAATGTGTTTTGGTGCAGCCTTTCGGGATGATAATGGCAAAAAGAAGCTTCAGTTTCAGTCTGGGAGGAGATCAGTAGTATGTGTAGTGGGAGGTATTGGGAGAAAGAACTGAATGTTTTTTGAAGCATTTTGAAGGGTGTGGGGAAGGGGGTTGCACAGGGATGAAAGGGTGTTTAGTTTAACTACACGTTATGTGTTCTGTTCATGTTTTAATGTTATTATATATCTGAGGTCCATCACATTGCTTATTGATTGGGTATAAGGAGGAGCAAGGAGAAGAATATATCTAACATACACACTGCAACTGAGCTAGATCAGGGAAGAATGCAAGTAAGACTATGGCCTCAAAGACAGACATAACTATTCAGTCCTGGAATGTGTGGAGACTTTCCTCCTCCAATAAGAGAGCTGCTATCTTAACGGCTCTTTGTAGAAGACATACGCAGGTTGCTCTCCTACAAGAGATGCACATGACCCCCTGAAGAGCATAAGAAATTAGTCTGAGGATGGGTCAGATCCTGTTACTCCTCATCCTTTTCTTCACATGAAAGGGGTGTGGCTGTCTTGATTTATAAACAGTTACCATTCTGGGTCGCTAAAATAGTAGAGGATTCAAAGGAGGGGCGGTACATCTTTGTAAAAGGGGTATTGTTTGGAGAGTGTTACATTTGGCAGTGTCTACACCCCTGCGATGTTAGAGCCCCACTTCTACCAGGCCCTTCTGAATATTTTATCTAGAGAACAATTGAAGGGATTTATCATGGGCGGGAACTTCAGCTGCACACCAGACCCTAAAATGGATCATTCATTGGGGAGAGGGGAAAAGTGTATGAGAAGATGGAGGGGAGGTTATATCAGAACTTAACCTAGTAGATGCTTAGAGATCCGCCAACCCCACAGCACGAGAATACACCTTTTCTTCTAACCCTCCTAAATCATGGTCTCATATAAACCATATATATGTGGATACGAGGTGGTATACCAGTTTAGGAAATATTAAACATGGCCCCATACAAATTTCGGATCATGTGATGGTTACTGCTACCTTTATGATAGGAACCATATAGAATAAGGTTGGCTCCTGGAAATTCCCCTACATACATGTTGAGCTAGAAGAAGTTTAAATCCTACATTAAGGAACAGCTTAAAGAGTATAAAGAGCTGAATGAAAGCTCTGCCCCATCAAAACAAATTTTCTGGCATGCTAGCAAAGCCTATTTTCGAGGCGTTATCATCAGTTATATAGAAGCATAGAAACATAGAATTTGATGGCAGATAAGGACCGCTTGGCCCACCTAGTCCACCCATTTCCCTACCTAATGGATAAGCTGCAGATCCTAGTTAACCAACAGCCTACTTCCTCCTACCCCCGCTAGAATTGCCTTATGTCTGTCCCATGCATTCTTGAATTCCCCCACTGTTTTTGACTCTACGACCTCCTCAGGAAGGCTGTTCCATGCATCTACAACCCTCTCTGTGAAGAAATACGTCCTCACATTACCTCTGAGCCATCCTCCCTCTATCTTCAAATTGTGCCCCCTTGTTCTTGCACATCTCTTTTTCTAGAAGATGCTACCCTCTTGGACTCTGTTAATTCCCTTGAGGTATTTGAAAGTTTCTATCATGTCACCCCCTCCCTCCTTTCCTCGAGGCTATACATCTTAAGCTCCTTTAGTCTTTCTTCATATGTCTTCTGGTGCAGACCCTGCACCATTTTGGTTGCCCTCCTCTGGACGGCCTCCACCCTGTCTATGTCTTTGCGGAGATGGGGTCTCCAGAACTGTACACAGTACTCCAGATGTGGTCTTACCAACTGTCTGTACAGACGGCCAACAACTTCCTGTTTTCTACTGGTGATGCCTCTCCCTATGCATCCCAGTATACCCCCAGTCCTCCTTACTGCCTTCCCACATTGCTGGCCCACCATTAGGTCATCTGATACGACTACCCCCAGGTCCCTTTCCATTTTTGTTGTTGTCAGTATCTCACCCCCATTGTGCACTCTTCCCCTGGGTTTCTGTTTCCCAGGTGCATTACTTTGCACTTCTTTGCGTTGAATCTAAGCAGCCATACATTTGACCATTCCTCCAACCTTGCCAAGTTCCATTTTATCCTTTCCACCCCACCTTGCGTATCAACCCAGTTGCAGATCTTTGTGTCATCTGCAAAGAGGCATACTTTCCCCTCCAGTCCCTCTGCAATGTCACTTATAAAGACATTAAAATGGACCGGTCCCAGTACTGAACCCTGCGGTACCCTGCTAGTAACCCTCCTTTCTTCACTGTGGAATCCATTTACTATTACCCACTATGTCCTGTTGTCCAGCCAGTGATTTACCCAGGCTACCACCCTGGGACCCACTCCCAGGCTGGCTAATTTGTTTATTAATCTTTTGTGCGGGACTGTGTCAAATACCTTGCTAAAGTCTAGGTAGGCCATGTCCACAGCCTCTCCCTGGTCTACTACTTTGGTCACCCAGTCAAATCAATTAGATTTGTCTGACATGACCTTCCTGCTGTGAATCCATGCTGCCTTGGGTCCTGTGCCCCACTGACCTCTAGGTACTCAACAATTCTTTCCTTCAGCAGTGATTCCATCATTTTCCCTACCACTAAGGTCAAACTGAAAGGTATGTAGTTTCCTGCCTCTGTCTTGCTCCCACTTTTGTGAAGGGGAATCACATCTGCCCTCCTCCAGTCCTCAGGTACCACACCATCATCCCATGATTTATTGAAAAGGGTAGTCAGTGGCATTACTAGTTCTTTCCTTAGTTCTTTTAGAATTCTGGGGTGAATCCCAACAGGCCCCATTGCTTTATCCACCTTCAGTTTTAAGAGTTCTTTCAGAACCCTTTCTTCTGTGAAAGGACTAATATAAACCCCCCTATCCAGAGTGCTTCTATTGACTGGATTAGGTATCTCCCCCTGCTTTTCCATTGTGAATACTGAGCAGAAGTATTCATTCAGTATCCCTGTTTTTTCACTGTTGCTCTCTGCCCAACCACCTTCCTCTTTATTCATCCTCAGTGTCCCTGCCTTAGTCTTTCTTTGCTCCCTAATGTACCTATAAAAGGTTTTATCCCCCTTCTTAACCGAGTTGGCTATCTTTTCCTCAGTTTGGGCCTTTGCTATTCTGACTGCCTTCCTCGCTTCCTTCTGCTTTAACTGGTACAATTCTCTGTCCTGCTTCTTCTGTGTTTCCTTATACTTCCAGAATGCTGTCTTGTTCTCCCTTACCTTCCCCGCCACTTCTTTTGAGAACCATAGCACTTTTTCTTTCATTTTGATTTGTTTATTTGCTTCACACAAAGGCTTGTTGCCTCTGTGATGGCAGTTTTGATGTTTCCCCATTGTTGCTCTACCCCACCTTCTTGCCTGTTTGCTAGTGCTTTTCTGAGGCACTCTCCCATTTTGACAAAATCAGCCCTCCTGAAGTCCAGCACCTTCACTTTTGTGTGGCATGACTCTACAGCTAAGTTTATCGTGAACCACACTGGTGGTCTCTTGTTCCCAGATGGCTACCCACTTCAAGATCAGAGATCCTCACTTCATCCCCATTTGAGAGTACTAGGTCTAAGATTGCTCCCTCCTGAGTGGGTTCCAAAACTAGCTGTCTGAGGCATGCCCCCATAGGGCATTGAGAACGGCACTGCTCTTGGATGTGGCTGCAGCAAAGGTGCTCCAGTTAACATCTGGTATATTCAGATCCCCCATCAGCAATATCTACCCTTTCTCTGCCATCCCAAGGATGCCTTCTATCATTCCTTGTCCATTTCCTCCTGAGATGGGGGTCTGTATACAACCCCTGTGCAGATTGAGGTGCCATTTCCAGTCTTCAAGGTGACCCACAGTGCCTCCCTCCTCCTCCTCTCCCTCTCCTCTCTCTCCTCTCCTCTCCTCTCCTCTCCTCTCCTCCCTGTTTGACCTTTAGTTCTGTTGCTTTGATCCCTTTCCTTACATAGACAGCTACTCCTCCTCCTCCTCTTCTTCCCTCCCTGTCCCTCCTGTAGATTGTGTACCCTGGTATGCTGACATCCCAGTGATGGTTCTCTGTGAACCATGTTTCTGTGACTGCCACGATATCCAGGCATCCCTCTTCCATCAAGGCCACCATTTCAGGGAGCTTTTTACCTAGATTATGGGCATTAGTACTCATTACCCTCCATTTTTTATGGCTTTATTTCTTTTTGCCCCATCCCTGTCCTTTCTGCCTTTTTCTCCATTTACCCCAGCTCTTCTCCCTATTGATTGCTCTATCTTGGTGTTTACCTCACTAGCTACCCTCATTTTTTGGGGGGCTAGGATTTCCTGTCTCCTTTTCAGTGCCTCCCCCCTTGGCTAGTTTAAATGTTTGCCAATGAAGCATTTAAACCTATCACCTTGGATCTTGGTTCCCTTCCTGGATAGATGCAGACCATCGCACCTGTATAGGCCTGCATCCCTCCAGGTGAAGCCCCAGTCCCCAATGAAAACAATTCCCTGAGCTCTGCACTAGTTTTTCAACCAGTCATTGAATCCCATGGTGCGGAGTACCCTAACCTCATCCATGCCATAGACAGGTAGCACTTCCGAGAAAGTTACCATGTGTGCTACTTGTCTAAGGCCCATCCCCAACTCCCCAAACTCCTGTTGCACTGCTCTGATCCCGTTCTCAGCAGGTCATTCATCTCTAGATGGACAATAACATCCAGCTCCCTCCCCCTTGCAGCTGCTCCCATGATCCTAAGGATTTGTTTCCTGTCTCTCCAAGCCATGGTGCCGGGCAGGCACCTTACCTCCCTCTCCCAGTTCTACCCCCTAACAGTTGCGTCCCCCACCAGGAGTTGTTTTCTTTCCCTGTGGGGTCCTGTACCACCCTCCTGTGGGTCTCCATTGTGGAGTTTCCCAGCATCCTCCTTGGTCACCACTGTGGGTGCCTCCATAGAGGAACCATGCTAGACCAGAGTGAAGAATAAATTGTGGAGAGGCACAACTGGAGGGATACACCTCTGTTCCACCACCCTCACCCTCCCTATGCCCACTGTAGTCCAACCACTCCTCTTTCTGGGCAACCTCTGATTTAGTGATGGTGGCCTGGGTGGTCCCTGGTTGGGGAAGAGGGTTTCCCAAATTCTTGCCAGGTCAGCATGGAGATGAACAACCTCCTCCCTCAGACCAGAGAGATGCCTGCAAATAGGGCAGCAACGCAGCCTCCAGAATGTCTCCCAGAAGACTGCTGCTCCACAACCATTGCATTGCACCACTCACATGTCTGTGTCCCTTCCTGTTACAGATGCTTTTCTTCTGTTGTTTTTTGTTCTTGTTTTAGTGTGTGCAAGCTTGTGAGTGTCTGTACCCCCTATTTAGTGTGCTGTGCCTTTAAGGATATGAACAGGTGTATGTTGTTAGCAGTTTTGGGGAAGTGATATCAGAACCCCTACTATAAAGGAAGTTATGTGCTTGGGGCGGGGGTGAGGGGCAGGGTGGGAAGAGTAAACCTATGCCATTCAGAAACAATCAACTACAACTCTGACCCTCCACCCCGGGGAGTGCCTTTCTTCCTTTTGGACACCTATTTCAGCTATTTCAATATAGGAGGGATAGACTTAAAAAACAAGGGAAACTCCATGATAAAGTGCAGGAGCTGGAGTGTACAGCTGCAAGGGGAGAAGAGGATGAGGTCGTCTGGATGCTTACCCAGGCTAGGGAATCCCTCAACAGCCTTCTAATGGATGACACAAGTAAGCAGTTGCTTTTTATTAAACATAAGTTTTATGAATGGGGAAATAAACCTGGTCCTCTACTGGTTAACTTGATAAAAGGTAGAAAGGGCCCATCACATATACTGGGAGTAAGGGACTCGTAGGGCTGACTAGTAAAAGCCTCCAAGGGTATCTGGGTGAAATTTAAAGAATTCTATCAGATCCTCTACAAAGCTGAATGTGAAGGCACAGTTGGAGAAGCAAAGGAATTTTTGGAGAGGATCACATTCCCACAATTTTCAGAACAACAGAGGGAGGTGTTGGGCCAAGAAATAACTAAGGAAGAGATTAGGACTGTGATAAAGGGGCTGAAGCCAGGGAAAGCTGGAGGCCCAGATGGTCTCCTGGTGGAGTATTATAAATTAACAATGGATGTGGTCCTGGAGGCCCTATGTGATGTGTTTAGGGAGGTGAGGGAAGGGGAGACACTCCCTGAGACTTGTGGACAGGCTGTCTGTGTGATTCTGAAGCCTGGAAAAGATCTGCAAGACTGCACCCCATATCACCCAATATCCTTGTTGACCTGTGACACCAAGATATATGCAAAGATATTGGCTTCTAGATTAGAGGGCTTGCTCCTGAAGTTGATTTACCTGGACCAAACGGGATCCATACAAGGTAGGCATTTGTATCATAATCCTAGAAAAGTCCTCAATGTCATCCGGGGCTCTTCTCGGCATCATGGTGGCACAGCTGTGCTGTCCATGGATGCTGAGAAGGCATTCAATCAGATAGAATGGAACTACCTCTTCAATGTGCTGAGAAGATTTGGTCTGGGTAAACACTTCATGGAACTGGTTAAGGCTCTTTATGAGTATCCACGGGCTTCAGTCCTGTTTGATGGCACCCTCTCAGAGTGGTTTCCACTTCATAGGGGCATGAGACAGGGGTGTCCCCTCTCCCCTCTATTATTTTCCCCGGCCATAGAACCATTGGTGATCTCTATTAGTGGTGAACAGGAAATACTGGGGGTTCGAGGGAGTTGTGGAATCCAGCATAAAGTTACCCTTTATGCGGACGCTATGATCTTGTACATTGTGGACCTTTGAAATTGATGGCCCCCTACCCCCCACTGAACCCATATCTAAATTTGCTGCCTTTTCTGGATATAAAATCAATTTAGGAAAATCGGAGATTATGTTGCTGGGGCAGGATGCTAAGATAGGAAAGGTGATGTGGGGTCTCAAGATTGTCAACTCCTCCTTTAAATACTCAGGGGTTAATACTGGAAAGGATGTGGCCTCTCTGTACTGGCTCAACTACCTTTCTCTGGTGGCCTCCCTAGTAGAGGGGTTGCATAGATGGAGGCCACTATCTAACTCCTGGCTAGAATGGGGTCAATTTAATCAAAATCAGCAAGCCACCATGGATATTATATCTGTTGCAGATCATGCCCATGGGATTATGTAAGCAAGACATTAAAAAACTGGACAGAGCATTTGCAGATTTTATATAGCAAGGGAAAAGGCCCCGGGCAAGTCTGGTAGACTGACGGCTGATACGAGTAGAGGTGGCCTGAATTTTCTGGACTTGCAGACCTATTTTTTTAGCAGCCCAGCTTAGATTGCTGAAGGATTGGGTCAATAATGGTAAGGAGACTGGATGGTTACATTTAGAAAGGATGGATTGCATAGGTCATCTCTCTTCATACCTAGCTGAGGGGGGACGCAGAGCCTATCTTGCCCTGGACTCTCCGAACCCTTTGGTCATGAGGACATTAGAGAGCTGGAGTAAAATTAAAAGAATGTTAGGACATTCCAATGGGGAAACATATATGCTCCTGGTAGCTAGGAATCCTTTTTTCCTCCCAAGTGTGGAGGACCCTGCTTTTAAGGAATGGGAAAGGAAGGACATAGCTTGCTTGGGAGACCTGAGACCCGGAGGCACTCTCTGTTCCTTGGAGACATTAAAGAAAAGACTGGACATACCCAACAATCACTTATTTAGGTTTTTCCAAATTAGGAAATACATACAGGCTTTAGACAGGCAGCAGGAACAGGAGACCCACTTAGAACATATCAAAACCCTGATACAGCAGGCCAGGAAGGATCCCAAAGGGATTTTATTTATTTATTAAAGAGATTTACCAGATAAGCATACTGAGAGGGGAATCCACTCGTTTCCAGATGCGACCTGGAGTTACATACTTGAAAATACAAAATACATAGGTATATAGGCAATGGTGCCTGCAACAGGTACATAATGATACATATAACAGGTGCAAATGGGTACATAAAGGGGTGAAAGATCAGGTCCAGAGATGTTACAGGCTGGACTTATGCATTTGTTATTTAGATTACAAGTTTAGTGCAGAGAGCATGAGTTGCTATGCCACCCATCTGTTGCGTATCACCCTTCCAGATAAGATGACTAAAACTAGAATTTTGTGGGAGAGATTTAGGGATAGCAGTGTAGAAAGAGAACTGGGCAGTTATTCTAGAGATGCATTGGGGCTGCTGATTTGTAATAGATATAATGAAGTGACTTACAAATTTTTACATAAGCTATATTGCCCACCTGCTGTGGTTCACCGGTTCAATTGTGATGTGCTGGTCACCTGTGGCAGATGTGGCTCTGCCCTGGGTATGTACTTTCACTCCATTTGGTCATGCTCGCTACTATAAGAATTTTGGGTAAAAGTGACACAGATTAGTGCCATGCAAGGCTATGGGCTTCTAGCAATCTCTCTAGCTATGCTCTTTGGCATAGAAGACCTTGGAGAGGAAGGAAGGTCTCTTTATAAAAGGTGGATAAGGGTATTACTGTTGTTAGCCTGTCAGTGCATCCTCAATATGTGAGTCTCTGGGGAGCACCCCACCATCTCACATTGGTGTACCCTAACGATTGGTGTGCTAACTCTGGAAAGGATCTCGTACTCAGCAAGAGAAAGGGGAGAGATCTTTGTTAAGGTATGGGAGCCTTTTCTAAAAACACTAAACCCCTTTGAGATGAAACTAATAATACATGATGGTTATTAAATAAACTTAGGGAATGGATGAACCGTTTGTTGGCAGGGGAGAGATCGGCACATAGAAACATAGAATTTGATGGCAGATAAGGACCACTTGGCCCACCTAGTCTGCCCATTTTCCTACCTAACAGATAAGCTGCAGATCCTAGTTAACCAACAGCTTACTTCCTCCTACCCCCACTAGGACTGCCTTATGTCTGTCCCATGCATTCTTGAATTCCCCCACTGTTCTTGACTCCACGACCTCCTCAGGGAGGCTGTTCCATGCATCCACAACCCTCTCTGTGAAAAAATACTTCCTCACATTACCTCTGAGCCGTCCCCCCTCTATCTTCAAATTGTGCCCCCTTGTACTTGCACATTTTTTTTTCTGAAATATGCTACCCTCTTGGACTTTGTTGATTTCCTTGAGGTACTTGAAAGTTTCTATCATGTCCCCTCTCTCCCTTCTTTCCTCAAGCGTATACATATTAAGTTCCTTTAGTCTTTCTTCATATGTCTTCTGGTGCAGACCCTGCACCATTTTGGTTGCCTCCTCTGGACAGCCTCCACTCTATCTATGTCTTTGTGGAGATGGGGTCTCCAGAACTGCACACAGTACTCAGATGGGTCTCACCAACTGTCTGTACAGAAGAATAACAACTTCCTGTTTTCTACTATTGATGCCTCTTCCTATGCATCCCAGTATCCCCCAGCCTTCCTTACTGCCTTCTCACATTGCTTGACCACCTTTAGGTCATCTGATATAATTACTCGGGGTCCCTTTCCATTTTACTGTTGTCAATATCTCACCCCCATTGTGTACGCTTCCCCTGGGTTTTTGTTTCCCATGTGCATTACCTTGCACTTCTTTGCATTGAATCTGAGCTGCCATACATTTGACCATTCCTCCAACCTTGCCAAGTCCCTTCTCATCCTTTCCACTCCATCTTGTGCATCAACCCTGTTGCAGATCTTTGTGTCGTCTGCAAAGAGACATATTTTTCCTTCCAGTTCCTCTGCAATGTCACTTATAAAGACATTAAAAAGGACTGGTCCCAGTACTGAACCCTGCGGTACCCTGCTAGTAACCCTCCTTTCTTCACTGTGTTCTCCATTTACTACTACCCTTTGTGTCCTGTTGTCTAGCCAATTTTTTATCCAGGCTACCACCTTGGGACCCACTCCAAGGCTGGCTTGCTTGTGTATTAATCTTTTGTGGGGACTGTATCAAATGCCTTGCTAAAATCTAGGAGGCCATGTCCACAGCCCTCCCTGGTCTACTACTTTGGTACCCAGTCAAAGAAATCTATTAGATTCATCTGACACAACCTTCCCATCGTGAATCCATGTTGCCTTGGGTCCTGTGCCCCACTGGCCTCTAGGTACTCAACAATTCTTTCCTTCAGAAGTGATTCCATCATTTTCCCTACCACTGAGGTCAAACTAACTGGTCTGTAGTTTCCTGCCTCTGTCTTGATCCCACTTTGTGAAGAGGAATCACATCTTCCTCCTCCAGTCCTCGGTACCACCCCATCCTCCCATGATTTGTTAAAGAGAGTAGTCAGTGGTGTCACTAGTTCTACCCTTAGTTCTTTTTAGAATTCTTGGGTGAATCCCATCAGGCCCCATTGCTTTGTCCACCTTCAATTTTATTAGTTCTTTCCATAACCCTTTCTTCTGTAAATGGACTGGTATCAGCCCTGTCTTTGAGTGTTTCTCTTGTTTTGGTTTAGGTACCTCTCCTCCTCTTCCTTGTGAATACTGAGCAGAAATATTCATTCAGTATCCCTGCTTTTCACTGTCACCCTCTACCCACATTCCCTCCCTTTGTTAAGCCTCAGTATCCCTCCTGTGGTCTTTCTTGCTCCCTAATGTACCTATAAAGGTCTTATCCCCTTCTTAACAGAATTGCTATCCTTTCCTTGGTTTGGGCCTTTGCTATTCTGACTGCCTTCAGCCTCTTTCTGCTTTAACTGATAAAGTTCTCTGTCCTCTCCTTCTGTGTTTCCTTATATTTCCTGAATGCTATCCTTTTCTCCTCAACCTTCCCTGCCACCTCTTTTGAGAACCATAGCGTTTTTTTTTCGTTGTGTTTTACTGATTTGCTTACTACAAAGGCTTGTTGCCTCTGTGATGGCTGCTTGATTACTCCCATTGTTCCTCCACCCTCCTTCTTGCCTGTTTGCTAGTGCTTTTCTGAGGCACTCTCTCATTTTCCCAAAGTCAGCCCTCCTAAGGTCCAATACTCTTGCTTTTGTATGGCTTGATTTTATGGCTGTATTTATCGTGAACACACTGTTTGGTGGTAGCTTGTTCCCAGATGGCTACCCACTTCTAAATCTGAGATTCTTTCTCCATCCCCTTTGAGAGTACCAGGTCTAAGATTGCTCCTCCTCGAGTGGGTTCCAATACTAGCTGTCTAAGGCATGCCCCCTGTAGGGCATCAAGAATGACCCTGCTCTTGGATGTGCCTGCAGCAAAGGTGCTCCAGTTAACATCTGGCATATTCAGGTCCCCCATCAACAATATCTCCCATTTTTCTGCCATTCTAAGGAAGCCTTCTATCGTTTCCTTGTCCATTCCTCCCTGAGATGGGGGTCTGTATATAACCCCCATGGATTGTGTGCTGCCTTTCCTGTCTCCAGGGTGACCCAGAGTGCCTCATCTTCTCCTGTTTACTCTTTAGTTCTGTTACTTTGATCCCTTCCTTTACATAGAGAGCTACTCCTCCTCCTCTTTACCCTCCCTGTCCCTCCTGTAGATTATGTATCCTGGTATGTTGACATCCCAGTCATGGTTCTCTGTGTACCATGTTTCTGTGATCTGCCACAATATCCAGGCAACCTCTTCCATCAAGGCCACTAGTTCAGGAGCTTGTTACACAGACTATGGGCATTGGTACTCATCACCCTCCACTTTTGATAGCCTTACCACTTTTAGCCCCATTCCTGTCCTTACTGCCTTTGCCTTTTTTACATTTACCTCTGTTCTGCTCCTAATAACTTCTCTACCTTGGTGTTTACCTCACTAATTACCATGTTTTGTGGGGAGGCTGGGATTTCCTGCTCCTTTTCAGTGCCTTCTCCTTGGCTGGTTTAAATGCTTGCCAATGAAGCATTTAAACCTCTCACCTTAGGATTCTGGTTCCCCCGACATGACGCAGACCATCGCACCAGTATAGGTCTGCATCCCTCCAGGTGGCTCCCCAGTCCCCAATGAAGCCAAAACCCTGAGCTCCACACCAGTTTTTCAACCACTCATTGAATTCCCTGGTGAGCAGTGCCCTAGCATCACCCTTGCTATGAGACAGGCAGCACCTCTGAGAGGTTACCGTATGCACTTTGTCTAGGCCTCCCCAACTCTACAAACTCCTCTTGCACTGCTCTGATCCCATTCCCTAGTCAGGTCATTTGTCCCTAGGTGGACAATGACATCCAGCTCCCTCCTTGTGCAGCTCCTCCCACTATCCTGAGGATTAGCTTCCTGTCCTTCAAGCAGTGGTGCCAGGAAGGCTTCCTACCTCCCTCTCCCCTTCCTCCCCCAATTCTACCCCCCTAATGATTGAGTCCCCCACCAGGAGTTGTTTCCTTCCCCTGTAGGGTCCCATGCCACCCTCCTGTGGGTCTCCTTTGTGAAGGTTCCCAGCATCCTCCTTGGTCTCCACTGCAAGTGCCTCCATAGAGGAACCACTATCCACCAGAAGAGCGAATGAATTGTGTAGAGGTACAGCTTGAGGGACGCAACTCTGTTCCACCACCCTTTCCCTCCCTGAGCCCACCCTAGTCCAGCCTTTCCTCTTTCTTGGCAACCTCTGAGGTAGTGGCATTGGCCCTGGTGGTCCCTGGGTGGGGGAGGAGGTTTCTCGAATCCTAGCCAGGTCATCCTGGAGATGGGCAACCTCCTCTCTCAGATCAGAGAGGTGCCTTCAAATAGGGCAGCATTGCAGCCTCCAGAATGTCTCCCAGAACACTGCCGCCCCACAGCCATTGCACTGCACCACTCCTATCATGTCTTATTTTGTGTCCCCTCTGCTGTTTCTCTGTATGCTTACTCTCTCCTCTCCTTATGACTCTCACCCTTCCTGTTCTGGGACAGCAACTTCCTATCTTCTTCAGTAGCCTCCTTCTTCCTTGCTCAACGTCAAATCACCACCAGCTGGGGGGGGGGAGAGTGAGCTACTTTTTTCCTTTAGGGTTGACAAAACCAATGTTTCTCTATGATCCTTCCCTTCCTACTGCCAAACAGGAAGTTCCTGTCGACAGTCAAATCCAGTGGCTATAAAAGTAGAATTGGCTTTGGGTGGGTGGGCGGAGGGGTTTGATGGAGGGCAATTAGTAAGAAAAAAGGCTAGCAACAGGAAGTTGTAATTTGAGTCACCTGCTTTTATAGTATCTAAGTCACACCCCCAATTAAGCTCTCTTTCCTCCTACTGGTTTAGCAAAGTCAGCTGATACAGTACCCTTCCCAGCACAGAACACACACTGACTTTCTTCCTTTTCTTCCTTTTTTTAACCCTAAATAAGACCCCTTCTACTTCTAATAAAGTATCTGTCTACTTAATCTCAGCAAACACTGACTCCTGCTGAGATATAAGTTTTAAATTAATAAGAAAATGTAGCTTCTTTTAGTTAGCTGCTTTCTGCTCTACAAGCAAGGCTAGCAACAGGAAGTTGTAATTTGAGTCACCTGCTTTTATAGTGTCTAAGTCACACCCCCAATGAAGCTCTCTTTCCTCCTACTGGTTTAGCAAAGTCAGCTGATACAGTACCCTTCCCAGCACAGAACACACACTGACTTTCTTTCTTTTCTTTCTTTTTTAACCCTAAATAAGACCCCTTCTACTTCTAATAAAGTTATCTGTCTACTTAATCTCAACAAACACTGACTCCTGCTGAGATATAAGTTTTAAATTAATAAGAAAATGTAGCTTCTTTTACTTAGCTGCTTTCTGCTCTACAAACAAGGCTAGCAACAGGAAGTTGTAATTTGAGTCACCTGCTTTATAGTGTCTAAGCCACACCCCAATGAAGCTCTCTTTCCTCCTACTGGTTTAGCAAAGTCAGCTGATACAGTACCCTTCCCAGCACAGAACACACACTGACTTTCTTTCTTTTCTTTCTTTTTTTAACCCTAAATAAGACCCCTTCTACTTCTAATAAAGTATCTGTCTACTTAATCTCAACAGACACTGACTCCTGCTGAGATATAAGTTTTAAATTAATAAGAAAATGTAGCTTCTTTTAGTTAGCTGCTTTCTGCTCTACAAGCAAGGCTAGCAAGAGCAACAGGCACAGACCTATGTATTTGTATGCGAGAATGGGCTTTAATATCATTGCTTTTAGATAGCTCCAAAGACTTACTTACTTTAGGCTCGAACATATATACTTATTAATAAGAGGCCTGAGACACTACTATAAGATAAATGGTTGAAAATTGTGATTTTCTTTCTCAGATGGACTTATTTAAGGTATTTTAGGGTTCCTGGACCTGACTGTAAATAGTTTGAATGAATCTTTTTCTGTTTGCTGTATGCGCTGTTTGTTCTTATATCAAAATCTAATAAAAATATTATGCAAAAAAAAAAAAAAAATAACACTATGAGCCTATGTTGAAATTTATGAATGCGGGCTCATAAGTTTGGTAATTTTGACCACAAATTTTCAACATAGCCATTTCTTCAAAGCACCTCATGAATGTGACAGCTGTCACACTTGTGGCACAAAATTGCCTTTTGGGCAGGATCTTAAAATTTTCTTTGCCCTCTTCATGAGGTGGGGTCATAAGAAGGCTTCATGGTGTCATAAAAAGGCTATGTTGACAATTTGGTGTACAAATTTGAGAAAACAACAAAGTTATGAGTCTACATTGCAATTTTTCAAGGCACACTTGTAACTGGTAATTTTCAATATTTTGACCCCAACTTTTCAACATAGTTATTTTTCACACCACGTCATGAATGTGACAGCTGCCATTTCTCAAATCCTACCCAGAATGTGTTTTAACACTTGAGGCACAAAATTACATTTCAACCACTGTTTTATAAATGACACCTGTCATGCTCAGAAGGAGTGGTCATAAAAAGATTATGTTGAAAATGTGAAAAAACAACTATGCTGTGAGGGAACAAGTTGTTCTACTCATAACTTTATTTTTTGCAGATTTTTGGCCCCAAATGTTCGACATATCCTTTGTGTTACCCCTTCTTCTGAACATGGCAGGTGTCATTTTTCAAATTCCCTTCAAAACTTGTTTCCACAATCGCACGGCAAAATCACCTTTCTGATGGAATTTTAAAAATGTCACCTGTCTTGATCATAATGTCAGGACATAAGAAGACTGTTGGACATTTGAGATAAAAATGTGGGAGCCCACCTAAAAGTAGATATTGCCTCCCAACTGCCCTATGCTGGGTAATTACTATCTAACAATGTATAAAAGCAGGATACTACAGAAAATGAGACATTGCATCTCATCTGCTCTACCCTGGGTAAATATATAGTAAAATGGTGTATAAGCAAGACCCAGTACAACAGCAATACCAGCGGTGAACATTTGGCATTGACAAATGCTTGTTCTTTTTGTTTCCATGCATTCTTGAACCAAGATACTGGATTTTGAAGTTTTTAAAAGTTTCCACTACTGTGCTATGCCAACCATAAACAATTTATTATGTTGGTACAGTGCTGTGTGGTGTACCATCAGGAAGATTTGGTAACACCATCCTAATACCTCCACAGTATGAATCTAGCATGTACATTCAACAGGAAATCTCAGTGAAAGAGATTGTTAAGAATTTGAGGGTCAGCCATCTTTAATGATGGGGGGGTATTAATCACAAAATGAGCTACAAAAACTTTTACAAAATATTTGAGACAATTAACAATACACTGAGAATAAATCTAAGAATGTGAGAAATACATTTTTTACGAAAAAAAAACCTCTATGACAAGATTTTTTACTGACTAACAAATACTGCTGTCTTAAGATGGCAACTTGCCTGTGATTTTCTATGTTTTGGAATATTTTCAATAATTTAAAATTAAGGACATATATGATGTTTTTACAGAAGATGGTAAGGAGCCATCCTATTGGATTCATTGCAATAGGGATTCAAGAAGGGGAAGCAAACTGAAAAAAAAAATCTTCAGTTGTATACCTGTCATTTCCTGGGCATTTGCCCTTAGCAATGTCTCATCTCTTTCTGACTAATGGAAGCAGTTAGTTTCTTAACATCTTCATGAGTAAAGATGGGGGGGGGGAGGTGAATCTATTATAATGTTCCAAATTAGGCTGCAGTGGAAGACATACCAAACTATATAATTCTTTGTAGGATGCAAAGACGCAGTCTGTAATCTTCTGTTTCTCTGCCTGTAAAATGATATTTTTGTAATAAATTGAAGTGATTTCACTTTCTTCCCCTAAGCTTTTATTCTTTTTGCCAGTGTTTTACATTTTACTACACAGGTCAGATGCCATTTAATTAACTTTAACCAATTGTTTTTAGTTTGATATACTTCAGTATTATTCAATAATTTCATAATGTTTTTACATTGTTCTTTTAGGCTATCACCCCCTTCTCTCACCTTTTTTCAAGTTATTTAGATGTGTTTCTATCTCAAAAAAATTCTGTTTACTTTGTTTATTTTTCCAAGATTCATAGGATATTATTTGCCCTCTGAAAACTAAATAACACTGGGTTATGATCTAAGATATACTGAGGTTCAGTTTCTGAGAAGAGACATAATGTGTCACAGTAATGAAAATAGATTTTGAAATAATTATATAATCTAGCATTGAGTTTATTTGACCTCTACAAGACGTACATTTTTTTTCTTCTCCATAAAGTTCCCTCTTGTAATCTATTAATTGGTTATTATTTAAAACGTGTTTTAAATACTCTTGACTTTGATTGTCCCAACCTTTGGTGGGAGTAGATTTATCTAATTTAACATCATTAAGGCAATTCATGTTGCCTGCTGGAATGTTTTCTGCCTCAGAGGTGCATAACAAATAATGCAAATTTCTGTAATATATGAATTAAGCCTCTGAAAATGGGCACAGAGTAACCATATGACAACAATGCAATTGTCAGCTGCATGGGAGTCTGGCATTTCTGCTTACTAGAAATGTTAGCTTACAAGTCAGTGAAATTATCTGATACAACCTGTAACCCAGCAGTAATCAGTAAGTAAAAAAATGTTTTTGCACACAAAGGGCTAATTGGGATTAGCCTCACACTTGAGTGTGAGGCTTTTATTGCTGACAGTTCCCCTTTTATTGATTTTTTTTCCATATAGGATGTTTTATTCTCCTGTGTGGCCAGGGCAGGCTGGGCTCCCTTCCATCCTGCTCCACTGCCCCCTTCCCCACCATCCTCAACCTCCTCAGGACTTACCAGCAGGTATAACCCGAGTTTGGAAACTTTTTGTGGTTCTGGTTCAGTTCAGGTTGGTCCAGGTAGAGTTTGCATTTGGTCCGGTTCATTTAGATTGAATACGTTTAGAGTTTGGGTTCAGTTCAGTTCGGTTCACTAAGAAACGAACAAACCAGTTTGCTCCTTTTACAGGAAAATTAAGACAGCTATCCCATAATGACCTGCATGAGAACACTGTTCTTTTTAGTCCTGCTGCAAATGTGACCTTACAAGGCTCCAATCATTAACACTGCAGCAGTCACACTGGATAAGATCGCAAACGGGCCCTGTCCCAATGATGCGATCTTGACAGCTACAGAGCTACATTCCGGTTATTAAAAGTGCTTTTTCCTCATGGTTAATCTTAGAGACTTTGGGGTGCTCCAGCTGCATAAATCATTCCCATTCTTGTCAAGATGGCACAGTCGGAGGTTATGGGGAATACAGTCCATTGGTTCAGAGACCGTCATCGTGGGTGGAGGCAATCTCCAGGTTTCCACTTTCCCTCAGTGAACTTGCCAAACAGCTGCACCAGAGACAGGAGAATATGAGAGAAAGAGACATGCAGTTGGCAATGTGAACCGATAGTGTTGGTTGTGATTCGTTGGGACTTTACAGGGTTCAAGTTCCGTTCGGGTTCAACTGGGATCTCAGTTCCTAGGTTCTAGTTTGGTTCAGTTAGTCCAAAAATCACACAGTTCACATTCAGTTCAGGTTCAGTTCGTAGCCGAACCCTGGCTCTACCGGCAGGCCCATGTTCCCCCATAGTTTTCCCCCTCTGGTGGGTCAGGAGAGGGAGGGCCTTCCTCTACCCTTGAAGTCCAGTTATCTGATTCCAATTGTCAGCTTCCTTGTGGCAAGGTGGGTGAGGGATTGGCAGGGAAGGTTTCATGTATGCCTGCCTCGCCACCATTTTTTTCTCCAGTTTTCTTTCTGACCCAAGCTGCTGAAGTGTGCACATTGGTGAATGTGTGTGGATGCGCGCATGTGCCGCACAGTCCCGCAGTATCTCTCACATGCTGCTTCTCTCATCCCACACGACCACCAGGCCTCCACCTGGTGGCAGTCATTTGACAGAGCCAGAAGTCTGCTTTCTCCAGGAGAGAATAGGACAGCTGTCCCTGGGATGCTTCATCCTCTCCCTCCCCAGCCAATCCCCTGTGTCCTGTGCTTGTTTCCAAATGTGGGTTGACAGCCTGCAGTGAAGTGTGGTGTCCAGCAACTCAACTTGGAGGAGTACTCATATATGATGATTTCAAGACAACCAGGCAATGAGAAAAGATGGCACAGAAAGCTAACAGCATCCTTGGATGCATAGGTAGTGGTATCACGAGTAGGAAAAGCAAGCTGATAATACCACTGTACAGGTCCTTGGTGAGGCCATACCTAGAGTACTGCATCCAGTTCTTGAGACCCCACCTCAAGAAAGACAGAGATCATCTGGAGACCATTCAGAGGAGAGCTATGAAGATGTTTCATGGACTTCATCAAGAACCCTATGAGTCAAGACTCAACCATCTCAAGATGTGCTCACTGGAAAGGAGGAGGGACAGGGAGGATATGATTTAGACATTCAAATACCTCAAAGGAATTAACTCAGTACAAACTTAGGACCTTTTCAGAGAAAGCTCGTCTACATGAACAAGGGGGCGGAGCATGAGCCTACAGAGAGGTAAATTCAAAACCAACATCAGGAAGTTTTTCTTCACCAAAAGGGTGGTGGAGCCTTGGAATAGTCTGCCCCCAGAAGATGTGGAAGCAAAGACAGTGAGAGAGTTCAAGATAGCATGGGATAGGTACTGCAGAAACTTAGGAAGGAAAAAAGACTGGTGGGGGTTAGCCAACATGGGCAGACTAGATGGATCATATGGTCTCTTTCTGCCGGCACATTCTTATGTTCTTATGATCTAACTCTTACTGCCACTGGGCTGGCCCCTTTACTGCAATTTTAACAGTTTTCCCTGTCCCCTCCTCCAACTTCAAACAACAGTCAACTGAGAGATCGCAGAGCCTGCATCCTAAAAAAAAGTACAGTTGGATCAGTTAAGCACATTTAAGCATAAAAAGAGGGTGGGGAGGCTTCCCTTCCCCCCATCCCATTTTTAAACAGAATCCAGCTGAGTGGTCATAGAGTCATTATCTAAAAGAAAGCACAGTTAGATCATATGAACACATTTAAGCACAATAGAGAGCAGGACGGTCTAGCTTTAGGTCTCTGTAGGCGTCTTCCTGATTATAATACCACAGGGTCTGATTGTATAGAGCCACTTTCAATTTAGCAGGGAACCATTCTGTAGATTTTATCTCCTGCTGCCACAGAGTTTGTTGGGCAGTTGCATATTGTTTCCTTAGACACTACAGGTCTTGTGAAGAGTCTTGTCTTATGAATATTTTTGACCTTGATCTGTAAAAACCTCTAGCCTGTGAGATGGTTCTCATTGTCTTAAATGTGTCCTCACTTTTAAATAATTTCAGTATTATAGGTCATTGTCCTTCCTTTGGGAAGATGGAGGGACATACTGAATGAGCTAATGGGGAAAGTGAAGACTATTAAAACGGATTCTCTACTACCATTAATCATGAGGTTAAAACACCCTTGGAGATAGCTAAGGAATTAAATCATGTTTTTGTAACACAGCTAAAGAAGCATTTCAAAGTAATTCTCTAACTGAGACTTATTCAGTAAATAAGAATGGCACTGGAGTTTTTTCCTTTAGGGAACTGACTGAAGATGAATTGAATGGATATGTACAACAGATGAATACTACTATTAGAAATAGTGAGGATGGGACAGAATAAAAATTATTTTCCTGTGTAAGGGATTTAATGATTGGACCACTAAAGTTGTTGAAATTTTCTTTGAAATTTGTGGTGGTCCATGAGTTGTGGAGGCAGGTGACCATGGTGCCAATTTATAAGGGCAGGTAAAAATTATAGACCTGTCTCTTTGCTAGTCCCTCTGTTCAAGGTCTTGGGGAAGGTGGTCTCTGATCAAATAATGGGCAGCTAAGTGCTGCATGGTACATTATCTCCAGTACAACATGGGTTTTAAAAAAGAACATAGTACTTTAACTGCTCTGCTGGAATTTATTACCTTTCTCCATGAGGGCTTGAACAGGGGTGAGACAGCTGCTGCTATTTTTTTTTTTTATTTATCCAAAGCTTTTGATTTGGTGCACCACAGTTGCCTGTACTCCAGACTCATACATTGGTTTTATGGATGTTGGTTTTAGAGCAATTTGGGTAGTAGAAAGCAAAGAGTGACACTTGTTGGGGTTATGTCTCCACAGGTAGAAATTAATACATGGGTTCCATAGGGTCCATTTTGGGATGGCACAGGGTCATAATGTCACAAGACAGTATGCTGTAGTAATATATCATGCTGCCAATACAGCACAAAATATTGAAAATGGCACCATTCTTGTTCTTCCGGGGGGCTCCATCCTCTGCACCCCCGTTATGGGGAGTTGTGCCCCCTGAACTCCCCCAACTAATATAACTAACTCGGGGGGGGGGGTCACACTTAATATCAAACAAAATGCGGAAAAAAAATTCCATTAGCCTGGGACCGGGAATTGAAACCTGGTACCAAATGCACTGCTTGCCTCCCTTGCTGCCCATGGCTCATCCCATTGAGCCATGGCAGCTGCTCAGCGGACCCCTCTCCCAGCAGGATTCTTATCCTGCACTGGGAAGAGTGAGAGGGTGCACTACCGCGCATACTTTCTTTTGTGGTTTTGCAGCCTCTCGCTCTTACTTATTGCGCTGTTCCTACATCGTGGTCATGCGGTGCGCTGTAGAGTGTGTGACAATATGACCCGGTAGGTTTTGGGAACTCAGCTATTTAGTATTTCTGTTAATAATTTATCCTTGGTTACTTCATATTCAAAGATTTTACTTTATGTAGATGATATTGTTTTGTTTAGTAGTGGACATACTTGTGAACAATTAATTTTGGATTTACAATGTGAGTTTTAAAGGAAAACACTGGAAAAGACACAGCTTTCCTTAGCCACTACAGAAACTCTCAATTAGTGCTGCCAGACAGTAACAACTTTTTTTTTTTTAATGATTTAAATCAGCTACCCACAACTTCCACTTTCTGTTGCTGGCAGCAACCATCTCATGAGCAGCAGTGAGCTTCCTGAGCTCACTTTATGCTAATATGTCTGTTTGACCTCTGCTATTGGTCGGCAGGACATATTAGCCTAAAGTGAGCTCTGGAAGCTCACTGCTACGTACGAAATGGTGGCTGTCAGTAATAGAAAGTGAAAGTTGAAGGCCACTGTTTAAATCACTAAAAAAAAGCAACTAGAGGTAATTTAAAAAAAATGTTACTGTTTGAAAGCACTAATCAAGTATCTTGCAGCACCAGGGTGCCTTTTCCAGTGTTCCCTTTAATTGGTTAACAGGTAGTTGAGTGGTAATGAATGGTTGTTAAATGTGACTAAGACTACATTTATGTGTTTTCTTTGGAAAAAGGAGTATGTTGGCTGCTATTCCTAATAATTTGGTAATTAGAATGCAAATAATGAAGAAATAGAGAGGGTGGATTGTTCTAAGTATTCTGGGCTTCATTTGAATAGTCTGTTGTCATATACTGTACAGTAATTCTCATGTTGATTTTTTGGTTAAGACTATTAATGTTCGATTGGGTTTGCGTTACAGAATAAGGAATTGTCTTTCAGTTAACTCTAAAAAGATGTTGGTACAGTCATTTATTTTATCTGTGATCAAAGCCCTTGAGAAGGTGTGGGGAGCAGGGGATAATTCCTGGGGCCCAGCACCAAGAGGGGCCCAGGCCTACCAGAATACTGTATACAGGGAAGGAGCTGCAAGTTGGTAGGGGCTCCAGAGTCTAAACTTTCCCTGGGGCCTTGAATTCCTCTCAAGGTGCCTGTCTGTGATTGATTATGGACTACCAGTTTATTCAGCAGCACTGAGGTCCTCCTTAAATAGAGTTAGAATTGTTTAACATAATGTGTGTTGTTATGTATTAACATATTCTAGGCTAATGTATCATTGTACATTATATTCATCTCTTAATTGGTACTCATTGAATAGCATTGCTTTTATTTTAGGTTAAACATAGAAACATAGAAACACATAATTTGACGGCAGATAAGAACTGCATGGCCCACATAGTCTACCCATTTCCCTACCTAATGGATAAGCTGCAGATCCTAGTTAACCAACAGCCTACTTCCTCCTACCCACCACTAGAACTGCCTTATGTCTGTCCCATGCATTCTTGAATTCCCCCACTGTTTTTGACTCTACAACCTCCTCAGGAAGGCTGTTCCATGCATCTACAACCCTCTCTGTGAAGAAATACTTCCTCACATTATTTCTTAACCATCCCCCATCTATCTTCAAATTGTGCCCCCTTGTTCTTGCACATCTCTTTTTCTGAAAGATGCTACCTTCTTGGACTTTGTTGATTCCCTTGAGGTAGTTGAAAGTTTCTATCATACCCCCCCCCTTTCCTTGAGGCTATACATCTTAAGCTTCTTTAGTCTTTCTTCATATGTCTTCTGGTGCAGACCCCACACCATTTTGGTTGCCTTCCTCTGGACAGCCTCCACCCTGTCTATGTCTTTGTGGAGATGGGTCTCCAGAACTGTACACATTACTCCAGATGTGGTCTTACCAACTGTCTGTACAGAGGGCCAACAACTTCTTGTTTTCTACTGGTGATGCCTCTCCCTATGCATCCCAGTATCCCCCAGCCCTCCTTACTGCCATCTCACATTGCTGTCACACCTTTAGGTCATCTGATATGACTACCCCCAGGTCCCTTTCCATTTTTGTTGTTGTCAGTATCTCACCCCCCATTGTGTACTCTTCCCCTGGGTTTTTGTTTCCCAGGTGCATTACTTTGCACTTCTTGGCATTGAATCTAAGCTGCCATACATTTGACCATTCCCCCAACCTTGCCAAGTCCCTTCTCATCCTTTCCACCCCCCACCTTGTGTACCAACACTGTTGCAGATCTTTGTATCATCTGCAAAGAGACATACTTTCCCTTCTAGTCCCTCTGTAATGTCACTTATAAAGACATTAAAAAGGACTGGCCCCAGTACTGAACCCTGCAGTACCCCACTAGCAACCCTTCTATCTTCACTGTGGACTCCATTTACTATTACCCACTGTGTCCTGTTGTCCAGCCCATGATTTACCTAGGCTACTACCCTGGGACCCACTCCCAGGCTGGCTAATTTGTGTATTAATCTTTTGTGCGGGACTGTGTCAAATGCTTTGCTAAAGTCTAAGTAGGCAATGTCCACAGACCCTCTCTGGTCTATTACTTTGGTCACCCAGTCAAAGAAATCAATTAGATTTGTCTGACATGACCTTCCTGCTGTGAATCCATGCTGCCTTAGGTCCTGTGCCCCACTGGCCTCTAGGTACTCAACAATTCTTTCCTTCAGCAGTGATTCCATCATTTTTCCTACCACTGAGGTCAAACTGACAGGTTTGTACTTTCCTGCCTCTGACTTGCTCCCACTTTTGTGAAGGGGAATAACATCCACCCTCCTCCAGTCCTCAGGTACCACACCATCCTCCCATGATTTATTAAAAAGGGTAGTCAGTGATGTTACTAGTTCTTCCCTTCGTTCTTTTAGAATTCTGGGGTGAATCCCATCAGGCTCCATTGCTTTATCCACCTTCAGTTTTAAGAGTTCTTTCAGAACCCTTTCTTCTGTGAAAGTACTAATATCAACCCTCCTATCCAGGGTGCTTCTATTGACTGGATTAGGTATCTCCCCCTGCTTTTCCATTGTGAATATTGAACAGAAGTATTCGTTCAGTATCCCTGCTTTTTCACTGTCACTCTCTGCCAATCACCTTCCTCTTTATTCAGCCTCAGTATCCCTGCCTTAGTCTTTCTTTGCTCCCTAATGTACCTATAAAAGGTTTTATCCCCCTTCTTAACCAAGTTGGCTATCTTTTCCTCGGTTTGGGCCTTTGCTATTCTGACTGCCTTCCCCACTTCCTTCTGCTTTAACTGGTACAGTTCTCTGTCCTGCTCTTTTTGTGTTTCCTTATACTTCCTGAATGCTATCTCTTTCTCCCTTACCTTCCCCGCTACTACTTTTAAGAACCATAGAGGTTTCTTATTTCATTTTGATTTGTTTATTTGCTTCACACAAAGGCTTGTTGCCTCTGTGATGGCGGTTTTAATGTTTCCCCATTGTTGCTCCACCCCACCTTCTTGCCTGTTTGCTAGTGCTTTTCTGAGGCACTCTCCCATTTTGACAAAATCAGCCTTCCTGAAGTCCAGTACCTTCACTTTTGTGTGACTTTACTCTACAGCTTAGTTTATCATGAACCACACTGTTTGGTGGTCACTTGTTCCCAGATGGCTACCCACTTCAAGATCAGAGATCCTCTCTCCATTCCCATTTGAGAGTACCAGGTCTAAGACTGTTCCCTCCCGAGTGGGTTCCAAAACTAGCTGTCTGAGGCTTGCCCTCTGTAGGGCATCGAGAATGGCCCTGCTCTTGGATGTGGCTGCAGCAAAGGTGCTCCAGTTAACATCTGGCATACTCATGTCCCCCATCAGCAATACCTTCTCTTTCTCTGCCATCCCAAGGATGCCTTCTATCATTTTCTTGTCTATTTCCTCCCCCTGAGATGGGGGTCTGTATACAACTCCTGTGCGGATTGTGAAGCCATTTCCAGTCTCCAGGGTGACCCACAGTGCCTTCTCTCCTCCCTGTTTACCCTTTAGTTCTGTTGCTTTGATCCCTTCCCTTACATAGAGAGCTCCTCCTCCTCCTCTTCTTCCCTCTCTGTCCCTCCTGTAGATTGTGTACCCTGGTATGTTGACATCCCAGTCATGGTTCTCTGTGTACCATGTTTCTGTGACTGCCACAATATCCAGGCATCCCTCTTCTATCAAGGTCTCCATTTCCAGGAGCTTTTTACCTAGACTATGGGTATTGGTACTCATTACCCTCCATTTGTTTTTGGCTTTATTTCTTTTTGTCCCATCCCTGTCCTTACTGCCTTTGTCTTTTTCTCCATTTACCCCTGCCATTCTCCCTATCGACTGTTCTATCTTGGTGTTTACCTCACTAACTACCCTGATTTTTTGGGGGGGTAGGATTTCCCTTCTCCTTTTCAGTGCCCCCCTTGGCTAGTTTAAATGCTTGCTAACGAAGCATTTAAACCTATTGCCTAGGATCCTGGTTCCCTTCCTGGATAGATGCAGATCATCGCACCTGTATAGGCCTGCATCCCTCCAGGTGGAGCCCCAGTCTCCAAAGAAGCCAAATCCCTGAGCTCTGCACCAGTTTTTCAACCAGTCACTGAATCCTATGGTGCACAGTACCCTAGCCTCATCCATGCCATAGACAGGTAGCACTTCCGAGAAAGTTACTGTGTGTGCTACTTGTCTAAGGCCCCTCCCCAACTCCAGAAACTCCTGTTGCACTGCTCTGATACCATTCTCAGCCAGGTCATTCATCCATAGGTGGATAATGATATCCAGCTCCCTCTCCCTTGCAGCTACTCCCAAGATCCTGAGGATTCATTTCCTGTCCCTCCAAGCCATGGTGCTGGTCAGACACCTTACCTCCCTTTCCCCTCCCTCCCCCAGTTCTACCCCCCTAACAATTGAGTCCCCCACCAGGAGTTGCTTCCTTCCCCTGTGGGGTCCTGTGCCACCCTCCTGTGGGTCTCCATTGTGGAGGTTCCCAGCATCCTCCTTGGTCTCCACTGCAGGTGCCTCCATAGAGGAACCATGCTCTGCCAGAGTGGCGAATGAGTTGTGGGGAGGCACAGCTGGAGGGATGCACCTCTGTTCCACCACCCTCATCCTCCCTGAGCCCACCATGGTCCAACCACTCCTCTTTCTTGGCAACCTCTGAGGTAGTGGCAGTGGCCTGGGTGGGGGAGCAGCTTTCCCAAATCCTTTCCAGGTCAGCATGGAGATGAATAACCTCCTCCCTCAGACCAGAGAGGTGCCTGCAAATAGAGCAGCAGTGCAGTCTCCAGAATGTCTCCTGGAAAACTGCTGCTCCACAGCCAGTGCATTGCACCACTCCCCACATGTCTGTGTCCCTTCCTGTTACAGATGCTTTTCTTTTGTTTTCTTTTGTTCTCATTTTATTGTGTGCAAGCTTGTGAGTGTTTCTAGCCCCTATTCAGTTTGCTGTGCCTTTAATGATATGAACAGGTGTATGTTGTTAGCAGTTTTGGGGAAGTGATGTCAGAACCCCTGCTATAAAGGAAGTTATGCACTTGGGGCAGTTGGGGTGAGGGGAAAGGTGGGAGGGAGTAAACCTATGCTGTCCAGAAATAATCAACTATAATTCTGATCCTCTACCCCAGGGAGTGCCTTCCTTCCTTTCAGACACCTATTCCACAGAGCTTAAGTACCAGAGCTAGTCACAAATGACTGCAGATATCTCCCAGCTACAGTTCCTCCCTGGCAAATTAAAGTTACAACTAAGCAAAGTCAACCACTAAAACAAAATCAATACTAGTTACTTATACAGGTCCAAAAAGTAATGATTAAGTTAAGTGTAGTCTAGAAAAATAACCTCCTTAATTCAAGGAAGCTGTGGCTGCTTTCTCCTTCTCTGTGTTTCAGCAGACAGACCACAAACAACTCTGTTATACTGTAATTCCACAGTTTAACTAGGCCCCTTTCAGCTCCTCCCCTTAACGAACACCGATTTCACAGAGGTTAAGTACTAGGGCTAGTCACAAATGACTGCAAATATCTCCCAGCTACAGTTCTTCCCTGGCAAATTAAAGTTAAATCTAACCAAAGTCAGCCACAAAAACAAAATCAATACTAGTTACTTACACAGGTCCAAAAAAGTAATGATTCAGATTAGTGTGGTCTAGAAAAATAACCTCTTTAATTCAAGGAAGCTGTGGCTGCTTTCTCCTTCTCTGTGTCTCAGCAGACAGACCACACACAAAAAAAAAAAAGGTTAATTTCTTTTTGGAAATTTTGGCTCAGTAATGCACAGTTATCCCTGAAGGATTTCATTCAAATGGGTAGCTCTAGATATGCAACTTAATCTGTATCTGCATTTTGCCTAAGATTACCACTGTACAAATCATCTTCAGCTCAGCATTCATTTGTTTATAAAGTGCTAAAAGACTGGAACTAACTTTCATCTACATTATATCACTCTAGATCATATTACACTTTGAAACAGTATTGCACTGAAAAGTCTAAGTGTCACTGCGTTATTTAACTGTTAATAATGTACAGCTATTTTATGTTTCTGGTCCCTTGTATGTCCGTGTTGTGAGAATATTATATATGTAATCTGTTATTTGTTATCTGTCCAGGTTCTACATGAAAATGGGCATAAGATGTCCTCAGAGTTACCTGGTTAATAAATTTTAAATAAACAAAATTAAGAGCTGACGATTATCCAGTCCAATGTACTCTATCGATTAATATTTCCTCTGAATTACATTTCCATAATGTATTGCATTACCTGTCATTATTGTATTTCATGAAGAATCTTTTTCCTATTCTTGCAAGGCTCCAATGATTCTTATGTTCTTTTGTCTTGCATGATTTTCTTGATCATCCTGGTTTTTTTTTAATTGCTTATGTTGCTTTTTTAAAAGGCTGATATCTTGAGATATAGGGTTTAGCTTGTTCTCAATTGCAGTTTGTCTTTCTTCTAATTCTGTGTTTTGTTTTGCTTCCAAATCTACTTTATGTTCTTGTCTTTATATTTTGTTCTTACTTTCTTGGATGTCCTTAGGTACAGCTTTCATTTTAGACAGGCTGACTTAGATTGAATTTATAGGCTTTGTAGCCCAAGCGAGTGACTTTTCCCCTCTACAGAGTGCAACCAGGTGGCAGAAGATGGTGGGCAACATTGCTGACACTGTCTAAGGAGGGGGACCAAGAGGCAGCAGCATGGCCAGTGGCATTGGTGACATCCCCCTTTAAGGAGAGGACCAGGAGGTAGTTGCATGACTGGAGGTAACATTAAGAGTGTCCCCCTCTATGGATGGGGACAAGGAAGCAGCTGTGTGATCAGTGGCATTGGCAACACTGTCACACTCTATGGAGGGTGACTGGGAGGCAGCCACATGGTTGGTGGCATAGATTACACTGTCCCCCAGTATGAATCGTGACTGGAAGACAGCTGAGTGACTGGCAGTATCACTGAGGGTGCCCCTCTCTATGGAGAAGAACTGGGAGGCAGCCACACAGCTGCTAGCATCATAACACTGTCTTTGAGTATGGAGGGGGCTATGAGGTAACTGCATGGCTGGCAGAATAAGTGATTGTGTCACTCTCTGTGGAGGGGGACTGAGAGTCAGCTGCATTGCCGGAAGCATCACTGAGAGTATCCAACTCTATAGAGGAGGACTGGGAGGTAGCTGTGTGGCCAACAGCATTGGTGACAATGTCACTTTCAATGAAGGGTGACTGGGAGTCAGCCACGTGGTCGTTGGCATCACTGAGAGTGTCCCCCCCTATGCAGGGGAACCAGGAGGCTGCCATATGGTCAACAACCTCACTGAGGATGCTCCCTCTATGGAGAGAGAGTGGGAGATTGCCACATGGTGGCAGTATCAGTGACACTGCCCCCCCCTATGAAGGGGGACTGGGAGACAGACACAAAGTTGGCAGTATCATTGACCTCGTCCCCCTCTACAGATAAGGCCAAGAAGCAGCTGCATGGCTGGCAGCATAGGTGAGAATGTCCCCCTTTATGGAGGAGGACCAGAAAGCAACTGCATGGCCTGCAGCATCACTGAGAGTGTCCCCCTCTGTAGAGGGGGTACTGGGTAGCAGCTGTGTGGCTGGAGGCATCCCTTAGAGGTCCCCCTCCATGGAGGGGAACTGGGAGACAACCACATGGCTAGTGGCATCGGTGACACTCTTCTCTACTATGGAGGGGGACTGGGAACCAGTATCATAGCCATGGCAACATTGTGTGTGTCTCCCTCTACAGAGAAGAACCAAGAGGCAGCAGAATGGTGGGCAGCATTGGTGACATTGACCCCCTCTATGGAGGGGTGGGCTGAGAGGCAGTGGCATGGCCAGCAGCATGGGTGATAGTCCTCTATGAAAGGGAACCAGGAGGCAGCCACATGGCTAGAGGCATCACTGAGCATATCCTACCTTATGGAGGGAGACTGGGAGGCAGCTGCATGGCCAGGATGAGGTAGCTGGGATTGCAACTCGAACCTGGGTATCCCAGGTAGTGGAGCCTGCACCTCTGGGCCAGGCAAGTTGGGAGATTTGTTAAAAACTGCTGATTGTAGAGTCACACTAATTACAAAACTAACGACAAAAACAATATTAGATAGCAATCAATCAAAATAATAAAAAAATGGTTCAGAAGACAAAGGTTATGGAGAAAGACTGGAGAATCTGGGCCAGTTGTCCCTGGAGATGTGGAGAATGAGAGGTGACTTAATTACTGTATGCAAATCAATGTCAAATCATGATCTAAGGACATGGTTAAGTTTGGAATTTAAACAGAACATTAGGGTTATAAGAGGACACAAACTCCAGCTAGCTGCAAAACTTTTTAAAACAACCAAAGAGAAGCAATGGTTTTTACAGAGAGTGGTGCAGTCATGGAATTTGCTACCAGAGTTGGTGGTAAACAGTGGTAATCTGAATACCTTTAAGATTAGACTAGATAGTTATCTTAAGAGCGAAGACTTAAATGGTACTGTCTGCTGAGCAAACGGTGGACAGGTTAGATGGGCTCCAGCTCCCCTGTTTGTACTTCCTATGTTCCTATGTTCCTAGCATTGGATGAACTATTTATATTGCAGTAGAGAATCTAAAGATGTCAAGAACAGATTGCTATTGTAAATGGAATGAGGAGTTTTCCCATCTAACATGAACTACTTCTTTACATACAACATGTGTAGCATCTACTGCTGTGGCTACCCTCCTTTAATTGCACAATATTCAATTTGCAACATCTTCCTCAAGTCTATTCCCTTGGATATGACTGCACAGTCATCTTAACCAGTTAATGTGATCTTATTAACATGCAGCTACTTAATTAATTCTCACAATATGTATGTGTCACCTCTGGGCATCCTCAACATAATAAGATATGCCTGGTGTGAATTTCAGTAAAAAGATGACAAATATAATTAAAATAAATACCTCCTGGTTCCTTTGTAGTACCCAGTCAGCAAATTTCCATACCAGCTCTCTTTTAGGGTAGCAGCTCAGAAATCTCACTATGTATTCATATATATTGATCTGAGTGGAGTCCTGAAGATAGCCATCAGCAATTTTTATCCAGGTCTACAGCAGTGAAGAAAAGCAAGACAGTATGACAATCAATTATTTAAGGAGGAAGGCTAGTGATTATTTTGCTCCTACCACTGTCAATGTTGGCTATTAGGACTCTACTGTGGTGCTTAATAGCAGGAAACATATACCCGTACAGACACATGCATCCAACCCTGCGACTGAATTTATGTACCGTCTATCAGCACTTGACCCATGAATTTAAACCAGAAGATAATATTGTCTTACCCAATTTCATTTTGCTTCTCACACATGTTCTTCATACATATTTCAGAAACAGTGTACATAATGCACAATAATGCAGACAAGATACATTTTACTAAAGCCTGTCTTCTGGCTCAATTGCCTAATCATATTACAGATTCAAAAAGCTTGCTTTGTAATTGCTATTCCTTTTAAGGCTTTGACTTTACAGACTATCCCAGGACCAGGATTTCATGACAGGGGGGATGTGTGCACACATGGCTACGCACACTATGCCACTGCTGATGTTTCGGAGCTTGGCCACTCCTTCCTCAGAAATACATTGCCCTGTCAAGCATTTAAATACCTTTTGTATTACTAATGGTATCAAAAGGCAATGTTGCTATATCTACTTCGGTTTCAAACTTTTTTAGCAAATGCATCAAAAAACATTAAACAGAATTAAAGATATCAGTGTTCTCCTATGTCAGCCCTGTAGTGCTGGGTGATGAGGGATCGCCTGGCACTCTGATGACCCAGGTTTGCACCCAAGCCTGGGACTACAGGAGCGGAGTCCAGCAGGGAGGGATTTTGGACACTCTCCTCCTTGGGGGAGGGTCAAGAATGCACTGTCAGTTTCAGTATCATGCTTTGCAGGATGGGTGACCACACGACACATGCGTGATCATGCCAAGACACTGTGGTGTGCATTCCAGTGGGCTTGGGGGGAGTGAAAAAAGAGAAAATGGTCACCTAAGCTGTCTGGATGATTGTGGCCCACCCTCCCTTCACCACAAAGCCCAGGATGCCTGTGCTGCACCCTAGCTGGGAACTGAAGAAAGTGCCTATGTGCACAAGACAGTCTTCCTTCCCGGTCCCTACCATGGGAGGGGTTCCCCCCAGATGAAGGGATACCTCAGGTCAAAAGGGAGGCGGTATGTTGAGGGGCAGTGGATGACTTAGTGTATACAGCCTTAAACCTCACAAAACCATTGGCCCATTTCATAAACTTAAACTAGGTCTGCAAGTTTCCATTTCTAGCTTGTAAAGTAGCTTATGGATACTGTGGTTCTCACAAAAAGCATCAAGTCTAAACTATAAAATGCAGCATGCATTCCTAACTTGTTGTTTGAACAGTTCACGCAACTTATCATTATCTTTTAAACTCTATACTGTGCTGCACCACTTATTCTGTGCATGCATTCTATGGCCTTAATATGTGACATGTCTGAAAGTATAAATATATTGAAGTATGGTACTTTTTCCTAGCAAGTCTGATGGCATATATGTTTTTTTTTGTTTTTTTTTTTACAATTCCTTTTCTGCTCCCACTCCCTAGGGATCTCTCTCAAGCATTCACCCCGATCTCGGCTCTACCTCCAGGCCTGAAATTCCTCCATGGCTCCTGGCACCAGCCCAGCTATCCCCCCAGCTCTGAGCCTCCCAAGGTAGGGCCACCCCATCCTTCCAGGGCACTCTATCTAGAATTTGGGCCAGGCTGGGCTTGGAGAGAGTCCAGCCAGTGGAGTGTGGCTGAGTCAGATAATGCCGTTGCCTATCCCTTGGGGCAGGGATTTTTTTTCCTTAGTTACGCCCTCGCCTCACCCCCCCAGATGGAGCCCAAGTGAGCCATGACGCCAGGGGATGTCCGTCGCGGCTCCGCATCCCCCTCAGCATGTCCTAAGTGTGACAGTACCTCCGGTGACCACCGGAGGTCACTGCAGTGGCGGGCATACCCCTGGGAACCCCCCCGAGGGAGGAGAGCTGTCCTCCAGATGCTTAATCCTCCCTCTCCCCTGCCGACCCCCGATGGCCCAGGCTCATTCCTGAACCCGGGTTGCTGGCGTGGCGCGAGGTGTGGTGTCCAGCGCCTCAACCCTCAGCTCCACCGGGCCAGCTCATATACATTGTTTTTGACTACTCTTATCATCATAATTTCTAGAACTGCTATCATTCAGTCAGAGGTACTTCCATTATCGAGTGTCATAAGATCTAAGGGAATGGGGAGGGAGAGGAAGGGAGGATAGTAGGGAAGTAAGATATGGGGGGAGTGTTCCAAACCTAAATTTAGACATGAATTTAGTGCAATGGAGGTGGCAGCGATTTTCTAATGAGCAGAAAGCCATGGAGTAGTAGAGATTACAGTGATGGGTGTGAAAGGGGGAGTCAAGAGCGAAGCGACAGGAGTTAAAAAGGGTATCTAATCTGGTTAAGGAAGAGTTGGGAGTGGCACTGTAGACTACATCATAGTAGTCAAATACAGGTAGGATCATCTTCTGGACAAGTTTGTGTCTTGCTGGTAATGGAAGACAGCTATGGTTCCTGTGTAGTGCACCAAGCTTGGGGCACAGTTTCTTCAGGGTGGCATCTACATGTCCAGAGAAGTTAAGGTTTTGGTCAAGCCAAACCCCCAAGTACCTAATGGATGTAGTATCCTCAAGAATTGTCCCATCAAAGGTGCGGTAAGAGGGCAAGTTGGGGAGCCTAGACATCCTCTGCCTAGTGTAAAAGGTCATTGAGACTGTCTTCTTGGCTTTAAGAGAGAGTTGATGGGAGATGAACCAGTGCTGAATTTTACTTGAAGTCATGCTGAAGTCTCATTTCAACATCAACAGGGGACTGGCCCGTGGTAAAGAGGACCGTGTCATCTGCGTTCATGTGGATGAAGGTGGAGGAGCAGACTGAGGGCAGGTCATTTCAAAATATGGAGAACAGGATTGGGTCCAACACGGATCCCCGAGGTATGCCGGTATTGATGGGAAGGGAAGGGGAGGTGGAGTCAGCTGTTCTGACTGACTGTGTTCTACCTACTAGGTAGGCTCTGACCCAACTTATGGCAGAGTCGGTTAAGCCAGTAGAGGAGCGGGAGTTTAATAGAAGGGTGTAGGAGACAGTGTTGAAAGCCTTAGCAAGGTCAACAAAGATAGCTGATGTGATTAGGCCACTGTCCATCCCTGAGAGTACAGTCAGTGAGCCTAATCAGGGAGGTAGTGGTGAAGGGGTTCTTCCGGAACCCAGAATAGAATGGAGTGAAAAAGTTAGAATCGGAGAGATAGGAAGAGAGTTGTGAGAGAACCAGATGTTCTTGGAGCTTAGCAAGGGTGGGAAGGAGGGATATGGGGTGATAGTTGGCAGGAGTGGTAGGATTGCCACCCATGGGCAGCAGAAGAACAGAGGCATGCTTCCAGACTGATGGAATAGTTGCTGTATTGAATGGGAGGTTGAGAAGAACTGATAGAGGAGCAGCGATCACTGAAGCTGATAGATAAAGCAGCTTAGGGCCCAGTCCATCAGGCGAACCTGCCTTTGGAGGGATTGAGAGCGTAAAGTGCATCCATGGTGGTAGAGGGAGAATTTTTTGAGAAGGAGAAGAAGCTATATGAAGAGGGTAGACAGGGAGGGAGGAGGGAGGGACAGCAAGTAAAGGAGGCGGTAGGGAAGATAGGAGAGCAGAGGCACAGGAGGTGAAATAGGAATTAAACTCGATAGCAACACTAAGGTGATCAGCAGCTTGAGTGTTGTTTATATTAAGGAGAGGGGTGGGAGGGGAGGATGGGGGATGAAAGGGGAGTGAATGACCGTCCAGAATTTGGAGGGATTATTAATGTTGTACTAGAAGGAGCGCAGAAGTAGTCTGCTTTAGCTAGACGAGTTGCTTTAGTATACCTATTTCATACTGAGCGGTAGATGTCATAGTCTTGTGAGAGTTTAGATATTTTATGAGCTTTCCAGGCTAGATCCTGGGCTCTTTGCCACGCCAAGAGTTCTGGGGTGATCCATGGGGAATGATGTCTCCTAACCCTGGAATGCCTCGGCTGGTCATGTTTGTTCCAGATCTCCAAAAATTTGTCGTGAAAGTAGCCATAAGCATCGTCTATAGTGTGAGATGAGGGAATTGGATCCCAGTTTGTTTGGGCCAAGTCCTGGAGGAGGGGAGTGAGGTTTAGTGATTTATATGAGTGAAAAAGTATAGTTTTTGGGGGGTCTTAGGCCTGTGAACTTTGTGTATCAAAAAGGTAATTTGGTGGTCACTCAAGACATCAGGTAAAATGCCAGATTTAATTACCCTGCTTAGGTGAGAAGTGATGGCCCAGTCAATTAGGGAGTGGTTACCATTTTTATGGTTTAAGCGGGTTGGCTCTAGTATGAGTTGTGTTAAGTTATGGGCAGTGATATGTTACAAGCTTTAGTAAGAGAAGGAGATAACCAGTTTTGGTTGAAGTCACCCATTATATATGTTTCGCCTGAAGAGGTAAGAGAAACTATGGTCTCTCACACCTTCCTTTTATACTCCCGCTCCTCAGCTGGCCTATCTGTTACTGCCACTGGCTGGTTCAAAGCCTATTTAGTAGGTAGGACCCAGTCAGTTAAAATAGCTTCAACCGTATCTTCTCCTCTCCCCATCAACACTGGTGTACCTCAGGGTTCTGTGCTGGGTGCCATCCTTTTCTCTGTTTTCCTAAATGACCTTCCCTCAGTCTGTTCATCCACCTCTAATCACATTTACACCGACATGGTTCTCTTCACCTCAGGCCAATCCTCTGTGGATGTGGAATCCAGACTTCAGCATGACTTCAGTCAAGTTCAGTGCTGGTTCTGCTCCCACCAACTCTCACTCAATGCCAAGAAGACAGTCTCAATGACCTTTGGTACTAGGCAGAGACTCTCTCGGCTCCCATTCCTACCCTGGATGGGACAGTCCTTGAGGTTACCTTATCCTTTAGGTATATGGGGGTTTGGCTCGACCAACACCTCATCTTCTCTGGACATGTTGATGCCATCCTGAAGAAGCTGTGCCCCAAACTTGGTGCATTGTACAGGAACCATAGCTGCCTCCCGCTTTCAGCTAGGTGTGAACTAGTCCAGAAGTTGATACTACCTATCTTTGACTACTGCGATGTAGTCTACAGTGCCACTCCAAAGTCCTCCTTAACCAGATTGGATTCCCTTTTTAACTCCTTCTGTCGCTTTGCCCTAGATGCCTCCCCTGTCACTTACCACTGCTCTCTATCGCTCCTTGGCTTTCTCCTCCCTAGAAAATCATCGCCAGCTCCACTGTGCTAAATTCGCATCTAAATTTTGGTTTGGTTTGCTCTTCCCTTATCTTATCTCTGCCCTATCTATTTTCTCCCCACCTGATCATTTCCTTAGGTCTTGTGACTCTCGGCTACTTGTAGTCCCTCATCGGTCTACTATGGTAGGACAGATGGCCTTCTCGTACCACCTATCCAAAATATGGAATGCCCTCCCTCCTCAGATTCGTCACTCTTCCTCCCCCCACTCCATCTCATTAGCCCTCCAAAACTTTCTTGCGGTAAACTGTTCCTGTGGCTAAGTCACTAATTCCCTCCAGTGAGGTGTTATCTCCATCTCCTGAACTGCTTGCTGTTCACTTGCAGGTCACACTTATCTAAACTAGTTGCATTATTGCTTAAACTGTATTTCTTCTCTTAGTCAGCACTTCATGTACAAACTTGCTTTATTTTGAAATGTTAAACCTTCTTATTGCAATGTATAATTTGTACCCAAGATTACTGCTTTAATTGTACCTAAGATTAATACTTTTTGATGTATTTATCATGAGTTGCACTGTTGTCTTGATTATTCTTCAGGGCAGTATTTGCCTATTGTTTAATCTGCTCGATGCTTGTATTGTAAACCATGTTTTTTTGTCCTATGACCCTTCCCCCAGGATGCACCATCCGTGAGACAAGCAATTTATTGTTCAGTGTGCCCTTCCTGGTGAAACATTTTTAATTAATAAATAGATAATGATGATGAGCTCAGTGACAGTGGAGGGGGGAGACCAGGGCGACAATAGCGACCTGTAACATAGATGGGGATGGAAAATGGAAGGGATAATTTAAGGATGAGTAACTCGTATGTTTTAGGGACTGAAGTGGCAAGGATATTAATAAATTGTATGGCTGTGGAGACATATATTGCTACTCCACCACCCCTGGTGGGGTGGTCTTGCTGGGATGAAGTATACCAATACTACCAGAAGAGGCATGTGGTTTAACCAGTGTGTGTTAAATGTATGGAATTCACTACCACTAAATCTTGTCAACAGTCTAACTATGGAGTCCTTTAAACTAGCACTAGTTGCACAGTGTGGGTATGAGTCCAACTTATGACAGTTGGCGAGTTTAAATGGCTTAACTGCTTTGACTCGTATAACTCCTATGAATCCTCATGGGGTATGTTATTGTAAAGGTTCTCTATGTCCATGGTTATAAGTAGCATGTTTTCCCCTACTCTAATATCCTTTAGTACATTCAGCAAAGCTCTTGTATCTTTTATGAAAGATTTTTGTCTAGTTATATAGGTTTTGAAGTAATAATCTACATATTTTGACAGTGGTTCAGTCACTGAGCCTATGCTGCTCCCCGGTGGTTCTTGGAGACTCTTATGGAATAGGAGATTCTTTTGGACTTTAGATAGAAGGTGTATGGTAGGCCTTATTGGATTCCTTACTGTTAAAAACTGACTTTCTGTCTTTGTAATCCATTTGTTTTCAGTTGCTTGAGTAATTGTGCTGTCAATTTTTTCTTAAGGTTGTCTGTAGGGTCCCCTGGTAACTTACTGTAGTAATGTTCATTGTACAATTGTCTGTGCATTTCTTTTAGATGCATCCTTTTTGGCCATAGCACTACTCCACCACATTTGTCAGCCATTTTAATGATTATATCCTTGATCTCCTGAAGTTCTTTCAGGGCTTGTGTTTCATTTATGTTTAAATTGTGTCTCTTGTCACTTACTGGATTATGAAAAATCTCTTCCAGGTCTTGATTGACTAATCTGCTGAAGCTCATACTAGCTGGGCTTGGTAAATGGTCGGGGATGAAAGCAGACTTGTTTTTGAATGGGGACTCTACACTTGTATATGTAAGCTCTTCTATAATCTGCCCCTCTTCATTTTATTACATTTACATAGCTAGGCACTGTTGCTTGATTCTGTGTGAATTTTGAAAAGTGTATTTTCAAGTGGAGTCATCTGTATGTTTTAAATGTGTCCACCTTGGTTCTAGAAACATTAAGTTTACTAGAGGGCACAAATGTTGAGCCCTTCTCAAGTACTGTCTTCTGGTGGTCACCTAATGGTGTGTTGCTTAGATATATGATCTCCATTTGTTCTTCCCTGCTGAGCTCCTCATCCTTGGTTGTTCCCCCAGGATGCTCCATAGTTTCCTAGGACTAAATGACGAGCCAGGACTGAGTAGTTTTTTGTAGATCATTGCCCTATGTGAACACCATATACCTCCGAACTCTGAGAGGTTTTACAGTATTATGCTTTGCTTTTTATGCTATTAGCATGCATTTTTATGTTTGGAACAGAAACTTTAGTTAGCCTGTAGGTTACACAGCGCATTCCATAACCTGGGACTACACAACTGACAAGAACAACCAGCAGAAATTTGCAGTCCACTAAAAGATACGAGTCCATTTTTACAATACTGTTAATGTGTACCTACTGTAAGTAGAATAAACTCCATCAGGAATATTGAAGAGATAACAATGGTCTGAATTTGCACACATTATATGGTACACACATAGTGTGACTGAAGCTTGCCCCAGCAGGAGCAAACATATGTAGTGAATAAAGTGCATTATTAGGCATGATTGAATTACCTTTTAAGATTCAGCTAAATGGTTATATATGGTATAAAAACCCTGAGGGCATTTTGCAGAAAATACTGTAGGTGGTCTAGAGTTATATACTAGACCCGTTAAGTGCCTCTACTCAGGTAATTGAAAAACTGGAAAATATATTAAACAACATGAATCTGGACTCAAAACAGTGGGCAGTGTTTGTGTTGTGTGCCCTGAGATATTAGCTGAATAAGATTGCCCTATTGCTTCAAAGACAGATGCCGGTAATTAAACTGTACATGATGTTCATGTTGAATTAGAAGTGAGCTGCATTAATGGTGGGAGGCAAGTAGAAGTTTAAGTTCTTAACTGAATGACAGCAGTTCTAGAAATCATGATGAATAAGGGTTGTCAAAAACAATGTACATACCATCAGACTGTTGCTATAAAAAAGAATCATACTTCAATGTAATAATACTTTTAGACGTATCACATATTAAGGCCATAGAATTCATGCACTGAATAAGTGGTGCAGCACAGAGTTAAAAAAATAATAAGTTGTGTGAACTGTTCAAACAACAAGTTAGGAATGTATACTGCATTTAGTATTTCATACTTGATGCTTTCTGTGAAAACCACAATACCTATAAGTAAGCAATAACCTATGACAGGATATGGGGTTATTGGGGATTAATCAACACCCTGGGTCCACTGTCAGGCATGAGGCCATAGGCTGAGTGTCCTCACAGCACCCGGGGTGTTGATTAATCCCCAATAATCACATACCCAGGAGTGGGTTATTGCACTTATAACATGGGTTATGTTCAAAACAAGGAGAAAACAACATAAACAGGGCTTTTCTCTGTTTAAATACCAAAAAAGTGACTGTACCCTGTCACCTGGAAAAATATTTCCCAACACATAATCCATAAGTGATTGGTTTTATGCACATACAAATGTCAGAAATACAGTACTGAGATCATTTCTGACATTTGTTGTGCATAATAAAGGAATAATGCTCAACAGGGTGTGTGTCGAGCTGGGATAACACCATGCTTGGGGGGGGTTGAGCACGGGGTTGCAGGCTAAGTATGTCCATTGTCCCAGGCATGGAGTTATCCCAGTACGACACACACCCTGGAGTGCATTATTCCTATTCTAGAATGGCTTGTTGTTATATACAGAAAATAATATAATTTTAAAGAATGTTTTTGTTAGTGTGGAAAAATATTTTTGTTTCTTAAGAGAAGGTGCAAGTGTAACCCCTAGGTGGTGCTATTCTAAGGGCTACTACCCCTGCCTGTATAGCTGTACACAGGTTAAGGGGCATGAGTTCAGTAATAAGGTGCCTCCACCCAGAGAAATGGTATTGGGGTTGCTTATCTGCTCTAGCATAGCCCTTTGGGAAGCTATAACCACTCACCAACCCTCCTAGTGGCCTAATGTATGACACAGTGGTAAGTGTTGTTGCTGAACAGGGGCTGGATCTCCAAGCCGGTCTGTCACCGTGATGGTCTCTGGTGATCAAGTAGCAGCCTAGGCCTAAATGGCAGGGCCCAGGCAGGATGAGCAATCTGGCAGAGTTCATAATCTTCTGCTGGTGAAGCCTCCAGCTGGCATAAAAGATTCTTTCGTGGGAAACCAAATCTTGACCCACGAAACACATCAGCGTATTTAACTCGATAACTACTTCTGAAAACAGTTTGGATTCAATCCAGTTGCAAATCATTAGCTTTACTACGCAAACCTTTAGGTCTGAGTATATGTCGCACACAAGTGGTCCGATCACTTCAGGAGCAAGCCTTTGGTCCAAATTGAAAGTTGCACTAATGAACTTCTTTACCTCTTCTGCCGCTTTTCCAGGCTGGAATTGGAGATGTCTAACTTTTGCAATTAGGCAGTTCAATGCAGTTCAATGCAGGAGAAGGTGTCAGGAAGGCAAGTTGAGCCTCTTCCTGACTATTCCCTTACGCTTCTTCTAGGAGCAGCTGCTCGACAGCTCAAGCTGTTCACGCTTCAACCTCCAACTCTAACTGATCCACTGTCTCTTGGCACACTTGGCATTTCTGTTGTCAATCCAAAGGTTCTGTTGGCTGAAGGAGCTGTCAGTCATAGTTAGGGCTCCCTCTCCAGGTCCATTTAAGCACCAACACTAAAACTAAAAAAACTAGTTTTCCTTTCCACAAGACCCCTGGGAACAGGATCCATTTTATGTCCCCAGTGGTTCGATTGGTCCAATTACTGGAAGTCCCGAACCTAACATGGTGGCTTCCATCCCATTGGTCGAGGAGCAATCAAAGCAGGTTAGACAAACTTCTCTATCTCTAATAAGACAAAGTACATACAGTAAATAAGCACAGTTCCTATATAGGCTTCTTCTTCGCAAGTAGCAACCACAGAATGGAGCAAAACAATGACTGTCTGGCCGGTCACAAGCCCTAAATCACTAGGATCCAGCACAGACTAGTTTCTAAAAACAGATTAGCTATTCTCTTAAATGGACAGGCATGGAGGATCAATATGGCGCTCTCAAGCAAAGACACAGAACTGCTTAAGACAGGACACCAGCCCAACAGTGGGCATTAGGGGCTCAGGAAGACATTATAGTAAACCCCAAATTTGTAGGGGGGGTTACACTCTTCCCTGCCAGGAAAAATTTGGCAACCATGTCAAGTCTACACATGCTATAAGATTCTATATAGAAAACATTATACGAAATACATGTATGTTTCATTGATATATGACAAAATAAAATCTGATGATCAGTAAAATAATTGGTCATGACAACAGCATTACTATTCTTTTCTACGTAGTAATAAAGTTTCATAGTGGCACATTTTCATAAACGTTTTTCATAACAGACTAACAAGTTCAACACATCACTCTTACAATTATTGTCTGTACTACCTCCTGTACACTAACCCATGTGGCTTGGGGCCTATCTCTATCAGCTACACCAGGACAGCAGTGGGCAAGGGCATTAGTACACTGATTGGAGGGCTTTACTATTAACCTTGAAGTGGCAGAATAATCCAATTTTGGGAGAGAGTTTTCAGAAATGTACACCCTTTTGTGAACTACATGTGGCTCTTCCAGACTTTCTGGGAGGGGTAGGCACAGGCTCAGTTCTTTCAACATTGGCATTAGGGTTGATCAGTCCCAGCTCAATGCTTATCAAAAAGTCTGCTTTTGAAGAAAGGGGTACATCTGCACTGGTTGTTTGTTCTGGACTGGAGGCACTTTCAGCTTCTGGTTCTGATTCAACAAGATTAATTTCATTACTTTGTTCTGAAATCCCAAGTTCATCATCAAGAGGAAATTCCATGGAATTTAAATCATGTAACACATCCCTGATACTTTCAACATAATTAGTTTCATTAACATTGTTGTCCATAATACTATAGGAATTATTGGTTGCAATTAATTCTGGACTATCTAGTATGTAACCAGAGATGCTCTCATGGTCAGGATTTGCCATTTTGAATTCAGACTGCTCCATGAGACATAAAGAATTTACTTCTTCGGAAGTTATACTTTGCACATCACTATCTGGGGTTCAGAAACTGAGGCTAAGGTGTCCAAATACTGCTGTGGGGATGCAGCGGGCTCAGTAGATCTGAAAGCCCAAATAATGTCCATGGTGGGACCCCTGAGGTTTGCTATAATTTCTTGGTGTTTCTGAGCATCAATACCCGGCCAATTTTCACCCAATGGGTAGCATGTTCTTTCCAGGTTTCCTAGTCATTGTCCCCACTAAGGGTAGGGGTAATTCCTGAAAATATTCAACCCATAGCTCTGGTACACTCCTTAACAGCATGGGTGACACATATGTTGTCTGCTTTGCTGCCAAATTTATAATTGACTGCAATGTTGTCTTTTGGCCACTAGGGGGTGTTAATCCCAGCGGTGCCTCCAAGATGTAACTCCTAGGCAGCACTATTCTAAAAGCTACTGCCCCTGCCTGCATGGCTGTACACAGGTTAAGGGGCCTGAGTTCAGTAACAAGGTGTCTCCACCCAGAGAAATGGTATTGGGGTTGCTTATCTGCTCTGGTATAGCCCTCTGGGAAGCAATAACCACCCATCAACTCTCCTAGTAGCCTAATGTATGACACAGTGTTAAATTCACAATCAACAGAAAACAGTAAAAATGTGCTCACACCCTTCTCACTTACCACCAGGGATGGACCATTAGGAATTTCCCTGGAGACCCCCTGTAAAGTAAGGTTAGCAATACAATTGCACACTAGGAATGCCGTAACCCAACTAATAATATGCACACTAGTCAGGTTAAATGTGGAAAAAGACAATCAGATTTATTAAGGGGTGTGAACAACGAAGGGGCATGAATCTAGTCAAATGATGTGTATGGCCTGGTGGGGGACTGGGGGGAGACCTGGGAGGATAAGGGGCTGTATGCTAGGGTCAGGTTCCACCTTAATTTGGAGGGGAAGGAAATCCTTAAGCTCAAACTAGCTGAGTTCATCAGCGAATGGTAGGGTTTAAACTTGTGAAGGTGGGAGGGATCCAAAAAAGGGGCAGTGCCAGCAGATACGATAAATGAGGAACATGGTCTCCACTCCTCTAGGGGGCTAGGGAGATATGGAAATGGGTCACCAGGTAGGGTGCAGGAGCTAAGAAATAGAAGCTCAAGGGGGAGATAGTAGAGGAGGGAAAAGGGGTGGAGAGTGGTCCTGATAAATGTCAGGAGCTTAGGAAATAAAATACCTGAGCTCCAGGCGATGCTAGTTGAGGGGGAGGTAGATGTGGCAGCAGTCACTGAGACCTGGGCCACTCAAGAGCACGAGTGGGACCTAAATCTGGAGGGCTACACTATGTTCAGAAAAAATAGGGGGGAGGGAAGGGGGTTGGTGTAGCAGTGTTAGTCAGAAATGTCATGGATATTGGAGGGGTAGAGGAGGCAGAGGGGAATGTGGAGGCTATTTGGGTCATCTTGCTGATGCAGGGGGGTAAGAGAGTAAAGCTTGGAGTGGTATACAGACCACCAGCACTGGTGGAGGTCCTGGAAGAAAGTTTGGTGGAAAATCTCGAGGGACACTGAGATTGGGAAAGGGAAGGGTAGTGGTAATGGGAGACCTCAACATGCCAGGAACAGACTGGGGGACTGTGACATCACCAGTGGCCAGAGAGCAGAGGCTTCTGGATGTCTTCCAGGATGCATTTCTGACACAACAGGTGGGTGAGCCAACTAGAGAGGCCCGGACACTGGACGTGGTCCTGGCGGACAGTGATCAGATTAGGGGCCTAGAGGTGAGGGACCCATTGGCGGGGAGTGATCGTGCCATAGTCTGGTTCTTCCTGGACCTAGGGGGGAGGAAAGCCGAACAAGGATAGTAGTAACTGACTTTAGGGGTGCAGACTTCAGGGAGATGGGAAGGATCCTTAAGGATCGTCTGGACAGGATAAGGCCAGATATGGATGCTGACAGCAGGTGGGGAATCATTAGGAGGGGAATACAAGAGGCTACCAGATCCTGTGCAAGGGAAAGGCGTAAGTTCAGTAAGGCCAGAAAACCCTGCTGGTGGACCAGGGAGGTACAGGAAGTGGTGAGGGAAAAGAAGGCAGCCTATAGGTGCTTCAAGTGCTCAAGGAGTGAAAGGGATCAGGAGGAATATGAGCTGACAGCCAAGAGAGTAACCAGGATGGTGAGAGCAGCTAAGGCAAAAAAGGAGCAGTCCTTGGCCAGTGGTATCCAGAGGGGGGGACGAGAGGTTCTTTAGATACATGGTGAAAAAAGGAAAGTAAGGGGGCAGATCAGCAAGATAAGGATAGGGGATGGTTGGTAATAGGAGGTGGGGGAACAGGCAGAAGTCCTAAATGAGTACTTTGCCTCCATTTTTACCAGGGGGGATGGAGGGGCTATGTCTTGCAAGGGGAACGGGGGCAAACCGGAGCAAGGGGTGGGACCGGTACAGACCAGGGGCCCTGATGGGTCTGGGGAAAGGAAGTGGCCACCACAGACAGATGGGGGCCTAGCAGTGCAGGGTGAAAAAGGGGAGGATGTGGAGGCTGAAATCCCAGTAGACAGAGTAAGGAAAGCCGTCAGGTCCCTTTGGACGGAGAAAGCACCTGGGCCAGATGAGATATATCCTAGGGTGCTTAGGGAACTGGTTGATGTCCTGGCAGTCCCTCTAGTGGAGCTTTTCAACATCTCTCTGAGGGCTGGGTGGGCGCCCCAAGACTGGAGGGTGGCCCATGTCGTGCTAATCCACAAGGGGGGATCAAGAGAGGAGGTGGGAAATTACAGGCCCATTAGCCTGACATTGGTGGTCAGCAAGGTGATGGAGGGTATTGTCAAGGAAAGGCTAGGGGGCTTACTGGAACAAACTGGGTATTTGAATAATAGGCAGCATGGCTTTGTCACAGGAAGATCATGCTAGACAAACCTTGTTGAGTTCTATGACTGGGTGATGAGGGCCCTGGACCATGGTAGGCCAGTGGACGTCCTCTTTCTGGACTTTAGAAAGGCATTTGATTCAGTACCCCACAGTGACCTGCTGGCTAAGCTGAAGAAAATGGGGGTAGGGAGACTGTTGTTAAGATAGATAGGAAATTGGCTGTCTGAGTGTACTCAGAAGGTGATGGTTGGAGGGTTAGCCTCATCCCCAAGGTGGGTTACTAGTGGGGTTCCCCAGGGGTCAGTGCTGGGGCCACTCCTGTTCAACACCTATATCTCAGACATCAGGAGGGGGATCAGGAGTGAGATGAGTCTCTTTGCAGATGACTCAAAACTGGGTGCAGTGGTGGATGGAGAGAAGGGGAGGGTGGCCTTGCAGGAGGACCTGGAGGCTCTGGAAAGATGGTCATGAAAATGGAAACTAAAATTCAAGGTGGGGAAGTGCAAGGTTCTGCACCTGGAAGTCAGAAATTCAGACCAAGGCTATACCCTGGGAGGAGACATGATTCACGTCACGGAGGGTGAGAGGGATCTGGGGGTAGTGGTAGATGTTAAAATGAACAAGTCAGAGACCTGTAGGAGGGCAGCGGCAAGGGCAAATAGGATGCTGGGATGCATCGCCGGGGGATTACCTCCAGAAAGGCGGAATTGATCCTTCCACTGTACAACTGCTTGGTTAGGCCACACCTCGAGTACTGTGTACAGTTTTGGAGACCACATTTAAAGAGAGACATTACACTCCTAGAGAGGGTCCAAAGGAGGGAAACCAAAATGATCTGGGGCCTGGGGGAGAGGACATATGAGGATAAGCTCAAGGAGCTTGACATGCACACCCTGGAGGAGAGGAGGTACAGGGGGGACATGATAGAGGTCTTTAAGTACATGAAAGGGATCAATAAAGGAGGCCCAGTCAGGGTGCTCCAAAGGAAGGAGGGTGGGGTAACAAGAGGTCATGGGTGTAAGCTGGAAGGGGGCAGGCTCATAGGGGAGAGGAGAAAATGATATTTCACTGAAAGGGTGGTGGAGCCACGGAATGCACTGTCCAGAGAGCTGGTAGAGGTGGAGACTGTGGATGGGTTTAAGAGAGGATGGGACAGATACAGAGGGAGGGTAAATCTGTCCAGGCCCAATACAGGTGGAACATCTGGGACTGGGGACAGTATAACCCAAGGGGAAGGGGAGGGACACCAAAATTGGCCTTCAGTACAGGTGCTGAAAATCGAGCAGATGCAAGAGACCATTAGGCCTATTCTGCTGGCATTTTAGTATGTAGTATGATTTGTATTCTGATTTAAATCAGGTTTTTCTGGCATGCCTTTTAAGTCCCAGATATACAGTTCAGCAACAATGAGTACCCAGAATGCTATGCAGGCTAGCCTGAAGCATTGCCTTGGGGTGGTCAGCGTTGCACCTGATGTTGGGCCCTTGGTGAACAGAAAGGCAGTTAAACATGCAAGACAACCTGATTATTTGTAATCCGAGCTGGTTGGGTCAGTCCTTTGCAAAACCCAATGAATGAAAAAAATTAGATGGTACCACAATGACTTAAGCTTTCATTGCAGGGAGCTACCCTGATTTGTACTCACGCTATCAGGAATCTGCAGTAGAGCAGACGATATGGAGACCTCGTGGTGATGACAGGCAAACAGGGCCAACATGACACATCTCCTCTTCATGGCCTTTCCTCCAGGTGGCCTCAACCAGCTTGTTGTTGCTGAGCAGGGGCTGGATCCCCTAGCCGGTCTCTCACCGTGGCGGTCTCTGGTGGCGGAGTAGCAGCCTAGGCCTAAATGGCAGGGCCCAAGCAGGATGAACAGTCTGGCAAAGTTCATGATCTTCTGCTGGTGAAGCCTCCAGCTGGCATAACAGATTCTTTCGTGGGGAACCAAATCTCGACCCACGAAGCACATTCAGCACATTTAACTCTATAACTACTTCTGATAACAGTTTGGATTCAATCCAGTTGCAAATCAACAGCTTTACTGCGCAAACCTTTTGATCCGAGTATATGTCGCACACAAGTGGTCCGATCACTTCAGGAGCAAGTCTTTGGTCCAAATTGTAAGTTGCACTAACAAACTTCTTCTCTTCTGCTGCAGCTCCAGGTTGGAATTGGACAGGTCCAACTTTTGCAATTAGGCAGTTCAATGCAGGAGAAGGTGTCAGGAAGGCAAGTTGAGCCTCTTCCTGTCAATTCCCCCACGCTTCTTCTGGGAGCAGCTGCTAGCTAGCTCAAGCAGTTCACACTTCAACCTCCAACTCTAACTGATCCACTGTCTCTTGGCACACTGGGCATTTCCGTTGTAAATCCAAAGGTTCTGTTGGCTGAAGGAGCTGTTAGTCACAGTAAGGGCCCCATCCAGGTCCATTTAGGTGCCAACACTAAAACTACAAAAAATAGTTTTCCTTCCCACAAGACCCCTGGCGACAGGATCCATTTTAGGTTCCCAGTGGTTCGATTGGTTCAATTACTGGAAGTCCCGAACCTAACATGGTGGCTTCCATCCCAATGATCAAGCTACAATCAAAGCAGGTTAGACAAACTCCTCTATCTCTAATATGACAAAGGACAAACAGTAAGATACGCACAGTTCCTATATAGGCTCCCTCTGTGCAAGTAGCAACTGCAGAATGGAACAAAACAAACCACTGTCTGGTCAGTCACAAGCCCTAAATCACTTGGACCCAGCACAGACCAATTTCTAAACATAGATTAGCTATTCTCATACAGGGACAGGCACGGAGGCTTAATATGGCACTCTCACGTAAAGACACAGAACTACTTAAGACAGGACACCAGCCTGACAGTACACATTGGGGGCCCAGGAAAACATTATAGTAAACCCCAAATTTGTAGGGGGGTTACACAAGCAATGCAAATGCAAACAATAATGCAAACAGTCAGTCAAGAGGTTCATAGTACTGAGACTAGACCAGTGATGTTATGCTAGGATAACACCATGGGTCCAGCCCCAAAATGACCGGTCACAGTCCAAGATTCTTTTCTGCCATTGTATAATATACTCTGTTACACTGCCAACATGGTTCAGTTTGCTGCTCCCCACCTCCACCCAACAAGTAATGCATATTACAATTATGTTATGAACAGACAAATGCTACAAATATAGTATTAGAATGATTTCTGGCATGTGTTGCTCATAACATAGATTGTCACAAGTTAAAACATGCTGTCATATCACTCCCTCATCTCCCGTCTCCCATCTCCGCCCCCCCACACACAGTCTTCGGAGCAGATACAGAAAATGTCATTGGTAATGCAGAGTGCAGACTAGAGATGCAGCAAATATAAAATCCACCGGCGAAGTGAAAGCGAAGTGGCCACTTCTTGTTGGCACTTCGCTACGCTGAGTGCCCCATAGGAAAGGCTCACTTCGCCTTGTTATTATTACTTCGCGTTCTCATTCCACCTTAAACGCGAAGTAAGGTGAAGTGACAACAATATTGGCAGCATCCCACCCACACAGTCACCAGAATGAATGTGCATCCCCAAAGTGCTACTGTCTTGTGTCCAGAAAACTCCCCAGTGCTGATGAAGTGAAATGAGAGTGTAACAGGAAATGCAAAGTCTCCCAGAATTAATGGTGCACTCATTTATGTGTGCAGTGGTCAGGTCACACACAGAGTCACCAGAATTAATGTGCATCCTCAAAATGCTACTGTCTTGTGTCCAGAAAATTCCCCAGTGCTGATGAAGTGAAATGGGAGCGTAACAAGAAATGCAGTCTCCCAGAATTAATGGTGCCATGCAAACGCACAGACAGATTAAGATTGTGCTGCACACTCAAGGGATACATACAAAAAGGCACACTAACACCTAACCAGTGCTCACAAGTCACAAATCCAAATCTGGAAAGGAATAAATTTTTCCAATTGGGGGATTAGTGCATGGCAGTAACAATCCACTACCAGTAAAGATACCACAAAACAATATAAAAAATGTATGCAGGTGCGGTGGATAGCAGGTTCACACTGCTGCAATTACTCTGTAACACAACAAAAGGTGTCTGATTTAATGGCATGCATTGCACACAGACTCACACACACTACAAGTAATGCGTAGCAAATTGAAAACCTTTAGTAATATAGCCAAATATTTTAAACAAACTGAAATTATACACTGCTGCACCACAACAATCATCAAAAAAATGTCAAGAATTACTGAAAATATTACTGTGTGTACATTAACACAGTTATACAAGAAAAATATAACCAAAACAGAAAGACTGCCTTTTTCTCCCAGTTAATCTACCTACACCACAAATACACCCTTCCCCCAAAGTACACTTCACAGTAGACAGACTGACTGTTCTAAAGTAACATTCAAAATCCACACACAACAATAAACACTCGATGATATAAGCACAGAAGGGTTTCCTACAATTGATGTACTAAATTTTGAGCAAAAAATATTACTCAAAAAGACATTTTAAACAGCTATTAGAGGTTCTGAATCGCAGAACCCTGAGAGCAATCTGTCTCCAGCTACCACTGCACACACACTACCGAGGCCAGAACTGAGGCTGTGCTGAACAATCTAGAGTCCATATGACCTGCAATCCCATGAATAACTGCAGAATTTCATTTGGAGCTCAATTACAGGGTGAAGTGAGGCGAATTACATTGATTTCAGCGTACTTTGCCTTAAAATTGGTGGAGAAGTGGTTTGGGAAGGCGGAATAACGCAAAGTCATTGGTTTCAATGGACTTCACGTTCCTTATTATGAAGAGAAGTACTCCGCTTCACATTGTGGAGTTCTCCGTGGATTCTGCGTTACTCAGTGAATCACTTCACGGAGCAAATTGGGGCCACTTCGCCCACCACTACTTACAGTACTGTAACGCACATGCTGTACAGGAAGGAACTCGAATGCCTATGGCTGTACTTCCCCGATGAGCTGTAGCACAAAACTCCATGACTTAAAGACGCTTATTAATGAGTACAATGGTGGAGTGGTGAAGCCTGGACAGATACTACAAAACATGCTTATAATACTACAAAGTAACTAGTAAAAAAATTTATGTTGTGATTCGTGACGTGATCGTGAATCATGATTTGTGACCGCATTTGTGACCGTGATGATGAAGAACATGACTTGGTGTCGACGGTGTGAGATAACCAATATGGAACAGTATTGGGAACGTGAATGGCTATGGCTGTACTTCCCCGATGAGCTGTAGGTCAAACTCCCTGACTTAAAAATGCTCATTAATGAGTACAATGGTGGGGTGGTGAAGCCTGGAGAGATACTACAAAACATTCTTACAATACATCCAAGTAACTAGTCCAAAATTAGTGTTGTGATTCGTGACGTAATTGTGAATTGTGATTTGTGACTGCATTTGTGACCATGATGATGAAGAACGTGATTTGTATCATGAGTGACTCATGATGATGGTCCTGACTTAAAAACGCATATTAATGAGTACACTGTTCATGTAGAATTATGCACCACACCTGTCCAGTACTCTGAAGGGAAGCCAAAGAAACAACTGTGTCTTAAGTTACAGATGGAGATTGGTCCCTAAAGAGATGCAAATGCACAGACAGATTAAGATTGCGCTGTACACTGAAGAGATGCAGACGCAAAGGCACAACACCTAACCAGTGCTCACCATCAGAAATTTAATTCTGGAAAAGAATACGTTTGCCAGTTGGGGCGGGACAGTGTACTGCACTGCTGCAGTAACAGTCACTAGTACTAGTACCAGTAAAGATACCACAAAGAAGTACAAAAATCACACAGCTGCAGTGGACAACAGGTTCACATTGCTGAAATTATTATGTGACACAATAAAAGGTGTCTGATTTGATGACACGCGTCACACACATACTCACACACACACACTAAGTAATGCGTAGCAAATTGAAAACTTCAGTAATATAACCACATATTTTAAACAAAATAAAATGATGCAGTGCTGCACCACAATAATCAGCAAAAAAAATGGCAAGAATTATTGAAAATATTACTGTGTGTACATTAACACAGTTATACAAGAAAAATATCACCAAAACAGAAAGCAGTGTCTTTTTCTCGAAGTTAATCTAGCTACACCACAGATACGCCCCTCCCCCAAAGCACACTTCCACTGTCTCTCAGTACACAGTTGAATGTTATACATTAACATACAAAATCCACACACAAACAATAAACGCTCAATGATATGAGCACAGGAGGGTTTCCTATAATCGATGAACTAAAGTTTCAGCAAATAAAATGACTCAAAAAGGCTTTTTTAACAGCTTTTAGAAGGTTTGAATCACAGAGAGCTCACAGAGCAGATTGTCTCCTACAGCTTCCTACACACACTACCCCAAACTGAGGCTGTACAGAACAATCTAGAACCCCTGTGACCTGAAATCCCATGAATCACTGCAAAATTCACCTTTGGAGCTTAAAAACAAGGTGAAGTGAGGCAAAGTACATTGTTTTCGATGTACTTCACCTTAAGAATTGGTGGAGTAGTGGTTTGGGAAAGCGGAGTAACATGAAGTCATTGTTTCAATGGACTTTGCGTTACCCATTATAACGCGAAGTACTCCGCTTCGTGTTGTGGAGCACTCTGCGAATTCGCCTTCACTCCGTGAATCACTTCGCGGAGCAAATTGGGACCACTTCGCCCATCTCTAGTGCAGACTCCCCTGATGTTTGACATAGTCCTGATCCTGTAACTCAGGGGGTCAGTCACAAAGCTGCAGACCTTATACCACTGCTGGTAATTGTGCATGCATTCTCTAATAATCCAGCTTTGCTTACAAATAAAAGTGCACAGTGCTTCTGTGCAAAAAGATAATAAAAAGTGCTACGGACAGTGTGCTAAAACGAATTACATTAATTTTACAAACTACTGTACAGTACTGTATATACACTATCATAAACAAAACTCATTGTATACTGCTGAATGAAGAGATCCTATAACCAAAATTATACATTGTAGCCACTTCTGCATAATGTCTCCCTCTCCCTCTCGCCATCTCATTGTCTCCGTCTCTGTAGGTGTGGGTGGCAGAGCTGGGTGCTGTTGCTCTGTGTGTCTGGCTGGGGTATACACAATACAGAGGGTGATCATACATAGAGAGACAGAGAGAAAAGGAATTGTGATGTGCATGTCACACTCAGAGTACCTGAGTCTCTCACTTGCTCTCTTTCTCTCTGTCTCGCAGGTTCCCTGGAGAACAGTACTTATGGGGTGGAGAATGTAGCTGTGGGACAACTGCTGGTCTCTCTCTCTTTCTCTCTTTCTCTAACACTTGCTGCTACTGTCTCTTGCCGACACACTAATTGCTGCTGCCTGGGTTTCTCCTTGGGGGGGGGGCAATTCTACCTATGGTACAGCCAGGAGACAGGAGGGGGATCACAAATTGTTGGCGGCAATGGCAATTTGCACACTACAGCAGCACATACAACATCAGGTGAGCATTTGCTGCATGTCTCTCACTCAGGAGAGCGTTTCCCTGCTCGCTCTGTAATGTTGGTGGTGGGGGGAAGAAGCAGTGCATACAACGTTGTATTTTTCTCCACTCTATATGGGATGGGGTACTGCTGGCAGTAGTGCTTCTTCAGAGGACTTACACAACGACAGGGTAATTAGATACAGCACTCATAGGCACCCACTAACTGACAGCTGTGGCTCTCTCTCGCTTGGCTGCACTTTTAACAGCTGCCTGTCAGTGCTGCAGTTCCCCACAGATAACAAGTCCTGCTCTGCCCAGGAATCTTGCTGACCAGGCATCTCACCTCAACTGTGGATTTAATAGAGAATTTAACCCAAGGTCAGGTGATGCTGTTGGCCTAATGAGCTTTCCACCTTTTGTCAGCCCATGTTATAAGCTACTTTATACGCTGGCAATGGAGACTTACATTCCTAATTTAAATTTATGAAACAGGCCAATTGTTTTGTGTTTTTTTTAAATGTGCATACACTAAAGTATGGGTGCTTTGGGAGAACACTAATGTTTTTAATATTTTTCACACCGTAGTGATGTTTTTAGATGCATTTGCTAAAAAAGTTTGAAACTGAAGTTCCTATACCCACCCTACTAGCTTCTCTCTGGCCCCCAGATTCATAAGTTTGCCCAGCAACCTTCCATGTGGTACTGAACTGGAGGCTTTGCTGATGTCCAGATACAGGACATCCATGGCATGGCCCTATCGATTGCCCTTGCGACCCAATCAAAAACGTCAATTAGGTTGGTCTGACAGGATCTCCCCGAGACAAACCCAAGTTGCATTTCTTCCTGGAGACCAGTATCATCCAGAATGGTTTCCAACCTATCCTTTAGAATGGTCTCCATTAACTTCCCCACAATGGCAGTAAGCCTGACTGGTCTCTAGTTACCAGGCTCATCTGTGGGACCACTCTTGTGGTGAGGTACCACATGAGATATCTTCCAGTCCAGGGGCACACATCCCATCTCCATTGAGGTGTTGAACAGGTCCACCAGTGGGCCCACCAAGACCACCTCTAACCCTCTCAGAACTCTTTGATGCACTCCATCTGGTCCCAAGGCCTTGTCCACCTGCAGGGCTTTAAGGCCCTTTAAAACCCAGTCTACCTGAATAACTCCATCTGTTACCCCTGTTCCTCCGATTTCCATCCCGCTTTTCCCTTGTGGCATAGGCCCATCTTTTTCCCTGGTGAACACAGAACAGAAGTACTCATTAAGGGCCTCTGCCCAGTCCACTCCCTTTTCTGCCTGACCCCCTTCCCTCTTGATCCAATCTCATCCTTACAGCTCCTCTTCTCTCGTATGTACCTGAAAGAAATCCTTTTCCCCTTCTCTGATCCCCTGAACCAGCCTTAGCTCTCTTGAAGCTTTAGCTGCCCTGACCATTCTGCTCACTTCTCTGGATTTCCTCGAGTACTCCTCCTTGTCCTCCCCATATCTAGTTCTCTTGTACCTGCCAAAGGCCATCCTTTTGTCCCTCACTTTCTCTGTTACCTCCCTTCTGAGCCAGCTCAGTTTTTGTCCTGGATTTCTTACTCTGGGACTTGGCACACGTGTTGGTGGCCTCTGTCAGACCTAGCTTGATAATGGACCATTTCTGATCAGCATCCATTTCTGGGCAGACTGTGGCAAGATGCTCCTCCAGGATGTTACCCATCTTGCAAAAATCCACCTTTCTGAAGTCCACCACTCTCATCTTGGTCCTGGCTGCTTTCTTATCCAAGTTAAGGAAGCACCACACCGTGCAGTGATTGCTGCCTGCTAGGGGGTCCTGCACGACTATATCCTGGACATGGTCCACATTTTACAACACAAGATCCAGTATGTTACCCTCCCTGGTTGGCTCTGTTACCCCCTGCATGAGGTAGCTATCCTGGAAAGCCTCTGGAAGTACCTGTTCCCTGGCATTAAAGGTAGCCATGGTGCTGCAGTCCACCCCAGGCAGATTGAAGTCACCCACTATGATATTGTATGCCCTTAGAGGCCCTTTGGGAGGAAAAAACATTCAGGACTCTCCCTATGTTGTTTTGTATCTAACTTCTAAAGCATACCATTTTGACTTCATATCCTGCTTCACCCATGTTTCGATATAGGAGGCCTGGGCTGCCATATAGTAGGATTTAAAATCTGGGAGCGCTAGTCCTCCCATTTCTTTAGGGAGTGTCCTATGAAGCCTGTCTGATTTGGGTGGACAAAACATCCAACACACAACTGCAGTCGCCTTACTAATATAGATGCAAAGATCATCAGGTCCAGCTGGAGCAAGGAGATGGGGGTGGTATGCTCCACAATCTCCAGGGCCCTTCTCTGGTTTGGGAAAGGTGGCTATCTGTGCCTGGCACCAGGACCTTGGTGCCCCTCCCCTTTAAGAACCCCCATGAATGTACCCTGCAAAATTGGAACCAGTTCCTCTTTGAGAGCTTTATAAAATTCCCCAGAAAGTCCATCCACTCCAGGAGCCTTCACATTCTTTAATGTGCTGATGATTTCCTGGATTTCCTCCTCTCCAGTTGGAGCCTCCATCTGTTTCTGATTTGATAGTGATACAACTGAGTTATCCAGGTTGTGCAGAAACACCTGTATTTTCTCTGAATGGCGTTCTGGATGTTCTGCCATGCAGAGTTTTTTTTATAGTATCTAGTAAATGCATTAGTGATGTCCTGTGCTTCAGGGTACAGTACAATGCCCCTGAGCCTTCCAGGTCCCTTATTTTAAGCACTGACCTTTTGGCAGCTTGTTGTCTGATTTGCCAGGCAAGGATTCTCTCAACCCTATTACCATGCTCATGAAACCATTCCCACAACTTCAGCCGCATACCCGAGATTCCCTTTGATGTGGTTTTCAAATGTTTTGGTAAGAGTGTCCCTTTTGATTTGAGTTCTTGTTTAAGAGCCTCATCCAAGGTAATTTTGTGGTGGGACTCCAAGTCAAATATTTGTCTCTCGAGGTTTATCCTCTTGGCTGTCACCAGCTTCTTGTTATGCGAATCAAACTGAATAATTTTGCCTGTGAGCACTGCTTTAAGTCCATCCCATCCGGCTCCAGTTTCAGAGACCTGCCCTCTGGCTCTTCCCTGACCTCCTGTATCTCTATTGGAGTGTCCCATCTGATTAGTTCCACCACCCCGCTGTGATGTGGGTGGTCCTCATAGGTGGATGCAAAGACCTGCCCTACCCAGCTGCTCTTCAGTTTTTTGTGCTCAGCTGTATTCTTGGGGACTCCTGCAAGAATACCACTATTGTGCTTAGCTGGTTTAGTTCCTGGAGAATGTGTGACTGCTTACTCTGTCTACCCAAGCTCTTAACATTATACAAGACCACCCTGAGACCCATTCCTATGGCTATATTAACCATCTTGTGAATCTGGTGTTTGGCACCCTACCAGGGTGCTGCTGCAAGTACAGTATATTTTCATCCTGACCAAACCTGTAACAATAAAACCTATAAATTCTACAACAATGGAACTTGTTAACCACAGACAAAATGTCTGTAATGTCAAGGTGTTCTGGTGATGGTATAAGTGGTGCACCAGTGTGGGTAGTCCACCTATGACACTTTATTGTGCAAATCAGTATAGATATCAATCAACTGCTGGAAATATGAGGATATCATCTAATGAATGAGGATGATCCTTACTCTGTACATCCTTCTTGTCTTGGGAAAGCTTTAGGTACGTTACTTTAGGTATGCTGGCAACCAGCTTGGTTGCCCGAGACCAGACAGGTGTCCCATCTCTGCAGCCCCCCTCAGGTTTATCCCCAGGTTTTTAATTCTATATCTATGGGGTGCCGAGGACCCCCCAGGTTCAATTCTTCCATTGTGGTGAAAGAGAGACACCTGGCCCCCAACCAGTTAAACAAGTCCCTGTTTCCAAAATTCTCACCCTTTACTGGCAGTCTTACCATATTTGCAAGCTACAGTATGTATACTTTTTGCCACTGTTTTCTAATCTGTAAGCCAGTTTCCTCTCCTCCCAAGCAGACTGCTGTTTCTGGAGTCGGTCAAGCAGAAACATTATCAAGCACAGAGTCATAGCAGTTGCTCAGATTCAGCAGGAACTTCAAGACTGCTGCAGTGGCAGCTGGGATGAGAAATTCCGTGTCTAGTTTATCACAGTTTTTCTGAACAATAAACAGTCTCCCCCCAGACTGTCAGCATATGTCAAGCAGAAAAATGATCAAGTATGGATGTATATGAGAGATATCTATTGTCTAGCATCCAGTCCATGTTAGTTCTCAGGAGTCTGTGCTCTGGTGAGGAAAAATCACTACTGAATGTTAAAGTTCATGGGACGTGTAATTGTGATGAGCCGGGGGGTGTTTGGCAGGAACAAAGAGGAAGTGAAGGCATTATGTGGCCCTCTTCTTAGTCCCACCCTCACTCCACTTGCTGGTGGAGAAAAACGGCAGCCATAGCCACACAGGGTGGTTTTCAGCAGCTGTTGCCGCAGGTGTGAGGGATCGGTGGCTGTAGTCATGCAGGGTGCTTTTAGGCATCCATTGTTGCAGGACTTGGCCATAGCCACAACAGGTTTCTTGCTGGGGGAGAACAATGGCAGTCATAGCCAAGCAGGGTGATTTTTGGTAGCATTGCTGCAGATGTGAGGGATAAGCAGCCATAGCAGCGTAGGGTGCTTTTTGGCGGCTGTTGCAGCAGGACTTGGCCATAGCCACAACACAGGATTCGGCGGCCATAGCCAAAACACTGGAATCGGCAACCATAGACACAGGTCTGAAAGTCAGTGGCCATTGCTGCTAAGGGACTGGGACTGGACTCACAACCAAAGGGAGCCAATCAGGGCACAGAGCACCATTTTTGAAAATGGAGACACCACTATAAAATTGGAGACACAGTTACTGCTTGTGCTGTCACTTGCTGAGGGAGAAAATGTCTCATCTTTCACCCCCACTTCCTCCATTAATTAAATAGGCTCCCTGGGCTCCTGCCAGAGGAGACTACCAACATTAGGAAGGAGGAGTGGGGTTTATCTTATAGTCAGGGAGAGACCACTGGGTGGATTTTGCTTTGGTTACAGGAGGGAGCTCAACAGAGAAAATTGTCTTTTTAGAGACATATTATAACATAGTGGCCTTATATTTACAACAGTACTGAACAGTTATTTAATTGTTACAAAAGGTATTTGCAGTTTTTTGCCATTATTGCACAACTGAGGGAAGGCAATTTTACTGTCAGGACTTATTGTTGCATGAAGGGAAGATTGCATAATTATGGAAGAGACCTAAAATATACAGTTATTGCATTATTGTTATTGCATAGTTTGCATAATTATTGAGAGGGCATAATTATTTTTATGCATAGATTGCTTGGTTATCGACGGGACCAGATAGTATTGGCAGTATTATTCAGTTATTGCATACAGTATTTTACAGTTATTGCATTATTTTGATTTTATTTGGTTATTGCATCTTAGCAGTTCTATACAGTTATTGCATTGTACCTTACTAGGTGAGGTTAGCCCAAATTGGGCACACAAGTGAAGGACTAGGATGGTGCAGAGGGGAGTATCATGGTAGGGGTGGCAGCCGGGAGGAAGGGAACATCATGGGGATGACCGGTGGCAGGGCAGAGAGGAGGTACACCACAGGCAGAAGGAAAGCAGAGGACCTAGAGGAGGAAAGATAGTGGGTTGTAATAGATGTGGCGTGGCTGTATTTATGAGCACACTAGACAAGACAGTCTGGAAGCTGAGCTGGTATGGCTAAAAAGGGAGATGGACAGGAGGGCAGGAGAAAGCCATGGGGAGGGTGAAATGAGACAAGAGGGTAGGAAGGGCAGGAGGCTGGAAGGCACTGGAAAGGAGAGAGCCAGAATAGGGGAAAGGCGGGAAGGGGTGGTGCCAAGGACAGGGGAGGGGGTAGAACACAGGGGTATGCAAGGGTAAACAAAAAAGCAGCACAATATACAGGGGACTCTGGCAGGTACTGGCCTTTAGCAGGATTAAGGGGGGGGGAAGACAGTGGCGCTGCAGGGGGTGTTGTAGGGAGAAACAGGTATACACTGCTACAAAAAAGAAAGGACACAGGGGAGCCTTTGGAGATGGAGAAGACTGATGTTGCAAGGGGGAGGCAGGAGAGAGACAGAGAGGTAGGTCAGAGGGTAAGTAGGGTCCTTAAAAAACAGCTGAGAAGGGAAAGGGCTGGGATTAGGAGTAATGAGGGGTTGGAGAAGGCTGATGCTGCAAGGGGGGGCACTAGAGAGATGGAGATGTAGGTCAGAGGGTAAGTAGGTCCCCTGAAAAAACAGCTGAGGATGGAAGGGCTGGGATTAGAAGTAATGAGGAGTTAGAAGCAGGATTGAGCACAGACCCAGGGAAGCAGTAGACGGTGGGAAGGAAGTTGTAAAGTCTGGGGTTGCAGATAATACTCCAGGATGGGGAGTGGCCCGGGTAGCAGGGTGAGTAAACAGGGAAAGGGTACTTGGAGGGGGAAAGTAAAGGTTGGCATGCAGGGAAAAGACAGTGAGTAAAAGTAGGCCAAGCACAGAGGAATGAGAAAAGAGGCTTGTGGTATTGAGGGACTCCATCATTAGAGGAATCAGATGGGCGGAAACAAAGGAGGGGCAAAAGGATATGGCTGGAATGTATGCTGGGAATGACAGTGTTTAGGTTGGGGTACCTTGTGCACTCATTGGTAAGAAAGCATGGAGGGGTGCCCAAACATTGTGGTACACACTGGCACTAATGATGTGGTGGAGAATAGTGTGAAGGAAGTGCAGGCCAGATATAGGGAACTGGCAAGATTATGCTTAGCTGGGAACTGCACTGTCATGTTTTCAGAAATATTGCCAATACCGAAGGGTACTCTGGAAAGAAAACAGAAGATTAGGGAAATCAACAGCTGGTTAAGGGAGTGGTCTCTGGCTAAGTGGTAAGGAATGGTGGGAAAATGGGAGACTACTTGGGAGAACAAAGAACTTTTTACCAGGGACAGACTACACTTGAGTAAGGAAGGGAAGGAGGTCCTTAAAAACAATCTTGGGGTTATATATCTAGGCAGTGGGGTTTAAACTAGATGAGGGGGAAGGGCTGGAGAGTACAGGGCTCTTGAGCAAAATAGGAGGGCGTAGGCTCTTCCCTTAATCTAGAGGAGTACAGAACGTGAAGGCCAAACCTGGAGGGGTGGAGGTCGGGGGCCGGGGGCAAGGGGTTTGGTATGATAAGGAAAAATTCTGGGAAGGACTGGAAAGTTGTTCTGATGAATGCAAGGAGTCTGGGAAACAAGATGCCGGAGCTGCATGCATTGTTGGTGGAAGAGGGGGGGTGGATGTGGCTGCCTTCACAGAGACTTTGGCCAACCAGTTTCACCTCTGGGACATGAAAACACCTGGGTATGCCATACTTAGAAAGGACAGGACAGTGGTGGGGGGTTGTACTATTTGTTAGAGAAGGGATAATCTGCAGCAGAGAGGAAGTGGTGGAGGATAATGTCGAGGCGATATGGGCCACGTTACAGGATAGTAAGGGGAGGAGGGTTAATCTGGGGTGGTTCACAGGCTCCCATGCAGTCAAAGCACATGGACTGGAAACTAATTGACAATTTGAGAACTCGGGAGGGAAGCATCCTGGATGTGATGCTAGCTGATGGGGAGCAGGTCAGGGATCTGAAGGTGGAAGCCCCTTTGGCTGGTAGTAACCACTCCACGGTGTGTTTTACATTGGAGATAGGGAAGGAGAGGAGCCAAACAAAGACCATGGTTGTGGACTTCAGGAGGGAAAACTTCAGGGAGATGGCAGATATCCTTAGGGAGCATACAGATAAAATCAGAACTGGAATGAACATGGAGAGACAGCAGGAAATCCTGAAGACTGGCATACTGGAGGCCATGAAAACCTGCACCAGGGCACAAAACAAGATGTCCAGAGCTGGGAAACCTTGTTGGTGGACAAGGAAAGTACAGGAGCAAGTGAGGAATAAGAAGTTGGCCTTTAGAAGGTACAAATGATCCCATAGTGAGGCAGACCATTAGGAATATCATAGGATTTCCAGGGAGGCTAGCAGAAGGGTACGAAAAGCCAAGGCTGATAAGGATCCTTGATTAGCAAGAGGGACCAGGAAGGGGGAGAAGGAATTCTTTAGATATGTTAGGGAGGGTAGGAAGGATGGGGACAGATGAACAAGCTGATAAAAGAGGGGGGATGGGTAGAGGGGGTAGAACAGGCTGAAGTGTTATGCAATTATTTCAGCATGGTTTTCACCAGGGAAAAGGATGGGCCATTGCCTCAGGGAGTGGGCAGGAAAGGGAACACGGAGGGGGCTCTCACAGATGGGGAGATCCAGGTAGGGAGGGTGAGGGAAGCTCTCAAATTCTTGAGGACAGATAAAGCTCCAGGGCCAGATGGCATCCACCCCATGATTCTGAAGCAACTGGTGGATGTGCTGCTGGCTCCAGTGACGAAACTATTCAATTCCTCCCTCCAATCAGGATGTGTCCCTCTAGACTGAAAGTTGACCCATGTTGTGCCCCTCCACAAGTGTGAACCTTGGGACGAACTGGGGAACTACAGACCGGTCAACCTGACATCCATAGTGGGGAAAATGTTGGAGGCCATCTTAAAGGAACTGTTAGTGGAGTTCCTGGAGGTAAATGGTTTTCAGGATGATGACCAACATGGATTTGTCTGGGGGAAATCATGTCAAACTAACCTGGTCGAATTCTTTGACTGGGTTACAAGATCCCTGGATGGAGGAGAGCTGGTTGATGTCCTGTACCTGGACTTCAGCAAGGCTTTTGATTCAGTCCCGCATGGAAGGCTAATTTAGAAATTGAGGGAACTGAGGGTGGGAGATAAATTGGTGGGGTGGGTAGCTAATTGGCTTAGGAATAGACAGCAGAGGGTGGTGGTAGTGGATGATGTCTCAACACCCAGAGAGGTCATCAGCGGGGTTCCACAAGGTTCCGTTTTGGACCCTATCCTTTTTAATGTATTCATTGTGGACATCAGGGAAGGGTTGGTAGTAAAAAGAGTTTGTTTGCTGATTATTCTAAATTGGGGGCAGTGGTAGACAGTGAGAGGGTAGGAGGGCACTACAGGATGACCTGGGGAGGCTGGAAAACTGGGCCCACACGTGGCAATTAAGGCTTAACACATGCAAATGTAGCATTCTGCACCTGGGTGTTAGGAACCCTGGGTATAACTACCACTTGGGGGGTACAGCTGACTGTTGTGATGATGGAGAAGGATCTGGGGTGATGATTGATGCTAAAGGAAACCACTGGGAGCAGTGCAAAAGGGCAGCGGCTAAGGCAAACAAAATGCTGGGGTGTATAGCCAGGGGGATAATGCCCAGAAGGGAGGTTGTACTTCCCTTGCACACCTCACTGGTGAGGCCACATCTGGAGTGCTGTGTGCAGTTCTGGCACCCATGCCTAAAAGGATGTCACACTGCTGGAGAGAGTCCAGAGAAGGGCAATGACGATGATTAGTGGCCTGGAGGCTTCTCATATGAGGACAAACTTAGAGAGCTGAACATGTACTCTCTGGAGGACAGAAGGGATAGGAGGGATATGATACAGACGTTAAAATACCTGAAGGGGTTCAACAGAGGGAACAAGGAAGGTCTGCTCAAGTTAAGGAAGGAGGGGAATACTAGAGGCCATAGTCTACAGTTGACTGGGAGGCAGTACAGAGGAGAGGTGAGGGGACATTATTTCACTGAGAGGGTGGTGGCACCCTGGAATGCACTGCTGGATGACCTTGCAAAAATGGTAACTGGGAGGTTTCAAGAGTGGTTGGAACAGGCACAGGGCACAGTACAGGGTGGGGTTTGGTGAACAACAGAGGTACACAGGGAGGGGAAGGGAGGGAGGGGGAAGGGGGGTAGGTAGAGCAGCTACTATACACTACCAGTGAGGCAGGTCAGGCAGACAAGATAGATCGCTAGGCCTAATCTGTTGGCAACTATGTATGTACAGTATGTATGTATCTTAATGTCCAAGTTCACTTGGGTGGTATGGAGATAAAGATATGCTCCACATCAGGCATAGATCTTGGGGATTGTGAAGGTGTGGGATAGATGACTCAGACACCAATTTCTTCAGAAATCAGAAAAGGACATTTCCGTCCAATTTATTTTAAATAAATAAAAAAATAAAAAAAAATAATGGCAAACTGGACATATTTTACAGCAACAAAATAAACTTCCAAGGTAATTCCAAAAAGGTTCCTCAAGAAAAGGCTAGAGGACTGTTGGGTCTTAGGCTGCCCAACACTCATTGATCCTATGCTGAAACAGCAGCACATTATATACCTAGAGTAAGTCAGGTGACCAGAAAGCTCCTCTTCAATTTTGATTTATCATAAGTATTTCTTTAACAACAGTATATATTTACAATTCACCCACACAGTGTTCATGCTAACACAGAATCATTGCCCTTCAAGCAGAAAGAAACTAAATATTACATGCCTAAAGCTCTTTGTTTCCTTGTTTCAGCACAATGAAGCTCCTCCCACTTCATTCAGCCATAAACTTGCAATACAATGGCTGGCCGGCTCTTTAGAGAACTGAATGAAGGAAGGGGAAGCTTTGGGCATGAACAAGGTGGAGAAACAGTCAGCGAACTTCAATTAAAAGGGAACGTCTCCCAGTATAGTAAGCAGACCATTTTTCAAATTATTTTTGCTTTTTTTAAATTCCACACTTCCAATTCCTTTAAATCATGTACAACCATGTAAAGCACAACAGAAATAAAACTTAGCTTAACTATCCTAGTAGCCGCTCGACGATGCGAGCCGGCGTCTCTTGGGTTTGTGCTCTAATGAGAGCTTCGATTCAGGTTAAAGCGCTTGTAGCGCATTTGCGGCATGCAGACTTGAATCTTTACACCTTCTCATGCCTTTAAGAACAGAACACCCAATAAATGATCTACCAAAAGAACGGGCTAATTATTTAAAGGACAATTATTTTAGACCGCCTGGTTCACTCGGTTTAAACTTCGCCCAGTTCTGTTCGGTATGTGTAGCTTCCAGCGCTGATTACCTGCAGGACTAAAGATGCTCTTAAGACATCCTGACAAACATTTAGACAAAGAAGGAAACACATAGAACATATGACAAGTGGCCAGCTCGCCATAGAGTACCATTCAAAAGAATAGCAGAGGAGAGGGAAATAGAATGAAATTAGAGGACACAAATCATGCTGTTGCGCAACAGTCTTGAAAATAAATCAGAAATAAAAGCAAAGGTAGACTGGATGTCTCAGAGCTTCATAATGGGGACATCTCCCATGACAGGGATGTTAACAAATTAACCAATAAAGCACAATGAGGTGTGTGTCGTGCTGGGATAATGTCACACCTCACATAGTTGGACACGAGGCCGTAGGCTGAGTGCGTTCAGCGCCCAAGAAGTGATGTTATCCCAGCATGACTCACATCCTGGAGTGCATTATTGCTATTGTAAATGTCTGGATTGTAAAGAAATAAAGAAAAAAGATTTATCTTTTTTTATACATTTTCAGTTTATGTTTCCATGACTAAGAATACATTTTATATAAAAAAATGTTCTGACTTACTGTTTTGGCCAGCCCAGGTGGTACTGCAGACCGTCACTGCACAGCTTTGGATCCCTCCCATGTTAGAATTATAACTTGATGCTCCTCTGTTGGGAAATCCCCACCCCCAAGACACACACACACAAGAAAAGAGGCCAGCCAGCTATTATGACATTTTCTTTACTTATTTTTTTATTACTTGAATTGTCTCCACATCTGGAGCTGGAGTGGTGGAGCGAGTATTGTCCCCCACCATACATGAGTACCAAGCCCATCTTTCCCCAGATGGCACAGGAATCTATGTGCAAGGATTCTGCCTTCAAAAACATCTTTTTATTTTAATTTTACAAGAACTACAACTCCGTTGTGAGGAGTTTTGTTTTCTTTGTTGCCAGCCAACCGAGGAACAGGGATCATATATGAGGCAATTAAAGTTTGTGATTGTCCCCCCGACTCTCTTTAGACCACAGTCTCTTCTACTTTTCCTGGTACAGTCAACACATTAGTAGTTTATACTGGGAGAAGATACCGGCAAAACAGATGGAAGTCACCAGTCGGTGAGTAGAGCGTGCAGTGCTGTTCAAAAGCACATGCGCTCAAAATGTTAAGCGCAGCCGAGTGATGACTGAAGAGAGTGATGCTGATCACAGTGATGGCTTTGTATCAGATTTCTTACTTTTTTAAACTTGCCAATAATAGGGTACGGTTTTCATGTGGGTTTTAAGTGGCAAGCTTTTGTTGTGGGTTTTGATTAGTTGGTGAGCTCTAGGAGGGAGGAATTTCAGTAATAAAAAATGAAGTACTGGCAGAATTCACTTTGGCCATGCCAAGTGTGGGTAACTTGGACATGGCCAGCGGACTGATTCCTTTTACATTTAATGCGGCCATGTGTGTGCTGGAACTAGATCCGTGATGTTGTGCTAGGATAACGTGCTAGGATAACATCACGGGTGTAGCCAAAGACTGACCAATCAGATACCAGGAATTTTTCTTGCCATTGTATGATACCCAATAAAGTATGCTTTCCCTCTTGCATTCAATGCCTTGAATGCTAGATTCTCCAGCCTAGTTGAGTACAACATTATATTTAAATGTTAAAGTGAGAGTGATATACAATTGCTACCATTACATAAAGCCTCAGGGGGGCACAACAGCAAACAGGGCACATACCAGTCTGTCACTTGGTCTGTGTTCTTGCAGACTTAAAGAAAATAGTTTCCTTTCCCTTCATGGATAGGACCTGACAGCTCAGATGGTGGATGGTCCTGCTTTACTGCCTGAACTCACTTCCTGCTTGCAGCTCCAAATCTGTTTCCAGTGACCATGTGAATTCAGGGAACACGTACCTCCGGGTCTTGTCTCACTCCAGTTTCAGATGTTGTTCTGTAGGTCTTGTTCAGTTTGCTCTGGGCCATCTTGTTCACTTGAAAGGGTGATGCCCTGTTGTTGCAGGAATTGTTGATCTTCCCCAAGGTTTCTGAAAAATCTTTTCTCACCTCTTCAGTTGATTTTCAGCTGCACCGGAGCTATAAGCTGTGCCTTGATCCCTTTGTCCTTCAAAGCTTTGACAGCTTGTAGGATTGATTGTCTCTGTGTCATTATTCCTGGCATGAAATCTTGGTCAGAATAGATGGTGCTGTTGCTAAAAAGCACCCCGTTCTTAGTCTAGGCCAGTCTCAGCATTTGCATCTTGACTCGATAGTCCAGAAAGCGAGCCTCAAAAGAGCGTGGTGTGGCATTTTTTTCCACTGAGGCCTTGGAACAAGAGATCTGTGTGCATGTTCTATATCCATTCACTGCTCCAGTGGGATTCTCATGGCTTCTCTTAGGAAACTCTCAAAGAATGAGACTGTGTCTCCTTTCTTGATGCCTTCAGGGATACCGCACACCCTCATATTGTTCCTCCGTGACCTTAACTTCAGATCCTCCACTTTAGCAGTCATTTGGCGCTCACATTAGTACAATTGCAGGAGCGCTGAGTTGTAGTGGTCAATTAGCTCAGAGGCTGCAATGAGGCCTTGTTCCAAGTCTTTTGCTCTGATTGTCAGGTCTGTCATTTCCTTCATAATTTCTGTGATTCCAGCCTCTATTTGCTGCAGTGTCTTGCCAAACCGCCAAATCTCTAAAAAGAGCTTTTGGGTTGTGATTGTGAAATTTTTGTCATCGTATTTAGAGTCCCCTAGGAAGTCCAGGGATCCATCAGCACAGGAAAAATGCTGCTGCTGCAGTTCTGCAAGTTAGATCTTAGTTCCCGCTGTATTCTGGGGCTCTCTGATGCAAGTTCAGCAAATTTGTGTTTGGCAGCCATCTAGATGTGAAGTATCCTTGTCATTTTCAGTGTGTTGTCTATTTTAAGAAACAACTTTTCAATTTAGTTAAGACCTGAGAGGTCACGTGATGGCAGCCTGAGAGTCGGCAGCAAACTCCCGGAGCTCCGCAACTCGTTTTTCATTTCGGGCTTTTACTAAAGTGTTTTACTGACCGGAGCTACCGAATTAGAGTGGAGTGGGTCGTGTTAGCGAGCAGAATCCACAGCCCGATCTCTAATATGGAGGCATACGTGAAAAAGGCGCGGCCGAAGCACTCGCCTCCCCAAACTCCAGAAAAGAGAAGGTCACAGTTTGCAAAGCAGCAGGCCGCCAGCTTATCGAACTTGCCTACCGCAGATGCTCCACTCTCCAAATCGAGATTTCTTGAAATAATGCAACCTCTTCAGGCATCTATGGCATCTATTGCCGAAGATATGCAAGAAATCAAGAGATCGGTTGACACTTTGACTCGGAGGATGGGAGATGCAGAAGCTAAGATCATCTCGTTGGAAAACAAACAATCAGGGAATGACACAGAATTGGTCCTTGTGAAGCGGAGAATAAAAAAATTAGAGGAAAAACTAGAGGATTTAGAGGGACGCAGCAGAAGAAACAATGTTGTAGTTGTCGGGATCCCTGAAAAGGAGGAGGGGAATGCCCCGATCGCTTTTCTTCAGAAGTTTTGCTGCAAAGTCGCAGGTTCTCCCCCCGGGGGGGGGTGAATATATAATAGAGAGGGCTCATCGAGCCTTTCACCCAACACCTACGCAGGGCCAGCCTCCCAGACCACTAATTATGAGGTTCTTAAATTATCTGGACAAACAGCATATACTGGCCAAGGCAAGGGAGATGAAGGAGCTGTTATGGGAGGGCCAGCAGATATGAATTATTCAGGATCTGCCCCACTGGGTGAGGGTGAGACGTCAAGAATTACACCCGATCGTTGCTAAACTTATTGCAGCATCTAAGACATATAAAGTTAGATATCCTGCCATACTAATGGTAAATCATGAAGGGAGATGGTTAACGTTTGACTCCCATTCGCAGGCTCTACAGGAATTGCAGCGTCTCTTCCTGGACCTCTTCAAGTGAGGACACATTTCATTCACCTCTGTATTGATAGGCTTCATTTCTGGAAATGTCTGGGTATTAGTCCAGATCCAGAGGCTCTCAAGTGGAATATGTGCAAACACCCTGGTTTGGTCATACAATTTTTTATATACAACTTTCTGGGTCAACTTGGTGACATCAAAATATGCTCTTGCAGGTGATAGTAGACTACGTGATGCACGGCGAATCTTTTTTATTTATTTAATATTGGTTAACACCTTTTATTCTTCTTTTCCTTTCTTACTTTTATTTCCTCTTTTTAAGATAGTTTATTGGCCTTCTATTGTGGAGTGTATGACTACATTCAGCTTCATTGACACCTTTGAGGACTGGTTTGACTTTGGGAAGGGCCCTCGTGCATAATTATCCGCAGATACAGAGCTGCTGCTTAAAGATCACGGCTATGTATGGAACTGGTGGCGGGTCCTATATCAATACCGGATGCGGATATATCATTGATGGATGAGGATGGAGGAGGACTGCTATTCTTATTTGGACCTGGCGAATGGTCTTCCGTTGTGTGCAGACGCAGGAGGGTCGGACTCTTCCACAAGATGTGCAGAGGATGCGCTCTCCCTTTACCCTCTTTTCTCCCCCTTTTTTTTTTTCTTTTTTATGCAAGCATAGAATCTGTGGGCATTTGATTATCAATTGATCTTGTTATGGATTTATAATAGTCCGCCTGGAGAGGGTTTCCTTTAATTTGATTACTATTTACTTAGGTGATAGACAGTTCTAGACTGCTAGGGCTATTTCTGACTTAGTGAGACTAGCAGGTTTTCGTGTTTCTCTAGTGGGTGGGGGCTCGGAGGTAGTGCTGGGTATGTTGGGCTGTGAAAGGAAATCATGTGGCGTGTTTTGCTTAGAGAGCAGTTTTCTGGAACTGGGGGATGCGTAATATGGGGGGTGGGGGCACTAGGCGTATCTTATTGGGTTAGGGTGGGCTGGGCTTTTAGAATTGTAGAATGTTTGGGATGTTGGGGGATAATCAAGGTTACGAGCTAATTGGGATGTATGTATATATCTGGCTTCAGGGAGCTTGCAACAGTTTTAGCGGTTTCCTTACCGTAGTATTTCAAGATGCTTTCCGTACAGGTCTCTCCAACAACGTAGTTAGCTACAATGAGCCATATGTATAAGCTTATTAGCTGGAATATTAAAGGAGCCAAGGATAGGGTCAAGAGACAAGTGGTTCTAAGACACCTTCACCATTTGGGGGCACAAATTGTCTTCCTCCAGGAGACGCATCTAAAAAGAAGTGACGTTCACTATTTTAGAAGAGTGTGGGTGGCCCAGGTCTTTGGGGGTGGGGCCTCGACCAAGAGAGCAGGGGTTGCCATACTTGTCGCTAGAGGTGTCCCTTTCAAACTAATGAACGAGTGTTGGGATCCCGAAGGTCACTATGTATTTGTGCACGCTCTACTAGCATCACAGCCAATTTTATTAGGCTCTATTTATGGCCCTAACAGTGATTCCCCTTCTTTTTTCATGAACCTTTTACGTCAGGTAGTGTCTGATACCTATAAACTTATGGTTATTGGGGGCGATTGGAATTTGGTGCTCCAAAATGATTTAGACAGGTCTATATACTGGGAGGCGGGGTCTATCCCTCCAAAAGGGCCCTGAAAGATTTCATCGATAAAGGCGGTTTTAGTTGATGTCTAGCGCATATTTAACCCCGGATACGACAATATTCCTTTATTCACCAGTACATAATTCCCATTCAAGAACTGACTACATTTTGGTCAGCTCATTGGGTGCCCGACATGATGCAGGTGGACATCTCCGCCAGAGTAATATCGGACCATGCCCGGTGAGTGTGACATATAGGCCATCCCTAGAGATTAGACGCTCACCACAATGGAGGCTAAATTGCCAAATTTTAAAGAGGAGCCCTCTTTGATGGTCCTAAGGGACTTTATTAAGCACTTTTAGAGGAAAATCAGGTTCAATAGACCAAAGAGACCTGATCTGGGCCGCCTAAAGTGTTCCTTAAGGGAGAGTTAATTAAGATCGCTTCCAGGAAGAAACGTGTTCAGAGGGACAAACTAGACTCTTTATTAACCTTGATTAAACAAACTGAGTGTGGCTTATCCAGCGTCTCACCCGATTCAGAGTGGGTTAGGTTGCATCAATTGCAGGTGCAGTACTGGATTAGTCTTACAACAAGCAGAGTTAGCACTTTCCGGGCGAGGCTCCAATACTTGGATATGGGGAGAAAGCTGGAAGCTCCTACCGCTGTCATGGTACGGCAGCTGGACTCTGCTCATCATATTGTGGGTGTCCGTATTGGTCAGGGGGATCAGGTTTGCATGGATTAGGGGGAAATGTCTAAGGCCTTTGGAGCATATTTTCAGAAACTATATGCGGAAGATCTTGAATCCAAGCCCTCAGTGACAGAGATTACTGCATATCTGAATTCAATTACTCTCCCAAAACTAACTGAAGTTGACTCCGAGGGCTTACGTGCCCCAATATCGGTCTTAGAGATATACCAAGCCATTCAACAGATGCCCCCTGACAAGTCCCCTGGACCTGATGGGTTCCCCAGCAATTTCTATAAGGCGCTTCTCTCAAACATATCCCCAATTTTATTAGATGTCTTTAAATATTGGTTTAATTATGGTATCTCCAACCCAAATTACCTCAAGGCAACAATTTCTTTAATCTTAAAACCGGGAAAGGATCCCTCCAGTATGGATAGCTACCGCCCTATATCTCTCCTAAATACAGATATTAAAATCCTGGCGAAAGTTCTTGCTAACAGATTGTCCAAAGTTATGGATAGGTTGGTTAGCAGGGAACAAGTGGGTTTTATGAAGGGGAGGTTACCCCAAGATCATCTAAGGAAATTGCTACACCTCATTGCAGAGGCTAAGGAATCTAAAATCCCAGCAGTACTCCTCTCTCTCTCGATGCCGAAAAGGCCTTTGACCGGGTGTCCTGGGATTTTCTGTTTGCTACCCTGTCGGCTTTCGGCTTACCCGAGGAGTTTTTAAGATGGGTTAGAATTTTGTATTCCTTTCCCTCTGCTAGAGTCAAATGTAACAGAGTATTGTCACCGGTCATTAAGTTAGAGCGAGGTACCAGGCAAGGTTGCCCCTGTCCCCATTGTTATTTAATTTGTATTTAGAGCCATTTCTGTGTAGATTAGCGGGAATCCACTTATTAAAGGTATACAGGTAGGGGAATCAATTACATACATTCAGCCTATGCTGATGATGTGTTATTACACATTGAGAATCCGGGGTCTCCATACCAGCCATCCTGGAGGAAATAGACTGTTTCTCCAAGGTATCCTTTTATCAGTTGAATAGTTCTAAGACCAAAATTTTCCCTTAAATCATAATGTTAGAAAAGAAGATTTGCAGGCTTTGGGACTTGGCGGAAGCCAAATCTTCAACATACTTGGGCATTGGTATTAGCACAAGTCTCTCTCGATGATTAAAGACAACTTAGGTACTCTAGTTCAAAATATCTCGGAGACTTGGATAGATGGCGCCTGATCTCCTTGTCTCTGTGGGTAGGCTGAACCTCCTAAAATGAATGTTCTCCCTAGGTTACTATACCCCTAGGGATGCTTGAGGCCTATCTCTCAAGGAAATGGTTTACAAATTTGCAGAGGATATTTAATTCCTTTTTGTGGCAAGGGAAAGGAACCCGTAGATCCTATTTTAACTTGACAGCCCCAAAACTCAAGGGTGGGCTAGCTGCCCCCTCTTTATTTCTGTATTATGCAGCACAACATGTCTGTAAGTTGAGCTTGTGGAACAACGAGCACAGGCATTTGGGCTATTTGCCTTTATGGCTTGACATAGAGTGCGATCTGGTGAAGAAGATGAAGAGCTCTCTACGGGCCCTTTTATTTGTCCCCCCGTCCGTTATCCCTAGGTTGTTAATGAACAATCCTATGGGATGGTCCCTTAAAGCTTATTACCAATTGCAACGTTATCTTGGAGTTAAGTGGCGGCTCTCGGACACCCAGCCCATTTTTGAAAATCTGCAAATGAAGGTGGGAGGTACCGTAGTACCCTCTGCCTTTTGGCCGCAGATAAGTCATTTTTCTGTAGCGGATTTTTGGGAACAGGGTAGCCCACGCTCTTTTGATCACCTAAAGAGACTCTATGGATTTGCCGACTGTTACTTTTTTAAGTGGTTACAGCTTAGTAAAGCCTTAGCTCAGGTGTTTTCCTCGGCCTCCTCACCCAGTTATGGGCTGAAAAATATTGACTCCCTATTAAGGGTCGCTGTCCAATCGCATGCAGTTTCTAAAGTTTATAAGTTGCTTCAGGAATGGGATCACAGGTTCCCTTCAGGTGTTTGTTATTATTGGGTAAGAGAGTTGAATTACCGGGACACGCCGTATCTCTGAAAAAAACTCTGGAATGCTATGTACATATATATCAAACAAGATAGACTTAGGATGGTTCACTTCAATATCATGCATCACCTCTATCTGACGCCCACTTATTTATACAGACGTGGGGCATACAGTTCACCCCTTTGTTGAATTGCAAAAGGAGGAAGGCACTTTGTATCACATGCTATGGTCATGCCCGGCGATCAGGCTCTTTGGAGTGCCATTAGCAGACTCTTGGACCCTATCCTGGCTCAATTAGCATGGACACCCCGAGATCTGTTTATTATATTTCTTCCCTCGGCCACTTCCAGGGCTTGGAGAGCTCAGTATCACTTGCCTCAGCTGTTATGAAGCTGTTAATTTTAGACATTGGTCGTCTGACAATTCTCCATCCCTATTAGAGTGGCATCGGGAATGTACCCTAGCATTGCAGCTGGAGAAACATATTGCTTATATGTGAGGCAAGCAAAATGCTATATACATCCTTTGGGGCCCCTAGATTCCTTCCTTATGGTTTGGAAGCCGAGAACCTAATTGTTCTATGAACAGATTGATTAAGTTTCTGCTCCCTCTTTTACGTAACCTTGGGGGTGGGGGTGGGGGGGAAGGTAGTAGTTTAGATCATGTTTTATAAATATCATCAGAAAGTGCGCTATATGTAATATGGAATCTAATGGTTTTGACTTTACGCTTTCAGTCTAACACTTCATTATCTGCTTAATTGATTGTGTTGTGTGTAAAAATAATAAAAATGTTAATTACAAAAATATTTAGTTAAGACCTGGGGAGGAGCAGCCTCATGGTGCAATTAACACATTCTGTGACATCACCAGAAGTCCTTAGGCAGCTTTCCTTTTTTTCTTTTTGCAATACAAAATAGATGTCCAGCTGTCTATCTCAGCCCTCTATGCATTTTGAAAGGGCTGAAGACTACTGTTGGTAGTTCTCCACTGGGTTCCTGAACACTGAGCTGCTTGTTGCAAGCTAGCACAGTTCGGGGCTCCCCCCCACCCCATGTTACGTCCATTACTTCCCTGAGCCTAAAGCCAGGCATATCTGGCTTTGGAAATGCTGTGAAGTGCAGTCCTTCCCCGTGCTTTCCCCAATTTGGCCACCTATGTAGGTCCACCAGTGGAAGAATTGGGGTAGTGGCAGGTGACTGCAGGAAGGAAAGGGGGTTCTGCATGCCATGAAGGCCACTGTACGTGCAGAGTAGGCCACCTTATTTATTTATATATTTAGTTTTTGTTGACCAGGTAGGTGCACTAGACAAGAAATGCCTATTTTCAGGCATGACCCGGGAGAGTTACAGACAAGCATGATACAGCAAAAACAAAATACAAAACCAGCAGAGATACAACAAATAAAACAAGGCAGCAGTAACACTAGTGTTACGGCATGAAAGAACAGGTAAATACAACATGATATGGTAAAGATAAAATATACAGCAATTAGGGAACACAGCTGCAGGAGAGAAGGAGAAATATACTTAGTAAGTGCTCAGGGTAGTGTGTTGGAAGTAGCAGTACCAGAATTGAAGAGATTACTGAGGTAGATAGCTGCATGTGCATTTGTCGTTAGACACTAGGACATTAAGAAGCTCATTTTTGAAAGTCTGGTGGGACTCTCTACATCTTTTTGACACAGATAGGGAGTCCCAAAGCTTGGGTTCAGGTATGGTAAAAGCCTGCTCACACATTTTAGTTGTGCATTTGGGGACAGTCAGTGGACCTCAGAAGATAGGCTTGTGAGGACTGGACTAGCAAACTGGCCAGTGTAGCTGGCATGCCAGATTGTAAGAGACTGTCAATAGTGCAGGCAGCTGAGTACTGACAGAAAGCAGTGGGGAGAGCCATCCCAGGCTTGAGTAAAGGTCCAGTGAAGGGTTAGCCTGGGGGCAGCAAGAGCAAAATGACAGATGTTGTTGTAGCACATAGTCCATCTACTCAAGACTGATTTGTCTGCCCCCATGTAGGAGGTCAGGCCATAAGCAAGACCAGGCCATAGTATCCCCTGAGCAATGGCTAGCCTGGGTACAGCTGAAAGAGAATTCTTGACTTTGTAGGTGAGATTAAGCTTAATGTTGACGGCCTTATAGGTTATCAACATATGCATGTTAAAGTGCAGAGCAGGGTCTAGGGTGACACCGAGGTACTTTAAGGAGTCGACGACATCAAGAGGGGGCTGTCAGACAGTAGACGGTGAGGGGTGAGGGATTGCCACAGATGCTGAGCCCAGAACCAAACAGCATGGCAAGAGTCTTTTTGGTATTAAGAAGCAGTTTATTGTGATTTAGCCAGGAATGCACAGCACTAAAGTCAGCATTTAGCCTTGAGTTTATTTCACCTTTATCCAGGGCACTTGTATAGAGCACCAAGTCATCCGCATACTGAAGTGTGGAACATGAGAAGACCGATGTGGCAGTTGGTTGACAAACAGGGAGAACAGCAACAGGCCTAGATTGGATCCCTGAGGGACCCCACACTTGATGGGAGGGAGATGGGATTTGACTCCATTAATCTCAACAAATTGCTGCAGATCAGATAGGAAGCTTGCAAACCAGGAGGAGGAGGTGATAGAAGAGGAACCCTAGTTGTTCTGTTTAGCAAGTGATAGAGGGTGGTCCACAAGGAAGAACGCCTTGGTTAGATCACTGAAAACTGCTCCAGTGGGCATGCCTGTGTCAGTGGCAGTCTTTATGTCATTTGTGAACTGGATGAGTGCAGTGTTTGTGCCTGAAGCCATGCTGAGCTGGGAATAGGAGGTTGTGCAGTTGAAGGTGGTCATTCACCTGGGTAGCCACCGGCTTCTAGAGAAGATTGTCAACTACTGACAGTATGGCTATGGGGTGATAGTTGTCCATACTTTTGTTATTTCCTTTTTTGTGAATAGGTACAACTCTGGCACCCTTCCAGAGTGAGGAGAATAACCCCTGTTGAGAGGGACAGGTTGAAAAGACTCATGACTGGTGCGGCTATCAGTGGAGCTGTGATTTTGAAGAACCTGGGTATGAGACCATCTGCACCTTCACCACCAGCTCCAGGAATAGTTTTCAGGTGATGCAATACTTCAGTTTTGGTAGCCAATCTTAGGATAAAAGAAGGGGAGCTGAGCAGATGCTTCGGAAAGGGGTTCTGAGGCAAGACCAGTCACTTTGGAGAAGTTGGCGAGATCAGTGAAATAGGCATTGAAGGTGATCACAATTGTGTAGATGTTATTGCAGTTTACACCATCAATGGTCATCTTTGAGATAGGTAGAGTGGAGAATTGCCCCATAAATGACTTAATGTGACTCCAAAAATTACAAGAATCCCTCATAGAGACTTGGAGATGCTGTATACTATAGGAACTCTTAGTGGCATGTATGGCCTTTTTGCACTCCTTTCTGTGAGTTCTCTACTCTGCCTGCTCAACCTGGGAGTTAGTATGTTTAAATCTAGCCCATGCCTTGTCCCTCATCTTCATTGCAACTAGAAGGTCCTTGTGAAGCCATTTTGTCATTCTGCCATTAACCATATGCTTTATGGATGACGCATGTTTATCTTGGAGTGCAGATATAGTGGTTACAAAAACATTAAGGGCAGTATCAACATCACAGGTCTGGTAAAGTGGGAACCAATCGATGTGGAGTAGGTTGTCATTAACACTCACACAGTTTAACTTTGAAATATCATGAAAATGTATCTCCGGGGTGGCTTCAGAGAATGAATCTTCCAGATACAGAAGATGGGCGAGTGATCACTGATAGAATTTGGCAGTGTTCCCACAGGCTGTACTCATTCTTTCCTACTGGCGAGTATCCAATCTAGGAGGGAGTGGTTATTACTGTTAACAGATATTCTGGTTGAACAGGAGATGAGATGGGTTAACTGGACCTTCCCTAGAGCATCATCAAACATACTCGAGTGATCCCCAAGCCAGTCTAGGTTTAAGTCTCCCAGGAGGAGTATTTCATTTTTCCCCTTGAGGGATATGGGATATTGGGTGATATCTTGAAGTCCTCTCAGGCCACTAATAGGGGGATTGTAAAGACAGGTAATATTAAATTTTTTTGTCTTTCCGAGTACCAGGATGGAGTGGATAGCTTCACAAGCCCAACTTGGGGGATGTTAAAGTGCTCCTTGAAATAAACAGCCACTCACCCCCCCCACCCCCCAGTGGAAGGGCGATCAACTCTGATGAGTTTGTATCCCTTTAAAGTACAGAGGGAGTCCGGGATATTGGGCTTTAGCCAGGTCTCAGAAAAACATTGAATATCAGGGGAGAAGTGAAACACCCAGGCCTCCAGTTTGGCGAAGTTGACTGTGAGACTTTGAATGTTCATGTGTGCAGTTTTAGTACCCTTGGTGACAGACCATTGGGAGGCGTCAGAGGGCAGGGCCATGATTGGGGGACCAGGGTTGGGCTCGATATCCCCTGCTAATGCAATGGAAAGGAGGTGTTGCCAGATTTCGACAAAGCATTTTAACATGAGGTAATTCGGAGCAGGGGAGGCAGGGGAGATGGCTAGGAGATTGTTTAAGTACAGCAATTGGGCACTTCATACTCAGGCTATGTTATTTTGCTGTAGTCCCAAATGTGTAGAAAAACGTCATGCCATACTGCCCCTACATATCGCCTTGCAATAAGTCTTAGTACCCGATTATGCCACGATATAAATAAACAAGCATTTGTCAAGTGCCGAATGTTGCTTGCTTCTATGTGCTGTTTAGGTATTTGGAAGTCATTGGAGTGCAAATATTGAAAAATTTCTTGAACTTACGGCATGTGCAGAACTGCTAACGCATCAGAAACAGTCATTTTTAGGAATTTTTCACCAAATTTTCAACATAGCCATTTTAAGACCTCTGCTCACAAACAGTGTCACTGTGATTTTGTTAATGTGTCCCATACATTGAGTTTGCACACCGACCTGCCATTATGCGCTACATGGCGGAAACACGCTTTGGACAGGATGTGAAAAATGACAGCTGTACTGCTCATGAGGAGGTGGTAAAATGGCAATGTTGAAAATCTGGAGTGGAAATATTGAAAAATTTGCACAACGCACACAGAAACAGTCATTTTAGGAATTTTTCCCAAATTTTCAACATAGCCATTTTAAGACCTCTGCTCATGATCAGTGTCACTGTGATTTTCTTAATGTGTCCCGTACATTGATTTCGCAAGACACCAACTGCGCCATTCTGCGCTACATGGGTAGAAACACATTTTGGGTGAGATGTGAAAAATGACAGCTGTACTGCTCATAAGAATGTGTGGTAAAATGACAATGTTGAAAATCTGGAGTGAAAAATAATAAAATTTCTGAACTTACGAGCCTCGTGAGAACTGCTAATGCCATGTCAGAAACAGTCATTTTTTGGAATTTTGGCACAAATTTTCAACATGGGGTTTTGGGACCTCTTCATGAATGATGTCACTGTCATGGTGGTATTCAGGCCCAAAGGGTGATTTCACAGTTGCTGTGCAGTCACTGCGCCGAATCACCTCTTCGGACCGAATAACGCCATGACAGTGACATCATTCATGAGAAGGTCCCAAAACCCCAAGTTGAAAATTGATGTCAAATCCCAAAATACCTGAGATATGCAATAAGTTGGAAACCCCCATCTAGCCGATTATACAGCTTACCTGCATTTCCTCAGTTCGTGGTCGGCTTTGAAGAGTGCAGACGTGTTCCCGGTCCACCGAAGATCGTCGCGCCAGAGTCCGGAGGTAAGTATGGGGAGAGGGTGTGGGGAGGCTGGGTGCGCAGTGGGTGGAGTGCGGGTTGTGGGAGGTAGGGGTGGGAGGCGCTTGGCGGACGTTTTGTCTTACAGGTAAAAACAAAAAAAAGACATGGTACGGGACCCTTTCCCATGCTGGGGTGGGCTCCCAGCGTGGCACAAGGATGTTGAGGCGTTCAGCCAAGGGGGATTAGGCACCCCGTCGGCCATGGAATTTATTGCCACGCTGGGGTGGGCTCCCAGCGTGGCACAAAACGAGAGGGCGTTCAGCCGATGGGGATTGGGCACCCCATCTGCAAAGGACTGCTTGACTGCTTGCCACCTACTATAGGGGACGCCTCAGCCCGGCCAGGGGATTGGGTACCCGTCGGCTAGTACAGCAGCGTGGCGGGGCACGCACGCCGCGGTGTGTGTGGGGGAGCTGCACGTGAGCAGCCGATATCTTATCAGTGTTCACTGAGCGTAGCTCCCCTTTCAACTGTATGCCACTGCATTTTGGGCGTGTCATACACAGCTCAAAATGCATTTAGCTTCTGAGGGCATGCCAGCACACTGACTGAATTGGAGGAGGAGGTGACACACCTCCGAAATCTCCCATGATGGCACTATGTTTCTTGCACATGCGTGCAAGCAACATAAAAAGAGAAAAGCATGCACAACCAACCTCCCCCAAATGTGCTGCTGCCAAAACAACCACAGGGAAAACTACCAAAAACAGCACTGCACACCAAGGCTATGTTATTTTGCTGTAGTCCCAAACATGTAGAAAAATGTTGTGCCACACTGCCCCTACATATCGCCTTGCAATAAGTCTTACTACCTGATTATAAATTTCTCTACCGTGTTTGTGATTAAGATTTAGGTCATTCAGCTAAGTTTTTGTCATCAGGTCCCTGGGTACTGTGATTGAGTCCTGAGTCTGCTAATTTGGGTTTGTTGCATCATTCATTTCTAGTCTTTAATGTGGTAACCCACTAAGGTGTACATTTCTGTAATCAGAAACTAAAACACATATTCATACATATTAGCAGTACTTGAACATATGGAATGTACTGTAAATACATAGACTAAAGATTAAGTCATGTTTCCAATTGTTTTGTAAGATACCTCTATTATAAGTTGCAATGAATTACTGCATACATTTTCACAGCATATTTATTAATTCAAAAAAGATTAATTCAGATTTTTCACAGGACATTTATCAATTCAAAAAAGATTCATTCAGAGATTATCTAAGAAACATGATGTCCTCAGAAGCTCATATTCAACCAAGATGGGATATGTACCTCAAGTATTAGTTCATTCATTTTAATTGTGAATTGATACTGTAGTTAAGCAGTTTAGGTTTTTGTCTATGATTCCATGGATAGTGGGTTTGAATCCCAATGTCCCTTTAATCGGTAGAACATTTTTTTCCATTTTAACATTGTTTATAAATTCTAAAATAAAGACTATTAATGTGCCAATATAATTCCAATGAATTGACAAGTTTTTTTTGTGTAATAAATCTCTTTTGAAATCGATAGAAAGTGGGAATTCATTTTTTTTTTACTCCTTTTTTTCTTGGGGAACTGGCAGGTGGCTCCACCCCCTTCCTAAGGTGGGGGCCACATCTGGTCCCAGCCATCCACCAGGATCATCTTTGTCAAAAGGAATCTAGGGTATAGGAATAGAAAATGAACTCACAGTGCCAACGGTCAAGTTGCAATTTGTAGAGAAACACTTTCTCTTGGCTCACATATACTAAATAGACATTTATGATGTTCAAATATTTTTATATTCTGAGCATAAGAACAGTAGAAGAAAGACTGAAGTGTTGGATTAGGTCCAGAACCTAAGGGCCCACGTCATTGCTGAAAATAAACTTTGAGAAAATGTGGAACCTTAATCTTGTTTGGAGTGGCTAGTTCTTTCCAGAGTATTGCACTCTCTAACTGAGGCTAATTTTTCAGTTGATTCATCACCGTGATTTAGAATCCACCTCAAAGACCAGTTGCACAGGACTGATGTATCTGGGGAAAAATCGAATTACATGTCCCTATGTTGTGAAATTCCTCAGGGGTCTATTTTGGGACCCCTTTTATTCTGTCTGTTCCTGAATACTGCCACTACAGCTTGTCAGAATACTGAGGTCAACTTGTATGCCAACGATGTGGTCATATTTTGTGTGGGAGATGATATAGAGGATCTCTCTGTCAGGGTTTAGGTATCTTAAGTTGGTTCTTAATACCAAGAAAATCAAGTTGATGCTTTTCAGTTGTCCATGGAAGAAAAGTATGGGACCTTTGAACAACAGGATGCCAGTCCCTCAAGGGACAGAGAGTTTGAATGGCCAAAGTAACTACATATGACAGTAAGCAATCCTATCATACAACTAGTCATTGGCTTTCAACATGCTGCACAAGCCTTACTACACACAGTGGCTGTGTATACCCATTAAACAAACTCTTAACAGCATGTAATTATGTTTCTCTATTTCTGGAACAAGGCTATGGCAGTGGCACTAAGAGCAGCAGCAACACAAAATTCCCAAAATGTCAGTCTGAGTCCTGTGCTGTGTTGCCACCAGTACCATGAGTGCCACCACCTGCAGGAGAACCTCCTGCAGTTCAAGCTGCTAGCAACAGCCTTACTGCCACAAGTGCTGTGAGCCTGGTGGAGAAAGGGACATCTGGAATGCTGTTGGTGGTGCAACAGGAGCGACATGGTGCCATTTCAGATATGCTGCCTCTAGGCAAAAATAGTGAGTCATTAGATGAAGAGGGGGAGGAATACAGAATGAGGGGAGCCTAGGGTGGTGATAGTGATGAAGTAGAAGCTGGGGAGGAGGAACTTGAGGGGGTGGATGATGATGATGATGATGATGATAGTGTCATTGGTTCTTCCTAAGAGTCTGAGGCATGAAAGCTACAAATTGGAGCAAGGAGAGTTAGGGAGAAGCCCATGCAGTCTGTTCTCTTAATGGGCCAAGTGCAGCAGAGTCCTGCATCTAGATCCCACACACCTTCACCTGATTTAAGAACTGCAAAACTATAAACACAGGTGTCAATGACCCTGACTGCAATTCTTGTGGTCTCACAGACAAGGGCAAGGGTGTGAACATTCTTTGTATGGGATGTTTACATACTGGGCTCACAATGCTGTAGTATGCCATCTTAGCCATGTGCAAATGAGTTAGGTAAGAAGAGAAAACATGCTGGTATAGGTGGCCAACATTCACACATGAGAGCTAGGCATATGTCCCAGTGAGTAAACTGGTTGAAATTCACTTTGCAAATTAATTTGTGAAGTTGGCAAAATTTACTACCTGCCCTTTTTCTACTGTATGTGAAGTGACCAAAAGTTATTATCAAAGTTGCCACTTCATGATGACTTCACTGAAAAAGTACCACTTCCAGTGAAAAACTTCACAAAAATGGTAACATTCAAATTGGTGATGCCAATGGGAACTTTGCAGAGTGAATCGTGAGGTCAAATTTCTCCACTTTACCAGATTTTGGACAGCTTAGTAAAACTTCAAACATCAAAAGGGATCAGGTGCAGGTGTGGGTTCTTTAAAAAGTGTTAACAGGGATATCAACTCTGCAAAGTACAGTACAGTGCAACTTGTGGAGGAGGAGGAGGAGGAGCTTATTGAACCCGTGATGTAGCATTACCACAATTTAGTATGTGGTCATAGTGGCCAGAAATCATTCCAAGAGCGCAGCATGGCCCTGAACCAAACCCCTCTTTATGGCTGGAACATAACCAGCAATTTGACATCTGAATCTGAGTCCCCACAACCACAAAAGTACCCCAGGCAGCCAAAAGTAGCAACTGTTCCCATGAATACCTATCATCAGCAAAATACAGTTGCAGCAGTCAACCTTTACCAGCCTTGTTGCGGGCCACACTAAATATACATTGAATCATAGTATGGCATGTCAACTAAATACAGTCACAGACCAGATGCTTGTAACTGATCTGTTGTCTTACTCCTTTGTGGTGAATGAAGGATTCTGTAGATAGCTGGCCTGGGCAAGATCCATCTCAGACCTGTTTCTCCATCAAAGCTGCGTCAGAGTTTTATGATGCTGTAGCAGGCAAAGTTTTACATGCCTTGCAGCATCCAGTCAGTCTCTATATTAACATAACAACAGACATGTGGACATGTGGGCAACTGCTGCAATTTCGTACATGTGTATCACAGCACATTAGGTCTAGCTATGTGGAGTTGCAACTTACTTGTGACTGTAATGACGCGCAACAACCTGTTGCTCTACTGCATCTCCTGAGGTTCAGCAGCATGTTATGCTGACCATGAAATGCATGATTAAAACACATACAGGGCTTAATATATTGACTGCTTTGTTGGATGAAACTGACTCTTGGCTACACCCATTGTCCTTAAGAGTAGTTCATGTAATCTGTGGCAATAGGGTGAATATTATTAAATCAATAAGTTACGTTTTGCCTAAACCTTGTTGCGCAATAAATTTCTTGCACAACAGGATGTAAAAGAGCTGCTCATAGAAACATAGTAACACAGAATTTGAGGACAGATAAGGACCGCTTGGCCCACCCAGTCTGCCCATTTCCCTACCTGATGGATAAGCTGTAGATTCTAGTTAATCAACAGCTTACTTCCTCCACCCCAATTGCCTTATGCCTGGCCCATGCATTCTTGAATTCTCCCACTGTTTCTGACTCCACAACTTCCTCGAAAAGGCTGCTCCAGCATCCACAACCCTCTCTGTGAAAAAATACTTTCTAACATTACCTCTGAGCCGTCCCCCCTCTATCTCCAAATTGTGCCCCCTTGTTCTTGCACATCTCTTCCTCTGAAAGATACTACCCTCTTGTACTTTGTTAATTCCCTTGGGATACTTGAAAGTTTCTATTGTGTCCCCACTCTCCCTCCTTTCCTCATATTAAGCTGCTTTAGTCTCTCCTTGTATGTCTTCTGGTACAGACCCTGCACCATTTGGGTTGAACTCCTCTGAACAGCCTCCACTCTGTCTATGTCTTTGTGGAGATGAGGTCTCCAGAATTGCACGTGGTACTCCAGATGGGGTCTCACTAGCTGTCTGTACAGAGGGATAAAAACTTCCTGTTTTCTACTGTTGATGCCTCTCCCTATGCATCCCAGTATCCCCCAGTCCTCCTTACTGCCTTCTCACATTGCTTGCCCACCTTTAGGTCATCTGATATAATTACTCCTAAGTCTCTTTCGATTTTTGTTGTTGTTATTAACTCACCCCCCATTGTGTACTCTTCCCTTGGGATTTTGTTTCCCAGATGCATTACCTTGCACTTCTTTGCATTTAATCTGAGCTGCCACATATTTGACCATTCCTCCAACCTTGCCAAGTCCCTTTTCATTCTTTCCACCCCACCTTGTGTATCCACCCTGTTGCAGATCTTTGTGTTATCTACAAAGAGACATACCTTTCCTTCCAGGTGCTCTCCAAAGTCACTTATAAAGACATTAAAGAGGACAGGTCCCAGTACGGAACCCTGTGGTACCCCGCTAGTTACCCTCCTTTCTTCACTGTGAACTCCGTTTACTATGACCCTTTGTGTCCTGTTGTCCAGCCAGTTTTTTATCCAGGCTACCACCTTGGGACCCACTCCAAGGCTGGCTAACTTGCATATTAATCTTTTGTGTGAGACTGTGTCAAATGCCTTGCTAAAATCTAGGTAGGCCATATCCAAAGCCCCCCGGTCTACTACTTTGGTCTCTCAGTCAAAGAAATCTATTAGGTCTGTCTGACATGACCTTCCTGCTGTGAAACCATGCTGCCTTGGGTCCTATGCCCCACTGGCCTCTAGGTACTCAACAGTTCTTTCTTTCAGAAGTGATTCCATCATTTTCCCTACCACTGAAGTCAAACTAACTTGTCTGTAGTTTCCTGCCTCTGCTCTGCTCCCACTTTTGTGAAGTGGAATCACATTTGCCATCCTCCACTCCTCAGGTACCACCCCATCCTCCCATGATTTGTTAAAGAGAGTAGTCAATGATGTTACTAGTTCTACCCTAGTTCTTTTAGAATTCTTAGGTGAATCCTATCAGGCCCCATTGCTTTGTCCACCCTCAGTTTCAAGAATTCTTTCAAAACCCTTTCTTCTGTGAATGGACTGGTATCGACCCCCTATTCAGAGTTTCTCCCTTGTTTCGTTTAGGTACCTCCCCATCTCTTCCATTGTGAATACTGAGCAGAAGTATTCATTCAGTATCTCTGTTTTTTCACTGTCACCCTCTGCCTACATTCCTTCCCCTTTATTAAGACTCTGTATCCCTCCCTTGGTCTTTCTTCATTCTCTAATGTACCTATAAAAGGTTTTGTGATAGCAGATCTGAGGACATTTTGCAAGATCTGGAAAGGCCAAGGACCATCTGCGACAGCTGAAGATTAGAAATCTGCTGCCTCAGCACTGGTTGTGTTGAGATGGAATTCAACATGGTGCATGCTTGAAGGCTTGGAAAAGCAGCGACAAGCACCCAGTGAATGCATGCTACTACATATGTTGTAGTAGTAGTAGCTGTAGCTTTATTTCTATATGGTGTCCTTCCCCGGAGGCTCAGAGTTCCATTACAAGAGATCAAAATGACAGAACAGCAGCATCATAATAACATATAAACAATACTTATGTCAAGATTAAGTATCTAATAATACCTCATTAAAATATTACATAATTAATACTAATCAGATAACGATTTAGTATTGGAGACCATCTTAAAAACAGGGACTCTCAGTCCCCCAAAGCTTGTGCAAAGATAAAGGTTTTTAGACCCCTTTTAAAGGCCTCCCACTGAGGGGGCCTTCCTCAGGGCCCTCAGAAGAGAATTCTAAAGGACCGGGCCTGCCACTTCAAAGGCCTTTTCCTGCAAGGTTTTAAGCCTGTCCCTGGGAATGACAATGATGCCCGCCTTAGAAGAGCAGGGAGGGTGTGAGGACAAGTTAGGATACAGAAGATCAGACAGGTAACCTGAGCACAGCCCATGTACAGCCATAAAAGTTAGTAAACCAACTTTAAAGACAGTAAGTGTAGTTCACACAGCACTGCGGAGACATGACTTGATCTTAAAAGGCCGTAACCTAGCAGCTGCATTCTGCACTAACTGCAACAGGCACAGCATACCTTCATTGACCCCAAGGTAAAAAGGGTACAGTGATCAAGCCTAGAAGACACTAGTGGGACCATGTCACCAGGAGAGATAAGGGATTTAATCCAGCTGATGTACATTAGATGGTAAAAGCCATTCTGGACTACTGCTGCCACCTGAGACTCACATGTTAGCCCTTTGTCCAGAATAATTCCCAGATTTCTTACCTTCAAAGCAGTCACAAGCCCAGGGGGCCTGAGCAGAGTCCAGTTTCCCTCCTGACAACTGCTACCCCTCCCCCACAACATCGCTCCACAACATGGTTCCACCACCAGAATGTCAATACTGCCTAATGATCCTACCCAAGGGCATCATGTACATTGCAAAACAACATGGGTGAAAGGACCAAGCCTTGGGGTATGCTACTTGGCAGGGCTAGCAGGAGTGAACAGAAACTACCCAACACTACAGTCTGTGTCCTGCCACAGAGATAGGACTCAAGCCAGCAGATAACTTTGCCGTTGAGTCCTACATACTCTTTGACCTGATCCAATAACAGCCAATGGTCCATGCCATCAAAAGCTGGAGACAGATCAAGGAGAATAAGAACTGACTTTTCTCTCCTATCTCAAACCCTGAGTAGGTCATTGTGCACCCTGACCAGTGCAGTCTCTGTGCTATGCCTTGATGTAAAACAAGACTGGAGAGGCTTATACAGCAGGTGTACATCAGCTGGTGCCACAAAATAAAAGGACCCAACAACCCTGTTATAATGTAGGTCATCACTGCTTCCTCTGAACCTATAGCACATGCTGCCAACACCTCCAAGGTGTCCACTGCTCTTCCCGAGCACCATTCATGAACCCACAGTGCCCCTTCTACACACCTGCACACCAGCCAAACATGCAGCTCCACGTGGGGGTGGGCTGGGGACAGGCGTGGGGGTGTTCCACACTCCACGCCATTCATGAAGGCACACATGCCTTGTGCTGGGGGGTGATGGCTACACCTTCTGCAGGCAGCCGTAAATGTTATGCGCTCCCCTGGAGGCCACCGCTGGTCATGGCAGAGATGGTGGGGGTCAATGGACCCCTTACTGTGGCCTCCCCTGTCATTGGGGTACATTTCAGAAGGTGGGGGACAGTCATCTGGGGTTCCCCCACACCTCGGTGCGATGGGCGCAAACGCACCCATCAACAACATGGTGTCCAATCAGTGCAAGGGATCCAGTGAGGGTCCAAGGATGGGCAGCAGATTGGCTGCCCGGCCTGTTCCACAGCTCTACACCTGCCCACCCTATAAACCTGCATGCTGGGGAGGGGCCGGGGCCATGTAAGGAAGCCAGGCAGGGACCAGTGTTCATGAATGCAGTCCCCGCATGGATCATGGATCTCCCGTGGGTGTGAAGCTGTGCAGTTGGGGGCGTGCCATTAACACGTACCCCCTCCCTCGTTAGTAAATAGGGCTCATTGTGAATGTATTAGGATTATATTACCACATATCTTTGATGGTAAACAGCACAGCAGTGTACCAAAATTATTTAACTTTTCATGGTGAGCATGGACCTGAACAGGGCATTTTTTAAACATCAAACTCTCATATCTTGGTTCAGGAAGGAAAGAAAACAAAAATGAGCACATTGATGTTTTTCAGAAAAACATTATTGCTGAAGAAAACTATATGGTGACTAACAAATACTGCTGCTTTAATGATTTTCTTTCCTCACTTTTCTTTTTCCTTCCATGTAAGAGAAAGTAATGGAAAATAGACAGAGAACACACTGTATGACGCTTCAAAGTGAGTTTGTGTCTATTCATTTTACACATTATGGGCCCGATTCTCAAAGGCCTTAGAGTGATGCAAGGTGCCTGCATCAAAGTCTTCTGACACAAGTGACACCTTGCATCAAAAGATGCACCAGGAGCTATTCTAGAAAGCAGCCTGTGGTAAACACAGCCTACCTGCACCACAGGTTGCTTGCGCCAGCCCTATGCACAAAAAGGGGCTGCGACAGGGCACTAGGGGGCTTGTGGGAGATGCAAGCTGCCACATCCCCTAAATCAGTATTCTCAAAAGTCCCCCAGAGGACCACTGTCTAAGCACCATTAGACCAGCCAGGGGCTGGTCTAAGTGTACTTGGATGTCATAGAAACATAGAAACATAGAAACATAGAATTTGACGGCAGATAAGGACCGCTTGGCCCACCCAGTCTGCCCATTTCCCTACCTACTGGATAAGCTGCAGATCCTAGTTAACCAGCAGCCTACTTCTTTCTACCCCCACCCCCAGAATTGCCTTATGACTATCCCATGCATGCTTGAATTCCACCACTGATTTTTGACTCCACAACCTCCTCCCGAAGGCCATTCCATGCATCCACAACCCTCTCTGTGAAAAAATACTTCCTTAAATTACCTCTGAGCCCCCCCATCTTCAAATTGTGCCCTCTTGTTCTTGCACACCTCTTTTTTTGAAAGATGCTACCCTCTTGGACTTTGTTGATTCCCTTGAGGTACTTGAAAGTTTCTATCATGTCCCCCCTCTACCTCCTTTCCTCGAGGCTATACATATTAAGCTCCTTAAGTCTCTCTTCATATGTCATCCGGTGCAGACCCTGCACCATTTTAGTTGAGATTGCGCCAATGAGCTCCCAGTTAATTAAATGCCCCCTTCTCCAAATCCCTGGTGGTACAAAAAGCAATCCCTGGTAGTCTAGGGCACCACTCCAGCCCTGATCCCCGACTGTAACAAAAACAATCCCTGGTAGTCTAGGGCACCCCCCCTACCAGCACCAATCCCTGATTGTAACAAAGATGATGCCTGGTAGTCTAGGGCCCCCCTCAGCACCCATCACTGATTATAACAAAGATGATCCCTTCCCCCGAGCCCCAATCCCAATGCCCATGAATGTAAGTTTCTGGTAGTCTAGTGGTCTCCCACCCCCTTCCCAGTTAGGTGCCTCACCGCCCCCCCATCACTAGTTAGCACAGCACAGCCCTCCTCATCATCTCGGTTACACCGATTGAGTTATCAATGAATGCATACTGTACAGTACGCATTCACTGATTGCTCAGTTGGCAGCCAGCCAAGGAGGTATGAGGAAGGCTGTGCTGGTCGATGGCTCTGGGATGGGGGCTGGCGGGTGGGGCTCTGCAAACTGGGGAGGCGGGTGGGAGGACTACTAGACTACCAGGAAAGTTTGACATATTTTCATGGGGATTGGGATTGGGGTGGGGTGCCCTAGATTACCAGGGATCATCTTTTTACAGTCAGAGATTGGGGCTGGGGGTTGCCCTAGACTATCAGGGATTGTCTTTTTTACAGTCAGGGATTGGGGGTGCCTTAGACTACCAGAGATCGTCTTTGTCACAATCGGCAATCAGGGCTGGGGCGGGGGTGGTGCTTGCTATCAGACACCTGTCCATGGTGCTATTTCTGGAGGGCCGACCCATGACTTAGAGCAAACCTTTGTGATGTGCTGTCTGTTTGGCACAGGGACAAGTTTGCCACAAGCTTTGGGACTTTGACACTGTGACCCTACCCAATAGAGAATCGGGCACAGTGTCTCTAGCACACCAGCAATTGGAGCAAACCATCTTTGGCGCAGCTTGCATCGACTTTTGTGAATTGGCCCCTTTGTCTTAGATCTGCCAAACTGTAACCAGTGCCAGCCATCCACAATCCCATCTTCACATTGACGTGGACTAATAAAGCGTATCTACTTTGATGCTGCTTCCTATGCTCCATCCTCCTTCTTCTGCTCCAACAATACCAACATATGCTTCCACAAAATGAAGACAATCTGGCCTCCAAATCCAGTGTAAATGCTAGTCAACAAGTAACAAGATGCTGCTGCTTGGTACTCCCTCCTACTCCTGTGCCAGTAATAGCACCTTGAGCTTGCACAAACTGAAGACAACATGACATCTGGATCCAGCATACAGGCTGAAGGTACAGAAACTGCGTGGGTTAATTGCTGATATTGATTTTAAACCATTGCTTGTAAGTACTGTATGAATTCTTGTTTATTAACATTGTATACAGTATATTTTTTGTTTCTCACTAGGATGTTCTCTATGTAGCTCTATGGCAACCTCCAGGGACGGATTAAGATTGAAAAGGCCTCGGGGCATTTTCAAGCTGAAGCCCCCTCCCCAACATTGAAAGTATGAGATTCCTTCCTTTTACTGAAAGTGAGTAATATAAATGAAACATAGGAGCAAGCTGACTTCTCCTACTCAAAGCTTCTTTGACAGTTTACGATGACTCACTTACTCCTCCGTGTTGCAGCCTTGGACATACATAGATATATATTGCATGTGTTTTACTGTCAGTATCACCTAATCTTCACTTAATGATTTAATAACCCAACCCACAGACAATGAAAAGAGCATCCCCTAACAACATGCAAAATGATGGAAGCTGGAATTTCGTCTCCTCAGTCTACAGACACCTGGTCTTCGCTGCCACACCACCCACCTCCCCTTCCTAGTCAAGTAGGCTCCTGGTCCCATTACAGATAACACCACCAACAAAGAGCTTGAGTCCCCACCCCCAAACAATAATAGGTTGTGCTTGGCAGCTGAATCCTGGTAGTATGCATCCCTGATAACTGTCTTGGCAGCATTCTACTACAGTACAGAAGAGTCTATTATATCCTCCTCATATTCATTATCATGAAATACATCTCTTAGCCTGCCCGGTGATGCTGAGGGCTGAGGCGCTGGATGCCTTACCTCGCGCCATGCTGGTGACCCGAATTCACGAACGGACTCAGGTCATTTGGGGGTCAGCTGGGGGACAAAGGATAGTGCATCCGGAGGACTGCTCTTCTTCCTCAGGGTGGGAGGATTTGCACAGTGTGCTGTCGACCGACACCCAGCAGTGGCTGGGGGTTGGCATAGGCATGCAGCCATGAAGAGGGGTTGGCCCACATCCAGGGCAATTGGCTACCTCCATGGAGGTGGAGAATGCCTCCCCACCCATTGCACGGACATGGGTGCAGGAGAAAATGGTGGAAAAATCTGGGACCTGGCAGGACCCATGATGGCCCAGTCACTCCGGTAAGTCTGCTCACGGTTCTAGGTTTGACTTACCAGGGGGGGACACACTGGCACTCTTCATCCTGGCCCTACCATGGAGAGGGAATCCATGAGGGAATTCTGGGGATGGACGGATGGAGTGACCGAGGGACCAGAGGATAAATGCATATGGAAAAAAATAAATAAATGCATCTCTTGTATTTTTTCTCATGAGTGTTATGACATTCTATACATTTGCCCTTGTAAACCCTTCTCACTCACATACTTTTTCGATAAGTGCTAGCTAGTGCTCAGATAACATCAATAAACTCACTAGGAGGAATATGTGCATTTATGCCTACCAGTCAGACTCTAGTTATGGCAGGCTGGCCTGACAGATCACAGACTTGTTGAGTGCTGCACCGGCCCCTGCATGCACTGGCACAGCTTTTTCCTCTTACCCTCAGTCTCAGCGCACTATACTGCTCTGCCTGTGCTGCACCTCAGCACTGCCACATGGCTGGCAGCCATGAGTAACACACTGCCCCGCAGCCCTGACTCAAATCTCCAGTCCTGTCCAGTCTCTCTCTCTGTCCCTCTCTCTCAGCAGCTCGGCCTGCAGCCGAGACACTGCTCACTCTACACGTTTCTCCCCTTTCCTCCTCACACAGACACTGACATTACTGGACTCTTTAGCTGGCCATGACTGTGAGACTGTGTCAGACTGGCAGGGACTACTCTGTCTCAGTAGTTAGTGTCCATCAATTTCTGTGACAGTCGGTCTAACTCAGTGCTTTAATACCCCTCCCGCCAGTGCTGCGCGCAGACTTCAGGCGAGACTCCCTTTGGTGGGCACGAATGACCTCTCACCTCTCCCACATGTTTTTGCCATCAAATAATAGCAGCCTGCGCTATGCCTGTGCACAGTCACAATTTGGTCTCCACCATCTCCTAGCAACAGATGGTTATGGATCGGGGCTATGAAAATATGAACAGTTTTTCTTTAAGATTGTCAGTGGCACATGCACGTGTGCGTAGGGAGCACAATCCTGCTATGAATCCAAGGGACCAGTGGGCCTGGGCACAGTAGGAACGGTAGGAAAAAAATAACAAAGGAATGTTTGTTATAGGAGGGCGAGTGGCCACCCCAAGAACTCAGGTTCCCAGGACATTGCCCCATTTGCTCCTCTGTTAATTCGGCCTTGGCAATCTCAGTCCAATGACTGGATTGCCAAATGGCAGGAAAACACCTGTGGCCATGGAGGACAGCACACCTCTTTATAGCCAAACTGCAGAATAAAGGAAATGTATCCTATTAATTACGTGGTATCAACAAAAGGTAAGTCACCTCTTATTCCAAATAAGAATAGTTTGCTAAACTGAGTCCTGTAGCCCACATTGTTTTAGATGAGAGAGAATGTTTCTGTATTGGTCTAGGGCATACTGTGATAGTAATTCTTGCATCTTTGTATAGCACATAGGGCTTTCTAAAGAAGTGATGTCATTATGATGTCACTGATGACAGGTGTCAAAATGATAGGATATTGTCTTTCTACTAGCCACTCTGACTGGGGCAGTGTGCTAGGTGGATCTCCCAACTGAGCTGGATATTTAATCTCTATTTAAAATGATCTTTCTTACTCATGTACTTTAATGGACGTTGATTGCCAAGTTGTGAACCGAGAACTGATAACTTGCTGCATCTTTAATATACTGCTGCCATTTTAAGTCACCACTTATTTGCAGTTTATGCATGCACCTAGAACTATTTGCAGTAAAAGAAAGCAACAGCAGACACTTGTATGCGATATTTATTTGATCCTAACTGTGTATTTGTCTGAAGAGCATTTTAATTTGTGCACTGTATTGTACACAATAATCTGTCTCCCCCATCCTCCTTCAATGCTAGACTGTGCCTCCATAATACATATGCAAGCAAACCTGGTTTGTGGTACTAGCGTAAATGTCAGGCAGCCTCACATAAATGCATGCACAGTTGCCATTTTGTTGTGCTACAGTGGTGTCGCCACTGATATGATAATTAATCCACCAGAATTTACAATGACAGCCAGTTCCTTCATTATCACATCCCGTGACTTGAATGGCACCACCTTCACTGCAAAGTGCTGCATAAATGTCTCATATGAAGTTACTGCCTGAAGGTTTGCAAATCTAGCTAGCTTCACCAAAACATTTTCAAAGCTTCACAAAGAGCGATGTTAGTGACTTTGCACCAACTTCATGAGGAAAGCAAAACTTCACATTTCGGCTATGGATGGTATGAGGGCAGTAACTGAAATGTTACATAACTTGTATAAACATGCTCAGTGGCAGATTGCTACTTAGCTGAGAAAATAGCAGCAATAATTGCAAAGTGCACTGTATTTTTACTGAGGCATCAGAGAAACAGACAATTTTCTTTATGGATAGACAGGTGGCCCTTTACACAATGACAAGAGTGAGAGGGTTCAAGTCCATGCCATGCCATGCCATGCCATGCCATACCATACCATACCATACCATACCATACCATACCATACCATACCATACCATACCATACCATGTGAACATTTGCCCAATCTCCATACTACCTCCCCTCTCAAAGGCCCTAGAACGTATTGTAGCAGACCAGCTCACCGACTATCTGAACAAATATAACATTCTCTGCAGGCAGCAATATGGCTTCAGAAGAGGTCATAGCACATCCTCTGACCTACTTGAATTCACTGGTGCCATCCACAGCTCTCTGGACAACGGACAACTAACTGGAGCTATCTACATCGACCTGACCAAGGCATTCAATACTGTCCACCACTGCCTCCTGTTTGTCCAGCTTAGAAATGCTGGGCTCTCCTCTGACTCTATTACTTGGTTCAAAAGCTATCTTGAAAACTGGTCTCAACATGTAAAAATCGCGGATGTGCTCTCTGATGCCAAATCTGTTCACTCTGAAGTTCCCCAGGGCTCTGTCCTGGGCCCCTTCCTCTTCAGCTTGTTCCTTAACACACTACTGGACTCCTGTTCAGAACAAATCATACTACAGGCCGATGATACGGTAATCCTTGCCTCCCACCAGGACCTGAATCTGCTGCAAGACAACCTCCAGCACAGCTTTTCCTCGGTTGAGAGCTGGTTTATAAAGCACAAAACTGATCCTTAATCAGAAAAAAAAACCAAAGCCATGATTTTCAGCAGCTCCCATAATAAACATAAGGATCATCACCTCTCCGTTATCTCCAGACAAGGTATCGCACTGAAACAGGTCCTAACCTTCAAATACCTTGGGATTATCCTTCAGTCTCACCTCTCTTACGCTGCCCACATAAATAATGTTGCCAAAGCTGCAAATTCCCACCTGAGCTTACTGTTCTGCCACAGGAAACACCTAACCCCTGAAGTCCTGGCTGTTGCCAGCCAGAGTTCTATTGTTACCATTATTGACTATGGCCTTATCATATATGGCTCTGCTACCGCGCTCAAATGTGTATCCACCTCCCTCAACAAGGCTTGTCGACTCATCACTGGCTCTCAACGTCTCACACACACTTGTGACCGCATACTCAAACCAGATGGTTGCAACTTGCCAATCGAATAAAATACCAAACTTGCATTGTTGCAAAGAAAATAATGTTGGGCCTTGCACCTCCTGGAGTCTGTGCTCTCCTGCAACCCAGAAACAACAACCGCAACACCAGGGGGTCGAAACCACAGCTTCTTCAAATCCTCCATTGTCACACAACCCAAGGTCAAAGATCCTTTGCTTATAGAGCCCCCGCTGGCTCAATGGACTTCCCAGTGACATCACCTTCACACCGTCACTCGGCTCTTTTAAGTCAAGGCTCCGCCTCTCATTCATTGCCTCCAGCTCCTGTGACTGCCTTGACTAAGCAGACCTCCCATCTTGTGGTTCCGTCACCGTAGTTGCCCTGGAGGTCCACCATATCTATAGCACTTTGCCTACACCTTGCCCCACTACTTGCACTTACCCTGTCAGCCTCAGACAATGCCACCTGGCTGCTCAGCTCCCACCTTGTTTTCCACCCTCCCCTCTCCCCTTCCCCCACCACCCTCCTACCCCTTCACCCTTGACCTCTTCTTCTTCCTCTACTTCAACTTCTCTTCTCTTCTCTACCTCCTTAAACTTCTTGCTCCCCCTACACCCACCCTCCTCTTTATGTCTTTGATTCCCCCTCTTTCTTCTAGTTTACACTAATTCCCTGTAACTTTAAGTATTGAAAATGTTTCCTCCTTCAAGATTTATACTACCTTCATGTTTGTCCTGCTGTAATCAATGACGTGGAACCTTTGTAAAAGAGCCTCGGCTCAAAGGTACTTGTAATCCTAGAACTAAATAAGTAAAATAAATACCATACCATACCATACCATACCATTCCCACCAGGCACAGGCAGCAAAACCACCAGAGCACACTTAAATAGAATAAGCAACAGAGAAGAAAGAAAGAGGCCACGCAGTGAAAATCAAAGTCTGGGACAACAGAAGTCCATTCTGCAGGGCAGCATACTCAAGTTTTATTTATAACACCATATCGTGCTCAATCCCTCCAGTTCAGATTGGTCACAGGGCCATATAGACCCCCTTATGATAGACAAGGGGAATGAGAAATAGAGATAAATGATGCAGTGCAATAAGAAAAGCTGTTATTCCTGGCAGGTAGGCTCCAGCTCACAGAATGAGTGCACTCCAACTGTCAATGCAGTCCAAAATAGATTGACAATGTGCTGTCACCTCAGTATCCTTGAGAGAGAGTCTTATGACTTATTTGCTGAGAAAGACTGAAAGACAGAGAGAGACAGAGAGAGAGAGAGAGAGAGAGAGAGAGAGAGATGCATTGTTAACTGTGAGATACCAAGAAAACATACATTGTTGTTAAGACTGTGGCTTTAATTCTTTTTTTTTTGTTTTGTTTATTTCTTTCAGCCTTACCTCATCAGCTGGGGTGTTCCTATGGTGCACCATATCAGGTCTTCGGCTGGCAGCTCCTGCATCGGACACCACGCCTGAGCTACCAACTCCTTACCTTCACCCTCTCTCTAGGCCACATCATGGTCTCCAGTCGTGGAAGGCCAAGGGGTCAGGGCCAGAGGGAGCTTCCAGGAGCGGTCGGTGCAACGCTGCCACCCTACCCTCATGCGCCGGAGGATTCAGCAGATTTTAACCATAAGTCCCCCTCTCAGCACGGGCATGCAATGACACCAATGACACAGTGGTATGCGCTCCCTTACACCACTCATCAGATGTCTGCTGTGCCAACCCTTTCTTGCTCTGTGACTCGCCCTATCCCCCAGCCACCACTAGGAGCCAGCACATGCATGGGTGTCCCTCCCAACCCTCCTCAGAGGAGGAGAGCAGTCCCTGGAATGCTCAATCCTCCTCCAACCCCCGGATGACCCCTGATGACCTGAGCTCGTTCCCAAATCCAGGTTGCCAGTGTGGTGTGAGGTCTGGCATCCAGCGCCTCAACCCTCAGCGCCACTGGGCCGGCATGGCTTTAGTTCTTTTGTTCTTTTGTTGTAACATCTACAGTATGTTGATCCAATAAAAGGTATCAAACCATTTGCTTCTGGATCTGTTCTTACTAGAACCTATACGGCAACTACACTATTTGTTTGGCTTCAGTTAAGGAATATGACAAGATGTAAGAAAACTGGTTAAACTTTGAAAGACACAAAAGAGACATTAGAAAAAAGATTATGAAATTGTGTTTTAAAAGTGTCAGCATGCCAGTGAAAGAGTATATCTTTCAGTCAAGCTTCCTTCTTATTTGGGATTATGAAGCCACCAACCCCACCTATAATGAAGAATTTTCTCCATGTGAGAATTCCAGTTCCATGACTGTTTAATGCACTTCTGATGCTACTGTGCCTGTGTCATCCCATTCAATTGGTGTGAATTCTCCATACTTCTGTTTCATGGAATGTGGTGTGAATTAATTGAAATGAATGTTAGCATACTAACATTCCTAGGAGAGAGGCTGGTATGCCAGTCAGTGACGATGGCCCCTGCTGCACTGAAGGCCTACTCTAAACTGACACTGGAGGGGGACAGCTCAGCTACTTCATTGCTACTGATGCCAGTACAGGCCAATCAGTAGCTCTGGAGTTCCAGTACATCAGGGGCTCATCATTTATAGTAAGGTGCTTGGTGTCTGCCAAGTACACATCCACCATTTTTTCAGTGACCAGAAATCTGATGTCTTCTTCTACCTCCTCCTTATCATATTTCTCCAAGCCAACCTGAGACAATAGTATCCACAATGGACTGGTTGGAAGTTTCCATTTCTGAAAACGTGAGGTTGATGCCTCTTTCCATTTGGGTTCAGCCAGTGGTCAGTTTCATACAAAAGTATAGATAAGATTTTTTCTTAGTGTGTGATACAAACATGGGCATCATAGCCAATGTACAATGCTGTGGAATGTCAGAAGAAGTGCTGCTGGTGCTATCGGATTATCTACATTTGCTACCTGCGTCATATGTTACCCTAGGAACTTGTGCCCAGTGTGCTGTGGGACAAACAAGGGAGCTCCCCATTGTCCCTCTCTTGTACAGATATCTGCACTTACAGTAGTAGCCACAGCCATTGCCAGCTATTTCCAGATATTTTGCGAAATTTCTAAAGAGTTTCTCTCTGCTGCCCCTTCTGTAGAAATGGAGAAAGCATTAGATATATCTGGAAATATTACAGAAATTTCAGGAAATAGCTGGCAGTGTCTGTGGCTGCTACTGTAAGTTGATAAAGGCAGAAGCTGAATGTGGCATCGAATAACTTACTGCACATGAAACTGTGCTATAGAGTTCAAGAACTGCACAATGAAAAAAGTAGGTCTGTCTGGGCAGCTGCCATTTTATGAAGGGCCTGGACATCAGTACATGGAAACCTTCATTCTCAACAAATGTGTAAAGCAGCATGGCTAAGGCCAGCATCTTAGTCACTGCAACATTTGTTTCCTGGGACATGGCGTAGTTTGGGGGTCATATTTGGCATTATGCTACACAGTTGTTTTAGACTGTGGGCTGTAGCGATTTGTAGAGTTGTGACGGAGCTTTTCTTAAACTGCTGGACATGATGACGTGGGGTAACATGCAACTCAGGTATCAGTAAAGAAGGGGTCAAAAAACTTTTCATTTGGCAACTGTACTCCTAATGATGGGAATTTCAGTCAGGTTGTTCCTTACTGTGGACTGTAAGGCTGCCACTGGTGATGGTGCATCCACTACTAGGCAGCACAGCCTCCACCTTTTTCTTCTCAATAACGTTCTCGTATTCATCAATACTGACCTCCTCCTCTCCTTCCCCCAACCATGTATCAGTTTGGAATGCATTTTCATACTCTCACTAACAAGTTTTGATGAGTCCCTACCAGCTGCTGCTAACTTTCAGTGTAAAATCCACCTTGCTAGGTGCCTTGTCTTCAGCTGTCTATGTTGTCCTCCTGCACTAATTTGACTCAACTTTTTACCATGGCTCCTCCTGGCCTAGCAATGTTCAAATATGGCCACCATCTCATCCTCTGTATCTAAACATAGAAGTCCCACACTAAAGATTTTGATGCCTTAGGCTTGACATTATATGAGTGGATAGTCATTGGATCAATAGTAGGTATTTGGTAGACTTTTCTCATGTGTGCTTTACTAGATGCACCTTATTAAGCAGGTTTTCCAGATTAAGGGAGTTTTATTACTGCAGTTGTTCTTCCAGGTGTTTCATCTGTACCACTATCAGTTTTTTCAAAGCACCCTCCTCCCTCTTCTTCCTCCTCTTAGACTTCCATAAGGGAGCCTCATAGTCATCCACATCTTTCTTTGCACTCTGTTTCCTCCTCACTCTCACGTGCGACCATTTACAGAGCCTCCTGTACATCTACTACCTTCTCTGTAACTGGCTCAATCAGCTGCAGCATAACTGCCATTTCTTCAGGGACCCCACTAGCCACAGCACCCATCCTCTCATCCACCACCAAAGCTGCACTAAGTTTCATTGTTTTATTACTACCCATGCAATTCCTCCAGCTGCTTCCCTCAAGCAGCACAGCTGCTGCAGTCTCTAAAATGTAGTAACATAGACCTTCTAGGCAGAAAAAAGCCCTTTGGCCCATTGTATCTGCTCCATAGCTACCTGTCTAATGTGGAATGTGAGCACTCAAGTGGCCTCATTCACCTTCCTCCCTTCCCTATTTTGTACTGTCTTTACTAAGCCTACGTATGTGTCCTGCCCACATTTAAACCCACCCACTGTCTCTACACAGGCAACATCTTCCAGCAGCTTATTGCACCGCTTCACCACTGTCTCAATGAAAACAATGTTTCCTAATGTCTTTATTAAATTAACTCCCCTTCTGCTTCATGGTGTTTCTTCTTGTGTTTGTTCACACTCATTTTGAACAAATACACACTATCTACTTTCTTCACCCAGTGGAGCTATTTGTATGTTTCAGTCATGTCCCTCTCTCCCTCCTTATCTACACTGAATCCATATTTAGATCTGACAGCCTGTCTTCATAAGGCCTTCCCTGTTGTCCTCAAAACATCCTTGTAGCTGTCCTCTGTACTGCCTCCACCCTGTTCCTGTCCTTATCTAAATGTGGTTTCCAAAATAGTACATGGGGTTTGTTCTTCCAACAGGCCTTAGAGCGATGCATACTGCATATAGTATGAGCTCATTAACACTGACTGACAGCTTAAAGTAAGCTGTCATTCAATGAGCACATACTGTATACAGTATGCACTCTTTGATAGCTCTATCTGCCGGGGTGGGGGGTCCACTAGATCACCAGTGAGTGGGTTACATGCACTATACAGGGGTTCAGGGACAGAGTGTGGGGGCTGCTAGATACCAGACAAATGTTTATATTTTCTATACAGGGGATCAGGATGGGGGGTAACACTGGACACCAGAGACTATGATGTCAGTGTCGGAAGGGTTCTCAGGTGAGGTGAGGGACCACTGGATACCAGGGAAATATTTTTTGTACATCGAGTGGATGTTTGGGTGGAGGGAGGGACCACTAGCTACCAGGGACATATTTTATAGATACCGGGTGAATAATCGGCTGTGGGGAAGGATCCCTAGCCACCACGGAAATATTTTACAGATATCGGGCAAATGATCAGGTGGGGGAGGGACCACTGGACACCAAGGACATTTTTTTTTATTTACTGGGTAGATGATCTTGTGGGGGGAGGAACCACTGGACACCAGGAAAATGTATCTTTTTAATATCAGGTGGTGATCGGTGATCAGCGGGGGGAGACCACTGGCTACCAGGGAGACTACTGTTTTTTCTCTTGGGCCAGTGATTGCCGGGGGGGGCACCACAGTACCTCCAGCAACCAATAGGGTTGTGCGGGATTAATCTAAGGTCTTGACTGGCGGTATTTGCTTCGCACAAGGGGACCCACAAAAGTCCCTTGCATGGAGCAAATGCTTTGTGAATGTAACAGCGCCGATATGCAGATCCCCTCCATACTTTGCCCCCATGGAAATCCAGTTTCTGTGCACAAACTGGGCTTTTGTGAATAACACTTTGGTGCAAAACCCAGTTTGTGCCACACAACCCAGGTTTGCGCTGGGGCAAGTTTTGTGAATCTGGCCCCAGATCTCCAACCAGGCATTACAGCTTAGTAGTTAGAGCAGCAGTGTGAATGAGAATAATATATACCAGTTAGCAGACCTGTGTGTGAAATTGAGTTAGACAGCCACCCACTATGTGTTTTTTGTCAAAAGGCAGGCAGGTACTAGAACTCTTTCTGACCACTCTTCTGTTTCTGACCACCATGTATAGTTACAGTAATCAGTTACTTTTATTTCTCAACTGGCACCACTGTGTTTAGAAATGTCTCTCAAATATGAATGAAGAAGAAACACTCCACCAATAAGTAGGATCAGAATATAAGAAACAGCACCAACCAGTCAGACACCATTTCACTACTGCTACTACCCCTATCAGAGGTAAAAACAGAACTACCAGCATTGAGACCAATCTGGTGAAGACATGTATACCAAAAAGGTCTGCTCAAAAAGAGAAATAGATTAATGTCTGAGAACAGGACTTGTCTGCTGCAGTTGCTTCCAGTACAGTGACATGCACTGGCTGCACCTTCCACCCACCCCCTGACAGTGATTTGGTCCAAAGGCACGCAACTCCCAGAGCTGTCTTTGTAACCACTCTCCAGTGTCTGATTTTTACTGCTGCAGTGGGCAGAGCCTGCAGCCATCTTGCTGTAGCTGGAAAAAAACGGGATACCGAAGCACAGATTTGGAGTTGTAGTACATGGTTTCACAACTCCAAACCTCTCCACTCACCCCCCCATGGGTGTACTACTTTTGCTCCTGTCACTCACCATGACCCGTTGTCATGCATGTGCAACTTCACTTTCGCAGTTGCGGTGAAGTCATGAATGCACAATGAACTCACGGCAGAACATTCTGCCATGCCTAAGGTGGCCACCAGAGCTCATAGCACATATACAACTTCACTGCAGTTGCAGAAGTGAAGTTGCACATGTGCAACTGCTCATGCATGCGCAATGAGCACCAGTGGCCATCTTGGACATGGTAGACTGTGCTGTGTTCTACCGTGAGCTCAGCTAGCTCGGCTGAAGCTGTATCGGCTCTGGCCAGAGATTGTTTTAGAAGGGAATTCTGTGTGTGTATAGCTAGTTCTATTTCTCAACAGTCACAAGCACCACTTTGTTTAGCAATGGCTGTTGGTTATGATGAAGACACACACCACCATTAGGAAGAAACAGAATGTAACACAAGAGCACCAGTCATTTTGAAAATCACCACTTCACCACTGCTACCACCACTACTATCGGGGTGAAAAAAAAAGAACTACCAACATTTAAATCAGTCTGGTTAAGACATGATCTGCTCAGAATGAGAAAGAGACTGATGATTCAGAATAGGAACTTTTTGCCACCGTTGCTGCCAATATAGTGTCATGTACTGGCTGCACCTCCCACCCACCCCCATGTTGATGATTTGGTCCAAAGGCAGGCAAGTGCCAGATCTCTTTGTAACCATTTTCCAAAGGCTAATGTTTTAGAAGGGAATACTGCTTTTATAGCTATCTCTATTTCTCAGCAGTCAAAGGCACCACTTTGCTTAGCGATGGTTCTCGGTTAGGAAGAAGGAACACACCACCATTAGGAAGAAACAGAATGTAAGAGAAAAGAAGCAGCAGCCAGTCACTACTTCTATAGCAATAAAGCAATCTGTGATTGCAGACCCTTCCTTTCTTAGTTTGTGGGGCAAGAAAAATGATAAAACCCTGAGACTGGAGGCAACAAAGCAACTATGAGACAGTAAACCATGCCTCTGGGGCCAGAAGAAAATGATACCCTGAGACTGAAGGCACTAAAGCAACTATGTGACAGTAAATCCTGTCTCTGTGGCCAGAAGAAATGATACTCTGAGACTGGAGGCAATAAAGCAAACATGACAGTAAACCCTGCCTCTGGGCCAGGACTAATGATATCCTGAGACTGGAGGCAAAAGCAACTAAAACATAAACATTAAACCCTGCTTCTGAGGCCAGAAGACATATCCTGAGACTGTAGGCAATCTCAAAACCTATCTTTATTATTTTGTGGGACTAGTACTGCTACTGACACTAACAGGGGAAGGAACTAAAGTCTGAGACAGTAGGAGAAGGAAGTCACATTCCAATAATTAAAGAGAGCTGTAATGTTATGTACTCTGTTCTCAAAAGATGTGGGCCTTGCCTGCAGAATGCTATTTTGACATTTGTAGTATGATGCGTTGCTAATGCTACTGTTCACAATCATAAGTAGACACAGACATTGGAGGAAATTGTTTCTGAGTGGCTCTGAGTATGGTCTAAGAAGAACTGAGACTTGCCTCCCCAGGGTGCACCCCTAACTCAGTTGTTAACATAACTATATATTTTATTTTAATATGCCAGCTGCATTATTCACCCAGCCCAAAGACAGGCAAATCCCACATCTTTGACAAGCATCTTTAGAGAAAATTGAAAACTGATGTTATTGTCACTTAGTCCACAGATACATCATAAGTACTGCTGGCAGTCTCACTTTCTTCTTCCTCAAGATTAGCATCACATACTGTATGTAGCCAAAGTTTAGCAAGTTAACATTTATTAATGTTAGTTTTTCTACATTGTCTGTTGTTAATCTTGTTGGTTTATCAGTTATGACATCCACAGCAAAGCCAAATAATTGTGTTCAACAGATACTAGAGGGTAGGATCCAACATACTTACAAGCCTGGGCAGCCAGCATTGGCCAACATGATTTTTGTTTTTCCCAGTAACCTAAAGGATCATCTTTAATATTTTTTTTTTCGATTATCTTTCACTCCAGTCACGGTCCCAGGAGACTCTCTCAGGCATCCAACTTGTGTCCTGCCCTGCCTGAAGCCCCCCTCGTCCATACCTTCCCTACCTGAACCCCGCCTTGCAGCTGGCACCCCCAGCTTAACCCATCCGGGGTCAGGCTTCCCCTCCTACCTTGGGCACACTTCAAACCTTGTAGACTCCAGCTGCAGATGTGGGCCCCGGGTGGAGGATCTGTGAAGGTCGGCGAGGTCGGGCCCAGCAGTGGGCATGGGAGTTGATGCCATCGTCTACCGCTGGGACCAGGTTTTTTCCATGTTCTGTCCCTTCCCCGTGCATGGGCATGCCCTGATGCTTACTGGTGCACAGCAACCCTGCCAGCATCGGCCACGCTAGTACATGCCTGCCCGGCTTGCTGCAGTACTCCTGGTCTCCACCGGGGGTCTCTGGCTCGCCGGGGCATCCCATCCCTTTGATGCGGGGAGGAGAGCACCACACAGGCGCTCAGTCCTCAACCCTTCCCCTGCCGACCCCTGGCGCCAGAGTCCATTCCCGAACCCGAGTCGCCAGTATGGCGCGAGGTGTGGCATCCAGCACCTCAACCCTCAGTGCCACTGTGCCAGTTTCATCTTTAATATTAATGCTGGGCTCAGATGGGTATGCATCTACCAGCCTTACAACACAGCATGCATCTTCTCCTTTGGGAATTTCAGTGTCCTGCAGCTGGCACCAAAATTCATTCTCCTCATTGTTTGCTTCTGTACTTTTTTGGTGCAATATGCTGAGTTTGAGATAGTGTTATTATAGTACTGGTTCCTAATGAAACATCATCTACTGCATCAGTCAAAAACTACCTGTAGTCCAACTCCTCCATATCCTGAGAAGCAACATCAGGAATATCTCTGTTCCAGAAATGTGGGTCTAACAATGTTGCTAAGATATACTCTTTGCTATGTGTCATGGCTGATAATTTGTCATCATTGCTAAGTCTGGTAAGCATGTTATTGACTAGAGATTGGTCCACATCTAAGCTGTTACTCATTTTTGCCAAGCTTTTTGAGAAGTAGAATGAATGGAATAAGTGGGCTATGGGATGCCTTTTCTGCACCGACCTCTTTTGTAGCACTCATAAATGGTTTCAGAATGTGAAACAGCTATTCCATTGGAGACCATTGAGTAGAATGGCACACAATCCCTTCTGCAATATCATTGTATATGACATGCTCAATATAGCTACCCTTTGTTCAAGGATGCATTCAATCATAAAGTAAGTTGAATTACACCTTGTTTGTATATCCTGAACAAACTGGCAGTGAGGAAGACCTTTGTCCTTCTGGATATCAGCAAGGATGTCATGGCTTTTACAGAGTGGTTGAAGCGGCCACACATTTTGCGAACTGTACCTATAATATCTTGGGACTATTAAGTTAAGACAATGTGCAAAACAACGTACATGTACAAAACTGCTTTCATGAAGTGCTTGTCTTATATTTAAACCATTGTCAGCAACAAAAAAGCCAAGTTTCAAACCCTGTGAGGTGACCCAGGCACTAACTAGTCTTTCAAGTTCTTGCTGAATGTGTTGAGGTGTGTGTGTGTGTGTGTGTGTGTGTGTGTGTGTGTTGAGTGAGATACATGGAGTACTGCAATTTTCTGAAGCATGAAGGCTTTTTTTTTCTGTGTGAAATAGTACTGGTAGTAGCAGTTGGAGTGGAGTGTGAGGTTGATGAGTTATCCACAAAACTGACCCAGTATGCAGAGAAAGATAAGTAATGGTTTAGATGCTAGTCAACATGTCGGTAACAAAATTAGCTGCTTTGTCCTTGGCATCTCAGACAGCACACCTCACTTGAAGTATTAGACTGCCATACATCCTGGGCATAGCAGAAACTGAACAGTGTCTTCTACTTGGCATTACATATCAGTGGTCTAAGTATTCTATAAGCCTGTAGAAACCCACATCTTCTACAATAGAGTAAGGCTGCAAGTCAAGTATAATCACTTCTGTTATTTTATGATTGACATCACTGTTATTGGCTGGTTTCATGAATATTTAGACTTTCTTTTAAAACCTCTTGTAACTTCAACTGTCCCTTATGAGGGGTAAAGTTAGTCTTGGTCAGAGTACTACATGCCCTGACTGGTAAAACACAGGACCTTACAGAATTTCTTAAGACAATAGTGCAGTTTCAGACCTTGGCTGGTGACTGCCATCTCCTACTACTATTTCAGAAGAATGTTCCTGTTCATGGAGAGCCCTGCTAAATTTCCATGCACCAATGTTAGAATGTTTGTTTAAGCCATATATGATGATAGGATGGACTCGTATAAGATGTTGCATAATTGTTGTGATTCCAAGATGATCTTTATTTTTCCCCCCAACTCACATTAGTGTTGACGCGCATACATATTGCTTGGTAAACATCCTCAGGGTTTATGTAAAAATGATTTCAAATAGTAGAGGCTACCTGTCTGTTTCTAGTAACAAGCCCAGTAGAGGTCAACTGACTGGGTTTAACTGGGGAAGACATATCGGTAAAGGATACAGGCTCATCAGGTGAAATGATTATAGAAACCTCTGCATCAGCACCAGTGCCCTCAGCACTACTGTCAGACTTTGTTTCACTTCATTTGGCTTGTGCCTTAGAGTTATCCACATTGTCACTGTCAGAAATTGGTAATGTCAGACTCACAATTTCTGTGTCATCATCATCATGATTACGGTCATTATCACTAGGATTCATTAGAGCTACCACTGTTACTTGGAGACTGATATATCTGAAATGTACCCGATGCAAACTGAGCAGTGCCACTGTGAGTTGTACCTGTAGGGGCTTCAGCTTCATGTATTATAAGAATACTCTGTTTCCACAATTTTCTCAAATGACTTGTTATAAGAAGCTTTGGAGGCTAAAGAGTGTTTTGAACCATTGTTTGCTTCTACACTGCTGAGCCCTTCTACCATAGACAGTCCTTCCCCCATTGTCGAGATCCCAGCATTTTGAGAGTTAAGTGGCAATACCTGGATAGTAGTAGCATTATCAATACCTTCAACACAGTTTAATGACTAAGTTTTAGTTTTTGATGGGATACTCATTTCTGGACTACAGAATACACTTTTACATTTATTACCATGTTTGCCAGTGGCTTTTGTTTTACAAAGTTTTTGAGTTCTCATAGTGCCAGTCTTTCTTGAGTAACCTTTCAGGGTCAAAGTCACACAAACAGTCTACAAGTGGTGGGTTGCTGTCATAGTTTAATTCACACAGGTCTGTGCCCTAACCACTAAACTATAAGGACTGGTGCCATTTTATTTATTTATAATTTTTGACGAGGAAAGGCACACTAAGCTGTAATAGCTTGTTTCCAGGTGCGACCTACCAAGTGGATTACATTGACCTGTTTTATTGACGTGGGAATGTTGTCCATGTCACTGGGGAAACTGTCCTACTCTTCCTGAGGTGGGAGTTGTTGACTTTCAGGTCAGCAAGATGGCTAAGAGCAGAACTGGAGGAGAAGGAATCAGACTTTCAGGGGAGCAGATCTTCCCAATAGCAAGCACGGGCAAGCAAACGGATAGTCTGCAAAAGGAAATGATACAGCCTGAAATTTTAGCAGTTCAAGGTAATGCTGAGCAAAGCCTGGAAAATGAGGTAACAGTGGAAGTCTCAGTTGCAGAAAGGAAAATGATGGAATCAATGAAGAAACAGAAAAGTTACCTTTTAGCCTTAATGGCTGAAGACGAGGCAAACTGTGAGAAGCAGCAAAGGTTACTGGGTATACGGGTGGATCACCGTCAACCTCCTGGACCAGTATAAGCCACAAGATAATCTGTGGAGCATGGCAAGGAACTCTGGCAACCCTGCTAAGTACCAAAAATACAGGACTGCTAGAAATAAGCATACATACCTCACCAGGCTGGCCAAAATGAAATACTGTAAGGAACAGCTTAATAGTAGTTGGGGGAATGAAAAAAAGATGTTGGCAAAATATCAAGGATCTCCTGGGTAAGGACGATAGGAAGCAATCAACAATGCTCCATGTTAATGGTACCCCTATGCTGGATCCGCACACAATTGTTGAATCCTTTAATTCAGCATTCACCGATCTACAGTAAGTGCAGTTCTCCCTCATGGCTTCCTCAATAAAACTGAGCCAGATCAGTCTACCTCAGGTGGCAACACCAGCCACCCTAACTTTTACTTCAGGCATGTGTCGGTTAGGGAGTCCAGAAGCTATGTACGGAAAGTACTTGGCAAAAGTAGGCTTGGAAGTGACAACATTGACATGAAACTAGTTGCAGTTGCACTTGAAGAGATTCTTGTCCCAACTACCATGATACTGTATTTAACAAATCACTCACCCTGGCTAAGTTCCCAGCTGCTTGGAAGTTAGTGCTTGTGACCCCTGTTCTAAAAAGTGGGGATCACACCAGTATGGCTAATTATCAGCCAATCTCAATTCTCTCCCCCCTCTCAAAAGAGCTTGAGAGAATTGTGGCTGATTAGGTTTCTGAGTATCTGCAGAAATATGATCTTCAGTGTCCACAGCAGCACGGCTTTTGTAAGAGCCATAGCACTGCTACTGCTCTGGTCAAATTCTCTGACTATGGGCCCTACGCACAAAGCGGGTGAAGGGTATGCAGAAAAGTCATATACCCTGCCAGTGACCCTGCGCCCTGTGGACAGGTGCGCCCATACCGGCATTCACCAATACTGGCCACCTCTCCCCGACATGCAGGACTCCACAGGGTGGCCGGGGCAAGAGTCATCATCCTGGGTGGACATCCAATGGTGTGTCCCCCCTGGGACCCATAGTGGATCCCATGCATAGGGTGGTGTGGGTCTGAGGCTGTGCATGACAATTACAGGCACTCAGACCCACACAGCACCATCCAGCCCCAGTGCCACCACTTCTGAAATTTCTGGGCGCTCATCCTTCCAGCTGTCCCACCTTCTCCTGCTGCCCAGCGGTCAGGGGAAGCATGGTATGCCCTGTCCTGGTCTAAGAAGCAATCACAGCAACCTGCAAAGCAGCTCAGATCCCTCACAATGGCTGTTCTGCTCACTGAAGAAAGATTCCTTTAGGAACTGCTGCCTTTCAAAGAGTCACTTGCGGACATTACAGCCAAGCTAAAGTCATTCCATGGGGATATAGGTGATTTAGGCCACAGAATCACTGACTCTGAAGCACGCATTACTTTGTTAGAGACCTGGCAAGACAAAACCGAGCCCGAGCTACACAAATTAAGGCAACAACTCACAAAACTACAACTTAAGACCAAAGATCTTGAAGGACGCAGCCGAAGAAACAATATCCCGATCTTCAGTCTCCCAGAGGCTGAGGAGGGTTCCTCAACAATTTAGTTTGTGCAGAAGCTCTTAACTAAAGTAGTGGGCCCATCGCCTCATAATCCAGCCTACCTCATTCAAAGAACCCACCGCTCCCTCTGACCCTGGCCGCCAGACTCAGCTCCCCTGAGGCCCATAATTATCAGATTTCTGAATTATCTGGAGAAACAGAATGTCCTGTCACAAACCAGAGAGTTACAATCTATTCTGTGGGAGGGGAAGCGCTTGTGTTTTACCCAGGATTTACCACTGGAGACCAGACAAAAATGAGTAGCATTTCACCCTATCATGAGTAAGCTTATACCTGCAGGCCTGAAGTTTAAAATGGCCTACCTGCTCACCTGCAAGTTCACATAGATGGTAAAGAAACCAAAGTTCCAAGCACACAACCAAGCCTTTATGAAGGACACCAGACAGAGATAAAGTTAAAACTCACATTTTACTGCGAACAAAAAACACCACGCCTGACATGTTTCGAAGCCAAAAGCTCCTTTCTCAAAGGCTAATGTGAACCAGAGAACAGCACTCTTAATACATAAAACAAAGCACACCATGTGACATCAGTGCACTTTAAAGTGAATTAAAACACCTGTGTAAAAACAATTTAAACAATCACTACATTAAGATTTACTATCACACACAGTGGTTGTTATCGAACATTTGATAGAGACAAATCGCATTAAATTACATTCCACTTAACCTAAATTAGATACTCTAACATATTTAGCTGTCTGTATTTGTGGAGCCTACTATGTAGATAAAACAAAAAGAAAGTTTAAGGATAGAGTGGGGGAACATGTTAGAGCAGCAGAAAAAGGTGATCCTACGTATGCCACAGCGTTACATATTTTGGAAGCTACTGAATTCCAGCAACATTCTTTTAAATATATAGCTGTGAATAAAGTAAATCGAAATCCAAGGGGGGAGATTTTGAAAATCTTTTATTAATCAGAGAGAATTTTTGGATACTTACACTTAAAGCAAATAAATCTCCAGGCTTAAATTCAAATTTGGATATTTGTCCCTATTTCAGATTGGGAAGATAACAAGCATCTGCCGATACGCAGTAGCTGAGTAATGGTTTGAAAGAAAAAACATGGATTCCATAGGTGTAGTGGATACAATATTTTGTCCTATTTGTTAACATGGTCTTAAAAAAATCGTAATAAAAAGAGAAATAATTGAGTATAGAACCACTGTTATGAAACCTATTGTTCAGCTATGTCTGAATATTTGATGTTTAACGAATTTAGATTAATAACATTGAGAAACTACATGCGAGCAAGCTTAGTCTTTCTTGCTCTTAATTTTGTGTTCCCCTCCACTCATTTCTTTTCCCTTATTTGTGTTATTTGAGTTGCCACTGATTATATTTTACTGTCTTTCCTTCTCTGCCTTGTATTTTCTCCCTGTGTTTTGATTTTAAACAGTCCCCTTCTTTTTATGATTACATGGAATGGATATAAATGGAATAGATCAATTGTTTTTGCATTAGTTTAAAAGGTTTTGAATAAAATGCTATGTTAGAGTATCTAATTTAGGTTAAGTGGAATGTAATTCAATGTGATTTATCTCTACCAAATGTTCGATAACAACCGCTGTGTGTGATAGTAAATCTTAACTTAGTGATTGTTTAAATTGTTTTTACACAGGTGTTTTAATTCACTTTAAAGTGCACTGATGTCACATGGTGTGCTTTGTTTTATGTATTAAGAGTGCTGTGCTCTGGTTCACATTAGCCTTTGAGAAAGGAGCTTTTGGCTTCGAAACATGTCAGGCGTGGTGTTTTTTGTACGCAATAAAATGTGAGTTTTAACTTTATCTCTGTCTGGCGTCCTTCATAAAGGCTTGGTTGTGTGCTTGGGACTTTGGTTTCTTTACAATGTTGTAGTTCCTTGAGCACCACCTTTTCCGTGTGCACACTCTTTTTGTTTTTTTTTTTCACATAGATGGTACCTGGCACTCCTATGACTCCCCGACCCAGGCCCTGTCAGACCTAGTGACCAGAATACCAACTCTTTTCAAAGCTCCTTGAATGGACTTCAGACCCTTTCGGTCTGGAATAACTGTTTTGAAATTTATGTGCCATATTAGATCGTACCTCAGGATGTCAGCTCTCGATCTGGACATGCAGATGTGACCTGCTTGGTGTTTGGAATTTACTTCCCTTTCCTCCCTTTGGCTTCCAGGATGGTCAACTGAACTTCTTGTAGGGGTTTGACCCTTGCTATGAGGCTCCTTTAGTTTGGCTCACTACCTGACTGATTTGGAATCTCTTGTTTACTGGGAAATGCCTGGGAAATGTTCTAACTGAGCTCCCCTTTCCAGAGGTTCGATTTCACAGCGGACTGGTTCTGCTGTATTTTGGTTCCCTGCTGGTCTAAACCATTTCCCGGGCTGCTACAGGGGCTGCCTCTCCCCATGGGGAGATTAAACATTGGCATGCTGGCTCAATTAATTAGGAGGTTTGCTGGGGTTCCTTTGGAGTATAGTCTCTGGTGGGAATACTGGATCCACTGCCTTGCTCTTTATTTATTTCTAGCAGCTTTCTCTATTCTTGGTCCTTATTCTTGCCCCCGTGGCATGCTTCTGGGGTGCTCTGTGCCACTTCCATCTCTTGATTCCCCTTTTCCTTCGCACAGCTGCCTCTTCCACTCAACAACATGCTGGTACCTTCTCCTTTTCTCAAACCTATATCTTCCTAGTAGATTCTGTGCCCCCGGAACCATACCTCAGATGCAATCGTCAGGTCTGAATTTCACTCCTTTCATTCCTTTTGGATGTTTTGTTCCACACTGAATGTCTTAATACCTGATTTAATTTAAAGCGAGTGTAGCTGGATGGATTGGAGGGTTGTGTGGAGGGTTGGGAGGGAAAGAAAGCACTGTGGTTAGCAAGCCTCATGTCCTGGTTTGAGTGGAGATTGACTCTGATTTCTCTTACCCTCATTTTTCATATTTCTTTAGATGGGGTGTAATGTCATTAATAGGGAAAGGGGGTATAGGTTTCCTCACTATGCTGGCATTTTATCCCTATCTTAGTCCCTCCCAGGGCCTTTTTTTTCAATTTATAACCCAGACCCCCCAGCAGAAATGTAAGGGCATACAGGGTCTTAAAGGGGCGATCCTTAAGCCTCACTCCTTCTGTTCTTTCCTGGAGCATCATGTTGGCTAAAAGGATCATTGTACATAGTTTTGGGATGGGGGGCGTTTTTGGGATACAGATCTTATTAGAATTTTTATATCTGTTTGTATTAAACTAGTTATTGGTAGGGGGGCAGGGGGAAGGGACAGGGGGTAACTCACTCTATATGGCATAATGGTATATTTGGAAGTTACAAAAGTTAGTCTGCTTAGTAATTACAGTTTGCAGCATCTAGTTATTACATTACTTCATTGGATGAGAATGTCACTGTGGGGGTTTGGGTAGGGAAAATCAGAGGGAGGGACAGAGTGGGTTTTGTTGCTACTACTGTTGTGATATACAAAACATTGTGCTTTGAATATGGTTAGTAAACTATTTAAATTTTCAATGTGGAATGTAAGAGGGGCCAGAAAACAATTCAAAAGATACCAAATTCTTAATCATATTTGTTTATTGCAAGGTCACATCACCTTCCTTCAGGAAACTCACCTGTTCCATTAAGAAGCAAACAAGTTGCGCCACCAGGGCATTGGCCAGGTGTTTGCTGCCGGTGATTCATTCTCAAGGAGGGGAGTGGCGATACTTGTAAGCCATACCATTGTCCTACAGGTAGAGCATATCATTCCTGACCCACTGGGGAGATACATCTTCATCAAGGGCCTACTTGATCACAGGGATTTGATTCTGGGCAGCGTTTATGGGCCTGTAGGAGGTGACCCTACCTTCTTTATGGAGATAGCTGATAGGTTAGCCTCATCCCTCTCTACACCGTTGATTATTGGGGGCAACTGAAACCTACCTCCCACTCAAGATTTAAATAGGTCTAATGACACTTTTAAGCCCTCTCGCCAGCACAGCGAGCTCTTCAGGAGTTTATTGACCTAACTAGGCTTTGTGACTCCTGGCGGATTCTCAACCCATGATCATGTTCATATTCCTTTTATTCTATGGTTCACCACACTTCCTCTAGGCTGGACTATACTCTTATCAGTCTCTTACTTCTCCCCGGCCTATGTAGTGCAGGTTTAGAACCTGTTGTGCTTTTGTATCATGCAGTCACCTGGATCTTACTAGCCCCTGAAGTCAACCTGCAGAGGGACACCTCATGAAGGTTCAACACCCAGCTTCTCAAAGAAGAGTATGTTGTAACTAAGATATCCACTCTCATTCAATCATTCACTCTTTCTAATCAAAACACTGTTCCAAGAGTAGACCACAAGTGGTGTGCCTTAAAATGTTTTCTGTGGGGAAAATTCATTCAACTGGCCTCCATCCAGAAATGTCGTAGGGAATCAGAAGCTCTTTTGTTACTTAGCCAAATTCATTCCTTGGAGTAATCCCTTTCTTTCACCTCTCCTCCAGATTCTTTACAGTCACTTCTCTCTCTCTCTCTGGGACAAATGTTTTACCTCTTACAGGAACATAGAAACATAGAATTTGATGGCAGATAAGGACTGCTTGGCCAACCCAGTCTGCCCATTTCCCTACCCAATGGATAAGCTGCAGATCCTAGTTAACCAACAGCCTACTTCCTCCTACCCCCAACCCCTAGAATTGCTTTATGTCTGTCCCATGCATTCCTGAATTCCCCCACTGTTTTTGACTCCACAACCTCCACAGGAAGGCCGTTCCATGCATCCACTACCCTCTTCATGAAAAAATACTTCCTCACATTACTTCTGAGTCGTCCCCCTTCTGTCTTCAAATTGTGCCTCCTTGTTCTTGCACATCTCTTTTTCTGAAAGATGCTACCCTCTTGGACTTTGTTGATTCCCTTGAGGTACTTGAAAGTTTCTATCATGTCCCCCCGTCCCTCCTATCCACAAGGGTATACATATTAATCTCCTTAAGTCTCTCTTCATATGTCTTCTGGTGTAGACCCTGCACCATTTTAGTTGCCCTCCTCTGGACTGCCTCCATCCTGTCTATGTCCTTGCAGAGAGGCAGCGTATGCAATTCTGAGGACACAGTCCAAATATATAGAGCAAGGAGAAAAAGCTGGCAGACTCCTGGCTCTCTGCCTAAAAAGCTTGAAGCATTGAGACTCATTTCCTCAAGCTCGGCTCCTGACGGCTCCCTGAAAACGCTACCTAGAGAGATTGTCTCAGTTTTTGAACAGTTTACTCCAATTTGTATGGCAGGTGCTCCAATCCACCAACTGTAGCAGAAATATCTGCCTATCTTGAGTCTTCCCCCTTTCCCCATCTGTCAGATCATCACCGTACCTTCCTTTCCACATCCATTTCTCTGGCAAAAGTAAAGACTGCCATTAATAGCTTGGCCCTTGAAAAGTCCCCTGGTCCTGATGACTTTCCATCCAACTTCTACAAACTTTTTTTATCAAGGATCTCTCCCCCCTTTTGCTTCCTCTTTATCATTCTATCCTCTCAGTTGAAACCTTAGATCCTTCGCTTCTACAAGAAACCATTGTTCTATTGCTTAAACCAGATAAACCTCCCTTACAACCTGCTAGTTATCGGCCCATTTCCTTATTAAATTGTGCCATTAAAATCTTAACCAAAATTTGAGCAACTAGAATAAGGAAGGTCTGGACGTGCTTACTCAGTCCTGAACAGGTTGGCTTTATTCCTGGGAGATCTTCTTCTAGCCATTTTCATAAGTTGGGCCACCTTTTCCAAACTGCCAACACATCTCCTTTATCTATGGCCCTGATTTCTCTTGATGCCGAAAAGGCTTTCAACAGAGTCAACTGGTCCTTTCTATGGCTAACCTTACAGAGGATGGGGTTTCCTGCTTCTTTTCTGCAATAGCTTCAGGTGATATACTCCTTCACATCGGCCAAAATCTAATGTAATGGTGTTTTCTTCTGTTCATTCCACCTTCATACTGGTACATGTCAAGGGTGCCTACTCTCTCCCTTTCTGTTTAATTTATATTTGGAACCACTTATTAGACATCTCAAATCCTCCTATAATGTATGAGGCATTCCTTTGGGGAATATAACCCTGTTCCTTTCGGTATACGTGGATGATATTTTACTACACCTCTCCGATCCTGTTCCCCCCTCCCCAACTGAGGCACTGAAAGTAATTGATCAGTACAGTGGTTTCTCTAACTACAAATTGAATCTGAGCAAAACTGAAATATATCCTCTCAACCATCGGGTGTGCAGACAGGATTTCCACCCCTTTGAGATGAAATGGACCCCCAAATCTATTAAGTATCTCGGGATTGCTCTTGCCACTGACTTCGTCTTAATGCAGAAATTGAACCTGGAAGACCTCTTGGCTGCTATACAAGAAGACCTGGCATGATGGAAAGATCGACCAACCTCACTATGGGGAAGAATAAACATTGTTAAGATGAATATTCTTCCTAGGCTCTTCTACCTCTTAAATATGCTTAACTTCTGGTGTCCTTTATCCTGTTTCAAACATATTCACTTACTCATCACCTCTTTTATCTGGTTAGGTAAATCCCCGAGGCATTCTTTTCTTAAACTGGGGCTTCCTAAAGAATCGGGTGGCCTTAGATTACCCAATTTCCTATTTTACTACTGGGCCAGCAACCTCTATAAATGTGGCAAATGGCTCTCTCTTTCTCATGATCCACTTGGCGACACCTATATTCCCATCTGGTTACAAACAGAATCCCAGCTATTTACAGCTCACAAAATCTCTCCAGCTTCGATCTTTTTCTTGCCCTGGAAATCACTCCTGGCCTCTCTGAGTTCCTCTCCAATCGGCATCTCTATTAGAGTCTTCTCACAAATCTGTGCTTTCCTGAAAGTGTCACCGGGTAAAGATCCCTCACAACCTATCTCCTCTAACTTAAACATCAGGATAGGTGGCTGTTCACTGCATGCTGACTGGCTCCCTGTTGATCAGGATCTCAAGGTAGCTGATCTCTACTCCCAGACATCTCTACTTACGTCCTCAGAAATACCGGCCAAATTCCATGTAGGCCTAGCCAGCATTTTTAAAATCTACCAACTCAGTCATTTTGTGCTGAAGCAATTTGGTCCAGCCTTTAAAACTTCAGCACTTGAGGATCTCCTCAACTGAATCCAAGATTTTGAATCTATACCTCACAACATCTCTAGCCTATATCTGACCCTCCTCGCCACCTTCCAGGTCTTCTCCCTGGCTGGCTGTAAGGTGTGGGAGTCGTTAATGCCTGAGTATAACTTCAACTGGCCACATCTTTGGAAAGATCTGTATACCTACTTAACACAAGACAGATTAAGGCTCACTCAATTTTGAATATTAAATAATATGTGTTACACTCCAGTTATGTTGGCTAGGATGGGTCGCCTCCCCTCCCCTACGTGCACCGGATGTGGTAAAGAAGATGGGTCCCTGCTACATATTTTTTGGTCATGTGAAGCAGTTTCTCCACTATGCGTGAGCATTCAAGATCGCATTGATCCTGTACTAGGATTAGATGGTCTCTTTTCACGGAGGTATGTATCATCGGAGATTATTCTCAGATTCTGGCCAAGGAAAGATGATACTATATGGCTCTCATCTCTCTGTCTGCTAAAAATCTGGTTCTCAGGCACTGGTTGGACCAATCAACTATTTCATACAATGAGTGGTTACATGAGTTATCCTTCTCTCTCTGAACAGAACACCTGATTGCCAGTTTCCAACATCGCCTCCCCCTTTTCAGTAAGAAATGGGGCAAACCTTATGCCCTTTATCTAAATTAATGCCTTGGAAGCTCTCTGGTGCCTCAACTCAGAATGATGTAATATAAATTCTCCTTAATGGCTAAGCTAAATATCGTAAGTGTTGGAAGGGTTATCCCACTCCGTGGGGGTGGGGTAGTAAGGTCGGGGGTGGGGGGGATGATTTCCTTGTTCACTGAATTGAATAATGTTTGCTGTGGATGTGTATTGTTAAACAATAAAACTGATTTAATATAAAAAAAAAATTGGGACTGTGACTTCCATGGCCTGGGGTATTGCGCTTGGCGTCCCTCAGGGGTCCATCTCAGGACCGCTCCTCTTCAGTTTGTTTCTAAATAGACTCCCTGAGGCTTGTGAGAGCAAAATCATTCTGTATGCCAACGATACGGTCATTTTGAGTAACAGCTCACAGCTTGATCAGCTGCAGAAAGAGCTCGAGACCACCTTCCACTACTTGGAGAAATGGTTCAGTTCACAGATACTGCTTCTTAACTACAAGAAAACTAAAATGATGCTGATTTCAAGCCCCCCGCCAAATAAGAAAATATACCCAGTTCTGATAATAATTGACAACAAAGCCACCCCTTTAGAATAGGTACACACCTTCAAGTACTTTGGGGTCATCATTGATGACACCCTTTCCTATGTGCTGCACATATATATGGTTGTAAAAGCAGTAAATATCAAACTTGGCATCCTGTACCAGCATGAACAATATCTTACACCCACCGCCCTCTGTCTTATGGTCTCAAGCTCCATCCTGTCAATAATTGACTATGGCTTAGTAGTTTGTGGGTCAGCCTCAGACACAGTGCTGAAGCATATAATTACAGCCCTTAATAAGGCCTGTCGACTCACTTTAGGGGCAGACAACCTAATGCACTCCTGTACACTCTATGAACAAACAAACTTGCTTAATCTCACTAACAGAATAAAATATCAGACATGCCTCCTGGGCAAGTAAATACTACTTGGTAAAGCCCCTCCTTGCCTCCAGCACATGCTACATGCTAGTCACGCTACCTATTTCAACCCAGGGGTCAACTAGGGGCTCACTAGCCATCCCATTCTGGAAAACTTCTCTTGGCCAAAGGTCCTTTGTATATAGGGCCCCCCTCTGGCTGAATGGGATCCCTGATCACATAATTAACACTAACAGCCTTCCTTTTTTTAAATCAGAATTAAAGCTTCACCTTGCTGGTAATGGCACCTGTGTATGCAGGTAACCCAGTAGCCCTGGTCCTGACACCATTGGCCTCCTGTTTGGTGGATGGTGGGGTTGGCCCCTCACCTTCTCTTCCCCTCCCACTCCCTTGCCTTGGCACTTACTTTAACTGCCTCCCACTGTCAGTCTGAGTGCTTATCTTTTATAGTGGTCCTATAGGGTCCCAAACTCGAAACCTCTCTGCCTTCTTGGCCCAGCCATCTCTCAGTGTCCCCACACTTCTGTAGCCCTAATCTCCTCTTTCCTCCTCCCCATGAAACATTAACAAAGCCTGAATATGGGCTGCTCCTCCACTGTCCTAGATGTTCCCAGCTCTTAGAGTGTTCTCCTAGTTGTACTTTATTTTGCAAGTGTTTTATATTTTTGGTTCTGTTGAAATGATTCCTGTAGCAGGGTAGGGATTTCAGGATAATAAATTCAGGCAGACCACAGCTAAAGTGTATATAAAATGGCAGGTGGCATTTATCATTTTATTTTCCTTTCATAAAATGATCAGTAGTTGAACATAATTCAAGAAAATTATCTGTTAGTTTAGCAGGTTTAAAGGCAAAAGTCACTGTTGTGCCCAGTGGCACACATACAGCATCATTAAGTGTGCAAACACACACTCTTGCATCAGAGGTCTGACACCTCACATAGCCAGTTCTCCACTGACACCCTATCTCTCTTTCTGTCACTAGTGGTGGGCTTTTATATGCTTTTACTAATGACATCATTGTCATGTGACATCAATTTATATTATACTTAGTAATTTCAAAGGTTCCAATGCTCACAACCAGCACCTATACAAAAATAACAGTAGTTAGTAGCAAGCATTCTGATGTAACAATAGCATTCTTATACATAATCCTGGTCAGAAAAATGCCCTTACATAATTAGTTTTAATTGTTTCAAACTCCTCCCTCTATCAATAATCATTGAAGCCAGGGTTTGTATAAATATAGGCCACTAGAGGTCACTGCTTTCCTATAGCCTTCAATCATTCCTTAAGAACTTTCCTACGAGCAGGTCAGGCTGTGTGAGTTTGTTTTATCTTCTATCCACAGAAAGTATGTCATTAGAACAAAATGTAAACCTTTTATGCATACCTCTGCTAAGCTATTTTACTAAGCCCAAACAGCAAGGTAACTTATATAGAGCTGAAAGGCTAGCTCTCTCAAGGGTCAACAGCTGCAATTTCAAGCCGTTGGCTTGACTTTTCATTTTAGCCCATTTGTACATAAGGACTTAGTTATACAGGGGTGTTCCTGTCCCTTTAAATTCTGACATTCAAAGTGTGCAACAGGATAGCATTTTACTTAAATAGTAAGCTTTCTGGTAAGCCCCCTGTTACACATTTCTACTGCCTGTCCTTTCACTGGGGAAGCACTTGTCTTTCAGAGCACTCAGCACTATTTAAAACTTGACGTCTGAAAGTGAACGTTTATTGCTGACCAGAATTGTAACTGCAACACAGCAGTTCATTGAAAGAGACAGCGAGCAGAGCAGAGCACACATGCTCCTTCCTCATTTTAAAGGCTCTTTCTCACTTCTGCAGCTTCTCAGTGTTTTTAGAAAGGCAAAGCGCCTTTCTATCCAATCGAACTGTAATACCAAGCACTTCTACTTTTTAGCTTCTCGGGAGGGAGAGAGAACGAGCAAGCAATGAGCAAGTGTGCTACTTCAATTTAACCAAAAAGATCTCGCTCTCTCTAAATATATACATAGTTAAATCCCACAGGGTATTTCCGTCAGAAAGGGGGATTGTTTTTGTACAATAAATGTTTTATGCACTCCACGAGTGACCTGTCTCTCGCTCTCTCTCTCTCCAAACTTCTCTCACTTTCTCTGTATCAGGGAACTCCACAGAGGACATGGAGCAGAGCAATTTAATAACTTGAATGCTGCTCTGTTCCCAATGACATACATTTACTCGGGAGTCTAACTCGTCAGTTGGCTGTGCATGACTTGATTTCCTACAGTTAGTTGGTTGTTTTATTACAGCATATAGCCAGCAGCCAGGATACTTTTAACCAATGGGAGGTTTCTGAGTAGCGGCACATGAGAAGGAAATGTCGCTTTATATAGAACAGTCCTGCTCTGCACTTTAACACAAGCATATGGCAATTTTACAGGGGGCAAGGAAAGACTCTCATTTCTTTACCAGGGCACCTCACCCATGACAGGGACACCCTGTCACAATTCCCCTACAAATTTTTATTGTAAATGGTTCTCCCTGTACCTGAATATTTTATTCCTATGTAAATGAACCAATGATGTCATTCTAATGTAAATTCATGTTTGTGAGCTGTGATAATTGTCATTGTTACTTCTTGTTAGTTTTTCTCATGTACTTCATTTGATGTGGAACCTTTGAAAAAGAGCATTTTGCTCAAAGGTTATTCACCAAAAACTGAAATAAATAAATTATTGCAAGCAGAAATGAAGAAGAAAAATGGAGTGCCTGGGCTGACAGAGAGGGAAACTAAAGAAGAGATATTGGAGGTGGGTGAAAACGGGCAGCACAGGTGGGAAATGGGAGACAAACAATAAGGAAACTGGTAAGCTGTCACGATTCACTGAGAAGTATGACACAGCAGCAGCATCAAAGTGCAGCTCTGGTAATAAAATGGAGGTACTGCTGGAAGAGTGACTGGAGAAGTTTAACAGAGACAAAGCAGTTGGGATTACACAAAGGCCATTTTGGAGGAAAACAAAACAGAAGCAAAATAAACTTGGAGCTAAAACTAGAATGCCTTAAGTGAACTGTCAGCTAGGGTTATGACACGGGCAGAGGTCAGGCTCTTAATTACCAATGGCAGAAGAAGGAGAAATGTGGTCAGTGGAGAAAACCCTGCAAGGAGCGGGTGGGCTATAGATTGTACAGGTAAATGGCAGCCTGTACCTGAAATAGAGACACCAGAACAATCCACTATGAGAAAGAAGATGACTGCTGTAAGTAATACAAAAAGTAATGAAATGCAGTCAGATGATGTGAGTTTAAAGCTTCAAGAAAGAAATGTAATGGACACAGAATTTAATATGGTAGCAAGGGAGAATATACAAATAAATAACAACACAGAAATAGAGACTAATGGTAAAAGAGCTACTGATAACAGTGTAATGGATGCAATTAGAAAATGTAACAGAGCATGTGCAAGAAGTAGATACTGAGTAGGAAAATCCAAGACAAACAAGGAATCAAAGCGAGACAGTTGAAACACCTAACGTGTTGAATGAAAAAGATAAGATGGAACTACAGATGAGCTTTTAGCAGGTGAAGGGCCAAGTACAGCAAATAATCCTTCGTCATGGGGAGATAGAGTTAAACAAGGGATGGGATCAAATAGTACTTTAAATGAGCTCTCTACATATAATAAAGATAAACAGGACTATGCAAAAAAGAAACTGCCAAAGAGTTAGAGAAAGAGATACATTTTTATCTGCACCTGCCCCTGCGTAAAGAAGGAATGCAGTTTGTCTGAAATACTGAGGAGGTTTGGGTGATTGACAGATAGGCAAGATGTGGGGAGAGTCCTGTTGAAAGATTAAATGAAATTTTCCACCACAGAAATGTATGCTCTGATTCATATACCAGGAGATGTGATTTTTGACATAAGTTTTAAAACAATGGCACTACTGGAAAGAATTGGAAAAAATATAATGAAATGAAGTACTCAGACCTATGGATATCATTTTAAGCAATTCCGCTAACAAAATACACAATAAAGACTGTGAAAATTTTATTTAAAACAAAGGATTAATGTTTTTCATATTAAATATTGGTTATTGCAGAGATGTGAAGTGTTAGGCTATCCTGAGCTAGTAATTATAACAAACAAATATGGACTGGGGGTTGGAAATTTTGAGTCAAATTAAAACATAAGGAAAATGGAATGCAACATCTTCCAAGCAGTTTTATTATTGGAAGAAATAAAGGGCATTGTTTTTTACGTGGGACATGCAAAATCATATTTTAAATGTGGATCACTGGACCATCTCAGCAAAGTGTGTGATAAATTCAAATGCAACTTCTGTTTAGAGTCTGGGCATATTGGGATAAACTACCCTAATGAACTGAGGTGTAACGTATGTGAAGAAGTCAATCATTCCTTCAGGACTTGTAAATGAGCTACCCACAACAGACGATAGAGACTGAATCAAGAAGATATATTAACCCTTGCAGGGCCACAGACTGATATATCAGTCCAAAAATTCCTATATGTTCTAATTCGGTTGGCAGCCTAAGGGTTAAATATTACCCCAAAAGCTAGAATTTCACAGAGACAAAAAAATTACAGAATGAAGAGCAGTTCAGCATCTGAGGTCACACACATCACAACAAGAAACGTAAATTGAAGAGAGAGAATAAGACTCTCATCCAGTTATAGAACAGTTAGAACAGCAACGACAAGAAGACATAACATAAAATTTAAGAAAAGAGAAGGAGGGGGATAAGGGAGAAGTACAAATGGACACACAACCAGAGGAAAAATATTCCTGTGACAAGAATGAATAGAAAAATGGAGGAAGATATTATGCCTTTCTAAGAAATGACAGTGGTTACCTGGAAGAGGAGACTTAAGAGAAATCAATGAAAACCCAAACTAGTAAGAACTGATATTTTAGATTCAGACCTTATATTATCTAACAAATCTTATCTGTTAACATTAGACCATGGAGAATTTGATGGTACTATGGACTCTGAGGCCTCTTCTTTAAAAATATCACAAAGAATGGCATCATAGAAACATAGACTTTGATGGCAGATAAGAGCCACATGGCCTACCCAGTCTGCCCATTTCCCTACCTATAGGATAAGCTGCAGATCCTAGTTAACCAACAGTCTACTTCTTCCTAACCCCCACCAGAATTGCCTTATGTCTGTCCCATGCATTCTTGAATTCCCCCTTTGTTTTTGACCCCACGACCTCCTCAGGAAGGCCGTTCCATGCGCCCACCACCCTCTCCATGAAAAAATTCTTCCTCATGTTGCCTCTGAGCCATCCCCCCTCTATCTTCAAATTGTGCCCCCTTGTTCTTGCACATATCTTTTTCTGAAAGATGCTACCCTTTTGGACTTTGTTGATTCCCTAGAGGTACTTGAAAGTTTCTATCATGTCCCCCTCTCCCTCCTTTCCTCTAGGGTATGCATATTAAGCTCCTTAAGTCTCTCTTTGTATGGCTTCTGGTGCATCTTCGGATACAGAAGAAGAAACTAGGGAAGTTATAAGTGGAAAGAAAGAGGAACAGAAGACTGGAATCAGAACTAGGAGTGGGAGGCAGTTTCCTAATTTGAAATAAAGAATATAAGAATGAAGCATACATATACACTTCTCTAATATAACCAAAAACACAGTATTCAATATCGCCACAGCTAATGTGAATAGCATAAAGAAGGCAAGGAAAAAATTGCATTTGTTTCATTTTAAAAGATCTTCCTTTTGAAATTTTCCTTTTACAAGACACTTTACTTAATACAATTGCTGACATCAATCAAGCAAAGTACTTATGGTATTGGGGGTCTTCTTCCTGGTCTTTTGGAGAGGATAAATGTGATGGGATGGGGATTTTGTTTACAAATCTTGATTATAAAGTAACCAGAATAAAAGATCTAGTTCCTGGAAGAGCTATGATACTAGATATAGTTTAACAAACATAAAGATGATAGATTATTAATGTATATGCTCCACAGACAAAAAAAATCAAGGGTGGAATTGTTTGGGATAATTAAACCTCTTTTGTATACCTCTAGACAGATAATATTAGGAGGTGATTTTAACTATACATCGTCCAAAGAAGACTGTGGAGCACAAATAGAGAAAATGTTATGTGATTCACAGTTTCTTTTAAAAATTATATTGGAAGCTAGACTTCAGGATGCATATAGAACATGTTATAAGAAGGGAGAATATGCATATTATTAAAAAAACTTAGCTACAAGAATATACTTTTTATTTACTTCTGCCATCTTAGGAGTTATAAAGACTAATTTGGCATCACTGGAAAACTCTGACCATCTATTGTTAGTAGCAGTTTAGGAGAAGAAAGAATACATCAAATAGGCAAAGGAGTATGGAAATTAAATAAAGTATTAGAAGATCTTGATGTAAAAAATAAGGTAAAAATTGCTTTTAGTAAGACAGACTGTACCTTGTATGGAATATGATATAGAGAAATGGTCACCAGATACGAAGAAGGACTTTAAAGAATTATTTCAGAAAATATGAAAAAAAGAGAACTGGCTACCTTTAATACTTATCACTTAGAGCACATTTACTGACATTGATCTCATTAGCTCAGGAAGGAAATGGTAATTATGCTGAACAAATTAATAATATAAAATAAGAAATGCAGAAAATACAATATAATAGGGCATTGTCCTTGTTAATGGAGCATAGGAGTTGGATACAAGGGAAATCTATTACAGTACTGGTAACATATATGATAGCTGTAAAGAAAGAGTACAGAAAAAAAAACAGATACAAGCATTAAAGGTGAAAATGGTCAAATATTTGAGAAGGAAGAAGCAATGTTTAAGATTATTCAGGATTATGATAGAAAACAATGTGGTATAGTAGATACAAGAATTTCATAAATCAATTCATTTTTTTGAGTAAATGAAGTACATCTAAATTGTCACAAGCTGAGAAGAATAATTCACAAGCTCCAATTTACATAGATGAAATTATTTCAGCTATTAGGAGTTTGTCAAATAAAACAACCTCAGGAATAGATGAACTAACACTTGAATTTTATAATGTTTTCATACAAGACATTTCGGTAATTTTACATGTAGTGTTTAAATGTATGTTATTTGAAGGGGCCCCTTAAGACACTTTTAGCTTAGCAATACACATTTTCTTAAATAAAAAGGGGATATGACAAATATTGAGAATTAGCAATTGTTATAGTAGCTGTTGCTAGCCTTGCTTGTAGAGCAGAAAGCAGCTAACTAAAAGAAGCTACATTTTCTTATTAAATCAACACTTATATCTCAGCAGGAGTCAGTGTCTGTTGAGATAAAGCAGGCAGATACTTTATTAGAAGTAGAAGGGGTCTTATTTAGGGTTAAAAAAGAAAGAAAAGAAAGAAAGGAAGTCAGTGTGTGTTCTGTGCTGGGAAGGGTACTGTATCAACTTACTTTGCTAAACCAGTAGGAGGAGAGAGAGCTTAATTGGGGGTGTGGCTTAGACACTATTAAAGCAGGTGACTCAAATTACAACTTCCTGTTGTTAGCCTTGCTTGTAAAGCAGAAAGCAGCTAACTAAAAGAAGCTACATTTTCTTATTAATTTAACACTTATATCTCAGCAGGAGTCAGTGTCTGCTGAGATTAAGCAGACAGATACTTTATTAGAAGTAGAAGGGGTCTTATTTAGGGTTAAAAAAAGAAAGAAAAGAAAGAAAGTCAGTGTGTGTTCTGTGCTGGGCAGGGTACTGTATCAACTTACTTTGCTAAACCAGTAGGAGGAGAGAGAGTTTAATTGGGGGTGTGGTTTAGACACTATTAAAGCAGGTAACTCAAATTACAACTTCCTGTTGCTAGCCTTGCTTGTAGAGCAGAAAGCAGCTAACTAAAAGAAGCTACATTTTCTTATTAATTTAACACTTATATTTCAGCAGGAGTCAGTGTCTGTTGAGATTAAGCAGATAGATACTTTATTAGAAGTAGAAGGGGTCTTATTTAGGGTTAAAAAAAAGAAAGAATAGAAAGAAAGTTAGTGTGTGTTCTGTGCTGGGAAGGGTACTGTATCAACTTACTTTGCTAAACCAGTAGGAGGAGAGGGAGTTTAATTGGGGGTGTGGCTTAGACACTATTAAAGCAGGTGACTCAAATTACAACTTCCTGTTACTAGCCTTTTTTCTTATTATTTGCCCTCCATCCCACCTGTCCACCCAGCCACCCTAAGCCAGTTCTACTTTTATAGCCACTGAATTTGACTGTCAACAGGAACTTCCTGTTTGGCAGTAGGAAGGGAAGGATCATAGAGAAACATTGGTTTTGTCAACCTTAAAGGAAAAAAGTAGCTCAGTCCCCCCCCCCCCAAGCTGCTGGTGGTCTGACACTGAGCAAGGAAGAAATAGGCTACTGAAGAATATAGGAAGTTGCTGTTCCAGAACAGGAAGGGTGAGAGTTGTAAGGAGAGGAGAGAGTAAGCATACAGAGAAACAGGAGAGGTGACACAAAATAAGACATGATAGGAGTGGTGCAGTGCAATGGCTGTGGGGTGGCAATGTTCTGGGAGACATTCTGGAGGCTGTGATGCTGTCCTATTTGCGGGCACTTTTCTGGTCTGAGGGAGGAGGTGGCCCGTCTCCAGGCTGCCCTGGCTAGGATTCATGAAACCTCCTCCCCCACCCAGGGACCACCCAGGCCAATGCTACTACCTCAGAGGTTGCCAAGAAAGAGGAGAGGCTGGACCAGGGTGGGCTCAGGGAGGGAGAGGGTGGTGGAACAGAGTTGCATCCCTCCAGCTGTACCTCTCCACAATTCATTTGCTTTTCTGGTGGATAGTGGTTCCTCTATGGAGGCACCTGCAGTGGAGACCAAGGAGGATGCTGGGAACCTTCACAAAGGAGACCCACAAGAGGGTGGCATGGGACCCCACAGGGGAAGGAAACAACTCCTGGTGGGGGACTTAATCATTATGGGGGTAGAAATGGGGGAGGAAGGGGAGAAGGAGGTAAGGTGCCTGCCTAGTGCCACGGCTTGGAGGGACAGGAAGTGAAACTCAGGATCATGGGAGCAGCTGCATGAGGGAGGGAGCGGGATGTCATTGTCCACCTGGGGACAAATGACTTGGCTAGGAATAGGATCAGAGCAGTGCAAGAGAAGTTTGTAGAGTTGGGGAGGGACCTTAGACAAGTAGCGCATATGGTAACCTTCTTGGAGGTGCTGCCAGTCTATGGCAAGGGTGATGCTAGGGTATTCCTCACCAGGGAATTCAATGAATGGTTGAAAAACTGGTGTGGAGCTCAGGGTTTTGGCTTCACTGGGGACTGGGAAGCTACCTGGAGGGATACAGACCTATACTGGTGCGATGGTCTGCATCTGTCCAGGGGGGGAACAAGGATCCTAGGTGAGAGGTTTAAATGCTTCATTGGCAAGCATTTAAACTAGCCATGGGGGGAGGCACTGAAAAGGAGCAGGGAAATCCCAGCCTACCCCCATAAAACACGCTAATTAGTGAGGTAAACACCAAGGTAGAGAAGTCATTAGGGAGCAGGACAGAGATAAATGTAAAAAAAGGCAAAGGCAGTAAGGACAGGAATGGGGCTAAAAGGGGTAACACCATCAAAAAGTGGAGGGTGATGAGTACCAATTCCTGTAGTCTGTGTAACAAGCTCCCTGACCTAGTGGCCTTGATGGAAGAGGGTTGCCTGGATATTGTGGCAGTCACAGAAACATGGTACACAGAGAACCATGACTGGGATGTCAACATACCAGGCTACACAATCTACAGGAGGGACAGGGAGGTTAAAAGAGGAGGAGGAGTATCTCTATGTAAAGGAAGGGATCAAAGCAACAGAACTAAAGAGTAAACAGGGAGCAGGTGAGGCACCTGGATCACCCTGGAGACAGGAAATGGCACTAAAATCCGCATGGGGTTGTATACAGACCCCCATCTCAGGGGGAGGGAATGGACAAGAAAATGATAGAAGGCTTCCTTAGAATGGCAGAAAAAGGGGAGATATTCTTGATGGGGGACCTGAATATGCCAGATGTTAACTGGAGCACCTTTGCTACAGGCACATCCAAGAGCAGGGTCATTCTTGATGCCCTAGAGGGGGCATGCCTCGGACATCTAGTATTGGAACCCACTCTGGAGAGAGCACTCTTAGACCTGGTACTCTGAGAAAGAATCTCAGATTTAGGAGTGGGTAGCCATCTGGGAACAAGCGACCACCAAACAGTGTGGTTCATGATAAACACAGCCATACAATCAAGCCATACAAAAGCAAGAGTATTGGACTTTAGGAGGGCTAACTTCGGGAAAATGAGAGAGTGCCTCAGAAAAGCACTAGCAAACAGGCAAGAAGGAGGGGTGGAGGAACAATGGGGAGTATTCAAAACAGCCATCACAGAGGCAACAAACCTTTGTATAAAGCAAATCAACAAAACACAATGAAGGAAGAAACAGCTATGGTTCTCAAAAGAGGTGGCAGGGAAGATTAAGGAGAAAAGGATAGCATTCAGGAAATATAAGGAAACACAGAAGAAGCAGGACAGAGAACTTTATCAGTTAAAGCAGAAAGAGGCTGGAAAGGCAGTCAGAATAGCAAAGGCCCAAACCAAGGAAAGGATAGCCAACTCTGTTAAGAAGGGGGATAAGACCTTTTATAGGTACATTACGGAGAGAAGAAAGACCAAAGGAGGGATATTGAGGCTTAATAAAGGGAAGGGAATGTGGGTAGAGGGTGACAGTGAAAAAGCAGGGATACTGAATGAATATTTCTGCTCAGTATTCATAAAGGAAGAGGAGGGGGAGGTACCTAAACCAAACAAGAGAAACACTCTAAAGACAGGGGTTGTTACCAGTCCATTTACAGAAGAAAGGGTTCTGAAAGAACTAATAAAATTGAAGGTGGACAAAGCAATGGGGCCTGATGGGATTCACCCAAGGATTCTAAAAGAACTAAGGGTAGAACTAGTGACACTGCTGACTACTCTCTTTAACAAATCATGGGAGGATGGGGTGGTACCTGAGAACTGGAGGAGGGAAGATGTGATTCCTCTTCACAAAAGTGGGAGCAGGACAGAGGCAGGAAACTACAGACCAGTTAGTTTGACCTCAGTGGTAGGGAAAATGATGGAATCACTTCTGAAGGAAAGAATTTTTGAGTACCTAGAGGCCAGTGGGGCACAGGACCCAAGTCAGCATGGATTCATGATGGGAAGGTCGTGTCAGACGAATCTAGTAGATTTCTTTGACTGGGTGACCAAAGTAGTAGACCAGGGAGGGGCTGTGGACATGGCCTACCTAGATTTTAGCAAGGCATTTGATACAGTCCCACACAAAAGATTAATACACAAGTTAGCCAGCCTTGGAGTGGGTCCCAAGGTGGTAGCCTGGATAAAAAATTGGCTAGACAACAGGACGCAAAGGGTAGTAGTAAATGGAGTCCACAGTGAAGAAAGGAGGGTTACTAGCGGGGTACCGCAGGGTTCAGTACTGGGACCGGTCCTTTTTAATGTCTTTATAAGTGACATTGCAGAGGAACTGGAAGGAAAATTATGTCTCTTTGCAGATGACACAAAGATCTGCAACAGCCAGGGCTGATACACCAGATGGAGTGGAAAAGATGATAAGGGACTTGGCAAGGTTGAAGGAATGGTCAAATGTATGGCAGCTCAGATTCAACACAAAGAAGTGCAAGGTAATGCACCTGGGAAACAAAAACCCAGGGGAAGAGTACACAACGGGGGGTGAGATACTGACAACAGTAAAAATGGAAAGGGACCTGGGGTAATTATATCAGATGACCGAAAGGTGGGCAAGCAATTTGAGAAGGCAGTAAGGAAGGTTTAGGGATACTGGGATGCATAGGGAGAGGCATCAATAGTAGAAAACAAGAAGTTGTTATCCTCTGTACAGACAGTTGGTGAGACCCCATCTGAGTACTGTGTGAGTTCTGGAGACCCCATCTCTGCAAAGACATAGACAGAGTGGAGGCTGTCCAGAGGAGGGCAACCAAAATGGTGCAGGGGTTTGCACCAGAAGACATACTAAAGAAAGACTAAAGGAGCTTAATAATAGTGCTACCCCTTGAGGAAAGAAGGAGAGGGGGACATGATAGAAACTTTCAAGCACCTCAAGGAATCAACAAAGTCCAAGAGGGTGGCATCTTTCAGAAAAAGAGATGTGCAAGAACAAGGTGGCACAATTTGAAGATAGAGGAGGGATGGCTCAGAGGTAATGTGAGGAAGTATTTTTTTCACAGGGGGTTATGGATGCATGGAACAGCCTCCCTGAGGAGGTCGTGGAGTCAAGAACAATGAGGGAACTCAAGAATGCATGGGACAGACATAAGGCAGTCCTAGTGGGGGGTAGGAGGAAGTAAGCTGTTGGTTAACTAGGTTCTGCAGCTTATCTGTTAGGTAGGAAAATGGGCAGACTAGGTGGGCCAAGTGGTCCTTATCTGCTGTCAAATTCTATGTTTCTATGTTATGTTTATTAAATAATGATTTGAAAATACTAATGAAGATTCTATGTAAAAGAACAGCAATGGTAGTGCAGAAACTGATCTCTACAGGGCAAACTCGCAATATCAGGAAGAAGTATTAATGATAACCTGATTTTAATGAGAGAAATCGTGGAACAGGGAGAAAGAAATTTAATAAAAGGGTCTGTATTGTCACTCGATAAGGAGAAAACCTTTGATAGAGTAGTACAAGCATATTGGTTTAAAGTACTGTAATTCTATGCCCTACCTTCATTATTTTCTGAGTGGATACAGTTTTTTTTATAATGGTACTATAACAATACCTTTAATCAACGGATATATAAATTGTCGGCCCAGTGGCACTGAGTGCTGAGGCACTGGATGCCTTACCTCCTGCCATGCCGGTGACCCAAGGTTGGCCTCGGACTTGGGTTGCTCAGGAGATTGAGGGGAGAGGAAGGATGGAGCGTCCCAAGACAGCTCTCTTTCCTTGGGGAGTGGGGTTAGTGTGGCGTGCTGCTTGCCTGCCACCCAGTGATGGCTGGATGGCAGCACATGCACGTCACCAAGCAAGGAAAGGGAACCCCACTTTCAGGATGCCGGGGCTGTCTCTGCGGAGGTGGAGTTTGGACATTGCATCCATTGCATGTCCATGGGCCCCAGGGGAGCAAATTAGTGAAAACTATGGAGGCTGGGCTTAATGAAGCCTTCCCTGAGAGTGCTTACAGCCCACCAAGTGCCAGGCAATGGAAAGGGGATTGGGACAGCCAGTGATCACAGGACAGGCTGACACAGCCACCTTGCCTGCAAGGCAGCAGAAAAAGCTCTATGGAAAAAAAATCAATGGATATATAGGAAAAGAAGTTAAATTAGTAAAAGGAATAAGGCAAGGATGTCCTTTCAGCTCTTTGTTATATACCTTTTGTTTGGATCCACTTTTAAGAATTTTGAATGATAACCCAAAATGTAGGGGAATCAACTGAAATTAAGGTAACTGCATATGCTGATGATATATGTATAAATGTGAAAGGAGTCAGGTCTGAATGCAATGCGAAGTATTTGTGAGTCTGAAGAAGTGTCTGGATCATGTAGCAACATAAGGGAAAGTAAAGATAGGAGACTTAATACAGAGACTATATTAGTAAAAGACATTAATGGCATACCAGTGAAAGATGAACCTTTGAAAATTGTATGTATATCTTATGGAAAGGTAGATGCAGAAAGAAGAAACTAGGAATTAAAAATGAAAGATGTCAAGAGAAAGTTAACAAATGGAAGCATTGGAAACAGACAAAAAAAGGTGGCTATTGTAAAGACAGTCTTGTTACCTATGTAAACATACTTGAGTGCAGTATACTTACCACCAAAAGACAGACAAACATTTTAAGTTTAGTGTTACAAATGATGTGGGGAGAGTAGATTAAATCCCTTAAAAAGGAATATTTTTTTATTTATGCAACAAGTGTCAGGATAAAAACTGACACATAACTTCAGTTATCTGAGTCACTGTGTGGATAAATGGGTGGTGATGTAATCACTATGTGGATAACTTGAAGTTATCCACATAGTGATTACATCATCACCCATTTATCTACACAGTGACTGCATCACTAACCACCACCACCTGTGCTGCCTGCTCAGCAGTGCTGCCTGCCAGTTTCACTTTCTCCTTCTCACAGTGCTCTTTACAAACAAAGCTATCACAGTCCCAAAGACTCACAAAAATGCACACCCTAACCAAATCCCCCCCCAAAAAAAAACCGGAACCACATTTTAAATGAAAACACTCAACAACAAAAAAAGCAATTTTTCCCTCTTTCTCAGCACAGCAACCCTACAAACCAAACACAGCAACCAGGCACAGAGAAAAAAACATGGACAGAAACTTAAGAAAAATATATATAACAAAACTGAACCCAAAAAATCCTGTTGCATAAATTAAATATGCATGGGGCGACTGTGGGATAACCAGGTTACTTGTACAGTAGCCTGTGACCTCTTGTAAACCTCACTCATGGCTTCGCCACTTATGAGGTTACTCAAGGTCACAGACTACTGTACAAATAATTTGGTTTTCCCACAGGCACCCCACACATATTCCTTATATCTCTCTATCAAAGGTGGAGGATTAAATATGATAAATCCAATAGCATTCCTGTACAGCTTATTTATTGTTTGGAACTTAGCACCATTTATGACTAATATGAATAACATTTGGGAAAACTGGGTGAAACAGTGGGAGGACATTTGAACATATTTATATCTAGATGGGATCTGGGCTTCAGTAAAATGAAAAAAAAAACTCAAGATATGCTACATATATTATTCCATTACTAGAAAAAAATTAGACAATGGAAAATATTTAAGATACTAGTAGTAAACCAATCAAGAGATCAGACAGATGATGTCATACAAGCAGAGTGTTATGAAATAACATCAGAGTATATTGCAATATCTCATCAAAATTCTAACAAAGTGAAGAAATATCTCATAGATAAATGAGTTCCTGATAAAATGTGGGACATAATATGGTTAGGTTGCCATGGAAAATTGGTGGTTAAAGGCAATGCAAAATGTGAAGGTGTAAATGAAAGACTGTGTCCCAGGGAAGAATGTGCTGGACAAACTGAAACTATGGAGCAGCTTTTGTTAACATGTTCTTTTGTACAATCCTTTTGGAAGAAAGTGGTTATAAGATGGAAGGATAAAAAATGGAATCAGGTAACGTATGAGGAAATTATTTTAGGATGTTTTCTTTTGGGGAATAAATATGATACTAGCACTTTAAGACTAATTTTACATATACTAAGCAGAGATGCGCAGAACCTCTGTTAGTGAAACTGAACCACTCCGAACCCTTGCAGTTCAGTTTCCATGGCACCCGAGCCGAATCCTGTTGGCTCGGAGCTGGGGTTTTTTTTCCAGCTCCCCCAGCCTCCCGCATGCCTGCTTATCAGGCTTAAGAGAGGAAAATAAGTCAAAGGGTGCAGAGGTGAGTTGGTGTGCAGCAAGATACTCCAGCTTGCACATGCGCAAACTGGAGTATAGAGGAGCATGGCTCTGACCTCCATGCCATGCAACATCAGCCAGCAAGGGGAGAGGTTGATTAATTGCTGAGAGAGACAGGGAGCGGCCAGGTGAGGGATTGGGAACTAGAGAATCGGTTTCCATTTGTCACCCACCTCACCACTGCCACCAACATGAACAGGGGAAAAAACACAAAAGTGACAAAATAAAAACAAAACAAATAAAAAAAATGAGAGAGGGACAAGAAAGACTGAGGAGTGGTGCACCAGGGAGTGACTGTGTGTGGTGTACCCAAAGAAACTGAAGAAAATGAATAAGCTGTTTAGTGACAAAATAAAAAAAAAACATAAGAGGGAAAGGGACAAGGCTGAGGAGTGGTGCACCAGGGACTGACTGACTCAGTGTGTGTGTGTGTGTGTGTGTGTGTGTGTGTGTGTGTGTGTGTCCGTGCGTGTGTGTGTGTGCGTTGGGGGGGTGTTGGGGGCACCATGTGCCTGAATAAATTACAGAAAAAACTAAAGGGCTGTTTAAGAAGACAGCTGCCAAAGTAAACAAATTAAACTTAAAAAAACATAAAGAAAACAGAACAATAGACGGTGTGTGTGTGTGTGTGTGTGTGTGTGTGTGTATGTGTTCAGGGAAGGGGCAGGGGGAGAGTGCAGTGCTGCTCTGCTAGGCTAGCCCCAAAGTGTCAGCAGCATAGTGCAGTAGACCTGGGTTTGATACCTCCACTGGCATACTAAGGAAGTCACTGAACTTAACCACCACAAAGCCCTTGGGTCGCCCTTGAAAACAGGCACTTGTGCCTAGTGGGCCTTACCTGGGTAACAACAACAACAAAAAAAAAGACAGTTGAATAAGTAACACAACAGTCAGATCAGGTAAAGGGCAGGCTTGCATCATGTGTGAAACCTTTTTGTAGGAGGGGGAAGTCCGGCACTGCTGACAGTTGAGCAGCCTCTGTCTGCAGTGTCACCAGCTATTTCCCACACAAGCAGGAGTCAGGATAGCCTAGGACAATTTTTTTCTGTGTAGTCCTGTGGAAGCAGAACCAGTAAAGGCTTGTGACACATATGAAATGATTTGGAGGGAAGGGGTAGCCTGGCAGTTGAGTAGCCTCTGTCTGCAGTGTCACCAGCCATTTCCCACACAAGCAGAAGTAAGGACAGGACAATTTTATGGGGTAGTCCTGTGGAAACCAAGTCAGTAAAGGCCTGCATCACATGTGAAACCTTTTGGAGGGAGGGGGAAGCCGGGCAGTTGAGCAGTCTCTGAGCTTGATTCTCAAAGCCCTGGAAAAGGAGGAAGGTGCCTGCACCAAACCTAAATGGTACAAATGGCACCTTGTGCCTGAAATTACTGTCAGAGCTATTTTCAAAGGCAGCCTGCATCAGCCACAGGCTGCCTGCCCCAAAAGAGACTTGAACCTCCCATGCGCCAAAAAATGAACTGTGACCTGGCACTAGGGGGCATGTGACAGACACAAGCTGTCACATCCCCTACAGTGGGATTCTCAGAACTCGCCCAGAGGGAGAAATTTTAAGTACCCTTAGACCAGCAGCCAGGGCTGGTCTAAGAGTACTTAGAATGTGTCCCTCTGGGCTGGTTGTGCAATGTGTGGCACAGTGCTGCTTTTTTTTTTTTTTTTTTTATTTTTCATCTTTATCCTCCTTCCCTACCCCCGGTGCCCCCTACTTCCATCCGCTCATGTCCCCCGACACCCACCTTAGGGATCTGCCCCTAGAGTGCCCTTCCTCCTCTCCCTGGCACATTGGGGTCTGTCCTTGTAGGTGGTCCGGGTAGACTTAGGGCGGACTTTATCTAGGGCAGCCGGAGATGTTTTTCCGGTTTTCTCCCCTTACGCCCACGCCCCTGGGCGCGCCATGCGCTTGGGGTATGTCCGAGTGGCCTACGTGCTGATGCATGCCAGCCCTCATGCGCGGCGTCCCCCTCCCGGCTCCGACAGCGAAGCCGCCTCCATCCCTTCCTGCAGCCGGTGCTTCCACCGGCTATGGAAGGATGCAGAAACATCATAAGCGTTCTTGGTCACCACCCTGAGGGAGAGCATCCGTTGGGGCCTCGATCCTCCCTCCCCCACCGACCCCGGCTGCCCGAGTCCGTTCCCGAACCCGGGCCGCCGGCGTAGAACGAGGTGTGGCGTCTAGCGCCTCAACCCTCAGCGCCACCGGGCCGGCGTAGTGCTGCTTTTTGATCCTCTGTTAAAACAATGCAGATACCCTCCCTGGTGGTATAGTGCCCCCCATCCACAATGCTACCCAATAATTTGCATAATAATTGCCCACCATCCCCGATCCCCGATACTGTGGTGTGTTTAAGTAGTTATATGTTCCCCCACCCAGTCCCCGAAGCTGTCTAACTAGTGAAATAATACAGCGCCCCTTCCCCAATGCTGCTGTATAATTTAATAATAATATGTACCCCCCACCAGATCCTTGAAACTGTTCCATTATTTAAATAATAAACTCCCGCCCCCCTAAGCTGCCAGTATTTATTAATGAACAACATGACCCCTCTGCCATGGTAGTCTAGTGCACCCCCAGCACCGAACACCCTTAATTTACATTGCAATAGTCCTGGTGGCCTAGTGGACACCTCATCCCATACCCCACAGTGCCCATCCTGTAGGAGTCAGTGATTGTCTCTGCCCTTCGCTCACCTCCACGGCCAGCCACCGACTGAGTTCTGGATGACAGCGTACACAGGTTTACTGCATGACAAAAGGGATTAACTCTCATTGAAATTGCATTGTTTGCTGCTGTAACTACTGCAGAATTCTGCAGCGCTGCACTTCATCCAGGTGGGCTTCACTATATGTAGGATATATTGACAGACACTGCCATCATGTGGCCAGTCAGAGGTAGATCAAGTAAATGAATCCTCTAGAAAGGGACAGTCTCTGATCACTATAGCACTCATTAAGAAAATGAAAAGAAAGGCTCTCAAAAATGTCTATAGAAATGAGAGCTATCGAAGCCCGAAGTCTACTGCCAGAAATCATCCATAAAATACAGGGGGACAACTATACAGTTCAATAGAAAAAAAGGGGCAAATGTATAGGCAGTGAATCCTGCTGAAATTCTAAAGAACAATTATACTCTACAACAGATGTCAGAGTAGTCCATCACCAGGAAACCAGTACCTCAAACAAAGGAGGAGAAAGAGAGTAAAAGTTCACTATGATTCCAACATACAGTAATCACACAGGCTCCTTTTTCCTGATGGACTGCAATAGTGCCTTTACCTCCTCCAGGACTTGCTCTGAACAATGTTTTTTGCCTGATGGAGAGACTTTAGACCATACATCCTTCTGTAATTCTCATTTTTCCCATGACTCTGAACATTCCACGCCTTCCTCTGCATCCAAGAGACCCCGGGTTTTTAATTCCTGCGTGCCAGCATCAGGGTCTCTAAACAATTTAATTCCATCCTGAAAATACATCTTAAGACGAGCAGGTTATGGAGTAGAAAATTTTATCTGGTGTTGTTGAGGGCATGAAGGATCAGGGAGTAAGTCCTCCTCTTAATTGCCAAGTCTGGAGAGTAGTCAGTGTCCAGCTGCATCTTGTATCCTTTGTAAAATAGCTGACCCTCCCTCTGGGCCCTTGATAAAAGGGCTTGTTTCATTGCATAATTGAAGAACCAGCAGACCATGGAGCGGGATTGTTGATCCAATCAGGTAGGAGCAGGAGCCTGAGCCAATGAACTCTCTCTATAGGGAGGAGACACAGATCTTGAATGTCAAGAAGATCCAGGAGCCAGTTCTGCAAGAAAATCACCAAGTCCCCTTTTCCTTCTTCACCCTCCAGGAGACCGTATATTCTGATATTATGTCTGCAAGCACGATTTTCAAGATCATCGCAATTCTCTGCTAATTGATTAGTCTCCTGGATCATTTTGATCAGGACATGCCCAGCTCTGTCTACTCGGGCATCGGTAGCCGATTGGTGGATTCCCAACTCTTTAAATTTAGTTTTAGTGTTTTTTGGGGGGAAAGGGAGCTGGCTTCATCAGTGATCAGCAACTATTTAAAATAATGATGGAAAGCAATAGGCCTGTGAAACAAGTTTCCAAGACAAATACAATAATTCAGAAAAAAAAGTCACAAATGGTGCTCCTTCTATTGCAGTAGGTGCATCCTCTTTACCGACTGAAGCTTCCTCGTGCTACGAGTCCTTGTCTTCTGAGATCCCATCATCTCTGTCTGTTGCTGAAGGTGAAACCCAGTTGTCAAATAAAGGCAAAGTAAAAGGCAAGAAGAACAGCTTGGGTGCTGAACTAGCAACTAAGAAAAGTAGATTTGCCAAAGGTACAGTTATTAAAAAAAATAAAGGCAGTTGCAGGCACTACACATAGTGGAAAGGAAAAAAATAAGCACACATGCAAACGTTGTGCCACTTTCTCAAGAATCTTACATTTATCATTCCTCTGTGAACTATTCAGAGTCAGACCATGTGGATAGCAATGGCAGTGAGTACATCAATGAAAGAGAGGCAATGCATGATGGGGACTCTAATGATGAGAGCTCAGAGCCAGAGGAACCGGTGAGATGCCAGATCAAAAAAACCTGGGGAAAGGTCATCAGAGGCCATTAAAAAGGAAGTTATGCCTAGCTTGCCTGTCTCCTCTGCTGAGGGCAGGACTTACACCCAATCATCCAGTGAAGACACTGAGGAAAACAGTCAAAATATAGAAATTAACATAGACACACCTGATGATGGTTCAGAAGTTGCAGTGCCTGGGATAAAAACAAAAAAGGCATTCTCTTTCATTTGGAGTTTTTTTTCACCTTGACCCAAAGAATAGTATGTGAACAATATGCTATTTATGTAAGCCCTCTTTCAGTAGAGGAAGACAGGCAAGCAAGCTTGGCACATCAACCTTCATAAGACACAGTGATACACCCCCTTCAGTGGGCCAGGAATAAGTTACAAGGTGACGTGGCAGAGGTTGCTGCACAGGTTAATACTGCTAAATGTTTCCATATATAGCATAAAACCCCTCCGACACCATGCAGGACTTTGACCGCATTGCCCCCTTTATCTGCTAGGTCTTTATCAGAATCAGAAAGCTTCCCAACTAAAAACAGAATGAGTTCTTCGCTGTCTCCTCCATCCTTTTTTAGTGTGCCAGTCACACCTCAGAAACAATTAACGATGCAGCAGGCTTTTGAACAGAGAACTAAATAGGACCAAAGCCATCCAATTGTTCAGTAGTTAAGTAAAGCAGTATCTGCAATAATTGCACTGGACATGCACCCATTTTTCATGTCCAACTCTGCTGGGTTTCAAAAGGTGATGAAACTTGCTGCCCCTCAATATCAGCTGCCATCACGGACATATTAGTCCAGAAAAGCTGTGCAAGCTCCTTATAGGGAACTGTGCCAGAAGATAAACAGTGCCTTGCAGTCATTGGCTATTGAAGAAGTATATATAACAACAGATATGTGGATGACTGATCAAACAGCAAACTACATTACTGTCATGGCCCACCTGGTATCATTTTCTTCTGCAACATCCACTGGCACCACCAGGGACCAACAAAATCCTCACAAACGTGCCACACTCTGTATTGCAAGCTTTGACAAAGAAAATCACACTGGTGTGAACATCTTACAGGAGATAAAGTGACGGTTCTTAAAGCGTCTTTCCCCTAATGGCCTGTCCCCAGGATTTGTGGTTGCAGACAATGGAGATAAAATTGTGAAAGCATTAAAGGATGGTGGGTTTCTGCATTTACCATGTTTTGCACATACACTTAATCTAGTGGTACAGGACTTCCTCATTGAAGACAGGAGTGTGCAGAATATGCTGGGTGCTGCACATAAGATATGTGGTCACTTTAGGCACTCTTCAAAAGCTTGCAAAATGTTGTGGGTATTTCAAAAACAGAATAATTTACCAGTTCAACAACTAAAGCAGGAAGTTGCTACTAGCTGGAACTCTACCTTTTACATATTACAGAGGCTCCAAGAACAACACAAAGTAGTGTACCAGTACACCATGGACCATGTAGCAGGGAAAGGGGATGTCACACCCACCTCTGGGCAGTGGAATCTAATATCATTATTATGTCAGTTGCTACAGCCATTTGAGGAAGCCACACATGAAGCGAGTGCTGACAATGCAACCATGTCAGGTCATTCCATTGATACATCTTCTCATGCAGAGACTGGAAAGATTCCAAGAAACATTTGAAGAGCAACATGCAAGCACATGTGTCACTCTTGCTGTAAAGCTGTCATTGTGTTTGGAAACAGACCACATGATTGCCATGATTTTGAAATCTCAACATTACGTGATAGCAACAATGTTGGATCCACATTTCAAAACCAGTCTGCCAAGTCTTCTCCAATCTGGTAGCATAGACCTCAACCATTATAAAGAATGGCTCATTAATAAAGTTGGTCTAAAATGACAACAGAAACTCCATGTAGAAGTGCTACAGCTCCTGATCACAAAAAATAGCCATGCTCCTTTCCCAGAAACAGATCTCAGTGAAAGCAGAAGAATATGAAAATCCTTGCATTATGATTTGGAACACGGGCAATTCGTATGATACCTCCATGGACAGCATTTGGGCAGGACTGGCTGACATACAGTAGAGGAAGACAGTGCTGTTACTTCTTCCATCACAAGCTATTCAGCAAACAGTATGGTGAATGACTTCTTAGAGGATCCCAGAAAGATAAATGTTTGAGATGACCCACTTCAGTATTGGCATAAAAAGGGCATGGTCTGACCAGCATTACTTAAAGTGGCCCTTTACTATTTAAGTTGCCCAGCAACAAGTGTCTATTCAGAAAGAAGATTTAGCACTGCTAGCTATGTTGCTAGTACTAGGAGGAGAAAACTCCTTCCAGAAAACATTGACATTCTAACTTTTATTAAACTAAACTATGGTGTATTTGTAGGATACTCAGGGGTACTTCTAAAACACTGCTCAGACTGTAGTGATGATGAGCCTCTTGGCAGTGATGTTAAAGAAAAATAGTACTACTGCCCCAGTACTGGGGGAAAGGGAATGTTGCTTCTCTCTCATGTTATTTGTGTCCTGTCTCATGTCAGTCACCATTTTGTTTCTTCCACTGAACTGCTGTATAGCAAGACTACAAAAGCTAGGGGCTACTCTCTGACTCTGTGGAACATATACAAAAACACAAAAAAAGGCTGCTCCAATCCTAAGTTGTGCCTGTGTAAAAAGCTGAGCACCAAAGAACAAAAAACACAGCACCACACAGGTGTGTCCCTGAGGAGGCGCTGTTTCTGGCGCGACACAGGTCGGACCTTTTGTTTGTTTGAACTGTCCTGTCCTGCATGGCGTTTCTGCATTGTGATGTTATTAGTTAAATGCACAATACAGCATATGTTTTTGGAAGTGTTGGTGCTGTGTTTTTTGTTCTGTGGAACATATGAAATATTTTCACACTCACACATTTTTGAATTTTTTCTTCAATTTTTTTATTTGTAAGGTTAACATAATGTTTGTAAATGACTATCGATTTCTGGTAGATGCCTTTCAATTATATACCTTATGCCAAGTCTCTGTCTTGGATAACATCTAACCCCATTCTGAGCTCTGGCTGATCTGCTGCTCTTGAATGGATAGTCATCTGTGAAAGAAAAAAAAACTAAAAACACGACATAAAAGTGGGTATTCTCTTTCACAACTCACAATGCTACTGTGCCTCAGTCTGTCTACATAATTACCTACATAATTACCAGTTTAGTTTTCATGGCGTTGTACTCCAAAAAAATACAAAAAATGTACTGTGCATATGCGTCCTGAGTTAAACAAAATATATATATATATATATATATATACTGTGGGGCCCATTGCTGGCAGCACAAACAACAAACTTGGCTTATTAACACTACAATCAGTTCAAAAGGCTGGGTGTGAGGGCCCCTCTATTATACTCTCTGGGCCAGATATTCAAAAGGGTTGCGCCATGCACAATAGGGTTGCGCCTGCGCAAGTCTGAACTTGCTCCATTCTGCGATATTCAGCAGGAGGCAGTTGCGTCACTGAAAACATGCTGAGCAACAGCGCAATGCAAATAAATGCATGCTGAACTGGAGGGGGAGGAACCATGCATAAACTGCACAGCCCGATATTCAGCCGGGCTGTGCAGAGTTGTGCAGGCGCAACCCCCAACCTGCGCCTGCACAACTTTGAGCCAAAAAAAAGGATCAAGTTGAGGGCCACCCACAGGTGAGCTGCTGCATTGCAGGCGCACAGCAGCTGCCACCTGTGGCTGGCCCTCAACCTCTCTATGCCCCCTCACCAGCCCGATCACGGGCAGCAATTATCCCCACAACACATCCCTGGTGGTCCAGTGGACCGATAAGCGAATCGCGGGCTGAAGTAATGAAACACCCCCCCACCTCCCGAATATATTCCTGGTGGTCCAGTGGACCGATAAGTCTGATCGCGGGCTGAAGTAATGAAACACCCCCCACCTCGGATCTATCCCTGGTGGTCCAGTGGACTGAAAATTCCGATCGCGGGATGTAGTTGTCAACCCCAGACACATCCCTGGTGACCTGAGTGTCCCCCACCACCCACTCATGAAGCCCCACCACCTCCCCGCGGCGGTGAGTGGCAGCATCCACCACCTGCTGCCCGCTGCCCGCCGACTGACTGCCGGTAGGGCTGCTGCCAATGGTGCAGAGCAAGAGCCAATGGGCGTGCAATCATACCGTTCAGACAATTCAGTTTGTGAATGAAATTCATTCACAAAACTGGACTGTCTGGTACAGTATGAGCTGCACGCCCATTGGCTCTTGCTCTGTACCAATGGGCTGACAGTCCTACCGGGCAGTCAGTCAGTGGGCGGCGGGGTGGCAGGCAGGTGGGATGCTGCCGCCCGCAGGCTGCGGGGGGGAGCGAGGTGGTGGGGCTTCGTGAGTGGGTGAGGTGGGGGGACACTAGGTCACCAGGGATGTGTTCGGGGGGTGGTTGACAACTACATCCCGCAATCGGGATTTTTGGTCCACTGGACCACCAGGGATATGATCCGGAGGTGGGGGTGTGTGTTTGAAAACTCCAGCCCGCGATCGGGCTTATCGGTCCACTGGACCACCAGGGATATATTCAGGAGGTGGGGGAGTGTTTAATTACTTCAGCCTGCGATCGGGCTTATCGGTCCACTGGACCACCAGGGATATATTTGGGAGGTGGGGGGGTGTTTAATTACTTCAGCCTGCGATCGGGTTTATCGGTCCACTGGACCACCAGGGATGTGTTGGGGGAGACACATTGCTGCCCGCGATCGGGCTGGTGAGGCGGGGTATTTAAGCTATGCCCATGATCGGGCCAGTGGGGGTGGTGGTGGTGGGGTTTTTACGCTCTTTTGCCCACGATTGGGCTGCAGGGGGATCATTCCCCGACGGCTGCTGCCTGGCAGGGCGCCAGGCGCAAGTCCTCGGGGATCGGCGCACCTGCATGCTAATGGCATGCAAATGGGGCCATAATCAGATGCAAATGGCCCCCCCTGTGCCTTGCATGAATTATAGCCCCATTTGCATGTCACCTTGAATATCGGGATTTTTGGCGTGATGGTGTAATGAGAGCTATACCACCGCAAGTTGAATGCTCCACTTTGTCAACTTGCGGTGGCACAAGTTCCACTGCGCCATGCACAGTGGCAGTGGCTGGGGGGTGATATTCAAAGGAGTTGCTCAATAGCGCAACTCCTTTGAATATCGCCCCAGACACACCCCTGTGCAACTATTTTGCACAGCGCAAGGGCTTGGGCCTATGAATGGCGCAGGTTGAATATCCAGCCCTCTGTGTGTACATGCTCTCTCACAATGCTACCTCACTATGTCTACATCCTTACTGAGTAAAACAAAAAGGTCACAACTGTGGGGCCCATCACTGGGAACACAAACAATAAAATGGGCTTATAAAAAAAAACAAAAAACTATCAGTTCTAAAAGGTGGGAGGGAGGGTCCAATATATTCTGTGTGTGCATGTTGCTACCTTTTTTTTTTAAATATTTCCTCTTAGACCATCTCCTGTCATTTATTGTGTTCTCCTGTCCTGTTACCTTCCTTCAGCCACCAAGTCACTTTTGTTAGCAGTGCATAGACTAAACAAGGTAGCCAGGGGTTACTTTTTATATATGTGTGTGTGTGTGTGTGCGTGTGTGTGTGTGTGTGTGTGTGTTATTCTTTGATAACCAGGTAAGGCCCACTAGGCACAAGTACCTGTTATCAGTGGTGCCTGTTACCAGGGGGTGAGGTGGGGAGTTCAAATCAAAGGGCAGACTAGATGTATCATGCGGTCTCTCTCTGCAATCACATTCTATGTTTCTACATGACCCAGGAGCACTGGGGTGGTTAATTAAGTATGCACAGTATACAAGTGGAGGTTGTGAGAAATCAAAACCAGGTCTGCTGGACCAAGCTCAGTCGCAGCTCGTTACTCTAACCCCTAGACTATACTGCTATACTCAACTGTTACATTGCCTCGGCCGATGTCCCTTTATTCAGCATGTCTTGTCTCCTGTCATTTATTGCTGGGCGTTTAGACTGCAAGCTAATGAAACTATGTCTTATTCAATTTTAGCACTGACTCAAGATACCTTACAAGATAGGTAATTTCCTGTGAACTTACTAACAGCTGGGCCTTGCTAGCTGCCATGCTATTAAACTGTTTTTCTACAGAATTTAACCTGTTTTCCTTTATATTATGCTTTAAAATGAAGGTACAGACCAGGTTTTATGTTGAATGATAATTGGTCATGAATCAAAAACCAAAACCAAAACCAAAACCAAAATATGAGGTGATTCGGCAAAACCAAAACCAAAACCTGCTTGGTTTCGCATACCTCTAATATTAAGTTTTTCTTATGGCAAGCTATGTGCAGGTTAATTTTTAAACAACAGAAAATTAGTCAACATGCTATAATTTTGTTAGTAGAAAAAGAATTACAAGTGAAATATAAGCAGGAAAGATTTTGGATGATTCATTTAAAAAAATTTCAAAGTACTGTAAATGGAAAAATACTGGATGTATTTGTCAGATTTAACAATAGGCATAAGAGAATAGACGACACAGGAATTATGTTTCAGGTTTCTCTTTAAGTTCTGACTGTAAGAAAGTATGAGGTAATATTAATTGCTAAAGTTGATTAGGATTTATTTCTGATATGTAAAATTGTTGATGTGTTTGTTGATGTAATTTCTTGGATTGATGTAATTTCTTCTTTTCAATAAAATCCCCCTACTCTTCATCAGTAAGTGCCATGGGATCTTTCACTTCCACCTGGACAGTGACCAGATATAGGCAGAAGGGACCTCAGGTTAACATCTCTTCTGAAGGACAGCACCTCAATTATGCAAAATCCCCATCATACTGCACTACAGTATCAGTTAGGGGTATTATCCCAAGTGCCTGGTGTGGGGCTAGAACACACGACCTTCTAATCTTCAGTGCTAAGGTTCAGAATACATCAGGAATCAGCAAATTGACTCTAACCCTCTCTCAGTCGTGTACTGCATCATAATGTCACACGCTTAATGGCATACGACATTATGGCTAACCCGGTGCAGCGCTGCACCAGTGAGTGAATGGTGCAATACAGCATATACTACTGTACGCGGTATTGCACCATTCTCATTCTCCCAGGCAGAGGATAACACCTCTGCTGGGAATGAATTCCACAAACCAGCTGATGTGGCTCAATGGACTGAGCCGCAGCAGCAGAGAACACAGGCAGTGCTTCTGGGACTGGGTTTGATTCCTGGTCCCAGAAACTTTTATTTTTTTTTAAACTCCATGCTTTCCCTGACTTGAACCCCTGGTTGAGAATCTATACTGAGGAGGGTTCAGGGGTGCAAAGAGATATGCCACATGGCAAGAATCGCTCTGTATTGGCAGTGCAATTGTGCCATGTGGCATAATGTCCTGAGACATTATGACCCCGTGCATCTGAGTCCTTCCAAAGCACAGATTTCTTTTCTTTTATTGGCCACAACAATGTTTAATCAGGGGTCACCAAGTTGGCCTAATCTTCTCTAGTCTTCATGAATCCTTTCAAAGAAAGAATGATTTTTTTAATCATCTACTACAGGTCCACTGAGCAGATGATTATTGGTGGTATGCCCCAGGAGCACAGTGAGGTACTTAAGGGACTTGTTCAGGGTCACACAAACAGTATACAAGTGGTGGACAGCTGTTGGAGTTTAATTCACACATGGGTCTACTATATATTATTTTGATTCACAGTGGTCATCTAACCACCAAGCAAAGTGGAAGTGGCTGTTTGAGTTTCACACACAAGTTTATTATATATTTATTTTGGTAACCAGAATGGTTCACACTGGTGCTATAACCACAAACCACTAACCTATAAGAGCTAATGCCACACATTGCCAGAGCTAGAGTTCAAATTTAAAACAGGGGTGACCAAGTTAGCCTAATCGGCCTCTACAAGTCCTTCCAAAGCAAGAATAATTTTGTTTTAATCATCCACGACAGGCCCACTGAGCCAGACTATTGTTGGTGTGCCCCAGAAGCACAGTGATGTACTTAAGGAACTTGTTCAGGGCCGCACAGACAGTTTGAAAGCGGTGGATGGCTGTTGGGAGTTTAATTCACTCAAGGGTCTGCTATATATTATTCTAGTTCACATTAGTTCACACCGCTGCTCTAACCAAAAAGTTATAAGGGCTGGTGCCACACACTGCCAGTGCTGGAGTTATAATTTAAATCAGCAGTGAGCAAGCTAGCCTAACAGGCCTTGATGAGTCCTTCCAAAGCAAGATTTCTTTTTTAATCATCCATGACAGATTATTGGCAGTCTGCTCCAGGAGCACAGTGAGGTACTTAAGAGAGTTGTTCAGGGATACAGAGACAGCATGAAAGTGATGGGTGGCTGTCGGAGTTCAGGTCTGCTATATATTCTGGTTTACACAGGTGCTCTATCCACAAGAGATACAGGAACTGTGCACATAAACACATCATAAATCATTTTAAAGATCTTTGTTTAAAAAAATGACATTTAAATTTAAAATCAATATGTTTCATTTTACATAAAGAGTATTTGCTTTATATAAAATGGACTGTGCCAACTGAACTTAGAACTTCAGAATTTTAGAACTATATGCATGGGGCTGGCAGTATAGCCTACAGGTTAGAGTGATGAGCGGTGAACGAACTTGGTTTATCCGGCAGACCTAGGTTTAATTCCCCCAGCCTCCATTTGCATACTATGTGACTCTGAGCAAGTCACTTAACCACCCCAGTGCTCCCGGGTCGCCCCTGAAAACAGGTAACTGTGCCCAGTGGACTTTACCTAGTTACCAAAAGAATGAAAAAGAGACACCCTCTTATAGTTCTAAGAGTGCCTGGAAAGTTAAAAAAATAACAAATTCTGAATGCCTAAGAATGATGTCATGATTTATAAGTAAGGAATAAGACATGATGAGATGTAGTCTATGAGCATACCCCTGGTGCATAATAAGTCACAAGGTACTTGCACCGAGTGCCTTTAGCAACTGGGAAGTGCTGCTGTCAGCCATAAACCATAAACCACTTCTCGAACTGTCTTATTCCACTTATAAAATGGGTAGAAAATTCTCAAAATAGACTCTGAACAAGTTAGTGCAGTTTGGAAAGTAAAATGAAATGTATTTATCTTTTTGTTTCACTTTTTTTTGAGGGTTGAATAAAATAATTCTTTTTAGTGTTACAGAACTATGGAGCATATTTTAAACTTGTTTTTCATTTTTTTCAGGGAGGTAATATCTGTCTCTCCCCCGTTCTCCCCTCCTGCACACACACTCTCCACACACACACACACACACACACACACACACACGCGCGCGCACGCACGCACACTAGTTTGTTTTTCTCTACTTTTTTTTTGTAGGGTGTTTTTGGCTGACAGCTACTGAGTGGCCGGTTTCACTAGGAGTGAGTCAATGTTCTTCCAGCCCCCTTACCCATCAGAGACACACAGGCAGATAGTTGAATTAGGTTACTGTTAGGTTTTGTATCGACATTGTTTGCTTGTAGTTTTTGTTATGGCTGTATGGATGAGCATTCTGAGTGACTGCAAGCCAGCAGCCAGTTTGATATGGAGCATGTGTATCCCTCAGCAACTGCTGTACAGAATGGTTTCTGCTTCATGCTTCTCGAGTGAGCTGCTTCCCAATCACTGTGTTTTTTTTTGTGTTGCTCACTCTAAGACACAGTTCCCTCTTTTTTGTTTAATATGACCATAAATACAATACTTTTAAAAATTGACTGTTCTGTGGCCAGGAAATGTTGTGGGCAAGCTGATGGATGGCCTTAATTGATTGATGGCCAGATGGGTGGGCCGAGCTCCTCCAGTACTGGATTCCAAGGGTCTCACAGCAAAATGGCAGAGGTGGTCAGTTATTCAAGAAAGTTACATTTGAAAATGTAATGTGTTGTTTCTTGAAGAATGGTGATGTGTATGTAGTAAAATAGGTCAGAAAATGTAATTCAGGGTTTACAGCAATGTGTTTATCATGCTAACAAGGCTATCAGAAGTTTTTTTTTTTATTGTTTAGAAAAGCTTTCTGGCATACATTGATTTTCTTGGAGTGCTATGGCCTGGTTGGCTTAAGTAGTACCGGTTGCCAGAATATGTTCAGATATAGCAAATGATACTTCTTAGTTAATCAAAAGCCAGGAAGTTTTCTACTCATTTTATAATACTTAATTATTCTGGTTCACTCTAGTGCTCTAACCACTAAGCTATAAGGGCTGGTGCCACACACTGCCAATACTAGAGCTCAGGGGTCAACCTTAACCTTTTTTTGCACTAGCCAGCAGGACAAGTTGATTTAAAATTGCACTAGTCTGCAGAAGGTTGCACTACTCCATAATTATAATGTTGAATTTTGATCACTTATACAAGAAAAAAATGCAAAACAAGAAATACTCTGATTATTTCATGTTTGTCCTGCTCCCATATACTTCCTGCTCCAGCAAAAAAAACAAAACAAAAAAAAAGACTGCTGTGTCATCACATGCAGTGTGCCCCGCCCCCCATTGTTTTATACCATGGCCCCCATCTCTTCCTTTTTCTGCCCCCCCCAGTCGGATCCAGGATTTTACATTGGGGGTTGCTGGGGTGGTGTGCATACTTGATATGCAATGTTTAAAATCTTCGTAATTTTTTATATCATCTGCCATTGTCTTTTTCATTAAATCTTTGACAGAAAATACAAGGGTAATCTATAGTTTTGAATATATATTTTCTTACAATCAATATATTAGACTTCTTCAACAAAGTGAAATGCAGCAGCAGCAAGCAAGTGAGTTACAATAGGGGTATGTGGCCATCCCCTTCACTCCCCCCTAGAATTAACACTGCCCCCCACACGCCACTGGATCAAAGGATCCCACAGCACCACATTTTCAGTCAAGCTGCCCTGGCTCCACACACTCAATAACCAACATCATCATGTACCTCACCACACTTTCAGCTCTATCCACAGAGCAATGAACACAGTCAGGCAAGAAAGACAGAAAAAAATGTCAGCCCCCACCCTGTGATCAACCAGAGACCTGCTCTTCTAGAAGTTTTTGTACAGTGATAAGTGAGAAAGGAGCCAATCTAGGATTTATTTGGGGAGAGGCCAGACAAACCTAGGTGGCCTGGGAAATAGAAGACTTTGCAAAATTTTTATTTATATAGTATACCAGTACCAAGGCTCTGTCACCTCCATTTCTATTAAGGAGGATCTACTGCATGCATGCCAGGAATGCCTATTTTAACCTTTCAAATTATATATTTTATTAAGGTTTATTTTTGTATCATACATGTTCCAAAGCATTGTTACTAGAATGAAATGAAAATGCTGGGTGGGATAACAGTAGAGCAGCATAGATGGCACTGACTGGTGTGGTCTATTGGGAAGAGTTGTGGATCCCTACATCTGCTCTAACTAGAGCCTGCAAAAGTAGGGACTTTTTGAACTTCATTGACAGCCATGGAAACCTGCACTAGTCAAGAGGGATAAGTAGAGGTTTACCTGCACTAGTCCTGATCAATTTGCTCTAGGCTCTGGGATAGTAAACCAATGTTAAAATCAACCCTTGCTGGGCTGGCCCAGTGGTGCTGAGGGCTGAGGTGCTGGATGCCTTACCTCGTACCACGTCGGCGACCTGGGTTCGGGAATGAGAATGGGCCACTGGGGGTCAGCCGGGGAGGAGAAGGATAGAGTGTCCAATGGCTGATCTCCTTCTCTGGGGGGGTTAGCTGCATGCTCCCGCTGCAATACTGCCATCAGGGGGAGCCCAGGCAGAAGGTGCGGTAGGTGGAGAAGCAGTAAGGGCATTGGGCAGTTGTCAGCAGAGGGGCCGAGCAATGAGGCATGTCTCAGTGCACCTCCTGGCTCATTGGAACTCATTGCACACCGACGTCTGGGGAAGAACAAGAGAAAAACACCTTGGTCTCTCCTAGGTGATGACACCTCTCTGGGGGGGGAGGGCCTCCAGGTATCGGACAGACTCTGCTGTACCGATTCCACAACACACAGTATGTTGGTTTGGGGAGGTAAGCATGGGGAGGGGTCCCTCCTCATCCCTACCTGGGGGGGTATTCTAGGAGTAACTAGTGTGGAACTGAGTGCTCTAGGGGCAGATCACGATGAGAATGGAGCCTGCAGAAGAAGATGTCTAAGAGAGTGTGGAGAGGAGGCAAGTAGGGTGCATAAATACAAGGTTAAAAACAAAATCAACTCCTGCTAGAGTTCACATTTAAATCACGGGTGACCAAGCTAGCCTTAGCCTCTATGAGTCCTTCCAAAGCAAGAATAATTTTTTTTAGTCATCCATGAAAGGCTTATTTAGCTGAAGATTATTGGAGGTGTGCTTTAGGACAAAGTAAAGGTACTTAAGGGACTTATTCAGGGTCACATGGGCAGTATCAAAGTGGTGGGTTGGTTATCGGAGTTCTATTCACACACAGGTCTGCAATATATTATTCTGGTTATCAGAAAGGGTCACACTGGTGCTCTAACCACTGAGCTATAAGTGCCGATGCCATACACTACCAATGCTGAAGTTCAAATTTAAATCAGGGGTGACCAGTCTAGCCTAACTGGCCACTACAAGTTCTTCCAAAGCCAGAATCATTTTTCTAATCATCCTGCAAAGGCCACCTAGCTGGAAATTAGTGGTGATGTGCCCTAAGAGCACAGCAAGGTTCTTAAAGGGGAACTGGCAGCTTTTTAGGAAGAAAACACTGGACCTATAAGTCCCGATTAGCAGAAATGCAACATGTTTGAATTTTAATATCTTACTGTGCTAGAATCTTTACTCTCTTCTGGTTAATCCTGTGACACCCCTTCCCCCCACTGGCCATTATTTACCCAGAGTCCCATGTGACCAGCCCTCTGATGACGCTTAGCCATGGTGAACTCCTATGTGCCATATACAGTTGTCAGAAAAGATTAAGTAACACATATACAACATATATTTGCACTTCTAATGCCAGTATTGATCGACCGAGGAAAGCACTTTCCTCAGTCAACTGGTTCATTGGTTCCACCATTAGAGGTGCACACATGTGCTGTATATGTGGTAATCTTTTACGACAACTATACCGGCACACAGGAGTCCCCCATGGCTTAGTCCATCAAGTGTGTCATAAGAGGGCTGGCCATGGGGGACTGTTGGAAAATAATGGCCAGCAGCAAGGGGGTGGGTGCAGAATCAACTAGATAAAAATAAAGATTCGGACACAGTAAGCTAACAAAGAAATTCAAACATGTTGTGTTTTTGTTAATTTGGACCTATAGGTCTCCTGAAAAGCCGAAAGTTCACATTTAAGAGACTTGTTCAGGGTCACACAGACAGTTTCAAAGTAGTGGGGGCTGTCAGAGTTTAATTCACACACAGGTCTGCTATAGGTTATTCTGGTTCCCAATGGTGCTCTAATCACTAATCTACAAGTGCTGGTGCCACACATTGCCATTATTAAAATCAAAATTTAAATCAGGGGTGACAAAGCTAACCTAACCAACCTCTACAAGTTCTTCCAAAGCAAGAAAAGTTTTATTAATCATCCTCAAAAGGTCCACTGAACTGGAGATTATTGATAGTGTACTCCCAGAGCACAGCAAGTGTACATAAAATACTTGTTCAGGGTCACACAGACAGTATCAAAGTGGATAAAACTTTCGGAAGAGGCTCAATCACAATGTGTGTTGCTGGTTTGGGGCAGTTTGAGTTTTATCTGAATCGGTTTGACCACCTCTAGTTAATATTGACTACACTTTTCAACTGAATGTATTTGTCTCCCTGTAGCCCTTCAAGTAGGTCACACTTGAAAATGAGCCTTGGCTCAGTGTGCCATTCCTGGTTACCAATTTCCAATAAACAAATCAATACTTTTTGCACTTTCTGATCCCTTAACTTATTTACACAGAACAAAACCAGAACACATGGCACTGCTACACCTGAAACAGAAATTGTCTGAAACATCAACAATTTATTTACACTGCACTGTGCACAGCTGTGCAGAGAATTTGTACAGAACACCCCCAAGTGCTACCCCCACCTAAGACCCAAATTAGCATTATGTACTTGTCTCAAGTCTGTAAGGTGCAGGAGCTAAATTTATTCACAAAATGTAAAGCATGCTATGCAGGCCCCTCAGGCAACAGGGAGGGAACCGAGGTTACCACAGAATCTACTGCAGCCCCGATACATATTTACACAGGCAAACAGTCTCTTAAAAACAGAACACTGAGGTACTTTTGTAGAGGAGCTAGGCACTCACCACAAAAGGAAAAGTCAGAATGGAACTCTGATTTTCATTCCAAACTTTAATTTATCATTATCATGAACAGTGCAATCAGTTCCAAAAAAAGGGCAGACCCCGAAAACATGGAGGGTGTGTCGCCTGATACATTTCACATCCAAATGATGCTTTATCCAGGGATACAGCAACAAGCCTGAGTTACTGCTGGTGTTTTTGTTAAGCGGCAAGTTCACTAAGAAGTATTATGTACAATATGGTAGCGTGTGCTAAGAGCAATCTGACATGAAAAAGTAAAAATATTTTGTGTAACAGAGTTTAAAAACATTAAAAAGTTCTGAGTCGTAGCAATCACAGTCTTCAAATGTGATGATATCATTGTCCTCACATATCTGTGATGATGTCACATTGTCGGGACATTGTCATGCCCCTGTGTGGCTCTGGTGCACTATATAAGAGCTGCTTTAAGGGAGCTCCCATTTACAGTACCTGTGAACCTGCACACAGAGCAGGAGATGCTGCCTGTTTGAGCTCTGGTAAGCTCTTAAACTTTGTAACCTTTTTTGGCTTTGTTTCAGTATTTGGAATTGATTATAAGGCGATGTGAACTGAGGTTATATCTCTTAGGAGTCGGCTACTAAAGCAGTCCAAAATGATATAAATGAAATGCAGGTCAAGATTACCGAGAAAGCCTTGAAGCAGTACTGCAGTCAAAATTTGCAAAAACATATGGAGTTCATAGTATTTTGATTAGTGTGTTAGTCCTGGTGTGTCCTTCCCTTTGTTTGCTATTGGGAGTTTTTTCTCAAATTTCCCACTAGTTTTATGACCTCTCCTACTAGTTTTATGACCTCTGGAGATTTCGATGTTGCCTTGGTTTATTGTTTTCCTTTTTCCTACAGTGCCTCCTATCACATGTGACAGTGATATGTCCTGGATGAAAGAGTCAGCTAGTACTGGTTTACTATCAATTTTACAGCTGTACAGCTGTGATTTTATGTCACTTTCTGTATCCAATGGGCACTGAAGTCTATGTTTACAGCTTAGTAATAACTTGAACTCTGAGTGGTATTCTGTAAGAAAACAGCTAAATGCGTTACTAATTATAGCATTGATGACCTAGGGTGATTTGTGCATTTTTTATTGCTGTGTGTAGTTTGATTAAATTAAAACCTTTAAAAGCAAAACATTTACTCCTGCTGGCAAGAAACAGAAATATTGAATTAGAGTTATTTAGCTGAATCCAGAACATCAGCCTCCTATCTTCAGAATACTGCTGCAGTACTTCCCTCAACTGAATCAGTGGTCCTTGATGCATCACTGTCACATGAGACAGAGGGCACTGTAGGACAAGGAAGAGCAATAAACCATGCTAACATGGAGATCCATGGAGATTCCAAGAGGCCATAAAACTAGTAGACAAATTTTGAAAAAATTCCTAATGGCAAACAAAGTGAAGGAATCACCAGCACTAAACACACAAATCAAAACACCCTGCACAACATATGTTTTTGTAAATTCTGACTGTAGTACTCATTTAAAGGCATCTTACATTTATTACTAATGGTTTGCAGTACTGCTTTAAAAGCAGCTCATTATGGTGCTGTCTTATAAGTGCTATGAAATGTTTTGAGTTTGGTAAGATGTTTTTGAAGAATGAATGAACAGGTTACCAATGCAATATGAGAACAGTGACAATTATTGACTTTTTTTTACTTGTATTTATGCTTTGTTTAAAATTACTCTTTTTAGCTTAAAAAAACCTTTAGGTGGGTAAACATAAAACAGGGAACTGAGTATGCTGACATACTCCTTTTCATTATAAGTGGTGCTATAACTTGCATGTTTTTTTTTTTTCTGTTCACATTTCTAAAACTGAGTGTTATGAATGGGAATATAAGATGACAGGTGGATGTTTTTTGGTGCAGTATTAGCCACTGCTAAGCAATTTAAATCACAAATTACAATTTGTAATGGGAATATAAGTAATTTTATTGATCCTAGTTATTTCTGATTTATGGTGAGATAATTATGTGTAGAGGATTTGTTCTCTTTAAGTGGTGAATATTCTACGAGCGGTGCATTAGGTTTATGGAGGTTGTTACATTTATTGAATTGATACAATTTTAATGAATTAATGCTATCATTCTGTTAACTGTTTTTTTACAGTATAACTGTTGTTGTCATGATGAAGAGGCTTGGTGATCAAAATGTTGGCATTTTGTTCATAGCAGTTTTGATGTGTTAACTTAGTCTATGAATACACTCATCAATAAAGACAAGAATTATATTCAGCTTTGGTGAGTGAATCTACTTCTTCCTAACCCTCCAACCTATGACAAGGCTTGTTAGTAACAGACTCCTCCCAATTCATTTTTGTTCCCACAGGGGACACTTCAGAAAGTCCTACAGTAGTTCTTCAATCATTATGTTCATATCTGAGCGTGTAAGCTCCACAAAAATAAAAGGAAGCGCCGCTCCAAAATCCAAGTACCTGTGCATATATATACATCCAGTTAAGGGAAAAAGAATGCACAGCACTCACCTTCACAAATAATGGATCCGGTCAGGAATGTCACAGGACAAAACATCACGGCACACAACAAAGCAGGCAAAACATCACCACCTGCAATGTCAGCATGTAATAACATTGTTGACCCAAACCCAAACCCCGTTTGTTGTTTGTGTCCTTTCATGAACTTTGATTGCAAACAAAGTTTTTGATCCACAGACAGCTAAGGGTTTCTTATCTTAAAAGACATGTCTAAAAATATCATTACTGAGTTGAGGCTGGATGCCTTAAGATACCAAACTGCCTATGGTGGTTGGTGTGATTTTGCTGAAGTAGCAAAATCTGTTGGTAACCCTTTAAGGGATATCATTGCCCATTATGGGGAATTAAAAAATGGTACCAAAAGAGTTGATCCTGAAGGATTATTAATTGCAACATTGTTTAAATGTTTTGATGCTGTTTTGATGCTGTTCTAAATAAACTATCTGTTTTGGAATCTGAGTATGTTGCTTGCAAAATGGAGAATGCTGCTTGCAAGCAGGAAATTAGTCTGATAAAGGCTTCTCATAAAGAAAGGATAGATGGGAGATTAATGAGAGAAGCAGCCAAGACCTGCATGCCTTAAGAGATAATGCTGAAAAGGCAAAACTTGTCAGAAAAAAGTTTTTCGAACGAATGGTGTTCTGGCTAATAACACTGATTCCATATGTTTTGAAAACAAGGAACTTAGGGATGATAAATCTGAAGTAATTATTCAAAGAGTTAACGTGCTGATGTTTCAACAGCAGACCTTGACTGAACAGTGTGAATTATTGTGTTTTCAGTACAGCAGACTTGATATAAATGTTTTGAATCTAAACTGTGACACAGCTTCTGTTGATAAAAGGCAAGTTTTACAAGATGAGAATGTCTTGCAATCTGAAATCAATGCACTGCACAGTGTGCTAACTCCTGTATCTGAGCAGTTAGAATGTAGGAGTAAAAAGTCAGGTACAGCGAACTTGCACCATCAGCCAGAGGTATTGGCAGGACATACTACCTTAATGCCCATAGACCTTGCCTGTTCTGATATTGAAGAGTTTGATTTTGAACACTCACAATATGCTGTGGGGTAGACTAGAACAAAGGCTAGCTACCTGTTTTTCTGTGATTCACAAAATGGAGAATTGTTAGAGTCTCAAAATGGTGGGCACACATGTCATCAGATTGCATCCCCATACCATCCCCAAGATGGCCGCTCATGGTCATATGATGATGGTCATAACACAGTAACCCAAGATGCCCATGAGGTAATCCAAAATGGCCAACCACCACATCACAGAGGTTGGATCATGCAGTCACAGGGACCTGTGACTGCTGCCATAACCAAACAAAACATGTGCTATACCTGGTTAAACAGCTAAATTAAAAAAAAATACCGGAGGTTTTTGGCATGATTAATATTGTTATTAGTAACAAGAGTGTTTTCTGAGGGACAGAAGATTCTCATTAAAAATGATGTTGACGTACGTTTGAATGAGGTTGTATGCAACCAGTCATGAAATCAGTGTCTGATGCTGCAGAAACAGCTGTTGCTGTTAACAATGTTTACTATATTAGAATGGCCTTGGTTAAGGAACACATTGCAGTTATTTACATGAAATGTTGTGATTCTTCCCTCTGCAATTTAACATCAGCTTTCCCTGAGAAGACTGAACATACAGCTTTTCCTATGCAGTGCATTAATACCTTAAGCTGCAACATTAAAAACAATGTTGCTACCATCCAGCATCCTTCTGATGGGGAAACCCACTTTACATTTGATGGGGGAGGGAACCCTGATTCTGAAAGCCCCGTGGCTGTGGTATTTTCAGCATCACAGGCCACGTTGGGGGGGAGGGTTACAGGTTTTATTTCTGAACCTGGGCTGACAGCTGTTTCAGCACTACTTTCTCCACCCCTGATGGCTACTGAACCACAGTTCATAGCTGGAGAACTATGTGCAACTTACACACCACTTTTCTTCACTGTGCAGGCACCCCTGATGGTGCCGGCACTCCCTGCACATGATGCAGAACCTCCTCCACCAGTGACACCTGGATCATCCCATACTGTGACTGCAATAGCAGGTACAAGCAAGGAACAGTCTGTGTTATTCCCAGTACACACTGTAGCAGGCACTTCTGGTAAGAAGGTACAAGGTATCCTAATACTGATATCATTGACTTTTCTTTTGGAATCGCTGACCATGGTCCCAGCATTGGTTAATCCTCACACAGTTTTAGGGTATATCAGAACTGCTACATCAGATATCAGTCTCAGCAGTTTTAGCTCAAAAATATAATGGACACATCAGACCCTTTGCTTATGCATCACAGATGCTTGCCCCAGTGGAGCTGAAATACAACCTTTGTGAAAGGAATCTTTTGGCTACATACTGGACAGTGAGATACTTCATGTACATCATTGGATATGCGCCCATTGTGCTGCATTCCAATCATTTGCCAACTAACTTTCTGTTGTCAGACAGAGTAAAATATGACTCTATATCCAATGCCAGACTTACACACTGGTCTCTCATTTTACAGGATCATGACATCACTGTTCTTCCTATCAAAACTCCATCCTTGTTGGCCCATGGCCTACAATTTGCAGGAGAGACCCATGATTGTTCACTCCAACCCCCTGACCTACCTGTCCCAGGGCCCTTTCTGACAGAACTTCAGAAAGTGTTAAAAGACATGACTGTGTGTCATGTTTTGACTGATGACTCAGCCACACATACCAACAAGGGTCAGATAGCAGGGTTTAGAATTATTTTATATTCTAGTGATGACAGAGCGTGCATGGCTAGTAATTGCATCATCATATAGGTGCAATTCACAGCCATTGTTAAAATCAATCAATCAAAATCTTTATTTCACAAGGCAAACACCAGTGAGCAATGCTCATTTTCAAGATGGACCTGGACAGTATGCATAGTCATAATTTAACACAATGTTTAAAATAGTAAGAAAAAAAGTTTAGAACCATAACAGTTACAATAAGAAAATAATAACAACAGTGAGGCCTAAACAAAAAAATGTCTACAGAAAATATAAAAGTTTCATTGATTGATTTATAAAGGTATAACCCAACACAATTGCCTGAATAGTACCAGGGAAGGGAAGAGAAATAGAGATCCAGAGAAGAGTAAAATGGATTAAAAATAAGGGGGGAGTCAGATAGTGAATGAAGTAATAGGGATGAAGGGAGGGGAAGAAAGGAAGGAAGGAAGGAAGGAAGGAAGCCAGCCCAGGGAACCACTGGAACTGTAGGCTGGCTAAACCGAGGTAACAGAATACAGGAGCCAGAGTAAGAGAGAAATGTGGTAGGAGTAGGGGAAGTAACAGAATAAGGCTGGAGGAAGTATAAGCTGTTGGTCATGGTTGCAAACACAATCACAGGAAGAACCAAGATATTTGAAATAAAGGAACAAGGGAATAGTGAACGGGGTTGGGGGAGGATGAGGAGAGAGGGGCAGGGAACAACCTGAACATGCATGAGTCCTTGTTAAAAGATAAGCCAGGATTAAGGGAAGCAATTGCAACATTCTAAAAAAAAATGGGCATACAGTGATTTGAAAGCTGCCAGCGTAATAGGGAGGACCACTTTCAAAGTTTTTTGCCACTTATTCCACAATAGAGGTAGCTTAAAACTTATTGAGTCCTACCAAAACGTGATTTGACCTTGGGTATAGACAATGTAATATAGGAAGCACTTCTCAATACGCACTTGCCTATCATGCATAGTGGCATGCAATCAGAAATATATCGGGGCAGCTTCTTAGTGATGGCTCTAACTGTCCAAAGTGCTGCATTTCTCTGATGCCTATGCATAAGAGACAACCATCCCACTGCTGAGTATAAGGAGCAGTGATGCATCGAGTAGGGTAGTCCTGTAATAAACCTTAGGGCTCTATGGTAGACCGTGTCCGGCTTCAAAGGTGCAGTGGCTGGACCCTGACTATAGAGAAAGTCTGCATAGTCTAGTATGGACAGGAAGGTGGTTTGGACCAGCCTCATTTTGGCCTCCCTTGAGAGGAAGTGGTTGATTCTATAGAAGAGACCAAGTCTCTGCCTAAGCCTTTTTATCAGCTCATCTCTATGTGGTCTATAAAGGACAGTCTATGGTCGATCTGGACCCCCAGATATTTGAACTTTACTACAAATTCCAAAGGTTAGCCCAGGAGTGTAACAATCGGAAGTGCTGTTATGGGATCCGCCACATGAACACGAGGAGAAAATATAATTGCCTTAGTTTTTTTTGGCATTTAAAAGTAGTTTCTGGTTTAGGAGTTGATGCTGGAGCCAGTTGAAGTCATGTTGAAGGTCACTACATGCAGATTCAAGGGATGGTCTGCAGGCATAGAGCACCGTGTTGTCAGCGAAAAGATGAATATTAGCAGCTTCGATACTGACATCGATACTATTAATGTAGATCACGAAGAGTAATGGTCCTAAAATAGAGCCCTGCAGTACATCTCTCACTAAGGGTTTTAATGGTGAATATTCCCCTTCTGCCTTAACCTGCTTGAGCCAACCAGCAAGATAATTACAGAACCATCTCAAAAATGATGAGTTTAGACCAATGTTCTGGAGGGATGTAGAAAGCAGGTTATGGTCAACAGTATCAAAAGCCTTGCTCAGATCTAAAAATACTGCTCAAACCAAATTCTTATTATCCAATTCATGCTGCCAGTCGTTAGTCACTTTAGCGAGAGCTGAGATGGTACTATGTCGAGATCTAAAGCCTAATTGTAAGGGTTTAAGCAGGTTCTCAGCTTCTAGGTAGTTTCTGAGTTGATTGCTTACAAAAGTTTGGATAGAATAGGTAGTAGCAGATTGGCCTATAGTTATTAAGGCCAGTAGGGTCTCCAGATTTGAACAGGGGAATTACATGGGCAGTTTTCAGTAAAGGAAGGAGGACACCCTGAGTGAGAGATAAGTTAAAAAGGTGTGTAAGTGGCACAGCCAAGACCTGATAACCAATTTTTAGGTAGAGAGGATCCTGGCAAATAAAATGAAAAGCAAGGAGGAAACTAGTCTCCTAATTACCACAAATATTTGGATGGTTTAGAGAGCTAAAAAGTTCTTGAGTGAAACAGCTTGTGCTAAGAGAGGGATACAAAGAGATTTTTCCTTACGTAAAATGATACCAGCATTCCATGAGAGGGTTAAGTTCTGCACGCTTTAAGAAATGGCCTTGAGATAATTACAGAAAACACTGCAGATACTATGTTTTTATTATAGATTATAATCAGGTCTGTTTCTCTCTAAACTGAATTTATTTGGCAGAAAAAAAAAACTTCTGTTCCAATACTCCTAATATTACCTCTGTGAAATACAGACGTGTTTGTGTACATCACAACACTAACCTAAACAGTTTAAATATAAACTACATTCATAAGGTTCAATCATATTGTAAAAGGACCCTCATTTGAGGGCAGTGAATAGGTTCTGTAATAAAGGAACTGAGCAATAACTTCTAGAAATAGCTCTTATAAGAATGTGAAAAATGACCTTCACCTATCCAGTGATGGCCTATTCATTTGGTATCACTACCGTAACACTCATGAAAAGTTAGGAGTAATTCCTGAACACCTGAGAGTAGATTTTGTGTACTGTACCAAATACATGGTACTCCAACTGGTGGACACCAGTGAGTCAGTAAAAACCCTAGACAGACTGAAATTCTCTGTCTGATGACCACACATGAGAAATTATGTAGAACACTACATTAGTAACTGTTTGATCTGTGCACAGAACAATTCTATTCCAGCTAAGAAAAATGCATTGTTACCCCCAGAGGCAATCAGGCCCCTGGAACAACATCCAGATTTACTACATTGGCCTTATGCCAACCACTAAGAACAACTAGTTTGCACTAGTGATCACCGATCTATTTTCCAAACAGTTTAAAGCTATCCCAAAACAGAACAACACAGTCAAAGTGACTGCAAATGTCTTGCTAAACCAATGATTTACCAGGTGGGCTTTACCCCTAAAGGTAAATTCTGATTACAGAGATTCGGTTTTATAGCCCAAGTAATACAGGAAATTCTGGATTTGTTATGGATAAAACAAACGTTTCATATCCCTTACAACCCACAGTCATCAGGACAGGTGGAATGTACAGTACTAACAAGCAGATCAAAGTTATGTTATCCAGACTTGTTCAGAAAACCCAAAAGGATTGGAATTAATTATTGCCTTTACTCCTTATGGCAATAAGATGGACATCCTCTGCAGTTACCCAGCATACCCCATTTTTGAAATCATGACCAGACGGTCTATGAGACTCCCTGAATACTTAATTCTGGACCGGTGTACTGCCACTGCTGATGGAGCATCAGTAGATAAATATGTTACCTCAGACAAGTCATCCAGAAGGTACACTTGTTTGCTTCACAATGTATGGGCAAGGCCCAACAACAGGCCTTATCCTATTGTAAACAAATGCAGTCCAGCAGTCTAACAAGTTAGACTGCCTCACAATAACAGTCATTGATAAATGGCTACAGTACATGCCAATCAAATGAACCTGTTTAAAGGAGATTAAATTACTTTTCCATACCCTAATGGGCAGAATAATACTAAACTATGTTTTTCTTTTCTCTTTCCTTTTAGGTTTCAGAGAGAGAGAGATAGAGAGAGAGATGCTTGCTGTTATGCTTATTATTCTTTTTAAAAGTATGGGTTTTCTTAAAAGCCCAAACTGCACATTTTATTGCAGATAAGAACCAGTGACCTAATCCTAAACAGATTGTTGAGGCAGAGTACCTCACAAGCCCACATGATTTAACTGCATCATGTGTAATTCACACTAAAGTCCTGAAAGACATGTTCACCATCCAGGAGGGTAGTGAGGCCCTGCTGAATGTTATGATCATTGCTTTGGATCAATTCTAGCAGATAGACTTGATCTGGACTCCTGTTTACATTTTATTGATAATCAGGAATTTTGCATCCAAATTTATATGGCAATAAAAGCCATTAGATCTTAAGGTTTTTACCCAGTGATGCCCCATAATTTGTGACACTTAATACTGAGTGCCCAAAACAGAACCCTGGCCCACGCAGTGGTCTAATAGCCACTTCTCAGCCAGGTACTCTAGTTAATAATGTGCAGCTCATGCACAACCCAGTGATTTTAAATCTCACCTTTTAAACTTGAAGTGATTTATTTTATGTTTCTCAACAAACATTTCTCTCTTTTTTTTTTAAATAATGTGATTGGATACCCGGCAGCATACCAAGTTCTCATTAATAACTCCCTATACAGGGACTGATAGCACCACACATACACACACTTAAGACTTTTTTCATCCTGACCACTAGTGGTACATTTAATGACTGTAAACCTACCCAGATGCAGTAGGTGTTTTTTTTATTATTATTATTTATTGAAAATAAAAACAGGTTTAGATTCAGGCCTACTTGGCTCTGACAAATCTATTTGAAATAGGGCTGACATAGCCATTAATCAAGCACATACTGTTTGTTAAAGGTTCATGATAGTATGAAATATTATATCATACTCCCTTCCCCCCATTGCGTGGTATACATGATTTTGCTCATTAAAAGCAATATACGTTTTCAATATTAAGGATATTGTGAAGGGGTTTGACCTGACAAATGTTCTTGTTAATAAATTAATTTCTGCTCACATTAAGGAAGCAGATGAGCATCACATAACTTTGCACTGCCTACAGCTATTGTGTTCTTACAACCCTTTGGTTATCTCTTCTGGGATCTGGAATTAGGACATATCCTTGATCTCATACATGACAGACGTATGGGTCAGTGGCATTGCCAAATTTTGCACTTCTATTGCATGTGTTAACAAATGTTTATCTGAATCTAACACTATTCCCTTGTCAATGGCAAGGAACCTTGGGTATGTCACCACACACACCAGTATTGTTCCATGTTTTGAAATGTATTCCTGCACAATCCTGGAAGCCATGTTTGTGACTCTCACAGTGTCATTGCCGCATTTTCATCCAACATCCATCTGTGATCGTCTGGCAACTGTCCATTCTATTGGTCAACTTGATGGGAACTTTTATCGTGAAAAGGTTGAAACTACCTCCTTTCATTGTTTACCATGAGGTCTTGGAATTGTGACTGACTCTGAACTTTAATTGTCGTATCTGAAAGGAACACCACCTTTTATGCAGATGTGACATCTTCCAACTTGTCTTACCAACGTGTGAACACAGGCCTAATAACTGAAATTAGGCTTCCACTTGTAAATTTTCAAATAAACTGTATTCTGTCCAACCAATTAAGATTCCACAGTCAAGCTCATTGTTATGCATATTATGAAGCAAGTCTGGGGTGGGGCAATCCCCTAACTTCAGCAAGAAGACTCTTCTTCATTTGATCTACAATCAAGAAATCCATTTTCTTCATTGCTTGTTTTCCAAGCCAGGCTGGCACCTCATGCAAACTGAGTACTGTCATAAACTTTTATACTTTGTGTAGCCATGTGATCATCTTCCACTGAACACTGTTGTTATTCCATTGTAAAACTCAATGTGCAATCTAATGCATGCCCTGCTGAGGCCTATGAAAATACTGCTGCCTCCTGAACATTTTGATCTATCTTTGGAAAATCTGAATGCATTGAATTTGAACTATGAATCTTCATCTAACACTTGATGAAACCCTGGATTTATCCCTGGAACTGTTCATAGTTTATGTCTTGTGGACATTGACATTTCATGTCCTGTTTAACTTACCAACTGAAAAATGCCATCATTCAAGGTGGTATATTCTGCTGATGTGGAACATTGTGTGGTGACCAACTATACATTCTTCTGATATGGACTAAAAGTTATGCAAAGTGAACTTTTCTAACTTCTGTTTTTACTCCCTAAACAGGTAATAGGTATACGGTAACACACCCTCCCAGAACCAGATACCATTAAGTCGAGTCCTAACTATCTTGATGCTCTATCTCGATTTTACTTATTTTTAATATCCATACAGGCAACTTAAGTTTGTCTCTTCAATTTCTTCCCAATAGGACAGATACACACCTGATATGTATATCAGTGCTTACTGATTGTTTTGATAATGGAAAACCCCATTGTGAAGTTTTATTCCAAATGTTTATAGTAATACAAGGTTTACTAACATTACCCTTATAATTACATTTTGTTGTTTAAGGAATACCCTGAAACACTACCGTGGCCAGTTAAACTTCCTCTATTAGGCTTGTGCCTCAGGCCTGTAGACGAATGGTGCCTAACTATCATCTTTTTCTTGTGTTGCCACTTTTGCAATTAGGGCAACAAAGATAGGACTGTTGCACCTGGATTATGCCCCCTATCATCCCACATACACCTTACATACACCTTTCACTGTATTCCTGGTCTATTATACTGTGATACTGCTATTTTGCACTAATATATAGATCTGGGCACCTATCATATAAGCATGAGTGCCAGGAATGTGCTGTGCTGCTAATATTTGCCAACGTTTACATCCTTCATAGGATTAGATAATGCATTACTATTAATTTATACCTCCCTATAATGCGTTATGTTTGTCTTTTACATATATTCCATATATAATCTACTTAATCACTGATAAGATGACTCTGAGAGATCATCAGTGATTATTGTATATTTATATTATCATATAATTACATGTAGTGTGTGTTTTACACTCAGGCAGATATGCCACATGTAATAGAGCCCTGTCAGCACTTCTGTTTGTCTAAGCAAGCTGACAGAGAGAAATCCTTTATCTCTTATATTACACATAAGCAAGAAATGCCATGTGTAGTTTGAACCCATCAGCATTTCTTTTGTCCAAGCTATAATGCAAACGGAAACATATTCTGTCTCATATGATACTCAGTAGTAATTTTGTCTCCTAAGTCATTATCCAATACATAATGTTTCTCATATCCATAACTATGTTGTAATCTCTGTTGCTATACTGTTATCTGTAGTATTTAGCCTTCTGTAACCTAGTTTCACATGCAGAGAGAACAAGATCACAGAGAGAATGAAATCTTGCAGAGCTTGAGATCTTTAGCAATTCTGGAGATTATGTACATTCTTCAGGAGAGTGGTGAGAAACCCATCTCCCTTGTGATTTTCTCTGTCACATGCTTGGCGTAAGTAGTATAATAAATGTTATTAGTACTCCCTGCTTGTTTACGAATGTTTCTTGGCAGACTCCGAAGACACAAGAATCTGTATTATTAGTATTATTATTATTTACTCTACTATCTGAGATTGTTTATGTAACACTCTGGATGCTCTAGATACCAGGCATAGGCCTCCCCTTAGCCGTCTATACTCCATAGAGTACACACCCAAGTTCCTCAGTCTTTCACCATAACTCTTCCGCTGTGCTGCCTCAGTTTGTTTTGTTGCCTTTCTCTGCACCCTCTCAATCAGCACTTCACCCCTCTTGTTTTGTGGTGCTCAGAAGGATGAGCAGTACTCATGATGTGGTCTCACAAGTGATGTATACAAAGGTACATTCATTGAGGCGTCCCTACTTTTAATGTTCTTACAGTAAGGATGCATCCTTGTATTCTGTTTCCTTGTTTGACTTTGGTCCTTGTATGAGAGTTAAAGATAATATTTGTTAAAATAACCTCTAGAACCTTTTCATTGGTTGTTTCCCCTAAAATGGTGTCATTAAGTTTGTAACTAAATTTCTGATTGTTTAAACCCAAATGCTTGACCTTGCATTTATCTAGGTTAAATTTTAGTCTATTTTTTATTGCCCATTGTTCTAATTGCGTCAGGTCCTCCTGCAGTTTATTTGCTGCATCCTGATTGTTATAATAGCACCTACTTTGCCATCATCAGTGTATTTTCCTAGCCAAGCTCTATCAGATACATTCATTGGGCACTATGCATGATGCGGATGGGGGTACATGCCTGAGCCGCATATCCTGCCTGTGTAGCTCTGCAGCCCCAGACAGGCAGAGGGTGCACAGTATTCTCTATCATATGCACCCACAGGGCACCTGTCCACAGACCCATCCTCCTGGCATGCAGACACATGGATGACAGTTCTGTGGACTGGGTGCTCATCCAGTGTGATGCCTGGACCTGGTCCACCACTAATTAATCCCTTGCACCCATGGGGCATGGATGTCACCAAAGGGTACAATGTGCACCACCATCTCGGGGCAGGTGGGTGCCCAGTCAGCCACCCCCATCCCTCCTGGTTGTTCCATGGGCTGGGGCGGTGCCCCCACATCAGTGCCGTGACCATTGTCATCATCCTGGGGGCCCATATCACATATGGCTGAGTGTTACCCAGTGTAAGGTGTGCCCCTGCTCCCAGAACTATGCACCTTTGTGAATGGCGCAGAGTGGGGGCACGCCCCCCGCTCGCCCCCGGCATGTTGCTGTCTGTGCAGCCAGGGGATTGGGTGTGTAACTGCCACACGCACCCCCTGTGAATGCTGTGTGGGGGAATGCGAGACACCACTCTGTAGCATTCAGTCATAATGATGCCAATGCACCTGGTGCACACAGCACATTGGCATTGTGCATAGGGCCCATAGTTGAGACCAGTATATTAAAAAGCTTAGGTCCCAAAACGGATCCCTGAGGGACTCTGCTTGACCATTGTATGACATTCTGTGTCAAAATAGTCTGGCTCCCTCCCTCCACCCCCAAGTACATCTGGTCAAGGTCCCTCTAGTCACTGAACACAGAGGCTCTACTGGGTGAACTGGGTGCTACTGATTGGTTCCCCATGATCACCGCCCCGATATTGATATGGCCTTATCCCGCTTCCACTCATTATTCCCGTCTTTCAGATGTGACGTTAAACAGAGGTCCCATCTGCTTGTTCTGGTGGTAGTTCAGGTGGATGTTAAAGATCCCATGGCACTTCTCAAACAGAGTAGGGGAATTTTTTATTAAAAACAGAAACATATCATTAATCACAAACACAGTTACATCATTTTACAAACATCCTTTGTCACTTTTCAACCAATACCAGTAATATGTTTCCACATTTTCCTTGCTCTTTCTTCCCCCCAAATCCTACATTCTTCTTGATAGAGTTTGTCAGTTTCAAACTGTACTTTAAACAAAAGATCCTGCAAAGACTCTTCTTTTCCCTGCAGGATTTTCTGACATCTATTTTGCCATAACACCCATATCAAAACTGCTAGGATAACTTACCACACTTTTGTTAAAATTATTACATTCCTTAGATAATTGCCCATATACTACTACACCATAAGTCATATACCTGAAACATTTAATCCCCCAGAACTTTGCCAACATTCTCCAGAAGGGTTTGATATAGGAACATTTAAAAAACATGTGCAAAGTAGTTTCTTCTTGCATCCCACAACTTATTTCTCTGCATAACCTATCTTCCATTTTTTTTATGTTTATGATTGCTTCTCACATTCAATTTGTCATGACTACACACCCAGACTGCCTCTTTCATTTTCTTGGGAATTCTTTTATCTAAGTTGCTGCCAGCAATTCTTTTATTACTATACCTTCTTTAACTTTAAAAACTGTCTCCTCATAGAAATTTCTTTCCATTATTTCTTTATATATCTGTTTCCTATTTCTCCTAATCAAGGAATCTATTTTAACCCCCCATTGCTTGAGGTAATACCTGCTAGTTTCTATATATTCTGGCCATATTTTCCCACCCTTTATGTTTCCCATATTCCCTATATTTTTAACCATAGACTCACTCCACTTTTATGAAAACTTTAACCATCCTTTAGTTTTCCCTTTTATCAAGGGTACTATGTTGAAAGTAATAAACATACCTACTAAAAATACAATTGGCTGTATCATATTTAACCCATCATCCTTTATATCCCTATGCGTTAGTCCTCTCTACATTGGATTTAGTTTGCTTCCCCATAACATCTGATAATATACTAGTCTGCATTTGCAGTGGTACAGGATATACTTATGCTAAGTACAAAAAAATGGGCAAAATGAATGTCTTTAATAGATATATTCATTTTCCTTTTGTCATATTCCATTGTTTCCATTTCTTGGCTTTCCTTTCTGCAATATCATATTTTTCTTCCCAATTCCTTTGGATAACCTTTTGGCTGCCATACAATATCTCCAAGAACATATGTATTCCCAAGTGCCCATTCATCACTGGGCAAATTTGTGCCTCCTTATACATAGTTTTAACCAGGTTAATAATTTCATCTGGTATTTTGCATTCTTTTAATGTATCCCATATATACGTACGTTGTATAACGTCAAAAGCCGTCTCTTGGTCCAGAGCATACAAACATCCCTCTATTTCTTTTTCTTGCCCTTTATTGGTAATTTCTCTTATATAAGTTAAGTTTTGCTGTATTCTCCTCCCCGGTATTGCACATGTTTGCGTCTGCAAGACTAACTGTTCTGCAAAAAATCTTATATGGTTATTTATTATTTTGGCCGATATTTTATAATCGGTTGTTAATAAACTTATAGATCTCCAGTTTTGAATTTGTGTTCTCTCCCGTTTTTTAAAAAGAAATATCATTACACCTTGTTTCATACTTTCCAAAAGTTCACCACTTTGAAACATTTCATTATGGATTTGGACTAACACATGAGTAAGTTTTTCTTCAAAGACTTTATAAAAAAATATTAGGTATTCCGTCTGTTCCTGGTGCTGTATTATTTGATAATGTTTTACTTGCTTCTCTTATTTCTTCCTCAATTTATTTATTAATAAACTCTGCTTCCTCTTTTTTTAATTTAGGCATATTAATAGTATCAAAAAAATTGTTCTTCTCCTTATACCTTTCTTTTTGGCATTTTCCTTTCAGGAATTCTTGCACTATGCATTTAATATTTCCTATATCTGTATACACCTTACTTTGTTTATCTTTTAATTCATACATTACTCTCTTTAATCCTATCCTTATTATTATCAAAAAGGATTTGTTTGGTGTTTTGTCCCCTGCTTCCTGCTTTTCTGTTCCATTATAAGAGATTTAATTCTACTATATTGGTATTTTCCCATTTCTTGCTTGATGTCTGTTATTTGTCGTTCTTCATTTACTTTATATTTTATCTTGTAATTCATTTCTATAACTTGGCTCTTAAACTCAAATACTTTCCATATGTTGTAGCTTCTGCCCTTTTTCCTTCCTCTATCAATAATTGTTTAATGTCAATCTTTGTGTCCTCCCACCATTCTATTTTTTTATCATACAGTTATTTTACAGTAACCCTTGCTTCTAATACATCTTTTATATTTTCCTTACATCTTTCATCATCTAGCTTTGCTACATTCATCCTCCAAAAATCTTTCCCAAGTACAATTTTTTTCCCTAGGTTTATATTTATTTCCACAGCCATACGGTCTGCTGTTTCAATTGGGAAACTTTTAACTTGCTCCAAAACTGTTTCCTTTGCAACCATCCAAAAATCTATTCATGTAGATCGTTTGCCTTTAAAATATGTTTGTTCACCTTTTTTCCCTTTTATTTTATACGCATCTTCCAACCCTGTATTTACCATGATTTTCTTTAAAACGTTAGTATCACAGTATACTTTCTCTGTTACTCTCCCCCAATCACCTTTTGTTAATCCACAATTAAAATCCCCCCCCATAATACCAACTTTGAAGTATGCAAATATGGTTCAATTTCCCCCATTAACTTATTTCTTTCTGTTTTGATCTGTGGAATGTAAATTACTATTATCCATATTGTGATTCTTTTCAATATTCAATCAACTATAAAGGCCCTTCCTGGTACAGGTTCTATTATCTTAAGGACTAATATCTTGAGACATGAATGCTACCCCCATCCCCGAACATCTCTCTTCCCCAATAGACCATAGGGAGGGGCCCCTATATCCAGTCTTTTTGTGCCTGTTGCAGCTCCTCTATAGTGTGCAGCCTAGTGTCTTGTAATATCACTATATCACATTTTACATCACTAAATATTTTAAAAGTAATTAACCTTTTCTTTCTATTTTTAATGCTATTAACATTATTAGTTAAGCATTTTAAATTCTCCATTTTGAGAGTTCAGAGAGTAAGTCAGTTCATCCTGTGTCCCTTGATTTTTCCTTTTTTTTGATGCCTGAGTGTCTGGTGTCCCTTCATCTGTTGCCTCTTCCTTGTGAGGTGAATCAATGCTAGAATTCTCTGATTCCTCATCCATTGTTGTCCATTCCTTATCTTGTAAAAGAGTATACCTGTTTGTGAGTTCCACCCCTTCTCTGTCCTTTTCCACCAACATCTTCTATTTCATTTGGCTCAGATCCCTGTTTCTGGATCTAGTCACCATGGTAAATTTATTTTGTATTTGTCCCTTTGCAGTTTTCTCTACCTCTGTGTGCACATTACCTCCTTCTTGACTCTGCTTTTCTTCTTTCTCCTTTCCTGTAGCATTCTGGACCTTTTTTCCTACTTCTTCCTCCCTTTTTTCTGTTATTTTGTGTCATCCTCCTGCAATGCTTCTAGCACAACTTTATTTTGTTCCCATTTTCTTTCTGTGCCAATACCAGGTAAACATCTTGCTCTGCTCTTTCCCCTGTGTCTGGGCTATTGTGCAGCACCCATGGACACCTTGAAAATATATGACCTTCTTCCTCACACAGGCTACATTTTAGTTTATTTTTACACTCAGCACCAAAATATCCCAACACTCTGCACAGGCCCCATTTAACCTTTTCACATGCATTGCTTATATGTCCTTTCTCCTCACACTTATAATAAGCTCTGGGTTGTCCCACATAAAACAAAATGCCACGAACTTGTCCTAAAAAAAAAATTAGGCAAATACTGCATTTCTCCCTCTACCTGTTTTAGAGTTATCTTATATTTCCAACCTCCTGTCCATAAGCACTGTTCATCTAGGATTGCTTCAGGTGGGTCATGTACTGTACATCGTTGTTTCAGCCAAAAATTTATATCCATGACATTGACACCTTCATTCCAAAAAAGGACTGTTGCTATTTTAAAGGCTGGTTTTGTGAGGGGTATTGCAATAAAATTTTTCCATAGCTCAGTGTATTTTAACTGCTGGTATAGTTTCCAAAATCTGTCCAGGCCCCCTGGGTGTTTGAAGCTAATGTCATATTCTGTACTACCTGCAACATGAATAAGCGCATATATTTCCTATGAGTAATACTTCATACTTTCTTTTAAAAGACATCTACCAATAAAAATCCTGTCTGGTGCACCTGCTGACGATCCTCTGAATTTAAGACACACTGCTTTTCTCCTTTTAGCTTGTTGAGGCTTGTTTTCATTTGGGAACAATTTTTCTCTTGTATTCCCCTCCAGGTTTCCTCTTTCTCTTTTGACTGTTGTTTTTCCCCATTTTTGTTTAATTCCTCAACTGTTTGTATTGTTTTATACTCAACTTTCATTGATGTATCATCACTTTCATTCGTTCCATCTATACATAGAATTTCTTTAGTATCATCTGTCTCTGTTATCTTCCCCAATTTTGTTCCTTTACATTCTCTTCTTTTTCTTCCTTTTTTCCACACTGTGACTTTCTGACATCTTTAATCCTTCTCTTGATGTGCTGGACCTATTTGAGTCCCAACCTGACCCATCCTCTTTCCAGTCCGTCATGAGCTTATCCAGAAGATGATGCTTCCCTCCTTCGATTATTGTGATATTGTTTACAGTGCCTCCCACAAGTCAGTTTTATCCAAACTGGATACCCTTTTTAATGCTTTCTGCCAGTTCACTCTTGACTCTCCTCCTCGCACCCACCGCTGTGAGCTATACCACTCTCTTGCTCTCCCCTCCCTTGAGAACTGCCTCCAAATACACTGTGCCAAGTTTATCTTGAAGAACTGGTTTGGTACCCTCTCAGTGTACCTGACCTTCCTACTATCACCCCCTCTGGCACCCACCTGTGCTCTGAGGTCCCTAGACTCCCGGCTCCTCTTAGTCCCCAGACGTCGAACCCAAGCCAGCCAGGCCACCTTCTCTCACCACTTCCCTCAACTCTGGAACTCTTTCCCCTCTGAAATCTGCCAATCTTCCTCTGTCCACTCACTATCCTATGCCCTTGTCAAACACTGCTCAGTAAACCACTCCTGCAGCTAACTCTCCAATCTATTCTACCTCAGACACTCCTAAAGTTCTTTTCCCAGTAGGCCCAATGGTGCTACTTTACTAACCACACCCAACTACTGCACTTGATCCCAACTTTTGAGCTAGCTAGCTTTCACTTTACCCGTCTCATTATATACCACAACCCAATACCTTAGTAGGATTTCCTCATTGTAACTGTTTACTCTCGACTATTAGGGTATATGTATTAATCCACACTCACCTATTCCTGTCAAACATATGCAGCTGTATTATCTAATTATATGTTTTCAAGGAATAAAGCATGACTTCCCCATGTAATTGCTACTATACTACATGTAAGGGTATATTGTCATCTCCCAACTATGTCTGTCATATGTTTTCAACTGTATTGTAATGGTATGTATATATGTCAGGACCTGGACTACCCTTGTCCTCTTCCCCACTGTACCCCTCCCCCAAGGTTGTACCGGGAGATGAGCAGTTCTTGCTCAGTGTGCTTTTCCTGGTGAAACAATTTCAATAAATAAATAAATTTCCATCCTGCACTTAGAGGACCTCTGTAACCCACTCCAGATTATCTTTATAATTTTTCAATACATGTTCATCTGAGCCTTCCTCTATTTCTTGCTTTTCACCCTTATTTCCTTTGTTTTCCATTTGAGGGCCCCTATGTTCTTTTCTAACAACCTCTTCTTTTGTTTTTGCACTCATTATTTTTTTCCTTTAATTTCCATTTTAGTATCTGGTTTCCTCCTTAGGCTGAGCCATTTCTGACTCACTCTGGCCTTCCCTTTTAAGGTTTCCCTGTCATTTACACTGTCCTCAGAACCTGCAGGCTCGACACCCTTTGATGCTGCTGTGTCATTTTGTTGCAGTTGATTCTGACGGGCTTCAGCCTGTCATTCTTACTGTCTGACATACATTCTGCCTGCTTCTGTTTCAACGGCTTCTCATCATCTCTTGCTTTCTTTACTGAAACATCTTTTGTGTCCACAGGAATAGAAACCTTTTTACTCACATTTTGAGTTTTAGCATCCTCCATCTCCCCAGAAGATTGCTCACCTTCTGGTCTGCTTCTGTTTTCTTTACTTCTTCTTTGTTGTTTCTTTGCCTTCTCTGTTCTCCTGCAATCCATGGCCTCTAGCAGAATAAAGACTGGGGAGGAAGCCCTCTCCCCACTCTCTCTCACATCCACACTCTCTCACTGTTTCAGTAGGACTGACTTAGTTTGTCAGGCTGGCATGGATCCCCCTACTGGTGAGTAGGGGAATTTTTTTATTGGACAAAACTACAAAACAATTCAGAAAGAAGTGCAACATAAAATACAAACTCCTTTAAAAGTACATACAAGACATCATGTGAAAAATTCAATAGCCCAAAAAACATACCCCATCCACCCAAATAAGACAAATTCTCACTAAAACACCTCAGACAACCACCACCAACTGCATGAATGATATAGATCCATATAATATAAATTCTAGGTTCTACCCAAATCAAACAACTGTGACTCATGTAAAACCCTGTCACAGTCACTGTTTGTAGATAGATACAGCTTGAGACAGAGAATATACCTCACCACACAACCGGCACCCTTCTTAATTACTTCCTATAAGAAAGATTCACCCTCCAGCATATCAGCAATACCCAGCATCCACATAACAATCAGTCAGAAACCTGTAAAAAAGGAACTGAATTCCAACCCCTCCACAAATTTTGCATCGGACGACTTGCTAAGCAATTCTTTCTTTATTATACATCATATGAATTTCTTGCTCTATTTTAGGCTTCATGCCTAATAAAGGTAACTGTTTCTGCTGCAACACAAATTGACATCTTGTCTGCCAAATTACCCATTTTATTATAGCCAGCACCACTCGAGTCATCCCTTTATGATAACCCTCCATTCACCCTGTCCATACTGTCCATATATTAAAGCCTCACAATTCATATCCTGCAAATGTGGGATACCCCAAGAAAATGCCAATAACTTCCACAAATCTCTGATATGCCCACACTGAAAAAAAAGGTGTGTCATTGTTTCAGTATCTTCCTGACAACCTTCCCTTAAACATGATCTCTCTAAATTATTCTTATGAAAATGATTCCCCTGAACATTTAATCTAGAATGACAACAGAGCCACAAAGAGTCCCACACCTTAGGCGGGACCCTTGGCTCTGTCAATTGTCTGAGAACCTCAGAAATCACTACTGACTTAGGTGTAACAAGACAAGCTTCCATAAAGCACACTGAATGCAGGATTTTTTTGGTACTCCATTTTTCTAGTGTTATGTAAAAGTTCCAGAGTTGTAACATGCCAAGCTTTCAACTTTCTACATACTTCCATTAAATAAACAGAAATACCTTGTGGAATTCCTTGGAATTTCCCCCATTGTTGGGTTTCCCATCTCTGCCAAAAGTATAGGCATCTGTCCTTTAACAGAGGGACCCAATTTAGTTGTTTCCTCATCAAAATAGGCACAAAATTAGCATAGATAAACATGGAAAAAAAGAATATTACTGGATTCAACATATTAAGGCCACCTTTACCAACTGGCCAATAAATACTATTTCATTTTACAGGGTTCAGCTAGCTCCCCCAAAGCAACTGGAAAGCCACACTATACATCTTCACCGCCACTTAACTGGCAAAGGATAAAGTTGGCTAACATTTAAAAAAAGAGGTACAATGAAAGTCTTATACATGTATACCCACTTTGTTTTGTGTCATGGGGTAGCCCTTCCACCTATCCACTTTCTCCTCAGCTTGGGATAAGGCCAACTTCCAGTTCAAAATTGCTGAATCTGGGGCTCCAAACCAAAGTCCCAAAATCTTAACCAGTGGTTCAGCTATGGGTATACCCCAATTTCCTGCTGGGCTGTACCTGGAATATGTATACCCACAGCCTTACTTTTTTGTTTGTTTATTTTAGAGCCTGAGATAACTGAAAAGGAGTCCACCACTGCCATGGTCTGCTCCCCAGATACCCAGTCTGCAACCAATATATTAGTATCATCAGCATAGGCAAAGGCTACTGGAAAATAAACACCCCCTATTCCCAGAATGGGTGAAATCCTATGCCCCCCATTCAATGTCCTGAATAAAGGTTCCAAGGAAAAAACATATAAAAGAGGGCTCAAAGGGCACCCCTGCCAAACCCCCCACCAGATCTTCACATATTTCCCTAGTCTGCCATTCACTAGGGGACGAGAAGAAGCTTCTTTATAAATAATTCTAAGCCAATTGATAAAAACATCAGGAGTGCCATAATGTTCCAATACCTGGAATAAAAAGGTATGAGGAGCCTCATCAAAGGCCTTGGCTTGGTCCAGTAAAATCAAATTCCCAGAAACCCCTGATGCATCAAAAGCTTCTCTTATTAATTTTACCATATCACCCATACTACGTTGGGGAATGGCACAAGTTTGACTAGAAGAATTATCTCCTGGGCCACCCATGAAAGACGCTTGCATAAAATTTTGCACAGAATCTTCCAGTCCACATTAATGAGACTGATAGGTCTCCAATTTCAGAGGTCCACTCTATCATCCTTTTTATATAGAAAAATTAAAAGGCTATCTACCAAAGCTGTTGGAAAAGGGGTCAAACCTGATAATATATCATTATAAATTGTCACCAAAAAATGACTTAACAGCCCCATAGATTTTTTTATAGAACTGCCCTGATATGCCATCTGGACCAGGAGAAGACCCATTCTGCAAACTGCCAATCACTTCTTCTACCTCCTTTTGAGATATAGGAGAAGTTAGCAATGTTTTATCAACCTCTAACAACTCAGGTATCTCCAACTGGCTAAGAAAACCAGCAATCCCAGTAAGATGCAGAGTGTTATCACTAAAGGAAGCCTCCACAAAATCCTGGACAGCACCCCCTATCGCATCCCCAGTATCCACCACTATTCCAGAATCAGTTCTTAGAGCAGCCATATATCTAGATTCAACCCTTCTTGCACAACAATCATATGGATTGACATTTTGAGCTTTCCCTTGAGTACCAAATTTTTGCTCCATTTATAATGAGTGGGCTCTATCATACTGATATTTACACATTTCAGCTTTAACAGCCTGTATGTCCTCAGTGAGAACTTCTCCAGTTTCAACTGACCTGGACAACAACATCTGAAGTCTATCTCTTAAGCGTAAATAAGTGAGATATTTATTATTTGCAGCCATTTTGCCAAGGAACTACATAAAGTCTTAATGTCCCATTTGGTGTCTTGCCACCAAAAGAGAGTTGTCAAGCCCAGGGGGATAGATTGGGGTGGAGGTTTCAGGAGGAGCAGAGGGAGGATGGAAGTATAAGGAATCTGGGTGGGGTTCGACAAAGAGGATCAGGGATAAGGGGTGGGGTTGGTGTTAGTAAATGCCAGGAGCTTGAGAAACAAGTTGCAGAGTTCCAGGCCATGCTGTTCGGGGTGGATGTGGTGGCGGTCCGCGAGGCGTGGGCCAACAAAAACCATGACTGGGACCTAAGCGTGCGGGGTACACTATGCTAGGAAGGATAGAAAGGAGGGCAGAGGGGTGGAGTGGCTATGTTCATTAGAGATGACACAGAAATTGCTAGGGTAGAAGAGGCAGAGGGAAACGTGGAGGCCTTATGGGTCACCCACAATCCCCAGCAGGAGATAAGGTCAAGCTGGGTGTAGCATATAGGCCCCAGGATGAGTGATGTTCTAGAGGATGGTTTGCTGGACAACATCATTGCCCAGTGTGGACCAAAAGGGGAAGGAGTGGTGTTGATGGGGACCTTAATATGCCAGGTACAAACTGGGGAACCATGTCCTCTTAGGTGGCCAAGGAGCAGAGGCTGCTGGATGGCTTCCAGGATGTGTTCTTAACACAGCATGTGATGGAGCCCACAAGGGAGGGGCATGTCCTGGATGTGGTTCTGGCAGATGGGGATCTAGTAAGGGACATGGTTGTACAAGACCCCCTGACTGGGAGCGACCACAATACTGTCTGGTTTCAAATAAGCATGGGGGGGTGAGATCTAGGACACTGGCAGTGGACTTCAGGGGGGCAGACTTTATGGGCATGGGAAATATTCTCAAGGATCACTTGATGGAGATTACCTCAATGACAAGTGTGGAAAGGAGATGGGAGCCCCACACCGAAAGCAAGACCTTTGCTGACCTGCATAGAAAATGAAGCCACGGTCTCTCCCAAGATAAAAACAGCTTGGTAAATGTTGTATAATACCTTTCTGCTGAGGAAGTCTCACCCGAATCCGCCACCCCCCCATTCAAATGTCTTCAGAATCAATGATGGGGTCTGGAAGGCCAAGTATAGAACATTTTGCCCATAACCAAAACAGAATGTCAGAAATTGCCACCCCTTCATTTTTAAATAATACAGTCATTGTTCGGTAAGCAGGCTTTGTTAATGGGATCACAATAAATGCTTTCCACTCTGGTGTTCTTCTAACTGCTTGATATTGTTCCCAAAAAAGCTCTAACCTAGCCGCCGTCTTGAAACTGGTATCAAAGTTTGGGTCACCAGACGTATGGATCAAGGCATAGATCTCTTGCGCTGAAAATCACAAACTTTTTTTCAGAAGAGTGCGACCCATATATAAAAGGTCTGGATAAGTCTCTAGGCCGCCCTTATATTTAATGCAAACCACATTTCTTCATTTTGCTTGTTCTGGGGGTGCATGGAAAAGACCAGCATATGTTTTATTGGAAGAGGCCCGACCTTTACTGTCAGAAGCCCCAGAGCTGTTATTGCCCAGACGTTGTGGTTCGGGGAAGGAGGCAGAATCATGCAATCCAGGCTCAGAAATTATAGGTGCAGATATCAGAGGTTTGTTTGCAAGGGGGGATTCCATGCCCAGTAATAAAATCAGCATGTGGAGAAATCAAGGGAGTATCATGTGGCACAGGGAATAAAACAGGGAGGAGGGAAGATCTAAAGGGTCTGTCTGGTCTTCAACCGGCTGAGCCGGAGACACCCACAGTTGATTTGGGGCTTGCTTCACCCACCCAGCAGCCTTTAAAGTCTCAGCCACAGTTCTCCCAGTAACTAAGATGCTGTCATCATAATTCAGACGCCATGACATAGTGTCACGGCTCTTTCCATCTTGAGCAATGGTCACAGTGCAAAGCTCCTCATTGGGCAAGATCTAGGAGCCCGAGCCTCCAGAAGCTAAATCTGTAACCATGCCCCCTTCCTCCTCCACCAAAGGTGTATCACAGTGTTTCACAACAGAAATATCAGAAAAAACAAGATTACTTCCCTTTTGAAGCATCTGAGGGTCCATAAGCGCATTACCAGCAGGCGAACTTGTGTCTTTTTGAGTAGAAACTCCTCTGCACCCTGAGATACTTTCACTTGCAGCACCAACCTCAGAACTCAGAAATCCAGAGGACTTGTCTTCGGGCAGCTGAAACCCCATATTAGGTAAGTTGCTGGTGAAGCCATGAGCCCTTTCTTTACACTCGCGGTGCTCTTCTTCAGCTAATAGCACCCGTAGGTAGTCACTCCTGGATTCAAACTGCTAATTTCTCAGGAAATCCTCACTCAGCACGGCTCGCACTGACATCACAAGTCACATAGTTAGACCATCAAAGGCTTGTCATTCAGAAAAGCCTCACTGTTCAGTATCAGCCGGAATACCAGTTCCTTGGTTCTCAAAGACAGAGTCTTGGTTTGTGACTTCCAAAGCCACCTTTTCAGGCACAGAAAACACCTCTAGCAAAACTGGAACAGAGGAGGAAGCAAGTTCCTCTGCTCCTGCAGCCATCTCACATCCACCTCCACCAGGATCCATGGGTTCCGTCATCTTGGCCAAGGACCAGGATGACAAAGGTTCCCCTACAGAAGAGATGGGGGATTTCCCTGGTGCCCTGGCCAAATTTCCCCCATTCACTGAAAGTACTACCAACAGCTTAATCTGTTTCAAGGTCAGTTGGCTTTCATCTGTATCCCCCTCCCCCGGGTCATGCCTGAAAATAGGCAGAATTTGTCTAGTGCACTTACCCGGTCAACAAAAACTAAATAAATAATAAATAAATAAATAAATAAATAAATAAATAAATGTACTTCTGTCTGGATAAGCACGCCCCCATCAAGAAATCCAGGGTAGATTCATCTCACCGCCCCTGGATCACCTGTAATCTCATTGACTTGTGCAAGATTTGTGACCAAGGCTTGGCCAGGTACAAATTATCCTGCTCCCTGCAGGACCTCTTTTCCTACAGGGTGCTTAGGAACTCTTACACTAAGGCTGTTCATAGCACCAAGTCCCTCTATTTCAAGGCCAACCTCCAGAGTAACATTTCTTCCCACTATATTCTCGAGGGTGATTCACATCTCTTTTGACCCCCCCAGCAAGTCCGCTCCCACTGTCCACTTGGTAAATGGATCACCTTTGTCTGACCGTCCCTCTGTTGCTGCTCACTTCAATGAGTTTTTCACCACTTGTGCTCTTCCTTCTCCTCCCACCCCCTAGTAACATGGAAACATATAATCTGACCACAGATAAGTACTGCTTGGTCTACCTAGTCTGCCCATTTCCCTACCTAATGGAAAAGTTGTAGAACCTAGTTAACCAACAGACTACTTCCTCCTACCCCCACTAGAATTGCCTTATGTCTGTCCCATGCATTCTTGAATTCCCCCACAGTTTTTGACTCCACAACCTCCTCAGGAAGGCCATTCCAAGCATCCATAACCCTTTCCATGAAAAAATACTTCCTTACATTACCTCTGATCTGTCCCCCCTCTATTTTCAAATTGTGCCACCTTGTTCTTGCACATCTCTTTTTCTGAAAGATGCTACCCACTTGCACTTTGTTGATTCCCTTGAGGTACTTGAAAGCTTCTATCATGCCCCCCTTTCCTTCTTTTCCTTGAAGGTATACATATTATGCTCCTTTAGTCTTTCTTCATATGACTTCTGATGCAGACCCTACACCATTTTAGTTGCCCTCCTCTGGACAGCCTCCATCCTGTCTATGTCCTTGCAGAGATGGGGTCTCCAGAACTACATGCAATACTCCAGATGGGGTCTTACCAACTGTCTGTACAGAGGGGAATCAATTTCCTGTTTTCTGCTGGTGATGCATCTCCCTATGCATCCCAGTATCCCCCAGCCCTCCTTACTGCCTTCTCACATTGCTTGCCCACCTTTAGGTCATGTGATATGACTACCCCCAGTCCCTTTCCATTGTTGTTGTTGTTAGTATCTCACCCCCCATTGTGTACTCTTCCTCTGGGTTTTTGTTTCCCAGGTGCATTACTTTGTACTTCTTTGCATTGAATCTAAGCTGCCATACATTTGACCATTCCTCCAACCTTGCCAAGTCCCTTCTCATCCTTTCCACTCCAGCTTGTGTGTCAACCCTGTTGCAGATCTTTGTGTCATCTACAAAGAGACATACTTTTCCTTCCAGTGCCTCTGCAATGTCACTTATAAAGACATTAAAGAGGACCGGTCCCAGTACTGAACCCTGTGGTACCTCGCTAGTAACTCCCCTTTCTTCAGAGTGGACTCTGCTTACTATTACCCTCTGCGTCCTGCTGTCCAGCCAATTTTTTACCCAGGCTACCACCTTGGGACCCACTCCAAGGCTGGCTAATGTGTTTATTAATCTTTTGTGTGGGACTGTGTCAAATGCCTTGCTAAAGCCTAGATACACCATGTCCACACCCCCTCCCTGGTCTACTACTCTGGTCACCCAGTCAAAGAAATCTATTAGATTTATCTGACATGACCTTCCCACTGTGAATCCATGCTGCCTTGTGTCCTGTGCCCCACTGGCCTCTAGGTACTCAACAATTCTTTCCTTCAGAAGTGATTTCATCATTTTACCTACCACTGAGGTCAAACGAACAGGTCTGTAGTTCCCTGCCTCTGCCCTGCTCCCAGTTTTGTGAAGTGGAATCACATCCACCCTCCTCAAGTCCTCAGATACCAACCCATCCTCCCATGATTTGTTAAAGACGGTAGCCAGTGGTGTCACTAGTTCTCCGCTTAGTTATTTTAGAATTCTGGGGTGAATCCCGTCAGGCCCCATTGCTTTGCCCACCTTCAGTTTTAAGAGTTCTTCCAGAATCCTTTCTTCTTTGAATGAACTGGTATCAACCCCCTATCCAGAGTGTTTCTTTTGTTTGGCTTAGGTACCTCCCCTCCTCTTCTTTTGTGAATACTGAGCAGAAGTATTCATTCAGTATCCCTGCTTTTTCACTGTTACCCTCTGCCCACATTCCCTCCCCTTTATTAAGCCTCAGTATCCCTCACTCCCTTGGTCTTTCTTTGCTCCTTAATGTACCTATAAAAGGTTTTATCCCCCTTCTTAACAGAATTGGCTATCTTTTCCTCAGTTTGGGCCTTTGCTATTCTGACTGCCTTCCCTGCCTCCTTCTGCTTTAACTGATATAGTTCTCTGTCCTGCTCCTTCTGTGTTTCCTTACATTTCCTGAATGGTATCCTTTTCTTCCCTGCCACCTCTTTTGGCAACCATAGTGGCCTTTTCCTTCATTTTGTTTTGTTGATTTGCTTTACACAAAGGTTTGTTGCCTCTGTAATGGCAGTTTTGATTTTTCCCCATTGTTCTTCCACCCTTCCTTCTTGCCTGTTTGCTAGTGCTTTTCTGAGGTACTCTCCCATTTTGCCAAAGTCAGCCCTCCTAAAGTCCAACATCCTTGCTTTTGTATGGCTGGATTCAACAGCTGTGTTTCTTGTGAACCACACTGTTTGGTGGTTGCATGTTCCCAGATGGCTACCCATTTCTAAATCTGAGATCTTCTCTCAATCCCCATTTGAGAGTACAAGGTCTCAGACTGCTCCCTCCCAAGTGGGTTCCAACACTAGCTGAGGCATGTCCCCTGTAGGCCATCAAGAATGACCCTGTTCTTGGATGTGGCTGCAGTAAAGGTGCTCTAGTTAACATCTGGCATATTCAGGTCCCTATCAACAACATCTCTCCTTTTTCTGCCATTTTAAGGATTCCTTCTATCATTTCCTTGTCCATTGCCTCCCCCTGAGATGGGGGTCTGTAAACAATCCATGTGTGGATTGTGGTGCCATTTCCTGTCTCCTGGGTGACTCACAGTGCCTCCTCCCCTCCTTGTTTACCTTTTAGTTCTGTTGCTTTGATTCCTTCCCTTATGTAGAGAGCTACTCCTCCTCCTCTTTTACCCTCCCTGTCCTTCCTGTAGATTGAGTACTCTAGTATGTTGACATCCCAGTCATGATTCTCTGTGTACCATGTTTCTGTGACTGCCATGATATCCAGGCATCTCTCTTCCATCAACGGCACTGGTTCAGGGAGCTTGTTACACAGACTATGGGCATTGGTACTCATCGCCCTCCATTTTTTGATAGCCTTACCCCTTTTAGGCCCATCCCTGTCCTTACTGCCTTTGCCTTTTTCTGGATTTACCCCCGTCCTTTTCCCTATCGACTTCTCTACCTTTGTGTCTACTTCACTAACTACTCTGTTTTGTGGGGGGGGGGCTGGGATTTCCCTGCTTCTCTTCAGTGCCTCCCCACCTTGGCTAGTTTAAATGCTTGCCAGTGAAGCATTTAAACCTATCACCTAGGATCCTGGTTTCTCTCTCAGACAGATGCAGACCATCTCATCACTATAGGCCTGCTTCCCTTCAGGTGGACCCCCAGTCCCCAAGGAAGCCAAATCCCTGAGCTCTGCACCAGTTTTTCAAACTGCCATAGAATCCCATGGTGTGGAGTACCCTGGCCTCACCCATGCCATAGATGGGCAGCACTTCTGAGAAACTTACCATGCATGCTACTTGTCTAAGGCCCCTCCCCAAGTCCACAACCTCCTGCTGCACTGATCTGATCCCATTCCCAGCCAGGTCATTTGTTCCTAGGTGGACAATGACATCCAGCTCCCTCCCCTGTGTAGCTGCTTCCATGATCCTGAGGATTCTCTTGCTGTCCCTCCAAGCCATGTCACCGGGCAGGCACCTTACCTCCCTGTCCCTTCCCTCCCCCAGTTCTACCCTCCTAATGATTGAGTCCCCCACCAGGAGTTGTTTCCTTCCCTGTTGGGTCCTGTGCCACCCTCCTGTGGGTCTCCTTTGTGGAGGTTCCCAGCATCCTCCCTGGTCTCCACTGTGGGTGCCTCCATAGAAGAACCATGCACCTCCAGAATGGTGAATGAACTCTGGAGAGGCACAACTGAAGGGATGCACCTCTGTTCCACCACCCTCACCCTCCCTGAGCCCACTGTGGTCCAACAGCTCCTCTTTCTTGTTGACCTCTGAGGCAGTGGTGGTGGCCTGGGTGGTCCCTGGGTGGGGGAGGAGGTTTCCCTGAGTCCTCACCAGGTCAGCATGGAGACAGGCAACCTCCTCCCTCATACCAGATAGGTGCCTGCAAATAGGACAGCAACGCAGCCTCCAGAAAGTTTCCTGGACGACTGCCGCTCCACAGCCAGTGCATTGCACCACTCCCCACATGTCTGTCTCCCTTCCTGTTTAAGATTTTTTTTTTTTAGTGCGTGTGAGTGTGTTTACCCCCATTAAGTGTGCTGTGCTGTTAAGGATATAAACAGGTGTATGTCCTTTGCACTTTTGGGGAAGTGATGTCAGGACCCCTGATATAAAGGAAATGATGCTCCTGACTCCTCACCTCTCCCCCTTCCTCCATCTCCCTTTCCTCACCCTCCTCTGGGGTTTGACTTTCCCCCATCACTCCCAAGGAGACCCTACTCACCCTTAATAGAATTTGGCAGGAGCCAATCAGCAGAAAGACTGTGCCTCTGGCCCTCCAGGCAACCAATCAGAGGCAAGGGATTGGCTGGACCAGGAAGATCAAGGATTTCAAACCCTACAGCAGTCTTGAGGTCCCCCAGCAACACAGTGCAGAGCAGAATATGCCAGAAGGGGTCCACAATCACAGCAGCGGGACCCCTCTGTTCAATGGCAGGGACAACAAACAGTGGAACTTGAAGCTCCAACAGGGCTCCAGATGGGAGCCAATCAGCAGAAAGACAGCACCTCTGGCCCTCCAGGCAATCAGCTGGAGGCAAGGGATCAGTGGGACCAGGAAGACCAGGGATTTAAAACCCTGCAGCAGTCTTTGGGTCCCCCAGCAACACAGCACAGAGCAGAATCTGCTGAAGGGGGTCTGCAAACACAGCAACAGGACCCCTCTGCTCGGTGGCAGGGACAACAAATAGCAGAGCTTGAAGCTCCAACAAGGCTCCAGGCAGGAACAGATTAGTGGAAAGACCATGCCTCTACCCTCCAGGTAACATATTGGAGGCAAGGGACTGGTGGGACCAGGAAGCTGGCAGCTGCTTTAAGAGAACTAGGCCTCTAAGCAGCCCCCCCATGCTAAGGACAAATGCAACAAGGATATAACAGAGGAATCTGCCCACCAGAGTCAGCCTAATGAGGCAGCTGGACACACTGCACCTCAGCAGTGAGGGAATAAAAGAGTAGAATATGTGTCTGGAATCAACAGGCATCCACAGGAGGAAACAGGAAGTCAGGAGGGTCTGCCTGACAACTGTGGTAAGAGTCCTGTTAAACTCTTGTTGTTTTATTTTATATAATTGTTTAACCAGGAGTGTAACACTAAGCTGAAAGCTTGTTTACAGGTGCGACCTGGGAGCACAGGGAAGTTAAGTGACTTGTTCAGGGTCACACAGTGTGCAAGTGGGGGCTGTGGGATTCAAACCCAGGTCTCTAGATTTGCAGCTCAGAGCCTTAGACCACTGTGCTAAAAGGGTTATTCAAACAATCTGGGAACAGGTGAACACCCTATCTAGGGTAGGGATAAAAAAGTATTTAAAGAAAGCAAAACAAAAACAGGCAGAGTAGAAATCTGATATGCTGGGAGGTGTGCAGTGTAGTGGCTATGAGGTGACAGTTTTCAGGGAGACCATGTGAAGACTGCAGTGCTGCCCCATCTGCATGCAGCTCTCTGGGCTGAGGGAGGAGGTTGCTAGACTCCAGGCCGAGTTGGCTAGGATTTTGGGGGCCCCCACCTCCACCCAGTGACCACCAAGGCTGCCACCACTACCTTAAAGGATGCCAAGAAGGAGGAGCAGCTAAACTATGGTGGGCTTGGGATGGGTGAGAATGGCAGGTCACAGGCACATTCCCATATGGCACCACTACACATTTCCTACACTGCTCTGAGAGGGTGGGACTGTTCCATGGAGGCACCCATAGTAGTGACCAGGGAGGATCTGGGGATCTTCCATAGTGGAAACCTCAAAGAGGGTGGAAGAGGACCCCAGAGGAGGAGGAGGAGGAAGAAGAAACTCCTGGCGGGGGACTCCATTGTGAGGAGAATAGATTTGGGGACAGGAAGGAAGGGGGAGAGGGATGTTGGTGCGTATTCAGCACCAGGGCTTAGAGGGCTGGGAAGAGGATACTGCGGATTGCTAGGTTAGTAGGATGGGAGGGAGAGCTGGATGTCTTTGTCCACATAGGGACTAATGACCTGGCTGGGATGAGGCTAGAATAGTGCAGGAGGAGTTCAGGGAGTTGGGGAGGGGTCTTAGGTAGGTAGCATACTCAGTGGCCTTTTCTGAGGTATTTTCTGTCTATGACAGGGGGTAGGATAGGGTACTCCATACCAGAAGCTTCAACTCATGGTTAAAGGAGTTGTGCAGAGAGGAGGGATTTTGGCTACATTGGGGACTGGGGTCCAACCTGGAGGGATAAGGGCCTATACAGGGGAGATGGCCTGCATCCATCCAGGAGGGGAATCACAGTCCCCAGTGAATGGTTCAAACATTACTTCAGTGAGCATTTCATTTAGCTGAGGGGGAGTGGAAGGAAACAGGAAGTCATTAGCTGCCCCCCCCACAAGCTGAAATAGTCAGTAGTGAGAACCCCAAGGGAGAGAAATTCCCAAGTGTACCTAACAACAAGAGAAACAAAATTGAAGAAATGAGGAGAGATGAGAATGACAGCAGAGAGGGTAAGGAGAGAAGGTAAAAGGGAAAATGGGGGGTTGGCAAGTAGGGTGGTAGCAGAATCTGGAAGGCCATGTGTGCAAATGGTTGAAGTTTGAGAAATAAAATCCCAGGCTTGGAGGACATTATGTCAGAGGCTGGCCTGGATATTGTCACCATTACTGAGTCACTGTGCAATGAGAACCATAACGGGATATAGCCATGCCAGGCTTTACTCTGTACAGGAAGGACAGGGAGGGAAAGAAAGAGGGTGGAGTTGCTCTTTATGTCTGGGATAGCATAAACACATCAGAGATACAGGGAATATAGGAAGGGATGGAGCTACTGTGGGTTACCCTAGAAATGGGGAGTGGAGCTGCTATTCACACTGGCATGATCTACATACCTCCAGCATGGGGGTGGGGTTGGATAAGGTTCTGGTGGAAGCCATACAAAGGTTGGCAAATAAGGGGGAGGTGTTGTTGGTGGGGGACTTCAATCTGTCAGATGTAGATTGAAACATCAAAGCTGCAGCTTCAACTAGAAGCATGGACATCCTGGACTCCCTGCAGGGGGCGTTCCTAAGGCAACTAGTAAAAGAGCTCACTCATGAGGGGGTAATACTGGACTTTGTATTCACCAACAGGGACATTGTTGCAGATGTCACAGTGGGTGGCCACCTGGGGCCAGTGATCTCTGTACAGTGTGGTTCAATATAAATACTGTGGCAGAATCAAACCACACAAAGGCAAGGGTCCTGGACTTCAGGAAGGCTGTTTTTAAAAAGATGGGGGAATGCCTCAGGGATGCCCTGCAGGGGGGAGGACTTAGGTGGAGTGGAGAAACAGTGGGCAAAACTAAAAGGGGTGCTACTGAAGGCAACAATCCTCTTTGTCAGGCAAGTAAGCAAAAGCAAGTGGAGAAAAGAGACCACCATGGTTCTCAAAAGAGGTGGATGGGAAGGTAAGAGCAAAAAAAAGTTATCATTCAGGAGGTATAAGGAGACACAGAGGGGGGAGGATAGGCAAGTGTGTCAGTAAAAGCAGAGGGAGGCAGGGAAAGCAATTAGGGGTGCAAAGGCACACACAGAGGAGAAAATAGCCCAGGCAGTAAAGAAAAGGGACAAGACATTGTTCAGGTACATAAGCAAAAAGAGAAAGGCCAGGAGAGGGATAGTAAGACTAAGGAGGGAAGAGAAGAGTGTGTGGAGGGGGACCAGGAAAAAGCAGACATCTTGAACAAGTACTTTTGTTCAGTGTTCACAGAGGAAGTCGAAGGAGAGGGACCAAAAATAAGGGCCAGGAGCATAGAAGGAAGGGTGGCGGACACTAGTCCATTTACAGAGGAGAGATTCCTGAAGGAACTCAGAAATCTGAAAGCAGACAAGGCAATGGGGCCAGATGGGGTGCATCCAAACATACTGAGGGAGCTCAGAGAGGTGCAGGCTGCACCACTGACTGCCCTGTTCAATCATTCAGTGGAAACATGAGTGGTTCCAGAGAACTGGAGGAGGGCAAATGTAGTCCAACTTTACAAAATTGGTAGCAGGGAGGAGGCTGGCAATTACAGGGCAGTCAGCCTGACTTCAAAGGTGGGGAAATTAATGGACTCACTACTGAAGGAAAGGATTGTGGAATATCTTGAATCCAATGGTTTACAAGATCCAAGGCAGCATGAATACACTGGGGGGAGGTCATGTCTAACAAATCTGATAAATTTCTTTGACTGGGTGACCAGGGAGTTATATCAGTGTGGAGAGGTGGATGTGGCCTACGTAGATTTCAGTTAGGCCTTTGACACCGTTCCACATAGGAGACTCGTAAACAAGCTGGGCAGCCTAGGAGTGGGTTCAAAGGTGGTAAACTGGGTAAGAAATTGGTTAGGGGACAGAAGACAGAGGGTGGTGGTAAATGGAGTTCACGCCGAGGAAGGGAGAGTGACCAGCGGGGTGCCACAGGGATCAGTACTGGGACTGATCCTCTTTAATTTCTTTATTAATGACACTGCAGAGGGTCCAGAAGGGAAGGTATGCCGTTTTACAGATGACACTAAAATCTGCAATAGAGTAGACACTACGGGTGTATGTGGAAAAAATGAAAAAGAGATCTAAGAAAGCTAGAGGAGTGGTCAAGTGTGTGGAACCTAAGTTTCAATGTAAAGAAGTACAAAGTCATGCATTTGGGGCACAGAAACCCAGGGGTGGAGTGCAAAATGGGGGGGGGAGTAGTATTAACAACCACCAAACAAGTAAAAGACCTGAGGGTAATCATATCTGATGACATAAAAGTGGCCAGACAGTATGACAAGGCAGTGAGGAGAGCTAACGGGATGCTAGGGTGCATAGGGTGGGGTATCACCATCAGAAAGAGAGGTGGTGTTACCACTGTACAGATCACTAGTGAGACCTCACCTAGAGTACTCTGCCCAGTTCTGAAGACCACATCTCTGGAAGGACATAGACAGCGGAGGCGGTCCAGAGGAGGGCAACTAAAATGTTGCAGGTCTGCATCAAAAGCCCTATGAGAAGAGACTACAGAACCTCAATATGTACACCCTGGAGGAAAGGAAAGGGGGGGGGGGGTTATATGATAGAGACTTTAAAATACCTCATGGGTATAAATAACATAAAAGAGGGAAGATTTTTTTGGAAAAAAAAGATGCTCATGAGCAAGGGGTCATGCTATGAAGCTGGGGGGGGGTAGACTCGCGGGATGTGAGGAAGTAAGAGTGGTGGATGCCTGGAACAGCCTCCCTACTAGCAGAGCTGGTGGGGGCAAAAAAAGGTAACAGGATTCAAGAATGCATGGGACAGGCATAAAGGAACCTTAGTGGTAAGGATTTGGGGTGGGTAAAGCCAGAGATCAAGTAAGGTCTGTGGTGTTACAGTAGGTAGGGAAAATGGGCAGACTAGGCAGGCCAAGCGGTCCTTATTTGCCATCAGAGTCTATATTTCTATCTGTCTGTCTCTCCCTTCCTCCCTTCCATCCCTCAGATGCCAACTAAAACTTCCCCCCTTCCCCTTGCTCTTGCCAACCCTCTTCCTGACCCATCCTTACCTTTCCCTACTCTGCCTCTCAGCACTAGTTTGGCATGCCATCATCTGGGCTCTCCGCACTTTTGAACCTGCTATATTTGTACAGCTGTTTTTGGTTCATATGCTATTTATTTGACACCCAGTTGCAATGTTTGACATTATTGTTTATACTGCACTTATCTTTTGCACTTCATGTCATCCTTATTGTAACCTTATCTCCAGGCTGGTCTGTATTTGTTTGTAACTGTTTTCCCCTTCCCCCCGCACCAGGAAATGAGCCTCGGCTCAGTGTGTCCTTTCCCGGTTACCAATTTTCAAACAAATAAATAAATAATGATTTTTTTTTTTTACACTGAATGTTATAACAGTTTAAATTCTAATTTTTATTGTACTTGAAGATTGCTAGTCATTAACGTTACCATACCGAATACAAGTTGACCAATTAGAATGCTCCATTTCCAACCATTGTTTTATTATTCCTGTTAACCCTTAATACATTCACAATACATGTAAGTAATACTGGGGTGATGATCACAGTTACCTGAATTGCACTGTAATCTTGAGCATGGCAGTGATAAAGTAGGCCCAAAGCAAAATACCTAAACAAGAAAAAGGGAAAACGCATTATTTACAGGATCTGTGGATAAACCTAGAATCTACACAATATATGGACTTTGCAGATAAGGCAATTTTAATTACAAAGTACACAGTCCCATGGGTGCAGAGCCTTGTATTATTGACAAAAAGTAGAAAGAAAAACAACACAGGCAATTAACAAACTGAAATAAATGAGTTTAGCACTATGCAGTTCATTATACACTCATGCATTCAGAGTGGGTATTCTCAATTAAAAAAACAAATTCTGGTCAGAGCTGCAATGGCTGCTACTGCAATAGTATTGAGGTAATTTGGATACATATGCTCATAAGCCCCCATCCCAGTTTTTAGTGTACTGTTATCTTCATCTTTCTGATGTTCTCCAGTGTTTGGTTCATGTTGGACAAGCAGTCTAATACAATCAGGCAGATTTACATTATGGGATAAGAAAAAAATGAAAATAATGTGATACATATAGAGGCAGCAGTCTGCAAACACCTTTAGTCTCAGTGTATTCTTAATAAAGATTGCATGACTGTAGCACTTCAAACTGAAGCACTGCAGTAATATTCACATGTCCTATCTCAACATGAGTTATACCAAATACTCAATGGAGAAAGAGGTTGCACATGGAGGGGGGTGCAGGAGTAAAGTCCGTAATTCAAAAGTAAAAAATTACGCACTCACCCACCCACCCTAAATAAAAGACTGCTCACCAAAGATGAAGGTGCTTCATTTTAATAAAGTGCCATTGTGCACACAATCCTGATGCATTTTGGAATACACTTATTCCTTTTTCAAAGGATCTAATCATACATGAGGAACGCACAATTTATACATCAGAGCTGATGACATCATCAAAAAAGCATCAGAAAAAATAAAGTGAATACAAACAGTGCATAATGTGCCTTAAAAATACAATAAGAATCACTTTTAAAAACCTATTGGTATCTAATCACTATGATAAATAAAGCCATAGTAATACATAGACAACATTAATAAATACTAATGGATGGACAAAATGTTAAAAAGCAGACAAATCAAATGAATGCCCAGAGACAAAGTCCATGTGGCTTCCTTCGATTAGAATGCATTTTGAATTCATCTAGAAAGGAAACAAAGAGAACAAGAACCATTACTATTAACAATAGTCAAAAAATGTGTGATGACCTAAACAGTTCTCAACATGTCAAATATTAAAAACTATGTGTATTCATTATCATTTATCAACTGTTAGAATATTAACATATAATCACTTATACAAGTTAACATTATTGCACTTTCCAAGTTGGTACCAAAAACCTATAAGGTACCACTTACTTTCTCTTTCTCAGGTAGGGATTGAAACCGAATCTCTCATTTAGGCCTGGATATTTGTATGCACTCTAAGTGTATATCCAGAAACCTTTCTTTTCTAAGATGAAGTTATAGAAATCACCACCTCTTGGGTTCCTGTAAACCTTCTCTATACTTATGAATGAGAAGGTATGCTCATCCCTGTTGGTATACTGTAAGGTGTGGAGTGCAGTAGCATATGTAGGGTCACCGTTATGGATGGCTCTACAGTGCTCCCCCACCCTACTTTTGAAATATCTCTTTGTCTTCCCTATGTAGAAAGCTCCACAGGTACACAGTGCTAAATAAATTGCACCCATGGTATCACAGGTGATAAGTTCTCTAATCTGGTAAAACTTCAGTTTATGTGGACTTTTAAATTCTTTGCCTGTGGATAGATATGGATATCCCCTCATCCCACCCCACCCCCACACTTCTCCTGTGCTCCATCACCTCCTTGACAAAGCCTCTAGGTGGTTGCTCCTCCCTCCTGCTCCACCCCTCACCCCCTTTCCAACATATGACAAAGCCCCCTCAGGCCACTCCTCCCTAACTTCAGGCTTGACTACTTGAGGCCTACTTTTAAGACTTAACAATATATGTTAAACCACTTACCAAATGCACTACTTGTACCTGTACAACTTAGGAAATGCTAAGACTACTTGCCTATATGTACAGCCTGTCAGTATTCTGTTATCAGCAATTAGCATCAGCTATGTCCATCAAACTACCACTGTGTTCTTGTCTCTTCCTCTTTTAAAAATGTAACCTTGGAAATTGTTTGTCTGTTTGTTATACCTGACATGGAACCTTTGTAAAAGAGCCTGTTGGCTCAAAGGTGTTAATCTGCACATGAAATAAATAAAAAAAAACAATAATAAAAATATATAGGGTCAATAGGTGCACCTGTGGCACTTGTAGCAGCCTGTGCTCTGCGTCAGTCAGGTTTACACAGTCGGTAAGGACTGTCTGCTGTGAACCAGGTGATCCTTAAGTGTCTCTGCACGTCTGTATAACATCCTGGGAGGGTGTGCATGATATGCATGTAAAGTTTGGTCACCTTTCAAAATATTCCAATTATTTTTGATAATATTTGCCACTTTTGAAGCATGGGTGGAATAAGTGGTGACAAAATTCAAACTGGTACTGTCAGCCCCTCTATGGTTACCACTGTTTATGGTGGCCAACCCAGGGGTTGCTCACGCCTCCCAATACACAGAACTGACCTATTCCACTTTGTATCCTCTCTCAATTAACTTCTCTTGTAAATCCTGTGCTGCTTTCTCAAAACTCTCTGTATCACTTCAGTTCCTTCTCAAGTGAAGGAATTGTCCCTTAGAGATGTTTCGTATTACATGCTTAGGATGGCAGCTGGATGAGAGAAGCAAATTGTTTCTTTCATAAGGTTTTCTTTAAATCTTAGTACATACATTACCACCTTCACCTTTACTAATACATAGATCTAAAAAGTACACACTGGTTTTGCAAACACAATATGTGAAGTGTAAATTGTGATTGGATGTATGTAAACAGGATACAAAACTGTCAAATTCTGCCATGTCACCATTCCACACAATAAATAAATCATCAATAAAGTGACTATATAAATCAATTTTCCAAAAATTAGGATTTGTGTCAGGATCCCTTATACACACATCCTCCCAGTTGCCCATATATAAGTTTGCAAGGCTAAGTATAAATGTGGCCACCATAATGGTGCCTTTCGTTTGTAAATAAAATTTCCCTAGAAATGAAAAGGCATTACATTTCAACACAAATTCAGATAGCTTGAGGAATAATTATGTGCAAGGCTCTGCCCCATATGTGCTAGAATTCAAATAAAAGGCCAAACAATCCAAAGCTTCTTCCTAAGGGATGTTGGAGCACAGTGCCTCCACATTCATAGTAATCAAAATAGACTCCTCCCCTATTTCCATATCTCCCAAAATTTCCACAATATCCCCTGTATCCTTAATATAGGAACCTAGGTTACTCCCAAATGGTCTTAAACAGTAATTCACATATTGTGATAGGGGCTCTGTGAGGGGCCCTACTCCACTCACAATTGATCTTCCGGGGGTGATCAAAAGCTTTGTGTAGTTTTGACAGAGTGTATATGGTTGCACGAACAGGAAAATCTACACTTACAAAGTCTTAAACATTTACATTTATCCAGCCCCTCTCCAGTGCATCCAAAACAAACTCATCTATCCTATGTTTGAAAAAGATAGTAGGATCAAACTTCAGCCTTTTATAAAAAAGCCGTATTCACCAACTGTCTGTTCACTTCATATATGTAGTCTATGGTGTTCTGTATCACCACGGTGCCTCCTTTGCCCACTTGTTTGATACCCAATAGTCTGATCCTTCTTTAAGTTTTCAAGTGCCAGTCTCCAAACTCTGGACATGTTATCATAATTCATATGTGATAAATTAGAAAAACGTTTTTCTAGTTAATTTTCTCATAGTTTTTGAAATGTTAAGATAGCTGCACTGGGTGCTGGATAAAACAATGATGGTCCCCTAAATCGTCTTGTGTTGAAATAACCACCCTCATAGTTCTCACCTGTTGCAGACTCACTCATGGTTGGATCACTGGTCACAGCAGTCTCAGGCCATCCCTGCTGTTTCTGGAAGAAGGACTTAAGACTAAGACTTCTACAAAATATTTGCAAGTCCAGAAATGTCTCAAACTTATTTATGCCTGCCGTAGGTGCAAACGAAAGGCCCCTGTTGAGAATTTGTTCCTCAATGGCAGTTAAAGGTCTGTTGGAAAAATTAATCACTTTCTGGAGTTCCTCCATGTTTTTTGACAGGGGTAATAATTCGATCGACTGTTGGAGTCTACGTTTTGAGCCCTGTATTGTTGGGATAGGGGCTGTTGTGATTGTTGGTGGTGGTAGCAGGTACTGGGCTGTGTGTAGAAGTTCTCCGTTGGCCACTCCTGTGGTGTATCCTGCTGTTGCTGCTGTTCCACCCATCCTCCTTCCCCTTCTCCTTGTCCCCCACCTTGTCTTCCTCTTCCTCTTCCCTTGCTGCCTCTGCCTCATCCCCTGCCTGGCCCACTCTGTTTAGGTTATCACAAAGTTTTTGACTATTGTTAATAATAATGGTTCTCCTTGTCTATGTTTCCTTTCTAGATGAATTCCAAAATGCATTCTAATCGAAGGAAGCCACATGGACGTTGTCTCTTGGCATTCATTTGATTTGTTTGCTTTTTAACAGGTTGTCCATCTATTGGTATTCATTTAGTAATGTTTATTTTTGATTTATTTGCTTTTGGTAACCAGGTAAGTGCACTAGGCATTGCAATGCCTATTCTCAGGTAAGACCCGGAAACAAATGTACTGTTGTAATGTTGTCTATCTATTAATGTGGCTTTATTTATTGCAGTGATTAGATGCCAATAGGTTTTTAAAAGTGATTCTTATTGTATTTTTAAGGCACATTATGCACTGTTTGTATTCACTTTATTTTTTCTGATGCGTTTTTGATGATGTCATCAACTCTGATGTATAAATTGTGCATTCCTCATGTATGATTAGATCCTTTAAAAAAGGAATACGTGTACTCCAAACAACATCAGGATTGTGTGCACAATGGCACTTTATTAAAATGAAGCACCGTCATCTTTGGTGAGCAGTCTTTTATTTATTTACTTTTGAATTACATAAAATACTGTGGTAAAAAAAGCTACTTGTTGTTCAGTTATTTTCCATTGATTGTTCTAGTCTATAAGGTTTAAGAATAGTCCTGTAGCATGAAACCTAACAACCACCAAAATAAAATGTTCTGGATGTTCTGGGCCCTACCCTCTCCCACATACCATCAAAGACATTTCAAGAATTTCAGTTTCAAGTTATGAGTAAGGTGATCTTCAGTACCAAACTTGAGGAAGGTCTAGTCAGCATACACTCCACAATCTTACAATAACAATAATAAAGATCATAATGCAAGGAATACGGTGACAACCTTGGCTTTAAATATTTTCTGTATTACACAATGCTTAGCTCAGTATACTCAGTTGCATACGTCATTTGCAAAGAAGCAGCTTGTAGACAAATCAGGGTTGTCACAGCCTTCACCCTGAGATCACTGAACAATCTTATGTTGGTCACTGTAAAGTATGTGTGTGAACTACACTTTAACTGTGTCAGCAAGTGAATGGTATAAAATAGTGACCTGTTCTTTTAGGACTTTAATAACAGATATTTTGTAGTTCTGTCTACTTTAACTGGCAAAGGAAACTCAGTATATTCAATACTTAATGACACCATGGATAACAAATAACAGTTACAGCATTTACAGGGTTGTTTGCCAGCCAGTAAAACTGACATATATAACCAGCTTGTAATGGACATCAAGCTGTTTCCTGTGAAAAATGATGCAGCGCTGCTTCTCTAACATATAACTAGTCAAAGCACCACAGCACTGCAGCATATCATAAAAAAATTCAAAACTTCCCAATACTTGTGTACCCCAGCTGTAAATGTGTATATGCCCACACTGTACCCAGGATGGACAGACGATGCATATAGGGATACAAAATAATAAAACATCAAAGTGACAAGACCTACTCCTCACCAGTGGATACAGAACAATGTAACAAAATAATGAGGGAGGGGGGAAGCAGGAGGGGATTTGGTAGAGGGGAAGGGGAGGGGGAGAAGGAAGGGGCACAAAGGAAAAGAGGAGGACCAAGGAATCACTGTAAGAAACAAGCTCACAATGGTGCAAAGTAAAAATTTTAACAGAAGCAATCTTATAAAAACATATATAGCAATGCAAAAAACTTAACAACTTAAAGAGCTCCTGACGCCTCTGGGAAAACTTTGGAAAACAATATTTTGACTCAGTTCAGCTTGTATTTTACATATCTTGTATACAATCCCCCACTTTCTTTATTACTGAGGAATTTTGCATGAAAACAGGATCTTTATCCTTCAGAGTTCATCTGCACCAACCAGTGATTCCTCACCTGAATTCATAATCATCTGTTGTGATGTCACAGTCTGTTGTCCTGGTAATGGATGATGCAAGAAGCAGAGTATTATGGCATCAGGTGGGGAATAAGTAATAGACACTGATGAACTGGAAAACGACAGATATCCTATTTTCATGTACAGGACCTCACTAATAAATAATGGGGAGGGGAAATACAGAACTAATGTGAAATACATGCTGAACTGAGTCCAAATATTATGTAACACATACAAGACACATCTATGATAAACAGAGTTTAAAGGGGACATGAAATGTATTTAGCTGTTTATTTTACCTAATAATGAACCAATAATAATAAGAATCATATTTTCTACAATTCTGTGCCTCTTGTATTATTTATATGACTGTTTTTGATGTACACAGCTCTTTACTTGACTCACTCATCCTCAATGTTCTGAACTAGGCTCAAGAGCATCAGATGTGAGTAGACACCACTAGTGAGGTTAGGGTTTGTGCACCTGATATGGTGTGGTACTAGATTCAAAGGCAGATCCTGAATTCCAATAGTTTCTGAAATTGCTTTTATGATACTCTGTATAAACAATTTGTATCTATTCTAAGATACCTGTTTAAACAATCTAACCTATTCACACTAGATCACATCTGATAATGTTTTTTTCAACTGTGGTAACAATGTCTATTTGCTGTTTCAGTTGAACTCTCAAACCACATTAAACAAGCAATTGTCAATGCCGAATGTTGGCTTGCTGGCATTGGCATTGGTAGTGCAGGAGTTAGAGAGATGCATTATAGGAATGTCAGCGAAATATTGAACTGATGCCAACCCCACCCCCACCCTGCACAGACTGATAGGTGTTGAAATGTGCCTTTTTGGTCATCGGCCATAACGCTCATGCCATTTCACCTCACCCTACACTGCAGACACTGACAGGTGTCGTGGTGTGCCTTGGGGTCTTTGGGCCTTATACTCACCCCATTCCATAAGGAAATATGCTGAGATGGATGTGGTATAGGAGAATGGGATAAATGTTGAGGTCAAAGACCCCAAGGAACACCTTGATGCCTGTCACTGGCTACAGAGTGGGGGTGGAATGGCATGAACATTACGGCCAATGATCCTAAGTCACACCCTTGACGCCTGTCAGTCTCTACAGAGTAGGGCATTATGGTTGAAAACCCTAATGGCCCAGCCGTTTGTTGGTATTTTCATTCCATATTTTCAAAATGGTCTTTTTTGTGACCCCACCTCATGAACAGTGGCACTATCATTTCGTTACTCAATCCCAAAAGGTAGTTTTGCACAGTGACTGTGCCATTAGGTACCACAGGTGTGAAAACACATTTCTGGCGGAATGCAAAAAATGACAGCTGCACTGTTCATGAGGTGGTGTGAAAAAATGGCAATGATGAAAATCTGGAGTGAAAATATGAAAAATTGGCAAAGTTACAAACGTGCACAGAAACTGCACAATGTACACCTGTAACGCAATCATTTTTGGGAATATTTCACCAGATTTTCAACATGGGCATTTTTGATCCTCTCCTCATGATCAGTGACACTGTGATTTTGTTGATCTGTCCCAAAAGTTGATTACCCACAGCGACCGTGCCATTCTGCACCACAGGTGTGAAAACATGTTTCAGGAAGGGTGTTAAAAATGACAGTTATACTGTTCGTAAGGAGGTGTGAAAAAATGGCAATGTTGAAAATCTGTAGAGAAAATATAAAAAATTGGTGAAATTACAAGCGCGCATAGAAACTGCGCATTGCACACTCGTAACACAGTCATTTTTGGAATTATTTCACCAGATTTGCAACATGGGCTTTTTGGGACCTCTCCTCATGAATACTGGCACTGTCATTTCGTTAATCAGTCCCTAAAGGCAATTCCACACAGGGACCACAAAATCACCTTTTGGGACAGAGAAACTGAAGGACAGTGACATGTTCATGAGGTGGGGTCCCAAGAACCCCATGCTGAAAATTTGGTAACAGAATTCAAAAAAAATGGCTAAGATATTAACCTAAGTTGAAACCCCCCATTGCCTCCCATTTTAAAGCTTACCGTCATTTCTACAGTTCGCAGTTTGGCTTTGAAGAGTGCAGATGTGTCCCAGTTCAGAGAAGATCATGGCTCCCGACCTCTGGAGGGTAAGTATGGATGAGGGGAGAAGTGCGAGGAGGTGGGTGCACAGAGGGCAGGTGGGGATTGGGAAGGGGGATGAAGGAGACAATGGTGGACTGTTTTCTTGTTTGCAGGGGAAAAAAGACCACAAGAGAATGCTTTCTTCATTTACAGGTTACACACACAAAAAAAAAAAAAAATAGGCACACTGGGGTTGGCTCCCTGTGTGCCACACTTCTGGTGGGGTGCCGACATGGGAATTGGGCACCCTGATGTTGTCAAGGTGTACAGACAGGTTGGGGGGCATGCATCTGACACCGGGAGTGGGCATCCTGGTGTTGGAAAGGAAAGGGAAAATTGTTTAACCAGGAAAGACACATTAAGAGGGGGGGATGCCGACACAGGGATTGGACACCCTGATGTCAGCTTTTTGGGAGTGTGTGGTGGGCAGCAGGGGCCACCATGTTATGGTGTGTCACATAATGTGGGGGGTGAGGCATGCCGACACAGGAATTGGGCACCCCAATGTCAGCTTTCTGGGGATTGTGTGGTGGACGGCAGGAGCCACCATATTTATTGAAATGTTTCACCAGGAAAGGCATGTAATGGAGGACTGTCATCTGCCGCTGCAATGACGAGCCTGTTTCTGATTGCGGTGGAAGATTCATTTCAACTCTTTGGCTATCTCTGAAACTGCTGTCATTGGCAGCATGCTCACTGATTGGCGGCTGAGGGACACACCCAGTAAAGCATCCCCTGTATTGGCCAACACTGACACACCTCTGAAATGTGCTACTAACACAAGGTGTTGCTTGTGAGCGCGCACAAGCCAACATAAAAATATAACAGTGTTTATAACATTGTGTTGGTAGCAGGTTGTACTCATAACAGGAGTTATGCCAGTGACTCGATATGTAAAGTTGCAATCAAACTATTTAGATATTCACAACATTTTCCCTCGCTGTGCTATCTTTTGTTGTGTTCATGATTCTAGCAAACTTTGACAAAGATGCAGTGATGCTGTTTAGTCCTGGCTATGATCTGAGCAATGAGTAAAGGGGGGGTATCATACTCTGTCATCCATATATCAGATTACAGTTACTGGTACTTTCTTTCCAATTTAGCTGATGACATAGGATGCTTGACAAACATGTTTTTTTTAGAATATCATGATGTGAGAAAAGTAATTTGTAGAATGATATGCACTTTTATACTGTATATTGCTCCTCAAATGTATCAGTTCTTAAGACGTCAGGAAACTGAGTACACTTTTGAATTTTAGAAGGGAGATGACTGAATTTATCAGAGTTGCCTTAGCAGCCCCAGTACCCCTGCTTTACAAGGAGAATCCAGCATTTTTCTGCAGTGATCATCATGTGTTCTGATAGCGGGCTATTTAAATCAGATCTCTCTGTTCTCCTGTTTGCTCTGCCTTGCTGTGAGACCTGCCTACCTCTTGAACATTGAGGCTAACACCTGCACCACATTACCCAGTCACCCAAAATCTCTTCAGTTAGCATTGCAAGGACTAATATATCCATTGAACTGTTGTACTTAATGACTGAAATAAAACAAATCTGCCTCCCGCAATTGCCAGTCTTTTTCAGACATGAGAGAGAGAGACATGTCTGGGTGGGGAGGTGAGAGAGATAATGTTTGGGATCTAAAAGATAGAGTGTGTGTGAAAGACACCCATTCCTTTCTCAAGTCAGCATTTAAAGTCATTAATAAATATCTGGGAGAAATGCAGCTTTTCCTGCAGTTTCTCTGTGTCTGTGTGACTGTTCAAAACAATTTGAAAGATTTTATGTGAACAAACAGAAACAGTACTTTCACTGATCAGCTCACACGTACATATCAATAGCCTCTGAAAATATTGCATTTGACAGAACTTGTTTTAAGAAACAGCCCCATACAGACCCATGCACTAAATAAAAGGAACAGGATAGTCTGTCACTGGCAAATGTTAACAGATTTAAATGCTCAAATTGCTGATATTCTACTGTGAGTGGAATGCACAATAAACACAGAAACGCATATTCATTGTAGTGTTCTTTATGTGAAAACACAGATGAACACTGTTTTTGTTAACTGAGACAAGGAGCAGAGACATTTTTCTTGTTAATATGACACACATTCTTATAGTTACACCCTTGGTGTTTATGCAGAACAGCACAGTATTTAATGTAACACTCTGACACCCCTACTGTTTACTGACAAGGAACTGACGAACTGAGAGTGAGTGAGACAGTGAGGTAAACACATGTTGGGACATTCCCAGCTTCTCCTCTCTGCATATTAATAGCAGCACCACATGCTTCTCTGCTTAACAAATAGTGTGGGGGAGAGGGAAGAAAACACATTGTAGTGAATGGGAGGAGGCAGAAAAAGTTTCAGGAAGTTGTGCTTTGATTCCACTTCCTCCAAACAATAAAAGCTGTGTTGCATTTGGAATTCTGGTCACAGACCTTTTCTTCTGATATCAATACGTCTGCATGACTCCACCCATGCAGCAGTAAAAATTGATTCCCTAAGGTTTTTTGTCCACTACATTCCACTAAAAGTCTGCTCAAAAAAATAATATTTCAGCCCCTTCATAAAAGTTTTCAGTGATGGGACACTCTGCAATCTCGGGTGGTGGGGTACCAATGGCTGCTTGAAAGCTCTCCTCCCACAAACTTGAAAACAGCTGCTAAAAATAATTCAGTTCCCTTTATAGTTTCAACCCCCCCCCCACCACTACTACCACTGTTTAAAGAAACAGTTTCCAGGAAGTAATACTCCTAAGTCATAAGAGGCAAGCCCCATCAGTCCACTGAAAAATGATCAGCATAATAATGAGCCAGTCATGTGGGGAGGCACGAGAAACAGCTGTTGGAAAGGTCTCCACCAAACTTCCAGAAACAGCCACTGGGTATGTCACTCCAAAACAGGACATCCAAAAAAACCTTAACATTACCCATAGAAAAATAATCCTATCAAACGATAATGTATTCAACAAAAATTAACAATACAATTAGCTGAACTGTATTCAACAAATGATCCACCAGGGTCCAAATGCCAAGTTGCTGTAACCAGGAGGGAGAAGAGACAAAATGTCATGCAGCAGCTGGATAGATCCCCTCATTACTACCCATATGGAAAATAAATATATTTTAGATGTATTTAGAAAAGTATATTTCAAATGCATGTTTGATTATATATCTGAAGTATATGCAAAATATCTCAAATTGGCCAATTTTGAAATACCTGCTTTATTTACAGAATACTGTATATGTGAGCATCTTCTGTTAGCAGCTTCTGTTAGCACCCTTTGCAAACTGTGTGAGAGGCCTTTCGGCACCATGCAATTCTGCTTAAAGTTGGACCAGCATAACATTCTGTGGTGATTTGCATATGCAGCCCATGATGCTTTGCATTGTGTGGGCATGTGTGATTTTGTATTTACTGTATATGTGATATATATATATATATATATATTTAAGATATATCATAAATATTATTCCATGATATATTTATTATAAGTGCATGATATATATATGTTTTATATATATATATCTGCTTATACAGTACATCTTGAACATTTAATCAATATATCAATATACTGTTTTATGTGGTTAACATACTGTATATCTAAAATATTTTTTAAATACATGCATTGTAAAAATGTCTTAAAATACCAGGACAAAAAGAAAATAGATTAATCTTAATGTAACATATCTTTAACTATACATTTGGTATTCATCTTATTAGAGATCATTTAGGTACCTATAGTAGAATTAGCATTTAATAATGGACCATTACCACAGACTTACTGATAATAATACATTTCTACTTACACATAGGACTTACCTCTTGATCTCACAATCTAGAAAGGATCAAATTGGTATTTATACCACCCCTGTTTGGTTCCCTTTTGTTTTGGGGAGAGTTCCTATATGTACTTGTTTTTTAACAGTTTACCTTTCCGTGTGGTCGGTAAGCTAATCCTGTCAATTCAAAACTATTTTAAAAATAGAAATTACCGTGGTTTTGGTTGATAAACTGTGCTTTTAAAATATGCAAATTAGTTATGCAAATACGTACACAGTAGCACAGCAGGCTTTGCAAAAATATATTTGACATATACAAAAATATATATTCTCCATATATTCTACACATACTGTACCTTGCAAGCAAACAAGATACATATTTTACTCACAGCAGAAGTTAGGCACACATGCACACCAGACCAGGGGCTCCAGAAGGCACTTCTTGGATCTTCCATCACAAATTTTATTTGTACAGCAAAGAAAAAAAATGGTAAAACTAAAGCCAAAAGTAGCAATAGTAAAAAACAGACCTCCCCACAGGATTGACATTTTGCACTGTTCTTGAAAAAGTGTGAATACAGCATGAAACGTCAATCTTGTGGGTGAGGTCTGTTCCTTTTTTTCACTACTGCTACTTTTGCTTCAGGTTTTCAACATTTTATTTTTTGTTCAAGTAAACTTTGTGGTGGAAAATATAAGAATTGTCTTCTGGAGTTCCTGATCTGATGTGTGCGTGAGTGCTGTTTTCATTTATGTTGTGAACACCACTGTATTTTAGAGCTGCCTTCTTTGTTTGTATACATATTTTACTATAAAAAGATATGTAGAAATAGTGCATTCAATATATTTTTACAGAATGTAGTCTATATATATATATGGGATATACAATGGTGAGCTGTCAGATAAATGATTTATCTACACAAGTGCTGTTTGACCTCGGGTAACTTCACGAGTGGCATAAGCCCGCAGTGGTGTCAGTCAAACAATACAAGTGTGAATAATCATTTATCTGACAGCTCCATTGTATATTTCATTTATGCAATAGGGATGCTTTTTATCAGTGTGGGAACATTTGGTTTTGACTGTTTATCTTCTTTTTTAAATGATAATTTCTGGGACTTTCGGTTAACTTTCCTGGTGTATGTCCGCCTAAGCGAGTGGTTGCTATTAAATGAAACACCACTCATTTTGTAGAGAACTTCTTGCTGAACAAATGTCATGGTGACAGTATCATGCTACCTTTTTGTTTTAAAGTTATTCACATTTATTTGATGAAAAAGTGAAACAAAAATTTAATTTTATGCTGTTTTTTGCTAATTATAAAAAAAACTAAATGGTATTTATTAATGAAATGCCACTCATTTTGTAGATACCTTCATGCTGAACATTTTTTGCACTCATAGTACCATGCTATCATTTTTAGTTTTAAAGTGATTCACATTTGTTTGTCGAAAAAGTGAAAAGAAAATTGAATTTTATGCTGTTTTTTGCTAATTATGAAAAAACTAAAAGGTATCTATGAATAAAACACCACTCATTTTGTAGATATTTTTGTGCTGAACATTTTTCGTGCTCATAGTACCATGTTATCATTTTTCATTTTAAAGTTATTTATATTTGTTTGTCTGAAAAGTGAAAAGAAAATAGGATTTTTTGCGAATTATAAAAAAAACTAAAAGGTATCTATAAATGAAACACCACTCATTTTGTAGATATTTTTGTCCTGAACATTTTTTGTGCTCACAGTACTATGCTATCATTTTTCATTTTAAAGTTATTCACATTTGTTTGTCAAAAAAGTGAACAAACAAGCTTTGATTGACAGTTTGCATTTATCCCACATATGTGGGATAGATCTAGGGTGGTTAGATTTATCCCACATATGTGGAAATAAATGGATTTATTCAATGGCTTTTGGTCTTACACCTATTGCATAAATTATAAAGGTATATGTAATCTATATTCAGATACAATGAACATATGTCGAATATCAAGGATATCACTGGTAAAGATCCTAAGGCGTCACCTTCAATGCTAAATTTTGATGGTACCCCAACCCTGGACCCACTTAAAATTGTGAATATTTTTAACGATGCCTTCAGTAGCCTAAGCAGTGTCCTCCCTCAGGACTTCTTTGATGATACCTCTTCTAAGACATCCAGTCACTATGAGGACAACATCCCGGTTCATCCTCCTTTCTATTTTAAGAAGGTCTCAGTGTCACAGGTTAGAAAACTCATGAATAAAGTGTTGGGAAAATGTAGGTGCAGTGGTGACTCTCTGGACCGCAAATATTTAACCCTAACCTTAGAGGAAGTACTTTTACCCATAACTAAGATCCTTAACCTTTCATTAACACTATCACAATTCCCACATGCATGGAAACTGACCCTAGTGACCCCTGTACATAAATCTGGAGACCGTTCCCTGCATAACAACTATAGGCCAATATCCATCTTCCCCCTGTTATCAAAAGTGCTAGAACGTATTGTTGCCAATCAGCTTGTGGATTGCCTTGAAAAATATTCCATCCAATGCCCACAACAACACAGATTTAGAAAAGGGCATAGCAGCACCACAGCACTAATTGAATTCATCAGCTTCATTCATCAATCACTTGACCAAGGCAAGCTTGTAGGAGTGGCCTTCATAAATTTAACAATGGCCTTTGACACTGTTAATCACCCACTTCTCCTTTATCAACTAACAAAAATTTGCCTTTCACTCGAAACACTGCACTGGTTCAGAAGCTATCTTGAAGACAGATCTCATCAGGTGAAAATCTCTAACATCACCGCTGAACAGCGGGCCATCCATTCGGGAGTACCACAAGCATAAATCCTGGGTCCACTCCTTTTTAGTATCTTTTTGAACTACTTACCATCCTCATGTCACCACCGGATTCTCCTATATGTGGAAAATGCTATCTTTTTTACGAGCCACCCTGATCCCAACCTCCTTGAAAGCAATCTACAACTCAGCTTCAAGGAAATTGAACAATGGTTTAGTGCTCACAAACTGGTACTAAACTATAAAAAAGTGAAAGCTATGTTGTTCTCATCCACTCACAATAAGCACAGGACCCATGCTCTTACCATTAGAAATAATTTGGGAGCCCCACTCGAACAAATGCATCACTTTAAGTACCTAGGTGTAACCTTAACCTTGGATACTCAACTCTCCTATGTGCTTTACATTGAGAATGTTGCCAAGGCCATGAATATCAGGATTGGGCTCCTCTATAAACACAGGTAGTGTCTGACCCCTGAAGCTCTCAAGCTTGTAATTTACTGCTCAGTGGTGTCAATCATCGACTATGGTTTGGTCATATATGGAGCTGCTGTTACTTCCTCACTGAAAAGACTGACTGTTGCACTGAACAAGGCATGTAGACTACTTATTGGTGCCACGCATCTCACCCATACTTGTGAGCTTTATGCTCGAACTGGATGGCTTCAACTAAATAGTAGGATCAAATACCAAACATGCCTACTAACAAAAAAGATGCGCCTTGGGCTCTTGCCATCGGGTGTGGAAAGCATTCTGAACAAATCTCACGGGACCCAACACACTCACACTTCAACCAATGAACTCTTTCTAGCCCTAAGACAACACTATGCCAGTGATCCTTCTTATATAGAACCCCACTTTGGTTCAATGAGTTGCACAATGATATAACTAGCCTTCCCAACTATGGTCAGTTTAAGATTATACTCTGCCAGCACCTCACATCTATTAGCTTTGATTGACAATCCTGACAAGGCCCTTAGCAGCTACCTTTTTTCCCTGTCCTGCCTTCTTCTACTCCTCCCTACCTCCACTCACAAATCCTTACTACCTTTTTAAGCAACTTGACAAAGCCCCTGGCTGCTACCTTTCTCCCTTTATCCTAAAATCTTGCTGCCTCCTGCTTCTCCCTTCTATTGTCCTCCATGCCCTCTCGTATTTTGTATCACTGTTCATCGATAATGTATGATACATGTTAAATGTATATTAGAAATTAAACTTATTAAGTTCCCCTCTTGTATGTATGTACCCCTTCCCACTGATGTGGAGCCTTTGTAAATGAGCTGCTTTGTGCTCAAAGGTACTTGTAATCCAAGAATAAATAAATAAATAAATATATATATAATATAAAAATATATGGTCTAACTTGTCCCTCACAACTGGTTTTATTAGTTCTGTCAATGCTCCCCCCAGCTTATCGGCTCACCTTTCCCCCTGCTGGGATTCCCCTGGCCACCCCTGACCCTCATTGATGTCCTTTTCATTGCACCTCAATCATTCATAGCCATATCACTTGTCTCTTAACTGTAACACAATCCTGCAAGGAGTTGGCTACAGTGCTCTATCAAAATTTCTGTACGTAAATTTCTGTACGTAATCCTCAGGTATGCCAATTGTATGTATGTTAACACTGCAGATATGTTAAATATTCTCTGTATATTAAAAATTTACTTTGTCTTTCATGCAAATGTAATTGATTGAATTTTTTTCTATGTTATGATAAATATAAACTGTATGTTCAATCCAACCATCTAACTGTATCCCTCCCAGGTTGCACCGGGAGACGATCAAACTTGTTGTTCAGTGTGCCTTCCTGGTGAAACATTTCAATAAATAAACAAATATTTCAGTCATATTTATAAACTATAAAACATATTTATTTGCTATATAAATTACATATTTAAAATGTATTATCAGTCTATATATCCACCTATCTGTATATCTATCTATCTTACTGTGTTTATATGCATATATTACAGATATGTTCCAGATGTATATCAGGCGAAACCCATTTTAACATACAGTATATGAAATATATCTCAGAAAATACATCTCTAACATATTGAAAATATATGTTTGCTTCCAGTGATGTCACCATGCCATGCAGCAACTTTGAGACGGAGCTCCACTTGCCTCCGCAAATAAAAGTTTAATTTTAAACATTCCAGTGCATTCCAAGTTCTCTTGTGTCGATCAAATGGTGCTATTTCAGATGGCAACCAGAACAAAACCATGGTCAGGTGCTGGAGGCAGCTTAACACAGCAAAAACTGAACCTGAATCCAAAAGCCCAGATTAAGTGCATGCCATCGGCTAGGCCTCCAGAAGCCGTGAACCAAGAGTATGACAGCGGCTTGGAGGAGGAGGAAGAAGACATCACCATTCCCTCCAGACAGGTTTACGGGGAGCTACGGCACCTTACCCACATCTTGCATGTAATTCATGGGGAGGTTGCTGGCAACAAAGCTAAAATCAAGCAGTATGGTAAACAATTGCAGTTGATTGAGGAACTCCTTAACTCCTGTTTAAACTCAACAGAGCTGCATAATGACGCCATACTACAAATCCATGACCGCTTGCAGGTTCTTCTTCACAATATAGATGATTTGAAGAATCGTACATGCCAGATCAATATTAGGCTGCATGTTTTACCAGAGCATACAGAATCAGGCAACACTGTAGAGTTTGTGGATAATTTACTAACGGAAGTGCATAATTTGGATAAGGACTTACCACTGAATATTATCTGAGCACATTGGGCATTGCTGGCTCCACCTAAGAATCTTAAGGCCAGGCCACGCTCCCTGATCATTGCTTTTCTTGACTTTCACATTAAAGAGATGGTACTCCGCAAAGCTTAGTTGATGAAAGAAATTGTTTTCGGGGACATTAAGCTTTTTATTGAGCCTGACTATGCTCCAACTACCATGGATAGAAGGAAACTCTGGTTCCCAGTGATCAAGGCATTCCATGGCAAGGCCTCACAGCACGAGTGGACTTCCCCACCAGACTCAGGATCACATTGGACAGAGGGGTGAAGGTCTTCAACACTGTCCCTGAGGCAAAGAAGTACCTTGCTTCTCTAGACATTATGGTCGATGATCTAATCAATCCCTCCCTCATCAGGGACCTGGAGAAAAGGCAATGGCAAATGGCTGGTGGACAGTTCAATTAGAAGAAGCATACCTAGTGATTTAAACACAAGCCTAGATTCAAGCCCTTGGTCCAAATTGCAGGAGCTCACCAAGGCATGTATACAGGATCACGATGGAACATCAAAGCCCCAACAGCCATGGGAGGAGACGGAGGCCACCCCCTCAACCCTGGGTGCAGATGAAATAACTGAAGAGACTGGCTCCAACACCTGATTCAACTTTGAACACTTGGTAAATGTGCTGTTAAGCGAGATTTTATGGCGCATCCATGTTCACTGGGGGGGTCCAACTAAAGGACAATTTCCACTACAGGGGAGCACTGCTGCAGTAATCCTGCAGGAATAACTGTCTATTTATCTGCTTCAGTTGCAAATTTTGACACACTGTACAATCTACATTTACTAATCCATGCCAACGTTAGATTCAGGCATTTTGATATCACAGGCTGCGATTGGAGATTGCTAATGGGGGAGGGGGAGTGATTTTCTCCCCGCTTTGCTCTGGAGACTGGCTTCCCATGGAATGTGTAACCCAGTGTGGTCATGCACCTTCCAGTAATATAATCCAGTTGAGGGATGGTAGACAGGCACTATCATATCTATGCCTTATTAGAGGGGGAGGACCTTCTCTCGTCAATGCATCAGGATGGGAGTTTTATCATCCAGTTGCTCATATTTTTCATTGGTCCTCGGCACTTAAATAATGTTAAATAGATGTGGGATGTTTACTACTCGTGTGGGGGGGCCTGGGGGAGTGGCATTCATTATGGGGTCCTTGCCTTGGCAGTGCTACCCACTACACAATTATTGATTCAGGGATAATTCATGGGGGTGGGGGGAAAGACATGCACACAGCACAAATGATACAACATGAGTTGCTTATGGACTCTTTTTTGATGGCCATGCTACATGGTGCACGATTTAATCCTGCACCTCACACCCGCATTAAGCACCTGGAGAGTGGTGGGAGTTATGTGGCACCCTTGAAGTGACCTACAGGAGCAGATTTGCTCCAGTACAATTATGGGTTTTGTTAAAAATTTTCCAATGTTACAGGTTTAATGTATTATAGTTGTGTTCTATGCATTCATGTTATATGGTTATTCAATTTGGCTGTGTGTCATCTCCTCCTTCACTGGTCTCCTGATGTCTGGCTCAATAGAGGAGCGGAGAGACCGCTGTGGGGCTGGCCTGGGAGTCCATAAGGATGCAGAGCTAACTGTTCAGCAAAAATGGATGATTTAAACATTTTAACTTACAATATCAGTGGCCTTCATAGCTCAATCAAAAGAGCAAGGCTCCTTCAGGAGCTGGGGAGGATGGACGCACATATTGCCTTGCTACAGGAAACTCACCTTACAAAAAGTGAGCATAAGAAACTATGCTGCAGATAAGTGGGTGCAGTTTATGCATCCTCTTATCAGACACATCCTCACCGCAGAAGCACGGCCATCTTAATTCATAAAGCTTGCCCCTTGCAGGTTAAATCAGTGATCACTGACCCGGAGGAGTGCTATGTTATGGTGCATGCCTTATTTCGGGATATCCCATGTACTATTGTAAGTCTATTTGCCCCAATGATGATAGAGAGGCTCCACATTTAAAAAAAAATGTTTATGGAAGTAACTACAGTAATAGATCATCTCTGCATCCTGGGGGGACTTTAACATCATCCTTTCTCCCACACTGGATAAACGAGGAGGGCATTGAGAGCTAAACTGGATACTGTGGGGTCTACTCTACACAGGCTGAACCAGGCCCTAGGGCTTCCAGAAGTCTGGAGGAGGTTAATGGGTGGCAAAAGGATTACTCCCACTTCTCAGACAGGCATGGCTGTTATACCAGGATAGATTTTATTTTCATGTCTGAGGAAAAGCTGCATGCAGTTTCCTCCTGCCAGATCCTGCCACACACCTTACCTGATCACGCCCCAGTTAAACTGGTGCTTGAATTGGCCCCATCAACATGTAACTCCCATTGGAGATTTAATGTGGGTCTATTGAATAACTACAAATTCAAAGATCTAATAGAATCTACCATTAAAACTTATGTACAGGATAATCCCAAAGGGGTTACTTCGCATGTGTCCATTGGGACGCATTAAAGGCTGTCCTCCGGTCGGTCACAATTAGCTTTGCCTCCACAGCTAAGAAACACTGGGACCAACAGAGAAAGAATTTGGAGTCTGACATAGCTGATCTTGAGTTCCAACACAAAATTACTTTGAACCACTTAGTCCAAAAGGAGTTGACAGAGAGGAGAGCTGCTCAAGAAGCCTTGCTCACATCCCAGCTGGAGGCAAGTTATAGAAGAATTCGGCAAAATTATTTTGAGAATTGTAATCGGGTGGGGAAGTTGATTGCTGCCACATTGCAGCAACAGCAGATTAGTAGGGTAGTATTGCAATTGAGGGTTACAGCCGGAGATGGTACTAAGGTTAACCACCCAGAGGAAATAACCAAGCTATTTGCATGTTTTTTATGAAACATTATATGCCCAAGAATCGATTTCTAACTTTTCTGACAAGATGTTGACCTTTTTTGGGGCCTAACATATGAATATACGAAAACTGCCAGCAGATACAGGCCATACAGTCTATCAAGTCTGCTTGACTGTGTAGCCAGTAGACCATTATACTGCAGCTGCCCCTCCCTCCCCCACCCTCTCCTTCGAGGTCATGCCACTGCTTGCTGACCCCACCCCTCCTTTGCCTCTTTGTGAACATCCCCTTGACCCTGTCCCACCCCTCTTAAAATCTCTGACCGATGTTATGGACACCACCTCACCTGGCAGGGCATTCCTCCCTGTCACCACTCTTTCTGTAAAGTAATGCCTTCTCATTTCCCTCCTGAATCTACCTCCCTCCAGCTTCAAACTATGCCCTCTAGTGTCCCTTCCCACCCTGCTCTTAAGGATGCTACCCATGTCAACCTTATTTATGCCCCTCATATATTTGAAGGTTTCTATCATGTCCCCCCATCCCTCCGATCCTCCAGGGAGTACATGATAAGTACCCTCAGTCTCTCCTCGTAGGGATTGTCCTCCATCCTGCAGATCATCTTGGTTGCTCTGCATTGAACCCCTTCCAGCAATTTGATATCTTTCTTCAAGTAGGGGCACCAGTACAGCATGCAGTACTCCAGGTGTGGCCTCACCACCGATCTGTACAGTGGTAGGATGACCTCTCCTCACTTGGAGGTGATTCCTCTTGCTATACACCCCAACATCTTCTTAGCTTTGGTGGCTGCTTTTCTACACTGTGCTGAGTGGTTCATTTTCCCTGTTATCAGCACCTCCAGATCTTTTTCCTCCTCTGTAATGGACAACTGTACTCCGCCCAACCAATAACCATTTCTTGGGTTTCTTGCTCCCAAGTGTATGACTTTGCCCTTTTTATTGTTAAACTCTAGCTGCCATGTTTCCAACCACTGCTCAAGTTCAGCCAGATCCCCCTGCAGTCCTTGCCACCCTTCTGCATTGTCCAACACTGCCTCGATCTTCGTGTCATCTGCAAAAAGGCTGACCTTGTTCTTAATGCCATGTGAGATGTCTGCTATAAATATGTTGAACTAACAATAAAATAACTGTCTCAGAGAGGCAGATCAGTTGGATGAGGTGGTCACTCTACAGGAGTTACAGACCCAATTGACCTATTTGAAAAAATGGTAAATCCCGGGGCCCGGATGGGTTCCCATCATAATTTTACAACGCCTGTGCAGACCTTCTCTTACCAGTTCTATTGCTGGTTTGCCGGGAGATAATGGGGGAGGGGACTCCTGATTCTTGGCAGTTGGCCCACACCACAGTAATTCACAAGGAAGGAAAAGACACTCTGGAATGTGGGTCATACCGACCCATCTCATTATTAAATGTAGATCTGAAATTATTTACAGGTTTATTGGCAAGAAGGTTGCAGATCCATGTCTCCTCACTGGTGCATGAAAACCAAACTGGGTTCATCTCAGGTCGATACATATCTGATAACACAGGCTGATTGCTCAATATAATTTCTTCCCAGAAATCTCGAAAACACCTCCAATTGGCCATCCCCATGGATGCAGAAAAAGTGTTTGATAGAGTGAATTGGCAGTTTTTAAAAGTGTCCATGGAAAAAATGCAATTTGCCCCAAACTCCTACAAGTCATTTCCCAACTTTACAAGAGCCCCCAAAGCACTAGTGAGGGTGAATGTATCAGCTCAGCATTTTTCCCCTTGTCCAGAGGAACCCAAAAGGGTTGCCCTCTTTCTTTCCTGTTGTTTGCCTTATGTTTGGAGCCCTTGGCAACTAAAATAAGGCAGAGTCCTGGGATAAGAGGCATTATGGTGGGAGGATTGGAACAGAAGCTTTTGCCATACGTGGATGACTCCATTTTTTTCCTGTCTGTGCCAGAATAGTTGGTGCCCCTACTCAGCTTGGTGCTGTGCTCTTTTTTGATGGTTTTGGGGTATAAGATCAACTTTTCCAAATCAGAGGCACTAGTGCATAGTGGGGTGGTACCGCAGTGATTCAAAGACACTTTTCCCTTCAGGCGGGCTCCCAAAGGTCAGATTCGGTACCTGGGCCCACAAATTTCCATTGATTTATCTAAGCTCTTCACCATAAACTATAGTAAGCTGTGGGAAATCATTGAGTACGATTTTGCCAGGTGGCGTTATCTTCCTCCTTACTTTGGTGGGGCGGGTGGCAGTGGTGAAGATGAACATCTTACCACATCTCCTCTTCCTGTTCCAGTGTCTCCCACTGAGACTTCCTCTGTTTTTTTGGAAAAACTGGTAAGGAGAGTTCAGCAATTCATTTGGCAGTACAAGAAACTAAGGGTTGCCAGGCACCTTTTGTACCTTCCCAGGGTAGGCGGGGGGGGGGTTGGCCTTACCCAGTTTTCATGTGTACTATTTGGCCGTGCAGATGGGACCAGTCCTATCCTGGGCCAAACAGAGAGTAACGTCTAGATGGTATGAGCTGGAGAATGAGACAGCGGAGAATCCCTTATATGACATGAAGTGCCAGCAAAAAGGCCCACAGGTCTATCAAGTCTGCCCGATTGTGCAGCTCTTAGTTTCATATCACTACAGCTGCCCCACCCCACCCAAACCCCTCACTTCCTCCTCTTTCCTGGTCCTTCCCTCCCTCCTTTGTATTCTTGTCTGTACTAACCCTGCCTTTGACTTGATCCCAACCCCAGTTAAAGCTATCCACTGTCCTTTGAGTGGTTAACTCCTCTGGCAGTGCATTCCAACCTGCCACCACTCTCTCTTTGAAGTAGTGCCTCCTCATCTCCCTCTTAAACCTTCCCCCTTCCAACTTCAGACTGTGCCCCCGATGACCCTTCCCCCCTTTAAGCAGAACACTCCTCCCTCCCTGACTTGGTTTATGCCTTTCAAGTACTTAAAGGTCTCTATCGTGTCCCCTCTTTCCCTTCTCTCTTCCAGTGAGTAAACGTTGAGCTCCTTCATCCTTTCATCATACAGCAACTCCCCTAGTCCCATGATCATTTTTGTAGCCCTATGTTGCACCCCCTCCAGTAATCTCCCATCCTTTTTGAGGTATGAGCACCAGTACTGTACACAGTACTCCAAGTGCGGCCTCACCAGTGATCTATACAATAGCAGGATGACTTCCCCCTTTCTAGAGGTGATCCCTCTGGCAATGCACACCAGCATCCTATTTGCCCTTGCTGCTGCCCTCCTACACAGTGCTGATACCTTCATGTCCCCTGTAACTATTACCCCCAGGTCCCTTTCCTCCTCTGAAGCTGTTACCTGCGCTGCCCCCAGCCAGTAGCTGTTCCTGGGGTTTCTGGCTCCGAGGTGCATGACCTTGCACTTCTTAGTGTTAAACCCCAACTGCCACTCCCTATACCAGTGTTCGAGTTTAGCTAGATCCTCCCTGAGTGCCCTCCTGCCTTCCTCATTGTCCACTTTTGCACAAATCTTAGTGTCATCCACGAACAGGCTGATCTTACTCTTGACCCCTTCTGCAATGTCTCCAATAAAGACATTGAACAAGACAGGGCCCAGCGCTGAACGCTGTGGTACCCCACTCATTACTGGCCTTGGCTTGGATGTCTCCCCCCTTACAATTGGCCTCTGTTGTCTGCCCTGCAGCCAGCTCTCACCCACCCCACCAGTTTTTCCCCTGCCCCCATGTCTCTCAGCTTGCTCATTAACCTCCTGTGCGGCACCGAGTCGAAAGCCTTGCAGAAGTCCAGATACAGGACATCCACAGCATGGCCTTCGTCAACTGCCCTAGTGACCCAGTCAAAGAAGTCAATCAGGTTTGTTTGACAAGATCTTCCCATGACAAACCCATGCTGTCTCTCATCCTGCAGACCATTGCTATCGAGAAAGGTTATCAATCTCTCCTTCAGAATGGTCTCCATCAACTTCCCACTATGGACGTCAAGCTCATCAGTCTGTAGTTGCCCGGTTGGTCCTTGGATCCACTCTTGTGAAGGGGCACCACGTGAGCCATCCTCTAGTCCCTGGATACATTCCCTGCCTCCAAGGAGGTGTTGAACAGGTCCATCAGAGGGCCTGCTTTATTTACCCTGGCCCTTACTGCTGTAGCCCTGGAATATGCAAAGTCCATATGAAATAGATGGGTGAAGCATGGCCTATATATCCTCTCCAAGGAGAGGAAATTGACTGCCACTCCCAATGGGACTGGTCCCTTGCCTCTTATAAGACATGAACCCAACTTTTTTCTCCCCACCCTGTACACTGACTATGCTAGATGGGAGGCACAGGGGATCATGAGATTTGCTCAGTTAATAGAGAATGGCAGGTGCATTTTCTTCCAGAGAGCAAAGGCGAAGTTTAATTGGAATAACTCATAATTTCTAAGGTATATGCAGGTCAGGCACTTCATTCATTCAATGGATCACTTGGAACACCTGACCAGACCTTATTCAGGGTGGGAAAACTATCTTTATGGAACAGTAACGGTGGCTGCCCAGGATAAACACATTGTGGGACTTTACAAGCTCTTACTGGAGGCTGGGGTGGCTCTCTTCATGTGCACAAGGTGGCCTGGGAGAGAGAGAGAGGTGAATGTCACCATCAGTGAGACAAATTAGAATTACATGAGCACAGGAATAGCCTTCCCACAGCTGAGTGTGCTACTGACAAAAAATACCAAATGAACTCATGAAGTCAAGCACTATTCACCACAGACCAAGTCCACACAATGTATCAATTCATAATACTGTTTATTTGAGGCAAAAAGGAGTTCTGTTACCCTAACGTGCAGAAGCACCAGCCAGGGAGGGGAGGCAGAGCCCCACAAACTTCAACGGTTTCACTAAGGCATCATCAGGAAGTGTTCAAAGAATGTTCCTTTCTTTGGAACACTTCCTGATACATATATGAAACTCTAGTCCAAGTCAGGGCTCTCCCTCCTAGTGCTTCTCTAGTATATGAATTGATATTGTATGGGCTTGGCCTGAGATTAGAATTACAGGCTGAAATTTGGTTGGAAAGTTACCTCAGCCCCGGTGTGGTGTGAGTTTTTCTGGAAAACCTTAATCAGATTTTTTCATGTCCCCATCATCACAAAGCAGTACAATCCCACCGGCTCTGCAGCTTGTTGGGGGTGTTGGGAGCCACTGGCACATTTTTTGGGACTGTCCCCAGTTGGTCTCCTTTTGGAGAGCAGTGCAAACAGATATCGATAGTATTATGGGTGTTCTCAATCCCCTCAATTTTGAGGAATAGGTTCTGAGGATCCCCACAGTGATACATCAAAGGGAGACTCCTGGAAGGTGGTATTAACATTAATAGCAGTGGGGTTAAAATGTATTACTGCTAGATGGCTCAGACCAGAGCCACCAATATTGCAGGACTGGGTAGGAAGGGTGAAGGATGTGTTCTCTATGGAGGCCCAGACTGCTGAACTCCAGCTTCAGCATGATCAGCATGTGCTGCGTTGATGGGGGTGGGAGTCAGGATAAGGGGGGTTAAACAGAAAAATAACTTTATAAACAACATTTTGCAGGTGGAGCAACCCAGATCAGCTGAACCTCTTGGGCCAGTGGGCCTTCCCTTATAAATAGGTTATCTTTACTCAAGCTTATAGCCTTTGGCCACAGGATTCCATACAGTACACGTGGATGAAGAGTTCAACAGAATAGACTGATAGAAACACCTTGTTTTTCCTCTTTCTTTCTTTCTTTCTTTCCTTTTTGTTTTTTGAAAAATCAGTGGGGGGGGGTAGGGATGCGCAGCCATTGGTTGGGGTGCATTTGTTCTGGCCCCATTAGATATAGTATTGTGCTTTGGTTCACTTTTTTCTTATGTGTTTAAATGGTACCTGACCACAACCAGGTTATCATAGCATTCTCTTTATTAGGGAAGATTGACATTTAATATCATGGCAGTTTTTACACCACAGCTTTTTAACCCAACAATCAGGTAATGCTTGGAGCGGATATGTTTGCTTATATATTTACACTGTGGTTTTTATTTCACTGAATCTATTTGTAAAAGCATGCATGTTGAGCTATGGTGACAATGTAATCAATAAAGCTGAGTTAAAAAAATAGAAAATATATGTTTGCTAACATACACTTATTGTAGAAATCACAGAGTAAAATTACGCTTGCATAAAACTATTATATTTTTTCATTAGAGGGTCCATAAAAACATTAAATGGTAAAACAAAATATTTTCTTTGATAGCATATCAAAACATATACATTTAGTATATCAATGCCAAGTATAAGACATATCTCATTGAATTCTGCACATATTTAAAATATAACTGGAAAAAATGCACAGATATCTGAAATATGTAATATAATTAGGCTTATTCAGATATAGTCTACACACTAACAAAATATAGTATAGTTCTTTTCCATATGGGTATAATTTAAAACTATGTTATGAATATATTTTTGTGTTTTTTATATATATTTATCATCTTACAAGGGAAATCAAAAATGAAAAGATATAAATAAATCAGAATATATATGTTGGATGGATTCAAAATGTATGCTTACCTAAAATGTAAAATATGTAGACACTGCAATAATGTGCATGCATAAATAAATATTTTTAATTTTATTCAAGGACATAACATTGAAAGAACAAAAACTTGAATTTTGAAATAGTATAGCAAGAAATATATTTCAGACATATCAAAAAATGTTTCCCAAATGGGATAGATCTTGGACCATTCTATAAATATGTAGAATATATATTGAAATGCATCTGAAAAGTGTGAATGTATCTGACATATGTTTGAAGCATAGTTAGGGACACAAGGATATATTTCAGATATTAATATAGATATTTTCCATATGGATATTTTGAACAGCCAATGGCGAGTGAACTCCCAAATAAATGAGCTTTAAATATCCAGGAGCTTACATGACATTTAGAAGTGTGCACAGAGCCAATAATGATTTCAGGAAGGGAGCAATAAAAATCATTCTGTATTTATAGTCACCATCATTGATCCAGGAATAAGACAGCTCACATATTCCTCACATCTATTTTCGGTGCTTGTTAATTTCAACACCCTTGAGCTCTAATTGAAAGGAAACTGTTGCCTCTGTGTTTCTAGCTCTTCTGCACAACACACTGTAGGTTTCCATGCAACACTGGGAAGCAACCAAGCTACACCATGTTCTCTGATGGCCAGTGGTTAAACTGGAAATGTTTAGGTGGGCGAACGTTCAGTTGTAGATTTCTAGGTGGTGGAGCTGTCATTTATAGGTGATGGAACTCTCCTGTGGTACAGTAGGTAATGGAAAAAGGTGACAGAGGTAGTGGAACTGTCATACAGGTTTTTAAGAGGTGGTAGAACTGAGTTCCTGTGTGTTTCTGCCCTATTTAATCCCTGCTGATGGCAGGATGGAAAGTATACCTTCTCTGCAGTCCACTCTTTAGCACAGCACACTAGCTGGAATTCTGCTATTTCCCGGATACCAGGGTCAGTCTATCTAGCATCATTAATGGCATGGACTGCTCCACTCCCTCACTACTGGTCACTTGCATTGTCCTTCCATTCACAGTGCCGGACTACTACTAAATGGAGAAAGCACACCGTGTGTGTGTGTGGGGGGAGTGACTTACTTACTTAGACAGAAGTTTTAGTACAGTGCCAGGAGTCAGTGACTGAGTTAGACTGGATTTGAACCACCAAGTAAGACCCCAAAAAAAAACAAATTATAGATCATGGGTCAGGAGGAATGCCACACGGAAACAGTGCCAAAAGTCAGAATTTGTGTGTGGGACAGTGGGAAAGGGGAAAGGGTGGAGGGTGGGAAATGACTGGAGTGGAGAGAGGATGGACCTTGGCTTGCAATGGCCACTTCAAGAGGACTACAGGTTTGTATATATTTTTCTTTTAATTAATGGCACAAATAACAGTCTCAGTGGCTCAGCAGGTAGCACACTCACCTCTGAGGTTGGGAGATCAGAAGGCTGTGGGTTCTATCCCCACACCAGGCACATGGCTTAAATCCCAATACTGACACTGTAGTGCAGCATTGGGGGGGGAGTGCTGCACTCTTGAGCTTCTGTCTTTCAGATGAGACATTAAACCGAGGTCCCATCTGCCTGTTCTGGTGGTAGTTCAGGTGGATGTTAAAGATCCCATGGCACTTCTCAAAAAGAGAAGAGGAATTTCTCCGGTGCCTTGGCCAAATTTCCCCCACTCACTAAAAAACATACCACCAACAGCTTAATCTGGTTCAAGGTCAGTTAGTATTCGTCTGTATCTCCCTCCCACGGGAACGTGCCTGAAAATAGGCAGAATTTGTCTAGTGCACTTACCTGGTCAATAAAAACTAAATAAACAAACAAGAAAAGATATGTGAAGTGCTAAAACATGGTTCATTCTGAACTTCTCAAATAATCCATCACCACAAGTCTTCATGAAGTGAAGTGGCACTTCGCTCGGTGAAGACTATGTAAAGTGGCACTTTGATGTAAAGTGTCCACAATGCATAGCACTTTTTCCTTTGAAAGTGCTCACTTCAGCTAGCACCCCCTGTACATAATCTTGTGAGAAAGGAAAAAAAAAAGAAACACCTTCCCCAAAATTAATCACCCTATACCACCCTCCTTCCTGCAGTCCAGGCCATTTAAAACACAACCCTCCTTCCCCCTGCTTTTGTAGCATCCAATGGCACCCTCCTCTTCCTGAGCCCAGTGATGTTACTGATCACACACTCACACAATGACAGCACTGACAGCTGTGCCTGTCTGATTTGTTTCTTCTTGTTTTCTGATATACAAAAAGTAAAGTAGACAAATCATATGACATTTGGGCAGTAATTCTAACAAACCCTACTCCCACAGTCATTGCTGTACCCAACTCCAACCTCCTCCCCAGCCCTGGCCAATTTAAGAAGTTACCCACTTCCCCCCACCCTTGCATCACCCATTCCATCTCATCCTTCTCCCCCCCCATGCCACCAAGAATATTTAAGTTGTAGTCAGGTAGATGGTGACTGGCACAGACCCTCCTGTCACCACCATGACCAGCCACTGTCAGAATGAATGTGAGCATATAATTATTAAGTTTTGTTTCATAGGGTCAGCTCAGAGAAAAAATGGGGGGAAGGGGTGCAGAATAGTTATGCAAGATTGTACTACACAAAAGTACTGTAAGTGGTCATTAGGTTGGAAAAGCTAAAATCTTTAGGGTGTTCATGATTAACAGCATTGCTGAACAGCCACTAGGAAAAGAATCTGAAGCTATAGGTTAATAATAAGACATTATACAATGGCATAAAATAATCTTGGACTTTGACTGGTCTATCTGGGACTGGAGCCGTGATGTTATCCCAGCACAACATCACGACTCTAGTCCCAGTACGCAAATGACCGAATGAACCGGTACCGGAATCATTGCACGGCAGCCTGCTTCACATATTATCCCCGCCAGCGAGTATGCTTCTGTCATTCCCACTCTGAAGCCACTCCCTGCCCGTTACACCTAACAGTGCAAACCTCCTTTCCATCAAGCCACTATTTCGTCCCCAACACAGAAAGCTGAAAAAAATACATTTTCGCCGTTTTCCCAAAACCGTTGGCTTCAGTGCCCGTGGAGATGGTAACAGCTGGTCACATGGCTCACTGATGCCGCTCAGTTCCACACAGAACAACAGCTCTCCCCAAACAACAACCGCACAAAGGGCTGTAAAAAACTAGTTTTACCTTAAAAAAAACAGCAGGGTAAATGTCTCCTTTCCTTGAACAGACACACAATCCAACAATCGGACTGGCTAACTGGAAGTGTGCATCTATAGCCTTCTCCCAAGTCCCTATCATGCACATGCAGCAATCTATTTAGAAAAAAAAAATCTTCAGCTGGTTCACAGAAGTCTGCAGCACCGGCTCAGTTAAACTTGATGGGGAAAAAAAAGCGAACACGTGTATGTTTGGGGGTGAGCAGAAGAAGAAGAGGCAAATGCAGCAGCACCACCTATTGGGCAAACAATAGAACAGCACAATTTTTTCAATATGTATTACTACTCAATGAAAAAAATCAGTAAAAATACACATTTTGTACATATTTTCAATCTATTTTTTTATTTCACTTTACAAATGAGCCATTGTATAATAGCAATAATGCACTCCAGAGTGTGTGTTGTGCTGGGATAACGTCACTTCTGGGGTGATTAGTCGCACTCGGCCTGCGGCCTCCTGCCTAATCACCCCAGGCATGACGTTATCCCAGCACAACACACACCCTGTCATGCATTATTGCATAAATACAAACTGTTCAGACATGAGAATGAGTATACAATACAGAGACAGTGTGCAGTCACTGGGCTTGCCAGACCTCTGTCATCACAAACAAAACAAAAAGTGACCATACTGTCATCTGTCTCATAAAGACCTCTACAACTGTAAGTCCACAACATTATCTGTCAAAAATTGCCCTTTTCTTAAATGCGCAAAAGTGCAAAGGGTAAAGCAGTAGACTTGGAGATGGAGGTTCAATCACTGAGGAGGTGAACCTGCCGTACCTCCATGGCCAGACACACCAGGGCTTCACTCATTGGAGCTTCATCACAGAGCAGTCTTCTGGTGTAGGATCCTATCCTTTTATAGGCAGACTTTTGATGTGTACAATTACATCATCGTCACCTGTCTACAGTATGTCAAAACATCATTTCCACTTTTATGTCTGATACAGGAAATTGCCTCATTTAAAGGTGAGTAAAGTGAAGAGGCGCACATTCAAGATAACATAATCTATGCATTATGGAAAAGACTTTAAAAAAAGACTGTCATGGTTAAACACTATTAGTTTTTTTTTTTTTATTTGCTAACTGGGTAAAAAAGCACTTAGCCACACAGCCCTTTTACATGCTTGACCCAGGTGCATGTATACAACAGACTAACATCTTATAATCGTATTATTATACATAATACAGTAGAACACTTACACCCAACTAAAAAATGTGGCATTTTACAACATATACTAAACTACTGTATACTCACTTTAATACATTCCAAAGAAAACGTATTATTCACAAACATAATAAAATAGTAAGAATGGGAGAGTTAGCTGGCCCAGTGGCATGGAGGGCTGAGGCATCACTGCCTTACCTCCTGCCATGCTGGTGACCTGTGTTCATGGCGCAAGTGGATCGCTGGGCATTGCCCAGGGAGGGAGAGGATTGAGCATCCAGAGGGCAGCTCTCCTCTGCTGGGGAGGGGTATTAAAGGAGACTGGTGCATGCCTGGCCACTAGCAGTGGCAGGAGGCTGGCACACTGGCTCCACAGAAAAGAAGAGGTGGAGGAGAAGCAGATGCCCAGCATGCCACGTGAAGAAGCATGCGTGGCTCGGCCATTGGTGTCATTGCATGCTGCCACTCCACACTCAGGACAAGGAGAAAAAACAGAGGCTGAAAATCCCACTGACCAGTGAGATTATGCCAGCCCCCCACAGGTGCCACACCTGACCAGCTGGCACCTCAAAAATGCCAAGAGGTGAGTCTGGTAGATGTTGGGGTAATGGGGTTGTGGGGGGGCTGGTAGAAGGGGGCCGGTCAGTGGAGGGAGCAGAAAGAAATTAACTCAAAAAAAAGAATGGGAGAGTTAGAATTTTACACAACTTACAAAAACCAAGACCTAATAACAGTGTTTATGAACAGCAAAAACATATGTAAGTGTGGAATAGGGTCACTATCCTTCAAGCCTTATAAGTAAATTAACCTATATAAAGGACTGTTGGAAGTCCAAAAAGAGTAGGGGAATTTTATTATCAATATACAGCAAACAATAATGCACTTGCAATATAAGGCTCACAAAACAGAAAGAAATAATAAAATCAAGAGAGAATGGCATGGAAGCCAGACCACAACTTAAGAAATGATGCGGTTGGTAATGACCGGCTATCAGTCAGATTAAGCTGTTTGAGGCAGTCATGAACCATATTAGCCAGTTTGGCAGGAGGAATCAATTTTTCTTTTAGTGTAAATGCACAACGTGCCTGCCACAAATAATACTTGCAAAGAGCAAAACACACTTGTAACGCACTTAATGAAAAACTGTTCCAAACTGGAGGAAAACATTTAGAACAACAATTTCATAAGTAACAGTAGAAAAGGCAGGACAGTGCCAGTTGTTTCTTACGTTTCCAGAAAACACTACATATGGGACAGTCAAGAAAAAAGTGAGTTTGTGTTTCAAGTACTCCTAAGCAGGTGTGCCTTGGACACATCCTTTCCACTAGAGACTTATGTTTTAGTGAGTCCTGAACAGATAACTTTCTATGTATACTAAGCCATAATACATCCCACATGTAACATGGAATTTTCATGTTGATAAGTTGAGAAAGGACTAGATCAACCTTATCCGGTGGGCAACATTTTAAAGCATCAGGGGGTGTAAAATTTAATTTGAGAATGAAGAAATATAACCCTTTCCTCTGTAATTTGGCATAGTCATCAAAGGAAAGACTCCATGAGAACAATTTTTATCTGCATGTATCATATATGAGGGAAGGATGTGGTCATATGCCCATCCTGAAAACGTATCACCACTTGTGGTCCAAAAGGCCATAAAGGGTAATAGCTAGTCTGCCATGAAAGGGACCCATTGAATAGGGGTGTCACGTATAACTGGAGTGAAATTATTAGTAAAAAAGATACTAAAATAAAGCACAATAGGGTCCACCATGCAGAGACCTCCTCTGGCTTGGGTTTGATAAATGATGTCCCTCTTAACTGGATTCAGCCAGGAGCCCCATAGGTCCTGGAAAAAAGACTTCACAGTTTAGTTTCCAGGGAAGGGGAGGTAGAGAAACATAGCTGAGATAGGTAATTATCACGAACAAATAATTCTCGCTATTTTCGCGGAAGCGACAATACTGTGAACATAACAAAACAACAAAAAATATGTTCTAGTAAATTAATGGACTGTTTTATTTTTTTAGCATTGATAAAACCTCAGAAAAACACTGTTTAGTCAAATGTTCTTAACAGCTTCAACACCCCCCGAAATGCGGCACACGCAGACAGCACAGTTCAGCATCATGTCAGGACAGGATCAGGATCAGCTCACATTGTTGCAGGCAGAAGAAGCATTGGCTGTAAAATTAAAAACAATAAGAATTGGTTTTGTTACCTTACAGTAAGCATATACAGTATCCAGCAGTGCAGTAGTTTACTTGCCATATTTAGGGATTCATCGTGAGCTAGAGATATCCCAGCCTGGTCGAATCCATGGACAGCAACTTCCTTTCTCCCTCTCAGTTTCTGAAATGCAGTCACCAGCCACTGTGAGTGTTTCACTTTCAGCGTAGTCATCCTAAAGTCCATGGATATGCTGGGTGAAGGGGTTCCTTGGTTAAGCTGGTCTGTGATGAGCGTTGCATACCATTCAGTGAACAGGCATTTCAGCTCATCTTTGTACACTTTATTTATGCTTAAATTGAGGGGTTGTAGTTGGTCAGTGCAGGATGCTGGGACAAATATTGGAATAATTTTACATTCCTCTAACCTGTCTAGCACTGGTCGAGTTGTGTGGGCTCTATAAAGGTCTAAAATTGGCATGGCCCGCTGTTCGTCGGGAAGCTGATTGATCTCTTTAACCTTGGAGATATAGGGTATCAGGATGCAGTTTATAAATTGAATCATAGTGGCTTTATTGGCCCAATGGTTTTCACTATGTGTGATGTGCCAATCAGTCAGAAACTCAAGATCTGGGTGGCAGTTACTTGTCTTGCCTGCATAAATGACTTGCGGTGGCAGATAATGCCCTGCGAGTATTACTGCCAGTGTCATAGTGACTTGCCGTTTATCGTTTATGCCAGTAACTTCTACCTGCCTCAAGCCACTCACTTCCATTGTCCAGTAAGTACATAGTATTAAATTAACCCCCATTTCATCCATATTTATAACTAGTTCAGCTGGAATCAATTCCTGCATGAAGGCATTTGAAATCCTCTCTAAAAAGGCATTTTTTAACACGGGGAAATCAGTAGGGGCTTTTCTTCCCTCTTTGGTCCCCTTCCTCTTATAGTACCCCAGTCTATTCAGTAGCTGCCATGCCCACTGTCTGGTGAAGCTCAAGTGGCCCCCATACTCGACCAGCAATTGAGGGTTTGTAGCTTTCACTACCCTGACTGCCACAGCCACAACTACTCTCGCATTGATCACTGCACCATCACAGCGTAAACTTTTGATAATGGACTTAAGTTCATTTTCTACCTCCTCCAGAAGGAGAGTAGGTCATCCCCTTGGTTTTGTGGTAAGGGAGGGTGACATGCTGGAAGGATCAGGCTCATTCTTTAGTTTTTCAAAGTAATCCCTTTTAAATTTGCAAACAGTACTTTCATTGATTGGTTTGCTGTACTTGCCAGAATAAAATTGCACAGCGTTCATTACACCATGCACAGCGGCATAACGTCCAACTTCAAAATAAACTTCTGCTTTGCATGTGTTGTATTCCGTGCATCTATGTTTAGCAGGTGGGGTGGCAGTTTGAAGTTCATGCACAACACTCTCCGCTACCTTAAGTGACACTCTGGCATAATCACTTAAATCATCTGGTGTCACTTCATTTAGTATAGCCAGTTCCCTTTTTAACTGCTTTGGACGCTGTAGCCAGGAATAAAGAGACATTATTGCAATGCACAGAACAATGCACAGAACAGAATGCAGCTACTGTTACACAGCTCAGACAGGGCAACCACAGTGAACCACAGTGAACCTGTTCTTAAGTGTTCACCTTAATTGACCAGATGAGAAACAGATGAGAGGCAGACCTAATCACAGACCTAATCATTTACCTAAACTGGGCTGCCTGAATTGAGTGATTAGAGAACCAGGCGAGAAGTGTTTTTTAAACGAACTGTTACTTACAGTTTGCTGATTGAATGGAATGATTAGAGGACCAGGCGAGAAAAAAAGCAGAGGGAGAACCGCAATCTTAATTTTACAACTAGCAGTGCGGGTGGGAGACATCACAAAATTAACAAAGCGTGCAATTAAACAGTTTTATAGTACATAAAACAAGGAAGCAACAATGTCTTAATCAAATACACATGTTTCAGTTTAGCCAAATTCCTATATTTCCAAATGGCTAGTTTCCCCTCTGCCTGCAAGAGGTGCCTTTCCCAATTAAAGTGTACTACATCTTGATGATTAAAGTAAATGCCCAGTAGTTTCACAGGATCATTCTGTATGCTAATCCCAGCAGTGTCTGGGGAAAAGGTTGTTGAGGATTGCCAAATGGCACAGTCACATTTTTGGCATAGTTCATTTTGAAGCCAGATACTGTATGTATGCAAAATCCTGTAGTAGAGAAGTTATTGCATCACCGGATGCTGAATCACTAGGCATAACACATACATCATCAGCATATGCCAGAACCCTGAGTTCAGGGGTATCAGGTGAAGTGTAATGCCCCGTATGAGCGCATTGTTTTGTATTATACGAAGTAAAGGATCTATAGAAAGGACATATAATAAAGGGCTCAAGGGACAACCATGTCTCACTCCTCACTTATGAGGAATGGGCATACCTGAAAAGGAATTGACATAAGGGAGTAGGTGAGCATCTGAATACAATAATCGAACCCAAGTTACAGAAAGGGAAGGAATGCCGTACCATCGTAGTACCTCAAAAAGGTAGACATGATCAACATGGTCATGGCTTGTCCCTGGTCCAAAAAAAGAACATTATCGTAGCAATGACTTTGGGTGCCCCTCTCAAAAAGTTCTCTAAGTAATAGCAAATTATCTGAAATTCTGCATGCAGGGATTACACAACACTGTGACTTTGAAATAAGGATATCTGCTGCAACTGATAGCCAAATAGCCAATAATTTGGCCACAATTTTATAACCAGTGTTTAGGAAGCACAGAGGTCTCCAACTGTGTAACAAAGTGCTGTCTCCATTCTTGTACAGGATGATGAGCATTGCCTCCATCAAAGAGGAAGGCAATTTGCCCATCGCCAACATTTGAGTGTACAGAACTTGTAACGTAGGTGCTAAGTAGTCTTGGAAGGTTTTATAAAATTCAGGAGGGAAAGCATCAGTACCTGGGGCAATATTAGTAGACAGGCTTTTTATTCTGCCCATAACCTATGACAGTAGTGTAGATTGTGTCAGGTGGGACCAGATGTACTCAGGCAAGTTGGGAAGGTCCAAGGTGGGTGGCAAAATCCCATCAAGACATGGAGAGTAGGGGTTGCCAAATTTGCCCTCTTCATAAGTATGAACAGAAAACATGATGCTGTCAACATCCTCAGTAAGAGGAGCTTATGGAGAAGGGTACAGTGTCCACATGTGCCTGTTCTGAAGTCTATCAGCACAAGCCCTGTAAGCGTCCAGGAATTGTTTTCAGCCAAATTTGCTTCCTTGTTCCAAGATTTTGGCCCCATCATACTGAAAATGGATCATTCAGGACATAATGGACTCTATGTCAGAGGTAAGGTCTCTGCCAGTGTCATATATTTTGGAGATAAGAGACTATAGCTGGAGCCGTAGGTTCAAACACTGCAGAAATGTTGTGGTACCCAAAAGACGTGCTTCTTGTTTGAAAAAGAAACAAAACTCACTCTTTGAGTCCTCCCACCATTCCCCAAATGTCATATGTACAAAGGACAGATCATCTGTCAAAACATAGTTCTAGCCAATGTTCTTTGACTGAAAGGTTGTCCAATAAAGTAGTATTAAGTCTCCATGGTCTCGTTGTGGGAATGGTAGAGGATCCTACTATGCCAGAGCAATGAACAGCTAAATGGTCTGAGGTTTCAATGGGGAAAACAGTGGACTGAAAAACTTGTAAGTCATGGGACAGAAATAAAAAATCTATACCGGTTGCTAATGTTCCTTTTGTGAACGTAACGTGAGAAGCCTGATTCAGTGCCAACTGACTATTCTGTAACTGTGCTGAGGAGACCATGCCTTCAAGAAACCTAGAGTCACTATAAAGTTTGGGCCTCTTGCTTTTTGATCTTTCAAACTCAACCCACAATTAAAGTCCGCTCCCAAAATGATCAGTTTGTTGGAATGAAGATAAGGCTGAATGGCCTGAAATAATTGGATGTGGTCCAATTTTAATTGAGGGGCATATACATTAATTTTTTTTTTTTACTTTTTATTTAATATTTTACACATATGCATAAAACATTGATATCCAGAGCATGTAGAATCAACAAAGGCCCATAGGGGAAGTGGACCAAACATGAACTCTAGAAGCAATACCCTTCAAGGGGAAATTTCAATCAGTCTGCGCAATTTAAAGTCAAATCCTCTGAGAAGGATTCTACACCGTCACAGGTATCCAACCCCTGAGACCAATAGGAGGGACCCTGGTGCCATGATTTTTGAACAGCATAAAGTTTAAATGAAATTCTGATTCATGTGTCCTGCAAATATATAATACTGCCAGAGAGATTATGCAGGACAGAAAACATTAGCAGTCTCCTTTTATATGATTTCATGTTCTTAACATTTAATGTTAAAAAAGAAAACTTACATTGATGAAACATCAGGATTTAGGTAGGTGGGCCTCCACCTTTCCCTGTCTGTGAATTAGTCTTGCCCCACACCCTTTTAGCTATTTTGCTCATCCTGCAGTTCCTCAACGTCAGAAGGCACATCATTTTGCAAGAATGTTAGAGAGATGTCAGACCCACCACCTTCATCCTCCATATCTCCCCACTGTACATGAGAGACCAGAACAATGAACAAATTATGTAAGGGAATGTCAGACCAGTTTGTCAGTTTCAATTTAACTGTTGCCTTATGGCCTCTTTTATTGGCAGATATTTGTAAAAGGTCAGCTTCTAGAGGAGGGGGCAACTCAGTGGCAGACACAGTGGAAACTGCAGAAGCCATGACAGGCATTGGATCCGAGACCAGAGTCTCAGCGGAGGAGGGGGGAAGACTTGGGAATGGCTCTGTCTCGAATAGGGGAAGAAGAGTGATTTGAAGAAGGCAATAGAAGTGAAGGAGACAGGACATCAGGAGTTAACCCATCCATAGAGGGTAGTTCTTCCGCATCACTTGCTGCCTAGGTTTTACCCCTTGCAATAAAGACATGTTGATTCAGACAATCTCTGTGATTGTGGGAGGCCTAGGGACACTGATGGAAGGAATGACCCTAATCCTCACACAAGTTACACTTAAGTGTATTAGGGCAAGAGTGAGAAGTGTGACCATAGTCCAAGCAATTACTACATCGTGCTGTATCACAAACAAAGTTAAGGTATGTCGGGACCCACATTTATGGAAAGTTTTGAGCTGGCCAAGGTACAAGCAGATGCCCTTGTCCCTGCTGATGGGAAATGACAGATTCTTGCAGTGGTCTTCTGTAATTTGACCTTAACTTTCCAGCCCCCCATCCAGACTTGTTCGCTATCAATGATGGGGGTTGGAGTGTCCAAAACTTTCCACTGTTTCTTTAACCAATACAAAATATCAGTAATATTGACACATTCATTTCAAAACAATAATGTGACAGTTTTGACTGTAGGTTTAGACAATGGGATAGCTACAAAAGAAATCTACAAAAAGGAACCCTTAAGTTTCTCATATTTGAACCAAAACCTATCCAGAGAAGGGGAAGTACAAAAACTAGCATCAGACGTTTCCTCTCCAGAGATGTGAATAACTGCATATAAATCAGAGGTTAGAAAACCTAGAGTCTCTTTAAGTAATTTCCAAACCTCATATGCCCTATCAGGAGGGAAGTCTAAGCCCCCACAATGAATACAGACAACACTGTACCCTTCCATGATATGTGTATACACCCATTTACTGCTTGCCTGATTTTTATCACTATTGTATATAGCTATTGTTTATTGTTGCACTGTTCAATGCCTGTACTACACGTCTTTGTTATGCTGTTATCCTGTGTGTAAGTTTTTATCTTATACTTTCCCGAGTCACTCCTGAAAATAGGTATTTCTTGTCTAGTGTGCTTACCCAGTAAACAAAAGCTAAATAAATAAATAAATTCCTCTGCTGGTTAGGGTCCCTAGGCAATGTGAATAAATCTGACAGCATGATAGGAATATTAACACTAGTCTTTTGAAAGGAGTATTAACACTTGTCTTATTTTCTGTAGCAGAAGCTGAAGTAAATGCAATATCAGTGGATGAAGTCTCTGCATCCTGATCCAAGCATGGAGTGAGCAGCATCTCAGATGAATTAGCCTGAACAGTAATGGAAGAAACAGCAGTACATGGGTCAGAAATAGGTGGGACAAAAAATGGCACAGAGGGACCATCCATTGTGGCCATAGGACTCTGGCAGGAAGAAGCAGAATAGCAACTAGAATCCATAGGGACCCAAGATACACCGTCTGTTGCTCTCAGTTACCCTGCAGCTAACAGAGCCACCTCAGTTGACCATTTTAGTAAGTTTCTATAAGTGGGAGCAGCAGCTGTGCTGCCTTCCCACATTATAGAGGAAGGAATGCTGGAAGAGGTACAGCCCCAATGGCTGATATCCCAGGCCTTTTGATAGAGCTCTCAAATCTGTCTCCAAATGGTGAAGATGAGCTAACATCAAGAGAAGTAGGAGCCGCACATGAAACAAAATAATTTAGTGTAGGAGAGGAAACACTGGCACTACTGTGTAAATCAATCTCTACTGTGCATGCCTCAACCTCTGGAATTACAGCTTCAGGCCAAGTTACCTATGTGAGCATGGTACAGTCCTCCAGGGGAGAGAATTACACCAATGGTGAAGCTACAACAGGAACAGGGAAAATGGCAGTGACCATGTCCTTACAGGTACTCACCATACTAGAGGTCAATATTCAAAACATTGCAGTCACAAGTTGTTTTTTCTTTTGATCGAAAGCTTTCTCTACTTCATCTATTAAAGTCAACAGTAGGCATTTGTGGGAGTCTACCTCTTGTAGCAGGCGTGTAACCTCACACTGCAGCGAGTCCTCAGGCAACTGAACAGATGATTCGGGGGAGAAAAACTAGAAAACAGTAGCACATCCACGATGTGGCAATCCTCAGTACACTACACAGGTTAAGGTAAAAGTTTAGCCTCTTGCAAACCAGAAGCAGGAGAGAAGGCTCGCTCCCCAGTTTCAAGCACTACCATGCTCACACACTCCTCTGGTACAGCCATCTTGGATGGAAGCCAGATAGCCAGAGGAACCCTACAGGAAGAGTAGGGGAATTTTTATTGGAATACAATATAAACAAATACAGATACAGATACACCGTCTGTTGCTCTCAGTTACCCTGCAGCTAACAGAGCCACCTCAGTTGACCATTTTAGTAAGTTTCTATAAGTGGGAGCAGCAGCTGTGCTGCCTTCCCACATTATAGAGGAAGGAATGCTTTCTCTACTTCATCTATTAAAGTCAACAGTAGGCATCTGTGGGAGTCTAGCTCTTGTAGCAGGCATGTAACCTCACACTGCAGCGAGTCCTCAGGCAACTGAACAGATGATTCGGGGGAGAAAAACTAGAAAACAGTAGCACATCCACAATGTGGCAATCCTCAGTACACTACACAGGTTAAGGTAAAAGTTTAGCCTCTTACAAACCAGAAGCAGGAGAGAAGGCTCGCTCCCCAGTTTCAAGCACTACCATGCTCACACACTCCTCTGGTACAGCCATCTTGGATGGAAGCCAGATGGCCAGAGGACCCCTACAGGAAGAGTAGGGGAATTTTTATTGGAATACAATATAAACAAATACAGATACATTCAATGTTAATTCACAGATATGTTACATATAAACATACAAATGTAGCTAAGCAGAATAATCAATAGATGTCTAGCATTGATTCAGTAGGATTAATGTTATCCCTGTAGATTGTATACATTGTTAGATTAACTATTTGATATCATCCTACCCGAAACATTCCTCCATCTTTTCCTCCAGACTTTATCTGGAAAATGCATTATGTTATACTCATACTGTGCTCTTAGTTCATGTTCAGAACTCATTATTACCACTAGAGGGGTTAGCTAAAGCTATCTAAGTGTATATTTACATCTAGTTTGCCACAGGAGAAACTTAATACAAGTAAGTATTAATTATATTGTACTGTCATCCATGTTACTTAGTTTAGTAGAGAACCCCACAACAATTTCTTCATAAGTCATATGCCTCCAATGCGGGTTTCCCCATCTGTTGGCAAGTAAAGTCCAAAAGGAGTTGGGGAAGGGGCACAATAGCAAAAAGTGTTCCACTGTTTCTTCTTTCATTGTACAAGTTTGCCTGGGGCACATTCTTTCATCCTGACTTTTGTGTTTAGCATTCCATTTAACACCTACTCTGCCATGGCAGCTTAGCCATAGTACAACCCACATTCTGGGCAGTGTTCATGGGTCTGTCAACATTTTCTTTACTGATGGGTGCTTAGGTGCTGTGATCCCTTTAAATTCAGGTGTTATGGCAAAGGCCTATAGCTACTGTATATGCCATTATAGATGTGGAGTCTGTGCTTCGATATTACTTGTGATGAAGTGCAATTTCCATTTTCTTATCTTCATAACAGCTGGTTTAAAAAAACTGAGGTATCTGGCGATACATGGAAGGGAGCACCAATGATGTTTTCCAACATGCCATCAATGGCTTTAACCATTTTTGAGTGAATAAAGTCCATACTGTAGCAGACGGTACTTCTATAGTAGTTTTGACAAATTAATATTTAGAAACTGCAGTGGGAGGGCCTCAAACAACTGGTACAACAACCCACAAGAGACAGGGCTAGCCTAGATCTAGTACTGAGTAACAGGGAAGGGATCACAGATCTCCAGGTAGAAGGTCACCTGGAGGCCAGTGATCATCACATGGTATGGTTCAATTTGGCCACTACATCTAAATCATCCCATTCCAAGGCAAAAATATGGGACTTCAGAGGAGTTGACTTTAATAAGATGGCCAACAGAGTTAAGCTAGCCCTGGCAAAAAGAAACACAGGTGAGGGGGTACAGGCAAAGTGGGCAAGCATTAAGGATGCAATACTTGAAGCAACATCCCATTGTGTTAGACAGAAAAGGAAGTGCAAAAGAAGAAGGAAACCACTTTGGTTCTCAAATATAGTAGCAGAAAAGGTCAGAGCCAAAAGGCTAGCCTTCAGGAAATATAAGGGAACACAGCGGGATGAAGATGGGAGGCATACCATACTGCTCTAACGGAAGCAGGGAAGGCAGTAAGGCAGGCAAAGTCCCACACTGAGGAAACACTAGCATGAACAGTAAAAGAAGGTGACAAGACTTTCTAGATACATTAGTGAAAGGAGAAAGTCCAGAGGGGTATTGCAAACTCAAGGAGGAAAAGGGGGCGTGTGAGGAGGAGGACCTGTAAAGCATCTATCCTAAATAAATACTTTTGCTCAGTATTTACTGAAGAGAAGGTAGAGCAGGGCCCACTGCTCAGCACCATGGACATGGGGGGAGGGAGGTGAGCACTACTCCCTTCACAAAATAAAGGGTCCTACAAGAGCTTGCTAAGCTCAGGGTGGACAAGGCAATGGGACCTGATGGCATACATCCCAAGGTACTAAAGGAGCTAAGGGTGGAACTAGCAGAGCCATTATCAGAACTGTTTAGTGAGTCTCTGAGCACAGGAGAGGTCCCAGAAGACTGGAGAAGGGCTCATGTGATCCCGCTCCACAAGAGTGGTAGCAGGGAGGAGGCAGGGAACTACAGACCAGTCAGTCTTACCTCAGTAGTAGGCAAGATTATGGAGGCACTCCTTAAGGAAAGGATAGTGCAACACCTGGAATCCATAGGGGCACAGGATCCAAGACAGCATGGGTTTACAAAGGAAGGTCCTGTCAAACTAATCTCATAGATTTCTTTGACTGGGTAACCAGAGTGGTGGACCAAGGGAGAGCAGTTGATGTTGCCTACCTTGACTTCAGCAAAGCTTTCGACACTGTTCCACATAGAAGATTGATAAATAAGCTGGGTAGGCTTGGGGTGGGTCAGAGGTTGGTCAACTGGGTGGCAAACTGGTTGACGGGCAGAAAACAGAGAGTGGTGGTAAATGGTATACAGTCAGAAGAGATGCAAGTCACGAGTGGGGTACCTCAGGGATCAGTCCTGGGGCCAGTCCTCTTCAATATCTTCATTAGTGACATTGCATATGGACTAGAGGGGAAGGCTTGTCTGTTTGCAGATGACACCAAGATCTGCAAAAGAGTAGATGATCCAGATGGGGTGGGCAGAATGAGAAGAGATCTGGATATACTAGCAAAATGGTCAGAATAGTGGCAACTGGGATTTAATGCAAAAAAGTGCAAGATCATGCACATAGGGAAGAGAAACCCTGAAGCCACCTATAGGCTGGGAGGGGAGTTGCTGACAGTCACAAAGGAAGAAAGAGACTTGGGCATCATCATCACAAATGACCTGAAATCATCCAAGCAGACCTCTAAAGCAGTAGGTAAGGCTAGGGGATGTTAGGGTGTATTAGTAGGGGTATCACAAGTCATAAGAGGAGGTAATAATCTCTTTACAAGACACTGGTTAGGCCCCATCTGGATACTGCGTGCAGTACTGGAGGCCACACCTTCACAAGGACATTAACCAAATTGAGGCAGTCCAGAGAAGGGCAACCAAAATGGTGCAGGGACTGCATCAGAAGACATATGAGGACAGATTAATGGAGCTCAATATGTATACCTTAGAGCAAAGGAGGGAGAGAGGTGATATAATCGAAACATTCAAACACCTTAAGGGTAATAACAAGATGAAAGAGTCTAACATGTTTCAATATAAGAAAATAGCAGGACAAGAGGACACAGCATGAGATTAGAGGGAGGCCGATTAAGGGGTAATGTGAGGAAGTTCTTTTTCACAGATAGGGTGGTGGATGCATGGAATGGCCTACCTCAGGAAGTGGTGGCTATGAATACAGTGCAGGGCTTCAAACAGGCATGGGATAGGCAAAAGGGAGCAATACAGATGAGTATGAATAGATAGGCCACTGACAGAGCAAAGGCTGATGGCACATTTATAAGGCAGAAAAAGAAATGGGCAGACTGGATGGGCCTTGTGGTCCTTATCTGCTGTCAACTTCTATGTTTCGATGTAAACATACTGTAATAATGGCATATACTGTATGATTTATCAAGTTCAGTCCACCATCTTTAAAAGGTAAATACAGTACATCCCATTTAATGGGATTTAATCTACTCCCTCAGATTACTCGACATATTTAACTTAATAAAGAAACTTCGAGGTGTATAGGGCTGGGATAAATCACACACAGGTATGCAAAATTAGAGAGTAGGAAAGTTTTAACTAATGCAACTTTTTTCATTTTTGTTGCCAATTTTTCCACATGGCTACTTTCTGCTTCCCTATGGCCAGTTTTTCTTCCCAGTTCAGTAGTTCCATATCTCCTCTACCAAATGTTACACCCAAAATGTTGATGGGTTCTGCGGAGATTGGGATACCTGCTATCTCAGTTATGGGTAATGTTGAGTTACTCAGGGTATATCCCTACTTTTGGTTTTATTGTTGGCTGCACCTGATATAAGAGAATATTGCTCTACCTGTCTCATAACTTGGGAACCAGAGAGGGGATCTACAATTAAAATACAGACACCATCTGCATATGTAGCTGTTTTAATTTCTAAGGACATCTGCGGGGGGGCACAGGCCCTGTACTGCTTCATCTTGTTGGAGTGTACGTAATAGTGGATCCAAACAAAAAATACATAAAAGTGGGTCATGGGACAGCCCTGGCACCCCCACCCCCATGTATCAGGATAGTGGACCCCAAAAAATCATTAACTAAAGGGAGGGCTGTTGCTATGCTGTATACGCAAAATATCCAATCCACAGACCCTGCTGCTATCCCATATGAGAGTAATGTTTGTTTCATGAAGCTATGTGATACCTTGTCGAAAGCTTTTTCCTGATCTAAAGTAAGCACATAACCTTGCATAATGTCTTAGTTTCCCATTTCTGTCAGTTCACGTACTAAAAGTAGATTATCCGTTATAGTTCTGCATGGACCAGAACAAGTTTGAGCAGGGGTGATAAGATATGGGGCGGCCTTAGCTAGCCTTGCCATCAAAATGTTCATAAGTCTTGTTATTTCTGTGTTCAGCAGACTTAATGGTCTCCAGTTATTAAGATCTCTTCTGTCAGCTTTCTTAAAAATAAAGATTTGTGTAGCCATGCCTAGAGGAGAATCAATATATTTATTCAATAAAATCCAATTAAATACTACAATACTTCCAAAATCTCAGTCAGCTCAGTAATATATTTTTTATTGCACTCAGTTGGGAGGCCATCCAAACTTGAGGCTGTATCATTCTTTAGGGATTTAATTGCTAGTTCAATTTCCATTGGCTGAATCAGAATCAGTAAAGGGTCTGTCATATTTTGTGGCAAAGGGGGTATTAAAATAGGATTTAGATATTTTTCAGTCAATCTTGGATGTTGTACTGTTGCAGAATACAAATTAGTCACTTGTTTAGTCACAACCTGCAAAATGTCAGTCGTGGCACTTATCTCTTTACCTTTCTCATTCTGTAATATGTTCATGGTTCTGGAAGTGATCCTAGCTCTACAGCTGTCAAAGACATCTTCAAAGGCTCCCTTTCCTGTGGTGCATACTCTATGTTCCTGTAAGAAGGACGGTGCTCTGGAATACCGATGTATTTCCATTTTCTTTTTCCAAATTAGCAATTTGTGATGTAAAACCTCCCTTACATTCATTACTCAAGGGAAAAACTGTAGAAAGTTGGGATTTAAGTGCCAGGTATCTCTTGTATTATATTATACAATGGCAAGAAAATGTCCTGGATTCTGATTGGTCAATGTGTGCCTGAGACAGTGATGTTATTACACAATAACATCACTGTATTTGCTTTTGGATGCTATGGATGATGATCTTGATGCTATGGATGATGACCATTTGGATTCCTTAAAATAATTTTTTTATTTTGATTTTTTTTTTATTTTGTATGACAATGAGCCATTGTATAATAGCAATAAGGCACTCCAGGGATGTGTGTTATTGTGTAATAACGTCACTCCTGGGGTGGTGGAAGCACTCAGCTTCGCCTCGTGCTTCCTCCACCCTAGGAGTGATGTTATTACATGATAACACACACCCTGTCGTGCCTTATTGCTTAATTGCATGAAGGTTTGTGGCCTGTTGCTGAAATAGAAGCTTTATGTCCTTTTTTGCGTCTGCCCACCATGTGCTCAAATTGTCCTCTAAACATGCTACAGATTTTCTAGCATGAAGTAGGTCAAATGTTTGTGTATGTATGTCTTCATTATCCATTAATGTACTATTTAATTTCCAGTATCCTTTCCCTGTCGGATTTTTCTCCTGTAATCTTATCTGTACAGATAACAAGTTGTGGTCAGATGTTTCGATAGAGCAGAGCGTGGCCTCATGCACTTTAACATGTTGGGAAGAGAGAAAATGAAATCTATTCAGGTGGCTAGTTGCCCTTTATAGAAAGTGTGACCGCCCTTAGGGTGTTTGAATCTATAAGCATCAGTTAAGCCTGCTGTGGAAATAATAGCTTTCAGACAATTGGTATCACAATAATCCTTGGTTATGTTTTTGCCTCTGTCCTCTTTTGCCATGGTACAATTAAAATATCCTCCCCATAGCAGGTGCCGTGATGTAAGAAAAAAAGATTTAATGATTGTAAAGAGATCTACCCTGTCCTTTTTGTTGTGGAGCAGATATGTTAAGAATTCTCCAGGCAGAATTTTCATAACTAAAACTCCTGGGTTATATTTTCAATATCCTGGATCCCACAAACCCTGTTCCTCTAAACAGTATTCCTACCCCTTCGCAAATATCAGTACCAAAAGAAAAAAAGGAAGGTCCCAAACACCACATTTTCTAAGTTATGGATACAAGAGATTTTGTGTTAAGCCAGGTGTCCTGAACCAGGCAGATGTCATAATTAAGGTCTTTGAGAAGTGACATTGTGACCAATCTTTTTCTGGCATTTTTCATACTGTTCGTGTTAAGAGTTGCCACCGAGAGGGTGAAAGGAGATGCCATCATAAGGCTTGTTAAGTTGTTTTTTTCTGTCTAGTGCTTTGTACAGGTCGTACTCCTAGTATTCTGCCTCTCCCTCAAGGTACAGTGCGGTTTTGTTGTTCCTACTTGGAGTCTGAAGAGATCACATGTTGTTATGACACGATGGAACATGTTTCTGAATCTTCCCCGGGGTCTGATTCCTGAGTGCTAGCATTTAATACTTCATATCTGTTAGACACAGGCATCTCAGTTGGTTTTCCTGAAGATTCTGGAATTTTGTATTTTGGCTGAGAAGTTTTTAAAGGTTTTTTCTTTGAGACTAGTATCATATATGGGGGTGGCATGTCTCTTGTGGAAGTACTTTGTCCAGTTTCCACTGTGGACACAGTTTCCTGCTGTTGTTGCACCTGTATGTCCACTGCAGTTGTGGGTGGAGTTGTAGCTGGGGGATCATGTATAATAACTGTTGTGTGTACGGTGTGATCTATTTGCACAGGTTCCTCAGCAGTATTAGGTTCAGGCTGTTCTTGGGTCTCCTGATCATCCATGTTTGGGGAAGGGTCAGTCAGTTCAGGGTCCAGTATAACCACCCGTGCATTTTGTTCTCTGTGTTTGTCAATGTCCCTTTTCTGGGCAGCAGTTAGTATAGAAACCTGGTCAGGCTGATCCGATCTATTGTGGGTCGCCCAAGGGCAGGAACAATATGAATGTCCTGTTTCCTCACAGAGATTGCATTTCATGTCATTATTACATGCAGTGCTTGTATGGCCATATTCTAAGCATAGGTTGCATTTGATCCTGTCACAGGCTGAACTCAGGTGTTGGAAGGACCCACATTTGAAACAGGTTTTGGGCTGCCCTGGGTAGAAACAGTGCCCTCTATCTCTTCCCAAAAAGAAACAGCTGGGAAGATGTTTAGATTCTGCTGCTGTCATTTTGAGTTTTTCTTAGATGCACCAACTCCCTGTCCATATATGTTCTTTATAAAAGATGGACTGTGGGGGGCCCATTAAGTCACACCATTGTGTGAGCCAGTGTTAAATTTCATGGACAGCCACAACTTCATTTCAGAATAGGACCGTGACTGTTTTAAAATCAGGTTTTGTCAGGGGGATGGCTCCAAAAGCTAACCATAATGCAGAATATCTAACTTTATCATACTTTGTCCAGAATCGGTCCAAACCCTGCAGGATTTTAAAACTCACATCAAACAGGGCATCCCCTGAAGTATGTATCTCAGCATAAATTTCCTCTGAGAAAAAAAACCAATAAATTTTTAATCAGGATACGTCTGACATAAATTCTATCTGGTAGAAATTCAAGACCTAAATATTGCAGGCTCACTGCAATTTTTAGTGCGTAGGAACTGGATGGGGGGTAAAATTGTAATTTGTTTTTGAAAATTAGCCCAAGTAGTTCTTGCACACTTTGCTGCAGAAGGGGGAGGGGGTGGCAGGGTTGGGAGTGTCCTCTTCCATTTGTTCACCTCAAGTGGGACCTTGGTCATTTGTCTCACAAGATCCTGGTGTTAATATTCTCCCCATTCTCAAGTTCTATGGGGAAGAAGGGATGACATCCCCTGCATGTAAATCAGGATCAAAATCATTGGTAAAAGGCTGGTTAGTCACTGATTGCTTGGGACTAGAAGGGGGGCACTGAGCCCTCAGAATCTTGCCTCGCATGTTGTTCAGAAGAAGGCAATCCTGGTATTGGGCCATAGCTCGGGTTTAGAATCCACTGCTCATTTCCTGATTTTTTCCACCCTGCACTTTTCAGGGGGTTTTTTAGTGATCATGAGGTCTTGTTTTCAGAGTAATTTTGTGATTTTTGTGCACTTGTGGTATGTCCCCTCCGTAAAAATGGTCTGGTCCCTGAAGTGCTTGGGGCAGTGAAAAAATGTGTACTTACTGCTGGAGCTGATGTCCTTGTGGGAGCCATTTCCTTATGTAGATCATTCAGTTCTGGAGAAATAGTAACTTCTGCTGAGTGTCAACCAGGATTTCACGAGTGGTCATTGTTGTCGGTAGTTGTTCTGTAACCTGTTGTGGAATCTGATTGCAGTTTGACACAGCGTCAGATGCTGAAATACGGGGCCTTTAACAGTTGATGGGAGGTGACACATTTGATGCTCCTGTTCATCAGGAGATGTTTCTTGCCGACTGTCAAATGTAGTTTCAGATGCTGTCATGTCGTTTGCAGGTCAGTCTGCACTCAGGAGGTTGGATGCCTCATCTGGAGCTTGCATGCCTTGGTTTTCTTTCGTCATGGAAAGCACCAACTGACTCTTATTCTGTAAAAGAGTTTGGAGCCATTCTTTTTCAGTTTGGCCATGCAAGATGGCTTCAGATATGTTGTTCTCTAAGGCAAGTCCTGCCCATTGATTGTGTGCCGATTGCATTTCAAGTTCCATAGGTACAGACCTTATTTCCTGAGCTGGACCTGCAGGGAGGGAGATCAGTTTACCTGTATGTACACCAGCAGTATCCATTCTCTCTGGACCATCTGCAATCTTGGATGTATGGTGCCCCCTATCAAGAGCAAGGGAATTTCCCCTGGTGTCCTGGTCAAATTTCCTCCATTCACTAAAAACACCAACAGCTTAATCTGGTTCAGTACTTCAGTTTGCATCTGTATCTCCCCCTCCCCAAGGCTGAAAATAGGCAGAATTGCCTAGCCCTCCTTTCCTGGGGCAAGAAAAGATTAACTAACTAACTAACTAACAAAATAGATTTAGAAGGTTTTAAACAAGAAATTAACTACTGGATTTTTCTCATATTGGTTTGGCAATCACTAGGACTACTGCTTAGATACATTATAGACCATCTGCTTTATAGAATTAGGACCTTATTAACTTCAAAACTAACTGTGTGTATCCTTGAGAGATGTTTTTGTCTTTTTCATAATGTATTGATTATGTTTTGCTTTATTAATAATAGACCATACAACATTAAACCTTCCAGTCCAACCAGAGGGTTACAAGCAAAGCCATTCCTCGGCTTCGGTGAAGTATCAGACAACATGCGCTATACCACCCCACTGACTACTACTTCAGTGTGCATGCTCCAAGTGTCCTTTGGAGACTTGTTTCTTTGTGCCAACAAAGACAGCAGCACCGACACAAATATATTCCATATTGTAAATTTATTGCAAGCAAATGCAAGTCCATCATTTGCTTTGGTTTGGGGTTAAAGTTTGGGGTTTATATGTGGAGTTAATTAATTTATATGGGTCACACCTAATATTCTCAATATAAATAAGTTTGTCGCACATGAGACCGGCCTCCCTGAGGAAGCACGCATGCACAAAATCGGTTGGGGCATTTGAGTTTGGAGTTACACTTCTATCACAGGCTTGATGTGCTGGACTTGCATTTGCTTGCAATAAATTTACAGTACAGAATATATTGATGTTGGTCCGGCTTTCTCTGTTGAAACATTGATATACTTGGCTTTGCATGGCAAGCACCAGAGCTGCTTCTTTTGGTGTTACTAGACTTGTTCCTTTGCCTGCAGCCGAACAGCAGCTGGCTTCTTCCTATCCGCTCTCCTCCTGCTTTGCCTGTTGCATGGCAATGAATCAGGGTGTCCCTGCTTTCGAAGTCACTTGCTGGCTACCTGTCTTTCTGGCCTCAATGTATGGCTCACCTGGTGGCTTTACTGTCAACCTTCTCCTGCTTCTCTGCACTTGATGGCTCCTTCTGTTGGGCACCCTCTTTGAGCTCTGCACTGTTTTCCTGTGTGTAATGTTTCCCCTTGCTCCAGCTGCTTACTTCCTTAGGTTCCTTATGCACACCAGCCTCATTCCTTGCATCAGCTACTCTGGTCCTGCATGGTCACCCCTCTTGCTGCATATTACCTTAGGGGTGTGCTAGGGGCTGTTCTCCAGATCTCCATGCCTGTTGCTGTTCTGTCCCCACCTATTGCTGTTTTATTCCAGTGGTTGTGGGTCTGTTTCTGGCCTCAGACTTCCACTTGCTCAGTGGTCTGCCAGGGGTCTTGTCTTAGAAACATAGAATTTGATGGCAGATAAGGACCTCTTGGCCCATCCAGTCTGCCCATTCCTACTGAACACTATTACTACTGGCAGAGCCTGATTTACAGCTCTTTCCCCTTCTCCCCCTTTCTTTCCACTATGATTCCCTTGTACATAGACCATGCATTTTTGAACCCACCATTGCTTTCACCCCAACACTTCTGATGGAAGGCTGTTCCAGGAATCCACCACTCTTTCTGCAAAGAAATACTTTCTCACATCTCTCCTGACTTTATCCCTCCTGCTTCTTTGCATGTCCCCTTGTTCTTGAGCACCTTTTTGTCTGAAAAATACTTTCCTCCTGTGCCTTATTTACTCCGGTGAGTTATTTAAAGGTCTGTAGCATATCCTGCATCTCCCTCCTGTCTTCCAATGTGTACATATAGAGGTCCTTCAGTCTCTACTCATAATGCATTTGATACAGACCCTACATCATTTAAGTTGCTCTTCTCTGGACCTCCTCTAATCTGTCTATGTCCTTTCTGAGATGTGATCTCCAGAACTGAACACAATACTCTAGCTGGGGTTTTACCAGTGATTTATACAGAGGCAAAATAATCTCCCTCTTTCTGCTGATGATACCTCTCCCTATGCACCCCAGCATCTCATTAGCCCTCCCTACTTCCTTGTTGCACCATCTGGCCACCCTTAAGTCATCCAGTATGATTACACCCAGGTCTCTTTCCTGCTTGGTGGTTGTCAATTCCACTCCACCCATTTTGTATTCTGCCCTTGGATTTCTGTACCTTAACTGCATTATTTTGCACTTTATCATATTGGAACCCAGCTGCCATACCCTTGAACACACCTATAGTTTTCTCAGGTCTCTGCTTATCCTTTTCACTCCCCCCTCAGAGTGTCCACCCTACTGCAGAATGTGGTGCCATCCACAAAGAGGCAGACCTTCCCTTCTAGCTCTTCTCCAATGTCACTTATAAAGACATTAAAGAGGACTGGTCCCAGCACTGACCAAGAGGCACCCTGCTGGTCACCATCCCTTTCTTGGTGAGAACTCCATTTACCACCACTTTTTGTTGCCTATACCCTAACCAATTTCTTATCCAGTTTACTACCTATGAACCCACTGCTAAGCTACCCAGCTTGCTTACTGGGCTCCTACGTGGAACAGTGTCAAATTTCTAACTGAAATCTAGATAGTCTTTGTCCACTACTCCACCCTGATCTAGTTCCTTGGTGACTTGGTCAAAAAAATCCATCAGATTAATTTGACATGACCTCACCTCTGTGAAATCATGCTGCTTCAGGTCTTGTAACCCACTGGATTCAAGATATTCCACAATCCTTTCCTTCAGCAGTGATTCCATTAACTTTCCCAACACTGATAGCAGGCTAACTAGCCTATAATTGCCAGCCTGCTCCCTGCTACCCCTTTTGTGTAGTGGGACTACATCCTTCCTCCTCCAGTCATCCAGAACCACTTCTGTTTCCAGTGAACTGTTAAACAGAACGATCATAGGTGCAGTCAGTAATTTCCTGAGCTCCCTCAATACTCTTGGATGCTCCCCCACTGGCCCCATTAGTTTGTCCACCTTCAGATTAGCAAGTCCCTTCAGGACTGTCATCTCTAAAAAAGGACTAGTAGCCACGTTCTTCGCTCTGTCCAAAGCTTCTGTTACTTTGTGGTCTTGGTCTTCAACTCCCTTCCACCCTGCTGGGCACAGCCTACCTCCAGGACTCAGCCAAGCCTGCTGCTGAACTTACATAGAAACATAGAAACATAGAATTTGACGGCAGATAAGGACCACTTGGCCCACCCAGTCTGCCCATTTTCCTACCTACTGGATAAGCTGCAGATCCTAGTTAACCAGCAGCCTACTTCTTCCTACCACCACCCCCCAGAATTGCCTTATGACTATCCCATGCATGCTTGAATTCCACAACTGATTTTGACTCCACAACCTCCTCCGGAAGGCCGTTCCATGCATCCACAACCCTCCTGTGAAAAAATACTTCTTAAATTACCTCTGAGCCGCCCCCATCTTCAAATTGTGCCCTCTTGTTCTTGTACACCTCTTTTTTGAAAGATGCTACCCTCTTGGACTTTGTTGATTCCCTTGAGGTACTTGAAAGGTTTCTATCATATCCCCTCTCCCTCCTTTCCTCGAGGCTATACATATTAAGCTCCTTAAGTCTCTCTTCATATGTCTTCAGTTGCAGACCATGCACCATTTTAGTTGCCCTCCTCTGGACAGCTTCCATCCTGTCTATGTCTTTTCGGAGATTGGGTCTCAGAACTGCACACAGTACTCCAGATGGGGTCTCACAAACTGTCTGTACAGAGGGATAATAACTTGCTGTTTTCTACTGGTGATGCCTCTCCCTATGCATCCCAGTATCCCCCCAACCCTCCTTGCTGCCCTCTCACATTGCTTGCCCACCTTTAGGTCATCTGATATGACTACCCCCAGGTCCCTTTCCATTTTTGTTGTTGTTAGTATCTCACCCTCCATTGTGTACTCTTCCCCTGGGTTTTTGTTTCCCAGGTGCATTACCTTGCACTTCTTAGCATTGAATCTAAGCTGCCATACATTTGACCATTCCTCTAACTTTGCCAAGTCCCTTCTCATCCTTTCCACCCCACCCTGTGCATCAACTCTGTTGCAGATCTTAGTGTCATCTGTAGAGACATACTTTTCCTTCAGTCCTTCTGCAATGTAAGCTTATAAAGACATTGAAGAGGACCGGTCCTAATACTGAACCCTCCGGTGCCCCACTAGTAACCCCCCTTTCTTCTGAGTGGACTCCATTTACTATTACTCTCTGTGTCCTATTCTCCAGCCAATTCTTTACCCAGGCTGTCATCTTGGGACCCACTCCCAGGCTGGCTAACTTGTATATTAATCTTTTGTGTGGGACTGTGTCAAATGCCTTGCTAAAGTCTAGGTAGGCCATGTCCACTGCCCCTCCCTCATCTACTACTTTGGTCACCCAGTCAAAAAAATCTATTAGATTCATCTGGCATGACCTTCCCGCTGTGAATCCATGCTGCCTAGGGTCCTGTGCCCCTCTGGCCTCTAGATACTCGACAATTCTTTCCTTCAGAAGTGATTCCATCATTTTCCCTATCACTGAGGTTAAACTAACAGGTCTGTAGTTTCCTGCTTCTGCCTTGCTCCCACTTTTGTGAAGGGGAATCACATCTGCCCTCCTCCAGTCCTTGGGTACCACCCCATCCTCCCATGACTTGTTAAAAAGGGTAGTCAGTGGTGTCACTAGTTCTACCCTTAGCTCTTTTAGAATTCTGGGATGAATCCCATCAGGCCCCATTGCTTTGTCCACCTTCAGTTTTAAAAGTTCTGTCAGAACCCTTTCTTCTGTAAATGGGCTGGTATCAACTTCTGTATCCAGAGTGTTACTACTGTTTGTTTTATGTACCTCCCCCTCTTCATTTGTAAATACTGAGCAAAAATATTTGTTTAGTATCTCTGCCTTTTCACAGTCTCCTCTGCCCACCCTCCCTCCCTTTATTAAGCCTCACTATCCCTCCCTTGGTCTTCCTTTGCTCCCTGATGTACCTATAAAGGTTTTATCCCCTTCTTAACTGAGTTGGCTATCTTTTCCTCGGTTTGGGCCTTTGCTGTTCTGACTGCCTTCCCAGCCTCCTTTTGCTTTAACTGATACAGTTCTCTATCCTGCTCCTTCTGCGATTTCTTGTACTTCCTGAATGCTTTCTTTTTCTCTTGAACCTTCACTGCCACTTTCTTTGAGAACCATAGTGGTTTCTTACATCATCTTGTTTTGTTTATTTGCTTCACACAAAGCCTCGTTACCTCTGTGATGGCAGTTTTTATTATTCCCCATTGTTCTTCCACCCCTCATTCCTGCCCATTTGCTAGTGCATTCCTTAGGCTCTCACCCATTTTGGCAAAGTCAGCCCTCCTAAAGTCCAGTAGTTTTGTCTTTGTATGGCTTGACTCTATTGCTGTGTTTATTGTGAACCATACTGTTCAATGGTCGCTAGTTCCCAGATGGCTACCCACTTCTACATCTGTGATCCTCTCTCCATCTCCATTTGAGAGAATCAAGTCTAATATTGCTCCTCCGAGTGGGCTCCAGTACTAGTTGTCTAAGGCATGCCCCTGTAGGGCATCTAGAATAACTGCACTCTTCAAAGTGGCAGCTGCAACTGCGCTCCAGTTAACATCTGGCATATTCAGATCAGCCATCAGCAATATCTCCCCTTTTTCTGCCATTCTAAGTATACTTTCTATCATTTCCTTGTCCATTTCCTCCCCCTGAGAAGGGGGTCTGTATACAACCCCTGTGCGGATTGTGGTGCCATTGCCTGTCTCCAAATTTACCCACAGTGCTTCTTCTCCTCCCTGTTTACCCTTTTGTTCTGTTGCTTTTATTCCTTCCCTTATGTACAAAACTACTCCTCCTCCTCTTTTACCCTCCCTGTCCCTCCTGTAGATAGTGTATCCTGGTATGTTTATGTCCCAGTCATGGTTTTGTGTGTACCATGTTTCTGTGACTGCCACGATATCCAGATGTTCCTCCTCCATCAAGGCCACTAATTCAGGAAGCTTGTTACCTAGACTACTGGCATTGGTACTCATTGCTCTCCATTTTTTGATGGCTTTACCTTCTGTTGCAGCATCCCCCACTGACCGTTCTACCTCGGTCTTTTTCTCATTTAGTACCCTGTTTTGTAGGGACAGGCTGGGATTTTCCTGCTGCTTGTCAATGCCTCCCCTTTGACTAGTTTAAAAGCTTGCCAATAAAGCATTTAAACCAATTGCTCAAAAGACTTGTTCCCTTCCTGGACAGATGCAGACCATCCTGCCAGTATAGGCAGGTGTCCCTCCAGGTGGAACCCCAGTCTCCAATGAAGCCAAACCCTTGTGCTCTGCACCATTTTTTCAACCATTCATTAAACTGCATGGTGCCAATTACCCTCGCCTCCCCCATGCCTTTGACAGGCAGCACCTCTGAGAAGGATACTGTGTGTGCTACTTGTCTTAGACCCCTCCCCAACTCTGCAATGTCCTCCTGCACTGCTCTAATCTCATGATGAGCCAAGTCATTTGTCCCTAGGTGGACAATTACATCCAGCTCAGAATCCTTGCAGCTGTTCTCGTGATCCTGAGGATCGCTTCCTGTCCCTCAAGCCATGGCACCAGGCAGGCACCTTACTTCAGTTTTCCCAGCTCCCCAGTTCTATACCCCTAATAATTGAGTCCCCCACCAGGAGCTGCTTCCTTTCCCTGTGGTGTCCTCTGCCTCCTTCCTGTGGGCCTCCCTTGTGACAGTTGTCATCAGTCTTCTCTGCGGGTGCATCCATAGGGGAGCTATGCTCCCCCAGAATGGTATATGGATTGTGGAGTGGAACAATTGACTGGGTGTGCCTCTGTTCCACCATCCTCACCCTCCCTGAGCCCACTGTGGTCCAACTGCTGTGCTTTCTTCGCAACCTCTGAGGTAGTGGTGGTGGCGCTAGTGCTCCCTGGATGGGGGAGGTTCCCTTCCTACTGTCCAGTGTGGCCTGGGGGAAGGTTTCCTTACTACTGTCCAGTGTGGCCTGAAGACGGGCAACTTCCTCCCTCGGGGCAGATAGTTGTCTGCAAATAGGGCAGCATCTCAGCCTCCAGAAGAACTCCCGGAAGTCTGCTGCCCCACAGCCATTACATTGCACTACTCCCCACATGTTTATCTACCTTTTTTTTTTGTTTGTTTGTATTTGTGTGTGTGTGCACGTGCGTGTGTGATTTGTTATATAGAAATATATATTATACAATGTGTATGCTTGTATTGTCAGTGCAGTGTGCTAGAGAGGATATGACAGTGAAATGCACCTTGCACTCGAGGGAATGATGTCAGAACCTCAGGTATAAAGGAACTATTTCAAGGGGTGGGTGAGGGGTGGAAGGTTGGGCCTAAACTGTGCCCTCACAAAACAATCAGCTAAAAGCTCTCACCCACCGCTGCGATGAGTGCCTTCCTGTCAGCAAGATATCCTACACAACAATTTGACAGAGAAACTACACTGCTAATCAAACAGAGAAAAACCCAGACATCCAGACTTCTCCTTTCATTCATTTCCATGGTCATGCTTCACTCCCTTTGTGGTTTTGAGGTCCATTGGCCTACATCTCTATTCATTTCTATTCTTGCTCTGGCAGTCATCTTCTTAATCCAGCCTTCAATGGCCACTAAATGGACCAGTACACGGTTTGTTCTTGGCTTGGTACTGCATCATGCTGTCTCAGCTGCGGCAGTGACACTGCTTTCCTCTGGGCATCCTTTTGGTTCTTCAATATCTTGTTCCTAAATTCCCACCAGTTAGCCCAGGTGGCTGTCCATTCCTCTTCTCAGGACTCATCTGAACCTACCAATCTTACCATTCCTAATATTTATACTTAACTACTGTTTTGGAGCACATGCCTCAGCATTAACAACATACAGGGACATGTTCAAATGACAATGGGACATGCACCCCATCAACATCTGTCAAGCACACACCACTATATTAGCCGGTAATACACCCCTCTTACTGCCTCTCCAGAGCTCAGTATGCTTTTACCCACTATAGCTTCATACTGCAAAGAACCAAGCCCCTCAAGAGATAGGCATTTTATATCAGCAAGACTTGTTATCAGAGGAGAGTTGTAGGGCTGCCTGGCCTAAAGCAACTGTTCTAAATTCTGCTTTTCATGGGGTTATTCTGTAACTCCAGCATTCCTTGACATTGCATTAGCGTGCACCTCAGAAGGCAAGCTCTAGCTCCTTCTGTTGAGGAGGTCATATAGGAGAAAAGCAGAAGATCACTTAGCCACTAGCTCAACAGTGTCTTGTTGTAGGTCCAGCTTCATTCTTGAGGTTTGAACAGTTTTGTGTCAAGCCTGGAGGGATGGCCCCCATTGCAAATGGTAGAAGGGGTGTTTCCTCTTCTCCATGCTGAAGGTCTTAACAGTAGTTAGTTAATCTCATGTTAGTTATTTTTATTACCCCTGACAGACTGGGTCTCAGATGGTGGTTTTTCCTTCCTCACTGGTCTTTCTGCATCATGGCCTTTCCTCTCTCCTTAGAGAAAGACGATGTTCTGACCATTCTACAGTATTTATGCCTTTGACTTCAGGTTTGTGGGTTCCATTCCTAAGGTATCTTTTGCCAAAGAACTCTCCATCCTGTGGCACTTCTTGGGGTGGAACCTTCCTCAAGCTGGTTTCTGTGCCTCTGGACCCGAAAAAGGTGGTAGTTTCTCAGGGAAGAGAGAGTGTGAAAGGCCAAGCTGACTGATCAAATCTGATCACTGTACTAACAGTACCAAGATACCTACAGTACTTAGCAATCTTATCCACTTTGGTTGCATAAGCACTATACTACATTGCACAAGCATTCACCATGACAATTCAAGTAATTAACTGCATTAGTTATGCCACACTTAGACTCAGTGAACTCACTGTTAGTAATTAGGGCAGAGATGCACACTTTTCTGGGTTCTGAGAATAAGCAGTCCAATGAGTAAATGTTTACAGGTCAAACATTAACCCTCCCAAAGAGAAAACAAGGATTTACCAGTCCTGAACACTCAGAACAAACTGGCAATGGTTCCTAGAGTGTGGTCTAAGTATAAGCTAGAGAGTGCCATATGGCCCTTGTAGTTGTTTACATGAAGTGGGACCTTCCTCCCAGCCCAGATGGACCATATATTTAGACAGTGGTTAAGATTTGGTCTCTGTCAACTTGGTCAACTGATGGACGGGGACACAGTACAGGAGTTCCAAATGATCAGAGACACATATAATCTAAGAAATACTGTCCATTACCACTTCTTAAAGCTGAGAACATACATAAATTCACTTAGGAGAGAAGACAAGACACCTACACAGGCTAATCACCTTCTCACAACAATTCAGGCAATCACACAATGAAAGCTTGAGAGGGACACATCTCGCCCTTGTATAAAACCATTAGACATCTTTATGATGCCTGCACACAATAGAAATGGGAGGACGAAGCAGGAATTCAGCTTACCAAGAAAGAGTGGGACAGGGTCTTTCACTCAGCCAGCAGAACTACACACTCACCCTTATGGCGAGAGTTTGCATGGAAAATAAGAACAAGGTACTTTTACACACTGGTTATACAGCATAAGTGGGGGAGTAGGGCATCAGCGAGTTGCTGGAGGCACTGCGGAGAACCACTGGCTCATCATACTCACATTTTTTGGCTCTTCCCAGTGCTGCAGCCATTTTGGTGACAGGTGACCCAGACAATGATTGGCCTATACTCATGCATCACACCCCTGACTCTAGTAAATTTACTACTAGGTCTGCCCCCCAGAGTTCAGGGGAACAGATGGAATATACCTATGGAAACTTCTCCTGGCAGCAGTACATAAGGCCATTACCAGAAAGTGACTGGCTAGAGAACCATTGGCTTATCAACAATAGTTGTCCATAGTTCAAGAAATACAAGATATGGAGGAATTGACATACACAAGTAAATCTAAGGACACATGTTTTTACATGCAGGTGGACTAGATGGCTCTTATCATCAAAGACTGTTCCCTGAGTTACATCCTGTGGGGGCAGATCCAACCCAGAATAGTTAAAATAGAATACACCAGATTGAAGCCCCTAAGGATTAAAAGATAGGGGACACCAGAAAATGAACATAGATAGGGTCTGGGATGGGGAGAGTGAGACAGTGGTTGACCCTTGTTTGAATAATTGCCTAGGAATTTACAGGTGTAATTTATTGGAGATTTGTAACTATACATGTGAACAGAATGTATGGAAACTGTAAAACCTCTTGTTATTAGATAAATGAAATATTCATACAATAAAGAATTGTATTATGAATATGAATTCGGTACCCAAATGTTTCAATAAACTAGAATAAAAAAAGACATTAATTCTCATGAGAAAATATCTTATAACTGGTGCCATTAATTGTACAGCATGTTATGAGGCTGTCAAACATGCTTATACACACCCATGTATAATAGGAGTGTATAACAGTTTGTTTGGCCCACAGCTGTCAGTCACCAACAGCTAAGTCATACATTTGAGAACTGGGAGTACTTTCTGTTTTTGTTTTCTTTCAGGGACAAAAGACAAATAAAAGATAAAGGCCAGGTAACAGCAGTTGAGTACCCACAGCATCCTCTTCAAGTTCAGTATCTTCACTCAGAATCCAGATCCGCACAGGCAGCCTGAAGTCCCATTCAATCCATCAACTTGCTGCAGCAGAGGCACAGTCAATGCTACATAGACCACATGCCTCTCACAAGACGCTCACAGCTAAAATGATAATAACTGGATATCACGGCATGTATTCTTCTCATTTCCATTATTATGGTGTGAAGAGGCAGGGCATTGTAGTTCATCCATGGATCCACTGATGGTATCATTTACCAGATGTTAGCAGAGACAGATGTCCACAGGTAGTGGCAGCAGCTCACACAGATGGACACATAGGACCCCCGGGGTAATGTCCCATAATCCATCCAGAACCCCAGGAGATATGGCCCCTGACTCTGAGTCCAACTAACATCTGCTAGTGGGGGAGGCAAAGGCATTGGCTCATGGGTACCAAGCTACTGGCACAAGCTTTACATGTTGATCTCCCTATTTGACTTCAGTGGATTCCAGGACACATTGTGGTGGACCACTAACTGGTAATTAATCTGTAGATGACATCCATAGTGTGCCTGAGTGATGGTAAGGTGCAGCCGAAATACATTCCAGTGCTGGCTAAATAATTTTTTTCCAACAGTTATTATAAAAAAGAAAACATGTGAAGGTGGGTAAATTGCACTTTTTACACACTAGTGCAGTTTCATACCTTGATAAACCACTTGAGCTTAACTGTTGTGGCTTTTTGAGGTATCCTACACCTCAGGTGTGTAACAAATCCTCTTTATACACACCTCCCCATGCATTACTATATATTTAGTAGTTACAGTGAATGGGGTTAAGCCCTCTTATAATTCACAACATCTTTACTGATGAGTAGCAAATAAAGAATAGTTAAATATCAGGGGATCCAAGTTCAAGTACTTGGAGAGTACTCAGAAAAAGACACTCACACATTCTTAGTCTTACCTATCCTCCCTGCATGCACCACTGCTCCATCAGTTCCAACCTGTCTTTCCCTTCTAGTACAACATTGCACCGTTCTCATTGTTTTGTCTAGCTCTCTAAATGCTGGTTCAGTTCTCTCCTGTTATCATCTTCCCTCCATCCACTCCATAACCTTTTCTTCCTCCCTTCATTCCTTACACTCCCAATCATTTTTCTGTCCCCATAGTAAAAGATCTGCTTGGCAGTCTGTCTTCTCCTTCTTTGAAGGAAGCTCACCCCACCTCTCTGCTCCTCCTCCTCCTTTACTTTTAAAGCTCTCCTATACAATTGCTCAGAATCTACCAAACAAATTTGAACTCTTAGGATCTTGGCCCATTTTTAGGATTTAGAAATGTCAGATTTTGGTCTCTGAAATCTGAAATCCTAACATGTGTTATCCATGGTCCAGCACCTCAAATGGTGCCCCCACCTCATGGGCAGCAACTTATGTAGGTATATGTACTAACCTTAGGGTGAAGACACTTATCATATAAGCATAAGTGTCAGGATCTGTGTTCTGTTATGCTTTATTATGTTTTACTGATATATGTTAGTCAAGAGAAATGCTTGTTACTCTATTTTTACTGTACTTTTATATGTGAGGCAACAGCGCCATCTTTAGCACTTGTACACCACTACAAATGACCTTGTACTACAGAGGTTCATTGTATTGTGTTATCTATGCATGTTATGCAAGTTTTACACTAGTTAGGACAGTTGCTCAGACCACCTGTTTTTGTCCAATTATATACATTTTATGAATCTTCTTTAGCCATTGCTATAGTGATTATCAGGGTATAAGACCCTTTTGTAGCATGTAGCTTCTCTGAGAATAGACGAGAGACTGCATTTACCTAGATAAGGAAAACTGGTGTTCTCCCAGTGATCACACTGTTATGGTAGTAAGCCTGTATTTCTGATCTGTAATAAATTCCATTTATTACATAAGTACCACTTGTCTGCTGTCTCTTCCTTCTGTGCAGTTCCAACAAGAACCTGAGAAAGAGTGATTTATCACTCCAGTTACACATGGCTATTTGACTCAGACTTCAGAATCCAATTCTGAACTCTGACCTTGTCATATCTGACCCGCAAACAAGAAGTGAAAGCTTGTACTTCATGCCTGTCTGTCCTGGTCATCATAGTTCTCTGTACTCTTCATCATGTGCAGTTTTTGAGTGGAGAGCTAGTTCTGTCCTTTCTGTGCTACTCTTTCTGTCTGTGTGCCCTTGATGAGACATTTTCCTGCATTTTGTGCAAGGTGTGTCAATTTTTCATATGTGCTTATTGGTTGTTTTTTTAAATTGTTTACAATGGTTACTATTGTTTTGCTCTTCTGTGTCTGTGTCAAACTGTTTGGGTGTCCAAACTAGGACAGAAGGCCCATCAGAGCTCATAGAGGTACTTTGCTGTTTTTTTGCAGTGAAATTTGTTTGATGTTGTTTTATTAAATACTGATCCCCTCTTAATATATTGTGTGACGGTATTTAAAAAAACATTCTTATGGTACATATTAAATCTGTTCTGCAGTGTTCTGCAATTGCTATTTTTCTTGATACATGTTTGTAAAAAAATTATTATTCTTTCAACCAAATTAGTAAACTAGTCCTGGGCAGGTTTGCTGGGGTAGACAGCATTGGGGGATTAGAAGAAATGTGGGAGTCATAAAAGGAGCCATTATTGAGGCAGTGAAATCATGCATGAGAATACTGCATAGTAGCTTAATTTCACTGGAATTTATATTTTGCTATAGTCACTGACTGAGGTGTGTGAGCGAATATAAGGGGGACATGAAATATATGTAGTTGCCAAAATTTAGTGACACCGAATACCCAATAAATACTTAATGTATCTGTGTCACATCCAGGATCATTAGGAGGCAGGTATAGTGCAGTGGCTTAAGGCTCTGAGCTGCAAACCTGGAGACCTGGGTTTGAATCCCACAGCTCCCACTTGCATACTGTGTGACCCTGAGCAAGTCACTTAACTTCCTTGTGCTCCCAGGTTACACCTGTAAACAAGCTTCCAGCTTAGTGTGTCTCTCCTAGTGAAAAAAAAATCCGCACCACATTGAACCACATTGTCAGTCCACTCCATCTCTACCTCAAACATTTCCTAAGTCAGCCTGATTGCCTTTACTTTTACTTTTACCATGTCTTTTATTTATAAAGTACTGTATTCATTTATCTTTCTGACCTGATCCACTCCACTCGTTCCACGCAACCAGCCATTCCAGTAGAGTTGCACTTGTACTAGTATATTCGTCAACTTGTTCTCTCTCTCTCTCCATTTACTCATCCACACTTGAGAGAATATCCCCAGCAGAGATGACACAACACAAATTTTGTATTCTTTAATATTTATTTAGATGGAATTAAAAAAGAAAAATATTTTGGCAACAACGTGGTTGCTTCCACTCAGGGCAAGCCACGTGGTCTCTCGGCATCACTGGGCGTCATTCAGCGTCCACTCATCACAGACCCTGCGGTTCTCCTGTTGCTATGGTGTCTGAAACTGACAGACAAAATGGGAGTTAAAACAAGATACAGTAAGTAAAGGAACTGATAGGATGTGGCTCTTTTCTTTTTAGGAGGTGATTTAGCAGCAGCAAGCTCATGGCTAATAGCAGCTGCAACACTAGGCTCAATACCGGAGCTTGCAGATAGTTCTTCGGGATTGACATTGCTCAGGTCCACCGGGTACTCCTGTTTCACCCCTCTTTTGCTATTAAGCCAGGTCAAAATAGACATTTTAGTAAGCGCGCAGTATGCACAGATGGTCAGTAGGACAAAAGCAACTGCAATGATTTTGTCCATCTTAAATACTGAAATGATCAGCTGTTTTTTGGAAATCTCAAGCAGTAGCACTAAATCAAAGCAGCTCATATAACTTGATCAGCTGATGGCGTGAAATAAATGCGTCACGAATTGAAGGCACTATACAGTAGTTATCAGGAGAAACAATTATAAGAGACCAATCTGGTTCTCTGAAAAGGTCAGAAAACCAATGAGAACCAAAAAGAAGGCCTTTATAAAGTGCAAAGAAAAACATGAGGAATGGGGTGAATATCAGAAAAAAACTAAAGAGACCCAGATGGCAGACAAGATACCAAAGGCAGACACTGACATGTATACTGAGGAGGTCTTCAAGGGAGAGGAAAAACAGTTTTTTTAGATATATAAGGGGGAAAACAAAAGATGAGAGAAGGGGTGTCCAGGTTAAGGGGGGGCAGGATAATAGAAGAAGATGGGGAGAAAGCAGCCATGTAGAATCACTACTTCTGCTCAGTATTCACTAGGGTGAACAGTGGGTCTTTGCCAGAGAGCATTGTGAAAGCTGCATGCATTTAGTTGTGAAATACCAAATAAAGACTAAAAAATGAAAATAAATAGTAACCTAATAGACAAACAGGCTCAGAGCAAAATTTCATAAGCCATCTACAAAAATGGAGTTATATCCAAACATTCATTTAGACCCACAGGGAACAAAGATCTTAGAGTATAGATCCATTTAGATTCCTTCTGTGAAAGTATATTTAATCTATCTCCACCTCTACTATTTGCTTGCACATGTTCCAAACCCAGAAATTTTAAATTAACTGTGTCTCAACCATGGTAGGATGCAAAATGCACACCAATTGGTTTATCTGGTTCTGATTTCAAAATGGCACAAACATGCTTCTGCAAGCTCTCCTTGAGAGGCCGCTTTGTGTGTCCCACATGCAGCATTGGACAGGTACATCGAACAACATATGCAACATAACATGTTGAGCAAGAAATAAATTCTTTGATCAAAACCACCTTGTTTGAAACTGGATGCATGAAAGAACCCACCTGGATGCAATAATAGCACAGATTGCACCTGCCACTGCGGAAACTACCCATAGGTTTAGGTGACATCCAAGTTGGACGAATGTTCTGGGTTGGTTTAGTGTACAGACTGTGTCAAAGTATCACCAATGTTCTTCCCTTTTCTATAAATTACTCTTGGACTCTTACCAACAGCTTTATACAAAACTGTATCCCCTTGCAAAACTGGCCAAAAATGCGTAACTATATTAGATATTTAATTTCGACCTAAATAGGTTATCACCAACACAAGCCAAGGCTCAAAACCACATAACCTCCCTAAACTTAACCCAGCTCATCAATGAACCCACTCTTCTGAACAATAAAACCCCAAACCACATCTTGATTGACTGGGCCCTCACATCTCACCTGCATCGAATCATTTATACAGGTATTCTACCCGACACTCTATGTGATAATTTTTTGATTTACCTAGTCAGGAAGGTCCACAGGCCAAAATCACCTCCCAAAATAATTTTTAACATGTCCCTATAAAGCCCTGGACATTACTCCTCTCCTCCAAGACTTACAAAACACTGACTGGTCTCCGTTAACCGCAGCACCCCAAGTGGATGCTGCCTTTGCCTATTTTAAAGACAAATTCCTCTCTATTTTGAATCATTATGCCCCTCTAAGATGTACCAGAATATGAAGATATCACATACCATGGATCACTTCAGAACTTCTGGCCTGTCTCCGAGCTCATGACCAGGTGTGGCATAAGCGCAAGGCAATCAAATCACCTAGTGATTTTACATTTAACCGCAAACTCCACAATGCTTGCACAAAAGCGGCAAGGTTAGCCAAAGCGGAATATTTCAGCTCCATGTTCCACACCAACCTAAATTCCCCATCTAAATTTTGGAAAGTTGTTCATGCCCTTCTCTCTTCTCTCCTCTCTCCCCCCATCCTTAAAATTAACAACTCCCTTGTTGCGGAGCAAGCTTTAGTGGCTGAGGAATTCAACTCCTATTTCACATCGTGTGCTTCCGCCCTTTTGACTTCCCTCCCCTGCTCCCTTCCCCCAACCAAAAGTACCAGCTCTTACCCCCCCAATCGACCACTTCCCGTCCTTTATCTTTCTCCTTGGTCTTGCCTGAAGAAGTACCTGCTGCTCTATTGTCCATCAACCCGTCTAAAGGTAGCTCTCCAGATGAACTGGACACTAGGCTCCTCTACCTCTCTGCCCCTGTGATTGCCTGCCCAGTTGCCAAAATTCTGAACCGCTCCTTCTCACTAGCTGAGGTTCCTAGGTCCTGGAATCATACAGTTGTTCTCCCCCTTCCCAGGGTTAGTGTCTCCAAATGTTTAGGGATTTCTAATACTGTGGCAAGAATGGACCCCATTCTTTAGCCAGGGCATATTCAAAATGCAAGAAATTAGTGCTGTATTAGTCTTTGATGTTTGCTGTGAGCGCTCTTCTCAGCACACGCAACATCCCCAAGATGGCTTCCTTTTGAAGTTCATAAGGTATCACAAGTATTGGTAGCATATTTAAATGTGCCTGAAAGTTCTTTTTGATTAGTCTCATTGCTCCAAGCACTAGTGGAACAATTTGTGTGTCCTTATTCCACATCAGTTTGGTTTCTGACTGCATATCCCCCGGGTCGTGCCTGAAAATAGGCAGGATTTGTCTAGTGCACTTACCCGGTCAACAAAAGCTAAATAAATAAATAAATAAATAAATAAATAAATATCTTGATATTTCATGATTTTGTGTCTCTCTGTACGCTGGACACTGTAGTCATTAGGTGTGGCTATTTCAATCAGCAATGCTACCTTTGTTCTCTTTTCTTGTATTACAATATCAGGTTTTCTTGATTCCACTTTCTTGGCTATTGGTATTGAGTGATCCCATGTGATCATTACTTCTTCATTCTCTGTTATTCTTTGTGGTTCATGGTTCCAGTGTCTCAGTACTACCTGTATATTATAGTGTTTGCACAGTTTCCAATGGATCAGTCTTGCTACATTATTGTATCTTTTGGTATACAGGCCTTCTGTCATGAGTACTTCACATCCAGCCACGAGATGGGCAACTGTTTCTAATTCTGTACTACAGAACCTGCACTTGTCTGTTTCACCTGTTTTTTCTATGGATTTTGTGAACCATCTTGTGCGTAGCCCACTATCTTGGGCTGCCATTATCAGTCTCTCATCGTGTGACCTAAATTCATCTGTTTTTAACCACTCATGGGTCAGGGCTTGATCAACCTGTGTTTATTCCAGTAACTCCCTGTATTTTCCACTATAAATATGGGCTTTCCAATTGTTTTTTCTTTTCTGTTGGTCCTTGTCCTTATACTCCTTTTTCTGATTCTTTGCACTTTCTGTTGCTGACCGTTCCTTATCTACTTGTGGATTGACATCAATCTCTGCTACCCTTCTGAAGGCTTCTCCTAATTTGATGAGTGAAGTCATTTTAGGCTTATTTTGTTCATGAGGCAAGACCTTGACTATATTTGGGGCCAAGGATGTCAGTAAGTATGTATGTAGCCCCACTATTGTGGATCTATATGTGTAATCAATCTCATTGAGGCCCATGCCTCCCTCTGACCTTGGGATGTATAATCTTGGCATGAACTGGTTTTTGTATATTAATTGGTGAGCATGAAACATTTTTCTTGCTTTTATATCTAGCTGGTTCAACACTTTCTGTGGCCAGTCTATCACACCAAAGCTGTATGATATCACTGGAAGGGTGAGTTGATTTATAGCTAGCACTTTATTTCGTGTTGTCAAAGCAGGTTTCAGAATTAGCTTCAACCTTCTAAAATATTCCTTGCTTACTTTTACTCTCATTTGTTCATGTTGTGCTGTTGCTCCTTCATCTATTCCCAGGTATTTATACACTCCGTCTTGCTCAAGTTATTTTATGTCACAAACCTCCACCAGATTTATGTTTTCTTTATGTGTTAACTTTCCTGCTACAAATGTTGCTTTGGCACATTTGTCTAGGCCAAACATCATCTGTATGTCATCAGAAAAGGTCTTAACAATTTGTAGTCGTTCTTTAAAATGTTTGTCAGATGAACTATAAAGTTTTAGGTCATCTACAAATAGAAGGTGAGATGTTAGCTGTTGATTGTTTTTGTTTCTGGGGTTCAAGCTATATCCATAGCCCAGGTTGTTGATTAGGCTTCTCAATGGATTGAGGGCAAGGCAAAACAGAAGTGGTGACAGAGAGTCACCTTGAAATATCCCTCGCTGGATGCTTATATTTGGGATGGTGATTTGACCTTTCTCATGATTTAATTGCACTGTGGTTTGCCACATTCTCATTGTTGTTGTGATGAAGTTTATCAATGTGGGATGTATCCTGTAGATCTGTAAACAGTGATCTGGGAGCGTGGGAGGCTGTCAAATGCTTTTTTGTAATCGATCCATGCTATACTAAGTTTTCGACATTTTTCACAGCTCTCTGCTCAGGCTTTGTTCAACAGGAGATGTTCCTTTGTACCATATGATTTTCTTTTATTGCCTTTTTGTTCTATTGCCATGAGTTTATTGCAATCAAAATGATTGTAGACTCTGTCTGCATTGATTCCAGTACATAGTTTATATGTTGTTGGCAAACAGGTTATTGGGCGATAGTTCTTGGGGAGGTTGGCAGGCTCAGATTTAATAAGAAGTGTGGTATTCCCAGTTGTTAACCAAATGGGTGTCAACTCAGGATATGTGTATAAATAGTTTTTTGAGGTGGCTAAATCTTGGTGTAAAGATGTTAGTATTTTTAGCAAGAAGTTGGGTGCTGCATATGGACCTGGGGTTTTCCAGTTGGAGGCCTTCCTTATCTTCACTTCTATCTCCTTAGCTGTTACTTCAGGCCACTCCATATCCCTGGTAGTACCATTTCTTGTGCTGTCTTTTATTTCCTGTATCCACTTTGCTTCCCTATTATGTTTAACTGAGTCTTTATAAATGTTTCACCAGAATTCCTCAATTTCTTTCTTTACTGGTGGTGTTTTTACTTTGGTTGTTTTCTTTCCCAGCTCCCTATAGAATTTCTTCGGTCTTCTCTAAACTATCTGTTTTGCATTTTTTCATTGTTCCTTTCTATGTATCTCCTGAGCTTCTCAGTTTGAGCAGAGATCTTGAGCTTGTTATTCGAGATGGTAAAATTTAGGTGCTGATCTGTTTTAATACAGCGTTTTTCTTTGATTTTGTCCACCTTCCTGATGACTTTCATTGATCTATTACCCTTTCTAAACTCCTCCAGCAGTGATACTTCAGATCTCAGCCCCATAATTGTCCCTTCTATCCACTTTTTCCATGGTGGTGTGTTGAATTTCCCTCTCTTTTTGTTCTTCATTCCTTGCTTTTGTGGCACCGCTTTATTTGTTATTAGTCTCACTGCACAATAATGTATTCTGTTTATTTCAGTGTCATTATATCGATCCCTCTGGATGGTTCCAATTACTTTGCTTATCTGTTTTATGTGTTCCCTAACGGTGTATGTCATGCGTAATTTTTGCAATCTTTCCCTTTGATGCATTTTGATATATTTGTCCATGTTGATTAAGTCCAGCAAGTCTTCTCTCATGTTTTCTTCCTCTTGGTTAGGGTTGTTCCTGTAATTAGCATTTCCTGTTCTTCCGCTCTCTGTATGGGTTGAACTGGAACTGCAGCTGTTTTGTTTGGATATGGCACTTGATGTGCACTTTGCTGAGTGTCTTTAGGAAGTGTGTCATGTTTTATTTCATGTACCAGTATTGGCTGAGCAGTTGTCTGCTGTAATGGCTTACTAGATGATAATGGTGGAGGCTGAGTCTCTACCTCAAATCCTTCTTTCTTTAACTGTTCAAGGGCTTCTTTTTTGATGTGTTGCTTTTCTAGATCACTAAACTGTACACTTTTCATTACATTCCACTTTTGTGTGGTTATTCTTTTCTTTGTGATGTTTGCCATATCTGGATGTCTCTGTCTATATGTCTGTTTGAATATATCTGCAATTTTTGTTGCTGTGCTGGTAACAGCTGCTTACTTTCCGGCATAAATCCTACACCATATCAGATCCATTTTCTTTGCTGTGACCCATGCATCTGCTCTTCCACTCTGAAAACCTCTGGTACCTCTTCCTTCTCTTTTGCTACTTCTTCACCTGCTTCCTTCTGTAGTCTGCCCACGTTAATATCATCTATGTACTTTTTTGTTTTTATTTGTCCTATTAGGGATCTAAAGTTGGCATCTGTCACACTGTTCAGTTTGTCTGTGGTGACTATTCCTCTTTGCTGCAATTTGCTCTGAAGTCTAATGGTATATCCTCTCACTGGAAATTTGGAGTGTGTTGCATAGTAATAACAGTACATAATTTCTAGTTTGTCCTCATAAGTCCACTTAACTGTTTCCAGTCCTCTGGGCCGGCCTGTCAGTCTTTTTAATCTTTGTGGCTTGCTGGCTTCTGCTGCCACTGTGGGACTCTAGTCTCCATGGTCTAACTCTGTGGCGGGGTAGTACTACTGCTCAAGGATGTGGCACTATCACCTCATCCATCCCTTGCCCTAGTGCCTAGGCTAGGGTTGGGCTCTTTTTTATTCTGAGATCTGCGCACCCAGCTTCTAGTTTCATTTTTGCTCTCTTTCCAAACTATATAGTTGTTGTCTATACGGTAATCTCACCTTAGTGAGATTCTGTTAAAACAGGGCCCACTGCATGAAGGTACTCACTGAGACTTGAGTGTGAAATAACTGTGGCTTGTCACTAGTGTCACAGATTGCTCCACCAATGATTAATCACTCTCACTTCATCACTCCATCTGAGACCTAAAGGAATACCTAGAGAACAGTGGGCTTCAGGACAGCACACAGAAGGGGATCATGCCAGGGAGGTTTTGTCAGACCAGATTGATAGTATTATTTGACTGGGTAACTAGGGTAGTTGGCAAGGGGCATACAGCAGACTAACTATACTTTGAGTTTAGCAAGGTCATTTGACTTGGTGCCACATTGAAGGCTGCTGAAGAAGATGGGGATCTGAGTACAGCTATGGAAATAGTAAAGTAAGTATGGAGTTGGCTGGAGGAGCAGCATAGAGTTGTGGTAAATGGGGTCAGATCAGTGGAAAGAGAGGTCAACAGAGGAGTGCCACAAGGATCTGTCCTGGATCCAGTCATCTTCAATACGTTCATCAGTGACATAGCAGATGGAATCTAGGACAGGATGGGTCTATTCACAGATGGTGCTAAACTATGTGGTAGAGTTGACAACATGAAGGGGATAAGGGAATCGCAGAGAGACCTTCAAAGGCTGGAAAAATTATTCAAAGTCTGACAACTGAAATGTGTTGAGACGTGCAAAGTGATGCATTTAGGGAATTAAAACCCCAGAACAGAGTATTGAATGGGAAGCGTTCAGCTGGACACACCTGAGAGGAAAGGGACCTAGGAGTCCTCATCAGTAACTCTCTTAAACCATCCAGCGTAGCAAAGTCTTCAGCAAGGCTAATGGGATGCTGAGTTACACTGGGAAAGAGTTCAACAGTAGGAAGCAGGTAGTACTGTTACCTCTGTAGATCATTGGTAAAGCCACACCAGGAGTACTGTGTTCAGTTTTGGAGGGTATCCTGTGAACAAGGTGACCGAATTGAGTGCCTACAAAAAAAGCAACTCAGTTATGGTGCCTGTGTTCAGGGCTACCTGGCAGGGTAGTGCCAGGATACCTGGGTGGGTGAGGAAGGGTGACAGGAAGCTACATGTGTACACGCGTGCACACGTGCGGGGGAGAGAAAGGGGAGGGAAGGTATGTGAGAGGGGTGTGGTGGGCAACTGCCAAGTTGGTCCGCTAGTGTGGTGGGGAGGGTGGTCAGTTGGGAGGTGCAGGGTGCAGGGTTCTGGTACAGCACGGCAGGTTTTGGTTTTTTTTGCTGGCAAGTGGCTTTTTATTTTCTAAGTATTTCACCACCCCGGCATGCACCCCCCCTGGAGTTGAGAATCCATTAGTAGGGGTGTGTGGGGGGGCACAGCAGCCCCACATTAAAAATATCCCCTAGATCTCAGGATCCCTCTTACTGTTTGCCATGAGTGATGTACACTCGCCCTAATGGCAATCGCAATTCCGTGATTGCCGTTATGATATAGAACCATTCTGGAGTCCCCATCTAAAAAAGGACAGGGACACACTATAGATGGTACAACACAGGGTGACCATGATGATTCATGGCCAGGAAGGCAGATCCTATCAGAATCAACTAAAGGTGCTGAACATGTATTCACTCAAAACCAGATAAGAGAAGGGGGATATGATTAAGACTGTCAGGTTCCTGAAAGGAATGAACTAATGAACTTTCAAAAGCTATTTACCAGAAACAGAGAAGCTAGGACACAGGATCACAAGTGGAGGTTAATGGAGGAAAGGTTTAGCAAGGATGTGATGAAGTATTATTTTACAGAAACAGTGAATAAGCCATGGAATGGTCTTCTGGCAGAGGTGGTAGGTACTAGAACCACAAATGGCTTCAGACACAGCTGGGATAGTACTAAGTATATAATAGTTACTTGGCCTGATGAGGGACGGAGAAACATGGAGAACAAAAGGGGGGGGATACGGTAAGCATAGCTCCACAGATACAGTATGTCCTGGGGTATGATAGGGTAATATGGACAGAATAGATGGACCATTGGTCTTTTTTGACCATCATCATCTATGTTTCTATAGTGGGATGTCTGGAGACAGCAGCAGTAACACCCGAAATGGCAAGTGCACTTATTCTGAGGTGGTGCGTGGTACTGGGAATGTGGCAATGGTGTGTCCTGGTGCGGGTGGTGATGTGGGGGAGGCAGCTTCCCAAAGAAGTGTGACATGGAAGGTGGGAGGAGGAGGAGTAGCTCTCAGCAGTGGTGCAGAAGATGCCAGACACCTCATGTCTCTGGGAAAGGTAATTCACAAGTTATTGGTGCTCACTAAGTTACAGGGCACAGAGGAAGCTGTTGCTCCTTCTGGCACCATAATTTTAGGAGGTGGTGAAAAAGAGAAGGTTTCTGTGGAGCAAGTGGAATATGTGGTGGAGAAGTTTATGAAAATTAAAGTTGTAACATGCACTGAGTGTGTCACTTATGGCATGTATTCAGTACTCAAGTGTATTGGCAATCCAGGGCACAATACACAGTACAGCACCACACCTGCTGTATGGCCAGCTATTTACACTGAATTAGAAGAAGAACCAAGGCCTGTGCCAGCTGTTGACTTGAAGAGGTTGCTTGTGTGTAGGAGCATTGTGAGGAGTGGGAAGGAAAAATGGAACTGATACATGTTGCTTCAGAACTTGAATCAATATAGAATGATGGTGATGTTAAGTATGATCCCCCTGAATTATTAGCAGAGGATAATGAAGAGGAGGAAGATACTGCTGGTCAGAGGAAGAAGCAGAAAAAAGCCAAGAAATTAACTGTTGTACCGGAGAAAGTTGGTGGGAAAAAACTGCCAAAAGAAAGCCAACTACCCAAAAATCAAAAGGGTATTGCTGGGCCCTCTGGCAGATATAGGATCAGGAGTGTGACTCTCTCCTTCACATTCACTGGTGGTGACTATGAAGGAGAGATTCCCACTGCTGATCCTGTACCTGCAAAAAAATCAAAAACTTCTGGTGCTTGGGCAAATTCTGAAATATGCCCACAACTCAAGGCATTGCATTCTAGAAGGCTTGTGAAAAGAGATAAGTCTTTACACATGATTTAAAGCTGCCCACACAGGAAACAGAGTGGACATTCCAGGGCAGAGTGTTCAATCTAGGTCCTGAAAACACAACCCATTGATTACCAGGCAATTTTAACTTGCACCTCAGAATTAATATCAAAAGCTAATTGGTGGAGTGCAGGGCTAAGTATCCAGTGAGTGGCAAGGAGGTCAAGGAGATACTGGAGACCCAATCTGTGCAATGCCTTAAATAAACAGTAATACCTTGAACTCTATCAGCCACCTTACCAGTAACCAGTGCAGGACCCGGAGTACTGGCATTATGTGATCTGATCTACTGGTGCCAGTCACCAAACAGGTCACTGCATTTTGGAGAAGCTGTAGGTGGTGGTTCTGAGTTGCAGAATGGCCTAACTAGAGCTAGTCTAGGTATGCGGTAACAAAAGTATGCAACATTATTCTCAAACCATCTAGGCCGGGGTAACAACGTAACATGGAAACATTCCTCAGATAATAAAAGCTGCCTTGACAAAAGAAGACACCTGAACATTAAGAGTCAACTGACCATCAGAAACAAAACCCTGGTTGTTTAGCATCTGTCTAGCCCCAATCTCAATCCCATTAAAGACAAGTAGGCTGGAGCTGTCCCTCACAGTTGACCAAAGGAAACCTAGACCCACCAGCAACAGCTCTGTTCACCTGGACTGAGCCACATCCAGCTGGCAGCCACCCAATTCCTGACTTTTGTCAAAGCAGCAGTGCATGTTACTGTGAACATTTTAACCTTTACTTGTTTATTCCATTTTAGATTGCCCCATACCACCTGTCATGTATGATACCCTTATCTGGGAATGGAATGAAGCTGTGGGCATAGCAGGCTCAGGTTTAAATACAGTAGAGACATTGTGTTTTATAGCACATACAGCAAACAACAATGCTCTAACAACCCATTTTTTCACATTTTGAGATGGCTTTAGCACTTTTTTTACATTTGAAATTAGAAAAAAAAAGGAACGCTCCTTTTAACATGAATCAGACCAGGCTTTCATCAATATTCTCAGTTTTATATGTACAACTATTGTCCCATAAGGCTAGGGAGCAGTGTCTGCTGTATGATAGTTCATCCTTGTCATAAGAAAAGTGATATTAAATACGGGGTGTTCAAAAATATTAGATAATACTGATAAAAACCTTGACTGAGCCATCTTAAAAGGCAGCTCCTTTTCTTATTTCAGGTGTAAAAAAGTACAAAAGCAGACTCAATATGGAGAAAAAGGGTATTGTACAAGATAGGTGGTAAGGGGCAATCTAAAAGAGAATAAAAAAAAGTATAGGTCAAAATTTACACTATTAACAGGCACTGCCATATTAAACAGTCTTCCAGCTCTGTCACTGGCTTGCCCTAACCAGGCACAAACAAAATAAGTAGTCAAGTATAAATGCTAGTTTGAGATTCCAGAGCTGGTCTGGGTGGGGGAAGAGAAGGGAATTAAATGAGGAAGGGCAGTACAGTGGTCTCAGGGTGGAAGGATATTGGGACACAGGTGGGAAAGGCTGGTCCAGGGGTGCCACGGCAGGTCTGGGTGGGCAGGCAGGGGAGTCATAGATGTGGAAGGCTAGTTTTGTGGACCAAGGGATTATCTGGGTGAAGGAACATGGCGATATACATAGGGACAACCAGTATGGGGTCCCAGGGATAGTCTAAGTGGGCAAAAAAGGGAGATTGTCCTAGAGAAAGCTAGACCTTGGATCCCAACACTGATCCAGATCAAGGGACATGGAGGATGTACAGTGAAGCCCGCCAGGATGAAGCGCAGTGTCACAGTTTCCTACATGACAAAAGGGACTGACTACCATTGAAACTGCATTGTTTACTGTAGTAACTCTGCTGCAGCATGGTACAGAATTGGGTTTAATCCTGACTAGCTTCACATGTAGGTGTGGACGCAGATCCAGTGCTCTCAGGCCTGGTCTGAGTGGGTGAGCAATTGAAATGTAGACATGGAAGGCCATTCCAGTCATCCCAAGGCTGGTCCATTTGAGGATACCATAGAGACATAGGTGAGGCAGGCCATCCCAACAGTCCCATGGCTGATTCAGGGTAGGGGAGAGGGAGAATGTAGATGGGGAAGATTGGTCTGGGTTCCAGTTGCTGGTCCGAGTGGGCAGAGAGGGGGGGGACATGTAGGTAGGGGATGCTAGTCAGAGGTTTTAGGGCTAGTCTGGGTGGAAGAAAATGGGGCCCATAGGTGGGAGGGATAGTTTTTCTGATTTGATGGCCATTTTACTGTTATGTTTTAGGACTGTATGAAATTTGCACTTTAAAAGATATTTCAGGTTCAGTTGAAGGCCTTGTTCATAACAGTTAATTACCATTATTTCAGTTTTCCTTTTTGAAGGCTAATTAGCATTTTTCATGCTTTTTTTGAAGGGCATTTGAGAACAAATTGAGACATTTTTCAATGGATAAAAACTGGTGTTTGAGGTACAAACAAAGTCAATTTGAATTACTTCATAAACATGAAAATAACTGGATCAGTTTTTAAAAAACTGAACAGCACTTGAATTGAATTTGAAGGCATTCTTTTTCTGTATGGGTACTTCCTGAAAAGCTGGCTTATGTGTTTACATAAACTTTCAGACAGGAAAGTGTATAAATCTCCTCTTTAAAGATTTCCTTTACAAACACAACATCAACTTACCTGCGGTATTTTTCAAGCCACTGGGCACAGTTTTTGAATGAACAGGCATTTTCAGTAGAGAGCAAGTGTACGAGATCCCCATGCCCTGTTTCTGCAAACAGTTTGAGCAAAGTGCAATCCACTTCCTCTCGGCAGTTTGCTCCCTGACTTTTAAAGCGTACTTCAGTCAGAAAGTTCACTAGAAAATGTTTGTATTGCAGAATCCTTTGTGAGTCATTCTTCAGGATGTGATGTAAGTCTTTTACTTCCTTTAGTAGAGGATTCAAGGCCATGGAGCTTGTACCACTTAGCTGGAGATCAGGATACAAATTGATAAGGTCTCGAGGATCAAGGTGAGCATTTCTGTTAATTAAAAACAAAAAACTATCAGTAGATAGCAACCATCTACAGGATGTACCATACAGTCAGTTATAAAAACATGCACCAAAATTATAATTTTATTTCAAATTCTCAGCCTCTAGCCATGACAGAATACCCTATAAGTGTTCTACCTAAGTTAGTGCTGCAAGACCACAGTCCACCAGAACTGCACTGTCTGCACTAGATGCCAGTGGCACCCAAGACTGACATCCAGGGTTTAATTTTGACATCTAAAGCCCTTAACAGCTCAGACTCCCTTGCACATCTCTCCTCTTAGGCCATCAGAGGCTGTGAGGGAGGGGGGTGCAGCATCTGTCAGTTCCAAAGACAAAACTGAATCAGCAGGTGACAGCAAGGTTGCAGTTGCAGCTCGCTGACAATAGAACACGGTATTCAGTGGCCTCCCTCCTTTATGAGTTTTAAAAAGGAAATTTTTTTTCTGTATTTAAGGGTTTTAACTTAAGTGTATTGGTTTTTAGGATTAACTAATTTTATATGTTACGGCATGCTATATTTTGAGTTGTTGAGATCAAGAATCATGGTATGCTCACTTCTTGTGCACACTTTTCCTTTTTCTTGTTTGTATTTGAGAAACTATGTCAGAATGGCAATAAAGTTGTCCAAATACTTTATAAGGTGCATTATTAGCTATAATAGTCTGTGGGCTCAAATGGAAAACCCCGCCTAAATTTGAAATTTGTAGCACCCCCCCCACAGAAAAAGTTTAACACTTTTTTATGAAGGGATAAACCCCCAAGAGTGATTTTAGGGGGATGTAGTATTAAGGAGTGGTAACTTTGAGAAATATGGATGCTTTTCTAAATCATGTCAAATTGCCTTCACAAATGTCTTGAAAAAGTCAAAATAATGACTCTCCTTTAACATGTGTATAATTTTACAATGTTTTCATCCTATATTGATTTAATTATGGCAAATTTACTTTAAATATGTTCTCTGCTTGTTGTTTTGTCTATATGTGTAATTTGTGAACCACTTACACTATATAATTGATAAAAAATAGCTTATTTCAACATCATGTTTTACAGCTATAAAACATGGACAGTGGGTGTTTTCTTTCTATAATTTTACAAGATGAATAATGTACTACTGAATATATTTCTAATAGTATTTCTATTTTTTTTCAGGTAATAACAACAACTGAGAGGCAACAACATGGCTGAAGACCCTGCTTAGACTTTGACCCTTATCATCAAAAAAAAACCTGCCTGACTAGTGACTGGCCCAAGTGTATCATCTGCCAAATAACAACACAGGAACACCTGAGGACTGCAACTCCTGGAGGACTAAAAATATTTTATAATGCATGCCTTGTTAGAAAAGACCATGTTTTTCAGCAATTGCAGCCATTAGACATTTACACATTATTAGCTTAGACTGCAGTGCATTATCATGCACAATGGCATCAGTTATACACCAGCAAAACAAACCTGAAGCATTTTGAAGATCCAGGAAGAAGCTTAAGGTCTGGCTGTTCTGCTGATACTGGTCAGTGTTCAAGCTCACAGAGTAGGCGATCGACTTGCCAGCCTATTAACTGAAATATGTGTATAATATGCCAGAAGGAGTATCACAAAAAACATGAAAATCTACCACAGATTGTAACCTTCAGAGGGCAAGAAAATCTGCTTGATGTGGCTGAAGTCAGAGAAGATGACACAGTCTTAAAGTGAATAGCTGGAATGGACTTAATTGCATTTGAAGTAAAGTACCACAAAGACTGCAATAGTACTTTCACCAGCAAAAGAAACATACAGACAACATTTTCACTATCCAGTGACAGGGAAGATGAGTCTGTGTGTAAAGCATGTTTCAGTGAACTGATTTCTGAAATTGAGAATGACCTTGTTATCAGCAGAAAAGCCTTGTCCATGTCTTACCTGTAACAGAGATACCAGGATATTCTGAAAGGCAAAGTTCCTAGCAGTGAAAGTTACTGAAGTGAGAAGTTAAAGAAGAAACTAACAAACTCTTTTGGTAACCAGATCATTTTTCAAATGCAGCATAACCAAGTAAACCAGAGCTTGTGTATAGCAGTGCTGTGTCTTTGAAAGATGTCATAAACATAGCTTCTCAATTGCATTTAAAGCAACAGTATGAAGAGGAAAACCCTCTTCCTACTTCTGAAAATAAAGATAAATATTCAACCGCATCTATGTTGTTTCATGCAGCACAGGTCCTCTGTAGTGAACTCAAAATGTGTGAGGGACTGGATATCAATCCCATATATAATTCCACTACCAGTTCAGAACAAGCATTAGACATGATTCCTGTCAATGTGTATAGGTTCCTGAAATGGGTATTCCAAGGGCATGTTGGTGATGAACCCTATTGAAGATGGCAATCCTTTAGTAATAGCCACTAACAAGACCCTCCATAGACAGATATCATCAGTTGGTCAGGACTTCATTCATATAGTATTCAGAGGTGCAAAGTGTACCCTTAAACATATTGGGCTTGCAATGTCCATATGCCACATCACAGGCTCTAAACAGGTAGTAACAATGGTGCACAAGCTAGCACACTGTGTCAGTTATGAAGCCCTAGAGAGAACTGATACAGCTACTGCAATGGATCAGTATGAAAAAGCTGCCAGGGACAATATCATAATTCCATCAAACATACAGCATGGAGAGTTCATTCAGTTTGCTGCTGACAATAACGATATACAGTAAATGAGGAAACATTAGATGGAAAACACACAACCCATGCCACAACTATGGTAGTATTCCAGCGTCAGACTCCCACAATTTCGGAAGGCAGCTTTGGCACAGTGGCAGCTCAGGTGCAAACAAAGAAAACAGCACCATGAACATGATCACTTGAAACTCCTGCAATGTTCCAAGCAATTCTGGAGTTCAATCCTCATAGCAGACACACTACACCAAATCTTGTGGGAAAAGTAACTGGTATACTGATGCTGAGGCTTGTCAACAAGCTGCCAATCTTGTTCTGCAATGACTAATTCTAAGATGCTGCCCAACCAATCTATCGAGGTTGAGTTTGAAAAGGTGAATGCTCAGCAAGTACCAGGATGAACAGCTTCCAATGTAATTATTTAATCTACCATACCAACAGTAACATCTATTGGGTACTGTCCAATGCTGCCAGTAATCACGTACTGAATGGAGTACAGTTTTTGCTGTAACGAAGAACATCTACAAGATGTCTAGGACACTTGACCAAGATTACAGTGTCTTGACATTTGATGAGGCTATATATTGTAAGGCTAAAGAGATTCAGTGGAGGTGCCCAGAGAAATTTCAGGAAACAGTCTTGAGAATGGGTATTTTCCCCATTGCATAGACATTTGTGGCTGTAATTGGAATGAAGTATGAAGAGAATGGGCTGGAAGACATTCTCATAGAATCACAGGTGTATCATAGAAACACTCAAGCAATCTACTTAAAGGCAAATCATACAACCCTGGAGTGAGGGCCCACAAGCTTGTAATGGAGGCTCTGTCCAGACTGAGGTGGCAGGCATTTTGAAACTGAGTACAAAACAATGAGATTGACTGTGATGTAGACCTCATCAACACCAAGCTCCAGGAATGCCAAAATGTGCTATCAAACAGTGATGCAAGAAGCCTAACAGCAACACTTCCCAGCTTGGTGATGCTCTCAAGAATGTACAGGATGCATTGCACAGATTCCACAATTTTGGAAAAGCAACTTCCCAAAAATTTGCATTCTGGGATGATTACATCAAAATGGTTAACATCCTAATGCAGTTTATTATCACAGAATGTGAAAGCAGCAACTGGAACCTGCATCTTGCGGTGGTTGTAGAGATGCTACAATTATTGTTTGCCTTTGACCACATCAACTGTTCCTGCTGGGTATCTGTGTACATCAGTGACATGAAGCTTCTGCCAGATTGTGCCACCGAAGTTCATGGGCAGTTTGTGCAAGGAAATCATGCTGTAGCTTGGTCTATAAATAAATTCAGCAAAGTCTGGACAGACATGACACTTGAACAAACAATAAATTGTGATAGTAAAATAAAAGGGGGTATGGTGGGTTTCACTTTGAAATGGAAGCCTTGGTTAGATGGTTCATCACTGCTCATGAGCGCTCAGCTATCACAGCTTCCATGAAGGTAATGTGTGATATTGTAGAGTCAGATGTTTCACAAGGACAATACAAGGAGGCTGCACCACATCGCATGCAACGAGATGAAGGAGATGTAAATAAGATTGTTAACACAATCTCCAGCTCCATGACAAACCCATTTGATTTGAATGCTGACTTGATAGCACTCACCAACATTTCAGCTGGCGTTGTTGCACCTGCAGAGGTTGCCACTAAGCTTTTTACTGTGAATGATACAGGAATCAAAGCAATGAAACAGTTTGTGGAAGACAAACTAAATTCAGATACCGCTGGATTCTTTGAACCACTGTACAAGCTCAACATCAAGTCATTTGCATCTCTAAGCAAGAAGATCAAATCAAAAGTTAGTAGTGGTAAGACAATGACTATCAATGCAGACAGGGAGTTGTTTAGCCATCTTGTAGTAGCTGCACAAACAAGAGAGATTGAGTTGAAGGAAGTGTTCACACATGAGCTTTCCACAGTTCCATATGCTATAGCACACTCTGATGGTACCCTGAACAAAACTGCAAAAAGTAAGCTATTGCCTGAATTAGAAAAAGAAGCAGACTCAATACATCAACTGCCAGCATCCAACATGCCCACAGCTTGGATAGTGGATGGCATGGCTGTTATACAAATGGTTGAGCAAGGAGGTGCAACTAACTTTGGAAAACTTGCTGAATTGGTCTTCAGAATGGTACACCAGCCGTTACAGAGTTATGAGAGCTGCAAAAGAGTAGCTATCATCTTTGATCGATATGATGTCAAAGATTCAATTAAAGCTTTTGAGTGTGCACTAAGTCAATCCTCATAAAGCAATGAAGTCAAAATCCATGGTCCCAAGACACCCATCCCAACACAGTGGAGTAAGTACACTAGAAATCCCAAAAGTAAAGAACATCTGGTAAAATTCCTATCAGAATCATGGTGTGATATGGCAGAAACTTTACTTGGCCCAGATCAGAAAATGGTTATTGCAGGTGGATTCAAGGATGTCCTCATTGCTTGCATGATCACTTCAGATGGAGTTGTAGACCAAGAAGATCTATTCTCATTGAGTGAAGAAGTAGATACTCAGCTTTTACTTCATATTGCACATGCTTCACAAGAATAATCTAGTGTAGTGGTGTGGTCTCCAGATACTGACATTGCAGTTCTTTGTGTACATTCCATTCACGAGTTGGAAGCAACTCAGGAGCTTTGGTTTTGTACTGATGCGAAGGATAAAGTCAGGTTTATACCAACCCACACCACAGCAGCTGAACTTGGCCAGTAACTATGTAGAATATTGCCAGCAGTACACACACTGACTTGGCATGATTCAACCGGCAGTCTTGCAAAGGATGGCAAACTAAAGCCATGAAAGCTTGTCAGGAAGAATCCACACACATTTAGAAACATTACCAAGTTTGGTACTACGGTGGATATACCTCCTGCTTAGTTAAAATCAGTAGAACTTCTTATAATCCTTCTCTATGATCCAATTGCTAACTCAGCAGATGCACCGTAAATGGTGCGTGACATAAACTTTTCTGTCACAAACAGGTCCGGAACGGAGCCCTGCCCCCAACATTTGATAGTCTAATGCAAGGTACCAAGCACACAAATTACCAGACCCTTATCTGGAATCATTCCCTTGAGGCTCAGCCTGACATCCCATTCCCAATTGGAAATGGTTGGCATTATGACAAGGATGGACACAGTTCTCCAACACTAATGATACAGACACCTACCCCTGAGCACTCCTGGAACTCATTACATGTAGGAGTAAAAAAGTCAAATGTGAGTGCAACCGCAGTTGTTCCAGGCAGAGCATGGCACAAACACAGGCTTGCTTGTGTACTGGTGGTGAGGACTGCTATAATCCTCATAAAATTGCCAGTGTGGATCCAGATGAGTCTGATACTACAGATGATTTAGACTTAGACATGTAACTTATGACAAATATATTGAAAAAGGCTAGACACACATATATACTGTCATAGTGCCCATCACTGAGAGGGAATCCATTGGATATTAATGTTTTGCTAACACCATGGTGTGCAATAGTATACCTAGATTCTATTATGATGAATACGGTGTTTAAAATTTTGTGGCAATGAATAATCTGTGCATTTATCAATACAAAATACAAGGCCAACATTCTTTAAGTAATGAGCCTTGTTAATAACCTGTGTCAAAGAAACTTTTTGTATGACAAAAATGTGTTTTGGACTTTTAAATAAATTGTTTAAATCACATTTTATTGGTCATTTTTACTTTCAAACTTGTCTTGACAACTTTAGCACATTTTTGTGGCCTTCTCATTTGCTCATAATGTTGTTTTGACATGAGTACAAAACTCTTGCATTGGCATACCTTGCTACCACTTTACAAGACAACATCCAGCCTCGACAAGTACCTAAGGGTACTTCTATCGAAATAACATAGTAGTTGCTTTCCGTATGGGGGGGTGCTACGTCACCAAAACTTTCAGGCCTGAGCCCCCAGACTATAGTAGAGACTGGACAGGCTGAGTATGGTATTCAAACTCAACTCCTTTACACAGTGCAAATTGGACCGCCAAACATTATGAACTTAAACTGCAAGACAAATGGTAAAAGTCCTTCTCTCAAAATCAGAAGCTTATTACTGCTCATGATGGACAGTGGACAATATGCCAATAATTATTGTTATCATCTTCTGGCCTTGTTAATTTCTCTTGCAATAAATTTGAGAACATACTCAGGTTATCAAATCCATTACATTTGTATACTCTGTATTATGTGTAACCCCCTGTCAGGTTTATATTCCTTTAAGATGGCTAGGACATTTATTTTATGACATCCTCTATGCCTTGGAGGACTGAGTCAGCTGATCTTACTGGTGCTCCAGGTCTGGGAGGAGCCAGCCCTGGGTTATAAGAGAGAGAAGGTTTCCACAAGAGCTGCCTGGGGACCATCCAGGAGTTTTTCCACCATGGGAACACAGGACTAGAAAAACACCTAGCTTGTGGCAGCAGCCGTGGACTAAGGGACCTCCCAGTGGGGAGGGAGCCCCTTACACAGAAGGGGACAATGCACTAGCAAGATGGAGTGGAGGTTGCCTTGGGAGCCAGTTCAGGGTAAAGCTGCCAACAGAGAATATGGAGGCAGGGGCATTCATCTGTATCTTGTCTGTGACCAGTTGGGACATTGGCTGGATGCCGCACTCTAGTCGAGGGGGTGGGGCCACCAGAGTTTGTGGTCGAGGCTGCCAGGCACAGACTCTGAGTATGTACTTTGGGGGGGGGCTGTTAAAATGCACTGATTAAACTCCAGTGGAAGTCTAATAGGAAAATACCCAGTGTAAATGGGTGTCAGGACAAAGTTGAGCAGGGAAGCCAGTGGAAGTCCAGTAGGAAAGGACTCAGTTTAAAAGTGCTTCAGCGCGAAGCCGAACAAGGAATCAAGTGAAAGTTTAGCGGGGAGAGAACCCATTGTGAAAGTGCTTCATCTTGAAGCTGAATAGGGAGCTAAGGAGACCCCACAGGGATACAGAAGTAGGGATTAACCATGCAGTGGCCCAAATCATGAACTGTGCCAGCTGGTATTAGCCTCCTAGGAATGTCAGAGCTCATAAAATAAAGAATCTTGTGTTTGAAGTTCTTCCTTGTTTGGATATCATGTCTGTTATATCTCCAAGTACTTAACCAGTCTGATCCCACAGCCTTGCCAGCTCTGCATGTGCCAGCGGATGCCCCAAGGTAAGCCGCAGCTTGGGAGGTCAGGTATGTTCTGGACTTGCTATTCTTGCTGTATGTCAAGATACCTCCCTGGCAAGCATAACACATGTGATGCCCCTAGACATACTGGAAGGGGGCTCTTACATATGTATATGACAAGTTACAGTTGAATAAAGCTAATTTTAAAAAACAAATCATGGTAGCGACTCCAGCTAAGATGGAAAAAGGTGCTGGAGGCACATTCTCAGTGACTATTGATACTGGATAGAACTCGTAAAATCTACGGTATGGCCAGTACTCTTAGAAACATAGAAAAAAAGATGGCAGATGGAGATCAAGGATCCATCTAGTCTGCTCATGTGTTTCTTGGACCTTCTCAGATCCCAGGACCTAACCCCCTTCTGCTTAATGCCTCCTACTGCTCCTGTTGCATTTGATCACATTTTAGCCTTGTCCCACCCCAGCTTAAATGTTGTCACAGAGTTTGCTTCCACTACCTCAGCTGACAGTTTATTCCATGGCTCTATGACTCTTTCTGTAGAATAGTGTTTCCTAAGCTCCTTCTTGAAGCTCTCCCCCTCCAAGTTCCACTTGTGCCCTCTAGTGTTAGAGTCAGAGACTCTGTTGAACAGGTCCAAAGATGGCACCTTATTTATTCCTCTCAGGAACTTGTATGTTTCAATCATATCTCCCCTCTCCCCCCTTTCTTCCAGTGAGAACATATTTAATGTTCCAGACACTCCTTGTACGAGTTCCCTTGAAGGCCCTGGATCATTTAATCACTCTTCTCTGAACAGCCTCAAACCTGTTTATATCCTTTTTCAGATGTGGACTCCAAAACTGGACACACTAGTCCAGATGGGGCCTTACCAGGGACCTGTAGAGTGGCAGTATTACCTCCTTCCTCCTGCTGTTGAATCCCCTCCCTATGCACCCCAGCATTTTATCTAGGCCCTCAAGCTTTACTTCTAGGCCGCATTACTCTTGTATTGTTTCAGTATGGTTCTTGTCATTCTAACATCTGATAATAAACAATAGTTCCTATGTCGTAAGTGATCTATTTTCATAGTATAATACAGGACAGGACTTGTTGGGAAATCTAGGGTGCTAACAACCATACAGAATGTAACAAACCCAGTCCCTTTCAATATTAGTAGTATTTTAGTTAATATTTTTTTTTACAAGGGTGCTAGCATGTGGTCAAGCAGTAATACTGTATTAGAATTCAACACTCCTCTGCAAGTCGCTGCTGCCTCCAAAAGGTCAACAAACCATCTAAAATATACTTTCTGTTTGTTTTTCCCTGAATTTGAATAGGGGTCTTTGATTTCCAGATTTCAGACTGAGTGTGAGCAATCTTTGCTAACAACATCAAGGTATCTCTCAATGAGCCAATCCCGCTCTATTTTAAATTTCATACTGCTATAGTAGGCAACAGTAAGGCTGCTTTTTCTGTTTCTAATGCCAAAAAAACTAGCTAAGCTAAATTTGATGTTAACTTTATACAGCTCAGCTCATGATGTGTCACTATTTGCCAATTAAGAATCATGTTAAATGGCAAGGTCCCCCCTCCCCAATTAAAATAAAAATCTAGGGTATTGCCACAAAAAAATGTAGGCCCTCAGCTTTACCCTTTTAGCATTTCTGTACAGATTTAGTAAGTCTTGCATCAGATACTAAAAATCATTCATGTACAGTGGTAATTATACAGAAGTTACACAGAAACGTGGAATTTGATGGCAGATAAGGACCGCTCGGCCCACTTAGTCTACCCATTTTCCCTACCTCCTGTAATACTGCAGACCCTACTTGATCTCTGACTTTTACCCTTCCTTTCCTACCTGCTAAGGTTCTCTTGTGCCAATCCCATGCATTCTTGAATTCCATCACAGTTTTTGCCACTACGACCACCATCTCTGGGAGGCTTTCCATACATCCACCACCGTTTCTGTGAAAAATGATTTTCTCATGTTTCCCCTGAGTCTGCTCCCCTTCCAGGTTCATAGCATGACCCCTTGCTACCCTCTTGTACCTTATTTCTGCCTGTGATGCTTTTGAAAGTCTCAATCATATCCCTCCTCTCCCTCCTTTCCTCCAGGGTGTACATATTAATGTCCTTTAGTCTCTTCTCTTAGGGTTTCTTGTGCAGAACCTGCACCATTTTGGTTGCCGTCTTCGGGACAACCTCTGCTCTGTCTATGTCCTTCTGGAGATGCGGTCTCCAGAACTGGACACAGTACTCTAGATGAGATCTCACCAATGATTTGTACAGCGGTAACACCAACTTCTACTTTCTGCTGGTGATACCCCTCCCTGTGCACCCTAGTATCCCACTGGTTCACCTCACTGCCATGTCATAGTTTGGCCACCTTTAGGTCATCAGACATTATTAGCACCAGGTGTCCTTCCTGTTTGGTGGTCGCCAGTACCAGTCCCCCATCTTGTACTACACCCCTGGGTTTCTGTGCCCCAAGTGCATGATTTTGCACTTCTTTGCATTGAAATTTAGTTTCCATGTTGTTGACCACTTCTCAAGCTTTCTTAGATCCCTCTTCATTTTTCCATCCCCCCCCTCCCGGAGTGACTACCCTGTTGCAGATCTTTGTTTTATCTACAAAAAGGCACACCTTCCATTCTAACCCCTCTGTAATGTCACTAATAAAGACATTAAGGAGGATTGGTCCCAGTACTGATCCTTGCAACACCCTGCTGGCCCCATTCCCTTCATCAGAATGAACTCTGTTTACCACCACCCTCTGTCACCTATCCCCCAACCAATTTCTTACCCAGCTTACCACTTTAGGACCCACTCCAAGGCTTATGGTTTACAAGTCTCCTGTGTGGAACAGTGTCAATGGCCTTACTGAAATCTAGGAAGGCCATGTCCTCTGCTCCATCCTGATCTAACTCCCTGGTCACCCAGTCAAAGAAATCTATCAAATTTGTTTGACATGACCTCCCCCCAATGAATCCATGTTGCCTCAGATCCTGTAAGCTGCTTGATTCTAGATATTCTATAGTCCTTTCCTTCAGTAGGGATTCCATTAACTTCCTCACCACTGAAGTCAAGCTGACTGGCCAGTAGTTGCCAGTTTCCTCCCTGCTACCACGTTTGTGAAATGGGACTACATCTGCCCTCCTCCAGTCCTCTAGAACCACTCCTGTCTCCAGTGACTCATTGAACAGCACTGTCAGTGGTACAGCCAGCACCTCTCTAAGCTCCTTCAGTATCCTTGGATTTACCCCATCTGGCCCCATTGCCTTGTCCACTTTCAGATTTATGAGCTCCTTCATGACTCTCTCCTCTGTAAATGGACCAGTGTCCACCTCCCTTCCTTCGATGCTCCTATCACTTAACTGTGGTCCCCCACCATCCCTTCCTTTGTGAATATTGAACAAAAACATTTGTTCAGGACATCTGCTTTTTCCTGGTCTCCATCCACACACATGCCCCATTCCCTCCTCAGCCTTACAATCCCTCCCCTGGTCTTTCTCTTTTCACTTACATACCAGAAAAATGTCTTGTCCCCTTTCTTCACAGCCTGGGCTGTTTTCTCCTCTGTTTGCGACTTTGTGCTCCTTTCTGCTTTCTCTGCCTCCCTCTGTTTCTCTTGATTCACTTCCCTATCCTCCTCCCTCTGTGTCTCCTTATACTTCCTGAATGCTAATGTTTTACCCTAACCTGCTCAGCCACTTCTTTTGAGAAACACAGTGGTCTCTTTTTCCTCTTGCTTTGCTAACTTGCCTAATGCAGAAGTGTGTTGCCTTTACTATGGCCCCTTTTAGTTTTGCCCACTGTCCCTTTACTACACCCAAGTCCTCACCCCCTTGGCCAGGGCATCCCTGAGGCATTCCCCCATCTTTGTAAAGTCAGCCCTCCTTAAGGCCAGGACCCTTGCCCTTTGTGTTATTTAACTCTGCCATAGTATTTATATTGAACCACACTGTACGGTGATCACTGGTCCCCAGGTGGTCACCCGCTGTGAAATCTGCAACACTGTTCCCGTTCGTTGGTGAACACAAGGTCCAATATTGCTCCCTCATGAGTGGACTCTCTTACTAGAAGCCTGAGGAACACCCCCTGCAGGGAGTCTAGGATGTCCCTACTCCTAGCTGAAGCTGCAGCTGGGATGTTCCAGTCTACATCTGGCAGACTGAAGTCCCCAACTAAAAACAGCCCCCCTTTAGTCACCATCTTTTGGATGGCTTCCACCAGAACTGTGTCCATCTCCTCTCCTTGTGCTGGAGGTCTGTAGATCATGCCATTTGATCAGTACTGTGGTACACTGCTCAATGTTTGCACAGGCAAACCATGGTGCAGTAGGTACAGCGTTAGCACTTGAATAACATGTATTTGAATGTGCAAACAGTGCAGCTGGCCTGCACAGACACTGTGGTATATCGCAATACCATTCATCTTCTGTATACCTACCACCATACTGTACTGTTCATGTTCTACTTGTAGACAACAATACATAAGATATCACACATTTATATGAAAGAACATTTCATCTAACTTGACTCTTTTCCTCTTTTAGATATCACTTATATGGCCGAGCTTGTTCTAACTTGGCTATATTTGCACAATTGTAAATGTTTTTGATCAAATAGTTTCTGATCAAAACCTTACCATAGCTATTTGTAAGTTAATTCATCAATCAATTTGTAGTTAATACTTTACCATATCTATTGGTATTTCAGTGCCATTTATTGTGTGTACAGTGTTTTGGGTGACTTGCTCAGAAGAGAGCTATATACTCTACACAGACGTGCCTATCTCAAACATTTTTAGTAAGTTTTAATGTTGGGGTGAGAAGAAACTGAAAATAATATAGGAAGGACAGGAATTTGGTTTTATATAGTATCTTTCATACAGTATCCCAAAATACATTGCAAACCATTGACAGATGCATCAGCCGTCAGGCAAGCACATAGAGGCAAAGTGAAATTGAGAAATGTTAAGGATGACTCAGAAAGCTGAAGAGCAGAAATAGAGAGTGTGTTCTGTAAACTTGCTCAAGGCCACAAATGAGTAATTGGCAGTGGTGGGATTAAAACCTGATGCTCTAGGCTCAAAATTCTGTGCTCTAACCAGTAGGCTATGTTGCCTTTGTATACAAAAAACAGTCCACAGAGAGTTTACAAAAAACAATTACTCTGCATAAAACCGTCAGTAAATTACAGTAATGCACATTGTTTGGCCCCTCCCTCCTGAAAGTGAACATCGTATGCTGTCATTCAGCTTTCCACTGACTAAAAAAAGAGATGACATGCTACAAGGGCAGCTGGACTGGTTGGGCCTTACTACTACTGCTACCTTAGATGGCTCATGGATTGGATGGGGGTGGGGACACACAAAATAAATGCATTTCTGGGGATTGGGGGGCATGCTGTGGTGGTGATAAAACTAATGATGTTGGCTCCTGACAAAGTGCCAGGATCATGAAATATGGAAATATGGGTTTTTGTTTATGATGTCGTGGAAGGATGAGGAAGGGGGAGTCGGAGTGGAAAGAGATGGCCACAGGACCTGCCCAGAACACCTGGGAGGGAATCAACATTTTTATTTTAGTTTTTTTAAACCTTTTTGGTTCCCCAAATACACCATAACTGAGAAAAATAATCAGTGCTCAGATCCTAGTACTAAAGAATACCCTTTTATTTGTGGGATTATGGAATGAATATTTGTTATCTACACACTACTAATACATATAACTTAGGACTTGGAAAAATTGTATTTTGCAAGTGGAACTGTGTGAAATTACAGATTCTGGAGCACATTTTCAAAAGGGATGTGCGGTGCATCCCTAAATGCACATGCACATCCCCAACTTGCGAGGGCCATCGGGGGCATGGCAATATTCAGAAGCCCCCGATGCACCCCGATGACCAAAGTGTGCCATGGTGCAGAATATTGTGATGCAGGCATGCAAATGAGGGGTCTCTCATGCATATGCCCCAAATCGCAATATTCATCTGCATCGTGGTGAAGACATCACTGGATGCACCGGCACAAAGTTAGGTTTGCAAAATCCAGCCCTAACTTTGTGCTGCACTGGGAGGTGACCTGCGCAATGGCCAGGACAGCTCACATGACTCCCCTCGGCTCCAATCTGTGCAGCAGTCACAGTATCATAAAAGCAGACTTTCCATAGTATAGTGGACCCCCATACCTGTCCCTGATCCCCATTACAATAAAGAATATCATCCCCAATTCCCACTTTCCCATAGTGTAGCATCCACCACTGCCAGACCCAATCCCTGATCTGTTAAATAATAGCATCCCTGATCCCCACTTTCCATAATGTAGTGTCCACCCTCCCAGCACTGATCCCCAATCTGTTCAATAATAGCATCCCCGATCCCCACCTTTCCATAGTGTAGTGTACCCCCCCAGTGCCCAATCCCTGTACAATAACATCATCCCCAGCACATTCTGTAATGTAGTGTTCCCCCTCCCTGCAGCCCTGAACATTGCCACACACCTGACTCCCCGCAGCCCCGGCAACCATACTGTAGATCCCCTGCACTGACTGCTGGTGCAATGGATGGCCCTGATCCCCTGTCCCTGGTGGCTAGAGCCCTTCCACACCAGTAGACAGTAACAAATCCCACATTCCCACCCCACCTGGACCACTGTGGCAACTACCACTGCCGGCAACTAGCACAGCCCGCACCTCCCTGGCTCGGCCAGCCACTGACTGATCTGGACCGTATGTGTACAGTATGTAGTATATGCTCATTGCAGCCAATGAGCACATATTGCGTACTGTATGTGTACGGTCCAGATCAGTCAGCGGCTGGCTGTGGCAGGGATTAGTGGGCTGTGCTAGTCACCTGCAATGGTCCAGGTTGGGTGGGGGTGCAGAGAATTGTTACTGTCTACTGGGGTGGTGATAGGGCACTAGCCACCAGGGACAGAGAATTGGGGCATCTGTTGCACTGATGATTGGTGTGTGGGGGATTCATAGTACAGTTACCAAAGCTGGGGGGGTTGGGGTGTAGGGCAATGCTCAGGGCTGTGGGAAGGGGGACACTATATTACCGAATGTGCTGGGGATGATGTTATTGTTTAGGGATCAGGCAGCAGGTGGGAGGACACTACACTATGGAAAAATGGAGATCAGGGATGCTATGATTTAACAGATCGGGGATCGGGCATGCTACGGAAACATGGGGATCGGCGATGCTGTTAGTTATCATTACAGGTAGTGGGGTTGGGGGGGTCCACTACACTATGGAAACTGTGTTTCTGTTGTACTGTGATAACGTCAGAGATCGGTGCTGGAAGGGGGCTGGCCCGGTGCATTCCACAGAGTGCAGCCATGCTAATGAGCCCATAATGGACATGCATGAGGCCTCTTTGCACCATGCATACCCAATAAGTTCATTAGCATATTTCTGCTGAATATTGCCCTTGGGGGAACAGCACAACCAGGTATGCACCACACATTCCCCCATTGGTAGTGTTCGGCCCCGAGCACTGGATGCGCTGCACCCAACTTGGTGGCTGCCTGCTTTGTGCCACACATTCAGGGTCTGATATTAAAATAGAATGCATGATCTGTTCTGATCATGCATTCTGTTTGAATATGGCATCAGTGCCAGCCAGCACATCTGTTTTGAGTGATGCACTGTTCCGCGCACACATCCAGCCAGCACTGAATATGTCCGCCTCTACTTCCATGAAAATTTTTGAAAATTTCCCAAAATGCTTGTGAATTTTTGCTAAAATGTAAATGGAAGTGTTTTTTTGTTTAATTTGAAAACTACAAAACAGAAAGTTGCCACATTTGGTAATGTCCAATGCCACCATACAAACAGTACACTTGCCATGTTTCAAACCCTTATCTCAAAAGGGAGTTCAAATTAAAAGCAGACAAATATGTCATTAATTTTCGCACAATTTAGCATTTAAGTAAACTGCATTATAATGATCCCCTGTAACTTTGGAACAACTAAATCGAATGTCACATTTGGAAGGTAATGTGTTCCTACCACAAAGGGTGTGCATGTCAATAATCAGCTCCCTAGCTCTAAAGGCTTCCGAACTATATGCAGAAAACTTTTCTTAGGATGTTACAAAAAATTGTAACTGAATAAACTGCAAGACTTTAACCCCTGTAAATTCAAAACTCAATAACAAAACATCACTACATTTAGCAGATGCATACTCCCAGAAGAAGAGGTCATATGTGCTAACTTTAACATTTTGTTTAAAGGATGGCTGAGTTTCAAATAGTAAAAGTTGCAGATTAACAGAAGAACTTACAATAAAATGGGATTCTGCAAGTTTTTGCAAAAATCATGGGATTGGGTCAAAATTTTGCAAAATCTGTATCAATAATTTTCCCCAACAATACACCTGACCTGCAATGGAGGCAGAAGGAAAAGGTTGTGGAGTGATAAGTAGGTAGAAGTCATTAGTGAGTCCATATTTAGGACAGTGGATGAGGTGGAGGGAATTATAGAACCTTGATGGTAGTGCAGGAGAGGTGATTTGTCTGGCACTGGGTCACAATACCACCGGCCAGGACAGTGCAGTCAACAACCGCACAACAGAAACAGTGCCACTTTTTGGGGGGAGGGCTCCACCCCACACCCCCAATGCTAAAGTATCCTAACTCCAGGGGGGGCAGATCACAGGGAAAGAGAAAATTTGTGGATCCATGGAATAGTGTTTCCATGGACCCATGTAAAAAAAACAGAAGTCCCATGCCACAAAAATCCAGGGAGACCAGGACTAGAACCCTGGTCTCCACTACCACCCAGCCAAGCTGCTCCTTGCCTCATCCCTCCACACTATGAGAGCAGCTCAACTGACCAATGCAATTCTTCCCTCCTTGTACTCTGCTAGGACCATGGACAGTGACCAGAGGAGTGCTTCCTGAAATGCGCTGTGAATTTCCCATCGCTGTTTGTGGTAGCGGTATACTGACTTGCGCTATGATGAGTGGTGCTATTATTGTAGCACTATTGTAACTAGGTACCAGTTTGTCTGCCTGTAGCACCAATCAAATGATTGCTATCCAGGGACTAGCAGCACAGCTGGTGGGAGAAGTGCCTGTCATTGTCCACATTGACACGAATGTTTCTGACTACTGGAAAGCAAGCCCAACTCAAAACTACATACTTAACATTTGATTCCTAAAGCATGATTCAATAAAGTATGGTAAACAGTGTTCCCAAGCTGTTTTGTAGTGAAACTTTGGTGGTTTCCACTGCAAATCACCAAAGTTTCACTACAAAACAGCTTATTCAGGGTGGAACTATAGGTGACCAGCTATATAATAAACAAAAAAATTACATTTCATATCCAGGTCATAACAACTGGTAACATGTAATAATTATATGAACCAAAGTATTTTTATGTTTGGGCCACTGGCTGTTGGCCAGGTCTCAAAACCATTATGTGCAAGCAATAATTTAATATCTTTGAAAAAAAACTGCATTAATGCATCATGTAGATGGGCTTCTGGTGACATCATGGAGGAGATAACAGCCTAGAGAGACAGTTCCTCACCCATTGGGACATAAAATAACTCTTGCAACCAGAAATGGCTAAACTATAACTGAATATGGCAACAAAAGAAAAAGGAAGACCCAGAAGCATGAGATCAGGCTCCAAAATGTCGAATAAGGGAGAAGGTGGCTCAAGATATCGAGTCTTGAATAATGATCGCAGCCGCAGCACCTCACCAACCGGTAAACAAGGCCATGGTTATGAAACAGACAGAGAAGAAGAACGACTCACAAGGCAACGTTTTGACAAAATACTGGCGGAAATTCAAGCCTCAAGAGCAGAAAATAAAACAGAATTCACAAAATTGAGAGAAGAAATCACTGGGTTTGAGAGAAGGCTGGTGACCTCAGAGAAACAAATAGAGACAGCACACATGGGCAACAGACAATTGAGAATGGCTATGGAGGCCCTGCTTACTTATACTGAAACATTGCACGAGAAATGTCTGGATCTAGAGGCATGATCCAGATGGGACAATCTAAGAATCTCTGGGCTTTCAGAAGACAGTGAAACCCAAGATATGTGTGCTTTTCTACAGGATATGTTGGCTGATGTGCTGGTGCTGCCTGCTGGCTATGAACTGAGAATCGAGTGGGCACACAGAGCACTCTACCCAAAACCAGCAGACTCAAATGCCAGACCCAGGTCAGTCATACTCAAATTTCAAAGTTATAAAGTTAAAGAAGACATTCTGAAATGAACATGGCAACAGAGCATAGTCAAATACAACGGGACACGATTATGCTTTGATCAAGATTACCCCCAGGACATACAAAAAATAAAGCATGCAGTACCTAGACAATGAGAAAGCACTAAAAGCTGTGGTAATCCATTGCCAAATTCCTTACCCCGCTAAGATCAGGGTGTACTAGAAGGAGGGGGGTCGATTGTACCACACACCCAAGGAGGCAACCACGGCCCTGAAGGAATGCCAGATCCCATTGCAGCAAAGGTCTAGACCACAAGGCACACCAGAGCAGAGGGAAGGAACTAAAAATACAGGAGCTGTACAGAGGAGGGATGTCTGGGTGAACGGACGAGGATTGGCGACCACAACAATGGAGGAGATCAGAGGACTACTGCGAACACTGACAGGGGGTAGCAGAAATGAAGAGTTGGGAGCAGCCAGAGAGACCCGAAAAGAGGAACTGATAGAGACATTGAGTCAGACACTCAGGTAAAGACCACAGAGGTGCACGCTGCCTGTAGAGATGTCAGATGAGTGAAATTTCTGTATTGGGATAAAGGAAAACTGGGGAAGGGAGGAGAGGGGGTCCTACAAGATATCAGATGAGTGAAATGTCTGTATCAGAATAAAGGGAAGACTGGGGGGAGGGAGGAGAGAAGGGGGGTCCTACAAGATATCAGGGGAGGGGGGAAACAACAAACCGAAGAATAAATTGGAGCAAAGAGGGGAATGAACGAATAAACAAAGGAGGAGAAGAATCAAAGGACGGGAATAGAAAAGAAAAAATGGGAGTGGGGAATTCCGGAACACAAGGGGACTAAAGGAGCTGCAGTGGAGCTATACAGTCCACACAGTAGACCTGGGTTGGGTAAAAGAATAAAAAAATGGAAAATGCACAAGAGGGAAAAGGAGAGGTAGATACAGAGGAGAGGAGGGCAGAGACAAGAAACCTGCAGTAATCCAAAGAATGAGAAAGTATAAAGAATAACTGGGAGACAGAACAAACTGACATAAACAGTCAGTAGTGCTTCCTGTTAATAGGTCAGACCCCCAGAACAGCAGGATGTAGGAGAAAGAGTAAACGGTTGGGGGGGATTGAAAAAATAAGGGAGAACATGGGAAATCAGAAATAAAAGAGAGAGAAAATGCAAGGGAATAAGCAATTAGGAGATGGGGGAGGGAATAACTATAGCAGAACCAGGTGGGGGGACAAGAGGGGATAGTAAAAGGGAAAAGAAAAGGTAAGAAAGGTACAGGGTGTATTGCTGGCGCTACAAGGAAATACAGAAATGAAGAGGAGCACCTTATAAAACATAAGTACATTGAGGAAGAGAAGGAAGAGGAGATGGATGAAGGTGTGTCTTTTAAGATAATGAACTATGTATACCCTCGATTCTTTTCTGTTTTTCTCTTTCCATTACAGGGGACAATGCACTGAGAGGGCAAACCAGCAGTTCCTTGGAGACTGATCCAGCGGAGAGGTGCATGGACAAATAAAGCTGGGGAGATGTGGAAGGAATGGGGAAACTGAAAGCAGAGGTGAGGAAGCCTTGGTTATACCAATGCAAAAGGTAAATGGGGGGGCAGATGGGGGAATAAAAAGGAAAATAGAGGGGAAGCGGAGAAGCTTAAAGGAGGTTCAAAATGTTTGGTACATAGCTCAGTGCTTGTGTATACTTCTGAGATTACTGTTATGTGAAATTGATGTTTATAGACTTAGACTTTGGCTTTTCTCTGTCTCCCACCCTCAGTGGAATGCTGGAAACGTGTAGGAAGTAAGGCCCAGCGTTGAGGGTGAGATAAGAGTGCCAGAGGAGGAGGAGGAGGAGGAGGCTGGGAAGGATGGGGGGGTGTTTCCAAAACACTCAAAACTGAGCAGCGGAAGTGCTGAGGATTAAGTGAGGGAAGTGGGAGGAGCTATTCCCCACCCCTTGAACTACAGGATATAGCCATTAAATTCAATGTGTGGTACACAGCTCATGCTTGTGTATACTTATGAGCTTGACTTTTATGTGCTTGATGTTTATAGACTAAGACTTTGGCTTTTCTCTGTCACCTACCCTCAGTGGAATGCTGGGAAGGTATAGAAATTAAGGCCCAAAAGATCGTTACTCTTTTGATTACCTCCTCCAACTCCGGAAAGTGTGACCAGTAGCACGCAAGATAAGAAAAATCCCCTTTGGGGAAACCTCTGAGGACCCATGGCTACTGACCTGCCCATCCTCTGGGCATATTAAGAGGAGAATAATGCTTAACATGGGCTTTTGGTTCTTGTTATGTACAAGAAGGAAGTCTAAACTTGCTGGTCGGGGAGTCGTATCTCCAAAACAGGTCATGGGCAGGAAATTTTAACACTAGAGGATGAAGGTTCCATCAGAAGAACAGGGGTCCAATTCAGGTGGATGTCTGGATGAGAGAAGACCGTTAATCCATGTCCAAGATAGCTCTATGGGCATGAAGAGCTTATGAAACTGAACATAAAGATACATTGTGGGTCTGCCTTGGTGAAGATGGAGATACGACTGAGTAATGCTCCGTCGTGGGGCATGTTATTGAAAAGTCCAAAAAGAAAAGGGTGAGACCCTGATAGGAGTCTGCCTTTAGCATCTTCCATGTGTGAGAAGGGGTGCTGAGTAATGAGTGATGCCCCTTCATTGGTTGAATTTAACTTGTCGTATTTAAGAAGTTCTCAGTTTGGTACACCAGTGGGATCCCATGGAGGTCCGCTAGAGGTCAACGTGTAAAGTGAATGAGTAATGAGCTAGGCTCCCATATAGGCTAGCTGGAGTGGTGAGAGCCCTACGTAGGTCTGCTGAGGAAGGAGTAGAAGTTAATGAGTCAAGTTAGACCATCATGTAGGCTAGCTGGACGGGCAGGACCGCCACATAAGTCTGCCTGAAGAGGGAGTAGAAGTGAGTGAATTGAGCTAGGACTCTGCATAGGCTAGCTGGACCACAGGCCCCCATGTAGGTCTGCCCGAGGAAGGAGTAGAAGTGAGTGAGTCAAGCTGGGCCCCCACGTGGGCCAAGTTGGACATGGAATGGCAGGCTCGCCATAGGAAATATGGAATGGTTGTACTATGAAGTTAGGACCTCATGTGAGCTAGGGTGAAAATGGCAAGACCCCCACATAGGTCTGCCGTGGGAGACAACAGAATGGTCATGTCTGGAAGTGAAGCCCCCATAGGCTAGAAATCCAGTTAGTTGAAAATGGTGTTTGTAAGGCACTTTCGTTTGCAACTGGGACAGGCTCAGTAGAGCAGGATGGGTATGATCTGGATAGCAAATGAAACAACTAGTACCAAATGATTCTATATAAATGCATGGTGAATGTGGTTGAAGTTGCAGGAAGAGAGTCCTCAAGCATGAAGGACGGAGTATCAGCGGGAAAAGTCAGACGTTGGTAGTGAAGTCCATGACAAGACTTTCACGGGGTGCTGTACCACCACTGTTATGGGGAATTCTAAGTCCATTTGAGAGGTAATGTTATCAGATTGCCACAGTCCTGGAGTTGGTGTGCAGTCCCCACAAAATGGGAAAATGAACGAGTGGGGAAGAGTGCAACATATAAGCTCCAGAGCAGGCTGCAGAGCTCCCAGGATAATTTGGCATGGCCCTTGCCACTCGAGGGCATTTTAGCAGGGCATCACCATAGATTACAGTGTTCCATATGGGAGCCAGATGCCTCTGTATATGCATTTAGACAAGCAAGTCAATAGAACAACTGCCCAGTAGATGGCTCCAGTTCCCTGTAAAACACAGAAATCCCATAGAGGGGAACCCTGAGGTTGATCCCTATAACATGCCTCCCAACTGTCCCTGATTTGCAGGGACATCCCTGACTACATCTGAAATGACCAGAGTCCTTCCTAATGATCAGATTGCAGGCACTGAAGAATATAGATGCAAGACAAAATAATGCCAACATGTAAAGTTGCTATGTAGGTTTCCTTTAGAACGCAAAGCATGTGAAGACACAGGATGAGCTGCCATGCTTGAATATATTCTAAGATTCTATGGCTAAGAGCCTATGTACATATTCATGAGCAGAAGGACTTGGAAGCAGTCACTGATGCAGTTGGTAAGGCAGCCAGGGTTCAGTAGGAGTCTGCAGTGCAAGTGAAGCTGGGCACGGAGGGCGATGTCACACCCTGAAGCACCAGTAGGATGACTGCGAACTGAAGTGGGCTGTCTGGAGACCCACAGTTGGGAGATCAGGTGGGGAACAGTAGCAGGCATGAACTGACCAGAATGGAGTAATGAAGAGCGACGATGCGGTGGCAGTCCAAAGCACTGGTAAGGGCAGCGATTAGGCATAGTGGCTGGTGAAGGAAAGGTGAAGCACCCAAAAAGAAAAGGAGGAATGAAAGGACAACAGAGAAAAGAGGGACAGGGCTAAAAGGGAGAAACAAACAGGGGAAGAAGCATGAGAGGCAGAATGGGAGGGGGGAATGAAGAAGAGACAACCAAACCAGCATGAAAAGCAGGAGATGAAGGGAGAAACAAAGGAAAAGGGGGCACCAGGCAGGAGGAATAGAAATGAAAGAAGCAGAAAAGGGAGGGGGAAGAACCCAGCCCAACCAGCCATGCAGCCCAGGAGGCATTTCCGAAATGCTCAAAACTGAGCAGTGGAAGCGCTGACGATTAAGTAGGGGAAGTGGGAGGAGCTATTCCCTTCCTCTTGAACTACAGGCTATAGCCTTTCAAGTAGTATAAATAAACATATGTAAAGAGATACAGAAAGAACCAATACAGAGGCATGGTAATGGAGCAAACAGAGAAACAGAGGTGACTGGTGAGGTAACAGACATGGAAAGAGCTGGATACAAACTGGAAGGAAAATGAAGATACATGTCAGATGGGTGGGAAGGAGAGAAAAGGGTGAAAGGCCTATAAGGTAATGAACATGACATCTGTCACTGGTCAAGGGAAAAGAAGGGGAAAAGAAGGGCCTGCAAGGGATCCACTGACCAAAGCGGTGACCCCTATGCGTAGGGGTAGTGACACCACTGCTACTCCGGATGTAGGGGAGAATCGAAAACAACTTGAATCTGGAGACAGGGAAAGTAAAAGTACTTTCCTCAACCTTGGAGGTATACAGAGTTGTAAAGCACAAGTTGGTGCACAAGTTAGCTGACAAGGCAAAGTTGTAAAGGTTCAGAAATTGCAAAGTTTTGTATTGGCAGAGTCTATGGGGAAAGGAGAAAGGGAGACAGGGGAAGGGTTCGGATATCAGAGACCACCTAGAAGGGTAGGATGGTCGGAAAATTATATAAGGTTAAATGAGTAGTATTAAGAATACCAAAATAGTAACATAAAACGTTAACAGCCTGTCGAACCTGATTAAAAGGAAAAAAGTTATGACAGTGGTGAAACAACTGAAAGCAAAAATTATATTTTACAAGAGACACACCTAATGGAAAAAGAGCATCAGAAACTTAAGCAATTCAGGTACAAGGAAGTATACACCTCCTCTTATAAAACAGGGAGGAGGAGAAGTAGCTATACTTATACCTAGGACCACCCCATTTGAGTATATACAGAAAGAAATAGACAAGGAAGGAAAGTATGTGATTTTGAAGGGAAAGATACATGGCCAGATGGTGACATTAGTGGTGGTGTATGCCCCTCCAGGGTCTAAATATGATTTTTATAGGAAATTAATTTTGACAGTCACTGAAAGGATGGAGGGCATATTAATATGTGGAGCAGACTGGAACCTTACACTATACCCAAAGGTAGACAGCACCTCGAGAATACCTAGGGCCACACATAAAGTTGCAAAACAAGTTAAGACACTGATAGACCAGCTAGGGCTACGAGATGCGTGGCAGTTTCTGGAAGGAAGTAACAGAGGATACACATATTATTCACAAGTACACAACATGTACTCAAGATTGGATATATTTTTGATCCCAAAGGAAACACTTCCAAAGCTAGTAAGGGGAAAAGTGGGGACAATTGGAATATCAGATCACACCCTGCTGACAATAGAATCACAGTTGCAGGAAACACTTAGAAATAACTTTAGGAGACTGAATTTATCATTACTAAGAGACAAAGAGATGTTAGAACAAATACCCCAAATAATAGAGCAGACACTGACAGACCACAGTAACTCTGAGACAAGCAAAGCAATGATATGGGACACCCTGAAAGTAATGGTTAGGGGAAAACTTATAGCCATTGGGATAGCAAGGAAAAAAAGAAAAGAATGAGAAAACAGAGGGACTTAGAGGAACAGATCAGAGCACTAGATAAACAACAACAAGACAAACCAAACAGTAAAAGGGAGAATTAAATAATTAAACTTAAAAAAGAAATGAACAGGATACGAAAGTATCATACTGGGTCATAATGTTGTATGCTTAATAGCGTACAACATTATGTGCAAACCCTGGACCTGTGTGCTCTCCGTGTTAGAGCCCCCCGGAGTTAGAATCCTAAGTGGGAGGGGACCAGGGGGTACAGCCCCCCATAACAGGGGGTGTGGGGGGAGTAGAGCCCCCACAGAGCAAAAATTTTAATGAAATCGCGCAATGCGAATAAGTCGCATGGCATTCTGCCGTGCAACATTTTGACCCCATGCCCTAGAGTATAAACTAGAGCAAAATCTTGCGTTTTTGAGACAAAAATATTATGAGGGAGGCCCCAGAGCTATGAAATTTTGGCATAATGGCTTAAAGCCAATAGGGCACAGGCACACATTACCAAAATTAAACACCCACAATCAGGGGGCCAGGTACACACTATTATTTTATTTAATTTTTTTTTTTTTTAAACTTTATATTTATTAGTTTGCGTATAAGCATGTGCATTTACAATATACATCTTGGGAAATATTACAATTTTTACATACAGCAAGGAAATAAATCATTGCTATGATATACAGGATTTAAGTCTCTCCAAGCTAATCCTCTTATGGAGGAGAAATCTAAAATAGACAAGTACACACTAGAAGTCACAGATTCTGTGCAGCTGTAGCCCAAGAGCAGGTGGATATAGTAACTAAAATAGCTCCTCAAGTGTTATCTAAGTTACCTCACTCACAGAGCTTAGGGTACACCTCTATACCTAAAGAGAATTATAACCCCCTAAAAGAGACTTCCAGGCAACAGAGCAAAAACAGCTCGCATCTCAATGCTAAAAGTTAAATTTAGACCTCAGGAGAGCACAACTTAATTCTCCGGATTACTCGCATATTACTATTACTTAAGAATAATGATAGGGCTCAATGGCCACAATCTCATTAAAGTTACTTTACTTTAAACAATGAAAAAATATTGCAGGTCAGCTAAGGTTAATATTTTGAAATACTTATTTTTCTAGGCATTTAACCACATTAAGATAACTTGCAACAACAGTCTGACCCTAAACCGTAGATGACAACTTAATGTCCCACTCTAAAAGGTAGATACATATCACCAATTCAGTCCCATTCAGGTTTCCTCAGAGGATTCGTCTTCTGATGGTTGATCACAAATCTTAGACTGCTGAGCTTCCTTCTTAGTAGCCCATTTGCCAGCATCGATTGGGTCAGTAAAGACGAACACCTTATCCTGATATACAGTACAGAGTTTAGCTGGAAAAAGAACCACATCGGGCATAGCAAGGTCCCTCAGTTTACGTCAAACTCCATCCATTTTTTTACGCCATCGCCGAGTGGAAAATGATAGATCCGGAAATAAGTGTACAGTGTGATCTTGTACACTAAGTGGGTCCAATCTTCTTACAAGTCCCAAAACTGAGTCCCTTGTGCCCATACTCTTCCGCCACTACCATGAGTACACGCGACCTGCTTACCACCTGGGCGGATTCAATAAGCCTTAATAAAATGCCAATCTGAGAAGTCTCCATGTCCCTTAAATTGTTCCTGAGTCCATTCTCTGAATAAAAGCAAGGAAACATAGAAACATAGAATATGATGGCAGATAAGGACCGCTTGGATCACCCAGTCTGCCCATTTCCCTACCTAACAGATAAGCTGCAGATCCTAGTTAACCAACAGCCTACTTCCTCCTACCCCCCACTAGAATTGCCTTATGTTAGTTCGATGCATTCTTGAATTCCCCAACTGTTTTCAACTCTACGACCTTCTCAGGAAGGCTGTTCCATGCATCTACAACCCTCTCTGTGAAGAAATACTTCCTCACATTACCTCTGAGCCGTTCCCCTCTATCTTCAAATTGTGCCCCCTTGTTCTTTCACATCTCTTTTTCTGAAAGATGCTACCCTTTTGGACTTTGTTGATTCCCTTGAGGTATTTGAACATTTCTATCATGTGCCCCCCTCCCTCCTTTCCTCAAGGCTATACATCTTAAGCTCCTTTAGTCTTTCTTCATATATCTTCTGGTGCAGACCCTGCAACATTTTGGTTGCCCTCCTCTGGACAGCCTCCACCCTGTCTATGTCTTTGCAGAGAAGGGGTCTCCAGAACTGTACACAGTACTCCAGATATGGTCTTATCAACTGCCTGTACAGAGGGCCAAGGGATGGTCTCCTTCTAACCCCTCCGGTAAACTGATCATCCTTAGGTTAGCTCTCCTCACTTGGTTCTCCAGTAGTTCAAGCCTGTTATTGAGATGTTGCACTTCTTTCAGGTGACCCATGTTTAGAGCATTACATTTAGTCACCTGCTGCTGCAAATCTTCCACTGTGCTGGATAGTTGCTTGACTGATGTCTCTACCAGGGTGATCTTTCCTGTAAGGCTGTCCAATTTAGTATTCATCGCTGTTACAGAGGAAATCAAAGACTGCAGCTTGTGGCCTAGAATTTGAATGGTTTCCTCTCCTTTCTGGCTGGTAGAAGGCACAGACTTTGCTGAACTTGTGGTCGCTGCACCGGAGGATATGTGGGCATGATCTTTCTTCTTAGGGTTGACCATTCTGATCCCGGATATCTGAGCTGCCAATAAAGATCTTTTTTATTGTTAGATTTAGTTGGCAAAGTATATTCATTTGTTAGTTGAAATTTTTATCGATGCATAGCTGCATTTCCTGTGTCTGTCTCACTCGGGCTCCACCCCCAGGTACAAACTATTGACAAAATAATGGAGGCATTCAAAACATACTACAAAAAATTATACAGCCCTAAAACTGAAACCCCAAAAGCAGAAATAACCATGTTCCTAGAACAGCTAAAATTACCCCAACCAACTAATGAACAGAATGATATCCTGAGTAGGCCAATAGGAGAGGCAGAAATCAGACAAGTTATAGAGAAAAGTAAAACAGGGACATGACCAGGGACAAATGGCCTACCAGCAGAATTTTATAAGAAATTTATAGACAAAATTGTGCCAGTGCTGGGTGAAACCTTTAGGGGCATCACGAAAAAGGGAGGACAGATCCCACCATCATGGTCAATGGCAATAATTTCAGTGATCCCCAAACCAGGTAAAGATTTAACTAACTGTGGTTCATACTGCCCAATATCAATTCTAAACGTGGATTACAAATACTTCACGGGAATCATGGCCAAAAGATTACAAGAATTACTACCCCTTTTAGTACAAAATGATCACACAGGATTTTTAACTGGAAGACAGGCAGCAGACAACATAAGAAGGACCATACACATCACAGACCACTTGAACAAAACAGAACCCCCCACAGTAATAATGAATATGGATACCGAAAAGGCTTTTGATAAAGTGGGTTGGAAATATCTATTTGGGGTTCTGGCCTGCTTTGGGTTCCATGTCCAGAACATAGATATACTCCAAAGAGTGTACTCAGGCCCACAGGCTTATATAAGAACAAATGGCCACTTATCAGACACATTTACACTAGGGAGAGGTACAAGGCAGGGGTGCCCGCTATCCCCTCTCCTGTTTTCCCTTTATCTGGAACCATTGGCACAATGGTTAAGACAAGACCAAGAAATACAAGGAGTGCAGGTGGGGAATAGGGAGCACAAAGAAGCCCTGTACGCAGATGATATACTAATGTATTTAATGAAACCAGAAACTTCAATACCCAGAATGATGACTATGGTAGTGGAATTCTCAAAAATATCCAGATATGCACTAAACACTGGCAAAATTGAACTGCTCAAGCTGCAGTACAACCCCTCAACACATTTGAGAATCAAGTACCCAATGAAGTGGACATTAACGGAACTAAAATATTTGGGGATAACACTTAGAAACACAACCAGAGATTTATGCATAGACTTATACATAGACAATCTAGATCCCTTGATAAAACAGATTAAAGAGGACATTAAAAGATGGGGAAAATTGTCAATATCAATAGGTGACAGACTGCAGACAGTATAAATGAATATTCTGCTGAGATTGTTATATGTCTTCCATTGCATTCCTATAGCTATGAAGAAACTAAAATTGCAGGAAATACAACAGATATACAAATTGATATGGGTGGGGAAAAAAACAAGAGTAAGAAGCAGAATGTTCACCACAAGGAAGAAATTGGGAGGATGGACCCTACCAGACATTAAAGAATACTGGTGGACAACTCAACTTAGATGAGCCCTGCAATGGAGAATCCCAAAAGTAGATGCGCAATGGAGAGACCTTGAAGAGGCAACGGGGGAAGGGGGGATCCATTGGAAGAGAAAGTATTCACTATGAAACCAACAGAGGGATTAGAGAAAAAGGAAAGTATAGCAGTTAGAGTGGCAGCGGAAGCCCTACAGATATGGCATGGATATGAGGGGGTCCAGAGAGAAAGATGGAAATATATGGGTTGGTCGCAAAGTAAGGAATATCAACCAGGGCAGATAGATCAGTGGTATGGTCAACAAAAACATAAAGGATGTAAATACCCAGCAAGTATAATGAAGGGTGAAACGATAATGGCATTTGACAAAAGGGAGCATCAGATATAAGTGGAGGGACCAGGATTAACTCAGATACTATCAGATGAGGGGTACAGACAAAAAAAAAAGAGTCATGAAAAGAACAAATAATACTAATAGGGGAGGCAACACTAGAACACCTGATACATAAACAAGACTCTAAAGGAGCAATTACATTGATATACCAGTTCCTTTTAGCCCATAAAGGATCAGAAACTATGCACATAACAAGGAAATGGGAAGATGGGGCAGGGGTACACCTATCTGAGTTGGAATGGGTGAAGATATGGGAAGGGGGCTTCAAAGTAACTGCATCACCAAAATGGAGAGAATTTCAATGGAAAATAAATACTAGATATTTCATAACACTACACAGGAAGGTGAACTGGGGGGATGGGGGAGACGCTAAGTGCAGGAGAAAACGTGGGGAAAAGAGAGCCACACATGAGCATGTTTTTTATCTCTGTCCCAGATTGCAAGACTACTTTGGCTAAGTAAGAAATAAGCTGAAAGAAATATTTCAAACACAAAGAGAGCTACACATACAACACTGTATATGGGGTTATCACCTCAAGAGATCAAGGGCCCTAGTATGAAATATTTATGGAGGATATGTATAGTAGCACTAGTGAAAACGATTACTAAAAGATGGTTAAATCCAGATCCACCAACACTAGCTGAATGTAAGAATGTAGTAGATAATATACAAGAGATGGAAAGGCTAATCTACCTGACACAAGATAGAATGGAGAAATTTGGAGAAAGATAGATGAGGTGGATACTGGAGATGGAATAACAACTTCAAGATGCAAAAGAGGGGAAGAAAGACGGGGGGGAGGGTAAGAAGAGGGAAGGCAGAGCCATAATAAACAAAAGGTAATAGGAGAAAAGGAGTGCACAGAAAATCCAAATGAACAAAACTGAACTTACCCACCCAGAGACCCCTAAAAATTAAGGCAAAGAACAGAGTAACACAAGTGTATTATTTCACCCAAGACTCTGTAAAGTCTGTTAGATAGTTTTGTTTTCGTTAGACTGGCTGTCAATAAAGTAAGTAATGATACACATGAACAGTAAGTAAACAAAGGAAGAGAGGAGGAGGACTGGAAAAGAAATGGAAAAATGAAATAAGAAAAGTAAATGTAAAAGGAATGTATTCTGGAACAAGAAAATATGGAAACGTAATGTATGAATGTATGTACAGTATGTTGTAAACCCTTTCAAAATAAAGTAAATATAAAAAAATGCATTGGGTAGGGTTCAGATTAAAGTGACAAAAGTAGGGAAATGTGGCATTAGGATTTCCAGCCCTAACTCCTCGCTCCCACCACTAAGCAGGAAAAGAAAAAAAAACCTTCTGCTGTCCTGACTCTTGGTGAATCAGGGGTGGGGTCTTCCTTGGGGTTCTTAACCCTAACGCTCACCTCATTGTGATATAGTCTTCACATGTACAGAACTGTGTCCCTCTACATATTGCCAACAACCTGTAGGCCCTGCCTGAAGAAAACATACTATATCACATGTCACCTCATTTGGTCATGGAATGAGGTGAGCATTAGCGTTGAGAACCCCAAGGAAGATCCCACCCATTTCACCAAGATTCAGGACTGCAAAAACCATAACATTTCTTCCTTTTCCTAATTGGGGGGGTTGGGACCATAATGCCACATTTCACTACTTTTGTCCCTTTAATCTGAACCCTAACTGATGCATTAACACAGAATGTCCTTACTTTTTGAGATAGTAGACTTGTTTTCTAATTCATCCAGGTCCCTTGGGGACCTGTATGATCATATCCATCATTCCCTTCATAGATGAACACATCCATCTGGCTGTGGAAACACTTGGTCCTCCAAGCCCTGCAAGTCCATACCTCCAGAAAAGCAATGTATGTGCTTGGTTTTAATTGTTGTTTTTGTGGGGCTCACTTTGAAGGGAAAATATATTAATGCCCCTCCTTAACTGCCAGCAGTTCATTGTCTATGGGCAACAATGTGGATTTTGCTTTGTTATCCATAAGTCAGTAAATTTTTGTTGGTGTACTGTGACATTTCTTATGGCTGTGGTGGAGGATGAGACACACCTTTAATGAAATGTTGATGATGATGATTGCACTTTCTTTGTAGATTTGGCACCATGGTGAAGACTGGAGGTAATTTTGGGGTGCAGTGCATACCCCATGGATGTTTGGGAGGGTTTCTATGTTAGTCTGGGGACACAGCTTTTGGTGTGGTGGCTCCACAGCTTTGGAACACACTCCCTTTGAATTTCTGAATTGCCAGCTCAGTGGAGGCCTTTAAAGCCTCCCTGAAAACTTGTTTATTTCAGAAAGTATTTCCTGACAAAATATTGTCTACACATATTTTATTGAGTTTTAATATTGCTACTGATTTTGTTCTACTCTGTACAGCATTCAGAGCCTTCTAGAATGGGTGCTTTATAAATAAACTTTGCATTGCCCTGCCTTGCCTAGTGCTGTAGTAGTCATTGACACCTTTTTAATGGCTGCATGGGTGCAGCCCCACAAAATGTATTGCTGCAATTCTGTAGAGTAGCACTGTAGAATCACATGACCAGACCACCATCTGGCATGCTTCCACAGTGCTCTGGCACAGTTCCACTGCTTGTGTTTATGCGGCCCTTCCCTTCTGTCAGCCTCATAAACACACCCAGTTCACAGGGGACTACTTTTTCTTCTGCAACTGCAGAAGTGGTAGCCGCCGTGCCCTAGATGGCCACCAATTCAAACTATGCATGAGTGAGTATCACACATGCGCAGTTCTGATATCACTACCATCTTGGGTATGGCAGCCTCCAGTGGAGCAAGAACACCAAGTATTCCTGTAATAACTCTTGCCACCCTAAGCAGCTATATTGGTTTTGACCAGACTTTGTTTATATATACATTGTCCCTTAACTCCAATTATTGATGGACATATGGCTTGTTCAAGCTGAAATGTTATTCTATAGGAATTTTCATTGTTTAATTTTTGTATATTTTTTTAATATGGCCCCTGAATTTTTTTTTGGGGGCGATATCATATATTAATATTGTAGTACTCATTGAGACCTTTTTTTAAATATATTTATCTATTTATTATTTATGTATTTAAAATTGGTGACAGGGAAAGGCACACTGAGCTAAGACTCATTTCCAGGTGGGACCCAGGGAAAGGGTAACATGAGAAGGTCAATGTTACAAACAAGTGGAAAGTATACAGTATTTGGACCAACATACAGTGAAGCCCACCAGGATGAAGCACAGTGTAATAGGCTTACTGCATGACAAAAAGGGATTAACTCCCATTGAAACTGCATTGTTTACTGCAGTAACTCTATTGCAGAATTCTGCAGTGCTGCACTTCATCCTGGTGGGCTTCACTGTATATCAGGGGTAGCCCATCAATACCATGACCCGTGACAACCGCGAAGGAATCATGGTGCCAACACCTTTGCATGGCCGATGGTTCCCCCATCCCCAAGTGGTGCACCCCCTGGAGTTGGAATCTAAAAGAAAGGGTGTGTGGGGAGCAAAGCCCCCCATGGGGGGAGTAGGTGGGGAGAATCCCCCCACAAACAAAAAAAGTAATTTCCCAAACTGGTCACATTGCTGGTTCAGTGCCATTGTCACGGATCACCATTCTGTAGTTGCGGTTTTGACATGGAACCATATTAGGATAGAAGAATAAACACAATGCATGTAATGAATGCAGATCCAAAATTACAGTAGGTGCACAAAAATCTAGGACAGCAATAAAACAAATTCAGATAATTGAATGCAGGACACATAAAACAACGGTCAGACTAGCAAGTAACAAAAAAAAAATGAAATTCAGCTCTGGGCTAAACTCTGACATTTATGGGGGGGCTGCATGGGTTGAGGAGTTGTTTGAGATGCAGAGAGCACTGGGGGAGCATACTGAGGAGGCTTTTGATGGAGGCAAATGAGGAGGATAGACAAAGATCAGCAGGAAGTATGTTCTAGAGTAATGGGAGACAATAAAAGAAGGTGGGTTGGCCAGCAGGAGAGTGGGGGCAAGGGACAGCAAAAGTGCCTGGGTCCCTGTAGCAAAGAGAATAAATTGAAGTAGTAGCTGTAGAGAGGTGGGAAGAAAGGTAGGGTGGAAGTGTACCAAACCAGAATTTGGCTACAAGGGAGATGCCATGAATCACCCTTCTGTGGGGTAGTGGAGCTAGAGAGAGACCAGAGTAGAGAAGACAGTGGTGAGTGAGTGGAGAGAGGTGGTAACAGAACAACAGAAAGAGTTTAGGAGTGTGTCCAGCCTGGAGAGGGACTTGGCTGGAGTCAAATCAAATCATCATATTTTATTTATAAAAAGTGCCTTTCTTTCAACCAAGGCACTTGTACATAATAAGACAAATACAATAAATGATCCCAACAATAATCAATAAAATCCTACAGTTTAAAACTCTAGCAATTATAATACAACATTAAAAATCTGGATATGCCAGTTCAAATAAATGAGTCTTTAGTGCAGTGTACCATACACCACATCAGCATAATCAAAACTGGTAGGATAATTTTTGTGACCAGTTCTCAATGGGTGGGGAGAGGGAGACTATCTTTGTGATGGTAGAGGACTGCAAGCTTGGTACAGAGTTTGGAGAAGATGGTGTCAATATGGGTTGAGAAGTCAAGGATGTTATCCAGCCTGACACCTAAATATTGAAAAGCTGGGACTGATTCTAGAGGAATACCATCCAAGGTTAAGAATACTGGAGGGACTGAAAGGTGGCCCATTTCTGTCTTGAGCTGAACGTCATGGCAAATTTTTTTTTAGTGTTGAATTTCAGTTGGTTGACTGAAACCAAGACTGCACTCTGGAGAAATCGTGCTGGAGGAATAATTGCACTCTGGTAGAGGAGGGACCAGAGGTGAAAATAACAGTGTCATCAATGTACATGTGCATATTGGAGGAGGTGCAGATGGAGGGAATGTTATTAATGAAAAGGAAGATGAGGATGGGGCCAAGGATGGAGCCTTGAGGAACCCCAGTAAGGATGGGAAGAGGGGAGGAAAGGGTGTCTCCAATTTGGACAGATTGCTGCCTGCTATGTAGATAGGAGCAGAACCAGTTGACTGTAGGGGCTGCAAGGTCAACAGATTTAAGTTTGTGGAGCAGGAGGGTGTGGGAGACTGAGTCGAATGCCTTAGCCAGGTTGATGAAAATGGCGGCTGTAATATGACTCTGGTCCATAGCTGAAAAGATGAAGTCAGTGACTCGCAGCAAGGAGGGAATGGTCAAGTGCTGTTTCTTGAACCCTGATTGTTCTGGAGAGAGGGAGTTTGTAGAAGTAAGGTACTCAGACAGCCTGGTGTGAATGAGTGACTCTTGAAGTTTGGCAAGGGACAGGAAGAGAGAGACAGGCCAATAATTCCCAGGTGTGGAAGGGTTTCCACCCTTGTGTAGAGGTAAAACCTTAGCAAATTTCCAGGCTTTAGGGACAGGAGAGGTTAAGGGTGTGGGCTAATAAGGTGTCTATAGCTGGGGCAGAGCTAAGTAGGAGCTGAGGGTGGAGACCATCAGGGCTGGTTTTGGCAGGATTGAGGGCAGTAAGTACAGTAAAAACTTCACATGGGGAGAAAGATGGGAAAAGGACTCAGTAGGAGGAGAAAGTGAATCATAAGGGATGGGAGAGGAGGCTGGTGGAATAAAAGAGGGGTTATCAGGGAGTGCACAGATGGCAAAGAAATAATTTAAGATTCTAACTACTATGGCAGGGTCAGAGACAGGAGAGCCATCAATTTTGAGGACAGGGGAGGCCTATAGATCATCCCAAAACTCCAGAGAGTGATGGAGTCATGGCTTAACAAAGTTTCAGTGTTATCCTATGGGAATTTTTAATTTTTATGTTGATTTACATTGCCCCTAATTTTTTTGGGTCGGAGGTATTATGTGTTACAGTTGTAGTACTCACTGAGGCCTTTTTTGATACATAGATTCTCCATTAACTCCACAGAGTGATATAGTTATGGCTTGTTAAAGTTACAAGTTAACCTACAGCATGAGAATTTTCATTTTTCAGTCTTTATGTTTTTTTTCACATGGCCCCTTTATTGGGGGGTAAGATATGTTACTGTTTTGTAATAGTCATTGAGGCCCATTTTTCATATAGATTATCCCTAACTCCAAAGATTAACAGACTTACAGCTTGTTAAAGTTGCAATGACATCTTATACAAATTTTTATTTTGAAATCTTTGTGTTTCTATAGGGCCCCTGTATTCTTTTTAAGGGTACTATGTGTTACTGTTGTAGTACTCATTAGGCCATTCTTTTGGTATATAGATTGTCCCTTAACTGCAAACACTGACAGAGTTATGGCTTGTTAAAGTTGAAATGTGGGAAAAAAACTAAGTCAAAATCCTTTTTTCATATGAAGGAATCCTTTTTCGTGAGATTGTGTCATTCTCAAGAAAAAAGGTTCCTTCAAACAAACAACAACAAAAAAAAGCATGCAAAAAATAAATCTAAATTATTTTATCGTATAAAGGCAGTCTTGTTTCGCATGGCCTTATTCCTGTTTTGTATGGCCATATGAAAAAAGAAAATCATCTCACAAGAAAAAAGATTTTTAAAATGTATTTAAAACACCTTTCTGGGTCTTTTTTACAAAACCTAGCTGCAGAATCCAGCTAACACAATTGCGATTAGCAAGGTACATGTGCTGGTATGTTTCCATGAGATGATTTTTATGGGTTTTCAAAAATTGTTTTTGAAAAAACAGAAATGGTCGCGATACGAAAAAATGATTTTTTCTCATGAAACTAGACTTATCCCCCCCCCAATTCTTTTTTTTGTATGAAACAGCTATCCAAAAGAGCATACTGAGGATGCTCAGAACTGAAATTTCAAATCCTTATAACTCTGGAACAGATTAATATTTTTTCACCAAACCAATGAAAGGCACCACTCTTGCCTATCCCCTTTCGACCCTGAAAATTGCAGGCCAAAATTTTAAACCATCTGGGCACTAGGTAATGACATAAAGACCACCAACACCTCCAATTTTTTCACTTTTTATACTGTCCAGATGTCAGAATGCGCACATTCGACTGGACCAAAACTTGGCACATCAAGATACCATGCCCCTTAGACCATGAATGAAAAGTTCATGCAAATCTGTTGAATGGGGATGAAGCTATTAAGGTGCAAAGTTAGGGGACTAACATTAAACAACCTACTCACCCTAACTATAATGGCACTACCATGCCACTATATATATATATATATATATATATATAGTATATATATACATACACATATATATAGATAGATAGATATACATTATAACAGCATGTTAGTGCTACGTAGTTGAGTTGAGTACCCTTTTAATGTTATATGATGAAACTTTGAACCTTAATAACTTTGCCACCATTCAACAGATTTGCCTGAAATTTGGCAGGCATGGGGCGAACCATAGATCTTGGGGTCTGCCAACTTTCGTACTGGTCAGATATACAGCTGCAGAGTTATTAAGTGACATCCGGTATGATTTATTTTTTGCATTATTTGTTCAAGATCTACAGGTCGCATTGCCTATGCCGACCAGTCCAAAACTTCAGGAAATGTGTGGTTGATGTGCCCAATGTGCCTTTTGAAGATGTTGTGAAAAAATATTGAACGGTTTAAAAGTTATTCAAAAAACAATTTCCCATTATAAGTCAATTGGAAAAGTTAAAAGAAAGTTCAACAGTGTCGCAAATCCACTTTTTGGTGTCGCAAATGACCCCTGTAGTGTCTTGAGTCAGTCTTTTTTTTTCAGTTACTGGTCACAGAAATGCTTGGCATTTAAATTTGGGACTCTCTAGGGACACAATTCTTTTTGTGTTCACCTAGTCGGACCCTGAGGATGCTAGCCATGTCTTTATTTTGGGGTTAAACACTCCAGAAATATGTTTTTCAAATTTCTGGAAAAGTACTGTCATAAGTAATTAGTAGCACTTGTGACACTTTACATAAATTCCAAAGCTTTATAAATCAACACACTACTTTTCCAGGTTATGGCAAAATGACAGGAATTCTTTGCCACCCTGCTGCAAAAGAACAGTTTAGTCTTTTGAGCTGAAATTTGGAGGGAAGACAACCAACATCTCACAGATGTGCCTTACAGTAGTTTGGTAAAAAAATATTGCATAGATGCAAAGTTATGATACTCCAAAGTTGACATTTTTTCCCATAGACTAACATGGTGGCATCCACCACGCCTTTCGGGGCTCGTATCTCGGAAACGGTGCGAGATACGGAATTTTCATCATGACAATGCATGGGCTATGCATTCAGTGAAAACCTAGCCAGGAAAGTCATGAATCATGTGAAATTTAAATTTTTTTTCTATGTCTTTTGGTTACTGAGATATTAACAATTTAGTATCACAACTGCTCGTTTTCGGGTCCAAGGCCCATTGTTATACATACATTGTTTGTTTTCACTGTGTTTCTCAATGGAGCTTTTGGGGAAAAATAGGGTGTGCGCTCCAGCGGCCACCCTTCCATTTCCATTTGCGTTTGTCTTTCATTTTGTGTCATCATTGTTCTTACCATTACCATTTGCATTTCCAATTGCATTTCCATAACCGTGCGCATTACGGTTTGCATTTCCATACATGCTTGCATTTGCATTTCTGTTTCCTTTGGCCATATTGTTGCTGTTACCATTACCATTTCCGTTTAGGAATGTGGTACCATGATCGCGTGCATTACAGTTTGCGTTTCCGTACGCACTTGCGTTTGCGTTTCTGTTTACTTTCACATTCTTGTTGCTGTCACAGTTATCATTTGCATTTACAACAGCAGTACCATGACAGTTTGCATTACCAGTTGCATTCCTGTGTGCGCTTTTGTCACTTTTCGCTTTGGCATCACTTTGCCCCTGCGTTTCTATTAATGGTTGCTTTACAGTTTACGTTTGCATCACCATGTGCGTAACCGTTACCACTTGCATTTGCGTTGCTATTACCATTACTGTGTCATGGAAAATCACGTGGTGGGCCTCGTGCTCCCACCACCACATTCTATTCAATATTAATAGTCCTCATTCTCAAAAAGAAGGGAAATTAGAGGTAAAAAACTGTTTAATGCATCAGTTAGGGTTGTTCCACAGCAACAAAAGCAAGGAAATTCGGTGTTAGGGTTGAAAGCCCCCCTTGCACCCCATCCCGTCCCCCCAACTAGCATTGGGTGTGCGTTGGGGTCGTCGGTCCTGTCATCCCATTCTCCTATATCTCAGCTTGTTTACACATGTGATGGGGTGACAGTTAGGACCGATGACCCCAACACACACTCTGATGCCGGTTGAAGGGGGCGTGATGGAGGGTGCAAGGGGCTTTCAACCCTAACAACTTAATTTCTTCACTTTTGTCGCTGTGGAACAACCCTAACTGATGCATTAAATGGAGTTTTTGCCTTATATATATATATATATATATATATATATATATATATTTATATACAACATGTGTTTTGGGATAAATCTAGGGATAAAAAGCAGTATCTCAACAAGCCAGTGAAGATATCACTGATATCTCCATGTTCCTATATGTCATGGTGATATCTCCATGTTCCTATTCGTGATGGTGATATCTCTATGTTCCTATACATCATTTAAAGGAAAGTGAAAGTATTTCACTTTCTATGGCCGTCGACTCTCTGTCTACATCCTTCACCAGGACATGCACCCCTTCCCCACAACAGCCCTCTGATATATGTTGTTCATACTCACATTATTGTACAATAAGTACAAAGTTAAAAAAAAATATCTGGTTGATCCTGCCACTGTGCCTTTTGGTAAACTTATTGTGCTTTTACTGTCTGCCCCAAAATGTAGCGAGACCGAGCACTGTGAAAACTGAAACATTATGTGCTGTCAGAGCTTTTGACTATGAGAATCTGTATCAGAACCCCTGGAAAACTGTGAGCATTTACACACTTTCAGTGTATTTCTTGAAAAGAAGCTTCTGAGTCCCTACTCTACCAACACAACAGAGAGCGAGTCGGCAGTTTCAAAATAGGAGAAAGAAGCAGCCAGTGAATGTTGCAACACTTGCTGATGCTTCTTTCTCCTATTCTGAAACTGCCTACTCATTTTCTGTCCTGTTGGTTGAGTCGGGACTCAGGAGCTTCTTTTCAAGAAATACACTGAAAGTGTGTAAATGCTCACAGTTTTCCAGGACTTCTGATACAGACTCCCATAGTCAAAAGCTCTGACAGCACGTAATGTTTCAGTTTTCACAGTGCTCAGTCACCCTATATTTTGGGGACAGACAGTAAAAGCACAATAAGTTTACCAAAAGGCACAGTGGCAGGATCAACCAAATACTTTTTAAAATTATTGCTTATGCAAAAATAATAGCAGGATCAACCAGATAACCTCCTTTACATAACTTTTAACTGGCAGTGTAAACCGGAGAATTTATTTAAATTCATTATATCTCTTATGTTGGTGGGGCATATGTGAGGCTGTCTCTGGGGGCTTCTGTTTCAAGGAGCTAACATTTTTTAAATGATTACTTATTTAAAAATAGTAGCAAGATCAACTATATAAATATCTTTAAACAACTTTAAACTGGCAGGATCAACCAAATAATTCCTTTAAAAAATTTGTGTCATCCCTTATTTTGGTGGAGGATATGTGGAGTTACAGTATATTGGGGGGTTTCAAGGGCCCAAAACACATGTTGTATAAACAGAGACATAATGAGAGCTCGATTGAAGATATCATATTATCTTCACTGAGGCCAATGACATCAAGATATCATTGGCCTCTTGTGAAGATAAATATGATATCTTCAGTCAGGCCATGTCATATCCCCTATTCATATAGTAAACAATATAATATATCAATATATTTTACAATTTGTTTACCCAGGATAGCCCAACTGAGATGCAAAATCTGTTTTTCTGTAGGATCCTGCTGCTCCCCATTTCCACAGCAGGGTGAACTGCACCACTGAGAGTATTTGTCACTGCTGAGACTTGAGAACCTGTGATCTCCCAACTTCAAACCAAAGCATAAACCACTAGACCACACTATCACACCAGTCAAAATATTTGGGCATCATATGTCTATCTGTTCATTACCATTACTCATATAAATGCTCATATGTTCCATTGCACTTCTGAGAACCATTGCCACTATTTAAAGCAGCAGTACTAGTTACCCAGCAAATAATATCATCCTACCTTTTTTTAGCAGAAATGTATTCCAGATAATCTTAGATTCTTTATTTGGCTGTTTTAAGTTCAATCAGCTATTTTTATGATTGTGTTTAATTATAACTTTTGTAATTTCTGTGGATCTACAATAAAGATGGCAGCCCTCAGCAACTTTCAAAAGTCTTCCCCACAGAGATCACACACAAAATGCACCCACTGTGTTTTTAATGCAGTTGTGTCAGGGTGTTAGCAGCACATGTTTCTGATGGCGAACAACACAATGCCACCCTGATCTGTTTACATCTGTGATGGTGGACCTGGAAAGGGACCAGTAACTTTTGAGATAAAACAAAAATAAAATCGGATAGTGTATATTGACGTTTTGACTTGTCCTAACTGCCAACCAAATTATTTAAATTGTTGCTAACTAGTACTGATGCTTTTAAAGATATTGTGGTTATACACAGAATATAAATGAATACAAAATAAATAAAAAGCATACCCAAGCTACACTGTACATTTGTTCCTGGATTTTAATACCAGTTTCATGATCAACAGTAAGGCACCATAAAGGGACAGAACACATTGGTATCATCCTACTAGAATTACAACTGTCATATTATTTCTGTTGCTTAGAGGTGAGAGTGTCACATTTACTTTTAATACTGATGTGATACAAACTTACCTTTATCATGTTTAAAATAGCCTCTTTTGACATTTCAGTTAATTAAGCAATAAGGCCTACATCAATCACAGTACTCCAGAGGTCTGGTGCCCTAGACTGAAAGCTAACAGTTGCAGCTACTGGTCTCTCTTTCTTTCTCACTGCTATTCCAGATAGAACTAACTTGAAGATTATACACTGGCTCCTGCTGGTTCACTAAGCTCCTCTACATTTCCTGCACTTGTTCACAGCAAACTGCAGAGAGCTGGCTGACTATTAACCCTTTGTTCTCTGGAACATTTTACTAGCCAAGGAGACACTTTTTGTAGCCTATGATTTGGATGAGGGCTATGTAGTGCATAAAGCCAGTTTCTCTTTCAAAGTCCTCATCCTTAGTGCAGTTCCTAGCAATCCTGAACTGTCTGTATGAAAAAATGGGTGATAATGTCATTAGAGTGAAAGCTGTTCACACTGAGTAGGGTATTTTAATTTGATTCCTTTCACTGTATGTAAGGATGGATACAAAGGCCCATTCTTAAACACCACTTCCAAATCTAAAAAGAGGATGAGACGATAAGCAATGTGCATGACAAATTTTAGAAAATTGGTGGTATTATTCAAGTACTCATCAAAACCCTTATGTGGCTGTTGTATTATTCCACACTACAAAGATATCATCTAAGCACCGATTCCACCCCAGCATATTTCAATAGAAGTTATTTTGTCTCCATTAAGAACATTTTTTTGCTCAGCTATTTGAACATGAATAAGCTGGTATATGGTACTGTATGGACTGCACCTTACTGACCACACTGCTGTGCCAGTGATTTATAAGACATACAATTTCTCATACTCTGCTAGGTCCAGGATGAACTCATTTGTGGGTTTTCCATGGTTATGCATACCAATAAGAGCCTCAGCAATGACTGACATGCCCTTCTCATATGGAATGGACATATTCAAGTCTTCAACATCAAAGGTAACCAGTATGTACTCCACCTCATTAACATTTCATTCACACTTTATACAAAGTTATTATCATGCACTGAGTCCCAGAGATATATTTCTGATTCCTGTACTGCACTAGTAATTTTATATGGTGATCAAAGAATACAGATAGTGGTTGCATAACAGAATAAATTCCATTATTTTACAGAACTCTTACTGTGATATCATGAGGGGTAAACTATTTAACTACATTAGTCCCAAAGATATGTTTCTGATTCAAGGAGGGATTCCAAGATGGCTGCATGCTTTGCTGTTGAGGAGTAACTGCAAGAGCAGGAGCATTAAGAAGCTTTTTTTTAATTTTTAGAGCAGGTATGCCACTGTTGCCACATTTGTTTAAGTACTCACTGCTCTTTCCAGACTTTCTTGTTTGCCTTTGGTTCCCTGCATTCTTTTGCTTCTTTTGCTTGTTTTCTCTGTAGCTTGGTGTGTGGAGTCCTTACAGTGGAGAAGCCACTGTTTGCTGCAGTGGTCAAGCCGCTATGCAGAGGGTTGGTAAAGTGTAGGATGCCTGAATATCCTCAACATTTTTGAGGCTGTAATACACTGTGCATTGGATCTTTTGGGACTCACTACTGACTCACCACTGAGAAGCTAGGAAGTACAGCCTAGACCAGACCCATGCTAAGCTAGCAGTTTGTACATGAGTGGAGCTGTGTGAAGCAAGATCAGAGCAAGACTGGAACAAGACCACTGCAAAAGAGGAGCTCAAAGCTTGAAGCTCAAATGAGGATGCTCAGAGTTGACTTTGGATCCCTTTGAGCACACGAATAATGCTTTCAGCACTGGTGATAGCGTGGCACTAACGTTGAAAGAGAGCTATTCTCTCAAAAGAAGATCGACTGCCTGACAGTGTGTTTTTTCTGTTGTAGTAATATTTGAAGGGGAACTTTATTCGTCTTGTTTAACTTTTGTGAATTGTGATACTGTGGTATATAAATATAGCACCTGATCTTGAATTGAATTAGGGGGATCCAGCAAGCTAGCAGTGACTTTTTTATGCTGCATCACAGCAGCTATGCTGTGAATTGATTATTTGTTTACTCCTTGCTTATACCCATGGCTTGTTTTTTTAGCCTTTTGACTTATGCGCAGCTGTATCTCATGTTAAATGGCACCAAATAGCACCATTATAGCACTACCACAGCGCAAGTATTAACATATGTATTTCAAAAGTTTAGAAGCTCCTGATTGGTTTGCTCTGGCAGGTGATCCTGTTCAGAGCCCCCCAAATAGTGCATGCATGGTGTTTTCAACTCAGATCACCATCTTCGCTGAAGCTGTACCACCGACTGTTCAAGTCAGTGAGCTTTGTTCTCTTTTAGCTCCACTACCCTCCAGTATTCGTGCATCTTGCTTGATCCATTTGGATTACTGGACTGGCTTGTGCAAGACAATTTGCACATAGGGCAATTTTTTGTCTTTGTTTGCTCTTTCCTGCTTGATTTTAAAGGTCCATGGTGTTTCATGCCCTGGTGTGAGCTGCTTAGAGAAAAAGCAGTGAGGTCAGTGGTGTAGCTGCTTAGAACTGAAAGAGCATAGAATTTTTGACTCATGGCCTTTATCAGCCCGATTATGGAGAATTTGTAAGTATTTTTAATTCTCCCTTGGTTCTCAGAGGTTTTGTAGTGCTGATTTTGTTAACTACATGATATCATTTTTATTAGATTATTTTAGAAGTTATATCAGCTACATTTGTGATAAGCCATAAGCAACAAGTTTTAAACTTTGAGCTTTGGATAAAATGGTATAAAATGGTATAACATGCTGGATTTCCCATTTTAACCTTGGTACACCGCTGCTAGTCAATGCTAATTGCTGTCTATTCCTAATAATAATATTATTGATCAATTCCACAGAGCTTACTGGTTTGTTAATTTTAAAACTGAGGATTCTCCTCGACAATTTAAATGATACTTAGTATATTTTTTTGATCTTGTTGATCTCCTAGACTATTAAACAAGACCAAGATTGAGACAGAAAATATTGGCCTTACTACCAGAGGCTCTGGAATTTTTCAGCTGTGTTTTTACATATCTATAATTGCTACAGAATCAGCACTGGTGGACAAACACAACACAATTTGGCAGGTTTTGAGAGAAGGACTAAAACCAGCAGGTGGATGATAAAAACTGAATCCAGGGGGATTGAGGGAATCTGAAACCACCTGAAAACATCCAAATTTTCCTGATTGTTATTTGCTGAAATTTGAGTATCGACAGGAAGGTTTTTAATAACCCACCAAAGAATCACGGTGTGTTGCCAAGCTACTTTGTGAGACTGATTGAGACCTAGGGTGCTAAAGAGAAGGTGTAATTAAGGTGCAAACATCTTCTGAAGCTCACTGGAGTCTTTTAAGAGGGATACATAATTTAAATAACTGAAATATTGAAACTGCCTCACCATATTTTTACTCTTTATTTTATTTCCTTCTTCTGCTTTAGGGAATTTAGGACTATAATCAAGAGTTTTACAAGTGAAGTATATTTCTGTCTATATTTATATTTTTGGGGCCGGATATTCAAACTGCGCCCAAAAAGTGCGCAACAGCAGGAGCAAGCACAAGTCAATTGCGCATATGCGCAACAGACGCGATATTCAAACATGGAGCAAGACAAACTGCGCAAGCAGCCAATGTCTGAATATCGCACAAACTGCACCATAGCGCAACCAGGAAGGGGAAGCTGAGCAGAAATTATGCGCCATAGCGCAACAAGGCTAGCCCAGCTGAGCAGTCCAGAGGTGCCATAGCGCAAGCAGAGCCCCCCCAGCAGAGCAATGGAACTGCACAACCAGGGAGGCAGGCTGGGGCCCACCACCAGCCATGCCACACATGGGCACAGGAACACACTGCAGAACTAACAATACACCCGCACACCCCAAGCACAGCATCACTGGGGGAGGGATGGATGATCCACCAGCCCATGGGGACAAGCCAACAAAGCACAGCAGGGCCATGTTGCCCCAGCACACCCACTGGCAGGCTGAGACTGCCACACACAGGGGTCGACAAACCACAGTGCATCAGCCCCTTCTGCACAGTACACTCTGCACTGTGACCCCAAGACACCACCCACGTGCAGTGACTGTCACTGCAGTAAACACCATGCATCCCCCCCCCGGCACACTGCAACCTCGTGTAGCACAGAACCATACAAGCCAGACCCACCCTGGGCACCCAGCAATGGGCGGCAGCAGATGGCAAGACCGACTGAAAGTCACTCCCACACCGGAGACACCTCCCCATGCACACACACACACACACACACACACACATATATATACCCAGGACCATACCACCCCAGATGTCATGCACACCACTGCAACTGAGCAACCATAGCCAGCTGCAAATCAGAGACCACCACAGTATTCATAACAAAATATATATATATATATTGGAAAAAGATATGTACAACACCAAGACCAATAACATAAGTATATACATATATGTACAAGACAAGGGGTAGGGGTACAAGGTAGGGGTGGTAAGGGTAGAGGTGAACAACTGGGAGAGGGAAGGCAGGGTGGAGGGCTGGCTGAAGTGGAAGGGGAAGCGCAGGTCAGCGCCCGCAGGCTGGTCCCCTGTTGCCGGTTGATCTTCCCGTCCCTCCGGTGTCGCCTGACCCCATGGCGCTGCATGTCTGTGAGGAGGTCTATGTGGACTGACACCCGCGCCAGCCACTGGAGGGCACGGTCCATCCGCCATAGCATGCTGAGACCTAGGAAAAGGGAACACAGTCAATGGCTGTGACTGTCCACAACCCTGAACACCACCCATCCTGCAAGGCATATAGCCTAGTGCCCCGCACCTGTGATGATATGCACCCACCCACAGTGACCATGCACATGACACGCCCAACCAGGCAGCACCAGCTATGTGCACCACTGCACACACACACTGCCCATGTCCATCACAGCACAAACAAGGCTGTCAAGTGATGTGGCAATGTGGTGGGATGCCAGTTCCACAGCCATGTGCCCAGTGCATGCATGGACCACCAGTGACACACACACAGACGTGCAGTGACACTGGACAGTGATGACTGTCGCCTGTGTCATGCATGGTTGTGTTGTCCATGGCTGGTGGTCATGACCACCCCCTCCAGCATGCAATAGCATCCATGATGTAATGACACACACTCATCAAGCAGCTGTGGCTGCTGCTGCTGCTCGCTGTGGCCCACCCATCACGCCTCCTCCGGCTGCCACCTGGGCCCCGCCATGGCCCTCCTCAGCCTGGGCCTGCATCCTCTCCACCAGGCCTGTGGGTGACAAATGTTGAGAAAAACATCAGTGTGACCCCAAAGCAGACTGCCCCCTGCCCCAGTGAGTGTGCCTGCCCACACAGCCAGACCCATGCATCTCACACCTGCACACAGTGACACAGCCAACCATGACAGAGCCATCCCCCATGCACCGCCAACAAAACACAGTCACACCCCTACGGAGAATACAGGTGTATAGATGGTACACCCACCTGGCCTAGGCACAATGCCCCTCCTGGCACGTGACCTGAGGCATTGCAGCACGTCCGGCTCCCTCCTGCAGAGGTCACTATATCTGTGCCTGCACTGGTCAGCAGACCAGCACCGCCCTGTGACCCTCTCCAGTTCAGTAGCCACCTGCAGCCACACATTGGTGCGGGTCATGGTGAGGGGCTGATCCCCAAACAGTGCCCCAAAGTGGGGCTCAACCACTGCCACCAGGTTGGCCACCTCCAACTGACTCCACTGGGGAGCTCTCCTGTGTGCCATTACTGTAGTAGAGCAGGCAATATGGTGCCCCGCAGAGCAGCAACCCCACGTGGAAATGTTGCACAATAGACTACCATAGGTTCCAATCACGCTGTTCATATAGCGCCATCGGTTCACAGATAGCGCTGTCATGAAACAGCGCAACAGAGCCGTACACATGGCAGCCGAACAGCGCCAGGGGGCAAAGGTCGGACACCAGGTCAGGGGTCTATGACGCAAGGCCACGCACAACGCCATCTGATGTCTACGCATCCTGCGTGACCGATCACCTGCATGCCAGTGCCACAGTGGACTATTGCGCAGTAGTGCCACAGCGCCATATGGTGCCCAGTGCTGTAGCGCCACTGGCACAATGGTGGCCATGGCCTGAATTGCCAATCATGCACAGCACGTCATCAGCACTGCAGACACCTGCGTAAGCTACCTGGGCATGCGCAATGTAGTGTACCACACAGTCACAGATCTGCGCCATTGGCTCAGCCGGCTCAACCGTATTGCGCAAAGCGCAACGGCGCGATATTCAGCCGACACATGCAAATCATCTGATCAGCCATTCAAAGGTGCAGTGGCGCGATTTGCATCTCATTACAGTTGCTCCACTCCTAATTTGCATGCATTGCGCTATAAATGTGTGACATTGGGCTGCGCTGGCCAGATTCGGTTACTGCAGGTGAGAGGTGGGTTGCATGCTGTGTGATGTTCTGGACAATGGTCATGGGATAACGCTGTAGACTGCACAGTGACAGGTGTCCACTTCCACCCATACAGATCGACATGACCGAGCAGAGCCAAGGTGAGGGTGAGGATGGTGGGGGAGGAGGAGGCCCAACTTCACCACAGCGGAGACAGAGGTCCTCTTCCAGGCCTACCTGGAGGAGGAGCCACTACTGAGTGGATGGCGGGGCACCCCTCAGGCCCGTGTGGCTGCATGGGAGGGGGTAGCTCGGGCAGTGAACCTGCATGGAAGCCACCAGTGCTCCGTGCAGGAATGCAAAAAGAAGATGGGGACAGACCACAGGAGGGTGAAGAAGAAGGTGGCAGCCCTCAGGGTGGCATGTGCTGGCACAGGCGGGGGCCAGCCAGTGGTGGTGGAGCTGACCCCGGCTGAGGACTGACTGGCTGCATCAATGCAGTGGAGTGCTATTGAGGGCATACCAGGAGGTGGATTCCAGACAGGTGGAAGCCCATCACTGCACGGTCTGACATGGTGGTGGTGGTGGGGGGGAAGGTTGTTCACATGCACTCACATGTCCTCTCTTTCTGTTACAGATCCTGTTCATCTTCAGGGGATGGTGGTGGTGGGTCCAGGCAGTGAGGAAGACCTGCTGGACATGGAGGAGGGTCCATCCACCTCTGTCACAAGCCAGCATGCACTGCACCAGCATGCACGCTGGGCTGCCAACTCTGGTATCGGTGAGTTGGGTGTGGGGGGTGCACAGCCTGTGTCTCAGCAGTCTGGCATGCAAGCATGCCAGCACACTGTGACTGTGGCTGTAGCACGTACCTGCACCATTGATGATGCAAGGACTGCAATGGGCAGTGACATGTGTGTGTCCCATGACAGACACACAGCAGGCCAGCACGTGTCCCTGGGCCTAGCTAGTTCCAACATGTGTGGCAGCATGTCAGCACAGTCCCAGACTGTGCCTGTCAGCACCGGTGGGGCAGCACCGGTGGCTGTGCAGGTGTCTGGCACTGTTGCAGCCACAGCAGTGGAACGAGTGGTCCCTGGGGCACAGCGGTTGGAGGGGCAGCCGCAGCAGTCACCCACCAGGTCTGGGGGTACAGTGTCCAGCAGTGGCACATGCCCACCACCCTTTGATATGCCCATTCCTGGTCCTGGTGAACAGTGCCCACCCTCAAGGGGTGTTGAGCATCAGGACCTTCCATACCCTGGGGGACAGGATGCCGTTGTGGCAGAGTACCCATTTGAAGAGCACACCCACCTGCTGCGGGAATCAGTACAGCAGCAAAGGTGGGTTGTAACATCCGTGGAAGCACTGTGTGTGGCTGTGGAGCAGCACAGCAGGGACTGTGCTCTGGACCATGCAGAGATGGTCCATATGCAGATGGATGTGACCGACGCCATTGACAGGCAGACCCAGGCATTGGTTGTTGATGTGGCTGCATTGGGCACACAAGCAGGTGCCCCTGTACCATGCACCCCACACAGTACGCTCTCCACTCCCCGTTCCCGGCGTCATGCAACACCAAGCCTGTTGATGCCGGGTTCTGCTGTGGGCATCCCGAGCACCCCTGGTGCAGGTATGTTTGGCATACTACAGACCCCACTGCGGACAAGGTCGCGATCATGCAGTGGGACCCCTGGTGGTCCATCAGTGCCACCCCATGTGGCCCCTGCTCAGCCTGCCAGTGCTGTTGGGTCATGGCAGGGCCACCAATGCATCCACGGTGGCCATGGAACGGTGCAACACGACTGACCTGTCTCCCAGTGCGGGCCCTGTCTGGTGCTGCCCTGTGTGCACTGTGCGTCATGGTGGGCAGTGCACTGGTGGGTGCCCTGCACACCATCCGACTGCTGTCCACAGGTGTGTGTGCATGATGATGCCTGTATTGTACTGTACACCAAGGTGCAAGGGTGCCCAGCATCTGACACACGTACTTGGACAGTACAGGTGGTGGGTGTGGTCTGTGGATCTGTGTGTTTGCCATGTCTGTTCCTGCTCTGCTGTGCACCTGCCCATGTATGCTTTGTGCCTGGTGTGTGTGTGTGTGTGTGTGTGTGTGTCCATATGACTGTTCGCCCCTCCCTGATGGTGTGTTTGTGTGTGCTGGTCCCTTCCACTCCCCTTGCCGTCATGAACCCCTGGTGTGTTACTCTGTGTGCCTGCTGGTTGCGCCAGGACAGTGTTGGTTGCACATGACCCCTTGACTTACCTATGTCATGCATAATGCTCCTCCGTGATGGTGTCCCAGTGCAGCTGGGCCTGCCGGATCAGTCGGGGGTCCCGCCGTCCAAGGGGGGCTGCTCATCACCATCATCACCGGCGCCACTGGTGTCCCCATTGCTGTCCCCCTCCTCGACCTGAATGGCTAGCCCACAGTCTTTGGCCATGTTGTGCAGGATACAACAGGCCAGGAATATCCCACAGGCCTTTGAAGGGCTGTACTGCAGGGCACCACCAGAGGTGTCTAGGCATCAGAAGCATGCCTTGAGCATCCCAAACACCCACTCGGTGATGTTGCGTGTGGCAGCATGTGCCTCATTATAGCGTTGCTGTGATGGGGTCATGGGGCACCGGTAGGGTGTGAGCAGCCAGGGATGGAGTGGGTATCCACTGTCACCTGTGTGGAGATGGTGGAGATGAGTATCATGTTCAGGTCCATATTGCCAATATCCCTGTGTGCCACTACCATAGCACCTGTGGCATTCCCACCCTTGCCCCACGTTTGCAATTCCTACATGCGTACTCACCCACTAGATGGCCTGTGGGGATGTCCCCACTCTCGAATCGATGGCACAGTGCAGACTGATACCATATAAAGGCATCATGTGCTCCACCAGGGTGTGTGGCACAGATATTGATTATGCGCCCAGTGGCATCACACACCACCTGGCAGTTGACACTGGAATAGCCATTCCTGTTCCTATATGCAGCCCCATCAGGGCCAGGTAGCATGCATATGGCCACATGGGTGCAGTCTATGGCCCCTAGCATGCCAGGCATACATGCTACCCTGTGGAACTCCTGCATGTTTGCTGTACGCTCTGCCGCGGTGCTGGGGAACTGGATGTGCTCCACAGCATGTGGCAGCAGTGCGCTGAGGAATTGGGTGAGGATGCATGACATGGCTGACTGTGTGATGCCTGTGGTGTCCCCTGTCGGCCTCTGGAAGGTGCCCGTGGCAAGCAGGCACATGCAGGCTGTCACCTTGGTCTCCACCGACAGAGCGTGACTCTGTCGTGAGGGTGCCTGCATCACATCACTGCACAGCTCACAGAGCCATCTCAGTATTGCCCTGTTCAGGTGGTACCGGCCCACGATCTCTACATCTGTGTACAGCTCAAAGCTGATGCGGGCACGGTACTGCCTGTTGAGGGCGTACCACCGACGGGCCCATCCACGGCCACGTCCCCCTGCAGCATGCATTCTCACCCCCCTCATTACAGCTTCCATGTGGAAGCTGGCACTGTCCATCTCCCTGGCTTGTGACCCCCGCTGATGTTGCTCTGTTACCCCCGCTGTCCTGACTGCTATCTCCACTGCACCTGGTACACCTACTGGCCTCTGCACCTGTGGCCCCATACACCTTCCCTTGCCCCTATTCTGTCCTGTGCACTCCTGGCCTGCACTGTATGTTACTCTGGCCTTCTGTCTCTCTGCCTCCATGTGTCTTCCTGTCGCGTTCTTCGCCTCTTCCTTGAGCCTTTTTATTTTGGCTCATTTCCGCTGGGGCGCAACTTCCGGCTGTTCAGCTCTTGTGCATTGCGCAAGTCTTTGAATATCGCATTGCGCTCTTTATGCATGGATCCACCCCCTTCGGTTGCGCATGCCTTCATTTGCATTGCGCTGTTGCTCAGCCTGTTTTCGGTGTCGTAACTGCCTCCTGCTGAATATCGCAGAATGGCGCATTTTCGGACTTGCGCATGTGCAACCCTATTGTGCATGGTGCAACCCTTTTGAATATCCGGCCCTATGTGTTTAGATTCTCAGATTTTGCACAGTGCATTAAGTATGGCATTTTGAAATTTAAGCTACCAAAATAGGGCAATTGAAGTATCTTCACTTTGATAGCTTTCCATCATTAAATTACTGGTGAACAAATTAAGTTGGGAAGCATGGGTTTGGGCCATTTTATATTATTGGAGTAAACAAAACAATGCCAATGAGAACAAGAAGTGGGACGCTTCGTATAGAGAACAATAACAAAAAAAGATGAAGACATATAAAAAGGGATATATGGCTAAAGTAAATTGTTATAAAATTAATAAAGGCACTAATGACACCTCAAATTCAGAAGAAAAAATTAGAGTGATAGATTATGGGATAGAGAGAAATTAGGTGATGGAGGAGGTCCCTGAAAATACCTCTTCTGAAGTAGTGAGAGAAACTAGGTGTATGAGGAATGAGATAGGAATGATTAGGACAACACCCAAACCTTAAGCGATACAACCATTAATTAAAGATTTATAGAAAATAGACAAATCAAAACAGACTAGGATAACTGAACACCCCATCCGACCAGTAACAGCTATAGGGGCAAATGGAAATATCTCTGTCTCACAAAACACTGACTTAATAGATTTAGTTAACAATGAAGTTAGCAAAATGGTAGAAAGTATAAGAGAAACAATTCAGACTAATAATAGGATAGGACAAAAAAATAAGGGAATTAAATTTGCTAAAACAAGGGGTTAATGGCCCTTACTCTATGAACATGGACAAGAACTCACAATTAGACAATTTGATTAAAGATCTAGATTTTGAAGTAGATCAAAGTGAGACAATCTGGCCAATGGAAAATGAAACTTTATGCATGAGTCCCAAACTGGGGGATACCCCATCACTGGAGACCTGCTCAAGGGATTGTGCTAGAGCATTAAGAGAACCACAGTTAGCAAATGTATTAATATTCAAACAACTGACCACAGTTAAGCAAGATTTATCCTTTATAAAGGGAATTTGTATTGAAACTAAAAGAAGAATAGATAGTATTTTCAACAAACTTCAACAAAGGGATTTGGTAACATTAGAACAAGAAACAAAAATAACACTTGATGAGACAGATAAACAGGTAGTGATAACGAAATAAGAGGCATAACATCAGATAAAGAACACACAGATATAGACTTAATTGACATTATCATATTCAACAGCAATTGGACTAGAAGAATCCACAGAAGCAGAGTCTGAATTAGTAATGCTACCAAGTGGATATGAAGAATCAAACTCCATAATAGAAGGACTAAGGGCAGGGAATCCTGAGATCTCAGAAAAGGGACTAACAAAAATAAAAAGAAAAGAAGAAATTAATTGGAGAAAAATTGAGAACAAGACTTCAAGAAGAAAAAAACGGGATTTAGATGAAAAGAGAAGGAAAAATAAGAAACAAATAAAGATTAATGATCAGACATCAGATGACCCAAAGAAGGAAAAGAGACAGAAGGAGGAAATAGAATAGAGAATAAGAGCTATGATAAACCTGTTAACTTAGAGAATAAGAGTTGTGATAAACCTGTTAATAACTTAGTGGGCAACACAATAAGAACCAACTCAAAAAAAAAAACAGAGAAAGTAAAAGAGAAAAGGGGAAAAGATAAAAGAAAGATAAATAATAAGAACAATAATAGTAATTAGGAAATTCAGAAACATAAAGGAACTAAGGAAACATCTAAATTAGAAAATATGAAAAATGGAACAAATGAAACTAGGAAATTAAAAGAAATGTAAGAAAGACTCAATAAAGTAATCCAGGAAGCAAATTTTACAGACAACAGACTCAGAGACTCTCTAGTAAGGACCCTGGAGACTGATTTTGTTTTGGCAATATTTGAAATACAGGGTATGCCAGAAGAGATGGAGGTCAAATCGAACTTTTATTTAAAACTCCTTTTAAAGTCTGTTTGTCAAGAAGAAGGAGGATTTAACAACCTCATAAACAATATAAGTGTCATAAGACCATTACTGGATGTGGAACTGGTCTTGTTGTTATCTGACCAATTTTATGTGCTGAAAGCACTGGAAAACCAGAAAGAAAAAATGAGGGATTTGGGATTTGAAATAGATAGTGTAGTTGGCATTAAAATACTCTTCCCTGAATATTATAAAGCTAGATACAATCAAAAAAGTAAGGGAAAAGACTACCCAATCTCAATTTTTTGGATTAGGAAATTTTGTGAATGAGACAAAGAACAATCCTAGATCAAAAGTAACTGATCTATTACAAAACTTGTTAAGAGATAGAAATCTTAACAAAATGGTTACAAAAGCTAACAGATGGGAACGAGAGGATCAAATAACTATTTGGGTAAAAGATCAAATAGACTACAATTATCTTCTTGCTAAGATAGAAAGGCCTGATCATGTGGATATATACCTGAAAGGAGAAACTGAAGCAGATGAAAAAGAGTGGAAAGAGCAACATGATGAACAATGGTTAAATCTGATCAAGACCAACAATAGATTTCAGGTACTGCACATTTGGAAGGATAATTGACAGATATCTGGAGGTTACAAACCTAATTCACACCGGCTGAGTTCCATTGACTCAATAATGTTATCATGGAATGTTTGTTTGTTTGTAAAAGTTTATTCCTTATAAATTCAAGGAAAAGGATGACCCTTTGAGTGGTTAGACTCATTTTCAATGGGGTCCATTATGCACAAAACAATTTCGTAGGAGTACATGTAACTCAATAAAATAGATATTTTACAAAGTAATACTTTGTAGCTGGAACTGGTGAAAGCTTGGCAGATCCTACTTTTATAACATACATAACACAATTTAGAATTATTTATATACAAGAATCATGGAAGAAGGAGGAATTTAACATAAATGGGTACAAAACATTTTATAAAAAAGCTGGGAGCCTTAAACAGTATGGTAGATTATTGGGTGGTTTAATAACTTGGGGGGAAATAATGAAACAACTTAAATATAAGAAGATACAAATTGAATCATAACACATACTCCCAGTTTGCATTTCAATGGGAAAAAAGAAAATTGTTGTTGTAAATGTTTACTTTCCACCGTCAGGATCTAAATATGAAGATAAAAGCAATATTGAGAAGTTAATCTCTCTGACAGAGAAGTATTTAATGAGAGAACCTGAAACAGAAATGATACTCATGGGGAATTTCAATGCCAGGGTGGGGTTCAGCCTGGATCCCACGCCTGAAATAATGGGTGCATGTACAGCCCAGGGCCCCTGCAGCTTATTCATGAAAAGAAAGACTAAAGATAGCAAGGGATGTGACGGGGAAAGAGCTGGTGAAAGCACTGGAAGATAATAACTTTTATTATTAAATGGGAGAACTAAAGGAGATGCTCAGGGTGCCTATACTTATTTGGGATCAAGGGGTGCTTCCATTATAGATCACTGTTGGGTCTTACTAAATACAGTTAAATCGATAGCAGACCTGGTGGTAAGGGAGAGATCAGAAAGTGAACATAACCCACTAGTGATAAAATTCAATTTTGAGATAAAAAAGATAACAGATAATAGTATACAAACTGTCATAAGAACAAAAAAAGGGATTCAGTGGGATTTATTAGAAAATAATGTCTATTGAATTACTAAACTGTTATAGAATTAGAGACAAAATAATGGATATGCATCAAGACAAATCATCAGAACATTGCACTAAGGTTTATGAAGCATTAATGAAAAAGATTGCACCATTGTTTCTCAAAATTTCAGTTCATAAAGATAGGAAGGGAAGCAAATGGTATGATTATGAATGTAAAAACCAAAAGAATGAAATTAATAATTGTGCAAAATTTACTTGAAAATATCCCTCAAGGATAAACAAGTATAACCTAAATAAATTAAGGAAAAAGTACAAAAAAAACTTTTGGAAATAAAGAAAAATATATATAGGAAAGTATTGTGGGAGGAATTTGAACAAGCAGCTGGGGCAAAGGATAACAGAAAATATTGGCTTATGGTGGCAAGGGAAGTGATAACATACCTGACACAATTGAAAATGTTATTGATCCCAAAACATGGGAATATTATTATAAAAAACTATTTTTTGATTCAAAAGTGGAACATATAAAGCCCATCCTCATTAACTGGATCCCATTTAAAGATTCAATAACAGGAAGTGAAATATTTCAAGATATTCAAGCAGCAAAAAGACATAGGGCCCCTAGGCCAGATGGTATCCCAGTGGATATCATCTTGGATGATATAGGACTGTGGATCCCAACCTTAATGGCTATATTTAATACTATACTAGAAATAGGCTGTATTCTGATAACATGGAAAGAAAACATTATTGTACCTATATTCAAGAAGGGAGAAAGAGCGAATCCCAACAGTTATTGGCCAATAAGTCTTATAAACACAACTCAAAAGATATTCACTAGAATACTTCATAGCAGAATAATGCATTGAATCAAAAATAAAAGATTCTTAATGAGGCAGAGGTGTTTTTTGTTTACCAAAACACTCCACGGTAGACCAATGCTTTGAGTTAACACACTTAGGGCCAGATATTTAAAAGTTTGCCCTGGGGCTAAATTAGCACTGCTCAGTGGGCAAACTGAGCAAAAAGCAAGTTATATTCAAAAGGAATAGCCCAGTGCAAAACCAGCTGAATATAGCAAGCAAAGGAAGCCGGGCAAACAGGGCCAGGAGTGCAGGGCAAAAATTGCCCAGGAATAAGACAGCACTGAATATAGCAACAGGGAAGAGCACACTGCAACTACAGCTCATTAGACTCCGTAGCAAGCCAGTGTTGCAGGTGGAGAACATTGTGTGTGACTGCACAGAGATGTTTCACATCTACTGCAAACAACAATGTAAGCCACACACTACAGAACTGTGCTATGCTGAAGTGAGGTTTGCCCAGGGCTAACCTGACTGCACAGTGCTAACACATTAACCCAGTGCAAACTGGTTAGCCCTGGCAAATGGGAGCTATATTCAAAGGTGTCAATGTGGCTCAGTTGGTAGCACATCTGCCTCTGGACCAGAAGGTCATGGGTTCTTGTCCCACACTGGGATTGGTCTTGCACCTATAAAATTGCTGGCATCCGAGTGCAGTATTAGTGGGGTGCTGTACTCCTGGGGTGTGCTGTCCTTTGGATGAGATGTTAAACTGAGGTCCCTTCTACCCCTCCTGGTGTTTTCCTGGTGGGTGTCTAGGTGGAAGTAAAAGAACCCAGGGCAATCTTCATAAAGAATAGGGGGGACATTCCCGGTGTCCTGGCCATCATTCCCCTTCTCATAAACTGGTTCATGCAATTATCCAGGCTGTGTGTGGGTGATGATGTGCAATATGGTCGCCACTACAGATTCAGTCACTTCACTACCAGTCTAGCATTGCTTGTAAAAGTGCTTTGGGATACACTGTGTATGAAAAGCAGCTATAAAAATGCTTCTTCTTCTTCTTCTTCCATGCAAATGAGCCTACTTAGGTAATCCATGGGCAAACAGGCACATGTGCATCTCATTATATGCTGTTTAGCATACATTACCATGCAGTTTGCCCGGTGCTACTGCATGGTGCACACAGCTCCACCTATTGGTCAGAATGGCAGTACAGGCTGGACGCTGCAGGCCAAGGCATGCCCACAGCATCCCCTGTTGGTCGGAATGGAAGCACAGGCTGGAAGCAGCAGGAACTGTGTGCTGGCAGACACAGCCAGTGCATACTTACCTCTCATCCCCTTGCCTCCTGAAGCAGGGACAAGGCTTAAAAACATCAGGGATAAAGACCCCAAATCAGGAACACATCGTAAAAAGTGGTACTAGTCACTCAGAAAGCTGCTAGAATAAGGGGATTTGTGATAAGATGCATACTCAGAAGAAGAACAAGTCCACAACTTTAATGTGTGACATTATTGTGTGAGTTTATTCCCCACTGTTCTGTCACAAAACCACAACTTGTATGAGGGACAGAGGACAATATGGAGGCAACATCAGGGACGTCCCTGACAATCGGGGACAGTCGAGAGGTATGGGTGCATACAACACACCCATGCATATGTCTGCCTGTTACACACCCATTTCCCTGGTAGACTAGCAGTCCCCCCATCCCCAGCATGAATCCCGACCCCTGTTCAAATTAAATAAAATAACTATTCCTTGGTAGTCCAGTGGTTCCCCAACCCCCCAGAAGGAATTCCAACCCCCATACAAATTAAATAAAATAACTGTTCCTGGTAGTCCAGTGGTCCCCCATCCCCCAGCATGAATCCTAACCCCCACTCAAATTAAATAAAATAACTGTTCCCTGGTAGTCTAGTGGTCCCCCCACCCAGCAGTGATGCTCCCACTCATCCCAATACCAACCCATGAATAGAGCCAGCGACCGGTTTAGCTCTTCTTTCACCACCACGGCCGGCCGCCAACTGAGGTACGAATGAGCACTACTGTAATGAATGAGCCTATTCATTACAGTAGCACTCATGCGTACCTCAGTCTGTGACCGGCCGTGGTGGTGAGAAGAGGGCTGAACTGGTCGCTGGCTCTATTCATGGGTTGGTATTGGGATGAGTAGGTGTGACTGCCAGGTGGGGGACTCACTGACTACTATAGGAACAGTTATTTTATTTAATTTGAATGGGGTTGGGATTCCTTCTGGGGTGGGGACCACTGGACTACCAGGGAACAGTTATTTTATTTAATTTGAATGGGGGTAAGGATTTGTGCTGGGGTGGGGGGGACCACTGACTACCAGGAAAGGTTGTTTTATTTAATTTTAATAGGGTTGGGATTCATGCTGGGTGGTGGGGGACCACTGGACCACCAGGGAACAGTTATTTTATTTAATTTGAATGGGGTAGGATTTATTCTGGGGGGTGGGGACCACTGGACTACCAAGGAAAATGTATTTTATTTAATTTGAATGGGGTTGGGATTCATGCTGGGGATGGGGACCACTGGACTACTAGGGAAAAGTTATTTATTTAATTTGAATAGGGGTCGGATTCATGCTGGGGGTGGGGGCACTGCTGCATTACCGCCAGCTTTTTGTCAGCGATAATTAGTGCGCACTACAGGTCACGCTAATGCCTGTAGTGTGGTGCTATACTTTGAATAATGGCAGGTGCACTGGCAATGAGCCCCCAGTCCCTCCTTGCATACATATTATAATTTAGCATCGGTGCTAACACCTAGTGCCGGTGCTAAATGTCCCTCTGAATAGTGCAGTCAGGCACAAATCCGGTGCTAGTCCAGCACAACGGATTTGCACCTGGTGCTAAGCTTTGAATATCTGGCCCATTGTACACAAATACATTAACATCAAAAAACAAAAGCTATTCTGTGTTTTCATTGATTTGAAATCATCCTTTGACAGCGTTAATAGGGGAAAACTCTGGGAAGCATTAGAACACTATGAGATTGACCCAAGTATCCTTAATACGATAAACATTTTATATAGTGATAACCTCACATCTGTAAGGTACAATAAACAAGGAGACACCACCCCCAAATTCTTATCTAATATAGGACTTAGACAGGGTTGTGTCTTGTCCCCAATACTGTTTAACCTTTTCCTTAATAAAGTCCTTAATGAGCTGCAGGACTTTGGGCTGCACATGCCAAGGCTGGGATCCGGGCAGTGCCCCTATCTGGCATATGCTGATGATATTGTTTTAATAGCAACAAGCTATTTGGGGATAAGAAGAAGCCTCCAAAAGTTTCATGAAGAATCCACAAGGGCTCCTCTGGAAATTAACTTCCAAAAAACAAAGTACATGATATTTAATAGAACTTTTTTTTTAGTTGTTAACCAGAAGCAGCACACTAAGCTGAAAGCTTTTTTATAGGAGTGACCTGGGAGCACAGGGAATTTAAGTGATTTGCCCAGGGTCACACAGTATGTAAGTGGAAGCTATGGGATTCAAACCCAGGTCTGGTCTGCTGAATGTCACCAGATTTGTAGCTCAGAGCCTTAAACCACTGCACTATACTGCCTCCCTAAACTTTGATTTGGTGGTTTGGAACTTTGGTGCTGGATGGTAAAATATGCTCCTTAACTTGTAATAAACAAAAGGTAGAATATGTCAAAAATGTCATTTATTTAGGGATTGAGTTTACATTTAATTTAAGATGGCAAGAACACATTAAACATACAGCACAGAAGATCCAAAGGCTAATACCATCAATAGAAAGATTTGCATACAAATATGGGAGTCAGTCTATTAAGGGTTCTCTCAGGGCATTTAATGCCAAAATTAAAAGTCAGATTCTATATGGGGCTGAAATATGGGGATGTGGAAAACTTGATAGACTTGAAGCTATGGTGAACACATTTTATAAAAAATTATTGGGGATTCCACAGAGTGCTGCACCCACAGCGACAAGACTCGAGACTGGACAATTGCCCATTAGATGTAGTATTGAACAAAGAGTTGTCACTTACTGGACAAAAGCATATAATATGCCAAGTAATAGACTACTAGGATATATTTAGAGGAAACATTACACTATGGCCATTTAGGCTTTAAATACCCAAGCATTAATATCTTGGAGGAAATAATAAAACCATATAGATTACTTCAACTTATAATTGATAGCCAAATAGGCTAATTTAAAGTGATTCAAGATCAAATCAAGCTAAGAATATAAGATATATACTTACAGAACAAACTGAGTATGGCAAACAATCTCAAGTTAAGTCATTGGCTGGCACATAACAATAATAGAGAATTAGGAATAGAATACTTTCTGTACAGTTTAAACAATCCCCAGTTAATAAAATTGTTCACAAAACTCTGATTTGGCTACTTGGATAGCCAACTGCTAAGGAAACTTCGGGAAGGCTAATAGTAATATATGTGCATGTAATCTGGGCATAGACACTTCAACTCATTTACTCTTGCTTTGCCCATTATATAATAGTGAGAGGAGGGTACTACTGGGAGAAATACTGGTAACTCTTGTCATGGAACCAAGATAACAAGTTAATTATTTATTAAAATCTAAAAATAGTAAAATGCTGGAAAAGATAGCAAAATTCTGCAGAATTGTGGAAAGAAAAAATTACATATTCACACAGACTAAGTATGCACTGTATAAAAGGAATAGAAATATAATCATGTTGTATTGCATAAATTTCGTATTATTGCACATGAATTGTAGAAACAATGTAAATACTTATTTTAAAGATTCCTTGAAATTTTGTAAGATATTATGTTAGATATTTGAAAATGTGTAAAACCTTGGAAGTTTGATACAAATAATGTTTATGATTGTAAAGACATGTTTTAATTGTCAACAATAAATCTGTTTCTGATTCCTCTACAGAACTAGTAGTGTTATATGGTGATTAAGGAATGCAGGCAGTGGTTAAAAAACATCAAATTCCATTCATTTTCTGAAATCTTACTGTGCTCTCATGAGTGGCATACTTGATCTATACATCAAAGGTAATCTACCCATCTCCATTATCAGCTCCCTGTCACTGCCACAGGAATCTGAATGCCTAGCAGTCTCCATAGCTCTCTCCAGAAATAAATCCATAATTATAGTTGATTTCTACAGACCCCTGTGGGAGGCATCAAAATATTAAATCATTCAACTAAACTTGTAGCACCTATCCTAATCAAACAGTAATCCTCGGTGATATTAATTATGACTGGCTATCCCAAAAATCAAGTAACCTCAAACTGCTAAGTGATAAGCTAGGACTAAGTCACTTAGTCATGGAGCCAACATGACCAAACCCCATAAAACCTCTGAACTCTTTCATTCTGGATATCATACTTATTAATTGACCCCAACAAATTACCCATGCCCCTGTATTCAACAATGATAGTTGGGACCATAAAGCTGTGGTCTGTTTCAGGGGTATGAAGGAAACAAAAATTCTCCTAACAATTGTTCACAGAAGGCACCTCTCTTGCTTCTGTGAGCTAAACTACCATAGTGACCTAGGGGCAATTAACTGGCAAGAATTTTATCTAGCACCTCGGTGCACATGGTTACAGAATATTAGTTAAAAAATTACTTGCAGTTATAAATAGGCATGCACCCCTCATGAAACAAAGTGCGAGGAAAAAAAGTTGCCCTTGGTTTACTCCACAGCTGAAAAAAGCTCTGAGGGAATGTGATCTTCTCTAAACCAAAGCAAGACTCTGATATCTGTGACACTCAACAAAGCCTGTAGGCTCCTAATGGGTGCCGCCCACCTAATGCACACCTGTGACCTATATGCCCAGGCTGGATGGCTACCTCTCCTGAGTAGAATTCAATACCAGACCTGTCTACTCACCAAACAAATTCTCCTTGGGTATATGCCACCAAGAGTGGCAAAACTCCTTACTGCCTACAGCAGCACCCAACCTACATGGAGAGCTCAACAACAGACATTCCAGGTCCCCAAATGTCGGACCAATACAGGGCAGAGGTCATTCTCATACAGGGCTCCTCAGTGGTACAATACCCTTAACAAAGAGGCACTTACAGCTGTGACTCTTGGTCCCTTTAAAAGGGAACTTTGACTATTCCTCACCTCAACCACACAGTGTGACTGCCTCTCCTAAACAATGGTCTTCACCTCGTACCGGAGTCATTGGTGTTCTGCAATCCAGCTGCTTTGCCCCTCTTTTCCATCATCTGCCCCCCACCCCACCCTTTACCCACCCCTCCTCTCAGCTGACACTAGACCTCTGAGCCACCCACACCAATCTCTTGCTATCCACCTCTACCATCTGACAATGGCCTTGCCTGCTGACTCCGCTCTGACCTCGCTCCATAGGCAGTTCACCTTGAAAACTGACTCATGCTGGCTTTTGCTGACTCTCTTTGCAAGATACTGTATATACCTTGTTTAAGTCAACTTTGGGTGTAAAGAATGTATCTAACGTTTTCCTTTGTATGTATGTTACCCTACATCCTTTGACGTGGAATCTTTGTAAATGAGCAGTTCCTGCTCAAAGGTACTTGTAATCATAGAGTTTAATAAATAAAAAAAAGACTTAAACAAATGCCAAATGAATGGTCCATTTTTAGGCAAAAGAGGAACCAGTGTGCAAAAGTAATCCAGTCAGCCAAAACAAAAAAATACCTGAAACTCTTGGAAAAACACCAAAACGTCTTCTCCAAATTCAGAAGGTTGGTATCTGCTGGTATTACATGGACAGTCTGCCTGTTCTCTCTCACCCTCTTCCTGTCATTGAGCAGCCAAAGTCCAGAAATTGCTGCACTCAGCCTCCTTTCCCTTCCAACATATCTTCTACAGACAAGTGGAATGACTCCTCAAAAACTTAATCCCCTAAGAAGGGTGCTGTGACTGATAAGATTGAACCCTTCTTCCTAAGAACAGGGTTTCTACCCTGACTGCCCTGAAACCCACCCTTTAAATATCTCATTAGGTAATAATGAAATACTAGTACTCAGAAAAATGGTTCAGATAATCATCCTTTTTAAGACAGGAGACATAGGTGCCTGAACAACTAAAGGCATATTTCTATCCTCCCTGTCTGGGCCAAATTGCTAGAACAATTGCTTAATGAGCAGCTACATGAGTACCTGGGCCAGTTCTACTTAATCTAACGAACACAGCTGGGTTTCAAAACCATGCACAGCAGCTTATCAGCCCTAGTCAGTGTTAGCAATGACTGAGTCTCTGTCCTGGACAAGAAACATATTAATATTGCCATTCTCTTAGAACTCAGTGAAGCCTTCAACACACTTAACAGTCACATCTTACTGCACAAACTCGCAGAGATAGGAATTACTGCCAGTGTTGTGTCATGGTTCACAAATTACTTACACAGCAGCTCACTCCTTTAATAAAAATCTTAAAACTACTACATTTACACCAGTTATGTTTTAACTTTATTGTTTTCCACTGTTATAATGTTTCCCTGCTGTTGGCCTACAAAGTATTGCAGATAATGTAGTACTTATTTCACTGAGTCTTTCAAAATGTATCTGACTAACCTCTGCTGACCTAACCATGGATGTTTGTGACATCACAGTCTATCTGTCAAGGTGAGCCCTATGATTTTATTATCAAAAGTACTGTAAGGCTAACTGGAGCAAGGCAAATGCTTGTCATACAGATGTTTTGGATAGTCTACAAAGACATGCTCAAAACCTTGTAAAGGAACATTACAAACAAAAACAATTCTCTAATAAATTTTAATAACTAAAATATCACTTTTATGAATGTACACGTTGAAGTGCAAAGTTTCTGTTTAATAGGACAATAACAATGTTTAAAACATGGGTGATTTTCATCCTCCTCCTCTCTCCTCTGCAAAAAGGAGTCTCCCAAGGGTTTGTACACGGTCTACAATTATTTAAAATATGCACAAGTGACCTCAGGGAAAACATAGGCAATGTCAGTTGACACTATTAAGCTGATGACACTTTACTCTATGTAGCTAGACCTACTCAATTTGCTGCACAAACGAACCCCCAGATGGCTTTTGATTCACTTCAGCAGAACCTATTTCCAATGATATTCACCCCAAATGGCAAGCAATCACTAAATAACCCTTCCCCCACATCCTCACCGTGATGGGTGATAGATTAGAACAGGTATTGTAAGCACCTTTTAAAATCTGTACCTCTGACTGAACTGTAAGATTTCCTTTAACAACCATATAGATAATCTCTATAAAACACTACACACAAGACTAGGCTTCTATTACAGCAACAAATTATGTTTCGCTGTGGAGTCAAGAAAAAGACTAGCCCGGATCACGTGATGAGCTGAATCTGTTTAGACATCTTCTGTGCTGCTCCGAGGCCCTACAGCAAATAAAAGGCATTAAAATCTATGGGACTGGCTCAGTCTGTATTAAAATACGTTTAGCAGGTCTGAGAGGTGTTGTGGGTTCAATTTCTGAGGATTGCGTGGAAAGATTGTGAGAGAAGGAAGCGAGGCGATCTAGCGGATAGCAAGTCTCTGGCTGTAATACTAGGCCACTTAAAACAACGCCGAGATGGAAGCTGAAGTCGCTGAGCCTCTGGTGGTGAGAACCCCAGCTACCAAATGACCAAAGCCACACTCCTCTACTCCAAACGATCATGAGGATGAGCCAGGAAAGGAGGGGGGTTCGTGTTCGACCACTGCAGATATCCAAGAAATTAAAGCAATGCTGCAAGGACTTGTGACTGATTTTGCAGCAATAAAACCAGCGTTACATTCGCTCACACAAAGAATGGGGGATGCAGAGGCTCGGATTGCCTCGCAGGAAAGGAAGGCATCTGTGATGGAGCAGGAGTTGGTGACGGTGAGAAAGCAGGTTAAGAGGCTGGAAGAAAGAATAGAGGATCAAGAATCAAGAAGCAGGAGGAATAATCTGATAATAGCAGGGCTACCGGAGAGGGCTGAAGGGCCAGATTGTGTTTTATTTATGCAGGACTTGCTGTTTAAGTTGCTGGGCCCTACTCCATTTGGCGAAGTGTACAACTTAGAGAGAGCCCATAGGGCACTAAGGGAGATGTCACCCCCTGGAGCGAGATCTCGGGTGATAATCATGCGCTTTCTTAACTACAAGGAGAAATCCCATGTGCTGCTTGTTGCTGGACAAAAGAAGACGCTGCAGTGGAATGGTGCTTCGCTCTGACTATTCCAGGATCAAACACCCACGGTCAGAGAAAAACAGAAAGAATACTCAGAAATTAAGAAGAAACTGTATTTGGCAGGAATTAAGTTCCACCTGCAATACCCAGCAACCCTGTTTGTATGGCTGCAATCAGGGGAGAAGAGGTTTCTAACTGCAAAAGACGCTCTCAAGGGTTGCGGTCGCAGATCCCCGAATTATTCAAGTCACCAACCTGAGTGGGTCCTGAAAAGGAGGAGGCTGTGTTAACCTAAAGGACTGGGATTTGGGAAACTGAAAGGAGCTAAAAGTTTATAATGTTTTCTTGTTATGCTGGTTTATTGGTTTATTGCTATAAATGTTGGATATAAGGGGTCCATTGAGGTTGGGGGGTATAGAGGATTTATTTCGGGATGGGTGAAATGGGAGTTTAGTCTCCGTGCTAATAGGGCTGAATAGAGAGAATGCTTAGTAGATGCTTGGAGAGATGGGGTAGGGTGCTAGGAGTTGGAGGTGGAAGAGTTTGAAGGAAGTGAATATAGTGTGGTATTGGAGGAACCTGCCCCATGGAGGTTAGGACAGGAATGCTAATGGAAAGGAGTGATGGTTGTTATTATAGATACTGGGGAGAGAGAGAGGCAACGTTTCTAAGGGATGACGGATGAGTAATACTGCAGGTGGGACAGTAAGGTGGGGAAATTTATTTGCTGGGTAGAAGGAGGGTTCAGAGCTCATGAAGGGAATGTGGACAATGGCGGTAGCCATTTCTGAAGTGGGGAACCCCGGCGGAAAAGAGCGTAAGAGCTACTATGCCCGTACCGTTTTTTTTTTCTTTCTTTTCAATAAATGCTGTCTCTCGGAGAAGGGGGTGCCCCATGGGAGATGCAATAAGGTGTTGGCAAAATATATCTCAATATATACGGGGCAAACAGTTAATATTATCATCTTTAGAGGGCATTATCTCCAAGGTGTGTGAATTAGTACTGCATCTTTAGGTAAGGTAAAGTATACGATACTTCGCTGCAAAGTTACCGGGGCAGAACTATTGGGAAAGTACACTGAGAGAGACCCGGACCTAGGAGCCCCTTGGTGGCCCCTGGAGTGCAGGAGGGACTACCAGGGGGAGTGGGAGATAGGGAAGGGAGTGCCACCTGGCTTTGTTAGGTTATTAAGAGGTGGAAGTTTGGGGGCTATTAATTCAACTTATTATGTAGAAGCTAGGGGCAGTCCCTAATCTTTGTGGGCAATGTGTACTGTACAGGAGGGGAAACACAGGAAAAGAGGAAGCCAGGCTATAGGGGAAAGAAGAGCTCATAACCATTAGTCCTTCCTTAGGCTTGGGGATAGGTCCTGGAGCTATTAACATAAGGGTTAGGGCGGGGGGAGTAGCACAGGAATGGGTTCATCCATGATTCGATATTTGGCAGGTGGACGATCTATGAATCAGGGGCTGGTGGGGTGGAGGGGGTTACTGGGAGCTGGAAAGAGAGAGAGTCCAATATAGAGAGCAAGATGGATGCAGACCTAGAGAGGACGAAGAGGGTGGGCTTAATCAAAAATCCTGATGATTATCAATGTCAAGCGTAAAAATAATTTCTTGGAATGTTAAGGGACTCAGGGGTAGGCGTAAAAGAATGCTGATTTTGAGACAGATTGAGCTCATGGGGGCTCATATTGCTGCTTTGCAGGAGACACATTTGCTGACGGAGGAGCTGAGTGATCTGAAGAGACGATGAATAGGACAAGTATACGGGGTAGGTAGGGAAAGAGCCTCAGGATGGGTGGCTATATTAATACAGAAAGCATGCCCATATGAGGTTGTGCAAGTGATTACAAGGGAGGATAGCAGAGGGATATATATATCTTGGGCACATTGTTGGGTAAGGCAATCTCGGTTGCCTCTATATATGGACCAACGCCCTCGGATCCAGGGATCTTTGCCTCAGTAGAAATGGATATAGCTGTTCTCTCATCACATTCTCTGATTCTGGTGGGTGACTGGAATACTTGCCTTAGTAACCAGGAGGATAAGATACCACAGTTTAAGGGGCCTTTGACCAAGGCTCAGATTGCCCTGAACAGGTTATTGGAGGTGATGGCATTGGTAGATCTGATAAGGACGCATTCAAAAGGGGGAAGGAGTATGAAATTTTTTTCGGCAGCCCATAAGAGCCAATCTCGAATTGATTTTTTCCTGGTAAATAGGGAGGCGATCAGGGAGATTAGGGAGGTGACAACGGGGGGTAGAACCTTTTCAGACCACTCTCCCATCCAGTTGTCATGGGAACCTAGACCCATCCCTCCTAGGCCATACAGGTGGAAGCTGAATGATTTCTTATTGGTAGAGTCTTCAGTGTGGGATAGGATGGAGGCTGCACTACTGGAGATCATACAGCAACAAATACCCACACTGCAAAATAGGAAGTTGGCGTGGCCCACCTGCAAGGTGTTATATGCAGGGGTTGCCCGGGGTATTGCAGTGCAAAGAAGCAGAGAAAGAAGAGCAAAAGAGGAGTTTATTTTAGGGGCAATTGACTCACTGACGCCACTGGAAGGGTCCTCTGGGGAGATTGACGCTGAACTTAAAAATCTGAGGGAAGAATTGGCGGATATTGTTAATGGCAAAATAGAATTTTGTAGAAAAGATTAATGCTAGATACCTAATGCAAGGAGATGTCCCGGGTGGCTACTGGCAGCTAGAGTTAGGGAATGGGAAGCAAGTAGAATGGTTACTTCTATTCAATACGAGGGAAAACTCCTAACCGATTCTCAAGAGATGGCGGATGCTTTTGCATCATATTTTAAAAAAATTTACCAGGCTAAAGATTTGGCTGGGGAGAAAGAAATTGAGAGTTTTTTAGAGGGGATTCCCTTACCAGTCCTGGATCCAATACAGGCCAGGGAGTTAGCGGCTCCAATAAGGGCATCGGAGATTATTGGGGTGGTGCAATCGATGCCGGCTGGTAAAACCCGGGGGCCGGACGGTCTTACAGCCAAATTTTATCAGGTACATATACAAACTATACTTCCTATGCTCCAATAATTATTTAGTACTATAATGCAGGAAGGGGTGCCTCATCCTCCATTGTACCAGGCGTATATCACACTAATTCCTAAACCAGATAAGCCCAGGGATGTGCCCCGAAATTATAGGCCTATAACCCTAATGAATCAAGACATTAAGATTCTTACAAGAATTTTAGCAAATAGAATTTTGCGTATCGCTCCCAGTCTAATTAGTCAGGAGCAAGTGGGATCATGCCAGGGAGGGGTGCACATGATGCTCTCAGGAAGTTATATCATATATTAAGCTATTCATCTGATTCTCAGTTACCTTTAGCCCTGATATCTTTAGATGCAGAAAAGACCTTTGACAGGGTCTCCCATCCTTTTCTTTTTGTTACAGTGGAGAAGATGGGATTCCCGGAGGGTCTTCTTAGGGGTATTAAGAACCTATATGCTGCCCCAATGGCCAGGGTATTATGCAATGGTTATATCTCGCACGAAATTCTGTTGGAGAATGGGACACGTCAAGGATGCCCTTTCTCCGATATTATTTAATATCTATCTAGAGCCCCTCCTGAGAGCTACTGATAGGGATGCATATTAAGGGGATTAAGATAGGGGAGGAGCTGAAACTTTCAGTTTTCGCAGATGATATACTGCTGCACTTGCAGGATCCAGCCTCTAGCTTTGAGAGAATCCGAGAAGTAATAGGGCGATTTTCCAAGGTCTCTAACTACAAACTAAACTTGAATAAGACTCAAATTTTCCCTCTGACACCATACGTTTGCAGGGCAGACTTTGCACCACTGCGATTACAATGGAGGACAGATAAAATTAAGTATTTAGGTATTTGGATCACTGCAACTATGGGGGGGGGCAGAAACAAATATGAGGGGACTCATATCAGCAATTAAAGGGGATATAGTAAGATGGAATAAGCTACCATTAAACTTTTTGGCTTGATTGGGTCTTATAAAGATGAACCTACTACCCCGATTGTTATACCCGGTGTATTTATCCCCTTATAGTATCCCCCAAAAATGGTTTAGTATAATTAGGAAATTAATTTCGGAATTTCTTTGGAATGCTAAACCCCTAGGTTAAAGCATAATATCTTGTGCTTACCGCATAAAGTGGGAGGGATCAAATTACCTGACCTTCACATATATTATGTGGTGGGCCAGTTGGGCCTGATGAGTAGGTGGGTTAAAGAGTTTGATGGGGAGAGTTATACCCCAACTTGGCTCCAAATGGAGAAACAAATGCTAAGAGATTCTGGACTTTACCCAGAAACAATGTTGTATGCCAATGTTGGAAAAGCCTTCAAAAAAGGGTATAGGAACCCAATTGCGAAAACGGCAGAAGCTTGGTGGGCATTTCTTACTCCTGTACAGAGAAAGGGCCAAATGAGGTCTGGAGACCAGCTGGTGTTGGGTAACCCTAATTTGGTAATTGGGAATCAGGTAATTAGCTCGTGGTGGGCTAATCAGATGCTGGATTTGAAATTAGGGGAAATTATGCAGGTTAATAGAGTGGTCCTTCCGATATGATGTGACGGAATGTCCTTTTTTCAAAGGTTACAAATTAAATGTATGATAGATGGTGTGATGAAGAAGCTGGGGGGTGTCACGGACAATTTCTTTTCTTGAGGTAAGCTTAAGGAAGTTGATCCGAGAGCTAACTCCCTATCACAAATATCCAAAGTGCTCCTGGATTTCCTCAGCCCGAGCTCTCCTAGAGAGTTTCATATTGGGATAGAGTGATGGCCCCTCAGAATTTAGATTGGGATAGTATTTGGCAAAGCAGCAAGTATAATATTATACCCAAATAAATGAGCATGCAATTTTTAATTGTCTCTAATCTGTACTTTACCCCTGTGAAACTATGTGATAGAAACCTTGGACAGACAGATCTGTGTTTTAGATGTGAGAGGGGAAGAGGTGACCTTTTGCATGTGATGTGGGGATGTAGCAAAATATTGCCTCTTTGGGGTGAAATTAAAAGACATAAGGACCCAATGCTGGATTATTCAGAATTTATAACACCAGAGATATGTGTTTTGGGTGATTTCTCCCAAATTTTGGGGGTTACGCCTAAATATCACCTCTCCCTGATGGCGGCGGTAGTCAAGGCCTTTTTATTAAAACACTGGAAAGATGATCATGTATATGCCTATGATCAATGGGTAAGAGACTTAATGGGACTTTGGATAAAATAAAGAGATATCTCTACTTGGGGGAGAGGAAAGGGTTATATGTTAAAAGATGGGTGGCTTTAGATGCGATTTATTCGCTACAGGTCACAAATGCTCAAATACAGGCCTGTCTGTCGGATGGTGACTAGCGGATGGTAATTATCTTGGAGTGTGAAATTTTAATTTTTGGTCCTATTCTGAGTTACGTTGGGATGTTTACGATTTGTATCCAAAGGTAACTTTATGATGGTAAGGGTCTGCGGGGCTAAAAGGGGGACGGGGGACTCTCTCTCTTTCCAGGGAACACAGCAGGATGCCACCCACTGAGGGGAAGGCTTCATGCAGGAAAAGGTGCTTCGATGCTGTCCGTGAGGTTTCAGATGTAATGGGATTTGGGATACTTATGGACAGAGTAAATTTATATGTGGACTCATTACGTTAGGGTATGAATGATATGGGAGATTGCTACTGTCCTTGGGGTGGTTTTACCTGCTGTGTATGTACATAGGTGGGTTGTACATAGTTTGCATGGTCAGTTTGGGACTGTGTACCCTGGTTCTGCCAGGTATGTGTATGTCTGTCTATTTTTTCTTTGAAAATTGAATAAAGATGGTTTATAAAAGGAAAAAGACTAGCCCAAGGCATATTCTTGCCTCTTCTTGACTATGGGGACCTGCTATGTAGGAGTATCTCAGTTGTGTACCTAGCCAAACTAGATGTCCTGTATCACAAAGCACTTCAGTTCATTACCAGCCTACTCCCTAGGACTCATCACTGTACCCTCTACAAGGCAATCACCTGGCTCTCACTCACCACTAGATGGCTAACAAACCTGTACTACTGGTCCAACAAAGCACTGCAAAATACCCAGCCACCACACATCACCACTTCCTTCCAGAGGTACTCATGCCAGTATAATCTAAGGATGAGCAATATAATAGTCCTAGGGGTACACAGGCACCTATTCAAGTTTGTCAAAATGGCACTTGGTTGGATTGCCACCATTTAATGGAATAAACTTCAAGCCTCCCTAAAACTTAACACTCTGGCAGAAACCATGCCTCTGTGACAATACTGTTATGATTTCACTTCTGTCTTTATCCTGCATTTATCTTTCATTTTGTACATCAGTGTAATGCTCTGTATATATATACCTTCACTGCCATGTACGTATGTTTTGTTGTTTTCTGCCATCTAATATAATCATGCATATATTTTTTATTTCTTTGATGCCTCTGTACTCTTTAATAGGCTTTATATTTTTGAATTGTTGTAGTATTGCCTGTCTTAGCCAGGACCTCATTGTAGATGTGCACTGATCAATGGAGCTTTTTTCCTGGTGAAACAAATATAAATACAAATACATTTTACACTTTCAGGCCTCTGTAGGAGGGATGTTTACCTGTACTAATTAGATTATAAAGGAGGCAACTTTAAGCCTGATAGAGGTATGCGTGACTGTATCAGATTTTCTACATAAAGATGTGTGATAGTCTTGCCTCTCTGCATCAGAAATAATGTAGCATTATTATAACTCTAGTAAGATGATAACAATGCTGTCTGTCTCTACAAGGTGTTTTACTGTTGAATATGAAACTGTTCTTGAATCTGAGGAACAAGTTTACAGAGTATATTGAGTATTTTTTATTTTTATTTTAACTGGTATTTCATTTATATGTTTTAAATATACAGTAAGTAATAGATATCTTGAGGAGAAGTGGAATAGAATGTATGAGCATTTATATGAGTAATTCTATTGAAATGATAGATACACCATGCAAGAATAATCAGATTGATATGGCAATGTGGCCTATTGGTTAAAGCACTGGATTGGGAACTGTGAGATAACAACTTCTCAAACATCAGAAGAGTCAAATACTCACACATATTTTTTAAACACAAGCCCAAGTCCCACCACAGTGCAAACATCATACACTCTGCCCACCTTCCAGATGAATTAAACACACGTCCTCCCATCCAGCAAACTGCTAGCACCTACTTCACTTCCACCATCATCTCAGAGAAGATTCATATAAAGTATACAGTGCCAAAGGCAGTAAAAAATCCTGTCCCTCCACTCATGCAAAACAAGTAACCGTTCACTACCCCACCCTGCCAATTGTCCCAACCTCATATGTCAAGTGAACATCTCCACCCTCCCTCCAACGCCCAACCTCCCTCCTCCCCACCAAGCCCCCAAAATGTTGAAGGATATAAGCACTGAGATGCAGGAAATATGTCACAAATAAATAAACTGTAAAACTATAAGCTCTTGTAACTTAAAAATTAACTTTCCCAAATATTGCCTTATATATCAATGTTCAAGCCCATTCCCAAAACATTATGCATGCAGTTTTTTTCAGGTATCTAGCTCCAAAGATAGTGAGTAATAAGCAGCAATACATTTTTGACATTTTCATGAATTTTCTCAAAAAAACTGCCAAAATTTCAGCCTCTGTAGATTTAAAATAAAGTATTCAACTATCAGGTGATTTGGTAGATACCTAGAGCAATAATAAATATACTTTGTGTGAGCATGCCAAATTGCAGTAGTCTACCCTGAAGTACAACTAAGGTAAAACTATTTAAAAATATTAATTCAGTTTCACATAATTCCATGTGTTTTTTATAAAATGTCCTAATTTTGCCAAGCCCTACTATTTTAATTGTACAAAGTACATTTAGGAATCAGATAGGGTTGATGCTCAAAGCCTTGAAAGGATAGAAAGCCAACATTAGGATGAAATGTTGCATGACTCTTGGTGAATGTGTGGTATAGTGTGGGGTTCTTCAGGTATTGAAGGATAGCTCAAAGCAATGTCATTGTTACCTTATCTTCAGAATCTTACTCTCAAAGAATAGGTATGTGTTATTCAAGGCAAGGATGTGTATTCACATATTAATGCTTTGAAAGGGGTGTTGAAGTAAGGGTAATACTAATGCTGGGCTGAGCAGTCATTAAAAACCCAAGGAACACCACACCAAACATTCACCAAGAGTCAAGTGGCATTTAACTCTAAAACTACATAGTCGTTACTTTTGTGACATTTTGCTTCAGCCCTTACTAATGCCTAAACATATGCTTTTGCAATTAATTTCCATCCTTTTTGGAAAGGATGTTTAATAGCCAATGTATAATAATTTGTATTGACAATGACTGCCTTTGGCAAGAGTTGTCAACTGTTTTTTTGCCTAGCAGTTCTTGGTGCCCTCAGCTGTGCCTCAGGCTTAATGACCCTTTAGGGTAAGAGTAACTGATGTACCCATCCCCTACTCATGCCTTATTGCATGATGTAATAGAAAGCAACAACAAAAAGGTGCTCTAGAGCTATGGTGCCAGTGCAGAAATCAAGGAACAATCACAAAACAAAAAACTGCACAGCACTCACCAACAAATAGTAGACTTAAGTCACACTGATAAAGTGATTAAATTCCTTATTGTACTCAAAGACACAGGGAAAAGTGCAAAATTGCAGCAACAGAGGCAGTGCAAAATGCCCCAAACATTTTGCTCTCATGGAACTTTATTCAAGGGTGGGTGACCTCTTCTGTTCTCCTTCCTTATTTACACTCTAATGCCCTGTGCAAATAAGTGTATTTATTTGCACAGGGTATTATGGTGAGTATAAGGAAAGAGACCAGCAGGGGCCACCCACCCTTGATACAGCTCAGTAAGAGTTAAACGTTGGGGGCATTTTGCACTGCCTGTATTGCTGCATTTATTTGCACTTTTTTCTGTGTCTTTGAGGACAATGAGGAATTTAATCACTTTTTAAGTGTGGACCGAATTCTATCATTTGTTGCCGAGTGCTGTGCAGTTTTTCACTTCATTCATACTGTGCTAGTTAATAAGAGAAGCATCACATCTCAGATTAAGCAAGCAATAATAGTCTCCAGGGTGGGTGGTATTGGGCAATACTGGACCGCCTAGGGGCATAATGAGGCTCAACACCACAGGCGGAGGGTCTTATAGTCCCTGGAAGGTCTGGTATTGCCCAATACTGCCCACCCTGGAAGGTATTATTGTGCTTACAAATTGGGCCACCGTATCATATATGGTTGAAGAAAAATCATTTTTATGTTTAAATGTTAAAAGTCTTAGCTGTTTGATTTCTTTTGTAATAAAATAGTTCTTCAACCCAAATTAGAATGCTGTTCTTTTTTTCACTTAGTGACTTTTGTCCTAAGTTGTAAATTTTTAGCTAGTTGTCATGATTATCCCACCCACACACACACACACACACACACACACACACACACACACACACACACACACACACAGGGCTTAAGTTCAAATGCTTTTGTTTTACTGTTTTTTTTTTAAATATTCATTCATTTTAATTTATTCATCAACTCATTTATTCATTCACCAAGGAATCTGATCAAGGAGTGGTGATGGCAGTCGGGAGACCTGGGAGGAAAAAGAAATAGTAGTAGTTTTGTGTGTGTGTGTGTGTGTATTATTTGTACATTAATAGTTAGTGTGATCTTGATTGAGAAACATTTTCTCTGACCATAGTAGGAAAAAAGACATTGTGTTGCGTGGTTTAGACGAGAGGAGTGCCAACAGTTTCAGATTCAAGTACTGTGAGGGTCCTGCTGGAATCTGAAGGGAAGACACTAGAAAATGTGAGCATCCACGATAGATAGAAATGGGGAGGGGACACTCAGTTATGACAGTAAGTATGGTGACCATGAATGAGAGCAGTTTTCCACATGCCACAATACAGGGGCTGACTGAGCTGCTGGCATGCTGTTTTCCCAGCTCTACAGCACACAGGAATAGGTGTTGATGAACTTTTGAGGGTGGGAGTGGCTGCACTTGCAACTTAAATAGGCAGATTGTCCACTTCCCTGTTTGGAAGTGCTAAAACATTTTTCTTAAGGAGAGGAATTTAGACAGTTGGTGGGGTAGAGCTGTTTTCATTTTAGACAGAGGAGTTTCCATTTTTAAAACTGGGTCGACGTGAGTGCAGCTCCCCCGCTAGCTGTAACTAAACATGGTCGATTGGGACTCTGAAGAGTCTCTGATTGCAGATTAAACCTGGAGTGTTTTTTTTTTTCTTTCTTTTTTTTTTGAAACATACCCCCTTTATATTTTTTGAGGATTCCATTGACAGAAGAGCATATGCCTGCTGTTGATGACAGCGAGCGGTATTAGAAGCGGTGCCGATGAACAGTGTGGTACAGTGTAAGGCACACACCACAACTGATTTTTTTTTATACAGAAACAGTTTTTCTCCCTAACTTCTATTAAATTAGATGAATGCCTTGACTACCATTGTGCTAGGTGGCTGTGGGGCGGGGGGCTGATCACTCATTAAGTGAGCTAAAGACAATGGCAGCAATTTCAAATTTCATGGGATGCTTTTGGCCAATGAGGAAGCAGGATAGGCACAAGGATACCTGAGAGGGTGAAGGGGCACATAGGCTGGTTCTTTTTATTTCCTGGGCATGTATTGAATGTTAATGTACCCCTCTGGAATGGGTACCAGCTAATCAGAGACCAGGAAATAAAAAGCCCATTTTCTAAATGATTGTTATATATTTGTATGAAGCATTAACAATCACATATTCTTTCTGTTTGCATTCAGAGGAACACAGCAATTCTAACATCTGTAAAAAATGTTGCATGTGAAAAAATAAACAGGCTGTTTAATGCTTGAATTTATGCAGCTTCTGAGAAAAAAAGGAGACTTTTTTCCAGAATGTTGTACTACAGTACATCCCTTGAATTAAAACATGTCTTACATGAAGAGGGCTTTGGCTTCAGGAAAGAGTCCTTGACAGAACTTCACCAATCCAACCTGTTGCTGGACATGCTTATACAGTGTCTGGAAGAGAGAAGTATTAATTTGTTAGCTGAGATATTTATTCATACAGTGACTGAGATAAATAACAGAGATGAACAAAATTCAGTTCAGGTAAGCAATTCATCTACTAGGTGAATAATATGATATTCTCCTTGTAGTCCATGTTATTTTCCCTGTAACTGTCAATCGTGTTGGTTCTCCTGCTATAAAAATTTGAGCTGTGGTCCATGGTATAAATAAGACATTCCATAGGGTGCCCAGGAATAAGCTTTTTATTCACTCAGTCATGTTGTCAACACTGCTGCTATAGAACTCATGGCTCTGCTTTGCTACTAATTGCTAGGTGGCATTGTTGGCAATGTTCTAGACTGAATAAACAGTGTATTCTTGCATGCTATGTGGAATATCCTCTATTTATGCAATATCTTTAAAAACAAAAATGGCTAAATACTGTGGCCTGGATATTCAAAAGGGTTGTGCATGGCGCAACAGGGATGTGCTATGTGCAACCCACCAATGTGCCCCGGCGTGATACTCAAAGGGGCAAGTTGTGATGTGCAACTCCCGATGCACTGAGGCACATCACTAATGTATGCGGCGCAAGTGTGGGGGGCATGCCCATGCATATGCAGCATATCCCGATATTCAGCCCAGGATGTGCGTTGCATATGCTGGCACAACTCCACCTTGCGCAGTTTAGGGGGTGCAAAGATGTGCCTGAGAAAACCGGAACAAGTCCTGGCCACCCACAGGTGAGCTGCCATATTGCAGGATGCAACATGGCAGCCACCAGCCATGGGTGGCCACCGCCCACCCAGAACACTGACCACAAGCTCCCTGCCCTCGGAGCATTGTGCCCCTCACCCATCGCCCGATCATGGGCAACTGTAGTGAAGGTTCTCCTGGTGGTCCATTGAAACCCCATTGCTTGAGCGACAGGCATAGAAATAGCACTTGCGGGCCAGTGGATTGCCCCTACTCTGATAGTGGGCATAAACACATTAAATTATCTGGTGGTCCAGTAGGCTTTCCCCACGCTTCACTGAGGACCTTTTCCAGCCAGCACCACCCCATCATCGCCGGTAGTATCGTATGCTTCAGCCGCCCCGGAATGACAGTGTATTAGTATGTTTATTGTTCACTGTGTGACTATGGTGTGCAGACCATACTATTAGCTCGCTATGCGAATGAACGATTCATCTCACATATTGGGCCTGTGTAGTACAGTATGGTCTGCACACCCATTGGTCCACACAGTGGACCAATAGGTATACAGACCGTATTGTATGCTGTCATTCAGCGGACAGCTGGGCAGCATGCGGGTGGGGTACTGTTGCCTGCCAGTGACAGGGGGCGCTGGGTGGTGGGGGTCCTCAGTGGTCTGGTGGGGAGGGGTTACCACAGAAGCACCAAGTAATTTAATATTACTTATGCCCATGATCGGGTGATTGGGGGTTTCCACTGGACCACCAAGTACTTTATTTTACTTATGCCTGTGATTGGGTGATGGGGGTTTTCACTAGACCACCAGGGACTTTAACATTACTCATGCCTATGATTGAGCATACAGGAGTGGGGGACCACCATGGGACTGCAGGGCATCAGTCCCCGACAGCTGCAGCCTGGCAAGGCACCAGGTGCAAGTCGCTGGGGATCAGTGCACCACATGCAAATGGGGCCATAATGACATGCAAATGGACTCATTTGCACCTTGCATGCATAATGGCCTAATTTGCATGCCCAGTGCTGAATATCACGGTTGATGCACCTAGTGCAACTGCACTTGCACTGGTGCATCCCCCCTGCTCCTGTTTGGCCACTTGCTCTGGCGCAGTACATGTGCCATCAGTGCCATATTCAATGGGCTGTGCCAAGGCGCAGCACCCTTGAATATCACCTGGTCCATGCCCTGGCACAGCCCAGTTGTGCTGTGCCTGGGCTTGCGCTCCTGCCCGGTGCAGTATGAATATCCAGCCCCGTATATGTGATTTTTTTTTTTTATTGATGACAGGTCCAAAGTGAGAATATGTTTTTATATTCTCACTTTAGACCTATTATCTATAAATAGAGGCCCATGAAATTATTTTTATTTTTTATAATTTTTCTTTTAATTTTTCTGGAATTTCTTGTTATTTCATTTTATTCATTTAAAATTTAGTTTTATTTCTTGTTATTACATTTACATTCATAAACTACCTCAAAATGACCTTATACACACTAGAAATCACATTCCTAGTATACTACAATGTATTAAGCAGCATTATGCTATGGTCTTAAAAAGGTTTTGTTAGTGAAACAGTTCTGCTGTAGCTTCCTTGTGGACCATCTCTGTGGTAACAATGGAGCCTAACAACTGTTGCAAACATTTATGTAGGTTTTGCCCCCCAAAATGCAATTGTTTCACTTCATTCATGTGTTTTTGTTTTTTTTTAATATGATGAATTTCTTGTTATTTCTTGTTATACCTTGAATTTCTTGTTATTTCTTTTATACATTGAATTCTTGTTATTTCTTATTTAAGAAAATCATGGGTCTCTATCTATAAATATTCTTATGAATGACCTGCCACAATGAATACCTAGCCTATTGGACAGCAGCTTTTGCAATGCTTGATGACATCGCAGAAGTCCTGTGCTATTTTCTGAGTACAGCAGTGAACTCAGACAGAAACAGTTTAACCTTCATCAGGTCAAAGACAGGCATTACAGAAATCAAATATGCCATGCCTATTAGAAAAAATGTAGGGTATTCTACTCATGTGCATCACCTCCCCATCACATCACTTAAAGTTATGGTTGATTCTGGGGGCATTGCCTGGCTGGGAAAGATGATGGAGGCTTTTTGAGTTAGCTCTGTTGCTAATCTGACCAACACTGAAGTAAATACACTGTCCAGACAAGTGCTGCACTCGAAAGAGACAATTAGCAAAAGTTGAAAATGCAATAAAAAGTGCTTTAATCTATGCTCAGACATCCCATACACACACAGCAGACATAATGGTCAATAGTAATACAAAAAGCAGATATGGCTAATGCAAAAATGTTCTTTGTCTGCTTAAAAGTATGCTTGGCTCAAGCTACAATTCCGACTGTCCCCAGCGCTTTGGATATCCCAGCCTTCTCCTGGGGGGGGGCCCAGGAGGGGAATGCTTCTACTTTTAAGTAGCCAAGTAGTCCATGACATCATTTTCAAAGTGTCCTCGTGCAGAATGTGCAAACAATCACAAAGAACAAAGTGCAATAAATAAAGTGCATTACTAAACCCCATACAAATACATATCATCATATCCAGTAAATAAGTATAGCAGTATAGAAGCTGATTTATCAGTATTACAGATATCAGATGTAAGATACAAAAACTTCAGTCAGGATTTCCGATGTAATGCTTAATCACAAAACTTCTAAAGTAATTGAATCTAAACAGAATTCAATCTAAACAGAATCTTAAACTCTTTTATGAATATTATCATAAATTTTCAATTTATACAAATCACTATTTTAAAATTCATAAATATTGCAGAGATAAGATTCTATGAAATACTCTTGCCTTTAAAGTGATAGCTTACTAATTCAATAAATGATATGCATAATGCACCCCTTTTATAATATGCAATTTAAAGCATTCTTATGGTCACAGTAAATACTGTCAAAAGACTTCACTCAATGTTGTCATACAATTCTAACATGAAAATGTCACTGCTACTGTACAAAGAGTTAGCTCTGTTGCTAATCTGACCAATGTTGAAGTAAATGCACTGTCCAGACAGATGCTGCACTCAAAAAAGACAATTAGCAAAAGTTGAAAATGCAATGAAAAGTGCTTTAATCTGTGTTTAGATGTCCAATTGTGTCTCTCTGCAGCGGTTGGGATCTACCCACTGAATTAAAAAGATTGGAATTCTTGAAATGCAGAGTAAGAGAACCTCCACATCATTGGAAAGTGGGTTCAGCTGGGAGGGAAATTACACCCTTAATAATAAGAGACAGAGAGCTAAGGAGAGACTGCAGGGTAGTAGTTGAACAACTACAGGAATTTGTGATATAAAGGCTGCTATTATAAAATTAGAAAAATTGCTCTGCAAAGAATTGGATTTGACTTATAATATTACAACTCTTGAACAATATTTGGACAGGTAGCAAGCCCCCAGAGGTTTGAGGGTGCCAATAATATCCTCTAGTGAGTCGGAAACATTTAAATTTAAAGACAAGTGATTAATACTGTAAACTGAATGCTCTGAGGGCTTCATTAGCTAATTATTAAAGACAACACAGAAAAGTACGCTGAGCAAGTGGATGAGATAAAGAGAAGCTAAACAGGCTGTACTTGACCTACAGTACAAACTGGAAAATAATTTAAAGATTTTGAAACTTAGTTAAAACAAAAATTGGCCTCATATGAAAACAACCTGATAACTAGAAAACAAAATAAATTACAGCGAGATCAGGAAGATTATGAAAATAACTGCATCCTATTATAGGCAGTAAAACAAGGAGAGGAAGGAGCAGATCTCAAGTTACATTTCAGGGTAGAAATAAAGGTAACACATGCCAAACTTATACAGTAGATGAAGCAGCAAGTGATAGACAGTCTTTTTTAAATCAAACAACAAACCAAGGAGAAGGAAACAAGAAGAGGGAGAAGAGGTGGTAAAAAGCATAAAAACACAGAAAAGAACATTGAGAGACAAGAAAACTGTGAACTACAAGTATTGGATTTATCATTTAAAGAATTAACATCCAAGCAAATATCTGTTTTGAAAAAGAGACTGTCTTTTATACCAACACCCAACCATAATTGTTTTCAAATAAATGTTGACTTGTTTAAGTTTTTTAGGAAATTCCATCTAAAATACTTTTTCAACAAAAATACCACTCACAACAAACATGGAGATCATGGAGGATATTGTGGGCTTTCCAGAAGATACTGACTTCATATTAGCAGAGATCATGGATTTTGGAACTGAACAGGTAGAGGGAGATTTGAACCCTGGTACCAGAGGGACTGATGCTAACATCAATGAAATTAATCAGGAGACCTTGGAAGAACTACTTAATTTTGATCTAACTGAAGATGGTGAATGATCTATTGACATGGATTTTTCTGTAGCAAGAAATGGTGGTACCTCGATGGTTACTATTGGGACTAGAAATAGTGATATTTCAACGAATGCAATACATGAAGAAAGACAACAACTGTTTAAGTGTAAATCTATTTTTATTCCAAATATGTACAACCCTGTTATTACAGTGCTTGATAAAACAGTCAACAGACAAGTTAATAATTTATTGGCAAATGCAGGTTTACCAACCAGTTATAATTTAACTAAAACAGATGTTTTAGTTGGGGGATTCTATGATCAGGGTTTCAAATGGGATTGGAAGGGGGAAGCCTGGCCAGTTAGAACAAAATGCTTCCTTGGGCTAACGGTGCACAGGGCCAAGCATGAGGTATATCAGCTGGCAAAGGATTGTGGGGGTTCCCCAGACATACTGGTCTACCTGGGTACAAAAGACATTGAGGGAAATAGCAAGCTAGAGATACAGGCAAGGTTCAGGGAGCTTGCTAGGGTCTGTCATGACATAGGATGCATGATTTCCTTCTCAGAAATCCTGCCGGTGCCAAGGGCTAGTGGGGAACACAAAAGGAAGATTAGGGAGATAAACTAGTGGCTCAGGGAGTGGTGTGGGGCCAGAGGGTATGGGTTGATGGGGGATTGGGGGGAGACCTGGGAGGATAAGGGGCTGTATGCTAGAGATAGGCTCCATCTCAATTTGGAGGAGAGGGGAATCCTTGAGTTGAAAATAGAGGGGTTCATTGGTGACAGGTGGGGTTTAAACTTGTGAAGGGGGGAGGGATGGGAGAAAAGGCTGTCAAGGGGGTCTGATAAAGAAGGGACTCTGTCTTTACCCCCCTGGAGAGCTGGAGGAATGCGAGAAAAGGCCGACTGGTAAGGTACAGACCAGGGGAAAACGTAATCCCCATGGGAACATGAGCAGGAGAAATGGAAGTATAGGGAAAGGATGGAAGGTAGTCCTGCTAAATGCCTGGAGCTTGGGCAATAAAATGCCTGAGCTCCAGGCGATGCTAACTGAGGGAGTGGTGGATGTAGCAGCAGTCACTGAGACCTGGGCCACCACAGGACATGACTGGGCCCTGAACCTGGAGGGTTACACTATGTTCAGGAAGAACGGGGGAAGGGAAGGGGAGGTGGGGTAAAAATAATAGTCAAAAACTGCATTGGCATAGGGGGAGTAGAGGAGGCAGAGGGAATCGTGGAGGCAATTTGGGTCACCTTGATAACAAGGGGGGGGCAAGAGTGTAAAAATAGGATTGGTGTACAGACCCCCTGCGCTGGCGAAGGAGCTGCAGGAGAGTCTGGCGGCAGATGTTGGGAGACACTGCAGATTGGGCAGGGGAAGGGTGGTGGTGTTGGGGGATTTAAACATGCCAATAACAGACTGGGAGACTATGACATTCTCGGTGGCCAGGGAACAGAGGTTGTTGGATGTCTTTCAAGATGCGTTCCTAACTCAGCAGGTGGGGGAATCGACCAGGGAGGCGCGGATACTGGATGTGGTCCTGGCAGACAGTGACCAGATTAGGGGCCTGGAGGTAAGGGACCTGTTGGCGGGGAGCGACCATGCCATGGTCTGGTTCTGCCTGGACCTAGGAGGGGAAGAAAGCTGCACAAAGACGTAGGTAGCTGACTTCAGGGGGGCGGTTTTTAAGGAAATGGGAAGGATCCTTAAGGAGCATTTGGATGTGATTGGGTCAGACATGGATGCTGACAGTAGGTGGGAAATCATCAGGAGAGGGTGCAGGATGCTACCAGCACCTGTGCAAGAGTAAGACAAAAATGCGGTGGGGCCTGAAAACCCTGCTGGTGGACCAGGGAGGTCCAGGAGGTGGTGAGGGAAAGAAGGCAGCCTATAGGCAATTCAAGTGCTCAAGGAGTGAAAGGGATCAAGGGCAGTATGAGCTGATGGCTAGAAGGGCCACTAGGGTGGTGAGGGAGGCTATTGCAAGGAAGTAGCAGAACCTGGCCAGGGAAATTAGGAGAGGAAACAAGGGGTTCTTTAAATACATTGGGGAAAAAAGAAGGGTGAAGGGACAGATTAGCAGGATTAAAACAGGGAGAGATGGGCACAAGACCTGGGGGAGCAGGCTGAGGTACTAAATGAGTACTTCACCTCAGTTTTCACCAAGAAAAATGGGGGCTGCATCATACATGGGAGGAGACAGTGATACTGAGGAGGGGGGGACCCTTACCGATCGGCAGGTCTGGGGAGAGAGGGAGGCATCACTGGCAGAAGCGGGGGAAGGCTAAGCAGGGGATGAGGTAGCAGAGGTGGAAATCACAGCAGAGAGAGTGAGGGAAGCCCTCAGGTCCCTTAAGACAGAAAAAGCACCGAGGCCAGATAAATTACATCCCTGAGTGCTGAAGGAACTGGCAGATGTCCTGGTGAAACCCCTGGCGGAACTTTTCACCATCTCTCTGAGGACAGGTTGGGTGCCCCAGGACTGGAAGGTGGCGCATATAGTGCCTATCCACAAGGGGGGATCAAGGGAGGTGGCAGGGAACTACAGGCCTGTCAGCCTGACATCAGTGGTGGGCAAGGTGATGGAGGGCATTGTCAAGGAGAGGCTGGGGGACCTGGAAAAGTCAGGGTGCCTGGACGATAGACAGCATGGATTCATCCAAGGGAAATCATGTCAGACAAACCTTGTGGAGTTCTATGTCTGGGTAACGAATGCCTTGGACCTGGGTAGACCAGTGGACGTTCTCTTTCTAGACCTCAGCAAGGCATTTGACTCTGTTCCTCATGGGGGCCTGTTGGATAAGATGGGAGAAATGGGGGTGGGGAACCAGATGATCAGATGGATAGGCAATTGGCTCCAGGACCCAGAGGTCATAGTTGGCGGGATAGTCTCATCCCCAAGGAGGGTCATTAGTGGGGTCCCACAGGGATCAGTCCTTGGGCCCCTCCTTTTCAATGCCTATGACGCTGACATAAGGACAGGTATCAGGAGTGAGATGAGTCTCTTTGCGGATGACTCAAAACTGGGGGTGGTGGTGGATAGGGAGGAGGAGAGGTTGGCCCTACAGGGGGACCTGGAGGCTCTGGAAAGATGGTCTAGAAAGTGGAAGCTGAGGTTCAATGCAGGGAAATGCAAGGAACTGCACCTGGGGGACAGAAACCTGGGCCAAGTGTACACCCGGGGATGCTACAAGTCTCGATGGCTGAGAGGGACCTGGGGAGGGGTGGTGGTGGATGTCAAGATGAACAACTTGGAGACTTGTAGGAGGGCAGCGGCCAAGGCCAACAGGATGCTGAGATGCATCGCTAGGGGGATCACCTCCAGAAGGAGGGAAGTGATACTCCCTCTGTATAACTGCTTGGTGAGGCTGCACCTCGAGTACTGCATGCAGTTTTGGAGGCCACACTTAAAGAGGGACATTAAACTCCTGGAGAGGGTCCAGAGGAGGGCAACTAAAAATGATTTGGGACTTGGAGGACAGGACCTATGGGGAGAGGCTCGAAGAGCTAAATATGTACACATTGGAATAGAGAAGGGACCAAGAGGACATGATAGAGGTCTTCAGGTACATGAAAGGGGTAAATAGGGGAGGAGCAATCAGGGTGATTTGAAGGAAGGGGAGGGCAACTAGAGGGCATGAGTGGAAGCTGGAGGGAAGATTCAGGGAGAAAGGAGGAGATGCTGCTTCACTGACAGGGTGGTGGAGCCATGGAATGCGCTGCCCAGGGGGCTGGTGGAGGCAGAGATGGTGGAGGGGTTCAAGAGGGGTGGGACAGGTACAGGGAAGGGTTCTGAAAGCAAAATCCAGTGCAGCGAGAATATCTGGAACTGGGAAGGGAGAAGCCAGAGAGGCGAGGGGCAGCAAGGTCAGCTCCCAGGGTGGGGGCTGACCAAATGAGCTGAACCACCAAAGACCGTTAGGCCTATTCTGCTGGCATTTTAGTATGTTAGTAGAGAATACAGCACTAAATGAATTGATGAAATGTGAAGACATTGTGATTAAACTGGCAGATAAGAGTGGAAATGTAGTGATCCTTGATAAGGCTCACTACATGAGGATTGTTAAAACACTCTTGAAAGACAGTGACAATTACATCAAACTGCCATTGAATCCATTGTTTAAATTTACAAAGGAATTACACCACCTGTTGCAAAAGGCCACTCTGGAAAGGGTCATTTTTGATAATGAGCATAATTTCATTTGGAACAAATTCCCTGTAACACCAGGGTTCTATACATTACCCAAAGTTCACAAAAAATATTACTGACCCCCAGGCAGGCCAGTTGTTTCAGGGGTAAAATCAGTGTCTGAGAAGTTATGAAGATTCATTGATTATGTCTTACAAAAACATGTACTTAACTTAAAATCTTACTTGAAAGATACAACAGATGTACTTTGCAAACTTTCAAATGCTGTTTGGGATGAGAGCTATACCTAGATTGGTATAGATGTAGAAGCACTCTGTACCTCTATCAGACACAAGCAAGGGTTGGAAGAACGTTTTTTCTTTTCTAGAAAAGGATAAAGCTGAGGGGGTTATTCCAACTGATTTTATTTTGTCCAGGTTAGAATTTATCCTTACACACCACAATTTTGAATTCCATGGTGAGTATTTCCTACAAACATTTCCTTTCATCCTTGGCATCTCATAAGAATCTGTTCCAGACCAGTGCCGGCTGCCTTGTTATGGAGCAATGTCACTCTCCTCTCCTTTTGTATGGGCGGCGCTTTCATGACATCTAGTGTTATTCTCGGAGGGGCAAGACAAAAATGCTCCTACTCTATGCTGCTAATAAAGCTTTTCTACTGTTGCTACTACTTGCAGATGATGTTTGCCCTAACCCAGGACTGCTCAATACCAGGTCCAAGATAGAAAATAAGGGATGTGGCTTAAAGATTGCCACTATGAACATTGGCAGCCTACTGCTCAAAATAGCTCAGTTCGAGACATGGAAGCATTTGTAGTGCCCTGACATCATCTGTTTCACTGAAACGTAGCTAACTGACAAAATTAAGGATATGCCATAGTGCTACATGGTTATGATGCCTTTAGACTAGACAGAGCAGGCAAAATAGGTAGGGACTGTCTGATTTATGTATGGGAATCCATTCAAGAAACTGTTCTACCTACAACGGGTATGTCAGGCGACCATGAGCTGCTCACTGTCAGAGTACTCTGCGGCATCAATTATAAGTTTCTAATGATTGTCACTGTTTATTTACCACCAAAAATGGCTAAGGCAGGGCTTCCCATAGTGTTGGAGGCTCTCTCCAAAATCGATAAGAACTCAGAAATCGTCGTCATGGGATTTCAATTTAAATTGGCTCAGCAAGGAGTCAGACCACTGGAAGGACCTTGTCGCCGGTGTGTACCTCACACATATGATATCTGAACATACCAGACTCAACTATAAAAGTGGCAACAATACACTAATAGACTGGTTACTTGCCAGCTGCCCTGAACATATCACCAATGTAACAGTACTACCAGACCTTTAAGTGACCATTCACCGATTATTTGCATCTGGTCAAATAAATTTAAAAAAGCCCCTCCCACCTGCATTGAAAGTAGAATCATCAGGAAGGGTCCAATAAGTGCATTTAAAGCAGTGCAATCGCAGATTGACTGGACCTCCATTGATGAGCAGTAAGACGTAGATCTCGCACTGAAGTATTTTACAGACAAATTTAATTCTATGTGTGACATATTTGCAACCCTCAGGAAAAGAAAAATCAGGGGTTACGAGAATGGCTGGATTACTGGGGACATCCTGGATCTGATGTGGTTCAGGGACAATCTCTGGTGCAGGGCAAGGCTCTCAGGTAGACAAGTGGATTGCCAAAAATTAAGAGCAGCCAGGAATAGGTGCACTAACCTTATCAGGACTGCCAAAGCTAACTTTTATAAGGAACAGATGAACATGAACTGGGGCGATGGCAAGAGATTTTCAGAGAACATAAAGGATCTTTTAGGTAAAGAGGATAGAAAGCACCCTACAATGCTTAACTTAAGTGTCTCATCCACCTCTGACCCCCAAACCATCGCTGAAACATTTAACGTAGCATTCTCAGATCTAAGCTCTGTACTCCCCACTAGCCCACTAGCTACCTCCAAGCCAGTGAGCCCCTCCTGAATACCCCTAGTGGTGACCGTCATCAGTCAAATTTCTACTTTAAATATGTCACTGTTAAGGAGGTTAGACTTCTGTAAAAAAATCCTTGGAAAAACAAGGCAGGGACACTGATAGAATTGACATGAAGCTGGTAACCATCACTCTGGATGAAGTCATAGTCCCCATTTTGAAAATTTTTAACAAATCCCTGGCCATAGCTAAATTCCCTTCTGTATGGAAGCCAGCACTAGTCACCCCAGTGCATAAAAGTGGGGACTGGTCGTGCACTGCAAATTATAGGCCCATCTCAATACTCTCCCCTCTCTCTAAGGCACTGGAGAGGATTGTTGTAGACCAGATCACTGACTACCTTAAGAAATACAATCTTCAGTGCTCCCACCAACACGGCTTTCACAAGAACCATGGCACTACTACTGCCCTGGTTGACTTCTCTGAATATGTCCATAAGGCCCTGGACAGTGGTAACTTGGTGGGATCTTTTTTTATATATCTTACCAAAGCTTTTGACACTGTAAACCACCCCATCCTGCTACAGCAGTTGCAAGCCTTGAGGCTGGCAGCAGGTTCAGTCAAGAGGTTTCAGAACTACCTGGCTTCTGGCACAGAGTGTCAAACTAGAAACAGTCATCTCCAGTACAAGACAAGTCACCCTAGGTGTCCCTCAAGGGTCCATCTTGGGACCCATCCTTTTCAATCTATTCCTGAATTCTCTTCCCACAGCTTGCAAGACCAAGATAATTTTGTACACAGATGACACATTTATCCTTAGTAACAACTCCCAAATTGAACTTCTACAAAGTGAACTACGGACTATTTTTCACCAACTGGAGGACTGGTTCAGCTCCAAAAAACTACTGCTCAACTACAAAAAAACTAAAACCATGATTATCTCAAGTCATCAGCATGAAAAAAAAAACATCTTTCACTATCCATCACCAGCAATAAGGATACACCTTTTGAACAAGTGCATTTTTTCAAGTACCTCAGGGTCCATATAGATGATACCTTCTCATTCATGCTGCACGGTATCCCATGACTTCAGTGAGCATGATTGGGCACCTACTGAAAGGGCAATTCAATCATGGTGCCTGTCATCGGTGCGACTGGCAAAGGTGGGTGACCAGATGAGGGTGCATGAAATAGTGACATCCTGTTGCTACATGCTATGTGTGCAGGGGGCGAAGCACGCCAAGCATGGGGTGGGGGGATGGAGGGGTTGTAGGGGTGTCACTGCAGTGAGCTTCTGCCATGGTGTGGTGGGTGGATTCAGGGCCATGGCAGGAATGGTGCTGGGTTCGGGTCTGGGCGCAGGTACTTTTTGTTGCGCCTGGACCGAATTTTAATTTTTTCCACATTTGCACCCACTCCGACATGTACCCCCCGGAGTTGAGAATTGTTAAGTAGGGGTGTGTGGGGAACAGCACCCCTCATAAAGCAGAAGATACCAACTCCTCTGTGCCATTTGCTGTGCAGGAGTACATCACTAAATATTTTTTGGTGATGTGCCCCGTCCTACTGGTGTCGCCCATCGGTGATCACCGTTATCACATAGATCCATGCCACACATAGAGCAGGTGGTAAAAGTGGTGAGTGCCAAATTAGGGGTCCTTTGCAGAAATAGGCAGTACCTAACACCCTGTGCCCTTCACCTAGTTGTGTCCAGCTCCATTATGTCAATGATTGCCTATGGACTGGTTGTCCATGGGGTAGCATCCGACACTGCTCTCATGCATATAGTCTCAGCACTCAACAAGGCTTGTAGACTAACACTTGGAACAGATAACCTAATGCACTCTTGTACTCTCTATTAGCAAACCAAGTGGCTCAACCTGAAGAAAGGGGATAAAGTATCAAGTATGCCTTCTTGGAAAAAAAGCACTGCTTGGCCTAACACCACCCTGCATAATTGATACTCTTCAAGCTACCAGGTACAGCTATGATACAAGGGGTAAGACAGGATCCCAGCTTGTCGTCCCCTTCTGAGGAACCACTCTTGGCCAACGCTCTTTCACCTACAGGGCCCTCCTGTGGCTGAATGACATATCTGCTGAAATAAATATCATTGCAAACCTACCATCTTTCAAACCAGAATTGAAACGACACCTTGCCTCTCAGAGAACCTGTGCCTGTAGGTAGGAGACCTGACCAACCCACTTTCCAGCTCTTCCTGCTTGCCACAGATGCACTTCTGCCACTGGTACCACTGGAATGATACCTCCGGTAGTCCCCTGTTAACTTAATCCCTAGGGCATACAACCTTTCCCCTTCCCCCTTCCCCTGCTGTACAGTACCAGTATTACTCCTCCTCTCTATTTTTTTAGCACTTAGCCACCCCTCCTCCCACCTATACCCCTGCCTGTTCACCATCACCTTCTTTTACTGAAACTGGCTTGCTGACAGTGCCTATCTACCTTGGCTGCTCTGTGAAAAACAACTGATTGTTGCCCCACTACTGGGACTCCCACTAATTACCCCTGCCTGTCCTCCATCACCTTCTTTCACTGAAACAGACTTGCTGACAATACCTTTCTATCTTGGCTGCTCTTTAAAACACATCTGATTGTTACCCCCACTCCTGGGGAATTTTGCAACTACCTCATACCTGTGATTGTTATTTACATTTTCATTGTTGGTTAAACTCTGTTCTTGTTACCTGAAGTGGAACCTTTGTAAATGAGCATCTTGCTCAAAGGTTGTCTCTGCAGAAATAAATAAAAAATAAACATGTGGCATGGCCATGGGGTCTTCGATGGCCCCCTCATATGCAAACCTTGTTTTGGGGGAAAATTGCAGGCACTAGAGGTCCTTAATCTACACAAGAACCCTTTTTTTGAAAAGGTTATGTATTAGTATCACTTCATCAATGATATCATTTGCGTATGGAGTGGCAGTATTTCTGAGACCAACAACTTCATGAAATGGTTGAATGTAAATAACCTGAACTTGAAATTTTTACCCATGTAGCCTACTAGGGAGGTACTAAATTTCTTGGATGTATCTATCTATAACTCTTCCATGAAACCACAGAAAATTTAATTGCTACAGGAAGTCTAGAGCTGCAAACTCAATATTTCATGCTAAGAGTGCCCATCTAGTTGCTTTAAAGAAGTTGGTACCCTATAGCCAGTTTCTTAGGCTGAGAAGAAATTATAGTGATACTGAGGTTTATTAAAAACAGGCAGCAGAATTTGACTAGGTTTCTGGCAAGGGGGTGCAATAAGTCCTTACTCAAATAATTGAAAGAGAAAGCACTGGTAAGTGATAGAAACAGTTATTGGATGGCAACAAAAATAAAAAAAAGTGAAAAATAAGTTTCTAACCCTGTGGCATTTGTGACGGAATTCAACAAATGGGAAGGTAGAATTGGACATATAATCTTCAAATCTGGCCAGTCTTACTGGGAATGATGTGGTGGGGAAAAGTGTAAGACCTAAGCCATGGGTCAGCTTTAGTTGAGCTTCAAACCTTAGGGACAAGCTGGTTCATAGCAGACTATATACTGTACTGAAAGAGGATCTGACTTTCAAAATTGGTTACCAGAAAGACCTAAGGGAGTTTTCACAGGTGTAATATGTGTAAGTACTGCATACAAGGGAAAAGTTTAAATCACCCCAAGAATCAGAAGAAGGATGAAATTGGGGAAGTGTGAACATCTGTGACATACTTTTCATTGTGTATGCTCTTTGGTGCTCTTGTGGGCTAGTGTATACTGGTAAGACTGTCCATAACTGAATTACATGTATTCAAGAACATATTTGCAATATAGAGAATCAAAGACTGGATACACTGGTAGGGTACCATTTTCACTATTATCATGATTCTAAGTCTGATGGTTTGAAATTATGGGACTCAAACATATTGCACCGTTAAAGCATGTGGGTAATGGACAAAATCTCTTGCTCAAAAGAGAATGTTATTGGATTTATGTTTTAGATACTGTTATACCCAATGGACTCAATGAACATTGTGATTTAAAACCTGCCCCAGGCCACTGGACCGACAGGGAGGGTTAGGGATAGCAATTTTGCATTTGCCTCTACTTAAAAAAAAAAAGGCAGTCCTGCATATTCCCCTTCTTGCGTGGAGCAGGGGATCTACTTGGGACCCAGAATTGGCATTCAATTGGATGCCCGCTTGTGTCCCTTGATTCACCTCCCCAAACACAACTCCATGCAGGGGGTGGAGCCATGGAAATACATCCTGAAGAGGTGCACAGTTGTGCACACCATTCACCTTGTACCTATCTGTAGGTGCATAGCTATGCAGGCAGGGGTGCATGTGAATCACACATATCCAGCTCGCCTTCATGCATAGGGCTGTTTGAGCATGGGAATTGTGTAAAAAATAGAGCACCCATTTACCAGACCACTGGTCCAGGCCTGGCTGAGTACCCACACCATAATAGGATGCAAAAAGGGTATTTTTCCAACTGCAAACCTTCAGAGGGGCATGGGGGGGACACCACCCCACCATGGCAGACTAAGAAAACATTTAACTCATGGTTAAAGAGGATAGTGACCATGGTGAAGTCTTTGTATGATGGAGGGTGCTGAAATCACATCATCAACTGTCAGAAAAATTAAATTTGGGTCCACAAGATTTTTTTTTGTATCTACAAATACAAAGTAGAAGCAATAAGATCCATTGATAGGGACCCTCAGTGCTCCCCCTTAAAAGAGATCCTCCTCTGACAAAGGAACCACTCACACCCACTGCGACAGTTCTAGCTGGCATTAGATAATAACTCTAATGACACTTTAGAAGGTATGAGACAGAAATAGGCATGAGAGCTAGGCAAGGAACAGCTGTCTTCGGGGTTTGGGAGGAGGCCATCAGAGTGGTGGCATAGTACACAAAAAGGACTAGACTCCAATAGCTGCAATATAGTATTCCACATAGGGTTTACTTTTACCCCAACCTTGTCCAGCAAAACAGATCCTTCAAAAACAGACCGATGCCTAAAATCTAAGGTGGGTAAAGGTTCCTTTATTCATATGCCCTGTGTTGTGCCCCAAGGTTTCTGCCTTTTGGGAAAAATAATGAATATACTGTTCAGAACTCTAAGCTTTGCATATACACCCACTCTGGATGAGGTGCTGCTGGGGTGCTTGATGGGTCCCTTCCAGTTCCAGCAGCATTATCATCACCCTTTCTGGCTCCTTGGTCTGGTGATAGGGAAAATGGTCTTGGCACACAACTGTATGGCTGAATCCTCCCTTCCTCCAATGATAGCACAATGGGGCAATCTCCTGCTGGAGAGAATGAGAGTAAAGAAGACCCAAAGATGATATCTTGTAAATGCACACCAAGTATAACTTAATTTGGGAGCCCCAGGAAAGGGTGTTGACTTTTTCATGGTTTCCCCTATACTGTAAGTAATCCTAGATAAACTGGACAAAGGATTACCTCTACTGATGGAGCATGTGGGTGCTGAACCCTGATCAACTACATGAGGTTAATCAATAGTACCAAGAGAAGAAAATATGATATGAATTAAGCATGAAAGGACTGCAAGGGCAGGAGGGACCAGGGGAACCCAGAACAAAAGAAATTGGGAGTTAGTAAATGATGACTGTGACAGTGAAATATGCATATCTTTGTGTCTGTCCTGGTGGGCTGCAAACTGCCCCCTAATGAAGTTCATGGCAAAGTAAGTTGGCATGTTTAATATTGTATGTTGTGCTCTGTCATTAAATAAAGTTTAAAAAAGTTATTGTTTACTGCACTTCTCGTGAAGTTGGGGAGATGCACGCTCATAAAATAGCCAGCATATTTTTCTAAGATGCATGGCATAGTCTTGATTTATTATCTGTCTTTTGATGCTTTTACTGGTGAAGCTTGCAAAAGCAAGGAGATTAGGATTTTCTGGAGAGGAGATCAAAGAATTTGTTACACCATAAAGGGTTTATAATTAAGAGTTAAAAGGTAAAAAGCAGAATGCAGTAGTCCTCATTAAACTGGCTGAGGCAGAACCAAAAATCAATATAATTTTAAAGCAGTGATTCTTAGACATTTAAGTCATACAAAATTTGTATATATTGACAAAAATAATAACAATACAATGTGTTGATAAAAACATATTAATGTTCAAAAGTACAGCTGCACTCTCAAGAGAGTTCTAAAAACTGCTCGGCACACAGAAAGTATGTTGCTAAGAAAAATGCAATTTATTTCCATCTGGATACAATTAAAGGCAGCAATACATGAAATGTGGTGTGGACATCTAGCTAAATCACTTGTAATAGATGGATAAGCCCTAGCGCTTCACCACAGAGGCTTTGTCAGGAGGTGGAGACATCAAAGATTGGTGGCTATTTTATAGTTCCCATCATCTGACATCATATGTCTGCTAGTCAATCAGTGCAAAAAGTGCAAAATAGTAAAATACATTACTGCATAAGTATAGTGAGCATGGCTATGCATTAAACAATGATCTAAAACAGCACAATAGCCCACACTGTAGACAATTCTGGCTGTGAATCAATATACAAAACATAGTATTAGTACAGTGTGTCTGATGTTTTTTCCAAGTGTCAGAATAAAACAAGCATTTGTCAGTGCCAAATGTTGTCTTGCTGGCATTGGCACGGGTAGTGCAGGAGTTAGAGAGATGCATAATAGGAATGGCAGTGAAGTATGGAAGTGACGCCAACCCCACACCACCCTGCAGAGACTGACAGGCATTTAGGTGCGCCTTTGGGTCTCCGGCCATAACGCTCATGACGTTTCACTTCACCCTATCCTGCAGACTCCAACAAGTGTTGTGTTGTGCCTTGGGGTTGTCAGGCCTTACGGTCACCCCATTCCATAAGGAAATACATTGAGATGGGTGCAGTATGGGAGAATGGGGTGAACTTTGGGGCTGAACGGTCCCAAGGCACACCTTGATACCTGTCACAGGCTGCAGGGTGGGGGGTGGGGGGGGTAGAATGGTGTGACCACTACAGCCAACAATCCACAGTCACACCTCTGACACCTGTCAGCTCTACAGGGTGACGTTATGGTTAGAAACCTTAATGCCCCGGTGTTTGTTGGTATTTGCACTCCAAATTTTCAACATGGGCTTTTTGTGACCCCACCTCATGAAAGCATTTGGGACCTCTGCTCATGAAGAGTGGCACTGTGATTTTGTTAATGTAACCCGAATGTTGATTTCCCACAGTGACCATGCCATTCTGTGCCAGATGTGTGGAAAAACGTTTCAGGCAGGATGTGAAAAATGACAGCTGTACCATTCATAAGGACATGCAAATAAATGGCAATGTTGAAAATCTGGAGTGAAAATATTAAAAATTTCCGAAGTTACGTACGTGCGTGGGAACTGCTCAATGTATGCTCATAACACAGTCATTTTGTGGAATTTGTTCACCAAATTTCCAGCATATGCATTTTGGGACCTCAGCTCATGAACAGTGTCACTGTGGTTTTCTTAATCTGTCCCAAACATTGATTTCCCACAGGGACTGCACCATTGTGCGCCATGTGTGAAAACACATTTTGGGCAGGATGTGAAAAATGACAACTATACTGTTTATCAGGAGGTGTGAAAAAATGGCAATGTTGAAAATCTGAAGTGAAACTATAACAAATTATCGGTTACAAGCGTGCGTAGGAACGCTGCATGATGCATGCTTATGCCTGATCACTTTGTGGAATTTTTCACCAAATATTTCACATAGGCATTTTGGGACCTCCGCTCATGAACAGTGTCACTGTGATTTTCTTAATCTGTCCCAAACATTGATTTTACACACTAACCGTGCCATTGTGCACCAGATGTGTGAAAACACATTTTGGGCAGGATGTAAAAAATGACAGCTATACTGTTCATAAGGAGGTGTGAAAAAAATGGCAATGCTGAAAATCTGGAGTGAAAATATAAAAAATTGTCAACGTTACGAGCGTGCTTGTAAACTGTACAACGCACGCTCATAACACAGTCATTTTTGGGAATTGTTTCACCAAATTTGCAACATAGGCTTTTTGGGAGCCCATCTCATGAACAGTGACACTGTTGTTTCATAAATCAGTCCTGCATTGACCACAAAATCACCTTTTGGGACTGAATAATGAAATGACAGTGATGGAGTTCTTTGAGGTGGGATCCCAAGAACTCCATGTTAAAATTTGGAGCCAAAAGTCACAAAAATAGTTGAGATATTCACCTAGTTGAACTCTCCTCCCCATTGATGCCATTATACAGCTTTCTGGCATTTCTTCAGTTTATGTCGTCTTTGAAGAGTGCAGATGTGTTCCGCTCCACTGAAGATCGTCGCACCAGACTCTGGAGGTAAGCATCGGGTGAGGGGTGGGGAGGTGGGGTGCACAAAGGGTAGGTGCAGGTTGGAGGAGGAGGACCTGGCAATGAGGGACCGTATTCTTTGTTTCAGGTTATAATAAAAGAAAAACTCCTTGGAATGTTTTCTTTATTTTACAGGTGTAAGAAAAATGTTGTACACACTGGGGTGGGCTTCCAGTGTGTCCCATGAGTTTGGTGGGGTGATGTTAGCCACATTGGGGTGGGTTCCCAGTGTGGCACACAGTGGGGGTGGGTGGGGGCAGGAAAATGCCAATGCAATCAGCTTTTGAATGCAGAGGCACTCTGGGGTGGGCTCCCAGTGTGCCACACAATCTTGGAGGAGGTTAACCATGCCAGCAGGGGAGGATTGGGCTCCCCCAAAGTCAGCTTGCTGGGGATTGTGAGAGGCAGATGTTGACAGCCACCACCATGTTTATTGAAATGTTACACCAGGCAAGGCACACCCTGCAATGACGGGGAGCTCTCTCTTACAGCGACAAAATTTTTCACATTGGTGGCACACTTTTGTAGTGCTGTCATAGACAGCATTCTATTTCATTCATGCCACAGAGCCCAGCCCGAAAAAGCAGTGGTGCCATGGCCACAACACGACCGCACCTCCAAAACCTGCTACTCCACTCTAAGCTACCACAATATGTTATCTGCACTGCGTGTGCAAGGCAGCATAAAAATTGTATTGATAATACATTCAAAAAGTGGCTTTAAATAGAGAATAACGTATGGGCAACCATTCACAACAAGGCTGTGTTTCCATCACGGGGCTGAGATGACAGCATATGAACCTCAGGAGCGAAGCTCAAGAGGTCCATGCTGTCATCTCAACCATGAGATGAAAACACATGCCGAGTTGTGTGGTTGGCCATATTTTTTTACAGCATATGGTTTTTTACACTGAAGTGACAGACACCAGCCAAAGTGAAAACAAAACATCTTGCCACTTCTTTGTTCTGTTCAATGATCAAAATCAATTTACAAACTTTTGAAAGATAAAAGGTATAACTTTGGGCACTGGGTGGTTAGTGAGTATCTAGGTGTGGAATAAATAAGAAATTTAAAATTGTATGACCTTTTAACTGTGCAGAACATCCATTTAGAATGCACACAATACCACTTTGGAATGCACACAATGGTTTAGAATGTGCACAACAAGGGTTTTGAGCAGATTGATTTTTATACAGAACAAAGGCTAACCATATACTATAACATTAATTATATATATAGCAGCAACACATAAAAACTGTATCAATAGGACTTATTCATAGCGACCTTACTCCAAGTTTTTATTTAAAAAAAAATGAAAGCTTCCAGTCTTAATGGTTCAAACATTAGACCCTTTGAAAGATAATTTCTTTAAAATGAACTAACTTTGGGGCCATTAGGGTCAGAAATTTATAATTTTAATGAAAGGTTGGTATCAGCTAAGTTGATATATCAATATATTATGCTGCCATACCTTCTATATATTGATATATACAAACATAAAATGGTTAAACACATTTTTTTAAATCCTTTTGTTTTTGCCAACAGATTACATCTGCATAAATAGGCATATATCAACACATAAAATCTGTATCATTATAATCTATTTATGTTAATCTGATTCTAAACTTTATTAAAGTGAATGCTCTATATCTAGGGTTGCCGGGGTGGATCTCCATCACCTGCAGCTGGTGCAGAACGCTGCAGCCAGATTGTTGACGGGCTGCCAAGAACTTGCCATATCACACCTGTGCTACGTGAACTGCACTGTCTGGCAGTGTGATGGAGAATCACCTTCAAGGTCGCATTGCTGATCTATAAGACCCTACATGGTCAGGGACTGGACTACTTGCAAGATCTCCTGTGGCCTTACCGCCCTCTTCACTTGCTCCGCTCTGCCGATGAGGGATTGCTAGAGGTTCCCAGGGTTTGTCTTCAATCATCTGGGGCCAGAGCTTTTTCTTTTATGGCCCCAAACCTGTGGAATTCTCTACCTCATCGGATTCGAGAGTGCCAGTCCACAGAGCAATTCAAGGCATCTTTAAAAAGTTATTTATTTGAGAAAGCCTTTGATTAGGCCAACCCATTGTCTTTTAATTGTTTTTAAATGCATATTTATTTGTTGGCTTTTTCTTGTATTGTATCTGTCCTTTAACAATTTTGAAAAGCGCTCTATAAATAAATTTGATTTGATTTGAAAATAAATTCAATTTCTAGCCCTAATAGTTCAAAAAATAATCCTTTTGAAAGCTAATTTCTTTATAACATGAGCTAACTTTTGAACTGCTCTGAATTTGGCCATGCTGTCTGCTTAATCACCCCAGTTTATTGTTTTGTGTGTTTATTTTGAAATAGTCCTGTTTTGGGCTTATTTAAGACCTCATATTATTAATATAGCATTTATCGTGCACCAATTTTTTTTTTAATTACATAGTAGTTTTGGAACCCAGTGACATCAGTTGACCTGAAGACTACAGTAAAGCAGAAACCCATAACATCAACTTCTTGGCTGCATAAGGCACTTCATTTTGCCTATGACTCAATCCATGAGTTATGTTATTATCTTACAATAATGTACAACCTGACACACCTTACTGCTTAATTAACAAGTAATTTATGGGCACTCGTAGTATGCATTGTTTCACTTCAATTTCACTTTGCTGTTCTTCCATCTTGTGTCAAATCAGTCTTGTACTGCAGCAAATGCTTCCAAGGGACTTATTAGCACATGAAATAAAGACCACTTTTTTTTATTATAAAAAGAGCCTGAGAATAGAACCTTCTGACTGGTTGCAAGTATTCTATCAGCCTAATGCTAATCTTTGGTTAACATACATGTGTAGTCAAATCACATGCTGAGCAAGGTATAACACTACAACACTATTTAAAAAATATGTTTATTATAATAGTGTAACTGCAACAATATGTAAAAAATGCTATTTATGTTTAAATACTTCTTTTTGTGTCTGACTGAATGTAAGCCTTATTGAAGCTCACTCAGAGGAGAACAGCCACTGTTTGGGGATCAATATATCTAACTTACCCATTCTGAAAGTGAATAGTACAGAGCCGAAGTGGCTACTATAAGCCGTCTCACAATGGAGAACTCTTCAATGTTTGTTGCTGTTATTTCAATGGATGGTAATTAAAGTAAATGACTTGTTTGTCCAGAGAGAATCCCTGAGTAGCATGGCTACTGGCATGAATTAATCTTATCTGAACTTGTTCTTAGGCTTGTAAAAAAAGAGAAAAATGTAAATCTTTCTTGAATGTGGAATGATCTCCTGAGTGATGTGATGAGGGAGGCTGGCCCTCCAAGGTATATCTCAAGGAATATTTGCTATAGTGGGCTAGGTCCACTTACAGCAATTGATCTGACTCTTGCAGCCAGATTCCATGTAGCCAAATGTAGCACTGCTACACTTAGTGAGGACAAACAGAGACAGGACATAAACAAAGTTTGGGGCTTGCTGATGCCATCAAGAGGGACATTAGAATGGCATCAAAGGTGGAGGCCAAAACAGCAGGGGAGGTAATTCTGCCACTTTAAAAGGCCACACAAGGGGTACTGCATATAGTTGTGTTCCTCAATAGAAAAAGAACATTGAGACAGCTGATAGGGTGCAACACAGGGCCACCAAAATGATCAGCATTACGAGGCACAGAAGCTATGAGGTAAGAACGTAGGCCCTTAACATGTTTACCCTGGGGAAAAGGAGACTGACAGGGGACATGATCTCAGTCTTTTATATATGCAAAGGTATTGTAATATTGAAAAGGCTAGAGCTGTTTTAGCTGGTGTCCTGCTTCAAGACATGGGGACACACCCTGAAGTTGAGGAGTGATAAATTCAGGGTAACATTGGCAGGCACATTTTCTTCTGGAATATGGTGAACCTATGGAACAACTTACCAGCAGAGACAATGGACATGAAGACAACATACAGGTCTTTATAACAAGCCTGAACAAATATCTGCTTAGGAAGATGAGGCTGTTCTCAACTTTTAGATTCCCTAGATTCAGCTAATAGGATCATTCTTTTAGGACTTTAATCTCCCAGTATTGATTGGGAAAAGCAAACAGCAAGAACTCCTATTAAATCAAGATACTTGGACACATTTTTGCTAACGGTCTTGAACAACATATATTGAGTAGCACTAGGGGGGATAACATATTGAACCATCTGTTAAGTAACATGGGAGACACAATTCAGCATTGTAGGGTAACCACCCCCCTTGGATCCAGTGATCATTGCATGGTTAGTTTTAATATGGAAGGACACAAAACAAATATATTAGGCACTGCAGAGGTTAGAAATTATAATAAGGCCAACTTTGACAGGATAAGAAATTAGTTTTGGAATGGATTGGAAAAGGATTTTGAAAATAAAGCACTGAAAGAACAATGGAAATTTTGAAAATAAAATCCAATGCGTAAATAAACATGTACCGGTCAGGAAGAAATACAATAGATCAGGAAAAATTCCAACATGGATGACCCCAAAGATCAGAAGAATGAGTAAAACGAAAAAAAGGGCCTTCAACAAAACCAGGAAAAGTGAGAGTGTTAAAAACTGGGAGGTGTATAAAAAACTGTTAAGAGAAACCAAAAGAGCAGTAAATCAGGCAAGAAAAAAACATGAGCTGAATCTGGTAAATAAAGTGAAGGACAATCATAAATAATTCTATAACTACATTAATAATAAAAAAAGGGGGTAAAACTACTGTTGGGCCTATAAAAGAACAGGATGGGGAATGAATTAATGAAAACCAGAAAATGGCGGGACAATTTAATAGTTACTTTTCATCGGTATTTAACACCAAATCAAAGGGGACTAAGGATCATCTTGAAAATGTAGGTAATAAAATCACATTAAATTGTGTAGACATTAATGAAAGATTGTTATATTTAGACCCCAGTAAATCTTAAGGACCTGACAGGATTCGTCCTAGAGTCCTTAGGGAGCTGGCTGATGTATTGGCTGAACCTGTGATGGCAGTTTTCAAACATCATTGGATGGGGAGAGATGACAGAGGTCTGGTGTTGGGCAAATGTCATACCAATCCACAAAAGGGATCAAGACAGGAGGTAGGTAATTATAGGCTCGTAAATCTGACCACCTCCTTGGGGAAAATTTTGGAGGATGTCATTATGACCATATAGTGTAATTTATGAATCTGGGAGGGCATAGACAATGCACAGCATGATTTCAAGAAGGGCTTCTCATGCCAAACAAATCTACTTGATTTTATGAGTATGTAAGTAGGGCGCTGGATAAGGGCAAGGCAGTTGATGTCATATATTTGGACTTTTCGAAAGCATTCAATAAAGTCCATCATGGGGAACTAATTGATGCCTAATAGATCACAATATCCCCAAGCATATTACTCACTGGATCAATGAATGGCTGAGTGATAGAATACAAAGGGTCTGTCTAAAAGGAGCATATTCAGACTGGTTGAATGTAGAGAGTGGAGTTCCCCAGGAATCGGTGCTGTGGCCATGTTTGTTCAACATCTACATACACTCATTGACTGGTGGAGGGGAAGTTTGGGAGTTCAAATTTGCAGACAACACTAGGATTGGCACTAGTATTTAGAACATCAGGGATATGCAGAAATTACAGAGTGCCTTACTATGATGGAAAACTGGTCAAGGGAGTCTAAGCTATCTTTTAATACTAACAAATGTGGTTATGCACTTTGGAAAGAATAGTACCAAGGGGACTATGTTTTGAATAGGTAAACATTTGGCAAGCTCACTGGACGAAAGAGATCTGGGTGTTAGGTGTCAGATGACCTAAAGTTCAATCAGAATTGTAGTCAGATGATAAGGACTGCTAGCGGCATATTAAATAACATCGAGAAACATATTAAAAGTAGAAAGAGGAAGGTAATTGTGCCACTGTATGGTTCATTGGCGAGGCCGCATTTGGAGTACTGTGCCCAGTTCTGGTCACCTGGGTTCAAGACTGATATCTAAAGACTGGAGAAGGTCCAAAAAAGGACAACAAAGTTGGTTTACTGATGTAAGGGACAAAGACTATGATGGGAGACTGGCAGAGCTGAGAATGTATACACTGGAGTATAGGAGATTGAGAAGAGACATGTGTATGGTATACAGGGCAATGAAGGACTCAGAATTATGGGTAAAACTTGGACTAAAACTTAAGGAACAGCATTACAACACCAGGATGCATTCATTGCAGCTGAAGGGAGAACACTTAAAATCGATAAGAAGGAAGCATTGGTTTACTGTGAGTGTAACACCGGTTTTGAATAGCTTGCCAGAGGAAGTTGTTGCAAGTAACAGCATGCTAAGGTTTAAAAGGGAGCTTGATAAATATTGTGTAGTGGAGAACATTGTGGGTTACAACAAATAGGGCAACAGTGAGCATTATGGACTAACTTCATCTCTGCTCTGATATTACCTATGAACCTTTGACACCTATGAAGAGAATTACTGGGTTGCTGATTTACTCTATGAGCATGTAGACTTTCTTTCATTTAGATGGCAGATGGCAGAGGTGGCTGTAGGGTTTTTTCTGGTCATTGTACACTGGATTTTGGATCCTTATTTAGTTTCAAGGGTGGTTTGGGGAAGGAGGGTGGGCTTGGGTGCCCCGAAGGGTGGGGGGTTTTTCTTACTGGGTTGAGCTTGTTTGGGCTGGGAGAATGATGGGATTGAAATGGTGAGGGTTAGGGAAAGAATATATGTATATTTTCTATTACTACTTGAATCCACTTATCTTTGCATGTGCTGGGGGAGGAGGAGGAGGAGGAGGAGGAGAAGGGAAGGGGAGTGGGTACTATGAAAGTGATGGGCTAGGGCCATGTCTAATAATCAGGACCGGGGAGGAAGGTGGTAGTGGTGCTATGAGGGTGGGGGAAGGTTTATCTTATTTATTTTATTTTTTTATATATTTTCTTGAAAAGATAAAAGTTTTCCTGGCAAAGTTGAAGGTGGGCCAAAAAACTATGTGAAGTTGTATATAGTGGGAAGTGGCCCACTTCTCACCAGCTTTAATGGCAACATTTTTATTATCCATATCTCTACTTCTTATTTCCTGTAAATATGTGAACATAATCATGTATGCTGATGACATGGTCATCTTTGATGTAAACACCATAGTAGCTGAAATTCAAGACATATTACAATGAAATTATTTAACACTCTATTTACAGTTACTGGTTCAAAGATCACAAACTAATATTACTGTAAATGAGACAAAACTAAAGCAATTTTTGTTATAGCTAAAAAAACTTGTTCAAATCAAAGATGCCCTCTCTACCTTTGTATTCAGGGCAATCACTTGGTGGCAGTTTAAACATTCAAATACCTTGGAATGTATTTAGAGTCTTACTTTAGATAGCCATATGACACTGTGAGCTTGCTATCAGAGCAAGGAGGCAGCTGACTGAATAAAGGACCAGCACACTAGCATCCCAGCATGTGAGCATCCCAGAGTGTGAGTGACCAGAGTAGGAGTTCTGGATTGGCTTCTGCAGAGGTATCTGCAGAAGAGACCACAGGCGAGGGATACTGTTCTGCTGGATAATGTAAACCACCTCTAAGGAAGCCACCAGGGACTGTTTCTAATGAACTTCTGTTTGTGGAGTGCTACTGTTAGTTCACCAGATGACACAAGCACCCTATTTGAGTTAAGGTGATAAGAGAACTTTCCAACCAAAAAAGTAACAGAACAGTACAGTAGGAATTATGGGTGGGATTATCTAATGTAACACTTGCAGGACCACCATCTTCAGAGACACCCTCTAAAGAGGTTGATGCTGTGCAGTCTGTACACACCTGGTGGCTCTCAGTGCACAACTCATCTCCTTGAAGCCTGAGTTAGACTTCTAGAGGTTGAGGCAGCAGTTTAATCCCATGGTGCCAGCAACCATTCCTTCTCTTCCCCCAGTGACTGCAAGTGGCTGGGAAGGGAGGTGGACTGTGGTTGGCACAGGGAGGGCAGTGGGTCAGGAAGAGGTGGAAAAGCCACTGCTAGTACCACTAACCAACAAATATGCTCTGCTTATGGAGCAGGAGCTATATGTCACTACAACACAGCAATCTGAGTCAGTGGTCACTAAGTCAGCATGGAACATCCAAAAGGAGAAACTCAAGGGAGACAGGGGGACCTGAAGGAAAGCAGGAGATCATTAGTAATGGGAATTCTATAGTTAGGGGTGAAGACAGTGTTTGGAGAGAAGGGGAAAGTGATAGGGTAGTCAGGTGCTTGTATGAGCTACTGCTAGGAGGAATGGAGAGAGGATTGCTTGGCTTGCTTGGGTGGTTGGAGATAGAAGAGCTAGATGTCATTGTCCACATTGGTACAAATGACCTAGGTAATGGGACCATAGGAGAAGTGCAGGATAGTGTTAGGAGATTAGGCGGGGGGGAGGCATCAAGCAGGTGGCATCTTCGGTGACCTTCTTAGAGTGCTACCTGATTGGGGCAAGAGAGAGCATAGCCCTCTCACCACAGACTTCAACTGCTGGATGAGGTAGTGATGCACAGAAAGAACTTTGGGCAAGCCTGGAAGAGTGACAGACTATACAAATGGGATGCCTTTCCCTCTTCTTGGAGGCCACAAGGCTTCTAGGTAGAGGGTTTAAAAGCTCATAGATAAGCTTTTGAACTAACCAAGGGAGGTGGTACCACAGAAGAAACACCCTATCCAGGCAAGGGAGCAAGGATTGCCTCCCCAGGACTAGTTAGCAACAAAGTAGAAAAGTACTGTAGTAAAATGTTTATTTATACAGGAGTAAAAGATTTTACGTACACCATTAGGTCAATATATAACCTGTTTACAAGGTGTCCCTGTAGATAATTTAGTCATCTAAAATGCTTACACATAAAAGTAATAAATTAAATGTACAACATATAATATAACTTACATAAACAACATTCAACAGGCAAGAGATATTGGGACATGAGTGCTGGTGGTGGTGGCGGGGGGGGAGTTAAAGCCAGCACAACCATGGTGGATGCAGCACAGAGCCCAGAAAGGGTTATAAACTAGTAGATCAAAAAGAGAGAAGTGCAAAAACAGGCAGAAAGATAAGTGGAGGGTGACCATGGGGGCTAGAAGATCATGTGTGCAAACACCAAGATCCTGGGTAACAAAATGTGTGACCTGGAGGCTCTAATGGTGAAGGCACATCTGGACCTAGAAGCAATAATAGAGATGTGGGCCATAAGGCACCATGGCAGTGGCGATCAGGATACTCTGTGTTCATGAGAGACAGAGAGCAGAAGAAAGGCAGGGCTGTGGAACTGTAAGTTAAAGGAGAAATAAAAGCCACAGTAATCAATACAGAGGATACAGGGAGGGAAGCAGAATTATTTCAGGTATAACTAAAGACATGGGGAAGGAAAAACATAAGAGCTTTGGTATTGTACCAGCCACCATCACAGGGAGAGGAGTCAGGTGAAATAGGGAGGATGGAGGACTGGGTGGAGGTGCTGTTAGTGGGAGACTTCAATATGCCTGATAAGAACAGGAGCATTCCCACAGCAGTGTCTGCTAGGAGTCAGGCCGTGCTCGATCACTTCAAGGGGGTCTTCTTAAGTCAGATAGTTAAGGATCCTACTACACAGGATGCAGTGCTGGAGCTGGCACTGACTAAAAGGGGTAGCATTGTGGAGGTCACCACAAGGGAATATCTGGGGAAAAGTGACCATCGGACATGAAGGTGCTTGACTTCAGAGCATGACTAATGCAGCAGTGGGTGGGACCGCCCTCTGCCAAATCCACAACCTGCCTGAGCAGCACCTTCTGGCCTTGTACAATATTGTGCAAGGTTGATTCAGCTGCTGGTCTTTGTCGAGAGGTATTTCCAACGTGCAGAGATTACTTAAGTAACAAAACATGAAAGGTGCTTGATGGTTGCGAATTTTATTATTGTAGATGCATAGCATGCATACTAACAATTAGTAAATATTATAACACTGTATGTCCCAAGAGATATCAAAATAATTGTTTAAGGAAAGAAAACTGATACAGAGATACTGTACAATATAATTTTCTAGAGCTTCTAAACCCTTTTGTCATTCAGAGGCACAGATCAGGAAGCATAGGAAAACCAGGAACAGTTTAAAACTTTGCAGTGTTTTATTTTTCTCAATAACAGCAAAATTAAAAAATAAAAATTATTCAATATAACTATCTACAAAGGCAGTGCAAACAGAGAAAACAGACTCCATCTGAGTGTTTCTTCTCAATTTCAAATCTCAGTCTTTCAGTCTGTTTTTAGCAACAGCATTTCTGCTCTTTTTTTAAGTTTTTGCAACCTCCACTCGTTAACAGACATCCTGTTTTTCCTAAAATGTTCTTGTCAGTTTCTTGCAGATGCAGCAAAAAGAACATAGTGACCCAGAACTGACCTCTTGTTTACAGCTCTGGAGAGATTTTGCAAACCAGAATCTCAGGTTAACTCCTTGAGTTCCAAATAGCTTTTTACAATCATTTCAACATTACAACTATATACATTTTGAAACAAAGGGATCCCAGTTTCACATGCAGTTTAACAGAGATTCAATATATGTTTTATAACTGCAGATATGCAGGGGAAGAACAGACAGAAATAGCAAGGAAGGCAGAGAGAGATAGCGAGAGGCAGAGAACTGCAAAACCGTCGGAGTGATCAGTTCCTGGATCTCACAAGAAAATTTGGTTGCACAATCAAATAGACAAGAAACAGAAAAGGAGATGATAGAACAGACCCTTGCATTTAACTCTTTCTGCATAACAAATGGGACAGGGTCTTATTCAGCCCTGTCATACCTTTGAGACAAACACAGTCATTTGAGTGGTTGCTTTGGACTTACATTTGACAACATGTCTAAGCACTGAAATATATATATATATATATATATATATATATATATATATATATATAATTTTTTTTTTGTAGATACGACTGATGATACCAACATGAGTATCAATCCCAACACAGTAAAGGGTGCCAGTCTAAATTGGGTCAGTGTGCCTGATAAAGAGTCAGCAAGAGCCAATACAATATCCTAAGAACTCCACAGATATTGGTGCATTCGGAGGTAATAACTATTGCTAATAGCAGTAAAAAGCAGGTAATGCTACAGTTTTATGCTCCTTGTGAACTTTATTAATACTAAATAGCTGTTGCCAATATAAAAGTGCTGCAGACTGCTCAGCATCACCTTCTCTATAGGGTGTCTCTGGAGATGGTGGCCCTGCAGGTGTTACATGTGATTAAACTGCTGCCTCCCCCTCCAGAAGTCCAACTTCCATGCATCACTACCTCAGTCAGCAACTGAAGTTTGTTGTGAGTAGTCTATGCTCTACCTTGCCTCAATCAGATAGCAGCCTAAGAAGGTCACTGAAGATGCCACCTGTTTGAGCCCCCCTGCCTAATCTCCTAACACTATCCTGCACTTCTCCTATGGTCCCATTCGCTAGGTCATTTGTACCAATGTGGACAATGACATCTAGCTCTTCTATCTCCAACCATCCAAGCAAGCCAAGCAATCCTCCCTCCATTCCTCCTAGCAGTAGCTTCTACAAGCACCTGACTACCCTATCACTCTCCTCATCTCTCCAATCACTGTCTTCACCCCCTAACTATAGAATTCCCATCACCAATGATCTCCTGCTTTCCTTCAGGTCCCCCTGTCTCCCTTGAGTTTCTCCTTTTGGATGTTCCATGCTGACTTAGTGACCACTGACTCAAATTGCTGTGTTGTAGTGACATATAGCTCCTGCTCCATAAGCAGAGTATATTTGTTGGTTAGTGGTAATAGCAGTGGCTTTTCCACCTCTTCCTGACCCACTGTCCTCCATGTGCCAACCACAGTCCACCTCCCTTCCCTGTCTCTCAAAGCCTCTGGGGGAAGAGGAGGAATGGTTGCTGGCACCATGGGATTAAACTGCTGCCTCCCCCTCCAGAAATCTAACTCATGCTTCAAGGAGATGAGTTGTGCAGTGAAAGCCCCCAGGTGTGTACAGACTGTGCAGCATCATCTTGTTTAGAGGGTGTCTCTGAAGATGGTGGGGTATACTGTGAGTATAGTGACCGAATATGGGCGCCACATCAAAATGGCAAACCATATTGGGTGCTATACTTTTGGGCTACCTGACAAGGGTCGCAACTGTACATGACTGCAAGGGTAGAGGCCGGTGACAGGAAGGGAGGAAGTGAAGGAAATGGGAGGGACAGGGAAGGGGTTTGATGGAATGGGTGTACCTGCTGCCACCAAGCTAGCCGTGTGGTGTGGTGGTGTGGGTGGCTAGCTCTGGTGCAGCAGGTACAGGGTTCAGGATCAGGACTGGGTGTGAAAGTTTGCTGCTGCCCTGCGGCTGTGGCATTTAATTGTTGTGCAATACAGGATTTTTGCCTCGACATGAACCCCTGGGTTGATAATCTATATTCGGGATGCGGGGCAAAGTCCCCTTGGGGGTGCAACCTCCCTGCAAAAGACTTTTTCCTTTCTGGATGCTGGAGTTCACCTGGAAGTGTATATCACCAATTTGCTTTTTGGCAATATACACTCGCCATAATAGTGATCGCTATCCTGTGATCACTATTATGAAATGGAACTGATGGAGGCCCTGCAGGTGTTACACTGGATAATACTGCCCATAATTCCTGCTGTACTGTTCTGTCCCTTTTTTGGTTGGAAATTTCTCTTATCACCTTACCCTAAATATGGTGTTCATGCTGTGAGGTGATATAACTGCTCAGCCACCCAATTGTGGTCAAAAGCCCATGCTTTTCTGCCTAATGCCCTGTGAGTACTGCTCTTCCCTACACCCCACAGCACACATTGTACACCACAAACAGAGATTTATAAGAAACAGTCCCTGTTGGCTTACCTTAGAAGTGGCTTACATTACCTAACAGAATAGTATCCTGTGGCCTGTGGTCTCTTCTGCAGACACCTCTGCAGATGCCAATCCAGAACTCCCTACTCTGGTCACTCACATGCTGGGATGCTAGTGTGCAGATGCTTTATTCAGTCAGCCACCTCCTTGCTCTAATAGCAAGCTGACAGTGTCATATGGCTATCTAAAGTAAGACTCTAAATGCATTCCAAGGTATTTGAATGTTTGAACTGCCACCAAGCGATTGCCCTGAACACAAACTATAGAGTGGGCATCTTTGATTTGAGCAGGTTTTTTAGCTATGACAAAAACATTATTTTAGCTTTTGTCTCATTTACAGTAATATTAGTTTGTGATCTATGAATCAGTTACTGTACATAGAGTGTTAAATACAGTAATTTCATTGTAATATGTCTTGAATTTCAGCAACTGTGGTGCCCACATCAAAGATGACCATGTCATCAGCATGCATGATTATGTTCACATATTTACAGGAAGTAAGAAGTAGAGATATGGATAATAAAAATGTTACCATCAAAGCTGGTGTGAAGTTGGCCCCTTTTCACTATGTGAACTTCACATAGTTTTTTGGCCCACCTTCAACTTTGCCAGGAAAACTTTCATCTTTTCAAAAAACATAAAAAAGTAAATAAATAAGATAAACCTCCCCCCACCTTCATAGCACCACTACCACCCTCCTTCCCAGTCCTGATCAATATAAATGGCCCCAGCGCATCACCTTCATAGTACCCAATCCCCTCCTCCTCCTCCCCCCAGCACATGCAAAGTTAAGTGGATTCAAGTAGTAATAGAAAATATACATATACCCTTCCCCCTCACAATTCCAATCCTACCATTCCCCCAGCTGAAACAAGTTCAACCAAATAAGAAAGCACCCCCCAACCTTCAAGGCACCCAAGCCCACCCTCCTTCCCCAAGCCACCCTTGAAATGAAATAAGGATGCAAAGTCCAGTGTACAGTCACCAGCAAAGACCCTACAACCACCTCTGCCATCTGCTATCTAAATGAAAGAAAGTCTGCATGCTCATAGAGTAAATCAGCAACCCAGTAGTTCCCTTAATAAGCACATATTTGTTCAGGCTTGTCATAAAGACCTGTTTTTGCTGTCTTCATGTCCATTGTCTCTGCTGGTAAGTTGTTCTATAGGTTCATCATATTCCAAAAGGAAATGTGCCTACCAATGTTACCCCTGAATTTATCACTCCTCAACTTCTGGGGGTATCCCTGTGTCCTGATGCAGGACACCAGCTAAAACAGCTCTAACTTTTCAACATTACGGTGGTGTCAAGGGGTTACCCTAATGATGCCCTCCATCTTGCTGTCACCAGCTCAGTGCTCTCCATTGCAGATTATGGCATAGTAATCTATGGCCCCACATCTGACACTGTCCTCAGCAGGATCAAAGTCTCTTAACAAAGCTTGCCAGCTTGTTCTTGGAGCCCATTGACTTACCCACACCTGCGACCTTTACCAGCAAGCACACTGGTTGACTTAAAAGTCAGCTAACATACCATACTTTCTAATAGTGAAGAAAGTCTTGTCCTCCAGCCCCCCATTCTTCATTTTCTGACTTCCACCCCTCTCTGTTGCACTACCAGGAGCACCTTAAAGGCTCATACCTTGTTCCTTTCTGTAAAACCACCTTTGGCAGCATGTCTTTCCATACTGGGCTCCCTACCTGTTGAACAGCGTGCCCCATGATATCCTGGCCACTGTCAAACTTGGCCCTTTTAAAGTTAAACTTTGCCAGCACCTCCTCTCGATGAACTGTTGCAATTGCCCATAATTTTCCCCTGCTCCACACTGTTTCCACTCACTATTCTCTTACTTCTCACCTACTGTATCTCCTCTTCCTTCTCCCTGCACCCACTCCCCCTCCCACTTGCCTTTTTCTGACTGCCTTTGTAGTTTTCTTTCTTCCTGAAGCACTTTCCTGCCCACTGATGCCACTTGATTGTAAATATAATCTTTATGTACTTGAATTGTATTTTTATACTGTCTCTGTTAGTGGTTAGCCTTTCTTATGCACTGTATCTTTGCTCCTCAATCTATGTTTTGTAGTCATGTCATTTTGTATCACTGTATTGCTGTATCTCAGTGTTATTACCCTGTGTATACCTTCACAATGTCCTGTATTCTATGTATGATGTAGAAACTTTGTAAAAGAGCCTCTGGCTCAGAGGTATATTTGATATTTCAAATAAAAAAAAATACAATACACTTGCGTGTACAAAAGACTAAGATCATGTCCCCTCTCAGCCTCTTTTTCTCCTGGGTAAACATGTTAAGGGCCTCAGTTCTTGCCTCATAGCTTCTATGCCTTATACTGCTGATCATTTTGGTGGCCCTGTGTTTCCCACCCTATCAGCTGTCTCAATGTCCTTTTCTATTGAGAAACAAAACAATATGCAGTACCTTTTGTGTGGCCTTTATAAAGTGGCAGAATTACTTCCCCTGCTGTTCTAGCTACCCCTTTTGATGCCATTCTAATGTCCCTCTTGATGGCATTAGCAAACCCCATACTGTGTTTATGTCCTACCTCTATTTGTCCTCACTAGGTGTAGCAGCTTACATTTGGCTACATGGAATCTGAAGCTGCAGGAGTTAGATCAATTGCTGTAAGTGGACCTAACCCTCTATAGCAAATATTCCTTGAGCTATACCTTGTAGGGCCAGCCCCCCTCACCACATCACTCAGGAGGTCATTCCACCTTCAAGAAAGATTTACATTTTTTCTCCTTTTTTACAAGCATAAGAGCCTACTGCTTATCCCAGTAGAACACTGCGTGATGCTTACACCATTAGTACAATCAAAGGAAGCTATGCCTGTGTAAAAATATGCCTCTCACCTAGCTGCCAGTGCACCCTGTCCCAGCACTTCAATCTCTGTTAGGCTGGTAACAGCTATCCATTACTAAAGTTCACACAAGAAGAATCAAATAAAAAGTGTAGCATTGCTAGCCTTTTTAATGCTATTAGCAGTAGCTATTGCCTCTGAATACACCTCTATTTGTGGAATTAATTCCATACTACCATGAGGAAGGGAAATATCATGCCCTGCAATATTGGTGGGTTATGGGTGATCATTTCTCTGTACATAAATAAATGATACCTTGAATCTATGAACTGCGTGAGTGGCCATTTGCGTCATGTGAACCCTATGCACTTTGCTATGAATTGCATAGGAACTTAGAAACATAGAAACATAGAAATTGTTGGCAGATAAGGACTGCTAGACCCAGCCAGTCTACCCGTAGTCCCTATGCCTGTACATTGTATATGGCCACTGATCCTATGTGATCAATGGCTTTTCATCACTCTCTCTCTCCCCTCCCCTCCCCTCTCAGGCTTCCCTTGTGCCTGTCTCAGGCATGCTACTCCCCGAAAGAATGTTCTGTTTTTTACAGTACTGGAGCTCCCTATCTCACTGGTTAGTTTTTACAATTCTCAAAGTAACTTACAAACCAAAGAAAAACTGACATGTTTTTCTGTTTATCAGTCATGTTTAACTATTTTTTTCTATGTTTTTTTTTTTTTGTAGTGTTTTACCAAGTACAGGCACTCTCTGTTATGCATGCATTGAGCTTACTAAAATCTACCTCGATATTTTTTTTTTTGAGGCAATCACAAATGTTTGTTTTTTTTCAAATTTAAATGCTAATTGTAAATAATTTTTTGAAAGTCAGCTAAGTTATTTCATTAGGCTCTCTTGCTTTTGACAAATCACACAACTTGTTAACCATCACAGTTCAGTATTTTTATGTTTCTAGCTTTTAAAGTTTTTGTTCATGTCCAACTTTAACTGCATTTTTCAGCTTATTTTTTCCAAGTGGTCCAAAGTGGTCCACACATGCACAAACTATAAAACCTGACAATTTAAAATCTAAAAATATTTAGTTCTGAAATCATAAAAAAGGTGCTATTTCTGGGACAAGCACTAATGAATGTGTATGTTTCTGAATTTAAAGCTATCTTTTTTTTGTTTGCTATTTGTGGGCAAAAAAGAATTAACTTTGTGAACTTTTATGTAATTTCATAAATTAAAACTTTTGAACTGCCAAACCAGTTTCCCCCAAACTTGCCAAACAGTTAACCTCTAAGACTGAGACTATGCACACCAAATTTCACCATCCCAGGGGCAAAGATTGCCAAGATATACGCTGTCAAAAAGACAAATATTTGACACAAACACTAACTCAACACTAACATACTGTACAGGCACTACCCTGCCTTTATAAAATGTTGTAGATTCATTGCAACAACAAAAAAAACTATGTTAATTGATACATTAGATTTATAAAACCACAAAAGGAGGGAATGTGGTGTTAGGGTTTTCATCCTTTCCCACCCCACTACCCATCCCCTATCCTCGTTGCCAAATGCTGAGCTACAGATCAGAGGCCATGCCATATGGGTCTGCTGCTTCAAGCTGCTGGGCTGGGGCCATGCCCCACAGGTGCCACATGGGTGTTTTATTTGATGCATGGCCATACACAAAGAGGCAGGTTTGACAAGCATGGCCCAGAGCTGTAGCTTGAGCAATAGATCAAGGGGCATGAGGGTAAGGGATGGGGAGGCCATATTTCTTTTTTATGTCTTTGCTTTTATAAACATATTTTATTGAGCTTTACCATAACATGAACAAGTAGACTATAAATTCCATTTAGCATTGTTCATATCTAGATAAACATTTTTCAAACTTTACATTTTAAAGTTAGGAAAATACTATAAGCATTATACAAAATGAACACATTAAAAAGGATAAAAGCAAATTTATCAAAAATAAACAAAATTAATACACTCTCCAAACCCTTTGATTAACATTGGGGTTGTTTAACCTTGGTACTACAAATCTGATCATTCATAGCATAGCGGCGGGATTGGCTAGTATATCAAGGAGACCAATCCTATGTCGAGCTGTTTATATCTATTCCAGGATTTTAGTCTCTTGAGTGTTATTGTTTCCTGGTGTGGTAAAAGAAATTCCTCAAATGCCAGCCATTTCTTATCATACACAGTTAGGTTACTTCTAGTTTTGTATACCAACTTTTCTAAAGTGGCACATTCTCCTAACTGTTTCATACATGCTGAATGGGTAGGGGATCCTCGTCTTTCCAGCATGTGAGTATGACTAGTTTGGCAACTATCAGGGTTACGTATATCAACTTCCTAAACCCCTGTGGCACATCTTCCAATTTTTCTAAATCACCAAGCAGAATCATTTGAGGTTCTAACTTAATCTGGGTATTGCCCACCTGGGATATAGTAGCCTATATGGCTTGCCAATAGGAACCCAGTTTTGGACAAGAAAAGTTGCCCAAGGCGAATTGAGTAGAAACTTTTGAGAGCCTTTCTGGGATGTAATAGGATTGTTGGATGGAAAAGAGCTAGATCTGTTTAAATTTACACTATACTGGTATACTCCAGCTGGCATTCAAAATATCATCCCAGTCTTCTTGCGAAAACTCCATGCCCAGGACAGCTTGCCATTTCACTCTAGTATCAGCCCATATACCTGTAATTCCTGTCAAAATGTGCTTATATAAAGAAGAGACTAAGCCTTTCATATCTTGAACATTGTACAGAATGATGGCAATACCTGGAGGTTCATGAATATGTGTAGGGCTCAGTTCTGAGAAGAGAAAGTGTCTGATCCAAGCATACTTAAACATATGATGCCCTGGGATACCGAACTGGTTGACCAAATTGTCACTAAAGAGTGCTTGTACCTGCTTCATATTGTTCAGTTTTGTTTGAATATTTTCAGAATAAATCCATTTTGCATTGCACCAAGAATGCACCATTTTTTACATATTCAGCACTGAAAAATCTTGTACTGCCAGTCAAATGACCCAATATGTTCCAACAGTATTAAGCCTTTTGTATTTTAAAGTTGCTCTAATGTATCTTTTTGTTCCATAACTCTTGGATAGTGTTTCTTCTATATAAATCCTGTAAAGTGTTTTGGCATAAAATTAAACAGTATACAAAAATGCTTGCATTGTTGTCAGCTTCAAAGCAGGAGACTTCATCTTCTCATGGGGCGATAGAGAAGATTAGTCAGATTACAAGCAGCAAATTTGGATTGCAGTCTGCACTGCATTGAAGAAGCTTGAGACCACCATCCATATGGCTTTCTAATCCAGATGAATTCCACCTTATTTAAAAGGCAGTCTGTGTTAATCTGCTGTAGCACCAAGTTAACACATAAGTCAATATACAGTCTATATTTACATAAATCTAATGCCTGGACCCATATCAGATGTTACCAGTACTGAGCTTTTCCATGTAACAATCCAGTGTCATCTGAGCGGCTACAGACTTGAGACAGAGTGGAGTTTTCTAATTAATCTGTGTTGTGTTGCAGGCAGTTTCAGTTTTAGAGCAACATCTACTTCAGTAACGCTGTAAAAAATATAATCTTGTCTGCCAGTCATCAAAATGCAATGTAAACCTCTCTGAATGTTTTGATCTCAAAGGCAGCATTACAGCTAGCCAGCTAGTGTTCTTCATCTGACTAATACAGTAAGGCACTGTAAGAAGAAAACATTTGGTGCATGCTCTCTGATATTTAAAATAAAAAACAAAACTCTTTTCAGTGTTCTTTTAGTTAAGTAAGCAATAAGTCATAATCAGGTGTGCATTAAGCAAGCAATAAGATAGCGAGGTGTGGGTTATGGTCTAAGAGCATGCCCCAGTGCCCACATTTTCAAAAGAGATGGGCAGGGCATCTCAGAAAAAAATGGAGATGAGCTGCCCATCTCAAAACTTGCTCCAAAATCCCATATTCAAAGGAGGGAGATGGGCTGCCTAAATTGGCCACAGCCCAAAGATAATGTATGCAGCCCAAGTAGATGGGGCGTGCCCATGAATATCCCACAAAAGGGAATATTCAGAACAGATAGGCCACCCAAGTGCAGGAGATGAGTAGTGCAATGTTAGGCATGGAACAAGCATGCCTAACTGCTGGCCACCCATAGGCAGGCTGCAGTAGTGCAGATAGGAGCACAGCAGCCTGCCAGCCCTTGTAGCCCAGTGGCACCCCCTCCCAGCCCCGTTCCCCTGCCCATAATGCTATACAATACCCCACTGTGCCATAATGTAAGGTACCCCCCCTCACTGCCCATACCCTGTCCAATTATGGACAAATGTATAACATTTCCATAGTGTAGTGGAACATCCCACCCTTGCCCAATCCCCTTCCAATTATAGTAAAATGTTTGACACTCTTTTCCATAGTATAGTGTCCCCCCACCCTGGTACCCAATCCACGTTCAAATAATAATCCCACCCCATACCATTTCCATAGTTTAGGGTCCTCCACTCTGTCCCAGATCCACAGTCCCTGTCCCAATAAGAATCTCCAGTCACATACATTTCCATAGTGCAGTGGCCCCCATCCCAGTAGGCAGGACCCCCTCCCTGCACCACCCATGCTGGCAACTGGCACAGCCCTCCACACCCTGCCATGGCGAGCTGCTGACTGATCTGATTGTGAACTCATACTGTACATAGTATGAGTTCGTGATCAGATCAGTCAGCAGCCAGCCATGGCAGGCTTTGGAGGGCTGTGCCAGTCACTGTCATGGGTGATGCAGGGAGGTAGTCCTGCCTACTGGATGGGGGGCCACTACACTATGAAAAAGTATGCAACCTTGGATTCTTATTTGGATGGGGATCATGGTTCAGGGATGGGGTGGGGACCTTACACTACCAAAACAGTATGGGGTGGGATTAGTATTCAGACGTGGATTGGGGTACTCAGGTGGAGGGACACCACCTACACTATGTAAAACGGTGTCAGACATTTTATTATAATTGGATGGGGGTTAGGTAGGGAGGGAGATTCCACTACACTATGGAAATGATTTTATACATTTGTCCAAATTGGATGGGGTTTGGGCAGGAAGGGGTGCCCTAGCAATACAGGGGACTTGTGCAATGGCCATACAGGGATCGGGCTGGGAGAGGGTCAGGCTGGCCTGGCACATCCGGATGGGTGCAGACATGCAAATGAACCCATAATGGGCATGCATGAGGCCCGTATGTTCCATGCATGTCCAATGAGCTCATTTGCATTTTCTGTCTGAATATTGCATTTGGTGGCTTGGTGCATCTGGGTTGTGCTAGCGCATCCCCCATTGGCAGTATTCAGTCCATCCCCTGGATGGGCCGGGTGCATTTGTGGCCAACCACCTTTGTGCCGCTCACCCAAGATGCAATATTCAAACAGGATGCATGATCTGTTAGTATCACACATCTTGTTTGACTATCCCATTTGGTTGTGCCAGAGCACACTTTTTGGGCAGGGCATCTACATGCACCACGCATCTGGTCCCATTTGAATATGGGGGCCCAGGTGCATTATGAGGCATGAGGCACTTACACTGAGTACCTTTAGCACCTGGGAAGTGCTCTTATCAGGCAATAACCCACATCTCAGAGTGTCTTATTATGCTTTTAGAAAATGGCAAGAATCAATTCTAAAACCTGATTGGCTGAGACAGGCTCCAAACTGGGCATTTATTTTTCAATAAATGCCCAGCTAAAAATAAGAGCCAGTCAAAGTGCCACTTCACACTGTAGCATTTTCCAGAGGTGCCCAGCCTGCTTTCTAATTGGCTGAAAGCACCCTAGAAAATTTGAAAAACCCGCCATGTTTTTTGTCTCGCTTAGCAAGAACTACAGCTGCCCCAACACTACTTCCTTTTCTCTCGCTTAGCGAAAGATACTCATCTCCCCCAGCCCAAACCGTATTCACATGCAGCCGCTCCCTGTTTTAAAACCAAAAAACTCACTTCACTTACAGCTTGTAGTTTCAACAGTTTCACAATAGCGCCCACTCTCCTGACTGCAGTGTCACACTGTTGTTCATCTCCAGATCGCGGTCTCGCACTACCATGCTGATTGCAAACAGAACCATACCCATCACTCATCAAACACTCACTAGAAAGTGAACATATCATAAATCTTTTCTTCTGTCTCCTTGTACCCGCGATTCAAACGCCGCTTTTTGCCTTGCTAGCATATCACGGTCAAAGGAGCATGCGATAGATACAACGTCAGACTGGGAAGAGGTGGGGGAGCGTCAATACACCAGAATGCTGCAGGAGGAATGACAGCACCAGGAACACCCTATGGACTACTTGATCAATAGATTTGCTTCTAACACCTGTATTAAATTTTCACAATTATTTACTATATTTTTTACAACTTCATAAAAATTTACACAGTTGAACATTTTCTAAGCATAATAATACCCTCCAGGGTGAGTCATTATTAGGAAATACCAGACCTTCCAGGGGCTATAAGGCCCTCTGCCTGCGGCGTCAGGCCTCATTACACCACTGGTGGTCTGATATTTCCCAATAATGCTCAATGATGCCCTGTTGGGTATTATTGCTTACATAAAATGGGCCCCCAAGTAATTATAGAAAAAGAACACAAAATGGCAAAAAAACAAATAAACAAAGTTTTTTTTCAGTTTAATATACTTTATTAAGATTTTAACAACAGAAAAACAAGCCATCAAGCAACAGTTGACACGTTACATAGATCAGGAGAACAGCTACAAGCACATAACAACTATAGTCGTAAACAGATCAGTAAGATCAAATACTAAAAAGAATAATAATAAACATCCCAGACAGCCCCTCCTCCCCCCACCTAACCTCCTGAGCCTTCCCTCACCCCCCCAGCACAATAAGGAGCAAAATCCCATAGGAGAGAGAAAAAACTAGATAAAAAGAAAACCAAAAAGGAGAGAGATAATATAGGAGCCGGGGAATCAGTCACCCTCCAGATCTCACCAACACCCCCTAGAGAACCTGTAATATGGGTAAAAAGGCTAACAGAGGACTCTGTCTCCTCATAAATCCCCCCAGAAGAGCCTGCCAGTGAGCAATATGTTTCTCCATTTCAAGAACTTGGAGTGCTTCCGAATGTCATTCTCTAAGGGGGGTTGAATTATCCAGCCAGTGTCGAGCATAAATACTTTAGCAACACCAAGATCAAGGATAGGAAAGCCTTATGACACCAGCCACATCTGCTGGAAAATGGCCCACTAGGCAGTTCTGAGGGTAAAATATGGTTCCAGTCCCAAGAGCGGATCTAAAGAATCCGGATTGCTTATTAGAATGGGGCCACTAGGGCAATCCCACAGAATATGTTTTAGAGTCCCTCAAGTGTCCACACCTGATACAGGTTGGAGATGCAGAGCCACCCATCCTATAAAGCCTAGAGGGAGTAAATATAGATTATGTAGGACATGGTATTGTAAGAAGCGAAACGATCCTGCTTAACATATTGATACAAACGCTGCCAAAGCTGCCACCACGCTCCCTCATCCAAACCAAGTTCCAACTCTTGTTGTCAGTAAAACAGATCCCTTTGGGGCTTCTCAGGTCCCACTGCTGAAGTAAATCATAGAATTTGGAGACAGGGTGAGGCTGAACTGCAGTGTCTATGAACATCTGCAACAGGGGGCTAGAATCCCCTCGCCATAGTGAAGGCCCCAAAAAGGAAGAGATTGCCAGCTGCAAACGTTTAAAAGGATGATAGGTGGGGATTCCAACTTGATCCTGGATTTCACCAGCAGGAAGGCATCTTCCCTACAAACAAAGGTTTTAATACTTGAAATAGTAAAAAATAGTCCCCCTGTTAGTGGCCACGTTGAATAGATTTGACAGCCTTCCTTCCCCTCCACCACCACAAGAAACGCAGAGACAGGCTATTTTATTTACTAATAGGTTTTTTTTGTTTGTTTAATTGCTGTTCTGTAGAGCCATGGAAGATGGTCAGTAAGGGAGGTAGAAGCAAGTACTGCATGGACACTGTCAGGGGGGCAGCACTGACATTCTGAAGCTGACTTGATCAACAGCTATATTAAAGATTTACTTTGGGTGCTGTGGGAGCCATGGTTTTAAAAAAAATGTTTTAATGTGAAGCACTCTGGGCTTTTGAAATGCAGCACAGGTGGTTCAATTTGAAACAGCAGCACAGGTGGTTTGGGAATGAGCATGTTCCTTAGAAGTCACCATAGTAAGCAGCTCACATTTTTAATGTAGTGTTAAGAAACAGCGTTTTAGCTTTTTGTTCCAAAGAGATGAATTGTTTTCTTGGTCTTTGAGAAATCACTGTTTCGGCTTTCTGTTGCCAGGTCATGTATCAGGTTGCCAGTCTCTGTTGCCAGGAGTTGTCATGTATGGGTTAGCAAATGGGCAGGTGGGTGAGATGAGGTAATAACTTCTGGTTTCAAGCCATGGTCGAGTTGCTTCTCATGTAGATTCTCTGTTGATGTGTGAGCGAGTGACTTATGGGTTCACACTGTGGTCAGCTTCCTCCTTGTGTGTGTGTTGGGGGCTTTTATCTTATGGATGCATGGAGCTGCAGCTTGTTGTTTTAAATCGGGGCCCATGTGCACTTTTATATTTTTGTGTTGTGTGGCTCAGGTTGAAACAATTAGAGCCAGTTGGAAGGTTATGTCATGATAAGAACACGGCTGAAACAGCTTTCAGCCAATCACGATTTAGGAAATTTTTGGCCCATTTTATAAAGAGTTTTAATGCACACCCAGGGGAGTAAGGCATGAGGCTGTAAGCTGAGTATCCTTTTTTTGTGCCACTGGGCAGTACATTCATAGCCTTTTAAAGCACACCTTGGAGTGGCTTATTGAACTTATAAAATAACTCACTGGGCTTACGTATATGTAAAGTGAAACATTTTATTATGATTTTTTTACATAATGATTTGTTTCAGTGCATTTTAAATGGTAACGTTACATATGAAATAGTCTCTGGTTGTTTAGGTAATGAGATTTGTTTGCCTTGGTTATGAGATTTGGCACTTGATCATGCTTCATTAGCTTTTTAATGCATGGTCAGGTGATGTCTCTTAGCTAACAAGGTTTCCAAATTTCTTCTTGCCATTTTATGAAAAAATTAAAAAGACATTAAAGAAAACTAAAGAGGTTATCCACTGGAAGCCGTCTTTTGAAGCCAAACATGTTTTTTCCAGGTTGTAACTGAGGCATGTTCTAAGCTTGCCTATATATCATCACCCCACCCCTCCAGCACCTATTTAAGACAAACTCTGATCAGAGGCAGAACACCTGCTTTAAGTTAACCTGTTAAGGGCTATAGAATTAATGTTTGGCTTGTATTGTAATGAATTGTCAAAGGACAAATGGTAATAATTTAGAAAGGTGTTTTATCTGTGGGAAAGACTTACCATGAACAGACTGTTATGAGATGGGGTTAGAAACAAGAAGAAAGGGGGTCAGAAACACACATAAAGGACAGATAGTTACAGGAGCAGGACAGGGGAGATGGGAAAGATGGACTTTGAACTGATCAATAGCTATGCACTGTAGGAATAAAAAAGGAGAGTGACAGGAAGAGATAAGTGCCTGCATGAATGCTAAGGGTAGCCAAAGTAGCCAATGGCTAACAAGATTTAAATGTGGCTAATAAACATGGCTCTAAAACTGGTGTTGTCCTGAATTCTAAGATAAGAACAGTTGTTACATTAGATTCCAGGAGGAGGTACATGGATTTCTCTTCACCCATTTATTGCCATGTTCACTGTATAGGGTGCCTAGGCTAGCTATGCCTCTTACATCAAAAAATATTCTATGTGGTTAACATATACTATTTACACACAGAATATGGCCAAAAAAAGACATGTTGTACAAATATAGTAGATCTGAAATGCAGCACTCTGTTGGGATCAGAAGTAGCAACAGACTAGTTTCCAAATGGTTAGCAGTAGGTCACTTTCACAATTAGCAGAAACCTGGCTGTTAAAATTAAAACAAGCAGGAAGGGGGTGGAGCAGCAAGATGGCTGCGGTGCTGCTCGTTCCTCGTGGCTCCACGCTGTATTGGCATTTGGTAATGTTTTGTTTAAAACTTTATTTGCTCACCGCTCCCAATCTTTTGAAAGAAACTTATGTTATTTTGGTTTCTGGGTTGTAACAATGAAATGTCTGCATTTTTCCGATAAAGAACTGCTGTTCACTTGGGAGGCATGCTGTCTGTGGTGTGAGTTGAACTCAGAAGAACTGACACTGGGGGTCCAATGATAGTGCACCTAAGTGCCCCCGAGTTGGTGGACTTCTCGCTGGTTAAAATTCGGATCCTTTAACTTAGTGCATGAGCCCACCAAGACATTTTTTTGGAACGTGGCAGTAGCAGTCTTCCTGACCACCTGGGTGCCCCAGTTTAGAATGTGGTCCATGTGGTTTGTGAAGGCACAGTGAGGTGTTGAGAGCAGCATCTCTCAGAAAAGAAGAAAATGGCCATCTCAAACTTGCAACAGGAGAGGAGAGCTAGTTGATGCACCATGAGTGAAGAAAGGCATTTTTCCTTTTTGTACAGGTATGCTGTTTGTTGCCTCGGGCATGAAGTTGGGCTAATACTGTGCAGCACCTGAGTTATTGCACTTAGAGGGGTGCTTTTACTATTTATTTCAGGTCTGCCTGGATGCAATCGCTGAAGTGCCTGGAAAAATTTGGAGAATTCTCGGAGACGTATGTAATAAACGAAGTTGAACAGATGCAAGCAAGAATAAACCCATGGCTCAGGCAAAGGGTTTATTTAAGCAATATTGCATGACAGGGTGTGGGTTGTGCTGGGATAACCTCATGCCTGGGTGGTTGGTCATGAGGCCGCAGGCTGAGTGCGTCCAATGTCCTAGAAGTGAGGTTATCCCAGCACAACCCACACCCTGGAGTGCATTATTGCTATTATACAATGGCTCGTTGTTATAAAAAATAAAAAAAAAAATTTAAAAATGTTTTTAGTAGATTTTTAGTGAGGCAATATATCTTTGTTTCTTACGAGAAGAGCAAAAAAAAAGCTAAAGCAAATCCAGTGAGGTTGTGCTGGGATAACCTCACCGTGCCAGGGACACACTAACCAATCAGAGTCCAGCAAAGTTTCTTGGCATTGTATAATCTAGTTTAAAAACTGAATGGAGGATAAATGAAAAGGTTAATAAGGTATGCTGAAGCCTGAATTGCCTGGTTTATAAAGAAGTTCAAGCTCTTAATGGGAGACTGGGAGTTTGGGACCCCTGTTGACAGATTAAAAGAGAGGACATAAGGTTGTTTGTGCTCTGCCGGTGGTGGTCTTCCCTGCCAGCCCACATAGAGATGCTGTTTCAGCAAGGGGATAGAACCCATTTAATTGACAAGCACCATAAGTGTTTTATTTCTCTAAGCAGGGCTGTTTAATATATATGAGTTGCTGAATGAGGACTCCTAGGTGTGGAGCCGATTGTTATACTCCTTTTCAAATGCTTTATGTTTTAAAAACGTTTGTTTATGGGGATGTAATTCGGCTGCCCTGGTCTTCCCATATACGAACCTAGGGCCTATCATTTGCCGATGGCATGATCTCCTACTTAATCAGAGTAATTAAATCCTTTTTGCCCTAGTTAATAAATTAATGGACTCCTGAACATGAAATGAAGCCCTCTAACCTTAATATTAACTTATTGACTCCTGAGCCAATGGAGCCAATGGAACTTTAAATGCTAGTCTTAAAAAGAATGGACTTCGATGATAATGGAGCTACAGTTTGTTCAACTGGAACATATTTTTAATATCTAGTGACAAATGTAGAAGGGCTTGAATTAGTGATGTCTACATGCTTGTTTAACAACTTTCTAATATATGTGCATCTTCTCCAAGTGTTCTGAATTAACAATGTTCATCAATTTACTTAAATTTTATAGGACTAAGGGGGCTTGGATTATTAATCCCTTAAATGGTATAGTTTGAACAGTTTGGTTACTGTGGTTTCAGTGGTAACCACCATTTAATTATTTAGTCTGCTGACACCAAGTGGAATTATTAGCTGGTAGTTCTGTCTCACTTTAATGTTTGGATTACTGGATGTGGAATGGGAGTACTAAACTTTCCAGTAGTCTTGAAGTGTTCACTATCAACTTGTTTGGCTGTCTTATCCTGAATCTCTGGGTGAGGTGGTATTTTGTGGTGAGTTTGAGGAGATAGTCCGAAAGACCTTGGAGGACCTAGTCCAAATTGACAATGCCAAATCCTCTGGGAAATGGATGTTAGTAAGCCCAGAAGTGAGGAAATGATTGAGTTATGATATGGAGCCCAGTACCAAACTCTGAGTATGGACATAGAGCAAATGCCTCAGTATGTAAATACAGGTCCAGTTCTTTACCCATACACTTGTGGTCTGAAGTACAGGCTGGCAGAGTGTGCCCTGACCTTGGGGACCATATGTAGGAGCTTGGGCAGCATGCGCTGTGGGTAGTCTTCTTAGGCACCTTCAATGCTGGGACTTGCTAGCAATACAGGTTGACCCACTTTGGGTGATATGATGGTAACATGTTATCTCATATTGGATAGAGTAGCTTAAGTACCAATGTCGGCTTTCAGTCAGATGGCTTGACTTCTGTACTTGATATTGCCACCTTTTGGGCCTATTTGATATTCTACTGAATGAGGCATGTGGTATTCAGAGTGGCAGGCTACTCTCGTGGATTTCCTGGGCAGGTTGTGCCTTAGGCAGCCTTGTAGTTAGTCAGCTTAATTCAGAAAATTTTACAGTTTAGGTAATCTAAGTGAGCAAACACATTGTATGAAATGAGATATACCAAGAATCATTACAATAGTAGGGGGATATTTTCAATGGAGATGTGCGCAGAATGATATTCAAAGGGAGGAGATGCATCGTGCATCTCCAGCTGCACCCAAGTGCAGTGATAATGTATGTGGCACATCTCCAGGGGACGTGCCCATGAATTTGCGGCACATCCCCATATTCAGCCAAGATGTGTGGCGCATCTGCTCGCGCATCTTGTAGATGTGCTGCACAAACTTAGGCATGGGAGAACCATGCCTAAGTCCCAGCCACCCACAGGTGGGCTGCTGTACTGCACACAGCAGCACAACAGCCACCAGCCCCTACAGCCCAGTGGTACCCACTCCATCACTGAACCACCATCACAGTGATAAAACAGTCCTGAAAAAAAAAAGGAAGTGCCCTGGTAGTCCAGTGGAACCCCCCCCATCCATCAACCCAATTGCAGTAATAGACCCCACACCCCTATTTCATACTGTAGTGACCCCCCGCCATCCTGATCCCTGTTTGAAACATAATCATAACCCAAACCCTTCCATAGTGTAGTGGCCCCCTCCCCATCCTGATCCCCATTCGAAAGATAATCATACCCGCAACCCTTTCCATAGTGTAGTGGCCCCCCTCCCTGTACCAAGTCCCTTTTGAATAAATATAAAATCATATCCCTAGCCTTTTCCAATCAGTAGTGGCCCCCTTCCCCTTACTGATCCCCATTCGAATAAATATAAAATCATAATCCCAGCTTTTTCCATATGGTAGTGGCCCCCCTCCCCATACTGATCCCCATTCAAATAAATAAAAATCCTTTCCATAATGTTGGCATCCCACCTATTTAGGCACCTGCATCCCACCCAGCTCCCCCGTCCCAGCATGGCCAGTTAGCCAGAGAGCAGCACAGCCCTCCACATACCTCCATCACTGCCTACCGACTGTACTGTTAATGACTGACAGCATTCAGTAATCACTACAAGGCCATTGGTTTACACTGCTGACCAGTGGGCTTGTACTGTGTACTGTAAGCTGTCACAAAGTTGTGTCATTCACAGCTTTGTGAATGACAGCTTACAGTACACACTGCAAGCCCATTGGTTGACAGTGTCAGACAATGGGCTTGTAGTGATTACTGAATGCTTTCATTCATTGATAGTACAGTCAGTGGGCAGCTGTGGAGATGTGTGGAGGTCTGTGCTGCTTGCCAGCTGACTGGCCATGCTGGGACGGGGGGAGCGGGGTGGGATGTGGGTGCCTGAGTGAGTGGGAGGGCCACTATACTATGGAAAAGGCTTGGGAAATGATTTTATATTTATTCGAATGGGGATCAGTATGGGAAAGGGGCCACTACCTTATGGAAAAGGCTGGGGAAATGATTTTATATTTATTCAAATGTAGATCAGGACGGGGAAGGGGCAATACATTATGGAAAGAGTTGGGGGTACGATTATCTTTTGAACGGGGATAGGGACAGGAGAGGGGGCCACTACACCATGGCACAGGGCTGGGGTTTGACATCACAAGGCACTGAGGGGGGTGGCAGGCCACCCGCTACATCCTGGTGGGCACATCCCTGCAGATTGCATGCAGATGCAGCCATAATGAGCATGCAACTGGCTTGTTTGTGCCTTGCATGTCTAATGGCTGCATTTGCATTTTCCTGGCTAAATATCTCGAATTTGGGCCAGGTGCATCTGGGAATGTGCTGCGCATCTCCATTCTAGGTATTCAGACTGTTCCCCGGAATGCGCTGGTGCATTGTTAGTGGCCCCCATTTGCACCACCCACTAGCATTGCTATATTCAGATAAGATGGCAATCGCGCATCTCATTTGATTACAGCAATTTTTGGGGCTGGCCCATTTATTTGGGCGACACATCTAGATGTGCCGACCATCCTTGGGCTTTGAACATGGGGACATAGTGTATAGATTGCAGGATTAATTGCTAACTGCATTTTACCTATTTAATTATTAGATGTATAGAAGAGCCTGTGTCTTTGGTAATAGTTTGCACTTTAAGCTATGTGTCCCAAGTAATATGTGGGTTTCAATGTATATTTTCAAATTGTAAATGTTGTAATAATTTGTTAACTGATCAACAATAAACTTAACTAACTAAAAGAAAAATTGAAACAAAACTGCAATACTCATATTGCAATACTTACAATACCATCACTAAGCACTAATAGGAACTGCAAACAATTTTAGCCAGCTGTTAATGGTACCTATAGCCGTGCTCTAAAATCAGTTACTGAGAAGTAATAGAACAATAAATCAGAAAAACAGCATGCAAAGGGGTTGCTCATCAAATCAATCTTTTCAGCTTGCTGTCAACATTTCTTCAGCTCCTTATAGAAGTTAAATGACTCACTCGAATTCCTTCCAGCTATTTTTTTTGTTTTACAGACAGACAGTTGAGGGGTTCTTTCATGCACTAAAAGTTTGGCTGAGCCACTGAAGACTGTAAAGAGAGAGACCATTCAACTTGGTGGACTTCAAAGGAGCTGCCATGGGTGGCAACACTGGGAAATGGTAACAGAAATCGAGGACCTGTAGGGATCTATGAGACAGAAAGAGCTTGCAGCGGTCAGTGGACATCAAAGGTGCCAGATTGGATGGTGGCAACACAGGGAGCTGCTTATGGAACCCGAGGCTGGAGAGAACATTAGACAGTGCCAGTAATCAAGGGTTGGGGAGGGAAACACACACACACACACACACACACACACACACACACACACACACACACACACACACAGGGAGGGAAGAAGCATCAGGGCAGGGGAGGTGTTTTTTTTCCGGGGGATAGAGAGAGTTTTAGAGAGAAGTCTATTTGAGCGGGTGGGATTATTTGCTACCAAAGTTTTGCTGATTAAGTAGCTCACTCCAGGTTTGCTTCCAAAGTTTTGGTGAGCAGCTGAGGTCTGTGACAGAAAGAGCCCACTTGGCTCAACAGACATTAAAGGAGCCGCCATAGCTGGTGACAAGACTGGGAGCTGCTTATTTCAAATCGGTGGGTGGGGGTGACACAGGGCTGGTAACTGAGGGTGAGAGTGGGAAGCACATAGAGGAGAGAGCATCAGGGCAGGGGTGTTTTTTTTTTCTGGCAGGAGAGAGCAGAGAGAGGAAGTGCACTGAACATGCAAACTTATTGTGTGACTCCAACTTCACTGTGTGGAGCAAACATTTGTGATGTGTTCGTTGTCTGATCATGCAATTCCATACCCCATATATTCTCTCCTCCACTGTTTGCAATATGTCAGCATAGCACTTACTATGTAGCTGTAAAAAGGCACAATAACCTGGATGCCTTCATCCTGCTTCAACTGCCTGCCTGCCACACAACACTCAGGCACTGCACTCAGTATCTCTCATTCACATCACTCTCCCTGTTTCAAACCAGTATAAAAAATTAAAGAAGTGTGTGCCAGAAGTGATGAGCAGTGACCTGAACTTTAACATATATCAAATAACTAGCAGCTTAAAGTATCAGGCTGGTTTCATTCTTTTAGCTTTGGTGACCTGTCAGGACTAACACAAACAAATAACTTACTACTTAACAGTTTCAATGTTTTTAACTTTAGTTAGTTCTCACTGTCTTGTACTACTAAAGCAGCTTAATAAGATACAGTGATAGTTAATGATCAAATCATGAGCCCAGGACTGCTGCTGCTGGTGAGTTGCCAGTGGGGCTGGGCAGCGCAGAAAAGCTGTTGTTAACCAGTCTGTCTCCTTTAGGGTCTGTGTGAGCAGCACCAAGCAATTGCACGAAGAACCACCACAGCTCGCAGTCCAAGGCACTTTGTTGCTGTTGTCCCCCAGCTGTCTCTCACTCCTTCCATTGCAGAAATGGTGGACAGATGACCAGAAGAGAGAGGTGGGGTTCTACATGGAGCCACTGGGAAGCAGTTGCATTGTACATGGAGCCTACAGGGACTGACGATGGGAAGTTATGTGTGACTGCCGACTGGGAGGTATCCTTGGCAGTAATGGAGGTGGGGTAAAAACAGTAGGAAGGAGCATGACCAGGTGGGGAGAGAGGAAAGAGGTGGCAATGAAGGGAGCAGGATAAAGAATCTGAGAGCAATCAGAAGGTTGAAGAGAGTAAGCATTCTGATTCATGCATACTATTACGTACTTCAACTCCACTGGGAGGAATGCAGAGCAAATATTATGTGATGCATTCAGTATCCATTCACACCCTTCCAGACCCCTTATTTTTCTCCTTCTACTCCATTCACAATACATAAGTATAGATCTAGCTGTGCAGCCATGAAAAGCAGAAGTACACTTAATTAAATAGAAAATTCTAGATGAAGAAAGATTATTGCTCATTGTATTCTTCTGTCATCTAGGCAGCCACAACATTCAGAAGCATGTGTGATATCTATAGCCATGGAATCTGTCCAGATGCTCTGTGATATAATCTTTCATGATCATCTCCAGTATTTTCCTACACCTAAGGCTAGGCTCACTGGCCAAAAGTCACCTGTGTCACTTCTACTTCTCTTTTCAACAAATGAGTCCTATTTGCCTTCTTCCAGTCCATGGGTACTTCAGATGTTTTCAGTGATGTCTGGAAGGTCAAGGCCAGAGTATTAGCTATATTAAATCCTTTAACTTCTTGAGTATGAAAAATAGACAATGTCAACAGAAAAAGACAATTGGTCCATCCATTCTGCCCTGACCTATTGTCTAGACTGGGTTTTTGCCTCAGCTTCCCCTTGCTCTCTGCCTTACTGCCACCTTCCTGAGTAACCATTAAACATAGAAACAAAGAGGTTGACAGCAGATAAGGACCGTAAGGCCCATCCAGTCTGCCCATTTCTTTTTATACCTTATAAATGTGCCATTGGCCTTTGCTCTGTCAGTGGCCTATCTATTCATACTCCTCTGTATTGCTCCCTTATGCCTATCCCATGCCTGTTTGAAGCCCTGCACTGTATTCATAGCCACCACTTCTTGAGGTAGGCCATTCCATGCATCCACCACTCTTTCTGTGAAAAAGAATTTCCTCACATTCCACCTTAATTGGCCTCCCTCTATTCTCATGCTGTGTCCTCTTGTCCTGCTATTTTTCTTATATTGAAACATGTTTGACTCTTTTACCTTGTTAATGCCCTTAAGGTGTTTGAATGTTTTGATCATATCACCTCTCTCCCTCCTTTGCTCAAGGGTATACCCTTTTGTCCCTGCCATGCATGAATCCACTAAAGGTGTTTGCACCCACCACCTCTGCCAGTAGGCGGTTCCATGGATCAACCAATCTCCCCCCACATACCATCCAGTCCATGTGATTTATTTACCCTGATGTTGCCTAGTTGTCAGGCAACTAGCTAACAATGCTATCTATTATGATGCAACTACTGTACTCTTCCTAGTTGTCAGTGTGTCACCCAGATATGGCAAGTCTCCAAACACCTCTGTAGTAAATACTGAGGTGAAAGGATCACTTAGTCAAGGCATCATCTGGTACTTTTCCTCTTCAGGATCTGTACTTAAAGAGTCACCAACACCTCAAGAAGAACCTTGAAAACAATATTTGGACACAAAGTAGCTTTAAATTTATCATTAACTCGAATTTCTTATCCCCATTTTTTACTGAATTCCTATGCATAAATACAGGATTTTTGTTCCTTGAGGGTTCATTAGCTCCAATTGCTTCTTCTCAACCTGATGTCATAATACTCTGCTTGTGACATCACAGTTATTCCATGGCAACAGACTGTTATGTCACAACTGAGCATTACAATTTCAAGTAGGAATACGCTATAGAGAGGTGAACTCTCAGGGATACAGATCTTGTTTTGCTGGAATTTCTTTAGTAATAAATAATAAAGGAGAAATCTATAGAAATATGTAGAAGATTTATGATAACAGCTGAACTGCATCTGAATAATATCTTTTAAAAGTTTCCCAAAGGTATCAGGTGCTGTTTAATTGTCCTCTCTCTTAAAAAGATTTACAGACAGTTAACACCATTAATAACAACAGGAATTTACATGTCCCTTCATTCTCATTTATGCTTACAAGATATGCAAGTTGCTTACTTTCCATGCAGTCCTCATGGAGGACCTCACAAACAATGGTTCTGCCCATTGTAGTCTGAACCCAGTTTTGCTGGCTACCCTGAATTCTAATGTCTACAGAGTTCTAGTAAAGAACCATGATGGCTGGCTGCACTGATGACTCAATGGCAGCAAATCACACTGCCATGCAGTTGACTCAAGTTCGGTAGCCTATGATGTAAACTGCATTGGAAAGAATGTCAGGCGGCTGGCAACTGCTGAAAGGCAGCACACCCTTTCTGGGAAGGGCGGGTAGTGGGTTCTGGCATAACAGTGACCTCTGCATGTGGGTCAGGGAGCTCACTCCTCCAGAAATCGTACACTGTACATCAAGTCCATAAGGCATTGTTCATGCCAGAGGGAGGACAAAGGGGTGAAAATCAGATGGAGAAAACTCTAAATCCAGCACTAAGCCTGAGCAGGATATATCTCTAATAACAGGGTAAATCCCTATTAGGATGGTAGGAGTGAGGGATAGAAGGAAGATTAAAAGAGAAATAATGATAATTGTCCTTCAGTCAGTTCAGGAGCAGCTGATCAGCATTTTAAGTAGAAAAGAGGTCTATGTTGTTATTTTATTGTTATTTTAAATTTGTTTGTTGTATTTTAATCTGTTGAATTGTTCTTATTATGCAGCACCCAGAGTCCGAATGAAGATGGGTGCTATATAAATAAAATATTGATTGATTGATTGATCATAAAGTGCCATTCACTTCAGCTCAGCCATTAAAGAGCTTTCCCTAACAATTAAAATAAAGAGCTATGCGTCACTCTGTTATCTTTTTTGCTTATTTCTGAAGATCTACAAAAAAAAAATTAACCATTTCTCCATGGAGAGGAGAACTTACCTGTTTACAACCGCCAACAAGCTGACATGTTTCATGAAAATGGTGTCACTCTATAAAGTGCACTGAAGTGGTCTCCAGCCAGTGGTTAAATTGGAAATTTTACTGTAGGTGAGGGAACTCCTATACCTACATTTCTTGGTGGTGGAACTGTGATTCTGAGTTGGTGGGACTTTCCTATAGTAGTCAATAGAGAAAGATGAGAGAGGTGGTGGAAGTGAGTTGCTGTGGGCTCTTGCTCCAGTTTGCTTGATTCAACCATTTTACATACATACATACATACATACACACATACATACAGTAGTTGCCAGCAGATTAGGCCTAACAGTCTATCTTGTCTGCCCAGCAAGCTCACTAGTGATGCACAGCAGCTCCTCTACCTCCCCATTAGTTCACCCTTCCTACCCACTTCCCCACCCTGTGCTCCTCTGGTGATCACCATAACCCTTCCCCATACCATGCCCCTATGCCTGTCCCAATCCTTCTTGAAACCACCCACATGTCTCAATTTTACCAGATCATCCAGCAGTGCATTCCAGGGTGCCACCACCCTCTCTGTGAAATAATGCCCCCTCACCTCCCCTCTGTATTGCCTCCTGATAACTTTAGACTATGGCTTCTCTTAGTCCCCTCCTCTCTCAACTTGAGCATGCCCACCGTGTTCCTTCTATTGAACCCTTTCAGTTATTTGAAGGTCTCTGTCATATTCTCCCTATCCCTTCTGTCCTCCAGAGAGTACATGTCCAGTTCTCTAAGACTGTCTTCGTATGACAACCCCTCCAGACCACTAATCATCCTCGTCACTGTTCTCTGGACTCTCTCCAGCAGCATGATGTCTTTTTCAGGTGGGGCAGGAGAACTGCACACAGAACTCCAGATGCGGCCTCTGCAGTGAGGTGCACAGGGAAACAATAACCTTACTTCTCCCTGACATTATCCCCCAGGCAATACACCCAAGCATTTTGTTTGCCTTAGCCACTGCTCTCCTGCACTGCTCTGAGTAGTTCCCTTTAGCATCAACCATCACCCCCAGATCCTTCACCATTGTCATGACAGTCAGCTGTACCCCCCAAGTGGTAGGTATACCCACGGTTCCTAACACCAAGGTGCAGAACACTATATTTGTGTGTGTTAAACCGTAACTGCCATGTGTGGGCCCAGTTTTCCAACCTCTCAAAGTCATCCTGCAGTGCCCTCCTTCCCTCCTCACTATCCACCCCCCCCAATTTAGTATCATCAGCGAATAAACTTATTTTACTATCAACCCCTCCCCGATATCTGCAATGAACACATTAAGAAGTATAGGTCCCAAAACTGAACCTCGTGGGATCCTGCTGATGACCCCTCTCTGAGTGTCGAGACTTAGCCCCTGCCACCACCCTCTGCGACTTTTCCTAAGGCAGTTAGCTACCATCTCACCAACATATCTTCTACCCCCAGTTCCATCAATTTCCAAATTAGCCTACTGTGCAGGACTGAATCAAAAGCCCTGCTGAAGTCCAGGTACAGGACATCAACCGGCTTTCTGTCATCCAGGGACTGTGTCACCCACTCAACAAATTCAGCCAGGTTTGTTTGACACAATTTTCCCCCGATAAACCCATGTCGGTTTTCATCCTGGGAACCATTTACCTCCAGAAACTCCAACATCTGTTCTTTGAAGATGGCTTCCATCATTTTCCCCACTTTTAATTAGTGTGTTTTTCACTAAGATGTTTTTACAGTATTATAGGTGCGTTGTTGCACCCCTATATTAGGAGTAAATCTTCACTTCTATATTAAAGTGAAAATTTGGGATTTTAAGAACCTCATAACCATTCGAGTGATTTGCATGAACTTTTGCATTTCTTGTCCAGGATCAAAGATCTCTTGACATGGCACGTTTCGTTTCTGTCAGATGTGCGGGTGCGGAGATACAGAGTGTCACAAAACATGTAAATTACTGCTTTTTGGCAAATTCTTTGTCACCGGGTTATGCAAAAAGCTGTGTGAAATTTTGGTCTGACATTTTAAGGGTATATAGGCCTTGGCTCACTGTGGCATCTTTTGAAGGTTTGGTGATAAAATATTAAACTGTAAAAGTGTTTCATTATTTTCTATGAGAAAAGATAGATGTCAGGCTTGAAATAAGATTCTTGATAGCAAATGTGAAATCCTAGTTCACAAATGTGGAATCCTATTCCATAAATCGGAATCCTTATTCCTGCTGCTGCCATTTTGTTTTGTAGCAAGGCAAACAAACTTAAATTTGTTAAATAATAGAGGCATTTGTTAAACACCAATAGTTGTGTTTACCTAATCGGGCCCAAGGAATCGGATTCTATGGTCAGTTATTTTAAAAAAGGATCAGAAATGTGTTTATTTCATTCACTTTAAATATTTTACCACAAACTTGAAATCTTTTACCACAAAACAGGATCCTTTTTGCAATTTGTGAAAAGGATTCTCTTTCCTCGATTAAACAGGATCCTTATTTGCAATTTGCGAAAAGGATTTTCTTTACTACAAATTGCAGAAAAAGAAGCTTGGTAAAAGATTCTTTTAGTAATTTGCAAAAAAAGATTTTATAGCTGTTTCTTTGTCACCTCATAGCAGATAAACTGTTTTGCAATTTTGAGCTTAAATTTTCAGGGTGCAAAGGCTTGCCCACAGGCGATGCTTGTCGTGGTTTGGTGAAAATATATTACTTGACTGTGCAGTTCTGTGGGGTTAAATTTTAATTTGTTGCCCATAGTATAACACTTAAAGAGAGGTTTAAACAGTCATTTGTTTGTCACCGATCTTTGAAGAAATAGCTTACAATTTTGTTCTGAAATTTTCAGGTACAAAGGGCTTTGCAAACTGAGGTGCCTTTCACTGGTTTCATGAAAATATATAAATTTGGTGTTGAGTTACACAGCTGTCAGATTTCCCTGTGTTTTCTATTAGATAACATGTACCTGTACAGTGAATGTCAGGTGTTTCTTTGGCTGTGCACACTACGGGATGGGAGTGCAAGACCCACAGGCAAAAATCTTTAGCAATACACTTTGTCAAAAATTATGCATCGATGGGAGTGCAGGGTCCAGATTAACCCTAATGATGCATTAATGCCATGGTGCAGCACCGTTGAATATCACATGGACCTGGCCCTGGCGCATCACAGTTGCGCTGCGCCCAGGCTTGTGCCACTGCCTGGCGCAGTCTGAATATCCCGGCCATTGTATTTTGCCACAGATTGCACTCATTTTCCCACATATTAGATTGTAGATGTTAATATGTTTTTTAATTTTTCTGCTCACACAGTCTATGGCAGGATTTTTGGGAGTTGGTTCAAAAGCAAGTTCGTCCTCTGCACTAAGCACTTTTCAGTGTATCATGGTTAGCAGCAAAAAGCTGTCCTGCTGTAGACAGTTCCCCTGCACACCTACACATGCCCACAAATAAAACAAAAGACTTCACAAAAAAGCTGCTGTAGCAGACAGGTCAGCACCTCTTCAATAAGTTGGATTTTAAATGGTTTTACCTCAGAGGTGCCACAAAATTCAGTTCACATTACAGGTTTCAACTTTCATTTGAATGTATTATAAATGCAGCAGCACACAGGAAAAGAACAAAGGTCCAGGAATCAAAATAACAATAGCTTGCTGGCTTGCTACTGCCGCCATTTACACACGTTTTTCAGTCAAACAAAATAGAAAGTAGAAAATTCCATTCGTTTTAGTGTGCATGTAACAGCACAGGGTGCCATGCGACAAGCAATATTCAAGTGAATCGCAGATTTTCTTTAAAATGAAAGTCTCTTTACCCCACCACCACCACGCACATACACATGTTAAACCAAATACTGAGGCATATTCTGTTTCCCAAACTGGAAAGGGAGGTGTAATGAGTAATCTTTTGAATGTTTATTATAGATTTGGGGGGGAGGAAAGTTGAAATGAAGTTTGTTTCCAGGTGTGACCAGGAGCACAGGAGACTTGATCAGGTCACGTAATATACAAGGGGTGGTTTTGGCATTCAAACCCAGGACTACTGGATTGGGAACTTCAAAATATAATAAACATACTGACTGCTGGAGCTCTCACCTGCCAGCTGCTCTCTGCCAGCCCCAGAGACTTTTGATATAGCTCTCTTAGTATCTCAGGGTTCTAGCACAAGAGGGGAAGCTGATGCCCTGCCCCTTTTCTCCAGTAGGGCCCTGTCTTTAATTATGTCATACAAGAATACAGTTCAAACAGGTGTCTGAATGGGGCTGCTAGTCCTCCTGGAACTGTATATCCCTGACTGCGACACACCTCACTTGTTTGTCTGTCAGAGGCCCTGGTCCTCATTCCCAGGCACTGCTGATGTGCTGCTGACATATAGCACCAACCATGACATCTTGGTGAACTCTGGCGAGAGCTCACCAAGTTCAGTGTCCATCAAAAGAGGGCGATAGAGCTAAGGACCCCGAGTTGTAGCACTGACAATACTTACCAAAGGCAGCAGCATTTATTTCCCTGGTGTCTAGTGGCACCCACCTCCCTGATCCCTGTCCCCATCATCCGCTTTATTTCTCTGGTGTCTAGTGGCACCCCCTCCCTGATCCCTGTTCCCATCATCCGCTTTATTTCTCTGGTGTCTAGTGGCACCCCCTCCCTGATCCCTGTCCCCATTATCTGCTTTATTTCTCTGGTGTCTAGTGGCACCCCTCCTGATCCCTGTTTCCATCATCCGCTTTATTTCTCTGGTGTCTAGTGGCACCCCTTCCCTGATCCCTGTTCCCATCATCCGCTTTATTTCTCTGGTGTCTAGTGGCACCCCTTCCCTGATCCCTGTTTCCATCATCCGCTTTATTTCTCTGGTGTCTAGTGGCACTCCCTCCCTGATCCCTGTTCCCATTATCTGCTTTATTTGCCCAGTGTTTAGTGGCACCCCCCATCCCTGGTCTCTCACACCTGAAAAAAATAAAATGGTCCTCAATGTTTTTTTTTTTTTAGCTGAAAAGATTAAAAGGACCCTCGCTGATCTGACCCCTTCCCCACCCCACGTTTCACTCAGCACCCACCACCCACATCCCCAGTACACCCCACACACCTCATTCACATGAACAGGTCCTTGTTCGAGATCCACTCTCAATGAAGACATGTCTTGCTGCTGGAACTGGCAACTGCAATATGAGAAACTAAGGTAAATGCAGTTCAGTGTATGGGGTTTTCAACTTTTGCATAACTCAGCCATTTTTGACATTTTGACCACAAAGTTTCAACATGGCTTTTGATGACCCCACCTCATGAACAATATGATTGTCATTATGCAACTACCACCCAAAAGGTGATTTGGTAGTCATTTGGCAAATTCACCTCTAGGGCAGGATTTGACTAATTTTCCTGACCTTAATCATGAAGTGGGTTCATAGGAAGGCTATGTTGAAAATCTAGGGTCAAAATGTATAAAAATGGCAGCATTATGGCCATTTGTTGCAATCTTGTGTGCATGCTCACAATTTTGGAAGCTTTATATATTTTGACACCAAATTTTCAACATAGCCTTCTTATTACCCCACCTCTTAAATATCACAGCTGTCATTTTCAAATCAAGGTCAAAATGTGTTTTCGCCCCTGTGGGGCGGAATTGCATTGTAGTGGTGCAGAATCACGTTTTTGTGGTGATTTGAACATTTTCAGCACTGGGTACATAAAGAGAGGTAATAAGAAGGGTATGCTAACATTTGGTTGCTTTGCTGTGGTGCTACGAATGGAAGCACAGGGCCCCCATGACAACATACATATACACATCTATGGAGGGATGGTAGTGCAGGGGATGGAGGGCCCTGTGCTCCACACAGGCAAATAAAGGTACGATTATTCAATTTAAGGATATGATTAGACTATCTCAAAAAGTAAGGAAATTCATTGTAAAAACTGCGATAATGCATCAATTAGCTGCAGGATAATCTAAAAAGTAGGGAAATATGACATTAAGGTTTTCAACCCTAACACCCCACCCCAACCTGAGGAGCAAATCAGGCATGCCTTTGGGTTCATCAAATATATACTATGATGCTTTTGATTACTTTGTGATTAGTTTGTGATTTAAGTGGCAGTGTACATAACCATGCCCTTGGTTGCATACATTGTAGTTTAGGTTACTAAGCAAAATCTTTAGTGTAAAAAGCGTAGTTTAAAATGACAGGCTCACTGGTATGAAGGCAGACCACTGCATTATTATTCATACAGGGCCTTCTTCCTTGAGTCAGCATTCTGGCAGTTGTAAACCATCAGGTACACTCCAGAGACCAAACATATTATCCCCCTTTAAGCTGGAAGAGACTTACTTGTCCACTTGTCTCATCAAACTCCTATTATATTTGTGATACGTTGATAATTTATTCCTTATCTGCTAATGAAACCTCATACAATTCCATCTTAACTTCAACTTGTTCCACACAACCATAAATTTAAACTCAGTTACTCGTCCACACAGGTCAACCTTCTGGACACCAATATTATCCTAAAAGATGGGAAAATACATACATCCATTTACCATAAACCCACTGACCGATTCAACTACCTGCACAAGATCATTAAAGATCTCAGTCCTATTCTCCAAGAGGATGACAGGCTGCAGTCTGTCTTTCTACAACCCCCACAGTCTATGGCAACCTATTGATTAAAGCAAAGGCCAGCAGACAGGAATGTATCAGGGACATTCTGTTGCCAACAGAAGATGACAAAACGCACTCATATAATTACAACAGATACAATCTCCATTCCTCACCAGAAATAGAACTATAAAATCCAGGGATCATTCAGCTACTGCTCTGTTAATGTTGAATATCTGATCATGTACACAAAATGCCCCAACACAAATCTTTATGTAAAGAAACAGGACAGCCTCTTAGGAAGTGAATGAACCTGCAGCACTGCGATATTAAACACCAGTTCATGAACACACCAGTAGGTGAGCATTTCTCCAGCTTGGAACATGAACTACTGTAGGCGACATGCACGTGGTAGTCCTGAGGGGCAGCCTTAGAACATAGAGAGAGAGAAGGCCTCAGAGTTCAGATTGATCCAAACATTTAACACCCTGGAGTCTCGTCTCAATAAAGACTGAGGTTTCATGTCCCACTACTTAACATAATCTTCATCTTAGCACAGATGAGCAATTCCTTGCTATTACAGCACTTCCTGTGTACAGTGAAAACAACTAAACAATAAATTGTGGCATTATTCCTACTGCTTTGATATTAATTAGCTCTTCAAAGTTCACACAACGCTTTGTAGTTTTTTTTCTTTTTTTTATATTGCTCACAAAAACCAAGCTCTATAAGGGCACTTCAGCCTACATTGTAACATGCCTGAAGAAGAGGTTTATACTGTATGTTTCAAAGTGTGTGTATCTTTCATTAGTCTAATACAGGTATTATTTTACTAGTGAAAAGATTATCTTTTAACCCTCTTCTGCTTTTGTGTGGGCTAAAATGACACAACCCTACCTTCATCCTCACCTACAAATTTAAGACTTTTCTAGACACTTAAAATACATGTTACTTAAGAGGTAATAAATGTTATGTTTAGGCTTTAAGAAATTCTTAGAAGAAGCGTTTAAACTGATGAGCTATTACATAACTAATACAGATTCTGCACTAATGGTTGTTACTGTTGAGATCTTTTTTATGCTTGCCATTAGGCAAAGCATTTTGGCATGATACGGGACTTTGAGAGCTGTGTCGCAGTGATGCAATGCAGGAGACTTTATAAGGGGCTTGACCAATAATCAGTAAGCTGATTATGACACCTCTCAGGCATGAAGTGAGTGGACTTCAAAACATTGTGCTGACATACACATTTATAAATTAGCTCTTTCATTCTCTCTGTGTCGAGCAGTGAAAGGTTAATGTCTGTGTCTGAAGCATGCTATTTGGAATGCACTAAGTCTATTGTAATGTGGGCTATACATGGGAAAGGCTATAAATCTGTTTGGGGAGACTTCTGCCAGATTAACTATAGAAGCTGTTCATTGGAAGATTTGATGTAACCCTTTTACTCCCAATATGGAACCAGCTGCCTCTCTCAGTCTAGGACTTCACTAGGCATTTCTGCCACCAAAATACATTGTAAGTGCTGCACAGACCTAATTAAATGAAAGAACAACAATGGCTTATCTTTTTCCATGCACATTCTTTTCATTAAGTTTCAGCTAGGCTGCTTCTGTCCTGAATTCAAGCACTGCAGGCTTTTCAGAATCAGGATTGTAAACAACATATAAACTCTTTACAAAGTACCCTCTGCACTTTACTTATATCAACAGCCAGCAAACATGCTTGGCACTTTATGAGTGCTAAAGCACTATAAGCACTTTCTTAAGCAGTTTTCCTTATTCGTTTGCATATCAAGCATTTTATTCAGCACAGCAAGCACTTTAGCACCACATAAGGACAGACAAGAAAAAAAAGTAAGAGAAAGAATAGTGAGAGGGGAGACTACCTAGGTAGGTGGACAATCTATTGAGGCATAAAATGGGAAATAAATAGGATAGGAAAATGGCACTGCTGCAGCAGATTACTAAGACAGAAAAGGGGGGAGGTTAGAAAAATATGTCCCTAGGCACTCCAGTTATTCCAAATGTGGAGCATAGCTCTACCACAGCCTGCAGTTCAGTTTTATGATGTTCTCACACTAGACTGGTGGGAATTGAAGCCACATTCCTTTCTGAAGTCACCCAAGTACACCAGACTACAGCAGAACTGCTGCAGAGGAACCTCTACACTGAGAGCCCAGCCCCCACTCCAAGCAGAGAATGGTGAAAACTGTATTTTTTATTCTTTTAAATTCCCTTAAGTTTGTCGCTTGTTGCCCCACCATAACTGCCCCCCATCTGGGTCTAAGTCTTCATCTTCTGGTATGGTATGGGATCTGCACCTTGTCCCAGTACAGCATCAATACCAGTGGCAAGCATCTGGCATTGATAAATTCTTGTTATGTTTTCTTGTGCACATGCACAAAGTGATCACATTGTTACTGTAGTGTAGGGGTTGTGTGGATGTGTACTGTATATGCCAATGGAAGTAGAAATGAAGGGACTTGAATCTCAAAGTCAATTATGAGAGCTCACAATAACAGTATGTAACTGGCTGATGGGCATAAACCTTGTAGTTCAAAGGAGAAGAGTCCCACCAAGAGGTTTTTCTGCCCATTAGCCAGCTAGCAGGCATCATCAGGCTTTGAAGATAAACATCAAGCCTCACTCGTGTGTGTGCGCGTGTGCGTGTGTGTGTGTGTGTGTGTGTGCGTGTGCGTGTGTATGTGTGTGTGTGTGTGTGTGTATGTGTGTGTGTTTACCCTCTTAGTTGCTGTACATACAGGAAGTGGCTATTTTAAAGCACACATAGTTAGAAATAAAAACAACAAGCAGAATGCAAATATGGTAGCTTCAAATATGTTAACAGCATATCAAAAATGAACAGAAAACACCCGCAATAGTTGACTTAATTACATTTTGTTAATATTCCCTTTAAAGAGCCTCTGATACCAGTTGAATAACTGTGAAAAATGTGAGTGTTAGACATAATTCTGTTTATCATTCAAACATATTTGCAATCCTTTTTTTTAGCATGGACTTTATCCACCTTCCCCTCTCCATCAGCACCCTTCTGCTGGTGAATCCAGCCCCTTCACGTTACCTCTAGGACTTACCACATATACTTCTTACCTCATTGTGTCAGTGGGTGCCAAGCATAGTGGTGGTGTAATGTCTTTAGGGTCACAGCGTCTATGCACAAGGGCTCTTTCCACCTGTTACTCCCCTTGAGTCAGAGCTAGTGGTGTGCATTGGCACACACATAGACCATGAAGATGGTGCACACTTATAGCACCCATCTCTGAATTTCAATTCTGGTGACAGCTTCTGTGTCACATACCCTCCTATAGAAGGCAGCCAAGCAGCACTACTCGCTGTCTCCCACCTTGAAGGAGGAGATCTGTTGATGGATGATAAATCTTCCCTTGAGCTACCTTAGTCCATCACTGAACCCAAGTTGCTCATGTGGTGGGATGTGAGTCATTTAGCACCTTAGTTTTCCATGTTACTGGCCTGGCCACAAGTCTATTGTAGCACATATTTCCTTAGACAATATTGTTTGTGGCTGTGAGGGTGCCTAAATTTGCAACCCACTGTTTTACTGTTCTGTGCTTTTTTTTGCCATCTGTACCATTTATCCAGAGCTGTATTTTGTGCAGTTCTTCCTTTTACTGCAGCATGGTGATGTCACCATGCTGACGTATTGCTGTGAGTAGGGGACTGAGAACTATTTAACAGGGCAGTGAGAGTGTGATCTTCCATTTAGTAATTTGGATGGCTACATGACTCATATTACTCCGCTGTTCTCTCCATTTACCACAGTGGTGTGTGTGTGTGTGTGTGTGTGTGTGTGTGTGTGTGTGTTTGTGTATGTGTGTCTACAACCCTGCCTTCAGTGTATAGCACTGTTTCTAGAGCCCCTTAAATAATTGTGCCTGTTAAAAGAGCTTAATGCAGTAATGGCTTTAATTTCTATTGAAACACATTCATCATTTTAAGAGCACGTAAGATAAATAGCTATGGAACAGCTAACTTCTATAAGCAATGAAAAGATTATTTAATTTCAATGGCATTCTTTTCTGCACTCTAGTACTGCATTCCATTGTGTTTTATTGGTTTCAACTCACCCTGTTCTTAGATTACCTTGCAACACATTTGAGTCTTAACCTCTGATTTTCCTGGTTGTTAATCTTTAGCCTTCCAGTGTGCTTTTAAATACATAGAAGTTGACATTTTATTTTTTTGTTTAGTCCCATAATGGCATTGTGTTTTTGCAGAGTTTTTTTTACAAATTCCTCCCCTCTTTCATTTAATTTTGCTCTCCAGTTTCCATCTCCACATTTACATTTTTTATTTCTGTTTGATCAAGCTTCACAGCATGTATGGCTAGCAACACTAGCAGCTCCAGCTTCTGTTGGTTACCAGGGCACTGGCTGGGCACTGTAGTTGGAAGCCAGGGCACCTATTTAAACTGAAATGGAAAGCATATGTGCATATCCATGCATGCCTGCTTCTTGGAGCATTTGAACTAATGATGAATGTTATGTTTCTAAAAATAAAATGCTAATTCCGTTATATTTTTACAGGATGGCCCTGCTTCTCCTGTGTTGGGGGAGGGTATGGATGACCTGGCTTCTCTTGGCTTGGGAAGGGGGGATGGTCCTGCCCACTGCTTTCTCTAGCAGGAGAAGCAGAGCCACATGACCAAGAAGATAGGGCCATCCCCCCAAACCAGGAAAAGCAGGGCCACTCCCCCAAGCCAGAAGAAACAGGAAGGTACTCTTCCACCAAGCCAAAAGAAGCAGGGCCATTTTCACCCCCTAAGCCATGAGAAGCAGGGCCTCATCACCCCCCTTCTCCACCAGGAAAAGCAAAGCTGTTCCCCCTGTGTGCAGGAGAAGTAAAGCCATCCCCATCACCCAAACAAGAAGAAATGGACACCTCAACCCTTTCCAGCAGGTATCCACCTACCAAAATGGTCCTCAATGGATTGGCCACCTGCAGTGGCAGGTCAGGAGATAGAGGACCATGGATTCTCTCTTTTGAGTCTCTCCCCTCCTCTCCCCACAGTACTGAGACATTTTCAAATAAACCCAGTGACTTACCTTAATGAAAAGGCACAAGCAGTCAGAACTCTGTCTCTCTGATTCTGCAGGTAGTTTCTTTCTTGGCTGTTTTTGCTGCTGGCAGGACTTTAACTTGAGGGTCTGACTGTGCTGCAGCTACTGTCCAGGTAGGGTGGCTAGCTAGTGCTGCTGTCTCCCATTACTGACCAGACTGTACACTAGTATTTTATGAAAAAAACACAACATAGTACAGCTCTTCAAGTTTAGCTATACTGTTGGGTTGGATGGGAGCTTCTGTGCTGCAGCTTGCATGCAATGGCAATGCAGTTCTGGTTTGGTGGGCATGGTTGGCTGGGTGACTCCTGATTCAGGCAGCTAGGCAGTCACCAAGAGCCAAACCACAGTGCCACTCCCTGCTGCCCAGCACCAGGGGTCCAATTATGGGATTGGATGGTAAAATAAAATGAAAGCAAGTAGCCACTTGCTGCTCAACCCCTGTTACCACCAAACTTACCCAATTCTGACACCAACTGCCTAAACATAGAGTCAGACAATAAATGAAAAAAGAAGCAAACAATGACAGCCAAACCCTGGTGCTGCCAACCTCCATTCTAACACTAGGTGCCCAGTCCCCCGCCCAACAGTCAATGAAAAAAGTAAGCAGACAATGGAGCCCATCTCCAGTGATGTTTTAGAAAGAAACATTAGTTGTTTCTGCATTAATCTATTGTAGCATTGCTTCCTGCTATTCATTGTACTATTACACATTTGTGTATATGTCCTTATGCGTCAAATAAAAAGCAATGTTATTCCATAGTCAGCAGTAAAACTTTAACCCGCTTAACAGAAAAGCATATGGGAATTCATAGGATGAATACTAAAAACAACAAAAGTGGGTAACACTTTATTTTAGGTGTCCTTAACTACACTGTAATTACTGTAAACCTACAATGTAACTGCTATGTAAGTACTGTGTAGTTACACATAACTACAATGTAGTTAGTAATTAGTTTTACATTTGAATATTATGTAGTTAGACACACATTTTTATGAAGTAACTAGACTGTTATTGTACCATAAATACTATGTAGTTGTTAATTAATTTCACATTTGACTGGTGTGTAGTTATGCAATTTGCATGAAGTGGTAGTTACACATGCAACCACAACTGTTACTCTTTTGGCACAAATTGATTTATTCTGGAAGTGTAACTACATATAGTAACAACTGTTGCAAAGTGCAACAGAAAAATGGATTTATGCTGGAAGTGTAACTACACATGTTACATCTGTTGCAAAGTGTGACATACATAGTTACATTTGCCAGAAATAATTGATTTGAGGCAGAAGGGAGGCAACAGTAATTGCAGTAACTACCACTTCATGTGAATTGTGTAACTACAGCACAATACTACCGATCTTCTCGGTGTCAATCATCACCACTTATCACTGTCTGAGTGACAGCTGGAAGCACAGAACCCAGTGTGAGTTGTTTTTTTTTGTAGGTGGAGGAGCCAGCACCAGAGGCGGTGCCACCCTTGAGGCCGATGCATTACGTGGCACTCGAGGTCAGCCAGCAATGGTTGCCAACTCTTCTTCTGCTCCTGTTCTGCTTCTTGTGTCATCAAGAATGCAGCACCTCGCACCTGTTGAAGAAATTTCATCTGCAACATTGCGGCCTAGTTAGTTGACACTATTTTTGTTCCTTTCCAGTTCCACTGTCCGCTAGTAACTTGGCACCATTTTCTGCAGGAGTCCGGTAAGGCCTTTCCTTTTTCTTTCTTGAGGCAGTGCAGAGTGTTTCTTATTATTTTAGTTATCATGAGTCATGTTAGGTTCATCCGGGGACAAAAAGTGCTCTTCCGAGGCAGGATGGCTTCCTATGTGCTGGTGTCCCAGCACTGGCAGACCAGCATGACCAATACTTCACTTGCCTGAGTCCATCTCACAATATCGATAATTGCGATGCTTGCTTCTCCATGGACCATGGAGCACTGCACATGGAAAGTCAGCCGCAAATTCACTGACTTTTGGAGGGCAGTGTTGTATGAGGGACTCCAAGTGTGAGGTCTCTCCACCCTTCCTTTGGATCCCCTCCTGATTCTATAGACCTGTGAGAAGGGGTCTCCCCTTCTTCTAGCCTTGCCAGGTAGTAGGTCTCTTCTGCAGTGCTGGAGGATTGGTTCGGGCATCTTGGGGGCGGGCTGGGAGCAACACACAGGCAGTCAACTCCTCAGAGGTGCAGCCTCCCCCTGTATCACTGCCCACACCTGCTGGGCTTGGCACAGGTGACTCCCCAGTGCTGCCCACTGGTGCCATTCTGTATCACGAGGCAGTTTGTGGCTCTGGTGATTGGCACCATGAGAAATACTGGGCCCTCCTGCTGCACCACAAGTGGCACTGCAGATTGGAAAATCTCTGGGACTGCTCATCTGAAGGTCTTCTGGATCTCCTTCTCTCCCGAGCCAGATGCTTGGAAGACTGATCTGGACTGGCTGCCCAACTACTCAGAGTTGGAGGGTTCTGTGCCCTCCCAGGCATCTCTTCCCTTGGCACCAGTGATTATGATTGGTGCTGGCTCCCACACCAGTAGTGCCTGCCAGTAGTGACCCTCCATCTGAGAAGATGGTGGTTTGGATCTCAGGGGCCTGGAGATCTGTCGGTCCCAATGCTGTTCTCCCCCAGGCCAGAACAGGGACTCACTCTTCTGCTGTCTTCCTCAGGAGGCCTGTGGGACTGCAGCAGTCCCTAGCTTTTGCGAGATGAGGAAGAGGTTGGCCTCCAAGAATCAGCAAGGTTGAGGGTGGCACATGGGGGCAGCGACCTTCCTGGGGACTCTTGGATGTGTCACAGAGCTGAGCCTTTATTCTCTCCCTCGTTCCCTTCAAGGGAGGCCTTATTGGGTGGGGTTGGGGTCCGCCTTCTTGTTCTATGCAGTTGCAGTCTCCTCATCTCCTCACAGGGGAGTTTACCATTCAGGTCTCAGTCCTGACCACTTTGAGCTGGTTGAGCAGCCAGTAACTGCACAGACCAGCAGATCCCCAGGAGGTCCAAGATTGCCAGAAAGGTCCCCTAGCCCTGGCAGAGATCACTCAGATAAGGTAAAGTGCATCTCCCTATTGCCTCTGCAGCCCCACCTCATTTCCCAGGGCATGTGGGTTCTTCAGGGCCCTTGACCTGGGAGTAGTTCAAAGTCACTGCTGCTGCCTTCCTCAGGTATGTCAGGGCTATGGGTGAGCAAGTCTTTTGCCTGTCTCCCCTGCAGCAGCCAGACTTAGACTCTTCAGATTCATCAGCCACCCCATCTTCAAGGAAGAGGATATCTCTGTCCATCTGTCCTCAGACGCTGATCATATAGGGTATCAGTGCTTCCTATCAAGGCTGGTTGGCAATCTGCACCTATCCCACATTGTAAGATGTAATACTTAGTGGACGATGTGTGTCTTCCTTATCAAATTCAGTGCGGACCACCTGGTCATCCTTTTCTGGCTGATTCCCTTCTAGGAAGCATGTCCCATACCTGGCAGTGCCCATCTGTTCCAACTCCGGCCCCTATGGACTTCCAGCACAGGTATTGCACACACCAGGGTCTCCAGGGACCTTGTCTCATCCCACTTCAGGGTGAGGGTACTGGATACCTCTTCTGGGCATAGACATCTGGTGTGCAACTGGCCCCGGATGTGGACTCTATGGAGTTTGATGGCTGGCAATGGATAGTGTTCTCTTTGGCTCGTATCATGCTCTGCTTTGCTGCTCATCAGGCACACCACGTTGCCTACAACAGGCAACTGTGGTAATGTTAGGTCAGGTGCTGACATTGCTGCCTGATGAGAAGGCAACCAGACAGGCCATTGCCCTCTCTACATGGGGCCTGGAGCTCACAAGACACCAGGCAAAGGTGTCTTATGATGCCAATGAGGTAGCTTCATGGCTAGTGGTGACAGCGATCTGCATTAGGTGGACAGCATGGCTTCATCTATCAAGGTTATCACCCTTGGCATGGTGTAGGGTGCTGCCTCTGCTCTTCAGGGGACCCACCTTTTCTCCTGCATGGCAAGGTGGGAACTACAGGGGCAACTTCCGTCTCCCAGGCAAAGGGAGAACCCACCTCATCCTGACCAGTCACATGCCTAACTGGCCTCTAATGGGTTTTCCTCCTTTTGTGGTCCTCCCCCACAAGAAACTGAGAGACTCACATCCCTCAGGGAAGTGCTGGGCCCCCTTCAGGGGTCTCAGTAGTCACCTAGACAGTGATGAATGGTGAAGATTGACACAGGGAAGATATAAAAATTATGAACCTATTGTAATTCTTGATCTTCTTGTATATCTTCACCATTCATCACTGGAAGCTTCCCTTCTAGGCCTCAGTCCTTTGATGATACCCCTCCCCGCTTGTCCTCTCCCTCCTTGAGGCCAATTGTGGGCTGGGTCCTACTGGTACCTCCGGGTCCTCTGTTACCTTCCCAAGTGACAGATGGCCCACCCTGGATGGGAGGACAAGTAGGGCTTCTTACCCTAGCCTTAGGGGCTCCATGTACTGTAGGTCCTTCTCTTCTCAGCTGGGGGGGGTCCTCCTGGATGTGGTCTGGTCCTGTGGTGGGGGATCTCCCCTAGGTGGGGTAGAGAGGAGAGGGACCACAGGGACTCTCTTTCTACCTACTTATATAATTTTTCCTCTTCTCCTCCCACTTTTCTTTTTTTTTGGGGGGTAGGACTTGTCCTGGACAGGATTGCCCCTGAACCCTGTGGATCTCTCTCTCTCTGAACAATAGTAACTGGAGGGCTTTTTCTATAAACAACGTCCTGTTATACAATGCTGAACAGTCATAAGACTGACTGATTGTACATCGTGTACTGTATATGCACCTGCACTTTAGCTGCTACTGTATTGTATTTCAACTGTATTCTTGCATTAGTTGTACCTAGCTGTACTCAATATATTCAATGTATTCTATTTCCTGTACCTTTCTTTGTTATTGTAAGTGTATTGTCTGTATTACCTATGTACCATCTTTATGGCCCTGGTCATGCCTAAAAAAAGTCCATTGAATCAGTGCACCTAGGAACATACAAACATAGAAAATTTGGCAGCAGAAACAAGCCACATGGTCTATCAAGTCTGCTCAAATGTGCAGCTAGCACACCTACTTCGCAGCTGCCCCTCCCTCTTCATAATAACCTCCCATCTCACCCTGTCCCATCCCCTTTTGAAACCCCCACTGTCTTAAGGATACCAACTCCTCTGGCAGAGAGTTCCATTCTGCCACAACCCTCTCCATGAAAAAGTGTTTCCTCATTTCCCTGCTATATCTACCCCCTCCAATCTAAGACCATGACCTCTTGTGTTCCTACCCCTGCTTAACTTAAATATCCCTTCTGTTCCTGTCTGGTTAATCCCCTTTAAGTACTTGAAGTTCTCAAACATGTTCCCCCAATCTCTCCTGTCCTACAGGGAGTACATAGTCAAGTCATGCAGCCTCTCCCCCTATGGCCTTCCCCCAGTCTCTGTATCATCTTAGTTGCTCTGTGCTGTACTCCTTCCAGTAGTCTGATATGCTTCTTTAGATATGGGCACCAGTACTGCATGCATTACTCCAGGTGTGGTCTGACCAGTGACCTGTAGAGAGGTAGGATCACCTCCCTGTTCCTGGAGGAGATTCTTCTCCCAATACACACCAGCATCCTGTTGACCAATGCTGCCACATTCCTGCACTGCCCTGAGTTCATTTTCCCATTTACAACCACCCCTAGATCCTTTTCCTCCTCAGTGATACCTAACTGTACTCAACCCAGCTGATAGCACATCCCTGGGTTTTTTGCTCCAAAGTGCATTACTTTGCACTTTTTAGCATTGAACCCCAGCTGCCACTCTTCTGACCACTCCTCCAGTTTAATCAGGTCATTCTGAAGTTCCTGCCATCTCTCTATGTCATGCACCACCACCCCCGACTTGGTATCATCAGCGAAGAGGCTAATCTTATTCCTGATGCCATGCAAGATGCCTGCTATAAATATCCCAAACAACACCGGCCCCAGTATCAATCCTGTGGCACCTGCTTGTAACTGCCCTTGAAGATGAGAGCTTCCCCCAACCACTATCCTCTGCTGTCTTTCCTGAAGCCAGTTTTTGATCCAGTTAACCATCTTAGTCCCAACCCCCATATACATCAATTTCTCCCCCAACCTCCTATGTGGCACTGAATCAAAGGCCTTGCTGAAGTCTAAAAATATGACGTCCACCACGTGACCTTTGTCCAGTTCCCTCAGTATCCAGACATAGTACTCAACTAAGTTAGTCTGACAGGACCTTCCCAAGACAAACCCATGCAGATGACTGTCCTAGAGGTCCATTATCCTCCATAAATGTCACCAGCCTCTCTTTCAGGATTGTCTCCATCAGCTTCCCTATGATGGATGTCAGGCTTACAGGTCAGCAATTGCCTGGTTCATCCTTAGGGTCATTTTTTTTGGAGGCACCACACTGGCCATCCTCCAGTCCTGTGACATTCATCTTGTGTCCAGGGAGGTATTGAATGGGTCCACCAGTGGCCCTGCCAGTACCTCTACCAGTTCCCTCAGCACCCTGGGATGTATGCTGTCTGTTTCTGGTTTCTTATCCACCCTCAGACCCTCTAATACCTACCCTCAGTGATTACCCCATCTGTCACCCCTTCCCCCTGCCCACCATCCCTAGTCCTTGTGGAAGATGATGAATGAAATGAAATCTGAGAAGATGAATAATGGCAGACTTCCTAAGGAGAGAGGGAACAGCTGGGGCCACCATTTGGAGACAGGCAATGGCACCACAATCTGCACAGGGGTTGTATACAGACCCCCTTCTCAGGGGGAGGAAATGGACAAAGGAAATGATAAGTATATACTTAGAATGGCAGAAAGAGAGGAGATATTGCTGATGGGTGATCTGAATATGCCAGATGTTAACAGTGCAGTTGCAGCTGCCACTTGAAGATACAGTTATTCTAGATGCCCCTACAGGGCATGCCTTAGACAACTAGTACTGGAGCCCCTCGAGAGGAGCAATATTAGACTTGATACTCTCAAATGGAGATGGAGAGGATCACAGATGTAAGTGGGTAGCCATCTGGGAACTAGTGACCATCGAACAGTATGGTTCACAATAAACACAACTAATAGAGTCAAACCATACAAAGACAAAAGTACTGGACTTTAGGAGGGCTGACTTTGCCAAAATGGGTGAGTGCCTAAGAATGCACTAGCAAATGGGCAGAAGATGGGGTGGAAGAACAATGGGGAATAATAAAACTGCCATCACTGTAATGAGCCTTTGTGTGAAGCAAATAAACAAAACAAGATGATGTAAGAAACCACTGGTTCTCAAGGAAGTGGCAGTGAGGTTCAAGAGAAAAGAAAACATTCAGGAAGTACAAGGAATCGCAGAAGAAGCAGGACAGAGAACTGTATCCAGTTAAAGCAAAGAGGCTGGGAAGGCAGTCAGAACAGCAAGGCCCAAACCGAGGAAAAGATAGCCAACTCAGTTAAGAAAGGATAAAACCTTTATAGGTACATCAGAGAGCAAAGGAAGACCAAGGGAGGGATAGTGAGGCAATAAGGGGAGGGAGGGTGGGCAGAGGGACTGTGAAAAGGCAGAGATACTAAACAAATATTTTTGCTCAGTATTTACAAATGAAGAGGGAGGTACATAAAACAAACAGTAGAAACACTGTGGATACAGAAGTTGATACCAGCCCATTTACAGAAAGAGGGTTCTGAAAGAACTCTTAAAACTGAAGGTGGACAAAGCAATGGGGCCTGATGGGATTCATCCAGAATTCTAAAAAGAACTAAAGGTAGAACCTAGTGACACCACTGACTACCCTTTTTAACAAATCATGGGATGATGGGGTGGTACCGAGGATTGGAGGAGGGCAGATGTGATTCCCCTTCACAAAAGCGGGAGCAAGGCAGAAGCAGAAACTACAGACCTGTTAGTTTAACCTCAGTGATAGGGAAAATGATGGAATCACTTCTAAAGGAAAGAATTGTCAAGTATCTAGAGGCCAGGGGAGCACAGGACCCTAGGTAGCATGGATTCACAGTGGGAAGGTCATGCCAGATGAATCTGATAGATTTCTTTGACTGGGTGACCAAAGTAGTAGATCAGGGAGGGGCTGTGGACACGGCCTACCTAGACTTTAGCAAGGCATTTGACACAGTCCCACACACAAGATTAATATACAAGTTAGCCAGCCTGGGAGTGGGTCCCAAGATGACAGCCTGGGTAAAGAATTGGCTGGAGAATAGGACACAGAGAGTAATAGTAAATGGAGCCCACTCAGAGGAAAGGAGAGTTACTAGTGGGGTACCATAGGGTTCAGTATTAGGACCGGTCCTCTTCAATGTCTTTATAAGTGACATTGCAGAAGGACTGGAAGGAAAAGTATGTCTCTTTGCAGATGACACTAAGATCTGCAACAGAGTTGATGCACAAGGTGGGGTAAGGAAAGGATGAGAAGGGACTTGCTTGAAGTTAGAGGAATGGTCAAATGTATGGCAGCTTAGATTCAATGCTAAGAAGTGCAAGGTAATGCACCTGGGAAACAAAAACCCAGGGGAAGAGTACACAATGGGGGGTGAGATACTAACAATGACAAAAATGGAAAGGGACCTGGGGGTAGTCATATCAGATGACCTAAAGATGGGCAAGCAGTGTGAGAGGGCAGCAAGGAGGGCTGGGGGGATACTGGGATGCATAGGGAGAGACATCACCAGTAGAAAACAGAAAGTTATTATCCCTCTGTACAGACAGCTGGTGAGACTCCATCTGGAGTACTGTGTGCAGTTCTGGAGACCCAATCTCCAAAAGACATAGACAGGATGGAAAGCTGTCCAGAGAAGGCAACTAAAATGGTGCAGAGTCTGCACGGAAGACATATGAAGAGAGACTTAAGGAGCTTAATATGTATAGCCTCGAGGAAAGGAAGGAGAGGGGGACATGATAGAAACTTTCAAGTACCTCAAGGGAATCAACAAAGTCCAAGAGGTAGCATCTTTCAAAAAGAAGGTGTAAGAACAAGAGGCACAATTTGAAGATGGGGGCAGCTCAGAGGTAATTTAAGGAAGTATTTTTTCACAGAGAGGGTTGTGGATGCATGGAATGGCCTTCCGGAGGAAGGTTGTGGAGTCAAAATCAGTGGCGAATTCAAGCATGCATGGGATAGACATAAAAAGCAATTCTAGGGGTGGGGTTAGGAAGAAGTAGGCTGCTGGTTAACTAGGATCTGCAGCTTATCCAGTAGGTAGGGAAATGGGCAGACTGGGTGGGCCAAGCGGTCCTTATCTGCCGTCAAATTCTATGTTTCTAAGATGCCTGCCCTTCTCCCGCATGAATATTGAACAGAAGTACTCATTTAGTGCTTCTGCCAATTCTTCTCCTTTCTCTGCCCATCCCCATCCTTTTTGAGCCACACTATATGATCCTTGCAACTCCTTCTTTCCTTAGTGCATCAGAAGAAGTCATTTTCCCCATCTTTGATTCCCTGAGCCAGCCTCAGTTCCCTGGAGCCTTGGCTGCTCTAACACCCTTGGTAACTTCTCTGGACTTCCTCACATACTCATCCCTGTCTTCCCCCCTCCCAGAATTCTTGTATGTATGGAATGCTGCTTTTTTCTCCATCACCTTATTTAAAACATCCCTACTTACCCAGCACAGCTTCTTAGATCTTCCCTTCTTGCTCTGCAGTTTGGTACAGGTTCCAACTAGAGATGCAGTGAATTTAAAGTTTGCCCGCGGAGTGACAGCGAAGTGGGCAAATCTGCATCATGGAGCACTTCACGAAATTTTCCTGCAGAAGTCGGAATTTTGCCTAGGTGAAATTTCACCTTCCAGGGACAAAATGTCACCTTCCACAATGAAATGTTGCCTCCCTCCATGGGGGAAATTTCACCTTAGAGTGGGTATACCTTAAATAAGCTATAAATAAGTAGATCCCTGGATGCTAGTGGTCCCTCCCTGCACCTGTCCCACATGTAATTAATTGTATATAATTAAATTATCCATTGTGGCTAGTGGTCCCTCCCCTCCACCCAGTAATAACCCACCCCACCCATCACGGAAATGTACAGTCAGTAACCCCCCACCCACATCCCTCCATATCTCCTCCTTTAGTCTTAATATTATCCTGTTAAAATAATAAAAATCTCAGGTGGTCTAGTGTTATTTCTGTAAATTTTAAACCCCTCCAGAATCTGATCCCTCCTCAGTTCAAATAAATCTGTTTCCCTGAGTTTATCCAGTTCCCACCACCACCCCCAGCCTCCCCAGGCAGAACGGAAAAGTCCTCTTCTCTCCACGGTCAAGCTTCACTGACCGAGCTGTCAAATTGAAGCTTATTCATTGACAGCTCAGTCGGTGGGCCAGCCGTGGAGAAGACAAGAGGGCTGTGCCGATCTACCGGCACTGCTGCCAGGATTTAGGATGGGGGTGAGAGTGGGGTTGTGGCGGGGACATCTGGCTGCTAGGGAGGCTGGGTTTGGAGGGCACTCACCAGGGAATCAGATTTATGGGAACTGGGAAGGGGATCAGATTCAGGAGGTGGTCTACAATTTAAAAAAACATCATTAGACCACCAGAAATTTTTTTTTCTTTTAGCAGGATAATATTAAGGACTAAAGGAGGAAATATGAAGGGATACAGGTTGGGGGGTTACTGTACATTTCTATGGCAGGTGGCAGGGTGGGTTATTAGCGGGTGGAAGGTAGGCACCACTAGCCACCATGGATAATATAATTACCTACAATTACATGTGGGACAGGTGGGGGGAGGGACCGCTAGCCACCAGGGATTTGTCTCTCTACATGTGGGACAGGTGGGGGGAGGGACTGGTAGCCACCAGGAATCTACTAATTTTAACTTATACCTGCTAAGGTGAAATTTTGCCCATGGACAGAGGTGAATTTTCACTGTGGAAGGTGAAATTTTGTCACAGAAGGTGAAATTTCGCTGCGGAAGGTGAAATTTTGCCATTCCACCAGGTGAAATTTCACCACTTCACCAGGCGAAATTTTGTATTCTGCTACGCAAAATGGGAGGAATATTGCAGATTTCTCCATGAAGCAAATTCCACCCACTTCACCCACCACTAGTTCCAACAGCCTCTACAAGCCACAATGTCGTTTTTTCCTACTTCTGGTTTGCATCCCAGTGAGATTGAATTCCTGCCAGGTACTCTCCCAAGATTTCACTCCATCCTACTGAGAGTCAGCCTTTCTGAAGTCAACCACCCTCATCCCTGTACCAACCACCTCCCTGCCTATGTTGAGGCGTGAACCACACAGATTGGTGGTCACTCCCTGCCAGTGGGTCCACAACCCCCACCTCCCTTACAGCTTCCCTGGTAAATAAATATCTGCTGTGTGGAGCAATGGTGGGTGGTACCAGATACACATGCAGGGACTCCTCCTTAGTCATTACATGCACATCTTCACCACCATGCCCCAACCCTCATGGTATAGTCAGGGGCTGTGGTAGCTTGGTGTGAATGATGGTGCCATGGCTGCCACCTCATTCAGCTAATGGCTAAGGAGGCATCCCAGCATGTGTATCTGGCATTACCCACCATAACTCCACACAGCAGATCAGTGATATTTATTTATTCCTTGTTTCTTTGTTTTCTGTTTGTTTGCTTACCAGGTAGGTGCACTGATTCAGTGGACCATTTTCAGGCATGACCCAGGCCATAAAGATGATACATAGGTAATGCAGACAATACATTTACATTAACAGAGAATGGTACAGGAAATAGAATACATTGAATATATTGAGTACAGCTTGGCACAATTAAGTGCAAGAATACCGTTGAAACACAATAGAGTAGTAACTAAAGTGTGGTTACAATATACATGATGTACAATCAGACTTATGATGACTGTTCATCATTGTACAATAGGACAGTTTAGTCTTTGGTACAGAAGAATTAGGACTGTCATCGAAGGGTAGCCAATGCCCCACCCACAGCCACCCACCTGTGCAGCAGCAGGACATGGTTGTGGGTGCAGCACAGGTGTGGGTCAATCTTACAGAAGCAGCAATATTTAAAGTTATGTTATGTGAACAATATGCATTGTGAAACTAGTTAACAACTACATAGTGCAGTTATAGTGTAGGTTGTACAGTAGTTACAATTTAGTAAGTGGCACTTAAATTATCCTTAGAAATCATTCCCTCATGAAGCTATGGCAGTATAGCGTAATGGTTAAAAGCACAGCCTTCAACCTGAGAACTATGAGCCCATCCCAGAGCCACCACTTGTATACTGTGTGACACTAAAATAAACATGCAATCTTTTTACAAGTTAAACATTTTTATTAATTTTTCATAAGATATCCAGACAAACCTCTTACAGTACAGTACAATGTGAGATTTTTTTAAAAGAAATTGAGGCAGCATATAATAAGAACATTGCTACAATAATACAAGGAGATTTTGGTTTAAAATATAAATAAACATGCAATCTAACATTCTAAATTGCAATACAATAAAAATCATTAATTTACATAATTACTTATTGACTTTAACTGTGCTGTAGTTGCTAAGAAATATGCTGCTTCTGTGGCATTGTTTCCACAGTTAAAGCCTAACTAACATGTACTTACAAAGTAAGTATGCAGAAACAGACACTTAAAGTGTAAGAAGAAAGTGAAACAGTGCTGTAGTTACTATGGAATGCGCTGCTTCTGTGGCATTGTCTCCACAGTTAATGATTAACTAACATGTATTTGCAAAGTAAGTACACAGAAATGGACCCTAAAAATAAAGTGTAAGAAGAAGGGTGTAACAGTGATGCAGTTATTGTGGAACATGCTGCTTCTGTGGCATTATTTTCACAGTTAATGCCTAACTAACATGTACTTACAAAGTAAGTACACAGAAACAAATGCTTAAAATAAAGTGTAAGAAGAAGGGTGTAACAGTAGTGTAGTTACTAAGGAATGTACTGCTTCTGTGGCATTGTTTCTACAGTTAATGACTGACTAACATGTATTTGTAAAGTAAGTATGCAGAAACTTACACTTAAAATAAATAATAGGAAGATGGGTGTAGTTACTATGCACTTACACTGAATGTCAATGCTGTAGTTCTGATGTATGCTTTCCTTCAGAAATCAGTCCCTCATGCACTTACTGCTTAATAAACATGCAGTCTAATATTCTTAATTGCTATATAACTACATTGGTTACTTATACAATAAAAATAATTTACATAATTACTTATTGGCTTGTACCAATGCTGTAGCTACTAAGAAATGTGCTGCTTCTGTGGCATTGATCCACATTTCTTCTGTACCCACACTCCAGGCCTGCTACAACCCAGGTGAGTGGCTGGGGTGGGGGATGGCTACATACCATGGGCTTTACCACTAATCTGCTGTGTGGAGTGGTGGTGGATGGTGAAGGATACACATGTAGGGATCTTTCCTGGTGTGTAGTTATACAAATTGCATGATGTGGTAGTTACACATGCAATCACAACTGCCTCTCTTTTAGCACAACTTGATTTATGCTGGAAATGTAACTATACATGTAACAGCTGTTGCAAAGTGCAACAGAAAAATTGATTTATGCTGGAAGTGTAACTACACATGTAACAGCTGTTGCAATAGTAATTGTGGTAATTACCAGTTCATATACATTGTGTAACTACACTAAACCATAAATGTAAGCTAATAAACTACTATATTAGAAGTTACATGTAACTACAGAAGTACATAGTAGTTACATTGTAGTTATACAGTAGTTTCAGTGTAATTAAGGACACTTAAAATAAAGTGTATCCCAAAGATCCAGTAGTGCAATGAATATCAGGAGCAATGCCATGCCAGACTGGGGCAAAAAACAACTAATGTTTCACTCCAGAAGCAGATTTTTACCAGAGTTAGTAATTTAATGCATAAATGCCCTTATATTATCTGGCACTAGGTCTGAATAGCACATGTATGAACAGCGTTGTCAATAACAGCATCTTCCATATAGCACTATGCAGAACAGTGGCAGGAACAAATGCCATAAGTAAAGGCAATGCCACTGATAGCGGTCACAAAACACACTGATGACTGCTACCAGTCCAAACACTTATTTTAGTGTTGCACTAAAAATTGCAGAGTTCATTGGATCCACAGTGCTAGAGAAAATGTCTCTCAAGAGAAGGAATATATATGGATGACCACTTAAACATTTTATATCCTCAGTGCTTCACCCCAACATGTGCAAAATGGACTTGAAATAAATTTATATTTACTGATATTGTGGTTTATATACTGTATAAAGCTTTTTTTATACTTTCTTCTACTAACCAACTATTGAAAATTTGCCTTGTGGTTAGTTAATACCAGGTCTAATGTTATACTTTTCATTACCTTTATTGCCAGTTGTAGCTTTATGAGCCTCCTCGTATCCTGAGAATGTGTCACATTAGTATCAGACTGCTAATGTCTCTTTCATATATGATACTATATGCCATTTTACATGTAATATGACACATTTTAAATAGAACCTTTAACAACAAAACAATATGCTAATTCCTGATAACATGAACATTTACTTAAATAAATTTGCTGCCGTATTGGCTCTGACTAGACTTTGTTCCTTTTTACTGAGGGAAGTGACATAAAAAAGATTACTGTCCTTTAGACTTTATTAGCTCTGGCTACTTGACTACAGTTGACATCATGATTAATGATTAATTATTTAATTATTTAAAAGTTTCACCAGGAAAAGCATACTGAGCTAAATTAGCATGTTTCCAGATGCAGCCTGGGTGAAGGGGAAAAGGGATAAGTAACAGCAGTTATATTTACATGCCAATAAAACATATATAGATAATTAAATAAGATTAAATACAGTGCATGAGTATGTTTTTACAGCTTTGTACATAAGGGGAGTGTGTGCACTAGAAGAACATAAGCCAAAATGATAGCTAAATCATAACACAAGGCATTAGTACAAGACACAAGGCAACACAAGAAGCAGCAAGAAGAAGTCAGGAGGGAGGAACTGGGAGAAAGGAGGAAAGAAAACATGAGTGGAGGGGAAATAGAAAGGGGAAGAGAGAGTGGTAGAGAGAGAGAGAGAGAGAGAGAGAGAGAAGCAGGCCTACAACCCTCTGGGATCAAATCCCACAAGGGCTGGACACAGTTGGATGCACACCCAGCCGTGTCCTAGGTGCAAGGCCTGTGAAGTAATGGAAAAGAGTAGGAGTGGGAAAAGACAAGGAGCAGGAGACAACAGGCAGAAGGGAATATGGTAGAGAGAGAGGCAGAGGCAGGCCTAACAAACCTCTGGGATACAAACCCCACAAGGGCTGGACATGGCTGGGTGCACACCCAGCCCTTGTCCTGGGTGTTAGGCCTGTGAAGGTATGGAGAATAGTAAATAGGGAAGGGGCAGAAAGAAGGAGAAAACCAGGCAGGGGGGAGAAAGAGGAATGGAGTATGGTTAACAATTATGGGTAATTACAGGAGGGAGCAGTGATGGCTTGGAGTAGAGAGGAACGAGAGCATTTGGATGTTGCAGAGCAAATGGCTAGGGGGTGGGAGTTCCAGAGTTTAGGAACGTGGAAAGAGAAGCATGATCAGCAGGGTATTTATGACAGGGAAGTGAGAGGGAATGATAGCTTGAATTACGGAGGAAGTAGGAGGTGGGGAGCAGAAGGGAGAGTATTGAGCTGAGATAGGAGGGGAGTGAGGCTAGCCAGAATTTGGAGAGGAAGAAAGCACAGTGGGTAGTGTGACAGTCAACTAGGGAAGGGAGTGAGAGGGCAGAGTACAGAGAACAGTGGTGAGTGCAGGGAGGGCAGTCCAAGACAAAGTGGCAGAAGGAGTGAAAGGGGGGGTCCAGTCTGGCCAGGGTGGACTTTAGGGCATCACCATAGATAATGTCTCCATAATCAATGATGTGGAGTATCACAAACCCCCTCAGCAGGTCAGGCCCTCTACTCCCAAAGTGCCAACCTCCGAGCACAGTCTTGTGAACAGTTTAAAAGAACAAGGTAACCCTCTTGTCTGTTTTGTGAGTTCAGATCAACCTTTGGTCTCAAGTCTTGGAAGGATTCAAACTGTGAACCTCTTGCTATCATACCCAATGCAGAGACTCAGATATATCTGTCTTTGGGGGACCAGATATCCTTGCCTATGGGCACCTAACCAGGTATACAGAGATTAACCCTTAAAAACTTTAATAAATACCTCAGATTTAAAACACTTATCTTTCCAGTTTGGTATCACCATTCAAGCTTATGCTTCATGTCTGCTATAACCATATATACTCTTCTTACAAGTGAAGAAAAAACAAAGGCAGACCAAGTAAGCTCTAAAAAGAGTTTTTACTAAAAATAGATAAAAATATGTCAAACACAAAATACAGAACTGTTATATCACAAGACATACAAATCTTTTAAAGAACAATTTTAAACAGTGCAATTCCTACTACAGTACTTAGCCTCTAAATACTTGCTTAAACTGCTCACAGATGTGTCCTTGTCAGAGTCTAGATAGAAGTGTCTCTGAAGAAAACAGAATAATAATTAAAAGCTGTTTTTCCCCACTTATTTTGCATGAGGTCACTAGCTCCTCCCTGTCAGAATATATATAAAAACATATATCTATAAAAATAGGATGTCTTTTCCCAGTATTAAATTCTGCAACCTCAGCATGATTCATGTTCTGCAAATGGCAATTCTTTGATCTTAATGATAAGCTTCCCCTTCAGGACATGAGCATCTCTATGATTTTCACACTAATACATCACAATCTGTTTTTCTTCTTCTGGAAATGTCATAAAAAGGGATATTTCCTTTCTTGCCAGCTGGCCAGCTAATTAAGCTTGATCAACAGGCTATCTCTGATTAAGGTCTGTTCTACTCTGTCATTAGCTTCAGGCCTGCCATGTAACATCTTGTACCTAAAAACCTGTGTGTGTGATCTCACAAGCTGTTTTAGTATTTTCTCATGGCTTTTCATCTTTCAGGTGAAACCTGGGGGGGTAAGTGAGGTCATTTCAAGAGTACCAGATTTCTTAGCAGAGACAGTCAGTAATACATTTTATATAAAAAAGATACAGCACTCAGAACTGGCTGTCCATGTCACAGGGAGGATAATTTTAGTGATTATCTGTCGGTGGGCTAGTAGAGGGATACAGTTTTTATGCCTAAGTAGAGTGCCAAGCTTTGGATGGAGTTTTTTGTGGGTGGTGTCTACATGCTGTGAAAAGTCAAGGTGTCAGTTAAGCCAGACCTCTAAATATTTAATTGAGGGTATGTATTTAAATAATGCAGTTTATGACATCATAATTATCTCCACTGCAACAGATTGGGGTGCCATAAACAGAACTTTAACTGCAGCAGTAGACAAGCAAAAAGAGAAGAAATATAAGCTAAATTGTGTCTAGTTTTATGTTTTTCAGAGTTGCCCAAACAACATCAGGGGCTCTTTAAAGCTCTATTACGCTGGAAGTGAACATTTGCATTGACAAATGCTTGTTATAGTTATAAAACCCTTGACAACACTTTTACAGTTGTAAGAGTGATCTCATCTGCATTTTTAAGATGTGAGAACTGTAAACCAAAGATTAGCTGCTGAGCAGTACCCTGAGAATGCATGTGAAACCACTCTTACAACAGTAAGGGTGCCACTACACGACCTATAAATATTGTATAGATCATTATGGGCCAACATTTCTTTTAATGAAAAAATAGTAAAAGGCACACCAAGCCTTCCCATTTCCGGGCAACTGCCCATGAGACACATTCATGCACAAGGGAATTGAGTTCTCTCATTCTCTGGTTGGTCGATGGTATTTCCTTGATGTATTTATAAAATACATTAAAGTGGTATTGGAACACAGTTTATTTGAAAAGAAGTTTCAGATTTAAAGAAGAACAACACACATCTAACTACCTTCCTCTTCTGATCCCTAACCCCAGCCCCTGAATTAGCATTTTAAGGCAATAACAGCATTTTTCTAAGTACTCCTAAATAATTTTTTAAACATTTTAAATCTCCTCATTAACTTTCATGGAAAAAGACATCCAACTGCAAGCAGCGGCCCATTCCCCTAGTGCACTCTGCGGTAGTACGATCTGCCAACTCAGCTACTGGTTGGTGAGGCACACTAGCATATGTTGATTGACAGAGGCTGGTGGCTGCCATGAGAGGGCGAGATAGGCAGCCTTTTCCATGAAAGTTAGTGAGCAGATTTAAATTGTTTCAAAAAGGATTTAGGCATACTTAGAACAATGTCATTACTGCTTGAAAATGCAAATGGTAAAGGGGTTAGGGATTGAAGGGAGAGGGCATTAGATCTGAGTTGTTTCCTCTATCAATTGTTATCAGCACATGGTATTTCTGTCTGAAATGTAATATCTGAATCTATTTTGTGAAGTATGCAAAATACAACATAACCCTTTTGAAACAAAGCATGACCATTCAATAATATCATAACCTGCATATTGCCTACAGGTTGATGGGGACTCAGAAAAGCACTATGAGCTAATTGTTTTGCCTGTTAAAGTATAATGGGCCTCAAGAACCAGTAACTGCTATAAAGAATGATATGATGTAAGGTGTGATTCTGTGTTACTCATTTGGAAATAAGGTACGGTGTGTATACTGTACATATTTGTGTTACCTTGTAGTGGTCTTTTGGAATGATTTGCTTTGCACCTTTGATCAGAAGGAGAGCTTCATCCATCCTCTGAGCAGTAAGTAACTGTTGAATCTGCTCTTCTATGGGAACTGGCATCAATGCGTACACTTCATTGCTTGTTGCTACGTATAGTCTTCCTATTGGAAGTCAAACATAAATATTGTACAGCTGGCCTTTTGAATGTGTATAGTGAGGATTATATATATTGGAAAAGAAATAATAACAACAATAATGAAAAACGACAATATCCCAGAATACCCTAATACTATGTTGCTCCCACATTCCCTCCCCCTCATTATGCTTTCTGCTTATCTCACCAATACTATTTACTGCACTGCTTGCACTGTTTCTATGGCTTTGTTCTGTCATCTCAACATGTTCACTGTACTTTGAATGTTGCTTCGCCCCTTGATTTTTCCTCGAGCCTTTGTGCTTAACTCAGTACACTTCCCACAGGATGCCTCTGGAAACAAGCTGTTACAGCTCAGTAGGCCTTTCTGAGTAAAACTCGTGCAATAAAGAAAGAAAAAAAGAAAGAAAGAAAGAAAGAAAGAAAGGGCATATGCAATATCCTGATTTCAAATTATTAGACTATAATCACAGATGCAAGTGTGGCACTCAGGCAGCTATGAAACAAAATAAAGGCCTGGAGGGATCTGCTCCACAAGCCCTCAAATAGTAAATCCAGTCACAGTGGAGATAAAAACTCACTAACCAATTTCAGTTTTGGTTTTTTTATTTGTAAGACACTTCAGACTCCTGACGGCGTATCTAATTGTATATTATATACTTACTCTTTGACTATATTCTTACCATCGCCCCAGGTCACACCTGAAAATAAGTCTTGGCTCAGTGTGCCTTTCACGGTTACAAATTTTAAATAAATGTTTTTGTTTTTTTTTATTTACTTTAGTAACCAGGTAAGGCCCACTAGGCACAATTGCTTGTTTTCAGGGGTGACCTGAAGCACTGGGTGGTTAAGTGGCTTGCTCAGAGTCACACAGTATGCAAGTGGAGGTTGTGAGAAACAAACTCAGGTCTGCTGGATGTACCAAGCTCATTCATAGCTTGTTACTCTAACCTCTAGGCTATACTGCCAGCCCCAGTAACTTAAAGAACTTAATCAATGTTTTGTGATCTATAACACTTGATCTCTTCTTCAGGATATACATATGCCTATGTTGGTATTAAAAATATTTATAAATATTTACTGACATAATTACATTGTATATCCACTTTATGTATACTTAAAAAAGCTTGTATTTACTGCTTTAATCAATAAAAGATCCTTCACAAACTGGTCCAAAAAGAACAAATACAAATTTTTCATGATTTTTTTAATTTTTATTTTTTCTTATATGCAATGCACATCTAATATTAGTAGCAGTTAGCAGTTACATACAGTTAGCAATAATACTACTACATTTTAAACCTAAACCAATTTTCATTTGATAAATTTATATTACTGACTCATTAATAGGTACCTCCTAATGCTTCACCATCAAATTCCACACAATTGCAGCAGTCTATATTAAAAAATACTGTATATGACCATTTGTCATTGCACAAAAACAACTTTTTAACATTGTACTTCAAATCAATAAACATTGGAGGCTAATACCCCTCCCACTGTTTCACTCTTAATAATACTCCTAACTCCATAGGCCGCTTACTCATTTTAATATCTGTGAAGATAAATATTGTGACGCAGATATTAAACTGGGTCTTGTCTCAGTATTCAGTTCTATAGCACATACAACACATAGAATGTTTTACTTACATTCAGTTTCTAGACTGTATTAACTTCTAGCCCTCATGTTCCTGCAAAATGCAAAATGAATACTACAGTTTCTTATTCTAAACTCTCACGTGTAAAAATAATTGGAAGAAAGATCGCTCTCCCTACCTGCCTGCTGGCATTTTTCTAAGTATTGTGGAGTGCTAATCCTAGGAGAGCATCCTATAAATAGAAATATCACTCTTGCTGCTATAGTTTATTGTTTATCAGTTAAACGAACCATTACAGTATCACACAAATTGAAAAACATATTAAGAAAAACTGCAATAGTCCACACATTGCAGAGTACATATGGGCCTGGATATTCAGACTGCACCAGGCAGTGATGCAAGCCTGGGTGCAGTGCAACTATGATGCACTGGGGCCAGGTCCAGGTGATATTCAATGGGGATGTGCCATGGCACAGCACCATTGAATATGACAGGGTCAGCACACATACTGCGCATGGTGCAGTGGCACTGCTCTGGCATAAGCCACAGATAGGGAGCACTGGGATGCACCAGCACAAGTGCAATTGCACTAGGTGCATCATCCATGATATTTAGCAGGGGGCATGCAAATGAGGCCATAATATATGCAAGGTGCAAATGGGGGCATTTGCATGTCATTATGGTCCCATTTGCATGCCTTGTACAGGGCAGCTCTGCGCAGGATGATGTGTGCTGTGGGGATCCCGGGTCAGCCCCCTCCCCATAGCCGCAATCACTTGGAATATGTTTAAAAGAAACTCCCTGGTAGTCTAATGGCCCCCCAGTACCCAATTGCCTGATAAATGTTATACATGACCATCCCTGGTGGTCTAGTGGTTCCCCTTCCCACCCAAGTCCCCGATATATGTTACTATGACCGTCCCTGGTGGTCTAGTGGAAACCCCCCCGGCCCGTTGCCGTGATCATGGTAAAGGTGAGCTACAAAAGGTGAGCTTCTGGTAGTCTAGCGGGCCCCCCTCCCTCCCAAGCCCCCGATTGCTGTAAATCACCATCACGTATGTCCCTGGTGATCAGTGGCACCCGCCCTCCACCCACAGGACCCCATGTCCACCCCGCTCCCTCCCCATTGACGGGCAGCTACATCCCCCATATACCACCCAGCCGCCCGCGGAATGACAGTACATTATGGGCTTGCAGGGCATACTGTACTAGACAGTCCCAAATATGTGAATGAATCATTCACATATTTGGGACTGTCTAGTACAGTATGCCCTGCAAGCCCTTTGGTCTACACAGGGGACCAATGGGCTTACAGCCCATACTGTACCTGTCATTCGGCTGGTTGCTGGGCGGTATGCAGGTGGGATGCAAACGCCTGCCAATGATTGGGGGGGGCGGTGGAAAGGGGTCCTGTATGGGTGGGAGTGGTGGAGTGTCACTAGATCATCAGGGATGTATGTGTGGGTGATTTACCATGATAGGGACTCAGAAGGGAGGGGGGTCCACTAGACTACCAGAGAATGTTGTAATTTACACGATCACAGCAATGGGTGGGGGTTTCTACTAGACACACCGGGACAGTCATAGTAACATATATCAGGGACTTAGGGAATCGGGTGGGAGGGGACCACTAGACCACCAGGAATGGTCATGTATATTTGCCAGGGAATCAGGGACTGGGGTCACTAGACTACCAGGTTCCTTTTTATACATGCCAGCAAGAATCACGGCCACGGTGGGGGTCCGGTTAAGTGTGTGCTTGTAGATGGTGTTTGGTGGCAGGTGGCCACCATGGCTGGCTGCTGTGTTGCACCCTGAAATACTGCAGCCTGCCTTTGATGGCCTGGAGTTGTGCCTCTCTGCAAGGGCTCAACTTTGAGCCTCCCTATGTGGTGCAATGCAGGGGTGTGCAACATACATAGCCACACATCCCAGGTTGAGTATCGGGATGTGCCGCGACATGCATGGGGATGCCCCTGCATCTACGCCTGCATACCATTACATTGTGCCCCAGGGCATTGGGAGTTGCACTGCTCCTGGCAGCCTTTTCAATATCCCGCCGGGGTGCAATGTGGGGTTGCGCTGGTGCAACTTGGTTGTGCAAGGCACAACCATTTGAATATCTGGGCCATGATATACAAAGTCTTCACCAATAACACATGCAAATCATCTTGTGTAAATCCAATAAATAGATAAATAAGTTGCTATTAGCCTATTAATTTTCAATTCAGTGCATCAATAATTAAATGATTCCTTCTTTAACCCAGTTCTTTCAATTTATTTTACTTACTTGATTTAACTAGACTCCTAGAGATTGCACTATAAACCAATAAGGATCCAAGATGGCAAATTGTGTGCTGTTCGAGACACAGCCTACCTAGGCTCTCCTGGGGAACAATTTACCGCTCTGAACACTACATACCTCATTCAGGAGACCATCAACGTGCCCAGCCGATGGCAACACAAAGTCATGAAAACTAGGCCCTAACCAAAACCAAAGATTAGTGCATAAAGCTACTGTATCCTAATATAAGTTTACAAGTCACTGCCATGTCACTCAAAATGTGACAGCCTGTACTACCAGCTTGGCCTCCGACACTAAAGGGGCCTAATGGGAATACCCGCAGATCATGCTGCCCTGTATTCCTTCAAATGTCCCCTAGCTCAGGTATTCTCTGCCAGCATGTACTTTGGGCCTTAAATATAGGGTCAAGGAACTGGTGCTATAATTACACATTGGGTCATTATTTTGCTCATGCCCAGACCCAAAGTTTGTAATGGTCCCAAAACATAGCTCAAGCATGCCTCTCTGCTGTAAGGCTAATGATGTCTGCTTCTTAGAGGGATTAGCATAGCCACTTTGGAATAGGTTCCTTCAGGGTTTCCCAGACAGCCTCCCCAAATTTGCCACAGAACACCACCATGCAAATTCTCATCCTGTGACTCCAACTAAATCACCCAAGCAGTATCTAAATTACTGTCCAGAAACAAAAGACTTTCTATCAGTAGTACAGCATAAAAGGTTTGACATTTCAATATATAGGTTAAAACAGGGACTCCTTGCAGAAGTAAATCAGATAATACATACTGGCCCAGACATTCAGAGCAGTTGTGCATGGTGCAACTGAGTTGTGCCGGTGCAAGTGCGGTATTGCGCCAAGGAGCCATATTCAGTGGGAGCCAGTGCGCAGCGCAAAATCCATTGCATCAGTGTGCAACTATAATGAATGCATGTGCAAGTGCAGGGGACATTCCCATGAATATCCAGCACAGTGGCATATTCAACTGTGAATCCATGGCGCAAGTGTGAAGCAAATCGAAGATGCTCTGAGCAGACTTGTTCCTATAAATACAGGGCGCAAACACACAGACAGCAATTGCACCAGGGGTGTGAGTGAGAGGGAGTGAGTGAGTGAGAGAGACAGACATAAGGAGAGAAACACACAGACAGACAGACAGACAGAACACAGCCCACACACAGAGGGAGAGGACAGAGGTGGCATAGGAGAGAGAGAGAGAGGCAGAGAGAGAGAGGCAGCATACACAGACAAAACAGTGCACAGGGTGGCACACAGCCAGCAGCCAACCACCCAGGGGACAGTGGACAGCAAGGGCCATGGACAGTGCGCACTTCATGATGGAGGCAGTAATGAGGGGTGTGAGGGGGCAGGAGGAACAGCGATGTGGCTGAGGAAGGGCCCGACGGCGGTATGCCCGACACAGGTGGTACCGTACCTGCATCACCTTTGAGAACTACAATGATACTGAGATCATGGGCTGGTACCACCTGAACAGGGCCATTCTGAGGCAGCACTGTGAGCTGTGCAGTGTGGAGATGCAGACACCCACCAGATGGAGCCACGCCATGTCTGTCGAGATGAAGGTGACCACCGTCATGTGCCTGGTCACCATGGGCACCTTCAGGAGACCAACAGGGGACACCACAGGCATCACCCAGTCAGTCACATCTTGCCTCCTCACATAGTTCATAAATGCCCTGCTGCCACATTCTTTGGACTTCATCCATTTCCCAGCACACAGACAGAGCATACAACAGCCATGGAGGACTTCCACAGGAGTAGCAGCACATATGCCTGGCATGACTGTAGCCAATGACTGCACCCTGTGGCCATCCCACATGCCACATGGCCCTGAGGGCATGGCATACATCAACCAGAAGGGGAGCCCGAGTGTCAACTTCCAGGTGGTGTGCGATGCCATTGGGCGCATCACCAATGTCTGCACCATACACCCTGGGAGTGCACATGACGCATTCATCTGGCACAGTTTTGCACTGTGCCACAGGTTTGAATGTGGAGACATCCCCACAGGCCACCTAGTGGGTGAGTATGGTATGGGAAAAGGGCGATGGGCAGAGCAGGCCTAGGGATGGAGGTGGGCAGGGTGTGCATGGTGGTGTGGGTGCCAGGGACAGGCAAGGGGCACAGCATAGAATAGCAGAGGGCTAACCATGTCAGTCTCTACACAAGTGACAGCACGTATCCACTGATGCCCTGGCTGCTCACCTCCTACCAGCACCCGTCAGCCCCAGCAAATGAGCGGTACAATGAGGCAAACGCCAGCATGTGCAACATCATCAAGTGTGTCTTTGGCATGCTGAAAGCATGGTTCCATTGCCTTGACAGGTCAGGCAGTGCCCTACAGTACAGCCCCTCGAAAGCATGTGGCCTATTCCTGGCCTGCTGCATACTGCACAACATGGCCATTGACTGTGGGATAGCTGTCGAGGCTGATGAGGGTGACAGTAGCGGGGACAATGGAGGCAATGGGCCAGAGGGTGGTGGACTGCCATCCCCTGGGTGGAGGGACCCCTGGCTGCTCCAGCAGGTGTGACCCCACTGGGACACCATCACACGGGAGCACTATGGTGCACACAGGTAGGTGGTATGGTACACATGCATGGGCCACACAAAAAGGTACAGCACACATGCAGGGTATGCTTGGCAATGGGCATGCACACAGAGGTGTGAGGCAGGGGTAAGGGGAGTCAGTGGCACACAACCACACACAGCAACACACACACACACACACCCACATGCATCCACACACCCAGGTGTTGGTATGTGACGTGGATCAGATGCATTGCACCGGTGCACAGGCGCAACCAGTGCTAGCCTGCCCTCATCATTCCCATGCCACATGGTCCAGTGGCCGGGCAAGCATGCACACAGGCAGCGTGTGGCACGACACACAGGAGTGACACCAGTGGTAGACACACACACACACCACCAATGTGTGCACAGGGCAGCAGTGTCAGACAGCAGTCAGGGCAGTCTGCACATCAGGGCTGCTGCACGGAACCATGGCCACCATGGCCACAGGGGCGGCTGCACTGGGGGATGATCAACAGCCACAAGCTGCACATCAGCCATTGGGGGGTTTGCAACAGCCCCCCAGGGGTGGAACCATGGGACTGCGACCTTGTCTGTGCGGGGATGTGCAGGCACCCAAACAGGCCAGCTCAGGGCGTGCCTGGGATGCCTACATCAGAGCCTGGCATCGACTGTGTTGGGGTTGCCAATGCGAGTTCATGGGTGGACAGCACACTGCGGGGGGTCACCTGTGCATGGCCATGCCCTGTGGCAACCAGCAATGCAAAAGCCATCCGTTATTGCAGTGGCAATAAGATCCAAGGATGCAGTCATGGCATCCTGCATGTGCTGCATCCCCACCAGGATATGTGGAGGGCCCCTTTCCTGCTGCTCAGTTAACTGTCACACCTTCACATGCAGTGCACGCATCCCAGAGGCAAGCAGCACCAGTTGCTGAACGGATGCCCACAGCAGATGGGTGTGCTCAGCCAGCCGGTCAGCATCCTGGGGCTTCCGGGCAGGATGCCAATCCTCTTGTGGTGATTGGCCATTCTGCAGAGCCCCCCTCTCTGGTGGACGCTGCACAGTTGGGTCTGCAGAGGGAACGGGCACAGCAGGCGCACCTGCGGCAACCTTGTGTCTGGCTGCTCAGTGGCACCTGTAGCCTGCTGCTGTTGCCCATTTGGCTGCTGTACACCACCCAGTGCCTGCGAGGCCTCACCACCACCACCACCACAGTGCACAGCTGGGGCAGCGCACACTGCTGCACCCACAGTGGTGGCAGGCAGCTGTTCTGCCACTGGCAGAATGCTGGGGCATGGTGCCTGTGTCAGATGCCAGCAGGGGTGTCTCACCCACAGCATTGCCCATGCTGTCCAGGATCAGTGTGATGTCATCATTGGAGTTGGACCCCCAATCTGTGTCCCTGCGAGAACACCAGTCTGGCATCCTGCAGAAACACACCCAGGGCCTGCCCAACCCCAAATCCAGGACATCCACCTGCACTGTGGTGCAGAGCTGCAGCCTGTCAGGCCCCCAGATGTCAGTGGAGGTGGACAGCTGGTCCTCTGGGACCATACAAGCATCCACAGTTGCTGTCGCTGCCAGTGCTTCATCATCTGCACAGAGGCATGCTGGTACTGCAAGAGAAGGAAAGGTGTGTCAGTAATGCAGTGTTCACATATGCCCCCCTGTACACTGCCGCTGCATGTCTCCTGCAGCATGGCATGCACATGGGTGTGCACACATGCACATGACATGCATGCTGGCTGCATGCATGCCAGCATGACTGTGTATCCACCCTCCATGCCACCGGCTGTGCATGGCTACCAAACTTACCATGCAGTGATGGGCTGCCCCTCATCAGGAATCCTCATCCAGGCACACCCTCCACTGTGGTGCAATGCATGATGGCTGCCACCAACTCCTCTTGCAGTGTCAGTTTGGGTGCATCCGCAGGCCTTCCTCTGGTGGCAGTACAGGCCTCCCAGATGGCTGCCACCTTCTCCTTTATCTACTGCTTGTCCATTCTCACCTTCTTTCGGCACTCCTGCACCGACTGCTGGCAGCCGCCATGCTGGTTAACGTAAGCTGCCACTGCCACCCACGCACCAGCCCTAGCCTGTGATGTACCTGTGGCACCACTCAACAGGGGCTCCCTGTCCAGGTGGGCTTCAAAGAGGTCATTAGTCTCAGCCTTTTTGAATCTGGGCCTACACTTCCATGCAGGTCCCCGTTCCTCGCCCTCCTCATGTACCGACATGTTGCTGCCTGTGAACATGGAAAGCACAGTGTAACAGTGGCAGCATCTACCCGGTCCATCCCACCATGCAGTGTGGTTGGCTCCCAGTGAGTTGCAGCGGCATGCACAACTTACCTATCAAGGTTGCAATACTGGCCCATGGCCTGTGCTGTTCCATGGCACTTATATGGTGCAACGCATGCAAATGAGGTTGGGGGCAACAGTATTGACATTCTAATGCACCCACTGTGCCACACATTGGCTGATAAGCTTATTTGCATGTGGTGTCTGAATATTGTGGTATTGCACCAGAGCAAGTCACCACAGAACAATGCACATGCTTACGCAGTGCGCAGGCCCACAGTGCACATGCACATCACAGCATCATGGTGTCAATCACACACTGTGTACGGACAGCACAATGCAGTGGCATTGCACATGTAGTGCATGGGCCAGCTATGCGCATGGCCGTGCATGAGGTACCATGCTCTATCACCGCATGCGCAATGCCGTCGACCCTGACCTGGGTCAGACCTCTGACCCCTGTGACCCAGTGTAGCCACACCCATTCTGCACATCTCTGGCACCATGTGATGTCGTGCACTGTGCATGTTCCCATGCATCGCGCAGCTGGTTCATAGGCGTGTACATGTGCTCCTCTTGCCATCACTTTTGCAGCCAAACCTATTGAGCTGACAATGGCACAGGCAAGATGCAGGAGGGCCCAGAACTGGACGCAGGTCAAGTTGGCCAATGTAGTGGCCTGCATTGAGCCCCACACACACCAGCTCTTTGGACAGGTGCCCCTGCAGTGGGCCAGGGGCACAATGTGGCAGAACATCGCCAACAGCCTGGAGCACAGGACGGGGGTGCCTAGGACTGGAGAACAATGTTGCCACCACTACGGAGACCTCATGCGGTGGGACCCAGAGTGCCTGAGGAGACTACAGGCATGTGCCAAGAGTGGGCCGTGCCACAGCCAGGTAAGTCATGCCATGTTACATGTTTGCCCTGGTGATGTACCGTGGTGTTGGCTTTGCTGCCTGCAATGCCCTGCAGAGGGGCACACTGTTGTCATGCACATCGCTGGGTGGAATTGCTAGCTTCTGCTTGCATTGCAATATAGCCATGCGGGACATGTTGGGAGAGGCACACCCTGTGCACAGGGGAGGGGTGGGGGGCAGCTGCTGTAGTCAGTTCCTGATGTGCACCTGTCTGCTTTCCATTCCCAGAACCTGAGGACTGTCGGAGGGTCCAGGCTGCAGCAGCGAGGCAGGCTGCAGCAGGACATGATGGGGGAGCCTGCATCAGCAGGGCTGCTGAGGGCAGGTAGGCACTGTCATGGTCCTTTGCTCTGTGCATGGAGGCTGGTGGGGGATTTCAGTGCAGGCATAGCTGCCTGTGTCATGTGCCATGGTAGCTGTGTGTGTCGACTGTGCGTGGTGCATGCCACTGTGGCATGTCCATTAGACATGTGTGCCAGCTGTTGGTAGGGTGGGAATCGCCCAGCTGCCACTGTTGTTGCTGTGGTGCTGCCAGTGCACTGTGTCATGTGACTGTCATTGTGCAGTCATGTGGCCATTGTGCAGCAAGGACCACCTCTGTGCAATGACGTGGTGCTCCAAGTTGCTGACTGGCATTGCCCCCACCCTGTGGATGGCCATTATGGGCCCTCCAGATGTGTGTGTTCTCACTGACCACTCGCACTGTGGGTGGGTATGGTATCTTGGGACATTGCACTGATCACCTGTCCTGTCCCTTATTATAGGTGTCCAGTGGTGAAGACCACCACGATCCATGCTCTCAGACTGCTGCCGATCCTTCTTGTGGCCCCATGATGCTGGAGGTGGCTGGAAAGATCAGACGGATGCTGGTGGCAGACCAGATGCAGCGTCAGCATGCCAGGGCAGCCAGATGGAGCAGCCATTAGTTTTGCCCCTGTTTAACCCTGCTTTCCTGCTATACCTCCCCTTCAGTTCCCTCTCCACTGTGCAGTCCCTGTTCCCTGTTCCCTGTCCCTTCCCTCACTGTACCTACCTTTCCCAGCCCCTAGTTATTGTACATAGTTCCATTTAAATATATATTTTCTGACTTACTTGCCTGTGTCTGTGTCTGCTTTGCAGGTGGTGTGAGAAGCCATGCTGCAGTGGCCCAGTGTCTGTCCGTGTGGTGTGCATGTGCAGGGGCGTGTGTTGTGCTTCTATGGTTCACAGCTGTGTGCTGTGGTGTGTCCCACTGTGGTGGTGTCTATCACCTGGGTCAGTGGCTGTGCCTTGGGTGCCCTTGGGCCAGCTGTTGCGGTGTGTGGCGGTGGCACACAGCCATGGTCATTGGTCGGGTACTGTCCACACACTGTGTTGGGGCCCCTGCTTAGCATTGTGTGGTCTGTCCCATGTGGTCTGCCATGTTACCTGCCACCTGACTAGTTCCTGTGCCTACTGTGTGGGCTTTCTGTGCCTGTGTGGCATGTGTGTGCTCGGCTGCATGGTCTTGGGTGTGGCCTGCTATGGTCTGGGTGGGGTGGGGCATGGCCAGCGGCCTGCGGGGGAGCTTCCTTGATGGCCCTCTGTTGACTTTGGCACCTCCTGTTGCCTGCTTTCTCTGCCGCTGTTGTATTCTGGGGTCAGGTGTCTGGGTGCCTGTGGGAGCCCTGCTGTGCCCTGCTGGTGAAGGCCTCCAGTGGCCTGCCACTGTGCTTCCCTGACTGTGTCTCTGGGTCTGTTCTCTGTGCCATACCCTCCTCTGTTGCTCTGCTGCTCTGCTCCCACAGTTGTGCTGGAGCATCCTTTTTTGTGCCATGGTGCAACTCTATTTGCACCATGGCACACCTCTGTTTGCACCATGGTGCAACTTTACCATATTCAGACGGGTTTTGTGGGTGCAGTTCAGCCTGCACAACCTCTGAATATGGCTCCTGTTGTGCCATGGCACATCGGAGTTGCACTGCACTGGACTTGCGCCGGGCTTTGGCACATTTCTGAATATCTGGGCCATTGTATGTAACCTATAAATTGCACATTTTACCATGCAGTGTAGTGGACTCTATGATACTACAATCTAAGACTGCTAATAAAATAAAAACAAGTGAAAACATGCAAACCAAACACACAGCAGATAAGTTCTTTATAGTAGTTTTAAACCATTTCTAGGCTTATAAATTAAAATGTCTCCTATGTTCACACCATTCTCTTTATGGAGAGAGAACATGAAGTGTATTCAGCCTGAAATACATCAGCAATGTTATTCCTTGTATATAGAAGTCAGGCTGTAAAGCTGTAAAGCAATTAAAAAATCACAAGACACCACTCTTCAATCTCCTTAGCAGAAAACCACCTTAAATATAAAACAGAGAAAAGCAATGCCTTCAGGCAAGAGATCACCTCCAAAATAGGTATTTAAATATAAATCCTTACAGACTGATATACTCTCAGAAAGACAGCAAGTTTTCAAGTTAAAGTTCAAACTCCATATTATTAATGCCTGACTGAGGATATTCAGACCCATAAATCTTGATGCAATATTTTTCCAGAGCATTAAGCTATGGTCCTGGAATGCTGACCCATTCAAAAGGCCAGATAAGTTCCAACAGCTTCATGTATAGGACTTCACATAATGTCTACAATATAAGCAATATGAACAATATAAATAGCACCTCTTAAGTGTAGGAACACCTCACAGCAGCTGCTTTTCATTTTCTGCATTCATGCAGAAGCAGTAGAGGAAACCATAGCTGTTAGTGCTGATAAAGTGAGATCCTTCTCCCTCTTTCAAATCAAGGGACCCTGAAAACAAACATCACCAATCCAGGCTGCATTTCCACCAGTGGTCATATAGACATATATGACTTACAGAGTCTCTAGCTTTCCATTTCCATCTGTCTTTGGTCTCTGGTGGTTTCATTGTCCATCCCCAAAGTCCCCAGGTTAATGATATTTAAATCCATCTGCAGGGAAAAACAGAATAATTGCTCAGCTGGGCGTAGTATATTTAATAGTTTAAAATAATATTGAAACCACCTGCCCCAGGTAATGGGGAATACCTTTTGGAAAGTTGGCTTCAGCTTATCAGCACTTATAGTGTGGTTATCCGACCATCCTCCTTTCCTCTCAAGGGTCATCCCAAATCCAGGCTTAGATAGAAAAACTCCTTTAAAAGGTCTGTTCAATAAAGCTGCACATAAATTACAATCAGTCCTGCACGGTATGTTAAGTACAAAAGTGTGGCACTCAGTAGCAGTGTAAATCACCCTGCAGAAGATTTCAGATTTCAAACACAGAAATGTTTGTTCAACACAAATCTTATAGCACAACTATAGTCACTCGCCCAGCTCTTTGGCTCTCCCCAGCCTTCTAAGGGGCTCAGTACATCGACTGCTTTTCATGTGTTGGAGAGTTAAAGCTCTAAGATAAACTTTACAAAACTTGTATTCTAATTCATAGAAGGACTTGATGTCAGTTAACATCATAAACAGGCATAGATTATCATTAAATGAGAGCTAAGTCCTAAAAATAAGGAACTCTCTGGAGCAACAGAATGAAGTGGTGTAGCTTGCGGCTCAATAAAATTATATGGTTCTAGAATCAAAATCTCAAAAGTTTTGCCCCAATGCTACTCCTACAAGTCACATTTTGGATCAAAGCTCCTTACTGGACATCAGCCAAAACCTGCATGCTAGATCTTCAAGCAGAGAGTTTTTTGGTAAAGCTCAGCAAGGCAAATAATTCACTATGCTGCCATGCAAGTCTATTAAATGTAGTTATAAATAAAACAGGCAAAGCTTGCAAGACTTAAAAGTAAAAAAAAAAATTATTTTCAAGGATTAAAGTGGAGTGGTGTGAAGCAGAGCAGCAGTGGCCATCTTACTGCTCTGCCCTCCCGTTCGTTCAATAAATAGGAATGGCGTCTCCTATAACAACCAAAAAAAGCGCAAACCAACCACACCGTACATTTTGTCAGATTCAGTTTTATGCTGTTTTATTGTGGCTGTGTAACCCCTGCTGGATTCCATACCATGCACAGTTGCATTAAATTCAGACTTACAGTACCTCATTTCACATTAGGATTCTATGTGAATCTTGTGCAGCTAGTCATATATAGTATGTGTTTATGTTTTGTGAGCAACTCTCAAATGTTTTGTTGCATTTGCAACAATTTCCATAACAACAAAAGAAAAAAAAGATGAATGCATCAATTGTTTTAAAAACTTGTGGCACTTGTACCAAAATGTTAGACCACCTTTCATGGTTTAACAGTTATTTATTTAGTTTTGTTTACGGTGTGTGTGCTAGCCATAAAAATGACTATTTTCAGACAAGACCCGGGAGGTTACAAGCAAGACTAGCACAGTCACAGATCTCAGGATGGGGCTACAAGAACAGGGGTACAGTTTTGACAGTAATAGATACAATTAATAGTTAGATTAGTAAGATATAGCTTTCGCCAGCAAAAAAATTGACTTACAATAGCAATGATACAGGTTTACAGCAGAAGACATGGTTCAACATGAGCATGGGGTAGATAACAATATAACGCCTGGCATACAACAAAGGGTAGTACAGTGCCAGAGTAAATTATGTAGGGTTCTATGTCAAAACAGTGATAGCTAAATGGTGATCACCATTATAGCGAGTGTACATCACTGAAAACCAAAACTGGGATGTACACTCCCAGCAAAGACACGCAGGCTTTGTACCCCCGCACCCTCCTTACTAAGATTCTTAACTCCGAGGGTGGGGTGCATGTCATGGGGGAGAAACTTGTAAAACATACTCCTGCCCACAAAATACAAAATACTGTGCACCCTCCCCACTGTAACTGGTCACCCTCACAACCATACCACATGGCAAGCTCAGCAACCTCTCACCACACTACCGCCCACATACCTTCCATCCTGTTCTGTTTCCTTTCTGTTTTTCTGGTCACCTTGTTATTCGCCCTTCGCTACCCTTTCAGGGTAGCTCACATGACGAGTGCTGAAACTGAGTCATTCAATTTCAGTCGCCGTTTTGATGAGTTGTACTATTGCACTGTAACTGGAACACAACTCTGAAAATCCATCCCTATATCATTATAGATAAACTTTATTGGTCAATCAGATAGTCATTTCAATTACATAAAAAAAAGATTAACGACAACTACTATATAACAGGGCAAATTTTTTTTTGGGGGGGGTATAAAAGTATTTATTGAAGATAGAAGGATGCTGGATTCACTGCATAAGACAAAAGTGTCCAAATCAGTAGGGCCGAATGATATTTTGCCATACACACTGAAGGAGCTAGCATCACATACTCACTAACCACTAGCACACATTATCAATAAGTTCCTTATAACAGGTGAGGTACCCCAGGACTGGAGAAGAGCAGAGGTGGTGCTGATATTTGAAGAAGGCAGGGGGAATAACCTCGTTAACTACAGACCCATAAATATTATAGCAAAGGTGGGAGACTAACGGAGACAATACTCAAAGAAATAATAAATAACACATACACCACACATATATGTAGACAAAACACAACATAGGTTCAGATAGGGGAGGTCATGAACAAACATCTTATTTCATTTCCATGACCTTATTAGTAAGGTGTTGGAAGAAGGTAATTCAGTGGACATTATCTAGATCTAAGTAAGGTCTCTGATACTGTGCTGCACCATAAACTGATAACTAAAATAAGAGAGAACTTTCCAAATATTCCTCCCCTTCCAGTTCCAGTTCCAGATGATTTATTGTTCAACTTAGTAAGCCATTACAATATTCATACAACTAATATAAATATACTCGTACACATACTCATCATAAAACCAAAAAAAAATACAATCAAACTTTCTGTGTTTAGCTATAACATTAAATTTCAGACTAACTCAATATAAGAATAGTTACTTCCTAATATGATAAACTTGTATTAAACACTTTGCGTATAATCAGTTAAAAACCATCTGCCTCCTCAAAATAATATACCCTCTAAAGACCACATCTAACAAATCTAGACAGCAAACTATAATAGCCAGATTTTTTCCCAAAAGTTCCACTATTTGTTCTTAAATAACACTTATGGCTAGACAAGTTAAAAATCAAACCCATCCCAGTCCCTATACTATCAGATTGTCCACATTACATAAGAAGACTTAGTAAGTACATGCAGATTACTAGACCACACCATGGAGCTATTACTTTCTGCATCTTTACTTTGTCCAAGAACACTTAGTGTAGTGCCTGGCTCCCATAAATGGGAACTCAGAGTAACCTATAGGGGTTACCATTCAGGTGCAATAGGATCCCTAGTTCGGGTACACCATCTTAACTCCCCCCCCAAAATTGTCCCTCCTGGGCAGACTTCCCAGAGAGACCTCAGATGGGTCCACCGGTCCTTAACCCACAACATATGGAAAATCCCACACCAAGTAGCCCCAGCAACACAGGAGTGGGGCAACTAAGTGTCCCATCCCTGTCTGCACAATTCATTCCTGTAACATTGTTTTGACCCACAATTTCCAGTTTAATGAATTAAGGTCAGCAAATTCTGTGGTACAACTAAATCACTCCATCCAATCTGGGCTTAAACTGCAGAATGGGCTAGATATGTTCGAAATTAAACCCTCAAGCAGAACTATGAGAAAACTTTGTCAAGTTAGTGGTCAATGTCCATCCTTCATTACAAATAAATACAAAGACTTATAAAATGTATTTCCTATTGCAATTACTTAACATCCTTTTTATCGATAATAAGATAATCTAAGGTCTGTTTCTGAACACAAACTCCCTTTAAGCACTGCTGGCCAAATTCATTTTTGCCTCCAATTACCTGACTCTGCCATACATAAAAGCAATACTTAAGAAGGCTTGTAACCTCAGCCAGGAGATCTCTCCATAGTGCATCCTCATATCAAACTAAACTAGGCCAGAATTTAGTTTGCATACTTTCATACATTCACTATATCAGCTAAGTGCCTTTAACATACTTGCATAACATTTTTCTGCCTTACTACATCCAGCACCTAACAATTAGTTAGAACTGAGTCTGCATACCTAACACACACTTTCTGTGTTAGTTCAAAAGCCTGATAACATACTAACATATGATTTACCTGCTTTAACTGCAACTAGCAGCTAGAAGTTTTAGAGGAAGCACAAACTGCACAAATCTCCCAGAGCCTTAGTACACAAGACAATCCTGGCACTTGCAAATGAACAGTGCACAGAATCCAAGACAATCAAATGGATATTTCCAAGCAGCACCAATGAAAGTAGAGATCCTTGATCCAAGATTTGCTTAGCCATTACTTTACAATAACATGAAGCATATAGTGCTAAATATCTTAAATAGCTTGAAAGCCCTTAAATATATAAAATACATATTAGGAGGCAGTATAGGCAGTGGTCTAAGGCTCTGAGCTGCAAATTTGGTGACATCCAGCAGACCAGACCTGGGTTTGAATTCCACAGCTTCCACTTGCATACTGTGTGACCCTGAGCAAGTCACTTAACCTCCTTGTGCTCCCAGGTCGCTCCTGTAAAAAGCTTTCAGCTTAGTGTGCTATACCTGGTTAAATAAATAAAAAAAAAATATTAAATAAACTAACATCCCTAGAAAATGAAAAAGAGGGTAAATGAACATTTCAAATTTTGAATTTTAAATATATATCCAAAGACACAGTTCAAAGAGTTCAGTCTCTATAATAGCAGTAGGATATTAACTTCCAAACTCATAAAATGAGCAATTTACCTCAATTTAGAAGACAAATAGTACCTCCTGAGAAAATACCTCTTAAAGCAACACTGCAAGTTGCCTTATTAGAGACTCCATGAGGCCTGCAGGAAAAAATAGAACTCAAGAAGCATCCTCAAAGTTATTTCAGTAAAACTAAAATCTCAAGACTCAGAAAGGAAGAAAATGTCAACTCCCTTCTGCTTCAGCGCTAAGTGTCCGTAACAGCTATCTGGGACTCCTTTCACATTACATCAGCTGTTCCTCTCGCACTCCTATCTTCCATCTCTCATCTCTCATCATTAGTTCATCTTTGTGTCCCTTTTCCCTTTACTGAAGTTGAGTGCCATGATAATATTGGCCTCTTTTTAATTGTATACGAGCACTTCTGCACCTTGGGTGCTCGATTCTCCTATGCCTATATGGAAAATCTTCAATTCTCTACCAGGGACTACTGTAACTCTCCCAAAATGGCAGTTTCTACAAGAATCATCCATTACAGATGTGGCCATATGTTACTGGGCTGCCGACATGAAATCTCAGGTTCAGAGCATTACCTTAACTCATGTCTCAAGCGGAAAACGACTCCATAAGGACTAAAACTGAAAATTGAGAACTAAAATTCTATGTATAATTCTCCATAGCACTCAGTGGCGCTCAGTAAGCCAGGATATCAGCACTACTTGACAAAACACCAGTAACAAAAAGCCAAACAACCAGTCGAGACAGAAAAGCACTAAATCTTAGATTTTCTATGACTACTCAACTTCCAAGGCTATTATACTCAGGCTATAACTCTAACCATATAGGGTTTCTTTCATGAAAACTTCAAAAAAGCCTTATTTTTTAATCAGCGTTCAAAAAGCACAAAGCGTGTTGCATGGAGCTGTGCAGCCTGCGGCCATCTTGCAGCTCCGCCCCAACCCCCTGGGAAGTCTACTCCTCCCCTTGGAACTAATAGGATCAACAGCTGGTTGACTTGATAGCAGACAAAGGGTCAGAGTAAATGGATTCATAACAGGACAGGGAAATGTCACCAGTGGGGACCCACACAGCTCCATAGTGACACTAGTCTTGTTTGTTCTTTTCATCACAGATCTGAACAGCACAGGGTCAGTGTCAGTGGCTCAGCAGGTTGTATACTCACCTCTGAGTCTGGAAGATTAGAAGGCTGTGGGTTCTATTGCTACACCAGGCACTTGGGTTAAATCTCAATACTGACACTGTAGGGCAGCATGAGGGGGGTGTTGCACTCCTGAGGTGCCATCTTTTGAATGAGACGTTAAACCGAGGTCCCATCTGCCTGTTCTGGTGGTAGTTCAGGTGGATGTTAAAGATCCCATGGCACATCTTGAAAAGAGTAGGGGAAGTTTTTATTAAGAAATCATACAAACCAAACAGAGGAATAAACTGTAGACAGACAAAAAGAAAGAACAAAGCATTAACAATAGTGGTAAATGTGAAATAACACCACCATTCATGCAACAAAGCAATAAAGTAAAAGAAAACAACATAACAATTGGCAACTCTTATGTAACTGGCACATCACTGTCCTTTACCCATGGCAAATTTCTCCACAGTTGCAGTAACTTGGTCCGAACCAGAATTTTCATTTCCTGAAAATAAATCCTTTGCAATTCATTCAAGATTTTACCATAAAGTTCCACATAGGAAATATTTATCTGCTGTAAAGTAAACAGACATCTAGAATTCCAGATATACCATTTGATTACCACAAAAATAATATTCAAAGTACTTCTGTTCCATTGTGACCAAGAAAGTGGATAGTCCCCATACATTAGCCTGGGATAAGAAACATGTTGGAAAATGGACATATTAATTTCTACATACAAAAAATTTCAAAATAAAAGGATATAAGAACAAGAAAAAAAATAGATGAGTAAGAGTTTCTGGTTGAAGTATACATAAAGGTCTAGCACAAGTCCTCTCTTCCACTTTCTTATGTTTTGGGTTAGCCTTCACATTTAAGCGCTCATGACAAGTCAACCACTGGACATCCTTCATTTTGTCAGGTATTCTACGTTCTAAAATATAATCTTGTAATGCTACACGGGAGACCTGCGGACATTTGGGAAATGGCTCTAACTCCTGAAAATGTATCTCGATAACATGGGAATAAGTTTGTTTTTTTAGATTTAGACAGTACCATGGTATGAGTAAGCTCCATACCTGGAGTTTAACAACGATCTTGCAAAGATATGCTGAGGCAGGAGAGTAATTCTTAGTCTGTCGTACCTGACCAGTCATTCAAGCAGTATACCATGGAGATATGGAATGTGAAAAACTAGCACACCAACATTTAGTAGAGGACAGTAATAAGGGTTTCAAATTAGCCTGAAGAAACTGGCAGAAAAAAAAGAGAATAGTGTTAACCATATTTTGACCCCACTTCTTTAAAGGTAAATAAAGAATATTCCGACGTAGTGGGTTCAACCTGCTTCCCCAAAATGATTGAAAAAAAGACTATAAATTGTAGTTTCTCTGGATTTGGGCACAGAAAAGATTGCACTTAAAAATAAAAATATTGGAATGAGATGAGTTTTAATCAGATTTACTTTTCTTTTAAAATACATTTTCTGTCTACAGTATTCCAACTTTGTATCAAATTCACCCCCAATTGTATTTTGTTATCCCAGTTCACAATATCCATCTGGGTAACCCCCCAAAAAATTCCTAAAATTCAGAAATCCTCGCGGGTAATTGGAATCCCCACCACAGTAGTAGGAGAAGCATCTGGAGCCCCAAGGAATCTCCCTTTACTTATTAAAATATTTAACTGAGTCCCGGCAAAGGTCCCAAAGCCATTACATTGGTGTATTGCAGTTTCAGCCGAAAGTACATCTTGAGTCAAAATAACTAGGTCATCTGCATAAGCAAGGGCAATGTATGGAAAAACCTGACTGGGCAGACATATTGGAGATATGTCAGTAGCCAAATGTAAGAGTCGCAAGAGTGGGTCTATACTAAAGACATACAACAAAGGGCTGAGATGACAACCTTGTTGAACACTATTATGGCTTGGGATATAAGGCCCGAAATACCCATTAACACAAGGTTTAACCATTGCAGTCCTATATAATGTTCTCAACCAGTTAATAAAGGTATGGGGGTGCCATAACGTTTTATGGTATACCACAGAAAGGAATGGTTGACATTATCAAAAGCCTGTTTTTGGTCCAAAGAGAGTATTAACCCATCTATCGAGGAGGTATTATGGCAATCAAACACCTCATGTAACAGAATTAAAGGGTCAGTGATCGACCCACCTGGGATCATACAGGACTGGGCAGGAAATCAACTGTTGCGCTGCCGTCAATAGTCTGTTATTTAGGAGTTTTGCAAGTAATTTGAAATCACTGTTCAAAAGACTTATTGGCCTCCAGTTTGAAATATTCAGCTTCTCCCCTTTCTTATAGAAATAAGCACACCAGTAGCCATATCCAATGGGACATCATGCTGTTGCAAAAGACAGTTAAACACCTTAATAAGTTCTTCAGGAATTTCTTGCCCCAATATGGCAAACAATTCTGCAGATAAACTGTCAGGTCCAGATGTTTTATTGTGAGCAAGAGATTTAATAGTATCTGTTACTTCCGATGTGGTGAAAGGTGTCGTCAGGGCCACAAGAGATTCCTGAGGCATCGAATGAATCAGGAATTTCTGAAATAAGGGCTCAAAATCAATTCAGGCAGTATTTTGACAGCTAAATAGGGAAGTAGCATACTCCGAAACAATTTTAAGGAGCTTTTGTTCAGAAGAGTGAACTATGCCCTCGGAATCCATTAGTGCCATTATCATTTTCCATGTAAGATAGTCTTGATTACTAAGTAAAGGGCAAATATTGTTAAAAGAACCTGCTGTACAGTACTGTTGCTTTAAACAGACACCTTCGTTCTTAGCAGTATGGTACTGTAACATTTTATGTTTGATAAGCGAAATTTGGTCCGAAAACACGTTTAGTAGTTTGGGAAAGTGAGTATAAATGTTGTAACTGTTTCCAATTATTCAAATAATCTACATAAGCAATAGAGCGAACACATTTACCAGCCTGTATAAGCAGAGTCTGAAGTTCAGCTTTAATTTCAGTCCGCCAAATAATTGGACTCTCATAAAGGTCAAAAAGAGATTTTCTGCAAATCAAAAAATAAACAAACTGTTGGGAAAAGAAAGTCTGTTCCAAAAGTTTGGAGTTTAATTTCCAATATCCCGGACCAAGGGGAGCCTTGGGACCACCTGTCAGAAAATGCAGAGAACAATGGTCCAAATATTCCACAGGTCAAACAGATGTGTGTTTAATAAGTAATGTATTGGAAATAAACATAAAATCGATTCTGGTAGACAGGATTCCTTTATAGAAAGTCCTCTCTCTCTTCCCAGAATGTTCTAAAAATGCATCTTTTAACCCTGCTATGCGCGTGATTGAACTAAGAGCAGTCATATCCCAAAAAATCTTGTCCGTCGACGTCAAAGTCCCCCTGTCTAGTTTATTAGTCCTGCAATTAAAGTACCCGCCCCAAATAAGATTTCGGGCTGCATGCAAGTATGGACTTATAAGAAGAAACATCACTGTACACTCAGCCTTAGTCTGTGGGGCATAGATAGAAATGACACAAAAGGGAATGTTCTGAAAACGGAAATCAATAAAAGTACTCTGCCTAGAATTAAATCTAAGATTTTTGTCACAGTTGGCTGAAGGTGGTGAAATAGAATACTGACCCCAGAGCAGCTCTCAAGACCTAGGGACCAACAGGATACACCAGAGGCCCATTTTTTAGTAGCCTTCACTACCTCATGAATGGTCTGGATCCTAGTATCCTGTAAAAGAAAAATTCCAGGAGGATGAGAACGGAGAAGAGGAAAAACTGCTCCTCGTTTTTTATCATTCTTAATGCTATTGACGTTTGATGTAAAAAAAAAATAGGGAGGGTAACAAAGCCATTCATACAGGTGGAAGAAGTACTAGCTTTGTTTTTTTTCTTAATCCTGCCTTTCTGAGGGGTAGGTTTTTCGTCTGTGCCAGGAGTTTCTGAAGGTACCACCTCACACGTTACTTCTTGCGAGTGAGAATCGGCAGACGAGGTAACTGACTCATCATCAGAGGCCACGTCATCCAACAAAACCTGATATCTATTGGAGGTAGAAAGTTGAGCAGTTTTAGGGTCTTTAGACATAGGTTGAGACCAAGCTTGCCTTTTCCTAGTGATCATCTTCCCACCTGCTCTTCAATGCACTAAGAAGGGGGCATGACAGCTTGCTGACTACCATTTTGTACTACCTGAGGGAGTTCCACCACCACTGGAGGCCCAGCTTCTATCTCTTCTGAAAAAATGGGTTCGGGTGGGGGGGTCCACTACTATGTGTGACTTATCAAGGTCTCCCCCAGAGGACAGATGACACCCCACATCCTCTAGGGAGATTTGTTCACTCTGTGGGATTATCCCAAGTGGCACCCCTATTGATTTAAGTTTATTAAACTCCCTTTGTGCAGTGGTCAAAAAAAGTTGTTGCTTTTCTAGATCTGCAGAAGCTGGCTTCCTGTGTGCTGCTTCAGGACAGGATGCATAAGCATGACCGAAAGCCCCACACAGGTTACACCATACAGAATTATTACATTGAGCACTAGTATGACCAGACTCTTGGCATAAAGTACATTTCCTTTGATCACAGGCACTATTAATGTGGCCCATTTGCCTGCACTGATAACACGTTTTGGGCTGTCCTGGATAGAATAGGCTCCCCTATCCCTGCCTAAAATAAAACACTTTGGTAAGTGTTGAAAACCATCATCTTCCAATCTTAAGATTATCCTTATTCTCCAACCCCCCATCCAGATACATTCTGTATCAAAAATTGCTTCAGGATGCCCAGTGACAGTACACCTTTGCTTTAAACAAAGGATGAGATCCGTTACATTAACACCCTCATTTCGAAACAGGACCATTATTGTTTTATGTGCAGGTCTGGTTAAGGGAACAGCCTCAATCGGGGGCCCATAAGGGAGTATTTTTCTTTTGATGATACTGGGCCCAAAACCTATCCAAGCCACTCCCCAACGTAAAACTTACATCAAAGATGTTTTCACCCGAAACATGGATTAATGCATACAATTCTGTTACAGTAAATTGCAGACAGTCGTTCAAAAGTTTTTTCCCTACATAGACCGTCAGGAAAGGTTTCCAAACCTCCTTCATAGATAAGCTTAATGGCATTATACCGTTTAGCTGGATAAGTAGTCTGCTGAAAAAAAGAAGCACAAGTTCTCTGGTTATGTGTCGTGTCCTGATGGGTAAAACTTCTTCTGTTACAACAGGCCTGTTCCTGATGTCTGCAGGGATGTGTCTAGGAATATCAGAAAAAATCAGGAAGGTCACTCATACTGTTCCCAGGAGTATCCTGTGCAAAATCAGCGGGCTTGTCAGTAAGTGCAGTAGTTAAGACAGGGTGCTGAGTTAGCTCAAGTTCTGGGGGTATTGGTAAAGGGGAGTGCACTGTCCCAGTTGCAATGTCTGTGGGTTGGACTGAAGAATCTTTATGCAGCAACAGTTCAGTAGAAAGTTGCCCCATAGAGCTAGGGTTAGAAACAGCACTTACTGTGGGATTTGGGTGTGCAGGAGCTAAAGAAACACCAGGTATTTTGAAAGCCGCGAACCCTGAAATCCATTGTTGAGTGTTGGGAGAGCGGACCCAGCCCACTGCTGCAAGGGAGGTTTCAACAGACCATGGCCCCACCTCCTGCATCGTTGTATCAGCCCAATGTAATTTACTAGGTGTTCCTTTTTTAATTGTATGATCCAGAAGTTTTTTGTCCTTAGCAGCCGAAAAAGAGAAAACCGTAGCTGAATCCTTGCAGTGCCATTGGAAAAAACAATCTGCAGTTTCTCTTGCACAGCCTCGGGAATGGTAACCATAGTGACATTGGTTGCCTGTGGTTCAGCATGTGGGCTAGGCCTCCCTTCAGTCACCGGAGTGCGAGAGTGAAACCAGACCACCAATTCTTGTTTTCTTCATAGATGTTCAACCTCTTCAAGAAGTAACAGCTACTCCAAAGTCTGCAGCGGCTCAGCTTTTGCTCATAACTCGACCTCTGCCAGCTCTTGTAAATCCATGGGTTGGTCACAGATATTACCAGACTCAGATAATGTGAAATCCATCTTTCCATCTGCATGAGAAAAAGTAGCAGCATCGAAATAAATTTCTGGTTCCAGCAACTCTGGTGCCGAGAAGGAAACTGACTCCTCGATCTGCTGCCCCTCCATCTCCTTGCTCGTCAGCACAGCAACTGACTCGGCCATCCTCTGATGGCCAAAGGGACCCCATTCTGTTGAGTAGGGGAATTTCCTCGTTGTCCTGCCCAAATTTCTCCCATTCACTAAAAATACCACCAACAGCTTAATCTGGTTCAATGTCAGTTGGCATCCATCTGTATCTCCCTCTCAAGGGACAAGGATGAAAATAGGCAGAATTGTGTAGTCCTCTTTTCCCGGTCAACAAAAAATAAATAATGTCCTGCCAAAATCAGCATGGCAAACAATGCTGTAGTCAAAATGCTGCTTGCCACAAACAGAGTCGATGAAAACACCAACCGAAACAAAAATAGCGCACACCAAATAGGACACATTAAGATTTTTCATGCTTTTGCAGGGGGCTCAGGTCCACCCCCGCACCATCTGATACACAGATACACAGAAATGTGATGGCAGAGAAAGGCCCCATGGCCCATATAGTCTGCCCAGCACCCTACCTCCCTCCTTCTGTTATGCTTCCACCCTGTTTTCCCAACTCCTTAAATCTATCCCAAGCCCTCTTGAACCCCTCCACTGTTTCAGCTGCCACTACCTCCTCTGACAGCTTGTTCCAGGCCTCCACCACCCTCTCCATGAAAAACTGCCCCCGACATTGCCTCTATATTGCCCACCTTCCAATTTGAGGCTATGTTCCCTCGTGTTCACGCCCTTCTTCAATTTGAACAAGCTATTACCCTCCACCTTATTTATTCCCTTCAGATACTTAAAGGTCTCAATCATGTCCCCCCTCTCCCTCCTAGTCTCCAGAGGGATCAAATTCAGCCCTTTCAATCTTCTCTCATAGGGTACATCCTGCATCCCTCATACAATTTTGGTTACCCTTCTCTGTACCCTTCCCACCAACTCAACATCTCTTCGTAGGTGAGGCCTCCAGAACTGCACCCCATACTCCAGATGCGGCCTGACCATGGTTCTGTATAATGGCATTAGCACTTCCCTCTTCCTGCTATTAAAACCCCTTGCAATGCAGGCCAACATTCCATTCTCCTTTCCCACTGTCCTGCTACACTGGCTGACCACCTTGAGGTCTCACAATATCATAATCCCCAGGTCCCTTTCCGTTTCCTTTTCCTTAATCATCCCCCCAAGGGAGTAAGTTTCCCTCCTATTCCTCCTCCCCAGGTGCATCAGCGAGCACTTTTGTGCATTAAACTTCAATTTCCAGGTATCAGACCACCTCTCCAGCCTCTCCAGGTCCCGCCTCATGACTTGCACTGCACTAGGTGAATCCACCCTATTGCAGACCTTTGTATCATCTGCGAACAGGCACACCTGTCCTTCCAGACCCTCTGCTAGGTCACTAACATAGATGTTAAAAAGTATTAGTCCTAGTACTGACCCCTGTGACACCCCACTGGTCACTGCCCATTCCCTGGAATGTGTCCAATTTACCACCACTGTCTGACTCCTTCCCTTCAACTAGTTTTCCACCCACCTGGTGATCCTGAGGTCCATCCCTAGTCTGTCCAGTTTATGCACCATTCCATCATGTGGGACGGTGTTGAAGGTCTTATTGAAATCCAGATAGGCCACATCCACTGCTCCTCCCTGGTTCACTATCTGTGTCACCTCATCAAAAAACTCTATCAGGTTAGTCTGACAGGACCTTCCCTCGGTGAAGCCATGCTGCCTGTCATCCTGCATGTCATTCTTCTCCAAGTATTCTATCAACCTGATCTTAATCAGTGTTTCCATTACCTTCCCCACCACGGAGGTAAGACTAATGGGACTATAGTTTTTGACCTCGTCCTTGTGCCCCCCCTTATATAGTGTGACTCTTCTGCTGACTGCAGACACAGCTCCATGCAGCTCTCCGCTCTCCTTTCTCTGGTCGCCGACTGCGACCCACTCCCCCACTGCCAACACAGCTAAAAACACAGCTGTCAGCTCTGTGGTCTGGCTGGCTCTTTTAAAGCCCACTGCCTTGGCGTCTCTCTCTCCCTGATTGGCCCAATCCTACACCACAGTCTGCGGTTGGCCGGCCATCCTTGCTTCAGTTGCCAAACTGTGACCTGCGCCCCTTGCTAGTTCAGCTCCAAACAGCTCAGCTCTCCTTCCTCTGGTTGCCAACTGCGACCCCACTGCTGACTGCAGCCACAGCTCCACGCAGCTCTCCACTCTCCTTTCTCTGGTCGCCAACTGTGACCCACTCCCCCGTTGCTGACACAGCTAATAAACACAGAAATGAGCCCCCCCAAAACTAAATAAACTAACTCCGAGGAGGTGTGGATCGAGGGGATAAGGGGAAACTCAGGATGGGGGAAATTTAGTCTGTGGTGGCAGAAAAAAAAAAGTATCAGGGGATGGGGAAATCAAACCCAGATCTCCAGGTCTACACTGCCTCAGGTGCCTATGCCTTAGCCACTCCACTATGGGAGTAGCTTGGCCAGGCATGGCACCTGAGGCTTCTTCAGCACTTCCTGTAGTCCGTAGTCAGTGACAGGGGTAGCGGTAGTTCCCTACTGTTATTATACCCCTGTCATTTTAAATGCAGCAGCACTTTATACCGTGTGGCTATTGCTGCACTGTTTCAGCAGCGCTATATTGACCCGGTATCATCTGAACTAGTATAATAAAATTGCAGATGCTACCAAACTAGGGGGAATGGCAAAAAACCTCAGAGGATGGCATAAAACTACAAGAGGTCCCTGACACGATGGCAAGATGGGCAGAGTCATGGGGTATGATGTACAATGAGAACAAGTGTATAGACATTCATCTAGGGAAAAGTAACAAACGTAGCAGCTACTTCCTAAAAGGGGTCAAATTAAAGGTGGTAAAAAAGGGAAAATGATTGAGGAGTAAGAATATCATCAGACCTAAAGCCCACTCAGCACAATAATGATGTATTTATTAAGCAAGCCACCTACTTAATAACTATACGCCATTTCAGCCATAGAGCCAGAGATGTTCTACTGGTGATAGGGAAATCCTACATCAGACCATTAACAGACTATTGTTCACAGTTATGAGGAAGACTAAATCAAGGAAACAGAAACCAACTAGAAAGTATACAAAGAAAGACAACAAGGATGATGGGGGGACTAGAACACATGGAGAACAAAAATTAAGCACAACTATCCCGACACAGTCTTCATTGAGGAAGAATAAGGGGGACCTACTACTGTATTATTCTATAATCTTCATATGGATATTGAAATGATGTATGACCTGGGAATTACCTTTCGCATTGACAACCACTTTACAAGAAATCACAATAATCTTGTAAAAAACAGCAGTTTTAAAACAGATAAAAGGAAAATATATTACACACAAATAATAACAAGTTTATGGAACTTCTTAACAGCTGACATAGTGGACAGTAGTACCCTAACATCCTTCAAAAAATAATCGGACAACTGCATGGATGGGGGAAATCTAAAAGATTATTTTTCTTAAATCAGAGATAGTGAAATTATAGGTGTACACATCTTCTGCTATCTCCAAATTCCAAGTACCATATGGAGTAATATGAAAATATTCATTTTCTACTAATTATTGAACATATTACATAATTTCAAATATTCTGAAAAATGGCTGTACATTGAACAAACTCAGTTTTACAGAAGGAAGTTATCTTTCAACAATGTATATGAACATCTGTCCGTGCTAAATCACATCACTCCTTTTAACATCATACAGTACTCTCTGTACAGTTATTGGGTCATTCGTTGTTAACAAAAAGGCATGTACTGTAGTTCATCACCATGGCATTGTGTGTATTTGAACATTGGTTCAAGTTATTTATCACACAAGTTTTCATTTTATTTATTTATTTATTTAGAGTCTAGGATTACAAGTACCTTTGAGCCAAGGCTCTTTTACAAAGGTTCCACGTCATTTGAAGTACAATACAAACATTACATAGCGTTGACTAACAATGCAGAAATGGTGCACAGACATTTTTAAGCAGCTGAAATATATTACATTCCGGGAAAGTGAATACCAGGGGGTAGGGTAGCCAGAGGTAACTGAGGCTTGGAATGGACACAAAAAGAGCAGTGCAGCCATGGGCATTTGTCAGGCCTCAAAAAAGTGCTTGGGGGTAGGGGGCAAAAACAGGAGGGGAGGGTAGGCTATAGGAAGAGGAAGAGAGGGGTAGGAGTAGAAGTGCTAGGAGGGAGATCAGATTATGAGGGACAGTCACAGGAGCTAGAGGCAGCTAGGTGCAGACAAAGGTTGGCTTTGAATGAGCCTAGCCTTTGCAGAGAGGTGATATCTTTGTTGAGTCCATTAATCCAGCTAGGAGCTTGGTACGCAATGGATCTTTGGCCCTATGTGGTGTGGCACCGGAATGTACAGCATTTACTTGGAAGCTTCTGGTGAGGCGGGGTTACGTGCTGTATGGAGAAGACTTTGGACTCTAGGGGAGCAAGATGTAGCATAATTTTCTTAGCCATTAGACATGTTTGGTACTTGATACGGTTTGCTAGCTGGAGCCACCCTGTTTGGGCATAGAGGTCACACGTATGTGTGAGTTGGTGGGATCCTGTGAAGAGTCAGCAAGCTTTGTTTAGGGCCAAGGATAAGTGCCTGAGGGCTGTGTCAGTTGCAGAGCCATAAATAATCAGACCATAGTTGATTAGAGAGACCACCGAGCTCTGTACTGCTATTCTTAAGGCATCCAAGGTAAGGCATTGCCTGTGCCTGAGGAGGAGACCAATGCGTGTGTTTGCAGCTTTGGTGATGCTATCTATGTCAATGCTGTAGGATAGGTTGCTGTCTATGGTGACCCCCAGATATTTAAAGGAGTGAACCTGTTCGAGGACAGCACCAAGGCAGGTTGTAATATTAAGGGGGTGAAGCATATGTTTGTTGTGGGAGCCACAGAAAAGCATTGACTTTGTTTTCTTATAGTTGAGAACCAACTTTTGACTACTAAACCATGTTTCAATGGAGGTAAAACCCTTCTGTAGCTTTTTTTGGAGTAGGTGGGGGTCCTGTTGGGTTGTGTAAATTACAGCATCATCAACATAGAGTAGGATGTGTTCTGGACAGGACTGTGGAAAATTTTTTCAAAAACAGGCTGAAGAGGAGTGGCCCGAGAATGGATCCTTGGGGGACTCCTGAGTGTACTGGTCTAGCATCTGAGAAGGCATCAGCAATTTTCACTCTTTGGGAATGGTTTTCCAGGTAGCTTTTAAACCAAGCTGTAGACTGAGGGGAGAGCCCAGCTTTTAGCAGTTCTGTGAGGAGTATTCGATGATGGATGGTGTCAAAAGCCTTGGTCAGGTCTATGAAGACCAAACCAGTGAAGTAATTATTGTTCAGGGAGTTGTGAATTGCTCCTGTTAATTCAAGGAGGGAAGATGTGGTGCTGTGGCCTTTTCTGAAGCCATACTGTTGTTTACAAAGGATGTCGAACTTGTCCAGATATTCCATCAGTTGGTCAGATACCAGATGTTCAATGGCTTTGGGGGTAGTATGGATATAGGCCTATAATTTCCATGTAGGGCCTTGTCCCCATTCTTGTGGACTGGTGTCACGGTGCAGATTTCCATCTGTTGGGGAACTGGCCAAGGGTGAGGGAGAGGTTGAAAATCTAGGTTAGAGGAGATAGCACTTCATCAAGAGTAAGGGACAGCAGTTTGAGGTTGAGTGAGTCGCCACTTATTCTAGATCCAGCAATTGCTTTAGAGACATATCTATGGACTTCATGTGTCCGACTGCTCTGAAGTAAAAAGGGGGTGACTTGAAAAAGGGGGCGGGGTAGGGGATGGTGCAGGAGGGAGGTCTTCATCAAAGAAATCTGGATGAAGAACACTACTGAGGTCAGTGAATGCGTTATTGAACATCTTAGCTATAGTGGAAGAGTCAAGAGTTATAGTCCCATCCATATCCAACATTGAAGGTGATGTTTTGGGCAGTATTCCTGTAACTTCCTTGAGATTATTCCAGAAGACGTCCCTTTTCCCAGATGTTTGTGAGGGCATATTTGTAATAGTTACTTTTCTCCAGACGTATTTCTTTGGTACAGTCATTTCGGGCACGTTTGTAGTTTTGTATATCTACTTGCCTACCAGTGGCCCGGGCCTGAAACCAGAGGTGGTCCCTAGATTTCAGCAATGTAAGGAGATCAGCAGTGAGTCATGGATTGCTAAGGCCTTTTACTTTCCTCTTTTTGAAGGGGGCGTAAACATCACAGGCAGCATTGAAGGAGCTGATGAAGAAGTGGAAGATAGGTGACCAGTCTTTTTGTCTAAGGAGTAATTAGAGGTGCTTCAATTGACCACGTGGAAGTAGTCTGCTGTTTATTAGTTTGGGTGGTGATGGGCTGAATTTGTTAGACCATTCGCATGCCACTGGGGAGTGGTCACTTAGCATATCTGGGAGAACGGAGACTTTTGAGATGCAGGATGGGTGGCTGGTCAATATCCAGTCTAGGAGGGTGCTTGTCCCAGTCTTATAGTTGAATCTAGTGGAGAGATGACCAGCTGAGTGAGGTTGGCAGCTGAGATGGCATCCTTGTAGCCACCTGTATTTGATCCAAACCAATTTATGTTAAAATCGCCCATTAGGATTATTTTGGTGCCTGGTGGTTGGGAACGGACAAGGTCAAGAACGGAGTTGAGACCTTTACCTTGATCTTTGGGAGGGATGTAGACAGCAGCAATAGTCAGTGCTTTGTTGTGAACCCTAAATAGAATTCTGATGGGTAGTATCTGGGCAGTAGAGACTGAGGCAGGGGGTTGAACACGGTGCCCCAGGAGAGTCTTACATGTCAAAATCTGATGGGGAGGGGCTTTATTTCATCTTGACTACATGAACGTTTATTCAATAAACCCACTTTATTCTTTTTGGCATATCTCAACTCCAGTTGTCTTGATTTATTTGTCCCAAATCTTATATCTTTATAATATTAAATCACTTATTACAGCTAAGGTCATACTTTTTAATAGAAGGCTTAGAGTCAGTGTTGTGCATTTGTGCTATGTTGACACACTTTTCTTGCATTGATATGTATTAAAATATATCAATGAATATCAATGTTCATTAACAAGGTTTGATACATACTGTACAGTATTAATGCATGGAAAATGCAGTATCATGACTTAAGTCATTAAGCACCGTCTCATAGCTTTCATCAAAAAATAGCTTTCTTGTTCTAACAGTTCAAAAATTAGTCCTACTCAAAGAAATTGCCTTTTAAAAAGTATTACATTGGAACTCTTATGCTAGGAATGTACAGTACTTTCTTAAAATAAAAGCTGGAAGCATAGAATGTGTTGGCAGATAAGGACTGCTTAGCTCACCCAGTCTGCTCATTTTTATTCCTGCCTATTATGTCACTGCAGACCCTATTTGATCTTCTGCTACCCCCCTCTTTCCTACCAAGACTCCTTTGTGCCTATCCCATGCATGCTTGAAGCCCACCACTGTTTTCACCCTCACCACCTCCACAGGAAGACTGTTCTAGATGTCCACCACTTTTTCAGTAAAGAAGCACTTCCTCAAATCCCTCCTAAATTTCCTCCTTCCAGCTTCATTGCATTCTCCCTTGTTTTTGTGCACCTCCTCTTTTGGAAAATACTCAATCTTGTACCTTATTCACCCCTGTGAGGTACTTATAGTTCTCTATCATGTCCCTCCCTTCCCCTCCCTTCTTTCTTCCAGAGTGTACATATTGAGATCCCACAGTCTCTCCACATAGGGCTTATGATGCAGCTCCTGCACAATTTTAGTTGCCCTCCTTTGGACAGCCTCTACCCTGTCTATATAACACTGCCCACATGATTCCCCTACTCAAATCTGGAGACCCTAGTGACCTCAACAACTACAGGCCAATCTCCTTACTCCCTGTCCTATCAAAAATGTTAGAGAAAATAGTAAGTACCCAGCTTAGGAACTACTCAGAATCTGCAACTCTGCTAAACCCTCTACAATCAGGATTTCGGCCATGCCATAGCACAATTATGGCCCTGACAAAGGTTACCAAAGACTGGCAGGAGGTTCTGGATGCCAAAAATTTCATGTGCACAGTATTTCTGGACTTAAGCAAGACATTTGATACTGCTGACCATGAATTGCTCTTGGTATCCCTCTGTAACATTGACGTGGACTTCACTCCCTGAGATGGTTCTCAAACTACCTTGTAGGTCGCCAGCAGCAGGTAAAGATGGAAGGGGTATTCTCACAGCTGAAACCTCTACTGAGGAGCGTACTGCAAGGCTCCATACTAGGTCCACTGCTATTTGCAATTTATATTAATGGAATCAACGTAGGAAACAAATCTGCCGACGTCCATCTATTTGCTGATGATACGGTACTCTACATTGACAGACCTACTCCTGAAGCAGCATGCATGGACCTTCAGCCGGAATTTAATCAGTTGCAACTGCTTAACCAGAAACTACTGTTGAATGCAAAAAACTGAAGCCGATGCTTTTCTCCCCCTTTATTTATGCTAACAACCCTTCTGTGCAAGGATCCATTCCCCAGATTACCACGCTGCTAGGCAAGCCACTAGAGTTTGTAACCAAATTCAAAAACCTGGGGGTGTGACTCGATCACAAGCTCTCCTTCCTTGAATATCTAAAGAACTGATAAAAAAGCTTAGGCAGAGGCTTGGCCTCGTCTACAGAATCAAAAATATGCTCACCCAGGATGCCAAAAAGAGACTAGTACTTACCCCATTCCTATCATTGCTGGACTATGTTGACTTTTTGTATGGCCAAGGCCCTTCCACTGCACTAGCCAAACTAGATACACTATACCATAGAGTCATAAGATTCATTACTGGTTCCCCATATTCCACTCACCACTGCTCTTTATATGCTGTGATTGGATGGACATCCCTTGCCTATAGAAGACATAAAAGTGCTGCTTACTGGACTTACAGAGCAATCACTAAAAAGCTACCTCAATATATATCGGACTGTCTTCCCCTATACTCGGTAGGTAAGTACACCATGAGAAGTGCCTCCTATATCTTACTTACTGTACCAAAAGTCAAATCGTGTTTCGGTTGATCATCCATAAGCTATGCACTAACTATACTATGGAACAACTGACAAAAATCCTTAAAACTGGTTTTGCCCTATCAATTTCTTGACATTCAAAATGCTTTATTTACCATCTGTTAAGGAGTCTTGCAACTGCTTCCCTGATTAACGATTTGACACTATGTCTTTGTGCTACTGAGTGCCCCTGGTAGCTGATGTTTTCCACACCCCTTTTCTTTATTTCTTGCTCCTTATAGGTACCCATATCATACCACAGGTGTTTAATCTTGGAACCGGTATTTATTTCTCTAATGGCCACACTTGTCTCTTACCTTCAGAGGCACAATATGCAGGTCCCCTTCCTTTCAAGTATCCTTGTTTTTCGCCATTCCTTTCCCTGTTATGTATGCCCCATTTCTACCCCCTCATCATCTTCCTCTGTTCTTACCCTTTATTCCTGGCTTACAAGGCCTCACCAAATTCTTTATCAATGTCTATGCCACTCTAGGTACTCACCTGTGTTCTCCAGCAGTGCTAGTCCAGCTTTATAATAACCCATGTCACTTTCCCCAATTGAATCCTGTTTCCTCTGTATACTGATGTGAGCATTATTTTTATTTTTCCTCTGTGTATTCACATATTTACTGTGTGCACAATTTACACTATGTACTGAACTTGAACATGTATATACTGTATATATAAAATGTATTATATGTATGAATATGTATAGCTATGTATGTATGTATATCTGTGTACTGATTATGTCTATAGTCCAGGTCCACCTCGAAAATGAGTTCTTCTCAACGGTGTTCTGTCTGGTTAAATAAAGATTTTTGATTGATTGATATGTCCTTCCTGAGATGTAGTCTCAAGAACTGTACACAGTACTCCAGGTGGGGTATCACCAACGATTGGTACAGTAGTAACACCACCTCTCTCCTTCTGCTGGTGATTCCCCTCCCTATGCACCCCAGCATCCCTCTGACCATGCCTACTGCCTTGTTGCTCTGCCCTGCCTCCTTGAGATCATTAGATATGATAACACCAAGGTCCCTTTCCTGTTTAGTGACCATCGATACCTCTTTCCCCATTTTTTGCACTGCATCAGGGTTTCTGCACCCTAGGTGCATGATTTTGCACATTTTATATGGAATCCCAGCTGCCAACCCCTTGACAACTCCTTGAATTTTCTCAGGTCTCTACCCATTCTCTCCACCCCCACCCCACCCCTCCGGTTTCTATTTCTACCCTATTGGAGATTTGGTGTAATCTGCAAAGAAGCATACATTCCCTTCCAGCTCTTCTGCAATGTCACTTATGAAGACATTGAAGAGGACTGGTCCCAGTACTGAGCCCTGAGGTACCCCACTGGTCACTCTCCCTTAATTAGAGTGAGTGCCATTCACCACTACCCTCTGTCACCTATTCATAAACCAGTTCTATACCCAGCTGGAGTCAGTGCTATATTCCTGAGCCATATGGATGCACTTTTTATGTATCAAGATGTATTAAAATGTATGGGTACATGTAATGGGTATACACCCCCTACAGCAACAAGTTGACAGCGACCGACACTACAGCGACAACAGCACCAGGTCACTGTAGTGTCAGCGCTGGACCCCAGCTCTGTTCTCTGCGGGTCTTGCACTCCCTCCCTAATCAGCTCCTACTCAGAATTAATTTAATTGGGGGTGCAGGGGGCACAGCCCCTGAAGAAAACATGGGAGGCAGTGACCACCTTTATGCTGACTGAAAATACGGTCGACATAAAAGTTTTGCTGTAATGTTGGTCAACAACATTTTTGCCATGCTGGCATCATTGAGCCCATATAATGATTCATGTTAACATACATTCACATATTTTGATGCATAGTGATTTACTGTATGAAAAGCACATCGACACAGCTAAGGCATGTAGTGCTGGCTTGAGATTTCATTTAAAAAAATATTAGGTTCCTACACCAAATTGTTTTAAAGTTAGCCATTCTCAAATAAGTTATCTTTGGAAGAGATAAATTTGGAACAGTTAGAGCTAGGAACTTAATTTGTATGGCTGCATGGATGGAGCCCTGCAGGCGTTTTGCTATCACTGTAGGAGCGAGAATGGACTATGACTGGATTTGGTCCCAGTCCTCTCCTCCAGTGATGTGATCATTTGTCCACACTACACATCTCATTGGTGGTGTGTGGTGTTTCTTCTGCCACTCCCCTATGTGGCCACAGCTCCCCTCTGCTGTGCGGTAGCCCCCCACCCTCTGTGGTGGCACTACTTTAATGCGGTACTTCCGCATTTCATCTAAAGAATCTTTTATTCAATAAAAACTATGCTAAAACTTAACTAAATGTCCTTATTAGCAAAGAACAAAGGCAAGGCACATGCAGATGCAGATTTACTGCAAGCCGAACTGTGGCACAATATCCTGTTTTTTGAAGTTTCCCATGGAAAAACATTGGCAATTGATTGCTTTCATTGGCATCTGTTAATGGGTTGTATCATTTAGGCTGGCATTCATTTACAGAGAAATACAGTAAGTGGGCTGGTCTAGTACTGTATTTATCATACTGGAGCACTTACTGTGTATAAGAGTGATATTTCTGTCAAGCCTTGGTCACCACCAAATCAGTTCTAGTTGCAGTAGTACCGTAAGTTTAAAATGCTTCTGTGCTAAGCCGATGAACTTGAATTGGTTGTTTCTGACAAGCAGCTATAGTAATTAAAGTGAAATATGGGGCACAAAAATACAGATTTCAGTGAGGAAGAAGAACAAGTTCATATCTATTAGAGGGTCTGTAAAATGGTGCATTAGAAACAGTGTGGAAGAAACATCATCAACAGAACGTGGATAATCAGGTGGAACACTGTGTGTATATGCATATGTGTGTGTGTGTGTGTGTGCGCGTGTTCATGTGTATATGTTCCTGATTAACAGAATGCTGAAAGACTGAAGCTGCTACCAGCAGTGCCCCATTGCATCAGCAGCACACATCACTACTGTCAACCTAACTACTGCAATAGAGAAGGGAAACTCGAATACATTCATGGAAAACCAGAGAAAGCGAATCATTACATCTTGAGATTTTTTCCTTTAGAGATAGATGCCACCCTGCTTATCTCTGAAACGCAAAACTTGGTTTGAGTTGTAAAGGATTGCTATGGATACTCACCTGCTGTGTCTCTCAGAGCATGGTCGGCAAGCAGGCTGTGACTGGCTTTTCTACAGTATATGAAAACAGTGCTGGAGGTACCAGAGCACACAACTGCGATTACTATTAAACATTTGAACAATCTGCTTGCATTTTCTTAGCCCCTGACTGCCTGGAATGATTCCTTTATTGCTTATCTTGGTAACAATACAGATCAAAGATAAGGCATCAGTATTTTCCATCTGTCCTCTACAAGGCTCTTAGCTGATTGCTATGTTAGGTTTGGGTACTATGCACGTACCTGTTGCAGAGGAGTTTTCTTTGTTTCAGGCACCATTTCCACATGCCTTGCTGTCTTACCTTTAATTTGCATTCAAAGCATTAACTGACTGAAGGGGTACAGCAATGATATGTGTTAGTTTGATTTTGCAGCTTGCGTTTTGTCTGACAAGCACACCTTGTTTTTCGAAATTACACAAATGCACATTGTAACATTACCGGTGAACTGCATTTGCTTCATAAACTTGCTATCCTGATAAAATGTTATACAATAAGATTTTGAAGCCTAATAATAATTTTTGTGTGAAACAAAGATTCAAAAGGTGTGTTTTATACATGGGGCGTTATACTAAAAAATCATACTGACAATTGAAAAGAGCCAATTCAAGACTGGTAATCAATACAACACGGTTTACCAACTTTTATAAGGGGGCAGTCAAATCTTGTTGGAAAACCCACATCCTACAATTTATACACCTAAGAATAGTGGGACCTTCTGAAAGGAATGGGCAAACGGTCTTTCTGATTCTGAATAGGCCAAGATGAGACCGGAGTTTTCAAGGACAGATGTGTCCATCATTACCATGTTGGAATTACAGAGGCTGGCAGGACATGGCCCTCTTGGTGCCGGAGTTAACCCCTGCATAGCTGATATCACTGCCAGTGACTTATAATGGGAAGGGTGGGGGAGAGGGGTTTATAAACACATGGATGCCCACCCCCCCCAGCTCCCAAAGCTCATACAAAGTGATTGGCATTCAACACTGAGTTAATTATTACTACTGTAAAACAGCGAGGTCTTCTTCAGAAATAGGAAGTACAGTATAACAGACCTTGAATCTATAGCTTTATTTTTGTTCTTCTCAGTTTGTGCATTGCTTCTACTAGGAAGGGTTGCTTTCCTATTAGTGTGAGAACTCATCTTTAAGCCCTTTACTACACACTACTTTAATTGCAGTGTTCTTTGTCTTAATAGTCATGATGCTGCTGATTGTTTACAGTTAAAATATATTCAGTCTATTACACACCACTATCACATACAACTGCATACAAGAACTTAACTATAAAGTATGCCTTGATCAAAGAAATGACATGTTAAACTGAGAACTAAACATGAGGAAATTAAAGGTTATATTTCTTCCCTGAAGATCAGACCATCATTTAGCCGCTGGTTATGGTGCCATAATGTTGAGTGGGTAAATTTATTGCCCTCCCCATGCAAAGGTATTATCCATTTGGCATCTCTCTTCGCTGTCTTTGAGAGGCTATGGGCCACTATTCAGTACATACAAATCAAATCAAATCAACTTTATTTTTATAGCTCCTTTCAGAGCCAAGGCGCTGTACATAAAAAACATATACATAATAATAAAATTTAAAACAGCATTAAAATGTATCAACCATAACTAAATAAAAGCTTAACTAAATAAATATGTCTTCAAACCAACTTTAAAACTATCGACGGTTGGGCATTCTCTCAACCAACGAGGTAGAGAATTCCACAGGGTTGGTGCTGAAAAAGCAAAAGCATGGTATCCTGATGTCTTTAATCAAACCCTGGGAATCTCCAGAAATCCCTCATTGGCGGAACGGAGAGGACGGAGGGGGCAGTAGGGAATCAGGAGATCTTTCAGGTAACCAGGTCCCTGATCATGTAGGGCTTTGAAGGTTAGTAAACCAACCTTAAAGGTGATCCACCACCAAACAGGCAGCCAGTGCAGTTCGCGGAGCACAGATGTAATATGACTGGTTCTAGAAGTCCCAGTCAAAAGCCTGGCTGCTGCATTCTGCACCAGCTGCAGGCAGTGGATATCAACCCCAGGTAGCCCTAGGTAGAGGGAATTGCAGTAATCAAGACGGGTAGTGACAAAGGCATGGACCAATGTTGGAAGATCGCCCAGAGGAACCAGATGTTTCACCCAGGGATATTCCTCAGATGGTAAAAATAGGATTTGATGACAGCTGACACCAGAGATTTTAGGGTCAGACCATCATCAAAAATAACGCCCAGATTACGCACCTGATCGGAGCTAGGGAGCGGCGTACCACCAAGCGACAAATCTGATGGTTGTCCAGCTCCCAAACCCACCCCCAGATGACCTGGGTCCACTACCAATACCTCAGTCTTATCCAGATTCAGTCTCAGCCAGCTGGAACTCATCCAAAGTCTGATCTCAGCAAGGCAGTTATTCAGCACAGAGAGTGTATCATCCTGGCTGGGCAGAAAGGACAGATACGGCTGGGTATCATCTGCACAGCGGTGAAAACCCAAACTGTATCGCCTGATGATTTCTCCTAATGGCAGCATATACACTGCAAACAACATGGGAGCTAAAATGGAGCCTTGCGGTACCCCACAAGGCAAGGAGTGAGCACCAGAGGAATAAATTCCAGTGGCAACTCTCTGAGACCTGTCTGTGAGGTAAGAATGAAACCATTTGAGGACTGTACCAGACAGCCCACAATGAACCCGCAGGTGCTCCAATAGCACACATGGTTCACAGTGTCAAATGCAGCAGAGAGATCAAGAAGGACCAGAATGGTACATACCTTTCAATCTCTAGCCATTAGGAGGTCACTCAATACCCGGACAAAGGCAGTCTCCGTGCTATGTTTCTTCCTAAAACCAGACTGGAGAGTATCATAGACACAATATACTGTATGCTGCTAACTTATTGGTGCTTTCAAACAAATAAAGGGTGCTCCTTTTACCAGTGAATCTGAATTATGGTTTCCTTACTTATGCCAAGATTTAATGGTTGCACTAAATTTTATTTACCGAAGTTGGCAGCTGCAGAAATACGAATCTAAGGTACCTGCTCATACCATGTCGGACATATTTCTGGAACAAGTGGAGAGCAACCCCAATAAAACATTTCTCAGTGTTTGAAGGTGTAAGCTACCTGCTAGGGCTGTGTAGCAGGTGTGCATGGTAAAGGATTTGACACAAAGGGAGCTTTAAAAGTTGTGGCAGTTTAAAATAAAAAAAAATTGTACTGGAGAGAGAGAGAGAGAGAGAGTGAGGGGGTCATGTGACATACGCAAGTCAATTATATTTCTATACCAGTCATTAACCAACTTGGATCCACAGGTGAGTTGTTCCACTGGCCAAAGCTATAAAAGATCTTCCATTTTCAAGAACTTTCCAGGTTGTTGTCCCACCCTTTAAAGTTAAACTGTCTTTGAACGGCTTATAGTGCATGATATCGAGATTACGTTTAGACAGGTGTACCGGCCTAATCTTTTGATTTATGATGCAGAGGTTGGTATCTCTGCAGATTCCTGTGTAGATAGACCTCACCTTTTGGAATTTGCTTGTTACCCCCAAGTAAATTGGTGGATGGCTACGCGGGGGCCTATTTCTGATTTTGGAGGTTATGGGCCATCCGGGTCCCATAGCTCGGCCTAGGAATGCCCGATTTACAATTCCAAGGTGTAATTTTCTTCATTTATTGCCATGCCAAGTTGGATGGCCTAACTTAGAAAATCCAGAATGGCCACCAAAATCCAATATGGCTGCTATATCGCTAGTAAATACTTGATTCGCTAAAAATTTCCAAATCTCTAGCTTCCAAGATACCGATTATCAATGATTCATGAACATCTATACATTGAACAACTATTCATGAACATTTATGACATCTATATATTGCTTTGAGGCTCTCTGTTAGACACAGGATCACATGCACACATTAATACTACATAAAACAATTGAATTCACGAGGCAATTTACTGATAAAATAGTTTGAAATTTGTACATACGAAATTTGCCAGCAGATAAAGGCCTAGAGGTCTATCAAGTCTGCTCAAATGTGCAGCTAGCACCCCTTATTCTGCAGCTGCCCTCCTTCCACCCTTCCCCTTCATTAACCCTCCCCCTTGTCCTGTCCCATCCTCGTTTGAAGCAGTCCACTGTTCTACTGCATACCACTTCTGCAGGTAACGCATTCCACCCAGCCACCACTCTCTGTAAAAGTGTCTCCTCATCTCCTCCTGAACCTTCCTCGCTCCAGTCTCATATCATGGCCCTGGTGGCCCTCCCTCCCTTACTTTGAACAGCCCTCTGTACCTGTCTTGTTTATTCCTTTCATGTATTTAAAGGTTTCAATCATGTCCCCTGTCTCTCCTCTCCTCCAGTGAGTACATGTTCAACTCCTTCAACCTCCTCTCATATGATAAGTCCCCAGACCCTTGATCATCTTTGTCAGCCCTGCGCTGCACTCCCTCCAGTAACTTAATGTCCCTCTTCAGATACGGACGCCAGAACTGCACGCAGTACCCAGGTGTGGTCTAACTAATGACCTATACAGTGGCAGAATCACTCCTCCCTCCTTGAGGATATACCTTGCAATACAACCCAGCATTTTGTTGGCCTTTGCAGCTGCCTTCCTACACTGTGCCGAGTTGTTCATTGACCCTGTGATGAGCACACCCAGATCCTTCTCCTCCTCTGTCTGGGCTAGCTGCACTCCCCCTAGCTGGTAAGTCCTCCGTGGGTTCTTCATCCCAAAATGCATCACCTTGCACTTTTTGGCATTAAAGCCCAGTTGCCAGGTGTCTGACCAGGTTTCAAGCTTTGCCAGATCATCCTGCAACCCCTGCCATCCCCCTAGGTCATCCACCACCGCGCCAACCTTGGTATCATCAGCAAACAGACTGATCTTGCTCGTGATGTCCCATGATATGTCTGCAATGAATATCCCAAACAACACTGATCCCAACACCGAGCTCTATGGGACACGCTCGTTACTGCCCTTGGGTGTGAGAGCTCCCCACCCACCACCACCCTCTGTTGCCTTCCTGCAACCAGTTTCCTACCCATCTCACCAGCATTGCACCTGCCCCTGTGCCTACTAACTTCCTTCCCAGCCTTCCATGTGGCACTGAGTCGAATGCCTTACTGAAGTCCAGATACAGGACATCCACTGCATGTCCCCTGTCCAGTTGCCTAGTTACCCAGTCATAGAACCCGACCAGGTTGGTTTGGCAGGATCGCCACGATGAAGCCATGCTGTCTGCTGTCCTGTAGTCCTTGGCCTCTAAGAGGGCCACCAGCCTCTCCTTCAGGATAGTCTCCATTAGCTTACCCACGATGGATGTGAGGCTCACTGGTCTGCAGTTTCCGGTTCATCCTTAGGGCCACTCTTGTGAAGGGGCACCACATGAGCCATCCTCCAGTCCTGAGGTACACACCCGAATGTAGTGAGGCATTAAATAGGTCTGCCAAAGGTCCTGCAAGGACCTCTGCCAGCTCCTTCAGTACCCTGGGGTGGATGCCATCTGGGCCTGGTGCCTTGTCCACCCTCAGTGCCTTCAAACCCTCTTGAACTCTGCCCTCCATGATTTCCCCATCTGTCACCACTTCCCCCCCTGCGTCTGCCATTTCACCCATCTTGGGTGTCACCCCCCTCTTCTCTTTAGTAAATACTGAGCAGAAGTACTCATTTAGTGCTTCTGCCTTATCGTACCCTACTTCCACCCAACCCCCTCCTTCCTAATCCTTACTATGTGGTCTTACAGCTCCTTTTCTCCCTGATGTACTTAAAGAGTCCTTCTCCCCTTCTTAATGCCTTGTGCCAGCCTGAGTTCGTAGATGCTTTGGCTCCCCTTACCCTTGTCACCTCCTTCGATTCTGTCAAGTACTCCTCTCTGTCCTCCCCCTCCTGTTTTCTTGTATTTCCTAAAGGCAGCTCTTTTCCTCCTTACCTTTTCCATGACCTCCTTGTAACCAGCTCGGTTTCTGCTTCCTAGCCTTCTTGCTCTGGGCTTTGCAGCAGTTTTGGTTGCCTCCACTATCCCCAACTATGAGCTCCCATCTCTGGTTAGTATCCATACTAGATTGAATTCTGGCCAGGTACCCTTTACCACTTCCCCCATCCTCCCAAAGTCAGCCCTCCTGAAGTCCAGCACTCTTGTGCCAGATTCCACTCCTTCCTTGCCCATATCCAATGTGAGCCATACTGAGTGGTGGTCACTCCCTGACAGCGGTTCCTCCACTGTAAGTTCTCTCCAAAGTCCCCATTTGCCAGCACAAGGTCAAGGATTCCCTAACCTGGTTGGTTCACTGACCATTGCAGCAGGAGCTGTCCTGGAAGGCATCCAGCAGTACCTGCTCCCTTCTGTTCCTGGTTGTTGGGTGCTCCAGTCCACTCCTGGCATGTTGAAGTCCCCACAATCACCACACTACCCTTCTCGCAGGTCCTCCTGATCTGTCCCGCTAGTTCCTGTCTAACTCCTCCATCTGAGATGGTGGCCTGTACCACTCCCATACTAAGACTCCTATTCTTGGAATCCTGGATTTGAAGTGACTCTGTACTATCCTCCTCCCTTCCTCCTTACACACTTCAGTCCTTCCTTCATATATAGTGCCACCCCCTCCTTTCCCAGTCACCCTGTCCCTGAAATAACCTGTACCCTGGTACAGACAGGTCCCAGTCATTATATTGGGTGGCCCATGTTTCCGTGATGGCTGCAATGTCCACCTCTCCCTCTGCCATGAGAACCTGCAACTCTGCAGTTTTCCTCCCAAGGCTCCTAGCATTAAGGGTAACCACTTCCACCCTTTCCCCTCCTCCCATCCTGCCCTCCTTTCCTAGCATCACCAACAGTACTTGCCATTTGTCCTTTGTCACTGTTATGGGGGTAAGCTCATATGGTTTCCCAACCTGTGGTCTCTGCATATCTCTTCCCAACTGCCACCCCCACTCCTAGTTTAAACTCCCAACTTCTATATATTCTTCCATCCTCTGCTCAACACTTTCTTTCCTTCCTCACTCAAGTGTAGTCTGTCCTTGGCATAGAGACTACTGTCCTCCCAGGTCCCTCCCACCCCCAACAGCCCATACCCTTTAGCACAACACCAGGTTCTTAGCCATCTGTTAAATTCTCTATTCTCAGCTTTCTTGTTGTGCTTGCCTTTGTACCGAAGTATCTTGGAAAAGTTACTGATCTTTCTGCCCCTCACATAATTGTGCTAGTTCCTCAAACCTCCTCTGGACTATATCCACTGTCTTGTCAGCCAGGTCGTTTGTCCCAAGATGTATAATTAAATGAGGCTTGTCCCTCCCTTCTAGCATATTTCAGAACAGACTGTCCCACCCTTTCACTGTCATTCCTGGCATGGCCTCCACCCAAATGCGACTATGCCTCTCGCCTTGCTACCCACCTAACTCCTCTTAGTATTGAGTCCCCAGCACTAGATTCCACCCTCTTACTCTCTGCTTGCTTCCTTTCATCTCCCTCCCTCATTTCCAGCTCCTCTTCTTCCTCCTGCATTATTATGCCCTTTTACCCTGTTGCAGTTCTCCCAGCAGAACTTCCCCGCTCCAGTTCGGTCCAGGCATTTATCAATTACTCCTCTAATTTCATCACTTCCCTCCTCCACCTTCTTCCTCTCTAGCAGTGCAAAACTATTTTCTAGATCCTTCACAATGCCTGCTCCTCTCTCTGCATAGTAACCTGTTCTCTCCTTTCCACTCCATGACTTTTGCCACTTCTTCGCCTCCCCTCACAAGTCCCTATTGCCTCCTTCCATTTGACTTTTGTCTCCTGACCTGGTTTCCCCGGCAATCATTCTTCCTGGCCTGGGCCCCTTTGTCTCTGTTTCCCTTCTTCTGACCCTCTCCTCACCACTGCTGGCTTAAATTGCCCTCCCTCAGCTCCCCTTCTTCCTCCTTCCAGTATTGGGCTAAACCCACCCCCAATCTGCCTTGCCTGTCTTAGTTCCTCCTGCAGACCCTCAATCTCCTTTCTAAGTTTTTCTATGTGGTTGCACACTAAACATCCTCCCACTCTCCAGGCAATGTTTAGAAAGATTGGTGCACCGCAGTTGTTGCAACTACCACCTACCCATTGCTGTCGTTGCCCACCAGCGACCCCCACCCTTCCAGATGCAGGATACCAAACACTCCCCAAGTCCCCACTCTCCCTCTATCAGTGTAAAACATTCTTTTGTCCCTTACCTCCTTTGTTGCACACGTTTAGATATGTTGAGCAACTGCTTTTATATTCCTATCCACACTCAAAAATACTTTAAGTAGCCATTGCACAACCTTCTTCAACTCCTACTCCTCCTTTACCCAATGCAATAACTATGTGAAGTAATAATGAAAGCCTAGATTTGCATTACTTCCCTTCCACTGAGAGAGCAGTCACCTCTTCACTTGCTGCAGTTCCTTTCCTGGATGTCTGCTTCTGTTATGACAGGTGCAAATCCTTTGCCTGTTTGAGGAAGTGATGTCAGAACCCTAGTACAAAGGAATAATTGACCAGGGGTGGGTGGGGTGAGGGTTTGGGTGGGTGGGACCAGCCCAAGTCCTCCGAAACAATCAGGTAGCTGAGGCCTCTAGTCAGACAATTAGCACCCTTCCCCCACTCAAAACTTTGCAGCTAGTGAAGCCAGCAACAATGAATCAATTCTACTCAAAGCCCCAACATAGGTTTGCTACCCAAGAAACAAGACACCAATTCAAACAGCTACCAACAATACATCAAAATAGGTTTGGAATTATAAGATATAGGTCTCCAATTCAAAGAAACAGACCAGTTAAATTACACCAATTATGTTTAAAAGAGAAGAAATAGGCCTCTACAAATGCAGCCTGCCACACCGTAAACCAAACAAATGAGCCCACTTTTAGCTACCAAATCAGGTTTAAAAATTCCAACAGCCCCAAACAATACCCTGCTAGCCCCTTAGTAGTAAGAAAGAAAATAAACATTCTACCAAGTAGAATCCATGAAAAACAATGTAAAACAAGAAGCTACTGTACTGTAGATCTGATCCTGTCCCCCTTCCAGTTCCTACAGTAATGCTTAAAATCTAAATGTTGTATGTGCTGATTTGTTGTTTAGAATTAAGTCATTTTATCAATGATTTGGCCCAACACTATGAATATTTTGGGTTAACAGTACACCTTGGTTGTAATGTTCAGTTTTGAAGTCATTATATTGGAGTCCACTCTGGATCTGAACAGTCGCATTCACTCCTGAAGCTTGAAGATTCATCAGCAGAAGTTTATTCATTGGCTGCTGATGTGTCATTTTCAGTGTCATCATCTCCTATACAATCAATCAATCATTGGCACTGTGGTCGAATATTTTTGTTTGATCTTCTGTGTGTGTCTTTGAGGTGTTGACTCACCTTCATCATCTGCCTCATCTCTGTCAGCTGCACATCATCGGCCAGATAACCTTCCACCCTTTCTTCTATGATGTAGGATGTCAGGTAACTGAAACCCAGTGAACCACACAGGTTTCAGCGTTTCATCCTCTTGTTTCCATCCTGACAAACAAGGATCAACTTTTGGGGTTTCCAACTCTGTGCAGTGGCGCCAATAGTAGGCTATGAGATTTGCTCTCTTTATGTGCTGATATAGGCTCTCTGGGTCTGGTAGAATCATTTGCATAGCCTTCACTTTCAGGTTACTGTATTGCCTTACTCATGTGTCTACGAGATCCTCTCCTCCTGTACCATTGTACACACAGTGTTGAATGAAGGTCTTGATATTTTGTTCGGTGTCTTGTGAAGCATATGTGCTTTCCCCAAGCTCTGAAAGGAGATTTATTCTTTCTTCGACCCTGTGCAAACATTGAAAGACTAATTTCTTTGATACCTTGTAGAAGTAACTCACTGCATCGCATCCAGAGACAGTGTGGTATGCTGGTAAATTGAGACCTGCAGCATGTCCAGTGTGTTCGTATATATATCCTATATTTACAAATACATCAGGGTCAATTTGGAGCATCCATGGTGAATTTTGAAGGGTCTTTGTGAAAGCATAAACCATCCAAACAAGGATGCCTGTTTCTTTGGCTCATACGACAACTGGGCCTTTTGTAAGAATGCAATGCAGCACTATCCTCATATTTTCCTCCTCATGGTTGCAGGTAAACAGGAATTCTTCTGAATCTGGGTATATAGTATACAGGCTTCTGCCATTGCTGATAGTAAACAGGTATTGTAAGTTTCTTCTGACATCCTCTTGTCTAACATACTCATTGAAGCATTGTATGAGATCTGGTTTGTTGTCGTTGTTGTGAAGATACTGCTGATACATCTTTCCCTGCCGCATCTCTTGTGAATCTGATCCCATGTGAAGTCGCATTCCTCCTGTTCCTACCACTCGCTCAGCTCGTTCTTGCTGTTTCACAGAGAACTCCTGATCATCCTTATAATTATCAAAAACGGTGATGACTTCTACTGGGTTTGCTGCAGATGGAGGTGTGAATATGACAAGAAGTGCTTTCTAAAGGCTATCCCATGTACGCTGTGCAGGAACTGCTCTGACTATCGCCATGGCGTCGTATATGTACACTGAATGTAATGGAGGAGGGGAAGAGCTTCTGCTTCATCGATGAGATAATTTCTTAGGACATGTTTTGTATTAGGTTTGTAGAGGTTTCTGTCTGGAGTTGCTATTGCAAGAGGATACATTGTGAGCGGATGGGAAGACGCATCTTTCTTGTAGGGGCACTTTGCAACAACGATACCACGAGCCTGATGGTCTTCTTTCAAGACTGATTCCACTTTGAGTTTCTTTTTCTTCTTGTCTATGCCTGTGGAAATTCCACTGCATTTAATGGGCTCAAAGAAACCAACTTTCATTGATAGGAGGCAGTCGTTTATAAATGCACTCAACATAATGTCCCCTGTAGCCCTTGCCTTTAAAAGATCCTCTACTATTGTCGGCAGTATTTCAATGTCTGTTGCAATGTGTCATGCAACACCCTGACATGGATTTGAATATGCATTAAGTTTCTTCACTAGCTCTTTCACTTGATCACCATGTTTCTTCATGGCACTATATGTCAACTCATTGTGTGTGGCCAATGTTTTCAGAAGCATCTTCTCTTTCAGCAACAAATGAATTTTAGCAAGCTTGTGAGAATTCAAAATGAAGTTTTCAGCAGCTTCCTCAGACATACTGTAACCACCTCTCATGGATCCACCCCTCACCTTGACCTCTCTGTTGATTGAGACCTCCGTTACTTGGTTGCCAGGTATCATGGAGAATGCCTCATTGGACAGACAAGCCCCAATGCCATATTTCTGAAGTTCATTGCATACGTTCTCATTGATGGTTTTCAGATTGATGAGGTCTACATGATGCCACGTCAAACACCGAGAGTAATTTTGATGGTTGAATAAAAACAGTAAAGGCAGAATATCTCGTTGAGTCTGCAGATGCAAGTTCAGATTCTTGTCTCTGTATATGGTGACCTGGGTGAGAAGAGAGCTGGTGTCACCAATGTAGCCTGTCATCCACTGTTCCATGGTGCCAGAGGTTTCCAGCATTCATGACTGTACTTCAGGGAAAGATTCATCCAAGAGGACAAGATTCAGGGATTCTGCCAATACAGATCTTCTCATGTTGGTGAGCTTTTCTCATGGTCCGTCAGTTAGTGAGCCGTGAATTTTGCATCCCATGAATCGTACGAGAGCCTTGAGGGACTATTTATGTAACCTCATTGATCTAGAATAGTGGTTTCCTTCCTAGGCCTCGTCAACAGATCCATCTGCTAATATCCTAGCCTGAACCTGCCAGTCACGAAGTCCCATAGCACCGTATCACTTATAGAGGATCTTCTGCCTTACCATCAGTTCATGAAATCTTCCTATCAAATTAACCACTTTTGCATATTTTTCTTCTTTCTGCATTATGTGTGCAATCTTGTAGAAAATTGCATGATCACTATGGCTGAAGATGTGGTCAATTTGTAGGTCATCCATTAGATCCATGAGAAAGTCAAGGTAATATTTGCAAACTGCATCATCTGGTTCACATGGTATAATGGACAAGAAATTAGTTTCGGATTTGAAGGTAGTGGTCGATGTTGCTTTTTATTGAAAGCTGTCCATGATCCTAGGACTAGAAGAGATTCATCTTCTCTGGAAGAGTCTATGCTTGCTGCCAGAGCCCACATACAATCTTTGCTCAAATGAAGATCAAGCTCAGTCCTTCTTTCATCCTCATTGTAGGATGGAGTGATTGGTGTGGGTATTCTATTTTCTATTTTAAAATCCCCATAGTAAATAGATTCTGAGCTCTCAAAGGTTTCCTGGACTTCTCTTGATGGGCTGCTTGGAATGTTCTGTTCGTGTACTGGCAAATCGCAGATGACAGCAGGACGCGAAATTTGGGTATGTAAATTGCTGAGTTAGTGTCATGTGTTGTTGAGACTCCTGTTAATATCTGTTGCTTACCATCTGAGTTTTCAATTGTGACATGAGTTTTCTGTCCAGGCAGAATCGTGTGCAGTGCTTTTTTTTCTCAGATTTACTATCATGGGCCAATTTCTTGTTTTGTCTTCTGACATCTGTATAAGAAATACCAGCCCCCGAACGATGTAGAAGATTGACTGCTTCTTTACTTCTGGTGAGACGATGAATGACCATGGATAGAACTATCAACATTGGAGAATGTTCTCCTGTAATCAGGTGTTGCCAGTCACTAGCAATGGACCATATCTTGGTAGCTTGAATATCTGTTGGGATGGTAGCATAATCTACAGCATTAATCTTCTTAGAAAGGCTTATAAAAAGAGCTATCACTTTGAAGATTTCTGGAATGGGTTCATAATTATCAAGCTCAGAAAGCAAGTCTTTGTATGCCATAGGAAACTGCAGTGACTCAATTTGTCTGTCTTTTAATTTCTGATTGATCATCTTTGCAAATGCCTTGGTGATGTCACTATCTCTGAGCCCAGCTCCTCTCAAAGATTGCTAAAGAATAATCAAGTGGGTTTATTTTTTTTGAGTGAAGAATGAGAGGATTTCCTGTATCCCTTTCCTCGCACTAAAACCTATCTCACCTCCAAATTCATTGCTGATAAGATTCTTCAACTGAAATGTGTGATTTATTTCAGCATCTTGTTCGCATCCATGGAACTCATAGAGGTTATGAAGATCCTCCAGTATCTCTTGGAGTAAATAGCAACATTTCTGCTCAACAACCTTTCTTCTCACAATTTGAAGAAACTCTGTTTCGGCACTCTTTGTGTGAATGCTTTCCAATCTGCCTGGTATTTGTTTTGTCTCTCTCATTGCCAACATAGACAAGAGTGTTGTGACAACTTTGATGGTATTTGACATCCACAGCAAAGGCATCAACATTGGTGGTAATGACCTTCAAATGTTTGGCTGCACCAGACAAAAGAGCATCATCGGAATTTTCATTGCGTAACATGCTTTCGTGCAATTTAAGCTTTCTATCTTCAAGTTCAACTCTTTGGAGTTTTTCTTCCGTATTTCCTCTCTTTTTCCTTTTCTTATCACAGATGAAGCAGGTCTCATCCTTCTTAAATTCCAATGATTTCCTTTTTCATCAAGTTACATGGACCGCTTCACTGCTACTTGACTTCTGTGGGTCAGGTATGCTGGAGAATTCAGCTTCGGAAGATTGATCCAAATAAAGTTGTTTCATTGAGTTGGTGCTTAATTTCCTTTCACTGGTGACATTTTGGCGACATCTTGTATGAACAGGTAGGCCTGTTTCTCCAGGACCAGGGAGAAGTTGGTCATGGATTTTATTCCATACAAGATTGAAGTTTCTGGCATACTCAGAAGTTGATTTTGTGACTGACCATTTCATTGCAAAAGCCTTGATGGTTTTCAGCCCATTCTCTCCTAATATTTGTTGCAGTTCTGTATCTCTAATTTGGTTCTCACAAAGAACACAAGTAGGCAAATCAGATAGATTGACCAATCCAATAGGTACAGCTAGAGGGCTAGCCATGTTTCTGAATCAGAAACAGAAACTAAAATTAAAAACTAGAAACTTAAAATGCAAACTAAACAGGCACACAAAGTACATGAACACGCCACACAATTCTGTGAACAAAGTGGCAAATTCTCACAGAGTGGACGCAGTTTTGGGTCAAAAGCACAAAAAAGCAGACCGATGAGTTATGCATCATTTATTTAAATTTGTGTTCTATTATATTAATTTAATATGTGTTTATATTAAGCATAATAATAATAAAACTCCTCATTTATGAATTATTGATAATCGGTATCTTGGAAGCTAGGGATTTGGAAATTATTAGCGAATCAAGTATTTACTAGCGATATGGTGGCCATATTGGATTTTGGTGGCCATTTTGGATTTTCTAAGTTGTTCCATTCAACTTGACATGGCAATAAATGTAGAAAGTGACACCTTGGAATTGTAAATCGGGTATTCCTAGGCCGAGCAATGGGACCCGGCGGGCCCACAATGTCCAAAATCAGAAATAGGCACCTGAGGGGCATTCACCAGTTTTCTAGGGAGTAACAAGCAAATTCTGAAAGGTGAAGTCTATCTACACATGAATCTGCAGAGATACCAACCTCTGCATCATAAATCGAAAGTTTAGGCCGGTACACTTGTCTAGTTAGGATTATCACCTGTCCTGACTTTGTCATGACAGTCCTAGTTTGGACAGCTGTATTCTGCCCCCGCCAAATTAAAAATTCTTAATGTAGTAATGTACTGATCTTATAGTAGCAAAAAAAGAAAAAAAAAGATTTTCTTGCTTTTCTCTAGAAGTTGCACAAAATGATGACACCTTAACTACTGTAAAACACCTTCGAATGATATGAAACAATAAGAACAACTAAACAGATCAATGGTGACATGAGCACATTGAGAACGAGCCTCCCCCATGGCATTGGGTTAAAACAAATTGTCTCTCCCCGCTAATGGACAAAAACTCTTTGGAAAAAGGCTTTTTTTATTGCTAAACAACAAGGGAGAGACACTGCATACAAGAAAACTAGCCCCAGGGGTTATGGCACACCAGGATAGAAATCAATTCCAAACTCTGCTGAACTTACCTGAGAACGAAGACGGTGACCTGCATGATAGTGATACCTCCTTGCACTCAACCTCTCAGACAGATAGAAAACAGGGAAAGAGAAGCGAAAAAAAAGAGCTCCTACAATGGAAAATTTATCTTCAGATGCCATTCTTTCAGCTATTTCAGAATTTAGATCTGAAATGAGAGACTCTTTGTGGAACATTCGCACTGATTTAGGGGAACTACAAATGAAGGTAGCCGAGGCTAATGCTCAGATTACAGATCTGGAATGAGTGGTCTATTCTTTAGCTGAAGAGCAGTTAAATTTATCAGTGAGGCAAGAGGATGCGGAAAACAGGGGACGCTGCAAAAATATCAGACTCTACGGTCTACTGGAGGGAGAGGAGGGTAATGACCCCAACACTTTCGCAGACTATTTTCTATGCTTAGTCCTGGATCTGGGCCCTGAATTCCAAATTGACATAGAGAGGGCACGCCGTGCGCTTGGGCCTCGCCCCTCTAAACCCAATTCCAGGCCAAGATCTTTTGTAATCAGACTTGGCAGTTTTTCACAAAAGGACCAAATCTTAACTAAAGCAGGCATAAACAGAAGGTCTTACTTGGTGAACATCACATTTTATTTGATAATGACTATGCCCCAGCAACTCAGCGGTCTAGAAGAGAGTATTCTCCCCTGTTACCTTTTTTAAGAGCTAAAAATTTGAAATTTTGCACCTCTTACCCGGCGAAACTGGTTGTTCTTTTTTCTGATGGCCCAGTCACATACAATTCAGCGTTGGAGGCTAAAGCAGATCTACTTCAAAAGGGAATAATACTGGACAAGGATCTGAAAGCAATGTCAAAGGCTGGGCATCCACTTACAGGACACGAATCTCATGCCCTTGATCAAGCAAATACAGGAGACCAAAGAATCCAGCTACTACTCAACAAAGTGAAAGCTCTCAGAAATCCAACTTTATACCCTGCCTGAAAGCTAAGTACATTATGGAGATACGAGATTACTGCATTAGGGGATGGACCTGGGAGGGGAGGTGAGATAGTGACTGTTTGCCCTCACATATAAGCTTGAGGGTCAAGAGCATGCACAGTTCCACAAAGGGTAATATCAATGTACCAAATAGTACCTATACTACATATAAGACAACTATATATGCCCTATGGAACACTTGGCTTTCCCTTCATCAGTTGTGGAGTGTTCTGTTAGCTCCCCCTTCCTTATCCCTATGGAGCTTTGCTCTCGGGTCTGGCCCCCTCTTCCGTGGGATTTCTTTCCACTTCCTTCGCTTCATGTTCAGAGGTCTACTTTAACACCGGGAATTGGTTGGAAGGAGAATCGATTGATTTTAAGAAAGGACATACATATATATATATATATATATATATATGTATATATGTTTTTTTTTCTCACTTTATCCATGGCCCCTTAAGTTAAAACTTCAATATAAGACTTTGTAAAAATTGCATACAAGAAGATCGGATCGGAACTTTGGTCATAAGACACTGCAGTTGATTAGGGGCTAAACCTTATCACTTGGAACTAATGAAAGTTTTTTAATTAAATTAAGTTCCATAGTTAATAAATAGAATGTAGGATGAGGTTAGTCCTACGTATCTAGATTCCTGAACAGTGTCCTGAACAGTGTACAACTGATTAGACCTTAGACTATATACCTCTTCCCCTTCCTCCACCCCCTTTTTTTTTCTTTTCTCTCATCTTATCCCTCCCCTGTGATTAACCCAGTAGATATTAATCCTTAGAGTTGGGCCAAGTTTTAGATATAAATATTAGAGGGCAATCTATGCAATTCTTAAAGAAGTATATAATTACATCTAAGGCTTATTGTTTTTTTTTTCTTTTTCTTTTAAAGAGGCTAGATTTATTAGTTCTATGCCCGGGGAGCTCTTCTCTTTTATGGAGAGTTACCATATGGTTTGATGATACCCTAGAAGTTACGCTTCACCAATTCAGGAATAGGCTCCTATAGAACCTAATTCCTTGAGAGGGAATTTCCCTCTCAAGTGGGTGAGACCCACATTCTGTGGATCGTTTCCCACTCACCTGGGTAGAGGTATCCTTCTCTCCAGGACATGGGTAGAGGATGGACAAATCTCCCCCTACTGTGGAAGACCACTTGTACATAGTTCTTCCCTTGGGGAAGTTGTTGATCCTAAAGGTTGTTGTTTATATGTTAGTTTGTATACATTTTTTAGTTCAATTTTTATTGTTGTCTTTAAAAATGGATGATGACAACCCTTTAAGTAATGCTATTGGTTCCCCGATTCTAGATGGATGGGTTGCTCCAGACAGGGTGTATACCTTTAAGGAACCCACTCACTCTGGCACTGCTGGGTTAGGTCTTATAGGATCGCTGGATTGTGAGCGGAATATACAACAAATAATAATGTTTTTTAAGTTCCTCCCTGTGCTGGTTCTAACAACTTCATCCTTTAATACAATCCTTTTTTTTAAGGGACTATGGTTAATATTCCAGTAAAAATTTTCTCCCAGAATGTGAATGGCTTGCACTCTCCCATTAAATGTTACAGAATCATGCAACACCTAGGAAAACAAAAGGCAGACTTTAATTTTTTACAGGAGTCTCACCTCTCAGTATTGGAACACTCCAAATTACATTGCGGAGGTAGATATTCAGTGTTTGCATCCTCCTATTCTAGGGGCTGCAAAAGGGGTACTATAATTCTGGTTCCTTCTACTACCCTACTTGAGATACAGGATTCTTATTTAGACCCACAGGGAAGATATGTGATTCTAGTAGGCTCGCTTTATTCACAAACTGTGACCCTGGTTAACACCTATCTTCCTCCACAGATGTCACTTCCAGTGGTGCGAATGTTTGTGCAAAAGGTGATGGAGAGGATCAGGGGAATATTGATTATGGGTGGTGATTTTAATGCCCCTTTTCACCCACATCTCGATTCCTCTAATAACAACCTAACTAGACTTTCTGGAACCACCAAGTATTTAAAGGGGAACTTTGCCCACTTGGGCATTGAAGACACCTGACGGAGACTATTTCCATCTGATCCAGGCTACACTTATTTTTCGGCTAGACATGGCACCTATTCCAGGCTAGATTATTTTTTTATAACAGTAGAACATCTAGCGCTAATTCAGGACATAATACTGGAGCCCATGGTATTTTCAGATCACAACCCCTTAATTCTAAAAATAGATTTGGGTAAACAAAAGAAGTTCAGGCTCTGGCGGTTTGTCGCATCTCTTCTCCGAGACCAAGAGTTTCGGGATCTCCTTAGGAAACATATCCCTCAAGCAATCCAAGAAAATGCATCTCCAGAAACCTCTTGTTCTATACAATGCAGGGATTTATTTAACTCCAAACATTGATTAGCGTTTTGCTCATAAAACTGCTAAAACATTGTGAAAATGCATAGCACTTGCTTCACTGTGTTTAACAAACATAACACTTCCAGAAAACCCATATAAATAATTTCTGTACAGTTAGCATTGTCCCAAGAAAAAAACTGCTAATCAGTTATTTAAAACCCTGCAATGGGACGCTTTGAAAGCCATTCTCCGAAGAGAGTTGTTGGATTATACCTTCCACAAACAAAAAAAAAAAAATGAATGCAAGATTTAAATTTTTGACAGATCTTTTAGAGTCATATCAACTCTTGTACAGAGAAGGGGATTTGACCCTACAGTGTAGAACAAGAGGACTAAAATAGGAGATTCAACAATAATAGATTACCGAACTCTCCAAAGCCTGAATTATCTAAAACAATACAACTACGAGGGAGGATCTAGCGGAGCAAGGGTTTTGGCTAGAAAACTCAGAGCAAACAAACGAGCTTCAACCATTTTAAAAATAAAAGCCAATGCCTCTAATAAAACTACTTATAAAGAAAATGAAATCAGAAACGCTTTTCAACTTTTTTATGGAACCTTATATAAAGCCCCCCACCAGCCCCAAAACCACCTAGAGGCGATAACGACTTTTTGGGATAAACTTTCATTACCTAAGTTATCCAAACAACATATCAAACAATTGGAGTGTCCAATCAGACCAGAGGAAATTTTACTACAAGTCAAAGAGCTGAAGCCATTAAAATGCCTGGGCCTGGACGGCTTCAGCCCGGAATGGTACATGGCCTTTATACTGCAGTTACTTTCTAGTTTTCTTCCTGCATGCTGAGTGGTGTCTGAAGGTGAAATCCCACCACCCTCCTGGAACTATGCGGTACTCTCCCCTTTGTTAAAGCCTGATAAAGACCCCACTCTTCCACAGTCATATCGTCTCATTTCTATTTTAAATGTGGACTATAAATTATTCATGGCTATATGGGCAAGGCGCCTAGAACCTATACTGACATACCTTATACATAAAGATCAATCTGGCTTTAATAAATCTCAGAATACTTTTAATAATTTATGCTGAATTATGTTATTAATAGAATTTATACATACTAGAAAGATTCCCTCTACAATAATAAATTTAGATGCAGACAAGGTATTCGACAAGGTTAATTGGGAATATTTATGGGCCACTTTATCCAAATTTGCTTTTCCTAACATTTTTCTTTCTTGTATGAAAAATATTTACTCCCATCCCAAAGCCTATATACGAGTTAATGGCTCCTTGTCTTAACCAATCATGATACAAAGGGGTACGAGACAGGGCTGCCCTTTGTCCCCATTACTTTTTGCCCTTTACATTGAATCCCTGGCTGAGACAATTCGGAATAATGCTCAAATTGAGAGCATCCCAGTGGGTCAATGAGAACATAAGGTACTCCTGTTTGCCGATGACATTTTAATTTCGGTCTTAGCACGAGAAAACCTCCCTCCCAGCGCTCTGGGAAACTTTAGATATTTTTGGAACAATCTCAGGATTTCAACTAAATATAGCCAAAACAGACCTTCTTTCATTATATTTTACCTCTTCCCTGGCACTTAAAAAGAAATATCCCTTAAAATGGTATCACACTAAAATTAAATATCTGGGAATTAATATACCAAAAAATCTAGAAAACTTGGAATTATTAAATTACGAACCATTATCAATCAAAATTCAATCTGAACTGTCCCATTGGTCTAAAATACCATTAAGCTTTTTTCAAAGAATTGAAATGATTCGCATAATTATATTACCCAAACTCTTGTATTTATTCCAGAATGTCCCTACTTTTCCCTCCAAATTCTATTTCCAATCATGGGATAAAATCATTTCTAATTTTATTTGGAATGGTCAACACCCCAGAATCAGGATGTCACTATTGCAACTCTCACTCTCTCAGGGTGGAGCTAACCTTCCAAATGTGAAATTCTATGCCATGGCTGCGTTTTTTAGACTAATAGCTTTTTGGATATCCTCGGCATATGAAGCTCCATGGAAAGACTTAGAATTTGCTATTAATGACCTTTACGACATAACTAAGATAATATTTTCCACGGCGCCTAAAATAGCCCCTTTAAAAGACTATACTCTTTTTACAGCACAGATCTTGAAATTTTGGTTCAAATTAAAAACACATAAAGGCTTTAAAGCACTTTTCTTCTTCTACATGCAAATATCAGGAGATGACAGATTCCTCCCATCTACATTAGATCACAATTTTGCCAATTGGAGAAGAATGGGTCTACAATTTTTTAGACAATTCATATGTCATGCGGGTATCATTCCTTTTGAAACTCTAAAAACTAGTTATGACCTAACTGAGACCGATATTTACAGATATACCCAGGCTAAAAATTATATTTTAAGACAGAGAGAGGTAGTAGCAAGATTACCCAACCCCATCCCCATGGTGTGGACATATATAGAAGAACATGTAAATGGACATTTATGGGGACATCAAGTAGGACATTTCTATAAAATTCTTAGAGAGGGAATGGGTGATTCTTCACTTACTATTTTAAGTAGTTGGTGCAGAGATTTGGCTGAAGATATACCAGACCAAGACTGGTTATGAGCATCCCCTTTAGCATGTAAAGTAACACACTCCACAAAATGGTGAGAGTTTGCCTGGAAATGCCACAGCTGTTTTTTTAATTCACCTGCTGTCCTAGTGAAATATTTACCCCCTAGTTACTGCAAATGTTGGAGGAATTGTGCTTGTGCACAGGCTGACCAGAACCATATTTTCTGGACATGTCCACATTTAACTCCCTTTTGGTGCGTGCTCCAACAGAAGGTTTCAGAGTGTCTGGGCGAATCGGTTGAATTCACGGCCAGATTAATTCTTTTATCAATATTTCCACCGCACAGGCCCTCATGGTACCATACTTTGCTGCTGATATATATTTTTGCAGCAAAAAAAGCTATTACCAGACAGTGGAGAACTAATGTCATTCCATCCGTGGGGGGCTGGAGGGGGTGGTATTAGACATTTTTTATATGGAATCACTCACTGCCAAACTTCATAATAAATACCAGACATGCGAAACCCTTTGGAGACCATGGGTGATGAACTTGTCCAATCAAGACCCAAGCTTTGTCCCTTGAGCCTCTCCACACCACAATTGTTCACATTATATTAAAGGAGATCAAGAACCAATAGTAGTTTTAGAGTGTCACCTTCACATCGGGTGGATTCTTAATTTTTTTAGAATTTTTTTGGGAAGGAACCAAATCCTTGAAGATTCTATATTAGGTGAATCATCTTTCAAACTGATAATCTCAGTCCTTACAGAATGAAATACAAAGACAAAGGTTAAAACACATTTATTTTATTGTCCTTGGCACATTGTATTAAATTGGACAACTCTGTGTTTTAATTACATGATAATGACTGTATTTCATGTATATGTCACATCCCTGAATAAAAAGAAAATATGTATATAAAAAAAGAACAACTAAACAAATGACAACAGTCCTAGTTCTGACTATTCAGAGAAAATAAATTTGTTGCATTGGTTAAGCTTACATATTGTCCTGCAAAAACATCATGTCTCAGTGTGAAATGTCCCACTTTGAGCTTCTTGAAAGGAGGTAACCCTATGTTCACTGGTTTATACATCTTTATTTGTAACAGTCAGGGCATGAATTATGTGATTTTTCATTTTCCAAAACAGATGAAAGGACAGTCAGGATTGTTTAAACACAAAGGGCTGGAATATTGCTTATCCATTTATGTCACAACCTGCCGGCAAACAAAATCAGAAATTTCAAATGTCAACAATGGAGGCATTTATAGTATTTAAATATATTTTTTTGTGGGGGGCACAGAAATTCTCTCACACTCATACACACACAGGTTTTAACATGCTTGCAAAGAGGTGCACTGACAGAGGCATGCAGTCACAGCCACACAGTGATGTACATTAGCATATGAACAGGTACACTCACACATGTAGTCATACACACGTGATCTCACGCACACATACAAATCTGCACTCACCCACTTCATCTTATACACACAAGCAAACCCAAGAGTAAGTGAAGGAGTCTTTGGTTGCATGGATTACAGTGGAAGCAAATATGTATGTTCAGTGCCACCTTAAGGAAGCACCAGCAACTTTGAGCTACAATAATTCTCCCTGTCTGTTATCCTTACTCAAATAAAAATCCAAAAGTACATTTTTTACCAGTCAGTAACTGGTCTTTCAGGGGCTGTTATGCCCCTCTTCTACAGACTGATATGCTCATGCATGCACACACACACACACACACACACACACACACACACACACACTGACACTTTGTACAGCCATATATTCATGTACACACTGTTATGCATAGGAAGAAATACTGTTTCACACATGTGCTCTGCCACATGCTCATGCACACACACATACATACATGTATGCACACACACCCATATACATACATGTATGCAGACACACACCCATATACATACATGTATGCACACACACACATACATGTATGCACACACACACACATACATACATGTATGCACACACACACACACATACACACACTGACATGCACTTTACATATGCAGAATGACACATATTCAAAGAAACTCACACAGACACAAATATGCAGACCCAGTCACAGAACCATGCACATTTCACACACATACAGCATTTTGTCCTCATAAACACAGCCAAACATTTTATCTTTGGAGCTCACAAAACTCATGGCAGCATGCCATCCTCCTGTCTCAGTGGTGCATAAATATCAATACCAGCAAACGTGGAGTACAGCTGAGGATTAAGAAGGAAGCAACAAACTTGGTGGGGACTGAGGATGTTTTCACAGTTGCAGATGGTGCAGTAAACTGACCAGGGTGACGCTGGTTGGGAACTTTTGATTGAATTGCAGAGGGATTAGAATGCTGGGTAGTGTTAGCCATATCTTTAGGATTGGCAAGGAAGGAATGGCAAGCTAGGTGGGGGTGGGGCAGCATACTTATTGCAATTATTGGGAAGGAACTGATAAACTCGGAGAGGGGACTGATGATGTTTACTTGAATTGAAGGTTAAAAGTAAGCATAAACCTCTGTGGAGGCCTTGGGATGTTTCTGGGTGCTGAGGCAGCAACAAGCTGGGTAGTGACTGAGAAGTGGGGTTGGGAGGAACATGCTTGTGGGGGCAGTAGATGAGATTTGGGTCAGGGAGGGATTAGCAAGTTGGGTTTGGAGTTAAAGATGTTTGTTCAGCTCAGGATGAGAGACAGAGAGAGAGAAAGAGAGAGGAGAGAGAGAGAGAGAGAGAGAGAGAGAGAGCAATTTAGGCAAGGACTGTAGATGTGATCAGTTCAGGAACAGCAAGTGAAAGAGGTGGAGGAGTCAATCTGTTTAGGAACCCAAGTGTGGGAAGGGGGCTGTGTATGTCATCAGGTCAGAAAGCAAGCCGGTGACTGGCCAGGGGCCACCTTAGAAAATATAAGGTTGGGGAGTTTGACTATATAAAAGTAACTAAATTGTCTTATACTTTTGAACAGGCACAATATGGCAGCTCACAAAACACTTACGTAGTGCACAGTACCCCGGAGTATTAGGAAAGTGACAGCTCATCAAACATGGGAACATCACATTTCACCAAACATGTAGATTCAAGGTCATCAGAGAGAGGTGGGCGAGCAACAGTATGTCTCACTGGACTGCAAATCTGATTTTTCAATAGTGTGCTGTTTGCTCAAATAGTGTGACTGTTTTGGCATAGGCTGGCAAGAGCATCCTGCAGCAGCCACGTCGGTTCTGACCAGAATTTGTTCAAATGAGTCTCATCTGTATCCCAATCCTCTAAACTGGGCTGATGTTGGAGAACCACCTTTTTGTCAATGTCTTATTAGCAGCTGCAGCCATAATGTGCCATAGCTACTTTGCATCTCTCCCCCCCCCCCCCACACACACACACACTCACTGAATTTCTTATAGGGTATTCTCAAAAAGTAATGTTTAACATTCTGGGGTTGTTAATTCCCAATATTTCTTTTTACCACATTGCCCGAATGTGTGAGTATAGCGAGCTATGGCTTCCCCACTGCCTTTCCAGTATGCAGTTGCAAATCATGAACCTTGTCTCATCTGTATTTGGGGTGTTTTAAAAAAAGAAAAAAAATTCTCTTGATTTCCAGCAAACTTCATTCCATGTAGGTGAATGTGTGCCTTTATGTTCTGCACTTAAAACAGTACTTAATTCCATCAATCAACACTGAATTCCTGTCCTAGTTGTTTTTGATAGTACTGAAGTCCAATTTTTGCAAATCCCTCTTGTTCTCATATACCTGTCATTAGTTAGGTTTGGTGTACTGCAGTGGGTGTGTAGTTGGTGTCATGCTTGGGAAGGGGTAATCACTGAACAGTAGCAGACTGGAAGAAATACTTCTTTGGATGCTGGAGCTGAACATTTCAGTGCCAGATAATCCACCCAGATGATCTTACTGATTATTGAGATCAGAAGAAAGTTTTGTTGGAGAATTAAAATGGTGAGGCTTTTTGCCTCCCTCACTTCCTCCCCGCCCACCTGCATCTTTTGAAAAGATAGCCCATCAGATACCTCTGGGTGATCATCTCTATAGCACTCTCTTAAGAATTCAGAATTCCTTTCTGCAGAAAAACCTCTGAAAAACCCACAGCCCCCACTTCTGAGAAGTAAGTGATTAATGAAAATTCTCAAAAGAGTATTTCTAAATGAGTGCTGTATTTGTTTATTTATGTTTATGCTTCAGAGATTTGTATCCTGAAAATCATCTCTTGCCTCTCTTTATATCACTTGTTGCTAGACCAGGCCATTCATGTGGATCCCCAAAGGAGATAACTGCAACCAACAGGAAGATAGATGATCACAGGATGGATTGGAGAAATAGCAAGTGGTATATTGGATTAACTGTATATAAGATTAGGCATTTAGCTAAAACAGGTGTTAGAAATTAAGTTGCTCCATTTACATATGGCTCTGTGTGATTTCAAACTACTATGGAATTTGTAACTGCTTTTTATGAATGAACACATGTATGTATGGGACTGGTGGGCACCTTGGTGATGTCATCATTTCTTGACTATATAAAAGCTGTCAGTCCTAGTTGTCTCAGCCCCCTGATGAAGCCTCATTACCATATAGCATTTTGAAAAGTTTATTTTTTGTTGGTTTAGGTTTGATTGAATACTGGCAGCATAATGTCTTGTGTGTGGACCATCTTCCATTTAACACCGGAGTGCTGATGATCCTGTTTTTGGCTATGAGCATTTTGGGGTAGCCAACCCTATCAATAGCGACCCCCTCCTCGGATTTTCACTAGAGCATGGCTGATAAGGTCCTGTTGAACTAAAGTATAGTGAGCACTGTGTACATCAGCAATAAGGCAGTGTGTGTAATTAGATTTATTAAATGAACAGTTATTAGTAGATCTAGCACAGTTATTTCCCAGCTGTACAGATCACACATATGTCCACACCAGGATTATTGTTTACAGCTATAGTTCTCATCTGCTAGAAAAGATATAACTAAGCTATGGAGGGTTCAGTGTAGAGCTACAAAGATAATTTGTGGGGTACTTGACATGAATTATGTGGAAATGTGGGATAATCTAGAACTGTTTGGCCTAAAAAGGAGAAGAATCAGACAGGATCTATTAACAATGCACAGAAGTATAAGCGATCAGTCACTCATGGAGGAACTTGATCTGACTCTCAGAACTAGTGAACATAATACTATTGACTATGGTCTGCCCATGCAAAGCAAGACCTTCAGAAAGGTTGGCAGTATTTAGAATAATTTGCCAGAATTGACAGTGGAATGCTCTACGATGTATACCTTTAAGTCCATCTTGGATGAATTCATGAGTATGAGTATCTTAACTTTCAGATGAGATGTTAAACCGAGGTCCCATCTGCCTGGACTGGTGGTAGTTGAGGTGGATGTTAAAGATCCCATGGCCAAATTTCCCTCATTCACTAAAAATACCACCAATAGCTTAATCTGGTTCAAGGTCAGTTGACATTCATCTGTATCCCCTTCCCCCAGGTCGTGCCTGAAAATAGGCAGGATTTGTCTAGTGCACTTTCCCGGTCAACAAAAACTAAATAAAATTAAAAATAAAAACTGGCTACTACCACTGAGAGATGAGGGAATGGTCTGGATGGGCATTTGCTTCCTTCCTTCCATTCCTAAAGCCTTAGTATTGACCTTAGCACCGACCTAGCCATAACATCTATGTACTGTAGCACTTTAGTATAATAAACAATTCCAGGGGCATCAAGGCTATTCATTATAGCACATCACTGTTTAAAAGGAGGGACTCTAACACTGCACAAGTATGTGTACTGTGCCACGCTCTCCTTCCCTTACTTGTGGTGCCAATTGTGCTGTTTCTTTGTATTTTATTTTACTTTGCACTACCTTTCCACATTTGCTGTGTGGGGAAATGCTTGGGACTCTTAAAAAATGAAGCATGGGAAAAACCAATCCAGTGGCACCTGCCATAGAACCCGGGAGCTGGCCAATGCAGCAGCATCTCAAAACAGTGTTGGTTTTGGGTATGGAGCCACTGACTTGGATTCAGCTAGTGCTGCTGAATGTAATGTACTGCGGTAACAATTTTATAGAACTAGTTCTGTAAGGGTAGCACAGGCAATTTGGAGTGAAACCTAAGGAGGAAGCAACACTACTGTATTCATGCTTCCACCCTGTATAATATTTAATATTTTAAAGGGGCAGCATCAGGAGGTTCTGCTACTGCCACATCACTTGTGACTCTTGTACCCTGAAACTTACTGTCACCAAACAAAACCAAACAGTGCACATAACTAGGCAGAGACTATTTCTCCTTACAAAGATACTACTGATGACTTCTCTTTCAGCTGCAACAACTGCTGATACAAAAATAACTTCTCTCAGACTGCATGTATGCCATTCATTCATTATACTTGAATTCTCAGTGCAGCAGGGTATGATATAGTGAGGGAGTACAGTATCTTTGTATCTCTATAAGATTCATTTTGCCTGGATACTGTTCATTATTTCTATTATTCTATTGGTTAAGGTTTGTTGTTTTTCATGGATTTTGAAATATTCTATGTAGTTTCCTTATGCATTACCTCAGCTGAAAATATCTGGAGATGTAGGTCTTAATTCAAAAATGTCTTTTATTTGTTGAAATTCCACTATGTCCAAATTCTTCATTATTTAATAAGAGAAATTAAGCCCTTGTGTTTTCTACTGCAGGAATGTCATGTAATTTCTTGCAGGGATAAAACAGGGGTCACCCCCAATCCAATTAATGGACCACATTATTAGCTTACATTTGAACTTTCACAAGAAGGATTCCTAATATTGTATAGAAACTCAGTCCTGTCAAGGCTGATTGCTTGAATCTGCATCTGAGAGTCAGTTCAAAGGAAACTGCCTTGTATGGAATATCCTTTGTTTCTGTTTGTTCAATTTCCTTCTATCTGAAGGCCTAGTTACTGTTTCCCAAAGTAGTATTACCCATGACTGTGTTTCAGGTCAAGGTCCGAGTAGGACTGCAAGTCTATCCTTCATTTTACCTTTTAAAGGAAGAAGCTATATTTTACTCTGTGGGGCCCCATTTTCAGAACTAGCCACTTGCATGCACAAACTGATGCTCCACACAGCAAAAATAGGGTCAGCTGGTTCTGGCACCATATTCAAACAGATAACATGATTCGAACTGACTGCATTATCTGTTTGAATATCAGGCCCCGGTAGTGTGGCCCACAGCAAGTGGTCACCATGTCCAGCACAGCGCTACTGGAAGGTGGGGCTGAAGATCACCCATACGGGTAAATCATGGCGCACATTGGTTAGTGCTGTGGCCCCCATGGGCCATATTCAGCCCAAACATGCAAATGAGTCAATTGGACATGCAAGGCACTAAAGAGCCATATGTATGCCCATTATGTGCTCATTTGCATGTGAGCATCTGTCCTAAGTGTGCAGGGCTAGGTCCCCCCAGCCCTAATCCCTGTCCCCTTATGTTGAAACACACAAACATAGGTGGTACAGTGTTCTCCCCAGCCCTGATCCCCATTCTCAAAGATAAATAAAATGACATTGGTGGTGCAGTGTCCTTCCCCAGCCCCGATCCCTTCCTCAGTATTTCATTCAACTTCCCTGGTGGTCTAGTGGTGCCTCCCTAGCCCTGATCCCTACCACGATATTTCATTCAACTACCATGGTGGTCTAGTAGTCCCTCACTAGCCCCAATCCCTTCCTAGGTATTTCATTTAACATCCCTGGAAGTCTAGTGATCCCTCCCTATCTACGATCTCTTCCCCAGTATTTCATTTACCATCCTTGGCAGTCCAGTGGTCCCTTTCCCCTCCCCATTCCCTGATCACTGTCCTGACTCAAAGATATAATTTCCCTGGTAATCTAACACTCCCCAACCCCCCACTCTGGCAGGGTGTGAACCACTATCCCACTACCCCCAACTTGACCTGTGCCGGCAACTAGCACAGCCCTCCTCACACCACCACCATGGCCAGCCACTGACTGCATTGTCAGTGAGTGTGTACTACATACTGTACACAACCATTGACAGTTCAGCCGGAGGCTAGCTGTGGCAGTGTGAGGAGGGTCGTGCCAGTGACTGGCATGGGTCGGGTTGGGGGAGATCAGGTTGGTGGGTCACTACCTGTCAGGGTGTGGGCCACTAGACTACCAGGGAAATTATAGCTTTGAGTTGGGATGGTGAACAGGGAATGGGGAAGGGGGGAGGGACCACTGGAACACCAGGGATGGTAAATGAAATACCGAGGAAGGGATTGGGGCTAGGGAGGGGCCACTAGATCAGAAGAGTAGTTGACTGAAATACCAGGGAAGGGATTGGGGCTAGGTATGGACCACTAGACCACAAGGGGAGTTGAATGAAATACTGGGGAAGGGATCGGTGCTAGGGAGGGACACTACACCACCAATGTTTTATTTATCTTTTTGAATGGGGATCGAGGCTGAGGAGGTACACTGCACTACTAATGATATTTTATTTCACTATGGGGATGGGAATCAGGGCAGGGGTGGGACACTGAACTACCAGTGATGTTTTCTTTCAGTATGGGAATGGGGATCGGCGTAGGGAAGGGCCGCTGAACCAGCAGGATACCCAATCCTTGACAATGCAGCTGACAGGCCTTCGCACTGTTAAGGGCTGGGTTTCAGAAGCATTAAACTGCACCAGTGCAGATGGCCATTTAGAACTTCTGACCACTTTCAATATTGTGTTGTGCCGCATATAATAATAATAATAATAATAATTTTATTTATAACACGCCTTTCCGAATCCAAGGCACCTAACAATTTAAAAACAGTTTATATAAGATCCAATAAAAGACAATACAACAAAAAAATCATAATCAATTCAACAAAAAATTCAGTTCTCCAAAAATGCTTTTTGCCACAAAAGGTTTTTTAAGCTCTTTTTAAAATATGCATGAGGGGACCCTCATTTGCATAGAAGCAGCACAATATTGTGAGTGATGGCACTGTCGGGGGTGTGCCATGCATATGTGCCCTTTGAATATGGGCACACCCCTGACATCTGGCATTATTTCAGGTCAGCATGGCACAAACCCGGTTTGTGCCCTGCTAACCTTTTGAAAATGGATCCCTAGATCTTTTTCTTCTCCATATAAATCAAGACATGTTTACTTTAGTTCAGGGTTTCTTTGGGAATACTGTATGAATGAAGAGGCTGTGAAAAAACTACAAGAATCCAGGAATTGTTTTCATTTTTGTGGTTTCCACTCTTACAAGTAGATAAAGCCACTGTACAGCACATCCCTTGTACACACATACCTTTAAATCATATTAACTAATGGAGTCAAATTCTGTGCAAAAAATGTGTTTGTGGATATTTTCACTTCCAGATACTGTATACTGCATACTTCCTCCCCATTTCAGATTCACCCTTTTCCTTAATTTGCCTGTAACCTTGTAATAGAATGAAAATAAGTCAGTCATATTTTTGTTTAACAAATACCCTGAGTATAGACCAAGCTCTTAAAGACCATCCAGTAGTTGAAGGAGAGATCATTCAGAATTCTTCAAATAATGGAGCACACTATCTGCTTATAAGGCAGTTTTAAAATAAAAAGCAAATAAATAATAAATAATTATGTTCTTTTACTCTTAAGTCAGTTCCTTTAATATTTTATCTGAGCCATTATGCTACTGAATCTATATCAATTGCAAACAACGGGGCAACACCCTTGTCTTGTCCCTCTTTGCAACTTTATGCTCCGTGGCCCTATGCACTAATGGGCCCGATATATGCTGGGAAGGGTGCATACTGAGTCACACAGCTACAAACTGCATACTTGGCCCTCGTGGGATGAGCAAGACTGGGATGCATGACCTTCCCCCCCCCTCAGCTGGCCAAGTGGTGTTGTAGGTCTGCATAGAAGGTGAGGCCAGCTGGGGAAGCAGACCTGGGCAAGTCCATGGGCTTCCAGTAAGAAGCCCTGACTATCATCATAGCAGGATCCCCTGCCCCCAGGCATCATCCACCCCTAGCCCTCTGTGGCATGAAGGAGGGCTGGGGCCTATAGCAGCAGGGCACACATGTAGGTCTGGATGCTGGTTTGGGGGGGTAGACACCAGTTACGGTATTCTCTAACTAGCATAACAGAAAATCCCACTGATGCTGGCCTGGTGAAGCAAAACTGGCATTGTACCATGCTCCACCGGCCCAATGTGGGTACATCCACTCCCCACACCCTGCCTAGACTGGCCACCCAGTTGTGTGGGATCTGTCGCAGATGGCCTCGGGCAGGAGGCACAGAGGGTACTCATCATTCATGCATCACAAGTGTACACTGGACACCCAAGATGCGCATATCCTCGCCCTATGTGCCACATCTTGTGATGCATAAGGTCTGGGTCCCTTAGTGAATAAGGCCTTTTGAGAGCTTGCCATTTGCTTCGATTGACACAGTGAGGTTACCATGAAGATGTTGATTCTGTTTGCATAGTTTTTAAAAAATCCAAACCTGGTAAGGGTGTTGTATAAAAAATTCCAGACAACTCTGTAAGATGCCTTTTCTGCATCCAGCTACACAAGGATGGTCTTTAACTGGTCCTTTTCAGATAAAGCAAGTCACATGTATTGTTCTCCTAATGTTATCCTTTGGATGTCTGGATGCAACAAATCACATTTGGTCTTTTTCTTATAATGGGGGGATAATATTTTTCTATCTCTTAACCTTTATAATAGTGAGTGATTTGTAGTTTACATTTAGTACTGATATTGGCCTATATTAGGTGTAAAATACAGCGTCCCTACCTTAGGGCTTACTGAGATGATTGCCTGTCTACAGGAGGGTGCTATTCTCCCCTACCCTCAGTTCACTTGTGGCAAAGCTGAATGCATCTTTTAGGACACATACCAATTTTGCTATCAGGCTTTTATAAAATTCAGATGTAAAGTCTTCTAAACTTGTGCATTTGCTTATTTTTTGGTTATTTAATGATGTCAAGTATTTTTAAAACTGAATTTTCCAAGTTAACAACTCCGTATATTAGACTATAAAGGCCAGGCCAGCTCAAACAGCAACGGTGTGTAACATCAACACCTGAAACTGTATATAAAACAAGAAAATGCCACTCAGGAGTCCAAAGTTGCCAATCTGCATACTTTTATTTAGCAAAATATGTGCCCGAAAAGTGGCAGTGCCCCCGCCCCAAACACTCCAATGTTTCATGCTTGGTGCTTTATCAAGAAGCTAAACTGCTGCAAAGAATGTGCCCCTTAAATACTACAAACAATTATTAACATCAGGTGTAACATATTAAAAGTCAAATAGAAACACACATTCATTTAAGCAGATTTAAGAAAAGTACAGGTGTGCAAAAGACATACATCATCACTGTTGTAAATAAGACCCACTACCATATATACATGTAAATATTTCTCAGTACTGCTTTCAAGACATTGTAAATGGTTTAAAACATGATCAAATAAATGATGAATGAGCTTCAAAGGTATCACCCATTATCATGACCCATATACAAAGACGATCACCAAAAATATGCATGCTATGCAATTTCCATAAAGAAGGGCCATGTTATGAAATACTCAAAAAGCAACTAAAAAAACCCTTTAATTGCAAGATGATATTTATATTGATGCCAGAAAAGTGTTATATGAGTGACCACAAAGAAAACCATAGAAACATGGCTGTTAGGATAAAAAAGGGGGCGGAAGGGCATAGTGCACCCAATGAGAGTGTGATCATAATAGCACAATGGTCAATCATTAAATACACAAAAAAAGCACGTAAAGGATCCATATTCAAAACAGACAATATAAATTCTAGCTAAAGTGTTAAAGAACTGGCCTTAATGCAATTAATACACATCTTCTAACAAATGACATGGTAAAAACAAAGCATGGGGCAGATTTGTAAGGGCAATCGGGCTCAACAAGAAAGAGTAAAATACAGCTTCTGAAGTATCACCCATTATCGTGATTCATATATAATGATGATTATCTTTATATATGGGTCATAGAAACATAGAAGTTGACGGCAGATAAGGACTGCAAGGCCCATCCAATCTGCCCATTTTTTCTATCTTATGAATGTGCCATAGGTCTGTACTCTGTCAATGGCCTATCTATTCATGCTCATCTGTATTGCTTGCTTATGCCTATCCCATGCCTGTTTGAAGCCCTGCACTGAATTCATATCCACCAGTTCCTGAGGTAGGTCATTCCATGCACCCACCATCCTTTCTGTGAAAAAGAACTTCCTCACATTACCCCTTAATCGGCCTCCTTCTAATCTCATGCTGTGTCCTCTTGTCTTGCTATTTTTCTTATATTGAGACATGTTAGACTCTTTCACCTTGTTAATGCTCTTAAGATGTTTGAATGTTTTGATAACATCACCTTGCTCCCTCCTTTGCTCTAGGGTATTCATATGGAGCTCCTTTAATCTGTCCTCATATGTTTTCTGATGCAATCCCTGCACCATTTTCCTTACCCTTCTCTGGACTGCTCCATTTTGTTAATGTTCTTTGGTAGGTGCGGCCTTCAGTACTCCATGCAGTACTCCAGATGGGGCCTAACCAGTGTCTTGTAAAGAGGGATTATTACCTCCCTTATACGACTTGCGATACCCCTACTAATACACCCCAACATCCCTCTAGCCTTACCTACTGCTTTAGTGGTCTGCTTGGATGATTTCAGGCCATATGTGATGATGATGCCTATGTCTCTTTCTTCCCTTGTGATTGCCAGCAACTCCCCTCCCAACCTATAGGTGGCTTCAGGGTTTCTTTTCCCTATGTGCATGACCCTGCACTTCTTTGCATTAACCTCCAGTTGCCACCCTTCTGACCATTTTGTCAGTTTATCTAGATCTCTTCTCATTCTGACCACCCCATCTGGATCATCTACTGTGTTGCAGATCATGGTGTCATCTGCAAACAGACAAACCTTACCCTCCAGTCCATATGCAATGTCACTGATGAAGATATTGAAGAGGATTGGCCCCAGGACTGATCCTTGGGGTAACCCACTTGTGACTTGCATCTCTTCTGACTGTATACCGTTTACCACCACTCTCTGTTTTCTACCCGCCAACCAGTTTGCCACCCAGTTGACCAACTTCTGACCACCCGAGCCGACCCAGCTTATTAATCAATCTTCTATGTGGAACAGTATCGAAAGCTTTGCTGAAGTCAAGGTAGTCGACATCAGCTGTACCCCTTTGGTCCACCACTCTGGTTACCCAGTCAAAGAAATCTATGAGATTAGTTTGACAGGACCTTCCTGTTGTAAACACATGGTCTCTTGGACCCTGTGATCCTATGGATTCCAGGTGTTGCACTATCCTTCCCTTAAGGAGTGCCTCCATAATCTTGCTCTCTACTGAGGTAAGACTGACTGGTCTGTAGTTCCCTGCCTCCTCCCTGCTACCACTCTTGTGCAGTGGGATCACATGAGCCCTTCTCCAGCTTTCTGGGACCTCTCCTGTGCTCAGAGACTCACTAAACAGTTCTGCTAATGGCTCTGCTAGTTCCACCCGTAACTCCTTTAGTACCCTGGGGTGTATGCCATCAGGTCCCATTGCCTTGTCCACCCTGAGCTTAGTGAGCTCTTGTAGGGCCCTTTCTTTTGTGAAGGGACTTGTGCACACCTCCTTCCCCCTGTGTCCATGGTGCTGAGCTGTGGGCCCTTCCCTACCTTCTCCTCAGTAAATATTGAGCAGAAGTATCTAATTAGGATAGATGCTTTTACATGCTCCTCCTCTTCACATGCCCCCTTATCCCCTTTGATCTTAGCAATACCCCCTCTGGACTTTCTCTTTTCACTAATGTATCTTTAGAAAGTCTTGTCCCCTTCTTTTACTGCTCAAGCTAGTGTTTTCTTGGTTTAGGCCTTTGCCTGCCTTACTGCCTTCCCTGCTTCCCTTAGGGAAGTTTGGTATGCCTTCCTATCTTCATCCTGCTGCATTCCCCTATATTTTCTGAAGGCCAGCCTTTTGGCTCTGACCTTTTTTGCTACTGTTTTTGAGAACCAAAGTGGTTTTCTCCTTCTTTTGCTCTTGCTGTTCTCTCTAACACAATGGGATGTTGCTTCAATTATTGCATCCTTAATGCTTGCCTACTTTGCCTATACCCCCTCACCTGTAGTTCTTCTTGCCAGGGCTAGCTTAACTCTGTTTGCCATCTTGTCAAAGTCAGCTCCTCTGAAGTCCCATATTTTTGCCTTGGAATGGGATGATTTAGTTCCAGTGGCCAAATTGAATCATACCATGTGATGGTCTCTGGCCCACAGGTGACCTTCTACCTGGAGATCTGTAATCCTTTCTCCGTTAGTCAGTACTAGATCTAGGATAGCCCTGTCTCTTGTGGGTTGTTGTACCAGTTATTTGAGGCCCTCCCCCTGCAGGGAATCCACCATGTGTCTAGTTCTGGCAGATGTTCCTGCTGGTATTGACCAATCTTTATCTGACATGTTGAAATCTCCCTTTATCATAACCTCCCCTTTAGCTGTCATGTTTTGTATATCATCTAACAGTAATGTGTCTATGTCCTCGCCCTGGTCTGGAGGCTGTAGACAACCCCAGTTTGTATGGCAGTCCCATTTCCTGATTCCAGGGTGACCCACAGTTCTTCTGGCTCCTTATGTGTATTCTGAATTTCTGTAGCTTTGATATCTTTCTTAATTGACATAAAAGGCCACTCCATCACCCCCTTTTTGCACCTCGGTCTCTTCTGAGCAGTGCATAGCTGGGTACTTAAGTCTCTCAAGTGTGGTTACTTGTGAACCATGTCTCACTAATAACTACTATGTCCAGTTTACCCTCTGTCATTGTTGCCTGCAGGTCTGGGTTCTTGCTTCCCAGACTGCGGGCATTTGTGTACATGATCTTCCATTGGCCAGGTTTTGGCGTATTAGTTGTTGGGCGAGGTCCTACATTTCCCCTGTGTAACATATGGGGAGCTGGATGTTTTTCCTTACCCGGTGATGCAAATGAACTATAAACATGCTGAACTCCTGTTTGATTGCTAGCTGAGGGGGGAGGGGTGTTCTTCCCATTCAGTGTATTGGGTGCTGCACTCCTCTCCCCATTTGCTAGTTTAAATATTCTGTAAAGACGACAAACTTCTGCCCCAATGCATGGATTCCCTCCTTAGTCAGATGCAGTCCATCGAATTTAAAGAACTTTCACTCCCAAAACTGTTGCCAGTTACCTACAAATTTGTGTTCTTTTTCCTGGCACCAGCCCTTGAGCCACATGCTTAGCTCCCCTATCTCCCCTTCTCTGACCTTCCATCCATCTGCTCCCCTCTCCCAGACTGGCAGGATCTCAGAGAAGGAGATTGTGGATGAAATGGATGACAGTGTGTCTTTCAGCCTGGTCAGGTGTTCCTTGGTCTCCACAACTGACCAGCTGGTGAGATCATTAGTCCCTATGTGTACCAGGACGTTAATGTTTTCTCCTGCTACCTGCACAATTTTACCAATCCGGTCAGTGTCTCTCCATGCTGATGTACCTGGGAAACATCTGACCATTAACCCCAGCTGGGAGGTAGGTATCAACTCCCTGAATCATGGAGTCTGCTATGATCAGAAGTGTTTTGGATTTCCTTTTTGCTTTTTGTTTTGGTCTCTGTTTTGGGTGAGTTTTGTTGCGCTAGCTCCTGTGCTGCAGTGTCCTGCTCTGCAGTGTCCTCTGCCCATTTGTTTGATTTCGGAGATAGAGGCAGATACCTATTTGTAGTTTGTAGTTTTTATGTGGGTCATGATAATGGGTTATACCTTTGAAGCTCATTCATCATTTATTTGATCATGTTTTAGACCATTTACAATGTCTTGAAAGCAGTACTAAAAAATATTTACATTCATATATGGTAGTGGGTCTTATTTACAACAGTAATGTGTATGTCTTTTATAGACTTGTACTTTCTTAAAATGTGCTTAATTGAATGTGTGTTTCTATTTGGCTTTTAATATGTTATACCTGGTGTTATCAATTGTTTGTAGTATTTAAGGGACTCATTCTTTACAGCACTTTAGCTTCTTGACGAAGCATGCAGTGCAAAACATTGGAGTGTTTGTGGTGGGGTGTTGCTGCTTTTCAGGCACATATTTTGCAAAGCAAAAGTATGCAGATTGGAAACGTCAGACTCTTGAGTGCAGTTTTCTCATTTTATATACAACTCCTTATGTTACTCAGCTATTTGAAGTATAGTAAGTCTAAGTGAGCTAGGTACCCATCTATTTGTTCTTTAGTTAGCTCCTCATGATAATTATATAATTCCTTATTGGTGGGAAAGGAACAAACACAAGAAGGGGCCAATAGGGGCAAGGTACATTTGGAAGCAATAGGTAGCGATACATAAAATCAGTTATGGCAGTGGTACAGTGCAACTACAGAACTGCAGTATTCTAGGAGACATTCTGGAGACTGATGTGCTGCCCCATCTGAATGCACCTTTTTGGGTTGAAAGAGGAGGTCATTGGTCTCTGGACTAAGCTACCATGATCCAGAGTTCCTCTTGCCCCACCCATGGGCAAAGGAGTCTACTGCCATTGCCCCATGTTGCCTAGGAAAAGGAGGGCCATCTGGACCCTAGTAGACTTCAGGAGGGTGGACTTGGCAGGTCAGGGACATATTCCTCAGTCTATACCATTAGAGAATTCCTTCATCATTATAGCAGGATGAAATCACTGAGAGGACACACCAAAATCAGAGGCAAGGGAGGATGTGGGTATCTTCTGAAGGGGAGGTCCCAAATTGGAAGATAGGGGACTCCAGCAGAGGAGGAAGCAGCTTCTTGTGGGGGACTCAATGGTAAGGGTACAGATTTGGGAACAGGATGGGTGGGAGAGAGGGTGGTTAGGTGCCTACCTGGTGCCTCAGCTTGAAGGGGTGGACTGCAGATCCTAAGGACTGCTAGGGCAGCAGGTCACAGGGGTAGCTGAATGTCATTGTCTACCTGGGGACTAATGGAATTGTGCAGGGAGAGTTCAGGCTACTGGGGATGGGCCTAAGGCAAGTAGCATGCATGGTGGCATTCATCAAGGGGCTATGTATCTATGGCCATGGGTAGGATAGTGTAATCTGCACCAGGAGCTTCAGCTCCTGGTTGAAAGAGTGGTGCAGAGAGGAGGAATTTGACTTTATTGGGAGCTGGGGACCAACTTGGAGGGATATGGCTCTATACAAAGGTAGTGGCTTGCATCCATCTGGGAGGGCAAATGCAGCCCTCAGTGGATGGTTTAAATCTTACTCTGATGAACATTAAAACTAGCTGAGGGGGTTGGTGGAAAGACAAAGAGAGGCTTAAACTTCCCATCTCTCAAGACTGAAGCAGTAGGAAAGGAGGACCAGAGGGTAGGAAACTCCCGCAGGATATACATTAAACAAAACAACACTGTAGTAGAGGAAAAGGGGAACAGGAACAAAAGTTATAAAACGAGAGGGAAAAAGGCAGAGAGGTGCAAGGGGAGAAGGGGTTTGCAGGCTGAGTGGGGGCAAGGTGTGGAGTGCCATGTGTGCAAATGCAAGGAGTCATGGAAATAAAATTCCAGATGGCAACGCCATCATGGTGGAGTCAGGTCTGGATCTTGTGACCATTACTTGAGTCATGGTGTAAAGGAAGCCACGACTGGGACATGGCCATACCAGGCTACACTCAGTTCAGGAAGGCTAGGGAAGGGTGGAAGAGTGAAGGCATTGTGCTGTATGGGAGGAAGGGCATAAAAGTGATGGAAATGCAAGGGGAAACAGGTGGGAAAGGAGGAGTTGAAGGTGCTCTGGGTCATTCTGGAGACAGAAGCTGGTGCCACTGTTCACACAGGAGTGATATACAGATCTCCAATAGAAGAGGAATAACTGGATAAGGCAGAGGGGGAAGACATCTGTACAATGGCAGAAAAGGGGGAGGTACTGCTGGTTGGGAACTTCAATCTGCCACATACAGATTGGAGCCTTCCAGCTTTGGCATCAGCTAACAGCAGAGCCATCCTAGACTCACTGCAGGGTGCATTTCTCAGGCAACTAGTCCATGAGCCCAGTTGTGGTGGTGTAATACTGGACCTGGTGCTCACAAACAGGGCCAGTTTTGCAGACATCAAGGAGGGATGCCATCTAGGAACCAGCAGTCACCACACATAGAGGATGATATATGGTCAACAGTTAACAACGCTGTGTACACTTTGAGAGGTTGCCATAACAACCTGATAGACCTCAAGAGCACAACTTGAGAGGTCTAGAGGTAACAAACCTTTGTGTGAAGCAAATAAACAAAACAAAACAATGTAAGAAATCACTGTGGTTCTCAAAGGAGGTGGCAGTGAAGGTTCAAGAGAAAAAGAAAGCATTCAGGAAGTACAAGGAATCACAGAAGGAGCAGGACAGAGAATTGTATCAATTAAAGCAAAAGGAAGCTGGGAAGGCAGTCAGAACAGCAAAGGCCTAAACCAAGGAAAAGACAGCCAACTCAGTTAAGGGGATAAAACTTTATAGGTACATCAGGGAACGAGAGAAGACCAAGGGAGGGATAGGAGGCTTAATAAAGGGGGGGTGGGCAGAGGGTGACAGTGAAAAGGCAGAGATACTAAACAAATACTTTTGCTCAGTATTTACAAATGAAGAGGGGGAGATACCTAAACCAAACAGTAGAAACACTCTGGATACAGAAGTTGATGCCAGACCATTTACAGAAGAAAGGGTTCTGAAAGAACTCTTAAAACTGAAGGTGGACAAAGCAATGGGGCCTGATGGGATTCATCCCAGAATTCTAAAAGAACTAAGGGTAGAACTAGTGACACTACTGACTACCCTTTTTAACAAATCTTGGGAGGATGGTGTAGTACCTGAGGACTGGAGAAGGGTGGATGTGATTCTCCTTCACAAAAGTGGGAGGAAGACAGAGGCAGGAAACTACAGACCTGTTAGTTTGACCTCAGTGATAGGGAAAATGATGGAATCACTTCTGAAGGAAAGAATTGTTGAGTACCTAGAGGCCAGTGGGGCACAGGACCCAAGGCAGCATGGATTCACAGTGGGAAGGTCATGTCAGAGAAATCTAACTGATTTCTTTGACTGGGTGACCAAAGCAGTAGACCAGGGAGGGGCTGTGGACATACTCTACCTAGACTTTAGTGCAGGATTTGAACAGTCCTGCACAAGCGATTAATAAACAAATTAGCCAGCCTGGGAGGGGTGCCAGGGTGGTAGCATGGTAAAACACTGGCTGGACAACAGACACAGTGGGTAATAGTAAATGGAGTCCACAGTGAAGAAAGGGGGGTTACTAGTGGGGTACCGTGAGGGTTCAGTACTGGGGCCGGTCCTTTTTAATGTCTTTATAAGTGACATTGCAGAGGGACTGGAAGGGAAAGTATGTCTCTTTGCAGATGACACAAAGATCTTCAACAGGGTTGATACACAAAGGGGGGTGGAAAGGATGAAAAGGGACTTGGCAAGGTTGGAGGAATGGTCAAATGTATGGCAGCTTAATTTCAATGCAAAGAAGTGCAAAGTAATGCACCTGGGAAACAAAAACCCTGGGGAAGAGTACACAGTGGGGGTGAGAAACTGACAACAACAAAAATGGAAAGAGACATGGTGATAGTCATATCAGATGACCTAAAGGTGGGCCAGCAATGTGAGAAGGCAGTAAGGAGGGTTGGGGGGCATACTGGGATGCATAGGGAGAGGCATCACCAGTAGAAAACAGGAAGTTGTTGGCCCTCTGTACAGACAGTTGGTAAGACCACATCTGGAGTATTGTGTACAGTTCTGGAGACCCCATCTCCGCAAAGACATAGACAGGGTGAAATGCATGTATAAGTGTAAGTAGCTTATCAGGGTCAAAGTAAGGGCTCAATCTAGCTTTATAAAATGGAAAGGGAGTATTCTGTATCCCGATTGGTTGTTAGCCAGGCATTAGAAGTGCCTAATGCATAGATTAAAACAAGTGCTGGCCAGATTGACGCAGGATAAGAAAGAAATCTATGAACCACTAGAATTTGAAAAGAACTGTTAGCCCACTATTTTTCCCCCTTGCTTAGCCTACACATATAAATACACTTAGTAGTATACATGGGAAAACCAGTACTGATGGATTCATTAAAATGAACTATACAAATTCAGATGTAAGTCACATACATAGTTTTTATGCAAAATTCAGTATGATCTGCTCAGATGCTTGAGTCACAATCATTCTTAGAAGCACAATCCTGATGGTGGCTGCAGCACCCCACCCCCACACACATACTTGATTGCTCTCTCATGCCAAGCCTGACTTTAGTAGAGCTATACATAAAAATAAAAGCACACATTAATATCGGACATCAATAAAAAGCTATGTTTTCTTATCTGTGAGCCTTGTAAATCTTCCTCAGTCCAGCCGCCAGACCAACCACTGCTCATCCACTCATCCACTCTGTAACTTGAATGTAAACTGCAAACATCTCTTCTCCCACCATGTCAGCTCCATAGTGACAACTCTGCAACTTACCGGTGATTACTGATAATTTGCAGTCTCACTTACTGGTATTTCAGAATGTGCCTCTGTTTCACAAATGTGAAGGATCTTGGAACTGTTTAAATAAAATAAAATTGTTTACTGAGCTTGAGTTGGAGCTCCATCCTGACTCATCTCCCTGTGGTCCTGAAATGCCATCCTCTGTCTCACTTTCTATGGAGCCCAAGTCAAAACATGTTACATCAACTGCAAAAAAGGATTAATTAACTTGCCAAGTTGCCAATACTGTAACTTCCATTTTCACTTACACTCCTGATTACCTGAGTATCAGAGCCCTCAGGTCCTCCTTTTGTGTCCCAAACAAAAACAGTGATATATAAATCAGTTAAAGGAACATATGGATGCAATAATGGCTAGTTTTAAGTGAAACACTGGCTGAGCATAAATGTTATTTATTTTGGCAGGTACTACATAACAACCACTTTGGGACCTGAGAGACTTTAGCATAAGTCACCACTGCATTGGTATGTTCCTTTAACTGATTTATATATAAGACAATAGAAACATTGCTGCACATTTAACAAACTCTGGTCAGAGCCAACACGGCTGTTTCAGAGTGATGAGTCTGAGTGAAAACTACTCAAACATCCTGCTGCAGCTGATGGTGTACTTGTACTGGTTCAACAAATCAAGAGAAACACCAGGCATGAGTCTGTAGTCCAAGAGTAATACCAAATTGTAGAGGTAAAAAATCCAGACTGGATAAATACCTCCAACTGCAGAAAAAGTATTAGGTTATAGCCACACAGAGAGTGCTGTACTTACCTAGCGCTTCAGACATAAATTCAGTTATGTTCTTCATCAGGGGCCCCCGATGAAGAACTGAGTTTAAGTCTGAAACAGCAGGTAAGTGCAGCACTCTTTGTGTGGCTATAAGTGCTCTCTGTGTGACTATAACATAATACAATGTTCCTACAATTGAAAGTACTCATCCAAGCTGTTTCTTTTTTTTTTTACCGCTACAAATTGGTGCTACTCCTGGAGCGTGGTCCCCTGCCTGTTTTAACAATAAGAACACCCTAGGAGTGATGTAGCTTTCAAGACACTGAGTCACTCAGTTGATGATGCTCCAAAATGCTGCAAGCATTTTCAGGTTTAGTTTAGGATCATAGAATAGAACAGGATTTGATATATGCTTGCATGTACAGTTACTATGTCTCATGGTTATAAGAGTGCATTCTTGAGTTCTTTAGGTGACAGAACTGCAAAGTGAAGTGGAGCAGTTCTAGGACACAAAGGACTTGAGCAGAAACTCTTGTAGCCACAAGACACATGGGAACTGTACACATAAATATACTGTAAATCATGTTGAAGATTTCTGTTAAGAAATGCAACATGAATTTAAAGAGCAGGTTTCTATTCTACAAACTTTCACACCCCCTCAACATAAAGGTACTACGTCAGAATAACACCACTGAAAACAGCACGGTCAAGAACCGCACCAGTCATATGCCACTTTATGTTTTGGGGGGGCTCTGCCCACTGCACCCCCCAGACTAACAGATCCTAACTCTGGAGGTAGCGGATCACGGGACAAGAAGAAAATTGTGGGGCTATGGAATACTGTTTCCACGGCACCTTGTAAAAAAAAAATTAAGTCCTGATAAAGGCAAAATCTATGGAGACCAAGATTAGAACCCTGGTTTCCACTACCACCATGCCAAGCTGCTACATGCCTCAGCCCTCCATGCCACGGGAGCAGCTCAGATAACCTCCAGAATTCTACTGCCCTTGTCCTGTGGCAGCACCATGGACAGTGACCTGGGAAGCGCTTACTGCAAGCTCTGTAAATCCCCTCTCGCTGTTCATGGCAGCGCTATTCAGACTAGTGCTTTCTTTACATGCACTATTCTGGTAGCACTATTCTGACTGGGAAGGGGAACATAAACAGCACCTTACCAGGCACTTAATCCATGCAACCATAAAGTTAATTGTTGACTTGCTATATTCATAGAAATTACACTTGTAAAAAACCACAGTGGAGCGGGTAGACAAAATGCTCCTACTTCCTTATGCAGAGACGCATCCCCATGCTAGCATGTTTTGTGATGTCAGTACAAGATGGTGTGGAGACGAGCTCCATAGGCAATACTGTGGCCAGTTTTCACAAGCGTTATTTTATACTTTTAACTGCCGACATTGAGAAAAGAAGCCACCACTTAACTAACAAGGACTTGGAGCGGGAGTGAAAGTTTACAGAATAGAAACCTGCTCTTTAAAAAACAATTATTACATTTCATGGAAAATTAAAGAAACCCCTGTGTGATGAAATGGACTAGGCTATCTGAACTTAGAACTGTAGCATTAAAACTGTTTGCATGAGATGTTTTGTGGGAAAAATAGTACTTGAAATGTTTATAAATAATCCTGATTAGCCAAGAATTATATCATCATTTATTGTTTTGTGTATAGAGGTCCAGCCATGCAAACCAAACCTGTGTTGTCACTGACCTCAAGAGTAATCAGAACCCTGCTGGAAATGCAGGCTTGTTGTGTATGTGACTGGGCATCCACTGTTATACAATTTCTTTATTATCTTCAAAAATACATTACCCTCCAACACACACATACGGCATATGATTTTGGGACTTTTTTTTTTCTGTCCCATCGTGTTCGGTGACCCCCACTCCTTCGGTCTCCACACAAGTCCTCTGCAAGCCCCACTGTCCTTACTCGTGCCTCCTCTCCCCCCAAATTACAGCCGGTCCTTGGTATATCCTGGCATATCCCTTCGCTGGGTGGGTCCCCCTCCTCCAAGGGGGAAGGCACCAGGGGGAAAACCCCTAGCACACACTATTAGGGCCCAGGGATGCTGCCAAGAAGAAGGAGGCCCCGGGAAGGCACCGGAGGTGTCAGGGACAGCGAGCCATCATCCAGCAGCCAGTGAACAGTATTTCCACTTTTCTAGGTTCCCCTGCACACCACTCATGTAGTATCCCCAGTCTCCACTGGGGGCTGCTACCTAGCAAGGCCATCCCCAAACCCACCCCAGGATAGGAGCGCAGTCCTATGGATGCTCGATCCTTATCCTCCCCTGCCGACCCCCAGCAAACCGAGTCCATTCTCAAACCTGGGTCGCCGGCATGGGTCAAGGTAAGGTGCCCGCGCCTCAACCCTCTATGCCACTGGGCTGGTGGAACATTTGAAAACTAATAAGCCACACTACACCCAACTGCTAATACTCCTTGCCATGTTACTGACAGTTTATTTGTTTTTACAATCATTTGAAAAAAGCTTATGTAACCCAGGCACCATCTATCCAAGGGCTACAACCTCTGCCTTGTGGGCCCATAAACAAGGTTGAAGGGCCAGGATTCCTATTTTACTTTAAAACTGGTTCTTTCCCACAGATCACAATATTATGCAGTGCCTCCATCCAGAGTATACATTTATGTGGGCTTGATAATACCTGGTACAACCCCCTGGGATGCTGTACCAGCCCACAATACCATAAAGCCATCCCACATATGACCCAATAACCAAAACCCTACATTTCTACATTTGCTGAATTAAAGGCTCACTCTAAAAATATGCTCATGACAGAAGAATTATGCAAAAACAATTAAACAACAATTTATTTACAAGGGGTGAGGATTAGGAAGGGTGAATTGGATGCAGAGGTTAAAATATTTACATTAAATGGCATTGATTTAGATTGCCATTGCAATTGTCTTCGGAATAATCATTTTGCATCTTACATTCAGACATTAATCACAGTGGCTACCCCCCAACCTTCTGATGGTTTCAGAATACTATTCTCTCTATCTAGCTAGCTGCACTAGGAAAATCAGGTTACGCATTGCCCACACTGGTACCAGTCCCAGACTATTATAGAACCATGCAACTCTGCACTTTAAACCTGGGTACCCAGTACCAAGTTCTTTAGGTGCTGGTCTGATAAAGTTGCAGCTGAGTTGGCTGGAGTCACAGCTGGTTGGGGCCCTTAAAAGAAAATCAAGTTAGCCTCCTTTCTTTAGGTTACTTTAATAACTCTGCCTGATCTTGCAAAGTGAAATTTAAACTTTAACTCTTTGACCGGACGTTGTACATAGCAGATCTTGGGTTAACTATTTACAGTTTTTACAGGGTGGTAGAGGATGGCTCTGCCTATTCTCAGTTTTGAAGTTATCATTGGTGTAGAGAACCTGTAGCTGAAGTGCAGGCAGAAGCTTTGGCTGACCCCTTTTTTACAAAGCTCTTGCAGCTTGCAGACTGGATCTCTCTCTGCTTTGGATGGTTGCCCCTTCCCTCTGGGCATACAGTCACATTCAGGTACAGACCAGGCCAGAACTGGGGCTGACATGCTTTGGACCCCCATGTCTAGGCTGTGCCCCTCAGGGGGAAGTGCATATGGCAATGCATAGCTGGTACACCACCAGGCTGACTCCCAGGCTGATCTGGAAACAGTCTCTTGCAACAATTCAGCACATTTCACATTCAGCACATTTTGGTTGCTTCAGGTGGTCACAATCTCTTCAATCATGTGCTAGAATGGCAGGCATAGTCCTTTTAGCTTTCAAGATACAGTCTCTCAAACATGAGTGCTTTCCCCTAGGGCTAGGGCGGATCCAAAACTCGCATAGCCCATACATAGGCACATTCTCCTTCTCTCTCAAGTTGCAGATGTAGCCTGAGGCACGGCTCACAACCACTTCAACCCTTACTTGTTAGCAAATTCACTTTCTCAGACACTTCTCAAAGCACAGTACACAATAGCAAAGTCCCTCTTTACTATGCTGGCAATTACAGCTCCAAATGGACATTCACTGTCCTCACTGGAAATGTCAGGAAAAGCTCTGTTCTCAGGATACTCCTCTTCCAGTCCTGTAGGCACTTTCAAACAGTCACATCAAGCATTCTCAAACACTGGACCCTTCTTCGATCATTTGCAACAGATGTCCACCCTATTCCAGGCACTGGTTAGATGCAGGGTGCAGGCAGAACTTGAGCACCTCTTGGCTCTCTGGGCTGCTCAGCACCAAGCAGGTCTCCAAATTACTTGAACTTGTAAACATAAATTTACTCACTCAGAATTATTTAGAAAGCTTTTCATTTCCTGAAGTTGCAGCTTCATCAGCACTCTCACTGCTGAGGCAGAACATTATTGTAGCTCTCTCACAGTTGAAGATGAATTCAGGTTTCACCCACATTTTCCCCAAAATGTGGAAAGGCAAAATGCTAGCCCTGGGAGGCAAATTCTGGCAACCCCCAGAGCAGTGACTTTCATTTCTTGCAGCCACTTCAGGAGACATAGCCCCCTTCCCCTGTGGAGGGGCTCCCACTAAACACACCAGGCCCATTCTTTTTAGCTGAGGGCCAGAGTCCCCCCCTCTGTGGAGGGTCTCATGCTGAATTGAACTTAGCCTGCAAAGTCTCTGGGTTTTTGGGAGCTCTCTGAAGCTCCTGATTGGCTGAATTCACTTGTCTATCTTGAAAATGAATATTCATTAGGCCTCCATGATGTCTGATAGGCTCCCTGTTTAGGCACCTAAATTAGATCCCTTCTTTTTCCCCACAAGTCCTCTGCACTGTCCTATCAGTCTCTGGCAAATGTCCCAAAAGGCTCCACAGTAAATCCTGGCTTTCTGATTGGCTGCTAGCTGCAAACATGTCTGCTCAACACAGTAGTCCCTATGCAGTCCACTACAGTCCCAACAATATCATTCTGGGGCAGCCAGTATAATCATTTTTATTTTAATCATAGCCATACAGATTGATAGCCATTACTGTGCCCTCCGTAGTGACCACAACATTTAGTATTTTAGATGCACCCCAAGCCTGTTGCTGCTACCAAAATAAACAGTTTCTTAGCTGCAGACAGACAACTCCTTAAGATTTATAGGGCTCTTATTAATATTCATGAGCCCTGGCCCAGCGTTTCTCAGTGCTCTTTATTTATTATATAAAGCAGGCTCTCTTGGCCCTTGCTGTGGTCACCAGTCCCCTCTTTATCTTTTCCAGGGGCCAGGACCACCAGTGAGCCACTTGTTGGACCGCAATTGCCGCAGGAGATCGGAGCACACTTGTGCATACATGCAAGCCGTCAGCTGGCTGTAAAGTGTATGTGGGGAAATACCGACAGCTCTGCAGTTACTCTGAAAGCCCATGATGGGCAAAAACAAATGAAAGGGATGTTTGAGGGCTTTAGGGGCACACTAGAGCCTGGGGCAGTGGTGGTGCAGATTGGAGGAACACTAGAGGCACTCAAGGAGGCAGTTGGGAGCAACAGGAGATAATAGAGCTATTAAGATAAGCCCCACAGGGGGGTTACATTTACTTCATAAAAAAGGAAGACCAGGGTGATGAACCAGAGCAAGATCTGCACTTATGTGCTTCCATTTAAATTAACACGGATTCACACAAATACGTTATAGTACAGACTGTGCTCATGCTTGTTTCCCAGCTTCTTTCATTTTTGTAAGTAAGATTCTTATTAAATGATTTCAAAAGCAAAAGATTATCAGTGGCATTGGGTGGGGCATTAGCAGCTGGGTGCAGGGTGGGTTTATTAGCTAAAATTAATAAAAAAATAGAAAGTTTGCTGTCTTTGGGTCTATGTGTGCATGTGTGGTGAGGGGGAGACAACAATTGTGAGAAGAACAGAGCACAGGTAACACTGATTTTCCATTCTTATTAAAAAGTTATTACACGACAGACACATGTAACAGCATTCTATGACCTCTGCCTTGTGGTACCAAAGTTTTTCAGTTTGGATGGAAAGCCATGCAGAACAGAACCAACAGTAAAATAATTATGAGGCACACAGCTTCACTGACTTAAATAATAGTATAAATAACTAGTCTGAAACACACACTTTTTCAAGAAAGCAACACTGTAGCAGCTTATTGTGAATAACCAAGCTCTGTGGAAGCCCTCCCTTACAAGATCTGTTATTTAATACAGCTCACAGAGATGGGCTAAATGTGGCAGGCTGAAGAGTAGAGGGGTGTGTGTGTGTGTGTGTGTGTGTGTGTGTGTGTGTGAGTGACAGCACAGCTGGGCTCTGTTCTCTGTGGGACACTCTTTCTGCTGAAACTTACAGCAGAGCTTCAGTTTGGATGGAAAGTCATGCAGAATAGACCTAACAGTAAACAAGCATTTGACAATGCTGAATGTTTCATGCTTTGCACCAGTACATACTCAGATGTTACATGGGCACTTGGGCTGCAAGTGCAAGGAATGCTGGGATTGGCAAACAGCTCTCTTACAGCACTAAGTGTGCAGGATTCACTTCGGGGAAAAATCCATTTAGTTTTTTTTTTACACCTTGACAGATATAGATGGTGTTGAATAGACAGGGTATTTAGAAGAATAATAACTGTCTTGAAACTAGGAGATGGTTGGTGCAGAGGATCACCATTGACAGAAGGCAAATACTTGGATCACTGCGGGAAGGATGGCAGTCAAAGCAGTTGAGCACAAGAAAAAGGAGAATACATGTAGGGATCTGCCAGTTATTCTTTGTATTGAATTTCAATATATGAAACATCATAACAACAAGAATTAACCATGTTACGATCTATGCATCACTCGGATCATGGCAAGTCTTGGAAGATATGCAAGGGCTAAAAAGGGAGGGGTAAGGGTAGCATACAAAGGGGGTATGGAGGGCTAGGGTATGAGGAGGGGAACATAAGTGTTATGGGAGGGGTGATGAGAAAGGAAATAAGGAGGAGGGTCAGGAGAGGATTGTAAAAGTTAGTGACATCAATATAAACACAATTCTATAAGTGTGGGTTCACTTTTCCAATTTCATTCATAAATAGAGACACAAAAACATTTAGAATGAATATGTGTCTTTGTCTAGGTTAACTTTGCTTGTAATTTACACTTGGTGCTGGAGAGAAACAGAGGTATACTATTATGTTTCCCCTGTATTTAAAAGTTGGCACAGTAAGGAGACTAAGTTCCATACTACTTGCATCTAGAGGGACAGGCAAGGGTTAAATTTTCTTTAGAGACTTGCTAGTTTAGTAAGAATGGCTGTAATCTGGGACATCATCCTGTAGTTTCAAACTGCCTTCAGAAGCAGAGGCAGAAAAATCTTTAAACAGTAATAAAATAAAAAATATCAGCGCAACACAGTTTAAACTCTGTAGATTGTTCCCCACTGTTCTGATGTAGTCTGGTCAGGTTGTCAGTGTTGCTCAAGATGTTTTTCCTTTAATTTTACAGGATGACAGCTGATTAGCTGTTTGTTGAGTGGCTTCATGCAAATCAAAGACACCCTCTCTGATTTGAGTGGTTTGGTTCTTTTGAATTACAAGCAGTTAAAGAAGAGTGGTGTCACTGTGTGTGTGTGTGTGTGTGTGTGTGTGTGTGAGAGAGAGAGAGAGAGAGCATGGATGGGCTCTGTTTGACACTCTTTTTCTGCTGAAACTTACAGTTCAGTTTCAGTCTGGATGGAAAGCTCTGCAGAACAGACCTAAGGGCACAGTTATTAAAGGGACTCTAAAAATGGCTTACAAGGAACTCATAGTCAAAGAATCTAATTGAAACTCACAGTCCATCAATGAAATAGTGTAATCTAGTGCTGGCAGGGGTAAAGCAGAGGGCAGACATAAACATATCACTACAATAAATCCAGAGAACATGGAGAATGTTGAGTCCTGTCCAGTCTGCAGCACTCAGGGGAAGAACACAGTCATTGTATCCTGCCAGTCCCCCCTCTCTGTCTCCTAGTAATTCCAAAACGCCTGCAGGGCTTCACCCATGCAGCTATAAAAATTGATGTAGATGGTTTTAAAAATAGAAGAATTGCAGAGACAAGCTATTAAAGTGTTAGTATGTGTCCCTTACTGACTGTTATTATAGAAAATATAAACTTTATTGTAATTCGGAAATCAGTGGAAATGCTGTTAAAAACAGAATAATTAGACAGAAATATGCTTCTGGTGATAGTGACATAAGGGGAGCTGATAAAGAACATGACTATAGAGTATGTAAATACATAAAGGAAATACATGGCCAGAATGTAACTATTGTTGTATAAACTAAAGTAGTGAGGGAGGTCAAGTGAAACAATACTGACTGGTAACAGGAATATGTTAAGAGTGCATTAAGTTAAGTAAGCAATAATACCTGACATTGTGCTATACTGGACCACCCAGGGACGTAATAAGGCCCATTGCCGCAGGCGGAGGGCCTTATAGCCCCTGGAAGATTTGGTATAGCACAATAACGCCCACCCTGGAGTGTATTATTGCATTTAGAAAATGGGCACTGTAAAAAAAATGTGATCTATTAAAAGGTTTTAATTAAAAAAAGATAATTTAAGGTATCTTTTATAAAAAAATAGTTTCTCCACCTGTGGTTTTTTTTTTTTTTGGTAGGGATTTTTGTCCTATTGGCAATTCTGTGGTTTAAAAGAAAAAAACAGTCCCTCCTCAGCAGCTCTATAATAAAAAACTGTCCCTCCTTGACAGTATTTTTCTTAGTATTCAGCTCTTTTCTGTTTGACTTTGCCTGTTTTAGCTGAGTTTTCAACATTGCTGTTTTTGGCCTGACTCATTTAGATATAAAAAAAAGTGGCAGTTTAGTCAGCTGGTCACGCTTGTTAAAAAATTCATTTGCTTGAAATTGCAGCGAGCACTAGCTCTGATACTGCTACAGTGTGTGACAGGAGTGGTAGTTTCTTCATTCTTTGTACCGCAGATGGTTGTCTTTCTGTGGTATGGAAAATGAAGAAAGTACCGCTTCTGTGGGTTGTATCTAGATAGGTGGCATGGTGGGCAGTCAAAGATCACATGTAACATCTGAGGAGACACAGAGTGAAGGTGTATAGCTTTACATTGTCACCAGAGGTGACCGAGCACATGGATTTGATACCAATTTTGGTTAAATACAGAGGTTTATTTTTTTGAGTCCTTCTGCTTTTGCTGTGATTGTAGCAGGGGGTCCTCAGCAGTGTTACATTAGGTAAAAGGTGCAGAGTCGGGCAGATCAATGTTGGTGAGACGCAGACAGCTGCAGTATGGAGCTGTGAGGAGGTACGAAAGGTCACTCCATACATACATGTGGAACAAGAAAAAAAAGCAAAGGGATTAAAAAAAATATATTGTTATTTCTGTTTTTTTTTTTTTAATGGATTTGCTGTTCTGGTTCCATTTTTACCTGGAGTACTGTGCAGGGTGATTACTTTGCAACTGAGTGGATCTTTACAATCGGGGCAATCAGCAGTTACAGAACTTTCTCCGCTCCCGTAGATGGAGGCATGTTGCCGACTTGCTGTATGCACTTTAATGGCCAGCTTTGAGAGAGAATGGGACAAGACAGGCTGTGTGTGTTTTTTTAGTGGTTTGCTGTCTTTCAAAAGATTGTATTTCTTTACTAAATATTGGTTCTGTAGGGATGATTTCTGGCACATAGGCGGGAGTCGGGTGTCAGGAACTGTGCAATGTGTTTTGTTTGGTTAATTTGCATTACCGGGAAAAAAATGGCAGGTGTGTCATTTCAAAATTACAAGTGCACATTAATATTGATGATGTGGTCCTTGCCACCAGTACTTTTAAAACCTGGGCTCTGTTGTCTGATAGATGCCCACCTTGCCAGGGCTATCAGCCAAACAGAGCCAGGATTTTCTGAGCCCATTTTCTAATAACTTATAGACATGACTAGAACTGATATATGATCATGATCTCTCTTTTTTTTTTTAGAAAACCTCAGATGCAGTATAATAATTACATAGAAACATAGACTTTGACAGCAGATAAGGACCACTTGATCCACCTAGTCTGCCACTTCTCTACCTATTGGACAAGCTGCAGATCCTAGTTAACCAACAGCCTTCTTCTTCATACTTCCCACCAGAATTACCTTATGTCTGCCCCATGCATTCTTAAATTCTCCCACTGTTTTTGACCCCATGACCTCCTCTGGAAGGCCTTTCCATGCATCCACCACCCTCTCTGTGAAAAAATACTTCCTCACATTGCCCCTGAGCCATCTCCCCCATCTTCAAATTGTGTCCCCTTTTCTTGCACATCTCTTTTTCTGAATAAGCATCTTGAATACCAATGACAGAAAATTGTTATTAATGACACCAAGGTATGGGGAATTACCATTATATACAAACAATATTTTTCATAGATATTAGCATTTTTCAGGGGGCAAAATAACTTTGTGATGTGACCACACCCCTGGCCGTGCATTAGAACTGTTTATTTCATACCCCATCATGTCTTATCACTTACATGTCCTTAAGATGGTAAAAGCCATTCCTTAACACAGTCAAAACTTATAAAACAGGCAACAACTCTGGATCAAAAGTGACTCCTACGTTTCACACAGCCTGCCTAGTGTCAAGTCTCTCCCCTCCAAAACGGAGAGGCTCAGACTATTCTTTATGGATGACCACAGGTGATCGTACCCACCAGTACCAATTCAATTTAGTTCAATTTTATTTGTAGAAAAGAAATGCATAAAATAAGATGATTTGTTACATTACAAACATTTATAAAAACATGGTGATCTAAAATACAAATCTATTTTTGTTAAAATACATAAATATATGACAGGGTACATTCAGTTGTTTAATGTTCCATGCTTTACAGTCACTAAAGAATTTTGCAACTCCATACGTCACTTTTATCTTTTATCTTTTTGAACTGGAGTACATATGATATAGTGCCCTGGGTTGAGCATTGTAAAGGCAGTAAAGGTTTAAGCCACTTATTCCTGATTTTTTTTCCTGTTCTTACATTCTAGAAGAGTGTGCAGAGTATCTATTAATGATTTAATTGAGCAATTGCATTTTTCCATTATCCAAGAAGCAGCATATCTATTTAAATTAAATTTATTTACCCACCAGTACCAATTTAGTTTTGCCAAGATTCAGCTTCAACCTGCTGAGAGCAATTTACAATCACATTTCTGATATGCAGAGCCAGCAGGGAGACCATTTCAGTTTAAAATGCAAGATATAGATGGGTATCATTAGCATACCATAGCAATAAAAACCCATGCCATACTTTCAGATCACCTCTCCTAGTGAAAGAAAATACACAATGAACAGTAGTGGAGGCAAAATGGACCCCTAAAGGACACCACAATGTTAGATGGTGAAGACTGAAAATTCCCCCAAACTATGAACTGTTGATGGTTGTTGAGGAAAGACAGGAACCACCTAAACAGGGAAATGGCTACACCAACAATTGTCCTCATCTGTTTCAAATGTTTACATGTTCTAATTGCTGTCACATGCCAAAGAAAAATCTAATACATAGAAACATAGAAGCATAGAATGTGATGGCAGATATGGACCGCTTGGCTCACTCAGTTTTCCCTACCTACATTATTTTTTTTTAACAAGAAACTTTTTATTGAAGATTTTTAAACACATAAAATATAAACAACAATGAAGCATGAGAAAAACTCTATGACAAGATAACCATTGTAAAGCAGATGGTACTGTATCAACTTGCCAATTAATCAACAAAGGATACAAAGCTTACAGTGTAAGTATGGGGTGTTAAATCTGAGAAGAAGAAAGAGGGCATATTGTATCTGTATCCTGGGAGGAGAACTAGTTAGAGTGAGATTGCATAAGAGATAAAAGAGATGGGGCTCCACCTGGAGGGATGCAGGCCTATACAGGCATGATGGTCTGCATCTATCCTGGAGGGGGACCAGAATCCTAGGTGATAGGTTTAAACGCTTCAGTGGCAAGCACTTAAACTAGCCAAGAGGGGAGGCACTGAAGAGGAGAAGGGAAATCCTAGCCCCCGAAAAAATAGGGTAATTAGTGAGGTAAACACCAAAATAGAGCAGTCAATAGGGAGAAGGGTAGGAGTAAATGGAGAAAAAGACAAAGGCAGTAGGCACAGGGATGGGGCAAAAAGAAATAAAGCCATAAAAAAATGGAGGGTAATGAGTACCAATGCCCATAGTCTAGGTAAAAAGCTCCCTGAAATGGTGGCCTTGATGGAAGACGGATGCCTGGATATTGTGGCAGTCACAGAAACATGGTACACAGAGAACCATGACTGGGATGTCAACATACCAGAGTACACAATCTGCAGGAGGGACAGGGAGGGAAGAAGAAGAAGAGGAGGAGCTCTCTCTGTAAGGGAAGGGATAAAAGCAACAGAACTAAAGGGTAAACAGGGAGGAGAGGAGGCACTGTGGGTCACCCTGGAGACTGGAAATGGCTCCACAATCTGCACAGGGGTTGTATACAGACCCCCATCTCAAGGAGGAAATGGACAAGGAAATGATAGAAGGCATCCTTGGGATGGCAGAGAAAGGGGAGATATTGCTGATGGGGGACCTGAATATGCCAGATGTTGACTGGAGCACCTTTGCTGCAGCCACATCCAAGAGCAGGGCCATTCTCGATGCCCTACAGGGGGCATGCCTCAGACAGCTAGTTTTGGAACCCACTCGGAGAGAGCAATCTTAGACCTGGTACTCTCAAATGGGGATGGAGAGAGATCTCTGATCTTGAAGTGGGTAGACATCTGGGAACAAGTGACCACCAAACAGTGTGGTTCATGATAAACTTAGCCGTAGAGTCAAGCCACACAAAAGTGAATGTACTGGACTTCAGGAGGGCTGATTTTGTCAAAATGGGAGAGTGCCTCAGAAAAGCACTAGCAAACAGGCAAGAAAGTGGGGTGGAGCAACAATGGGGAAACATCAAAACCGCCATCTCAGAGGCAACAAGTCTTTGTGTGAAGCAAATAAACAAATCAAAATGAAAGAAAAAAACACTATGGTTCTCAAAAGAAGTGGCGGGGAAGGTAAGGGAAAAAAAGATAGCATTCCAGAAGTATAAGGAAACACAGAAGGAGCAGGACAGAGAACTGTACCAGTTAAAGCAGAAGGAAGCGGGTAAGGCAGTCAGAATAGTAAAGTTCCAAACCGAGGAAAAGATAGCCAACTCAGTTAAGAAGGGGGGATAAAACCTTTTATAGGTACATTATGGAGCAAAGAAAGACTAAGGCAGGAATACTGAGGCTGAACAAAGAGGAAGGTGGTTGGGCAAAGAGTGACAGTGAAAAAGCAGGGATATTGAACGAATACTTCTGCTCAGTATTCACAGTGGAAAAGCAGGGGGAAATACCTAATCTGGTTAATAGAAAAACTCTGCATGGGGGGTTGATATTAGTCCTTTCACAGAAGAAAAGATTCTGAAAGAACACTTAAAACTGAAGGTGGATAAAGCAATGGGGTCTGATGGGATTCACCCCAGAATTTTAAAAGAACCAAGGGAAGAACTAGTAACACCACTGACGACCCTTTTTTAATAAATCATGGGACGATGGGGTGGTACCTGAGGACTGGAGGAGGGTGGATGTGATTCCCCTTCACAAAAGTGGGAGCAAGACAGAGGCAGGAAACTACAGACCTGTCAGTTTGACCTCAGTGGTAGGGAAAATGATGGAATCACTTCTGAAGGAAAGAATTGTTGAGTACCTAGAGGCCAGTGGAGCACAGGACCCAAGGCAGCATGGATTCACAGTGGAAAGGTCATGTCAGACAAATCTAATTGATTTCTTTGACTGGCTGACCAAAGCAGTAGACCAGGGAGGGGCTGTGGACATGGCCTACCTAGACTATAGCAAGGCATTTGACACAGTCCCACACAAAAGATTAATAAACAAATTAGCCAGCCTGGGAGTGGGTCCTAGGGTGGTAGCCTGGGTAAAACACTGGCTGGACAACAGGACACAGAGGGTAATAGTAAATGGAGTCCACAGTGAAGAAAGGAGGGTTACTAGTGGGGTACTGCAGGGTTCGGTACTAGGGCCGGTCCTTTTTAATGTCTTTATAAGTGACATTGCAGAGGGACTGGAAGGGAAAGTATGTCTCTTTGCAGATGACACAAAGATCTGCAACAAGGTTGATACACAAGGGGGGTGGAAAGGATGAAAAGGGACTTGGCAAGGTTGGAGGAATGGTCAAATGTATGGCAGCTTAGATTCAATGCAAAGGAGTGCAAAGTAATGCACCTGGGAAACAAAAATCCAGGGGAAGAGTACACAGTGGGGAGTGAGATACTGACGACAACAAAAATGGAAAGGGACCTGGGGGTAGTCATATCAGATGACCTAAAGGTGGGCCAGCAATGTGAGAAGGCAGTAAGGAGGGCTGGAGGGATACTGGGATGCACAGGGAGAGGCATCACCAGTAGAAAACAGGAAGTTGTTGGCCCTCTGTACAGACAGTTGGTAAGACCACATCTGGAGTACTGTGTACAGTTCTGGAGACCCCATCTCTGCAAAGACATAGACAGGACAGAGGCTGTCCAGAGGAGGGCAACCAAAATGATGCATGGTCTGCATCACAAGACATATGAAGAAAGACTAAAGGAACTAAAGATGTATAGCCTCGAGGAAAGGAGGGAGGGGGGGACATGATAGAAACTTTCAAATACGTCAAGGGAATCAACAAAGTCCAAGAGGGTAGCATCGATAGAAACTTTCAAATACATCAAGGGAATCAACAAAGTCCAAGAGGGTAGCATCTTTCAGAAAAAGAGATGTGCAAATACAAGGGGGTACGATTTGAAGATACAGGAGGACGGCACAGAGGTAATGTGAGGAAGTATTTCTTCACAGAGAGGGTTGTGGATACATGGGACAGCCTTCCTGAGGAGGTTGTAGAGTCAAAAACAGTGGGGGAATTCAAGAATGCATGGGACAGACATAAGGCAATTCTAGTGTGGGGTAGGAGGAACTAGGCTGTTGGTTAACTAGGATCTGCAGCTTATCCATTAGGTAGGGAAATGGGCAGACTAGGTGGGCCAAGCGATCCTTATCTGCCATCAAATTCTATGTTTCTATGTTTCTAAAAGGCTAGAAAAATGATAAACTAGATAGAGGAGAAGTTATGGAATCAGGATCAAGTAGGAGGGTTGCTAGGCTCTGGGAAAGGAACCAAACATAGGTGTGACTGAAGAAAAGGGTCCCATTTTTTGTGATAGATGTTCTGTTTTGCAAGTGTAGTAAAGGATAATCTTTCAGAAAGAGCCAGTTTGGCAGTTGCCAAATGTCAGGACAGCAGCAAGGGGGGGCATCACCGGGACATTAAAAGAAGTCTTTTGGCCTCCATTAAAATGCCTAAAATCCAATATTGTAGAGGTTTAAATAGAGCGGGTAGCACTGTTGGGATTACTAAAATACAATTCTTAGAGCAAGATGGAATAAGCACGTTCAAAATTTTCCAGCAATCTGAAAGGATACTTTGCAACCTACCTACATTATTCTCGCACACCATACTTGATCTACAGCTCTTTCATCCTTCCCCATCCTTTCCACTATGATTCCCCTGTACCTATCCCATGCTTTCTTGAGCCCCACCACCATTTTCACCCCCACCACCTCGGCTGGAAGACTATTCCAGTAACCAACCACTCTTTTTGTGAAGCACTTCTTCACATCTCTTCTGAACCAAACCCCCTCCCAGCTTCATAGCATGTCCCCTTGTTCTTGAGCACTTTTTGTTCTGAAAAATACTTCCCTCCTGTAATTTATTTACCCCCACGAGGAATTTAAAGGTCTTTGCCATATCCCCCCCTCTGCCAGCTCTCTTCTAGGATGTACATATTGAGAACCTGCACCATTTTAGTTTTCCTTCTCTGGACTGCCTCTATTCTGTGTCCTTTTGAAGATGTGATCTCCAGAACTGGATGCAGCACTCTAGGTGGGGTCTTACCAGTGACCTATACAGAGGCAATACCACCTCCCTCCTTCTGCTGATGATATCCCTCCCTATGCACCCCAGCATCCCACTAGAGAAAACACTCTACTTTGCATTTTCCAGCCTCTTGATTGAGCAAGGACTTCAATGGGGAAAAGGCAGAGAATGTACACAGTTAGCAAGTAGATTCAGTATTCAGGAGTTATACTAGGTGACAAAGGGACAAAAAGACAAGGAACAAGACCTCTCCTTTTTCCTTGCCGGGTGCAGATCATTCATGACCCTTGCTAGGACCATCTTGGTACTGTGTTGAGGTCAAGATGCTCTCATAACCATGCTGCTACCACCTACACAATAACATTAATCAAAAAAGGCAAGTTAAAGATGTCTCTATAACTTGAGAAATCATCAGAATCTGAAGATGCCTTCTTAAGGAGGAGAGAGATCACGACCCTCTTTCTAGACCACTATCAAGGCCCCTAGAACTCTGTGACCACAGAGTTTTGCACAGAACTTGCAGTCTAACACAGAATGTCTACAGTGCTGCAGAATTCACTGTTCTTGGTGACTGTTTATTAATATTTACAATGTTTCCATAGCACCTGGTTCCTGTCCCCTCCTTTTATATCCAAAACCCCTCTAAGCCCAGCATGTGATGTTATCAATGGCATCACATTATACATGAGTTAATGACAGGGCTGTATTCTGCCACAGAAATGAACAGCCATTTATCTACCACTGCTCCCAGTCCCTAAGGAAGTGGCACAACACATCAGGTACTGTGATAGTTGCTCAACCTGTACTACAGCCTCATAAAATGTTCAGTATTAAGTTATTACAGTGGGGTGAAGTCACCTGTTAACCAAAAACCTTCTTTGTACAGATTTATTTGTGCCTTTAAGGTACTGTGTAGAGAAGCTCTCTGAAATGAATAACTGGTAAAATGAATTAATCTGTCTTTTTGTTAAAGTTATGCATAGAAATGTGGAATATAATGATGTGTGGACCTGCTGAAAGAATAGACCTGTTATATGAACAACTATGCTGTACACATTTTTGCCAGGGTTATTGATTACATGTTATTAGTGGCTGATAGAATTATTTAAAAGTTATGAAGAAATGTGTGCAGAGCCAGCCATTGGGCCAGTGAGTTGCATGTTGTGTTCCCGTGGCAGCGACTCAAGTTTGGGTACAAGGTTGGGTTGCTGGCTGGTCAGCATGAGAATCGGGGAAGGGGGCTAGCACAGGCACACACCACTGATCCCAGCCTGGGAAGGTACTGTAGGATGCAGTGTTCTGTCTCACGAGTGACACCTTGTGATGGGCCAGGGAGCATTACCTCACAAGGTGTTCATGTGTGTGTCATGGCCTGATGCAGTAATGTAGAGTGTCAGGAGAAGAGGGTTGTCATGAAAAATTAGTAATTCTTTTTTCTTTATTTGCAAGTATTTGCATCAATACAGACAATATTAATTTGGCACTAGTATTAAGCAATACATTCCAAAGCAGATACACTGCCTTCGATGTAACATATGTTAAGAATATTTTGAAAACCAAATGTTCTTATTTATTTAAAACGAGGAAAACAGTAAACTTGAATAACTTCACCTAACACATTTCATGGAGGCACATTTATTTCAATTTAATACTATTTAATCTGCACAATCAATTCAGTCTTTGGCATGCAGGGGCAGCCTGCATGGGTCACCAACATTAATCTAAAATCCAGCTATTAATATCTAGTGGGGGAGGATTTGCAAAATAAAAGTTGTTTGGCCCTATACAGTATCTGTACCTCTTAAGACTGCTGTAGGGTCCCTGACCATTGTTTTTATAATCAGAGTCATCATCTAGTATCCTGTCCAGTTTCCCTTTGGTGAACAGGATCAGTCACTGTGGGATCATCGGTGTCTTCTGTCCCCAGTGTGAGCTCCCACCTCATCCAATGATTTAGGTATGTTTCTTCCATTTCCTGCATTTTAAAAGGCAGCCATTCCATTTCTGCTATTTCTTTCATTACTGTCGGCCAGTCCTGTACTGTTGGAGGATTTGGGTGGAGCTATTTTCTGGTTATTGCTTTGGCCACTACTGCCATGCATAAGTATGACTAATGAGTTGCTTTGTTCCCTCATATGGAGGGTGGTTTAGGTCCCAACAAAAGGTGGGGTGTAGATAGGGACACCCTAAGGGAGAAGATGTCTTGTACCCTTTTTGCTACTGCTTCCCAATAGAGTGTGAGTTTTGCACACTGCCAAAATATATAAGTATGTGACCCTTGTGGGTCTCCACAGTTTCACCAGCAACTTGATGAGTATGCGTGATCCCGGTGTGACAGGTGTAATAAAGTACCTCAATTTTACTTTCCAGGAAAATTCATGCCATTTTGGAGAGGAAGTGGAATGGAAGGACTCTTTGCAGATTAGTTCCCATTCTCTTTGTATGACTTGAGTCTGCATTTCTTTGCACCACTTTTCTGTGATATGAGTGGTGGAATGTGCTCCCATCTGGGACAAAAACTGATAAATTAAGGAGCTGGCCCCTTTCTCTTGGATTGTATTACACAAGGTTATGAAGGACAGATCTTTTGTATTCTGCCCTGTGTCCTGTCTTTTCTCTACTTAACTGCTGAGTGATGTAATTGCTGATCTGGAAGTACTAAAATAGGTTGGTCAGCCTCCAGCTGAATTGTGCCCACAGCTCTTCAAAGTTTCTTACTGTACTACCTTGATGACGTTGCTCTGGGTAACCAAAACTCTAATTGGTCTGTTGCCTACACCAGGGGTCTATATGAGCAGAGGCGAAAGCAGGATCCCAGGCCTGCCATCAGAATTGCCACTGATAGAGCTTATCACTAGGTAGCTTTTGGAATTATCCCCATGCCTTCCACATCAGCGTCAGAGCACTATAGTGTGAACTAGTCCTTTCTTCTCTCTGGGTATTACTGTATAATAGCATTGTTAAGGGGAGCCACCCTCCTGATTCTAGCTCTATTGTTTTCCAGTGTGCTTCATAAGATGGGAGGTCCCACAAGAGAGCTAATGTCACCTGGGTCGCTGTCCAGTAGTCCTCTAGCAAGGGAACCACCAACCCATACCATTCTTTCCTTGTTTGCAATAGTAGGTTACAAATACGTGGTCTTTAATTTGGCCAGGTAAATGTATGTAGTTGAGTTTGTGCCTCTTTGAACCAGACTTGTGTCAGAGCAACTGGAGTGCTGTGGAATAGATACAGGTATCCCAGTTAATGAAAAATGAGTCTTGAAATATCTTCACTATTCTGTTTGTTCCATTTCCAAAGGGACTGGTGCAAATTATTTTTTTTATTTATTTAAAAGTTTCACCAAGAAAGACATACTGTGCTGATAACAGCTCATTTCCAGATGCACCCTGGGGGAAGGGGAGAGGGAGAACAGCTAAATAATTAAGTTAATAATAAGAAGCCCTCACCGGCAAAAGGACAGCCTCCCTGCACAAATCAGGTATCTGCTCCAGAAGTAGCAATACCACTTTGCGGCATTGCCACTAGCATTTCTCGCCCACCCACCCCTCCTCCTGCCCACCCTAGATGTTGTTACTTTTATAGTATACAGAGGTTCTGTGACTTGACAGAACCAATCACCACAAACCCTACCCAACATCACCCTCCTTCCACTTGGATCCTTCTGGGCAAACCTGGTCCCCTTCATGCAATTGCCCTGCACCTGGAAATAGGTACTTGCTGAGCTGCAGTAGACCCTAAAGTGACAGTACCCCCCTGGAATTCTCTGCTCCCACCACTTACATCTGTCTCCCTCATTCCTCCACTGCTCCCCCTCCTCACCTCCCCCACCCTATATACAGTTTTGTAGTACTCTGATTGGATATCCAGTCCCTAGTGCTAACATCCTTTCTGCTTTACCAGCTGAGTAACCTATGGTCCCTAATGCGCTCACACTCAGTACTATTAGCAGATCACCTCCCTCTTCTTGCTTTCTGCCCTTACTCTCCCCCACATCTTCTCCCTGCACTATCATATGTCATTGCCTCCCCTCCTCTTCCTGCTCTGCTACCCACCAGTCACCCCCTCTCCCTCCTCTCCCACCATCCTGATCCCACCCTCCCCCTACCTCCAGTAGTAGCCCAGCTTCCCCCATCACCCCTCCTTCATAACCTGCCTACTCCCTCACCCCAAAATTTACCCCCCTCCCATTTACTTCCATTCCTCATCCTGGCCTCTTGTGCACCCCCTCTCTTAACCTTGAAATTATCCACAGTCTCCACCTCTTCTACACGCCGATGCACAAACTCATACACTCCAGCCAGTCAAAGCTGCACAATGTTTCAAGCAAACTTTTTTTTCTACCTACTCCTCCTACTAGCTGGTAATTTCCATCCTAACCCTGGTCCCACCCTTCTATCCTCCTCACTCCCCAAAGGCCTTACTCTATTCCACCTAAATAACAGGAGCCTTGAGTTTGTGTCCCAACACTCCCAGGGCATCCTCTGCATCTCTGAATGAAGGCTCTTGCACAGAATCCCTGACTCTCAGCTTTCCATACCCAGCTATCACCTCTATTGACAGGACCACTCCAAGCATGGAGGTGGCAGTGTAGCCATCTACTCTTGGCAAAAACTACCATACACACTCACAACTCATGAGTCAGTTCCTATGGCACACAAGCTTATCCTTATTCAATTATTACTCCCCTGTTCTCTCACCATCTTTGCTGGAGTACTCTACACCTACCCCAGAACCTCCCCATCTACCTTATTGACACTATCTCCTCCACATCATTCCTTGCCTCTTCTGGCAAACTTATCTTACTTGGAGACTTCAATTTAAACTGAGCCAGCCCTGCACTAAAGTCCACCACACAACAAATCAAATCTCAAGCTCCACCGGCTCATTAGCGAACCCACCAGGCCCAAATCCCACTCTCATAACCACACCCTCCTTGATTAGGTACTTGCTACACACCCCCAGTGGATCACTTCTGCTGGCACTTCCTATCATTTCCGGTGATCACTTCATCCCATACTACATGCGCAAACTGCATATACCCAACTCTTCCCCTACTTACCACTGGGTCTGATCATTACATTCCCTAAACATTACTGCCCTCCTCCATGCTCTCATTTCCTCTGACTGGTCCCTCTTCTACTCTGCCACAGACTTTGACACTGCCCTCTCCCTCTTCTACCACTTCCTAAATAAAGCCTGGAACACTCACACCCCTCCATGACACTGCAGAGTCAGACATTTCCACCATCCATGGATATCGGCTGACATCATCAAACTCTGCAACTCCCATGACCACGCAGGGTCACACTTTAAGTCTTCACTCTCCCACGCTGATCTCTTTACCTACCACTCTTTGAGAAACGTTTGCACCAAAATGATTAGAGCAGCCAAGGCACTGTACTTCAGGACTACTCTACAGGAAAACACAATCGCTCTTCACAAATTCTGGCAGACCCTCTCTTCCCACTTCAACCCTCCCAAAATCTTCCCCATCCTCACTGATGACAAGCTAGTCTCAGATCCCTTCACCATTGCCTCCATTCTAAACACATTCTTCACAACCTGTTCCCTGCACACCAGCCCTGCAACCTCCCCTATCCTCTGCCCACCCCACTGCCACCCAATGGCTTCCAGTTCTCACCCATCTCTCCCCATGAGGTTCTCCATGCCTTTCAAGCTCTGAATCCTTGCAAATCTAGTCCCAATGGTCTTGACCCTCTCCTCCTTCAAATCTCTGCCCCTGTCATAGCCCTTCTCCTGTCTCACTTGCTAAGCCACTCATTCACTCTTAGTACTGTCCCTCTGGCCTGGAAATCTGCCAAAGTGATCCCCTTCACAAAGGTGGTGATCACTCCACGCCAGGAAATTACTGCCCCATCTTCCTCCTTCCCATCCTAGCCAAGCTCCAAGAGTCCCTAGTCCTAACAAGGCTTATCCACTTCATCTCCTCCTCTAAGCTTCCTCTCTCCCTACCAGTCAGGCTTCCAGAAAAATCGCTCAACTGTTTCCTCCCTTCTCCAGGTCACTGATGCCATTCTTACAGGTATTAGAAGCAGAATTAGTAAATAAAAACAAGTAGAAAAATGCACTCTTAAGAAGGGAAAAATAGTGGAACAGCATGAACAGGGCCAAACTACAGTAGTGAAGGGGACTATGAAGAGGAAAGGGTCAGAGACAGTTGCAGGTAGGATAACGTAAGTTCATAAATAGGGAGGAAGAAAAAGAGGCAGATTGAATTGAAAGGGGAAGGGAGGACCAAAGTTTAAGAAATCAGTAAGGAAAAGCAGATTGACCAACAGTAGGTTTTCTAAAAGGACTAGAGTGGGAATGGGAAATACTGTTGGGGAGAGGGTAGGAGGAAGAAGGAAGGATTTGAGATAAGAGGGAAGGGTGCCAAACCAGAATTTGGATGTAAATAAGATGCAGTGGGAAAGGCACCTAACATCAAGAGAAGGGAGAGAAAGGGCAGAATAAAAAGAGCAGTTGTGAGTTTGAGGGGGACAATCTAAAGCAAAATAACAAAAAGAATGAAATAGGTGGTCCAGTCTGGCAATAGAGAATTTAGGGGCTCCAAAGTAGATTAAATCACCATAATTAAAAAATAGGGAGAATAATTTTTAATACAATTTCTTGGTTGGCAGGAAGCTTTATTCCTGTACAAAGCACCAAGCTAAGGGTGTAGATTATGATGAACTGCATCAATATACACTGAGAAATCAAGATGCCAGTTAAGGCAGACCCTAAGGTAAATAAAGGAGGGATATCTTCAATCTTAGCACCATCAAGGGTATTAAATAGTGGGAGAGAAGTAGATCTGGCAGTCCTCTGATGGATGCCAAAGTCATGCAGACTATTTTCTTGGCATTGAGGGACAATCGGCTAGACGTGAACCATCGTTGAACGTTGTCAAAATCCAACTGCAGCCAGGAGGGAAGGTCATGGGTAGAGGAGCCAGAAGCAATGAGAACTGTGTAATCAGTGTACATATGAATGGATGCAGAGGAACAAACAGTAGAGAGATCATTTAAGAAAATGGAAAAGAGAATAGGACCCAGGATAGACCCTTGAGGGACACCTGAGCTAATGGGAAGTGAAGATGAAATGGATTTTTCTATCCGGATATTTTGAGACCTTCCTTTAACATAAGAAAGAAACCATCTGACTGAAGAGTCAGAGAGGCCTTCTGCTTTAAGTTTTTTCAGAAAGAGGGGATGTGCCACAGTGTCAAAAGCTTTGGAAAGATTAACAAAACTGGAAGAAGTAATCAGTCATTGATCCATACTTGTAAGCATGGAGTCAGTGAGTCAAATGATGGAGGTGGAGTGGGATTTCCTAAAACAGACTAGAAAGGTGTGAAAAAGGTGGAGTTGTCAAGAATGGAAGTGAGCTGAACTCTAACAATGTGTCCCTGTAATGTAGCCAAGATGGGAAGGAGAGATATTGGAAGGAAGTTACTGTACCAGAAGAGGTGCGATCACCACCTTTGTGAAGAGCTATAACAATGGCTTGTTTCCAAATACCAGGAACAGCAGCAGAGGAATCTGGACTACCTCCCCTCACAGGATTAAGGGCAAGCAGAACCTTTAAGAAAATGGGGGGGTGATAGGAGAGAAGAAAAAAGAAAGAGGAGAAGAAGGCAAAGAGAGGGAAGGAAGGGGGTAGGAGATGAAGGGATGAGAGAAAGGGTGCAGGTAGGAAAGTAGGAGTTAAAAGACAAAGCAAAAGCAGAAGGGTCAGCAATAAGGGAGTCACCAACCTTGAAAATAGGAGACTGAGGTCTGAGGGGTGAACAGGGAGTGGATAACCTTCCAGAACTTGGAGAGGTTATTAATGTAGTTTTGGAGTGTGACAGCAAAATATTCTGACTTTTCAAGTCTGATGGCCTTGATACAGGCATTTTGAATGCATCTATAGTTGGCCAAAGAAGACTGGAAGCCAGTGAATGTAAAAGTACACTAGGCAAGGTCTCTGGTGCAGAGACAAATAAGTACCTCAGCTGATATTCAGGGAGGATGTGAACTTCACAATCTGATCTTTCTCAGGGGTGCATGATGATCCAATACAGCCAAAAATTTAGACTGATTGAGTGATTTGAAAGACCTCAGAAATATGAAATTGGCGGGTGGGGGGGGCTTTAGGACAATGTATCTTACACACACAGTAAACCATATGATGATCACTGAGGGTGTCAGGAAGGATACATGTGTTCACTACGCAGTGGGGATGAGAAGCAAGGACCCAATCTAGCAAAGAGTGGTTTAAGGATTTAAAATTTAGTAGAGTCAGTTCAAAAATCAATTGTGTCACCTGCAGTGACTTTACATTTTATGAAAATGTATTTGCATTAGGGGAAAGTCAATTTATATCAAAGTCACCAAGTATAAGTAGCTCACCATTTATGGAGTTAAAACAAATAGAGGAAGAAGCTCACTATCTTAAGCAGAGGGTGTACCAGGGCAGCAGTAAACACCAGCAATAAAGATGAGAAAAGAGAAGGGATGGTTAAGTTTAAGGAGAAGCATCTCATGGGAAGAGGAGAGAGGAAACAGCAAGAACAGTCCTAATTTGGATACTGGTGGATATTTTGGACTGCAACATCACCACCCCTTTTAGAATGATCTTGTCTGGCTAAGGTGTAGCCAGGTATAGTTACATCAGAATTCTGGACCTTAGAAGAGAGCCAAGTTTCAGATAAAACTAGTACATCCAGCTGAAGGTTAAGCAAGATAGGTAGTAACTGGTAATTTTTGGATTTTTGGGAGAAGGCTATGGATGTTTAAATAAGCTACCCTCAAATGTTTAAGAAGTTGCAAAGGTGATGGTATAATGGGCCAAGATTAATTTCAATGTCACCTGCTAACAAAAGTAGTAGGCTGACTGTGAGTTTTAAAGCACAGTTATGCTGCCTGGAAGGCAGGGGTGGGGAGAGATAAATGAGGAAGAATAGGAGGAGAAAGGAGACAGAAGGCACCGAAGAGTTTCAAGGTGAAGCCAAGGAGCAGGAAGGAAATTGGCACAATGAGCATGAAGGGGAGTGGGGGAGATAGGGATTTGAGGAGGATGGAAGTGTAGATGAGGAGTAGAGAGCAAAGGTAAATGAGTAGATAGAGGAAGAAACAGCAGGTTGTGGAAGGGTGAAGAGAGGAAGACTGAGAAAAGGAAAAACAAGAGAAGTTTACAGCATAGTGAAGGTCATAGTGAAGATCAAAGGAGGGAAATAAATAGATGTTTGAGGAGGTGAAGTCAATAACAAGAATAGTGGGTGACATTTGATGTATAACAGGCCCAGAATAGGAAGGCAATATAAATGCAACAAGGCAGAAAGACAGATCAGTGAAGTTATACACTATGCACTCTTTAATTCAAGCAGAAACAAAACTCACAAATAAACTATCGTCTCACCAAATGAAGTAAACTTAAATACAGTAGTTACTAACAGGAAACTGAACCATAAAAAAGCAATTGAACAGATACAAATAAAAGAAGAGTTTGACAAAAGTTAAACACAATAGCTTGTAATACAAAGTATGTACATAACCAAATGACTTTTAGTATTAAATTCAGGCATTAGCTAGCAAGCAGTATATCCCACAATTAGTTAGTTTCAGGGAAAAATACAATTACTTACATGACATAGTGAAACAACCAAGGAGAAAATGATTGTTGTTGATTGCTAGTGTCTTACTGTTTTTATTTATTTATTCATTTTTATTTAAAATTTGTTAACCCGGAAAAGCATACTGAACTGAGGCTCATTTTCAGGTGTGACCCAGGGACATGAGTAACAAAATTACAGACAGAATTACAAACAGAGGAAGCATACACATTTACGATCAAGTGCCACTTGCAGTTTTACAAGTGTCAGTAGCAGTTAGGCAGTACCAGAGGCTAGGTAGTTACAAATGAGTAGTTAGATAACCAAGTCATACACATAATACAGATTATTATGCATCTGGATAGGTAGAAGTCTATCTGAGGAGGGAGGTTTTGAAAGTCGTAAATAAGAAGTTGGCTCATTAATGAGTAGGCACACTAGATGCAAACAACAAGAGAGGGAGTAGGAAGGGTGATAGGCAAATAGTGGTGGGCAGGGGAGGTGGGAAGGGGTGAGAAACAAGTGCAGGGGGTGGGGGAATTAGCTTAATTTGGTATTTAAGAGCAAGGAGGGATGTGGATTCACTGAGTGAGGTGGGCAGTTGATTCCAGAGGTGAGGGAGGTGGAAAGAGTAGGTGAGACTCCAGCCGCAAATCACTGGTGGGGAATGAAGAAGGAGCAGGATGCCATGATCTAAGGGAGCAGGAGGAGGTGGCAGAGGTGGAGAGGAGAGGTACGGAGGGAGAAGACTGAACCAGAATGTAGCAGTAGTAGTGAGTGAATGTGCTGTCTGTGGGAGAAGGGGGAGAAAATTAGAGAGGAGAGAAGTGTGCAGTGATGAGTGCATGTCAGGGAGTTGGTGGTGAATCTGCAGAAGGAGTTGAGTAGAGTGTCAAGCTTGGAGAGTGAGAATGCAGAGGCTGAGGCATAGATAACATCTCCATAGTCAAAAATTGGGAGGATTGTCTTCTGAATTAGGTCCCAGCGAATGTGTAGGGGGATGGCTTGCTTATGAGGGAAGAAACACCTAGCTTGGGGAGTAGTTTCAAGCAAAGGGAGTCAATGTGGACTGTGAAGTTTAGATGTTGGTCTAGTCAGAGGCCAAGGTATTTGTAGGAGGTGATGGTGCCAAGAGTGGAGTTGTCCAGGGTGGTGAAACTGTGGGCGCAGTGTCTCCTGACAACTGCTGCACCACACAGATGCCCCCAGTATGACACCCTTGTGCTCTGGTCCATTGGTTCTGGACTGCAGTGGAGGACTGTTAGGGCATGGCACTTAAACACAACAGAAAGAGACTTCCCACCCCAAAAGGCAAACACTGAAATGAGGGAGCAAGGCCAGCAAGCCCCGCCCACAAGAAATAGAGAAATCCTCCCACCAGAGGACTAGGGCAGTAGGGGTAAAGTCCAGAAAGGCAAGCACCAGCAGTACAATCCAGCAGAGGAGCCCAATTGGTGCCATGCAACACTCCTACAGTAGGCCAACACATAGCCATGCAGTTTAGAATGCAGCATGTTAAAAAGCCATGGCTGCTGAAAGTCAGAAGCCCCACCCACCAGAAATGGACACATCCTTCCGCCAGAGGACTAGGGCAGCAGGGCAAAGTCCAGAAAGGCAGACACAAGCAGTATAAGGCAGCAGAGGAGACCAATTTGTTCTATGCAGCACTCCTACAGCAGTCCAATACACAGCTGCACAGTTTAGAATGAGGATACAAGTCCATGATCACAAAAAGGGATTTTTTATTTCCACAAAACTACATTACAGATTGCATATAAATATATGCAATATGCAGTGGGGACTTCACAAGTGGCATAAGCAGCATAGTATAGATAAATCATTTATCACACAATGTCCCCTCTGTGTATTTCATTTAAGTGATAGATTGTTTTTAGCTTTTTAAAAAGTATATTATTTCTAAAAGTATGTTGGTTTATTTTTTGAACTAGTGGTACTGTGCAGTCCCTCATCCCAGTTGCTATAGCCATTGCATGGATGTGGTGTCAGGATGACAAGCTGACACTGTGACATGGCAGTTCATTGGTGCCGCAGATCTTCTGTTGAAATTACAAACAACTGCAGCAGAAGTTCGGTGGCAAATGGTCATCCTTCTGCAGTACTTGGTACCACATTGCCACAGAAAATCAGGGCCTTGACCACTATATTGAAAAGCATGCTGTGTATTGCAAACCTGGACATTAGTAACAAAAAAACATCAAGCATTCTGCCGAAAAGCCATTGCTCAGACATTACTGTAAATGACTGTAGTGTGACCCCAACTAAGATAATACAAATAACAGACCACAAAAATGTTAAAAGCAGTACTGACTACATGATTAAATGCCAATCAAGCAATTGAAAATGTCATATCTCCTAATCAGATTGCCATCTCCTATTACTTCTGTGCAAACATCTACAAGAAGCAGACTTTAACTCAGCAATATTCAAGTGTCTCTGTCTTATACGATGGTTACTTTCATTAGACATTTATTAAGGCTGAAAACATCTTTTTTCATTGGAACACATAAGGTAAGGTAAAACGACAATATAGCAATTAACTTTTTACAATGCTACTCCAAAGTCTGCCTCTCCCCACTCACATACATCTAACCTCAGTGTCCTCATTGGTTACTAGTCTGTGTATTGGAGGTGTCCCAGAAGTGTTTTCCAAAGTGTGTTTACAATTTCCAATAGAATTTTGCAGTGTACTAAAGTCTTTTGTAGTGTAATAGGTTTCTTTTTGTTTAGTCACTCTGGGTACAAATGGTTAGACATTCAGGACTTCTCTGACACCAGTGTCAGTAGTTGAGCAGAAGTGCCAAATGGGAAGAGTCCAGACACAGCATGAACCTCAATGGAATGGTGCAGTTGGAGGCAGCTGTCCACTGACGGCTGAGCTGAAGAGTCAACAGTCTGAGAGAGGGAGCTGTAGGAGAGGTTTCTAACCCTCTCCTGCCCCTGTGTTTTGGTCCCTAGTTCAGTCCCAGAGTAGCTGAGCATCAAGTCATGGCAGTGGCCTTCTCCTGCAGTGTATCACAGTGTGGGGGAAGGACATTTAACACACCTGGTCACAGGAACTGTGAGTAAAATGTGAGGAACATCCATGAACTGTGAGAGATTGATGCTTTGTGTGGCAGCCTAGAGCTGGCTCCTCTAGGATGACCCCACTAGGAACACAAGTGAGGATTTGGAAGGACTAAACTTCAAATTTGTCTGACAGAATGTTAGAAAGATAGCAGTCTGCATCGTTCTTCACTGGTACAATTTCTGTAGTGGATGGTGTGGATCACCCTGACTGAAAAATGGAGTTTGAACCTCTCTGACCAGAAGATGGGGAATGGCTCACATACTACAACAAGATCTAGCCAGAGCTGATACGGCTGTGGTGAGCTTGTATGAGTGCCGCTGCCGACGGTGAACAATTACCTCTGAATGCATGTGAATGCCACATGCAAGATGGCAGCACTGACAAAACTACGCATGCGTAATTCTTTTGAATGGTGTCACCAGCAAAACTGCATATGTGTAGTACGTTGCCAAATATGGAAGTCCCAGAACAGTGACGAAATAGTGTGGCCATGGCAGACTGGTACTAACCATTTTGCACTTTCAGAAGGATCATTCGGAAGGTCCAAAATGGAAGCGTTCCAGGGCTTGATCTGGTAGCTCATTTTTCTGAGTTCTTACAAAATGGCTGCAGGCTCCGCCTATGCAGCCATAAAAATTGTACATCACAAAATGTGTTTTCACTAAAGGACATAATCTGTCTCAAAGTCTGCAGTTTCTGACGAGAGTGTTTGCAATTAAGGATGCCAGCTGTCCTCAACAGAGTTTTCAAGTTTCTAATGAAAGTGCTGCATTAAGGGCACCAGCTGCCCAAGAACATGTTTTGTATGTGTTAAAAAATATGCTTTGTGAGGCCAAGGTGTGCAAATCCTGTATAGACATGCTTTGTCCTGGCTCTGATCCCAGAAGAGAAATGGACAAAGACTCTTTTACTTGAACCCTAATTCAAGGACATTCTTGGACTTTCTGTACAGTGCAGTGGACTTTGTACCCTTTGTACCTTCTGTACCTGCAGCCCCCCCCCCGCCACAAGCGGGGACAGGATTGTTGATTTTCCATCTAGTGTACAGGTTTAACCTACTACTTGACCCCAGCTAAAGGAGAGGATATTTTCTTTGTGATTACTGTTTTACTGGTACCCCACCATGATTACACGGTCTGCAGTGTCATGGCCATCTCCAGTTCCCAGGTTAAATAGAAATATTTTATGTAATGCTCCCCACCCCCTTCAAGAGCCAAGCACTGTAGAACAACCCCTAGCAAGGAGGGGGAGGGGGGCAGCTGCAAGGCAGGCTTAAACTAAGAAACAGGTTACATGTACACACACACACACACACACACACACACACACACACACACACACACACACTGAAAATTAAATACTGGCACTGTATGTCCATAATAGAAAATTTCTGGAAACGAGCTTATATGATGCTTAAAGTGTCTTTCTTTACCATTTTCACAGAAACATCAACCAAACAAAAGGAAAGGAAAAGGTTATTTCAAGTGATGCAGAATATGACTAATGTGGGTAAATAAAGCATTCAGGTGAACCTGAAACCCACATACAAATGTGTAATAATGTTTCCTGTAATGTAAATCTACCCCCAATGCAACCCTCCCTCAACTCCCCGCCTCCACATGTCAGGAACATTTTGGCAAAAGCATCCAAGATTGCTTTAAAGATCAACTTCATTTGATTAAAATCTGCAAAAGAAAAAAAAAGTTGCCAGAAATACTAAACCATAAAAGTATCTTAACAGAGCATTTTTGGTGTTATATTGTTTAAATGTATAACACTCAAATATGGCCAGCAAAGAAAGCACGTAAATTTGTTGTAACTTTCTAACAATTTCATTTTCTTGCAATTTTCTATGTCTTAAATTAGTACTCTGATGCTCTGCAAAAAAAAACTGATACGTGAAAAAAAGAAGTCAAATTAAATCAAACTTTATTTGTAAAATTGCGCCTTTCCAACGATCAAGGTGCCTGTACATAAAATCAACAAAACACATCAAAACAATTAAATACAGTAGATAAAACCATCAGCATATTAAAATATAAACAGCCAACAGATTTAAAAATAAGATGACAGTCCATCATAGTTAACATTAATCTTCCTCTGGAAATGCCAGGCCAAAGAGGTAAGTTTTCAATTCTGTTTTAAAACTTTGGATGGTCATGCACTCCCTTATCCAATGAGGAAGAGAATTCCACAGGGTAGGGGCCGCAAATGCAAATGAATGGGCCCAAGATTTCTGAAGTCCCACCCTGGGAATCTCTAGCAATCCCTCATCAGTGGATCGGAGTGGTTGGGAAGGGCAATAGTGAGGAAGGAGATCTTGGAGGTAGCTGGGTCCCTGCTTGTGTAGGGCTTTATAGGTCAGCAAACTGACCTTGAAGGTGATATGCACCACACTGGCAGCCAATGCAGTCTGCGGAGCACTGGCATAATATCCTAAGTGGATTATTGGATAAGGTCCTAGGTGTGCCAGTCAAAAGCCTGGCATTCACATTCTGCACCAGCTGCAGGCGGCCAATGTCAACCCCCCGGTAACCCTAGGTACAGGGCATTGTAGTAGTCAAGGCGAATGGTCATGAAGGCATGGACCAGTGTTGGAAGATCCTCAGGAGGGACCAGGTGTTTCACCCAACTGATATTCCTCAGATGGTAAAAAGAGGTCTTGACAATGGCTGACACCTGTGATTTTAGGGTCAGACCATCATCAAAAATAACACCCAGGTTTAGCCCAATCTAAGGTAGTGAGCTGGACACTCCCAAGCCAAAGACCAGAGAGTTGTCCCACTGACAAACCCACCGACCGATGATCTGGGTCCACCACCAACACCTCAGTTTTATCCGGGTTCAACCTCAGCCAACTAGCACTCATCCAGTCCTGAATCTCGGATAGGCAGTTATTAAACACTGGGAGAACATGTCCCTGCTTGGATATAAAGGACATGTACAGCCAAGTATCATCTGCATAGCAGTGAAAACTCAGACTGTACCACCTTATAATGTCTTCTAATGGCAGCATATACACAGCGAACAACATGGGCGCCAAAATGAAGCCCTGTGGTACCCCACAGGACAGGAGGAGAGGATCAGAAGAATAAATTCCTGAGACCACTCTCTGCATCCTACCCTTGAGGAAAGAGTGAAACCACCTGAGGACAGCATCCAATAATCCACAGATGAACCACAGGTGCTCCAATAGCACACCATGGTCCACAGTGTCAAATGCCACCGAGAGATCAAGGAGGACCAAGATGGAATGGGTCCTATGATCTCTTGCTATTAGGAGATCATTTAGCACCCAAACAAGGGCTGTCTTGGTGCTATGCCTCTTCCTAAATACAGACTGGAGAGTCATAGACATTGTGGGTGGATAAATTATCATCCAGCTGCAACGCAACCACCTTTTCATTAACCTTACCAACAAAGGGTAGGTTAGAGACAGATCTGTAGTTGGCAAGACAGTCTGGGTCAAGGGAGAGTTTTCTCAGGAGCAGTCGTACAGCCACCTCCTTCAGGGGATCTGGAAAGACTCCCCTCTCCAGTGACTTCCAGACCATCTCAGCCAGGATCGGGATGATTTCCTCAATGCACCCCACAAGGAGACTCGTTGGGCCCAGATCCAAACTACAGCTGGTTGACCACAAAGTCTGAATGATCCTCACGATATCCATGATGTCCAGTCAGCAAAAGTCAGACCAGACAATCCAGGTGCTCATGACCTCCCGCCAATCTCTGCAGCACCCTGTAGAAGAGGCTGAGTGGATACCGGACCTGATGCTGATAATCTTATCTGCGCAAAATTGAGTAAACTCATCACATCTTTCTTGTGACAAGTCTCCACCTGATTGCAGACAGATTGGATTGCACAATCTGTCAACAGTCTGGAAGAGCTGAGCTGGTCTATTCTGCGTGGCGGCAATCTCCTTGGACAGGAATTCTACCTTCTTATGTTTGATTGTCGATTAATAGACAGTATAATGATCCATCAATCTAAGCCTGTCAACCTCCAGGCTGGACTTCGGCCAAGCCGTCTCGAACCTTAGACCTACTCTCCTCAACTCCTTCAAGGTCCCATCAAACCTTGGGGACACCTAAAAGCAAGAAACCTGATGCCAAATATGCACTGCCATCAAATAATTGGGGCACTGTTGTTTTAAACTTCAATTTAAGAGAGTCCTACTTTTCTTTCAGTTACAATACCTTGTAAAATCTGAAATGAAGAAAATCTTCCCATCTTCCAAAGACAGTGATGTGAGCACCTAACCCTAATCAAAGATCCAATACCTTGTTTGAAATCCAACACTAGAAAATTGAGATTAACCTACAAACTCATTGACAGAAATGTATTTTAACTACTGCTGTTTTATTTTCCTGTTTAAAATCTAAGAAAGAAAAACAATACTGTGACCTTACGTAGTCTTGTATGCTCTTGAGAATAAAGGAAAGCTGAACAAAAGGGCACATGGATGCAGGGTGTGTACTAGATCACCAGGAATATTTAGGACAGCTATTTGACAGGTGATTGGGGGACCACTAGACCACTAGGAATATGCAAAGACGGCTACAGGACAGATGATTGGTAGGGCAACTGTGTGCAGGTATTCGGGCAGGGTTTCGGCAATGTTAAACAGCACTGCAACGTAGACCATTTAGTGCTTTAGAAAAAGCTGAGTATACTGCTGCCTCAGTATGCATGGAGAACCCTTATTTGCATGGGCGCAGAAGTATATTCTGAGTGGTCATGCTGTCAGGTTAGTGCATTGCACTGAGGTCCTTTGAATATGGCGCCTGCTGCATCAGCCCGCGCTAGTCACGGTTAGTGCGGCAGTAACCCAGTTAGTCCCAGGTTAACTGTTTGAATATGGGGGCCCTACAGCTGAATAAATGGTGAACAGACTAGAAAACGTCTTTGGAAGTTCACTGTTTCTTCATAACTTCATTGTTTATTTGTTTTTTGACATTTTGACCCAGACTTTTCAACATAGTATTTTTATGACCCCACATTATGATCAAGACAGGTGGAACTTTTTAAATCCCATCCAAAAGGTGATTTTGCAAAGTGACTGCAAAAACATGTTTAGGAAGGGATTTGAAAAACAAATCCTGTCATCTTCATGAGGTGGGATAACACAACAGTTATGTTGAAATGGTTGGGCCAAAATATGCAAAAATAACAAAGTCATGAGTAAAGATGGGAATGGAACATACAGTATTTATAACAAATGAGTTAGAAGTCATAATGACTGTTTGTTATAGTAACTCGTACAATAAATTGAGGGACGCTGTTTCATATAGGGCAGCTGAACAATCGGAGACTTGCTGCTCCCTCAGCCATAGGAGCCAGGTTTGTAAAATTTTTGGTGGGGCCCAGAGGTCAGGGGTCAAAGCCCCGCCCCCCTGGCCCAGGGATCAAAGCCCCACCCTCTGGTCCAGGGGTCAGAGGTCAACTTCCCACCACCGGGGAGTCAGGGGTACTACTTCATCTCTGGCTTTTACCCTCTCATTCCTACTGCTAGGTTTCCCTTCCCTGATCTTGTGCCCATGCCATGCATTCTTACATTTCCCTACCGTTTCTGTCCACCACCTGCGCTGAGAGGCTGTTCCATGCATCCACAGTGCTTTCTGGCTTTCTATGAAGACATACTTCCTCATGTTACCCTCTAGCCTCATATCATAACCCCTGCTCTGAACATCCCTCTTGTGCCTTATATATGCTTTATTTCTGCACACCCCACCCATCCCTCGGTGGTGGTTACTGTCTCCCCAAACAAAGGGTCTGTTACAACTCCTGTGCACATCATGTGCTGTGCTGGCCTGTAATCGTACTTAGTACTGCACTGTGCCCCAATCCCCAAATACAGTACTACTATATTTAGAAGCTTGTGCTATCAACCCACCCTGGACCACCGTTCTTAAGTTGCACTGAAGTTACAGTACTTTGGCCTCTTACAGCACTGCACACTGTATGCCACGGCAGGCTGTCAGCTGATTTTTTATTATGTTGAGTTGGGAGATTTCCACACACACACACACCCCCGGCCCCCCTCAGGTGGAAGAAAAGTCCCCCAACTCAAACCAACAGCACCCAATTCAACAGCCAGCAAGCAAAGAAAGTAGCCTAGCACAGATACAGTATAGTACAGCACAACACAGGAAATGTGACAAAACTATGCTGTATTCTCTGTAGCTGAATTAAACTGGGCAAGCAGGCAGAGGCCCACTGGAAATGCATGAAGGGGAAAACAACTTGGAAGTTCAGTACCGTAAATTGTCCACATCTGGTTCTACTAATTTACAAAATGCACTTCAGTACAAAATTATAATCTCTTAACAGTAAGCTGTGCGATTAAAGCTCCTTTTCTGCAGTACACTCAGTTCGTATTTCTGTCCCACATGGATGAGAGGCTTTTTTTTTAAACATGAACTTGCAGAAACATCTACAGCCACTGCGAAACTTAAAGATTGTTAAAATTTCTATTCTCCATTGTCTTTGCTATCTGGTTTTGTGTGATTTTCTATGCTGTGACTGCCCATACACTATAAAAGATTGTGTATGAGCAGTCATACACAAACAAAGATATTCTTATATCTCGACGTTTCCTTGGTAACAGAGCACCTCTAGAGCTGCGCTCTCAAGGTCATCTGTTACCAAGGAAACCTCTTGATACAAGAATATCCTTGTGTATGACTGTTCATACTACTACTCCAGCACAATGAGCAAGAATGTTACCACACAGCTTTTCTAAACTTGAATTTACAGAAAAAGCTGCAGCACATTAATTCAGTAATATGAGCCCACCAGCAACACTCAAGTGCCCCCCCCCCATTCCCAGTTCACTGAAAGGCAGAGTGTCTGAAATAGGCATGGATCATGCCACTACACTAGAAAACATAATATATAGGGGACAGACAGTGAGACTGGACAAAGTAACTACATATTACAGTCAACAAGGAGGCAGTATGGCGCAGTGGGTTAAGGCTCTGAGCTGCAAATCTGGAGACCTGGGTTTGAATCCCACAGCCCCCTAGGTGCATACTGTGTGACCCTGAGCAAGTCACTTAACTTCCTTGTGCTCCCAGGTTGCACCTGCAAACAAGCTTTCAGCTTAGTGTGTCTCACCTGGTGAAATAATTGGTAAATAAAAAAAATAAAACAATCCAGTCTTATAACTAGCCTTTGCCTAGCAACATGTCGCTCAACCAAGCCGGCTCCATGGTGCTGAGCAATGGAGCATGATCGCCCTGGCACACAGTGATCTGCATTCATGTCCTGAACCCAGATGTCAGGAGCATGACCAGCAGAGAGGGAGCCAGAGCCTCCCTCAGACACTTCCTTCCCAGTGGCTCCTGGTGGGGGCCTAGCAGAGGAGTTCTTGGTGGTGTGGGTGACCACATGCTGCAGAGTACACCTCTCCAGATGCCGCTGCAGGTGCATGCATGTGGGAGGTGGGTGGGGCCCCAGAAAACAGAAAATTACCACCTCAGCCAACCAGATGATAACCGCCATGTCCCACCACACCACAGTGCCCCAGGTGCACCACTCCTGTCCCCTGCCTGTTCTGGAGGGTCAGAGCTTGTTACTCCTCTCCCCATGCCCTCCCCCTCGGTAAAGGGGGGGCCCCTGGCAGGGATAAACCAGAACACTCCAGATGCAGGTACAGTGTGGTAATCAGGTGGCAGGAGCTGGCAGTGGAGGGGTGAGACTGGCGGGCAACAGGATCAATGTGCGGCTTGAAGGAGTGGTGGGCTGACAGGCAAGGGTAGGCGGGGAAAAAAAGTTACACAACCATTACACTACATTGTGGTTGCGTATTCCTCTTAAATGAACATACAAACAAGCCAGCAGAAGAAGGCCATTTGATCTATCAAATCTGCTCGTATTGCAGGGTCCACGGTTTGAGCTACTGTCCCTGCACTCCCTCCCTACTCCTCCCAACCTCCCTACACATGATCCTTACCTTCCTCCTATTTCTATCCCAGCCTCCCTTAAAGCTGCCCTCTGTCTTCAATGAGATGACCTCCTCTGGCAGCGAATTCCAAATATCTACCACCCTTTCTGTGAAGAAGTGCTTCCTGATCTCCCTCCTAAACCTCCCACCCTCCAGCTTAAGACTGTGCCCCCTTGTGTTATGGTTGCCACTCAGCTTAAAGAGACTCTCCTTATCAACCTTATTTATCCCTTTCAAGTACCTGAAGATCCCATTCATGTCTCCTCTCTCCTGTCTTCCAGGGAGAACATGTTCAGTGCCTTCAACCTCTTTTCATATGCTTTACCTGGCTGACCAATCATCTTTGTAGCCCTCCTTTGGACCTTCTTCAGCAGGTTAATGTCCTTTTTGAGGTGTGGGCACCTGTACTGAACTCCATGCTCTAGATGCGGCCTTACCAGTGACCTGTACAACAGCAATATAACCTCCTCTCTCCTACTACTGATCCTCCTAGATATGCATGCCAGCATCTTGTTTGCCTTTGCTGCTGCTTTCTTGAACTGCGTGGAGTGCTTCAGGTCACTAGTGATCATCACTCCCAGGTCCTTCTCCCCCCTTTGATGCAGATACTCGGACTCCACCCAGGTAGTACTCTGTCCTGGGATTCTCGGCTCCAATATGCATAAGTTTACATTTCTTGGCATTGAAGCCAAGCTGCCAGATCCCTTTGTTCTGGACACTCATTTCCTCAGGCTGTCCACAAGGCACACCCCTGCAGCCTGCCAGATTCACCCTGTGCTGCTGGACCATTCCCCCTTACCTCTAGTATCTCTGCCATCAGTCAAATCTGACATCCCTGTCTGGGGGGGGGGCCCTCCTGCTGCCATCGGGAAGGAAGCATCTTCAGTCAGCCTTCAACAGCCAGAAGTGGAAGGGCCATTACCCCTTTGGAGGTCTGGTAGCATTGAAGGTGTTGCCAGGGAGGCCATCACCTAGGGTGCCCAGTGCAACCCTCATTGCATACATGCACCCACAGTGGCATCCTGGGGCCAGGGATACTCAGCAGCATGTGGTCACCCATGCTGTCAAAAGCACCACTGCAAGCCACCACCAGGAGCCACCACTTAAGTGGAATGCAGGAACCCACGCCATGGGAGGGAAGCGTCCGATGGATGCTCTGAATCTCTCTCTGCCAGCCTCTGCTCTATTTATCCTGGGCTTGGGATGCAAACCTGGGTTGCCAATGTGCCATAGTGATATCCCATCATTCAGCCCCACAGAGCCAGCCTCCACTAGCTCTTTAACACACGATAGTGTTCCACCCCAGACAGGAGTTTTGGCTTACTGTGGTTTCACGTAGAGTTCAAGCAATCTTTAGCATAGCTTTATTAAATCTTGTACCCTTCCCTTCCTCCTTATGAGTTACCCTTTACATCATAGATACTTCACATATTGTAGCAGCATTCCAATAAATACAGTAAATACTTGATAACAGTGTCACAGTTGGGGTTCAGCATCTCCTACCATCTGCCACCCCAAACTGCCACCCCTAAGTGGGACACCCTTATGCTCCATCAGTTTCACTTTTGTCCACTGTATGGTTGGGTCACTTGAACAATGCTGCAGCTTAAATAAAAGGATTCCGAACAAGTCCCCTTCAGACACGTCCTCTTGATCGGGGAGAGGCTCCACTCAGACACCAGCAAAAGTCCCTAAAATCAAGACAGCTCACTGGAAGTAACTCCACAGTGACCCAATCATCCAAACCAGTTGCAGTAACTTGACTTACTCCCTCAACCAGAGCCAGCAGCAACACAGATGGGAGTTAAACCAAGAAAGGAGAGTACCAATGAATACAGCACAGTGCCTGAGACAGTTGAGGATTTGGTGTTCAACTGTATCAAATGCTGCACTCAAGTCAAGCATAAGTAAGAAAAAAATAAAATTATAACAATAATTAATGAATACAATAATTTTTAACCCTCAACTCCCCCACCTCTCGGCATCCAAAGCTCTCCCTGTCCCTACTCTTCCTTAAAAAGCCCCTGACACCATTAGAAAAACTTGGAAAAAATGTGAGATTTAGACAGTTCAGTTTACATTTCATGTATTTTCTATAATTATTTACCTGTTTTCTTTATTACTGAGGACAGCTATACGAAAGAGGCTTACTGTCCCTTAGACTTTATCTGCTCTTTCTGCTGTCCTACATATGACATCACAATCCGGGCTGCACCTTGAAACGAGCTTCTGGTTATGGTGCTTTTCCCAGTTACCAATTTTCAAATAAATAAATAAATAAAATAAATAATCCTCCATTTATGGCATTGTGATTATCCCCACAGCAACAGACTCTGATGTCATAAAAAGAACTGTGATGTCATATGTAGGCAAGCAGCCAGAACAGATAGGGCAGTGATCCTGTTTACATGCAAATGTCCTTAGTAATAAAGAAGAATGAGAAATACAGAAACAATATTAAAATATAAGCTCACTTGTGCTAACCATTACATTTTCTTAAAGTTATCATAATGGTGTCAGGGGCTCTTTAAAGCACCTGCTTTGATAAAGTAACCTCCCACTCCTTGGCACCCCATTTCCTCCTTCCCCCCCCCCAACATGCCTACTTCCACTGAAATAATATTCTTCCAGAGATTGGGCAAGCACCCAGAGACCATCCCCAAAGTCAGCAGCCCACTCCCCGACATTAGCACTCCCCACTAGATAGATACTAGCATTGAGATCCCATCCCCAGTGCTAGCCTACCCAGAAACTGGTGTAGCGCCATCTACACATCCAAGCACCCCCCTTATAGATCAGTAACTCCCTGCTTACCTAGAGATCAGACTAGTATTGGGAGCCCACCCCCGAGTCACAACACCCCGTCCCCACCCTCCAGAAACTGGTCTAGTATTGTGTGCCAAGCTCTGTTGCCAGCAACCCCCTCCCACCCTCAGAGATTAGTAATTCCCTGCACCCTAGAGATCAGGCCAGGGCTTGGAGCCTATTGCAAGAAGCAGATCCACCTAGAGATATCCCAGCACTGGAAGCCCACCCCGGTGCCAGTAACCTCAACCCCAAGACTGGGGCAACACTGGTAATCCATCCTTGCTGCCAGCAACCCTTCCTTCCCCAGAGATTAGGTCAGCACGAGGTGTGCATCCTCAGTGTTATCAGCCCCCCCCCCATGAATTTCAGAAGGCCTTCTGTACCTCAATATGAGACCCACACTTTGATCCAATGCCACACACAGTCCTCATCCTCTTAGGATTCTGGGTCTATATGTTGGTATTTGCACTCCATAGTGCTTTGCAGAGGTGGACTACGTGGATTAAAAGTGGACCTCATATTGAGGTACAGGGTGCTCAATGGTGAGTTCTTCTGTGTTCTGGAGGATGGAGGACTGCTGGCACGAGGATAGCTCCCAATCACTGGCCTCCTGGCTGAGTGTGAGACCCTGAAGAGGGGAGCATACACAACTATGTCTTCAAAGATAGTAACCTGCTGAAGGTAAGGGGTGGATACCAAAGCAGGGTTTACATGGCTAAAAGGTTGATTTGCAAGATTTAGAGAGAGGGAGAGGGGTGTAATGGTGAGGACAGGACAGCCTGGTTATGCCTGGGATGTGTAGTAGAGTACATGGGTGTGATCGTCACACCTGTGTTTGGTTGCTGCACATTTTGGTGGCATGTTATTGTACAGCTTTATCAGCCAGTATCAGGCTGCTCCATTGCCCTGAGCACCCTCTGCTCTACACTCTCTGCCGCAGCCTCACTAGTCTCTCAGGCAGCAGGCCTCTCCTCGACTCTGCTACCACTGGTGCCACTGACTTTCTCTCTCTTCTAGGGTCCTTACCTTGGTGAACAGGTCCGTCTCACCGGTTGGTGGGTGCTGCTCCCCCACTGCAACTCAAGAGTCCTCCATCCTTCCTCCTCCTCCTTGATTCGAATCTCGATGGACGGACAGGGACAGCTCAGCCCTACTGCTTCTTTGGGGAAGTCCTCACACTGTCTTCAGCCCTCCTAGTCACTACCAAGTCTGCTACTGCTCTGTACTGACACCCACTCTGACCACTCACACCTTGCGCGATAAATTATTACGCCCCGGCCGGCCCTCGCTCACCTCTCCGCTCTTCGAAGCCCGCTTTCATTCAAATGTACTGCCACCCAATCAGAATTCAGCTCCCTCTCATCTGTTAGGCACATGCTTGCACAGACAGGAATTGGGGCCAATGGAAAATGCCACCACCACGGACCACCAATGATAGAGGCAGAAGGTTGGGATTGCTCGGGGGGGTTGCTCACTGCACCTATGCCACCGTGTCCAGCAGGGTCACGCACAAGCACAATCACATCCCCAAAATGGTGCAAGTTTTAAAAAAAATGCCTCCGTAGCCCACCAATAAGACCGGAGCCCACTGGGGACAGAGACAAGCGACAATGGCCACGGCCTGGGATGGGTCACAAGGGGCATGCAGATCCCCAAAAAAAAAAGATGGGGAAAAAGAATGTGCATGGGAAGATATTGCTGGGGCTGAGCCCACATCCAAAAATATTGATGGTGCACATGCCCCATGGGCCCATACAACCCGGCGCCTATGCCCTCAGCAGTCCTTACACACACACACACACACACACACACACACACACACACACACAGATTTTATCACCCTGCTCTGCTGCTCCTTTATTTATGTATTATTTTGCTTCCTTCCATAAACAGTTTTGTTAAGAAGAGTAAAAAGTGAAACTGGAGATAGCTCTGTTGTCAATTCCAAATGGGGTTCACACTATGCTGGTCACTCTGACTGCATCTATCTGTTGCTATTCTAAGCTGATCTCCCCCTCCAAATGCTGCATCCCTTTCTAAGTTTAAAAAAAAAAGAAAAAGTGAAACTGCAGGCAGCTTTATGATTGATTCTGAATGCTAAGCCAGTGACTCTGACTCTGTCTCAGCTGTTCTGTTTTTCAAATATAATTACTTATTAATTTTTGTTCCACAAGTACAGCAACAATGCCACAATAAATTAATCATTCTGATCCAGAAAGCTCGCACTTGGGGTCACAGACAATACACAACATATAACCATACAACATATAACAACGTATTTAAAACTACTTCTTTTATACAATTTCTTTGTCCTGTCTGATTTTCCTCTAGTTAGTTCATTACAATTGCAGTTTGGCCTTCCTTCTCCATACAGCTTGTGGGGTGCAGGAGATGGGTAGCTAGTATAATTTCTTTAGGATGTTCTGCAACAGCGTATCAATGTTGATTGGTCAGTGTTTTACAGAGGGTGGCTCATTTCATACTGATCATATACTGCCCAAATATCATCAGAAATGTTCACCTGGACCCTAACCTTATACACAGTTTTTCTTGAGACACATTCTCAGACATGAGCCTCCTCCAGTATACAATTGTGGGTAGATGGTGTTTCAGTTAATGAGGATACCTAGCTTAGCAGTCAAAACGGCCAAGAATGTAAATTTATGGTGCTTGACTTGGAGTTCCTCTGACTCCATCATGTTACTTAGGAGAACCATTCTCGGTGTAATGCTGATTTGTTTGGCAATGGTCTCAGAAAGAGCTGCCTCAACATCTTACCAATAGTTACTGAGATGGGGCAACCATACATCATATGCACCAAATCTGCCTCTGGTTGGGAACACCTTGGAAAAGTGCAATCATGTTGGGGAGCAAACATAGCAAGTTTTGAAGGGGTATAATCAGGGCCCCTAGTGCTCCGCAACACTTTGTCCTGATTTCTGCAGCAGGGCTCCTAGGCTTCTGCAGCAGTACTTTCTGATTTCTATGGCATGATTTATTCATTTCTGTAGCAGAATGCATTACTGCCATTGGCTAACATATGTGATGTCATTGATAACATCACATGCCAAGCATGGAGGAGGGATTCAGGATAAATAAAATGGGGAAAAAAGCTAGGCACTAAGGAAAAACAGAATATTTAAATACAATTTCACCAAGAACAATGAACTCTGTGGCACTATGTATTCTGCAGCATGATGCAAATTCTGCAGAAAATTCTGCAAGTGTGGAACTGCAGAATTCCAGGGGCTGTGGGTAAAACGCACTCTATGAGTTGTCATGAATTGTATTGCCTTGTATTTTGATTGTATTAGGAGGCAGAACCCTGAATCTAGTATGTACAACCAGTCTTCCGGGTTTATCTCAGTTCCAAAATCAGTTTGCCATTTAAGTTTGTTGTGGTCACCTGTACTTGTCAGTGAGCTCATCAAACTTTGATATAGTTGTGTCACCAGTCATTGTGTGCTCTGGGCACCATCTACTGCACAGGCAACACCCAAGGGCTCCTGCAATTTAAATTTTGTTCCCAGATTATTTCCTATAAAATGTCTTATCTGAAGGTATCTAAAACAAGTTATATTTGGAATGTTGTAAGTTCTGGAAATTTCTGCAAAACATGACCTTAAGTTGCCCCCTGAGTACAAATGACCCAATAAGTAGATACATATGCAGCCCACAGTCAGAATCCATTGTCTTTAAGGAACTGTGAATTAAGGGGATTGCTCCACAGTGGCATCAGTACTGTGCCTTTTGCTGTTTGAAGTTCTGTGCTCGGTTCCAAATTATTTTTCTTTTTTAATTCAAGTTTATTAAATTTTCAACGTACAGAGCAAGAGGTGACACCAGACATAAAAGGAAACAATTGCATTAGAAAATTAACCATCCTCTTCCCCTCCCTTACCTCCCTCAAGTACCTCCGCCCTCATCCCACTCCCTCCCTCCCTTCCCCTAACTGCTCCAGCTTTGTTAGTACAATCTGAGGCATCTCCAGTCCAGGGGCATCATACAAATATATTTTCCATGTGTCTGAGCATTCCAGACTCACAGTACCAAATCAGGAGGGAGTTACTCCCATATGAAGAAAATATAGAGTGTGCAAACTTCCCCATATTTTGTTATATCTGGGGAGGCAATTCCTCAGACTTGCCCCTATTTTTTCAACACTCAGATTAAACAAAAGCTCCCTAAGCCATTCCATGTAATTTAGAGGGAGATTATCCAGCCAATATCCTAACTCCAACATTTTGAAAGAGGAGGAGATCATCACCATGTAGTACCTCCTGGCTTTCACATCAACTTTCGCATAATCTCCAATTAAACACATTTCTGGGTAAAGCAGTTTCCTATCCCCAATATTGGATCAGCCTTAGTTTTTATGATATCTGATATGTCCCTGACAGGGGGACATTCCCAAAATATGTGATAGAGGGTTCCCTCCTCCTGATGACACCTGTTACAGACAGGGTTAGTGGTTCTGCCAATTTTATGTAATCTACAGTAGCTGGAGTCCAGAACATGTTATTTAAGAATTTAAACTGCATCACTCTAAGTCTATCTTGGGTGACATAATGATAGTTGTTCTGCCATAAGACCCACCCCCCCCAGTCCCTAGTCTGTTCAGGTAACTAGCCCGCCCGGTATTTAGGTATCCCATCAAGAATCGCATATGCTTCATCGAACAGAGATGCACAGAACCTTGATACTACATGTGGTTCCCATACTCCTTGAGAAAGTAATTCAAAGTATCTCTTTGGAAAACTACTTGCTCTATGACCTTCCTGGAACTGCACTAGCATGTGCTTGACCTGATAAATTTTAAAAGCTTGTTTTGGGCCCACTTTGTGTTTATCGATTATAGAGCCTACGGGGGGACAGTTTCCCTCATTCATCAGATCCCCCAACCTCAGACTTCCCAGTGCTGGGATCCAATTTTTGGGAATCATCTTACCACCTATTTTTAGATTGGGGTTCCTGTACAATGGTAGATGGAGGTCTTGACTTGCAGTATACCTTAAGAATGAGCAGAGTTGAGCATGGATTCTCAGGGATGTGATTATGGGAACTGATGTTAGCTTTTTTTGGAGAAATGTAGGAGTTAAATATAGCATGGTGATCGGACCTAGGCCAACCTTCCTAATCAACTCTATTTCCAGCAACACCCATGAGGGAATATAAGGCAGAGAAGTTACCTCTGTTGGGGATAATAGCCATTTTAATTATTTACTGGTGCTACTCGCCCAATAGTATAAACCCAGGTGAGGCAATCTTAGCCCCTACCCCCTTTAGTTTTAGGAGTGGCTAACTTGTGGTAGGCTCTACGAGGGAATTTCCCTTGCCGGACAAGGTCTGAGATCACTGAATGTGCCCTTTCAAACCACTTTTGCAGTGACCATACATTGAGCATGTTAATAGGATAGAACATCCTCAGCAGGACATTCATTTTGATTAGGTTTATCCTACCACACAAAGAAAGCGGAAGTTTACTCCATCTGACTAAGTCAAGTTTAATAGTTTGGAGGGTGGAATCTAAATTGAGCTGAACCATTTTGGAGTCACTTCTAGCCATTAATATTCCCAGGTATCTTATAGTAGTTGGGCTCCAGGGCAGTCCCAGATCAATGATTGTCTTTTTCTGTAATTTTAAGTTGAGAAGAAATACCATGTTTTTTTCAATATTGATTTTGTAATTAAACATTGTACTATGAGCATCTATGATATCTAATGCTGCAGAGAAGGTAGTGTTGGGGTGTATTAGATGTAGGAGAATATATTTCGCATAAGTGGAGACTTTAAATTCGTGGGAGCCCACCCTTATCCCCTGGACCCTAGGATCTAGGTGAAGGTTCCCAAGCAGAGGTTCTAAGTAGATGTTAAATAAAAGGAGTGACAAAGGGCATCCCTGTCTGGTGCCAGAAAACAATGAGAAAGTGGAGGAAAAGAACCCATTACAATATAATCTCACGCTGGGATGTTCATACAAAAATGAAACCCATTTGATTCTGTGCCAAATTCTAAGCACATAGGTTACAATCAGTTTGCCTTTAGCTACCTGCACATTCTGCAGTGAGGAACTATATATTTTGTGAGCCTTTGAGACTGTCTCCACCCCTTTTCTAGTAAAATACTTGTATTTGTGCATTGCCCATCAAGCCAGTTTCTCAGGCCAGCTAATTGAGCAGCCCCAAAATAGTTATTTTTAAAAAAATTGTTCTGGGATTGGTATCAGGAGCACTTGGAAGAAATATAGGAGCTTATGTAATGTGGACATCTTTAATACAGTGGAGCAACCCAATATTGATAGAGGTTGGTCTTGCCACTTGTTGCTTAAATTAATGATCCTTTCCAATAATGGTAAATAGATGGCATCATAAAAATGTCTAATCAATCACTTGATCATGGCCCCTAAATATTTAAAATCATCTCTGGTCAAATGCAAGGGGAAAAGATCTTTCAGAGAAGCATGAGGGCAACAACACAGGGGCATCATCTTAGTTTTGTGCAACTTTACCTTGTAGCTGGACAGTGCTCCAAAGGCCTGGAGTTGCTCGATTAGTAATGGCAGTGATGATTCAGAATTTGTTATGGAGACCAGAATGTCATCTGGCAAGGCAAGGCAAGGCAAATTTAAGGCAAGGCAAATTTTATTTTGGGCACCCAATCCTGGAGGCACTGGGGGCCTAAAAGGCTACATATAGCAAAACCTTTGCCTCCATAGTCCCCATTTTAACTCCCCTAGTACCATTACAGTCTCACAGTTGCTCTTCTAATGGTTCTAGAAACAGATTAAAAAACAGTGAGGAGAGAGGGCACCCCTGTCAGGTTCCCCAGCTCAGTTTGAAAAAATGGCGCTGAGAGCCATGCAATTGTTTGTATGAATGCCATTGGGGTATCATAAAAAGCTTGGACCCATGACAGGAATTTTGTTTGTAAACTGATAGTTCTCATTGTGCACTAGAGGTTGTCCCATTCTATTCTATCAAAGACTCTTTCTGCATCAAATGAGACCACCACTGGGCAGTCATTTGAGTTATGCTCTCCTGTTGTCAAAACCTGCAAGAGTGTTTAGAGATTTGAGGGCCCCCCCCCCCCCCGTCCTTAACAAAACTGGTTTGGTCTTTATGTACTAGTCTGGGCATCATGTGCTCCTGCCTACCTGACAGAATCTTTGCTTATATTTTGAAGTCAACATTCAATAAGAATATTGGCCTGTATGATGTCACCTATCCTTAGGTTTATCTGGTTTCAGGAGTGCTGTAATTCAACCTGCTTGAATATTTCATTTTGTTGACTGGTTTCAAAATTGGCTGCTGGGGTGTCAAACAAGGTGCCCAATAGGGCTAGTGTCATTTTTTTTTGTATAAGTCAGTCATTAGCCAATCATGGCCAGGGGCTTTCCCAGCTGTTAATCAACAAAAATTAACTAACTAAATTAATAAATAATTGCTCCATGATCTGCAGGGCTTCTTGCTTGGCAATAGGGCAATGTATCAATTGGGGTGGGGAGGGTGTTATCAATCACACAATAGAAAAGAGATAGGGGGGTCATCATATCTTATAACCTGAAGTAGCAAAGCAGTGTGATAAGGCAGTGGGAAAGGCTAGTAGGTTGCTGGGGTGCATAGGGAGGGATATCACCAGCAGTAAAAGGGAGGTAGTGTTACCCCTGTATAGATCAATGGTGAGGCCACACCTGTAGTACTGTGTCCAGTTCTGGAGGCCCCATCTCAGGAAGGACATAGATCAGGTGGAGGCAGTACAGAGAAAGACAATCATAATGGTGCATGGCCTGCATCAGAAGCCCTAAGAGGAAAGACTCAGTGAGTTAAATATGTACTCACTGGAGGAAAGGAGAGAAAGGGGAGACATGATAGAGACATTCAAATATCTCAAGGTTATCAATAAGGTACAGGAGGGTGGCATATTGCACAGAAAGAGATGCTCAAGGACAAGGGGGCATGATATGAAGCTGGAAGGGGGGAGATTTAGAGAGGATGTGCAGAAACATTTCTTCACGGAAAGGGTGATAGATGCCTGGAACAGTCTCCTGGCACAGGTGGTGAATACTGAAATGGTAACAGGTTTCAAACATGCATGGGATAGACACAGAGAGACCTTGGTAACAGTGCAAAGGGGCGGGTAAGGCTAAAGATCAACTAGGGTCTATGGTCGAACAGTAGGTAGGGACTTTAGGGCAGACTACATGGGCCAGAAGGTCCTTTTCTGCTGACAGCTTCTATGTTTTTTTATGTTAGGCCTCTCAAATTCTTTGGCTTCTTCTTCAGAGGAAGGCAATAGGTTACTATAAAAAGTTTGAGGGTTTATCTCCTGCACAGTGTGGGGGGTTCCCTGTTCCTGAAGTGTACATTTCTGAAAAGAAACAAATGCCTCCTTTACCTTTTGATGTTCCACTTGTAAACACCGTGCATGGAAACATAACATAAACCCTGTATATGTGGCATTGTATGCTCTTTTGTCTTAACTGATATGCTAAAAGCTTGCCACATTTGTTTCTCAATTCATAGTATCTAGCTTTTTGAAATTCTATGGTCCTCTCTATCTCTTTAGTATGCAGTTCATTATATTCTGCTTGTAGATGAGCAATTTCCTGATTTAAAGTGGGGTCTCTATTGCTTTTAAATATGTTTTCTGCTTGCTTGATCTATGTTTCCAGACCATCCAGTTGTGCCCTCCTATCTTTTTTGCATCTGACAGGCAAACACTATTGCTCTTCCTGTAATAAAGGCCTTTAGGGAGTCCCATGCTACCCCTACAGTATATCTTCTACTGAGTTTTTGTTTCTTTTCCAGTGTTCTTTGATTGCTGTGCTCATTTGCTCCAGGAAATCTGCTCTGTGCAACAATATCGTATCTAGTCTCCAGATTTTGCCATTAGTTTGAGGTTGCTGCTCCAAATGCCAAATGAGCTTTAATAGGACATACTCAGAAATGAGAATCGGTAAATATTCACATTGTACTAGGTCCAAAAATACCTCCGGTGAGGTTAAAAATAAGTCAATTCTTGTATGAGATAGATGCACATGTGACTAGAAAGAATAGTCTTTTGTACTAGGATGTGGCAGCTACCATGTATCCTGTAGACCCTGCTCTTTCAGGCTAGAGTTTGGCAGCTCAGCCGCTTTGATTAGCTGGTAGGTCTGCTGTGAGGATCTATCTAAGTCACATCCATCAAGCTAGAATATGTTGCGCTCTCTAAGCTTTTTGGAAAAGTCAGGGCTGTAAGGTGCTGCAAAGTGACAGGGAGAAATGATATCCAGGATGTGTCAAATAAATGGCACAGTTCACCAGCACTCCTAAAATATAGACTTATGCCCCTTCAATTCAGATTACTCAAGCTTAACAGTGTAGTTGTTCTGGCATACAAAAATAAGAGATGCAAACCAATCTTAATGCATTTGAAGCTTAATAAAACTGGCCCACAGACCTCTACTCAGGGTGTAGAAAATCACATTTCAAAGTTCATGTGCAAACACGCTGTGCAAAAAATTCTTCTACTTCTCTCCTTGGTACAAAATATTTGTTTGCAATTTTTTTTCTGTGTGCCACTCCTAGAAGATGTAGAAAATTGCATTTAAGATTCATGTGTAAGAATAGTTGTGCAAAACTGTTTATACTGCCCTCCAAAGGCAATAAATGGCTGTGACTAACTGAATTAACAGTACTTTACCCCTTGGCTGCCTCTTTGTGGCTGTATTGCCTAATTCACTTTGTTGGAAGTCTGGTGTCCTTCTAACTTGCTTTATTATTGGACCCGAAGTAATCTTTGTGATTGGGCTGGAACTAGCTTGCAGCTCTGAGGATGGTGTCATGTGACCCCGAAACATCAGCACACTAATTTTGTCCCAGTCACTTTGGCAAGAACAACTTTTATGAAAAGAAGCTAAAACAAGTATTTGTAAATGCCGACTGTTTGCTTGCTGGTATTGGCATCGGTAGTGCAGGGGTCAGAGAGATGCATAATAGGAATGGCAGTGAAGTATTGAACTAATGCCACCCCCCACCCTGCAGAGACTGACAGGCATTGGGGGTGTGCCTTTGGGTCATCGAGCATAATGCTTATGCCATTCCACCTCACCCCACCCTGTAGACACCAATAGGTGTTGTGGCATGCCTTGGGGTCTTTGGCCCTTATGCTCACCTGATTCAATAAGGAAAAAAACTGAGATGAGTGCAGTATAGGAGAATGGGCTGAACGTTAGGGCCAAAGACCCCAAGGCACACCTCAATGCCTGTCTCTGGCTGCAGGAAGGGGGTGGAATGGTGTGAGTATTATGGATGACGACCCCAAGTCACACCCCAATGCCTGTCAGTTTCTACAAGGTGGGGCATTATAAATGAAAACCCTAATATGCAGGGCATTTGTTGGCATTTTCACTCCAAACTTTCAACATGGGCTTTTTGGGACCCCACCTCATGAACAAAGGCACTATCATTTCATTACTCAATCCCAAAAGGTGATTTTGCACAGCGACTGTGCCATTCGCTGCCACAGGTGCGAAAACACATTTTGGGCAGGATGTGAAAAATGAAAGTGTACTGTTCTTGTGGAGGTGTGAAAAAATGTCAATGTTGAATATCTGGAGTGAAAATATGAACAATTGGTGAAGTTACGAGCGTGGGTAAAAACTCTGCAATGCATGCCCATAACGCAATCATTTTGTGGAATTTTTTCACCAAGTTTTCAGCATGGGCTTTTTGGGACCCCACCTCATGAAAAGTGACACTATCATTTTGGTACTCCATCCCAAAAAGTGATTTCACACAGTGACTGCACCATTCTGCGCCACAGGTGCAAAAACATGTTTCAGGCAGGACATGAAAAATAACAGCTATACTGTTCATCAGGAGGTTTGAAAAAATGGCAATGTTGAAAATCTGGAGTGAAAATATTAAAAACTGGTTAAGTTACGAGCGTGCATAGAAACTGCGCAACACACCCTCATGATGCAGTCATTTTTTTTTTCAGTTTTATCACCAAACTTGCAACATGTGCTTTTTGGGACCCCCACATCATGAACAGTGGCACTGTTGTTTCGTTAATCTATACCGAAAGGTGATTCTGCGCAGTGACTGCAAAATCACCTTTCAGGGCCAAGAAACTAAATGACAGTGTCAGCGTTCATGAGTTGGGGTCCCAAGAACCACATGTTGAAAACATGGGACCAAAACTCCAAACATTAGCTAAGATATCAACCCAAACTGCCCCCCCCCCATTCACTGCCATTATAGGGCTTACCGTCATTTCTTCAGTTCTCGGTTGGTCTTTGAAGAGTGCAGACATGTTCCCGGTCCACAGAAGCTCACTGATCCCAACCTCCAGAGGTAAGTATGGGGTGGGGGGTGCGGGGAAGTGGTGTGCATAGATGATAGGTGGGGATAGGGGAGGGGTCCTTGGGAGACACCGAGACACCATTTTCTTTTTTACAGGTAAACCACAAAACAAAAAGACATCGGGGATGGTTTTCTTTATGTACAGGTAAATATTTATTTTTTAGGCATACTAGGGTGAGCTCTCAGTGTTCCAAACTAATGTGTGTGGGGGGGGCACAAGCCATCTCGGTAATTGGGCACCCCGATGTCGGCTTAGAAAGAACAGACTTTGGGAGGAGGGCATCTGACACCAGGAGGGGGACATCCCAGTGTCAGAAGGATTTAAAAATTATTACGGAACACTGGGGTGGGCTCCAGGTGTGCCACGTGAGTTGGGGATGGGTGGGCATTCATGATGCTGACAGGGGGAATGGGCACACCTGTTAGCAATGAAAGATGTGGGGAGGGGCAGGCATCTGGAGTGGGCATCCCGGTGTCATAAAGTAACAAAAAAACATTTATCTTGGCACACTGGGGTGGGCTCCCGGTGTGCCACAATAGTGGGTTAGGGTGGAGCGGGGGGCATGCCAACATGGGGATTGGACACCTGATGTTGGCTTTTGGGGGACTATGTCGTGGGCAGCAGGAGCCATCAATCTGCAAAGCCATAGCGCAGCTCAGTTATTATGTTTAATTAACTTGATTTATCAATATACTTCATCATGAAAGGCACACTGAACAAATGGGTTGCTCATAACTCCAGCCATGTGCATTACTGTGCACTGTAATGCGCATGGCTGGAGTCTTCTCTGCCACTGGGTTCCTGGTTGTGGGGGGAGGGCGCTGCTGCTGCAATTGCTGGATTGCCTAAACACTGCCACACCTCTGCAATGCTCTACTAACCTCAACATGTTTTTTGTGTGCTGCGCATGCAAGCAAACATAAAAATGGCGAGTCCAGAGGAAAGCGTATTGCACAAATACAGGCAGCAGGTTTGAAAGAATTAGCCATACTGTGCATGTGGGGGCCATGTCCTGCTCTAAGATTACTTCGGGTATTCTTACACATGAATCTTAAATGTAATTTTTTACACCCTCAGGAGTGGTCTGTGGGCAAGTTTTATTAAACTTCAAATGCATTAAGACTGGTTTGCATCTCTTATTTTTGTATGCCTTATCAACTACACTGTTAAGATTGAGTAATTTGAATTAAAGGGGCATAAGCCTATATTTTATGAGTACTGGTGAACTGTGCCATTTATTTGACACATCCTGGATCTATCTAGGTGTTCATCTAGGACCAAAATTAAAATCACCTCCACAGATTACCTTACTGAAAACTGGCTTAATTGAAACAGTGTCTCTTGAAAAAATTCACAGCCATTATAGCTGGGAACATACTCAATAAGCATTACTGCTGGTTGGTTATGCAATTTTTCCTGGACCAAAATGTATCTACCCAAAGGATCTGTTTTGGCTAAAGTAGATTCAAGTGGAACCTTTTCATGAAATAAAATTGCAAATTCCCTTGGAGTTCAGTATAAGAGACAGATAACACCTTCCCTACTCAGTCCCTACAAAACTTCAGATGTTTCTGCTCTATGAGGTGGGTTTCTTGGATGTAGACAATGCCTACGTCCTACTGTTTTAAGTATGCTAAAACCCTTTTCTGTTTAATTGGGAGAGTCACCCCTTTGATGTTCCATGTAATAACAACTACCTTACCAGACATAATGACCCATTCAGTTCAAATGTAGGCATGATCCCCAATATTTTACCATATGACCTCCTCACCCGCCACCTCTTCAACATCAGACAGAAATTAGGTATTGCAGTTGCATTGCTCAAATGTCTACACATGTAACACATAAACAACAACTTGTAACAAAGAAAGTGATGGTTCCTACCTAACAAAACAAAACTGTTAAGGCACCTTAATGAAACTGTAAGCTACCTGGTTCCAAGTAGTATATTGTGCTCAAGGTACAGAGTGTGGTGGCCTAGCTTTAGAGAGAAATATCCCCTGTCTCCTGGCCAGACCTCTTGGAGAAATAGCCACTTTGATTACTTTGCATTTATCTAGAGATAGCCTCATGAATGAGACTATGAAAATAAAAGTGGTGCTTCCGTAAGGATTACAAGAAATACAGCTATCTATCCACGTCATACCTGAAGCTCCACTTCAGGCAGCTAGATGTCACCTGAAGTGATAGGGCCTCAATTACTAATTACAGACTGTGTAGCATCATGCCATGTCTGAAGCAGTGTTACTGGCTTTGGTTCAAGTACAGATACACCATACTGATCTCCATCTGCGAGATCCATGTTAGAGGTGGCTGGCCTATTAGAATGACCAAGCCTGTGTAGGCCTCCCCCACCACATGGGGCTCCACAGGGAAGATTGTAGCCTGAACCCCCCCCCTCCCCCTGGGTCAGCTCACTCTCCAACCCTCTCAGCTCAGTATATGACAGTCCTGAGGACCATATGGGGAGCTAATCCAAGCGCTGGGTGTCAAAGTGCCCCATTCAAACTCAGTCCTCGTGCCCCCTTAACCACAGGGCTCCCACCAAAGAAATTTCACATGAAACTACAGAGCAGAGGCTGTTCCTACATATACAAGCCAGGACACAGTATTCACAAGTAACTTTCACTACAGTTCAGTGCAGATTGCACCAATATCCATTGTGACCTGCTGGAATCGTGCTCTTTAATATCAAGGTCCTGCTGTAAAAGCGCTAGATACCTGAAAAGAAAAGTAGTTTGAACTGTCTCTAGCAGCCTACCATGCCCTCCCTTGGGAGCATCCTTATGGCCTGCAATCAAAGACAGCCCAGAGCTGCACACAATTTAAGGTTATGGCGCAGTTTATATTCAAATGTGCTGCCACGTGCAGGGCCGACTGTGAGCATCATGGTACTTATCTCTGTAATATGGAGTCAGACAATGTTACGACATGTTGTGGTTTTAAGGCCTTACAAAAAGTCAGTAGAAAGCTGTAGTCTCTGACGAGAAAAACACTTCCCGGCCTCTAAAACTGCTTGACAATGTTTGTTGGGTTACATCTGTGGTTCCATGGAGATGAGTGAGGGCACTTGAAGCAGGATTAAGGGATGATTCTTTTTACACTCCCAGTGTCGCAAATACATGGAAATTCAGTTTAAATGATTCCATAAAGAAATGTTGCTTACCATTCACCATTATTCGAAGGTTGGCAGGCATCAGTAAAGTGAAGGGAATCTCTTTCTATTTTAACAGATCTTTAACGTCTCCGAACTTCCTTCACTTTTTAAACAGTTCTGAGCTTACATCGTGGTAGACCAGTAGCATACAGTATAAGGCTGGTATTTAATTTCCCTTCTTTCCTTGCCTTCCTCATCACCAGCTCTTCCTCCATGTATTTGTGAAACTTCATGAGGATAAAGTGAGGCTTCTCAGTAGGTGCTGGTCAGTCTCACCTGGCCAGATGCACTCTGTCAATCTCCATCTGTCCGGTATACTCCTCTGATGCCAGAAATTCTTTAAACATTACTAAACAATTGTTCAGGGTGGACTGCTTTCAGATCCTTAGGCAGTTCCACTATTTTCAGCTCCTGGTGCAATCTCACTCAGTTTCTCTGACTTCTTGGATTAGGGAGGTGACAATTTGGGTGGCACTGCATTCTGCAGCTTGCAGAAGATAGAAATATCCTCTTTTGGAACTTTTTTTTCCTTTTTGACTTGCTTGAAGGTTGTCCTTCTTATTTGCCAGCTTGCTGAACATAGGTTTCATTTCATTCCATTCTTCATTTCATTTATTTGATATTGCAGGTTGGTCTGAAATTTACTTTCCTTTTTGAGGTACGAACTGAAGTTAAGTAAAGGTATAACATACAAATATATATGTTTTAACAATACAAAGGTGCAAAAAATAACATTAGTACAGTACATTCATTTACATAAACATTCATTCAAAATTTTAAAATGATTAAAAGCTGCAGTGTTAAAGGTATTAGCAGAGGCAGATTGCTTAACATTAATAGGCAAAGTGTTCCAGATAGAAGCCACACAGTAGGCAAAAGTTCTCTTGCCTGCATTTGATCATACAAGGGACAAGACCAACTGAGACTTTGTAGATGATCGTGACTCATAGGTGGAAGAATATGTAATAAGTGAATTTTGTAATGTAACTGGAATTCCAGTATTTATTATTTTGCATGTAAAGAGGGACATTGTAAACCTGTAATTGTACTGTACAACAAGCCAGTTAATTTGATTTAGTATTTGACAGTGGTGTGTTGAAGCACACGTTGCAGGCTAGTTGAGGCAATCTGGCGGTGCTGGCACAGGGTTCTGTAAATATTCAGTCGGTGGCCATCTTGGAATCTGTCTCAACTGTTTTGACTTCTGGTATACTGTCCATTCCGATGATGCAAGTTTTAAGTTGGAAAGTACAGTTCCGTAACTACACAAAAGTGGAAAACTAGCAAAGAAATAATCAACGAAATAAATGATCTAACACTGCCATCAAGTAAGGGAGTGTGCAATTGGGAGAGAGTGTGCAGTCTGGGGAAGAACCACAGTTGGGGGAGTGGGTGGGAAACGGAACTGTTGGCCAATCAGTCAGTCAGTTAGCTCCTTTACTTCTCTTACTGTGAGAGACAGTTACTATTGATTCTTCTTACAGACTATTGAGTCCTCTGCAAACAGGTTGCAGACTCCAGTATCTATCAACAGTATTGTATTTACAAGAGTGTAGTAGGTGAAGCAGTGATGCTTTTCACAGGAACAGCTGTTTGCTGTCAGGAGCCATGCACCCTATTCATTATAGCTGGGATTTTGCAATAGCAGGGTCCACTATAGCTAATGACTATTGTAGAAACATAAAAACATGGATGTCCTTGGCAGAAAAAGCCCTGTGACCCATCATGTCTGCCCAGCACTACTAGTCTAATTTTGATTGTGAGGAACCTAGTGACTTTTCCCCTCACCCCACTCCCCTTTCACCACCATCTTTATTAACTCCATGTGTCTGTCCCAACAATGTTTGACCGCCCCCACACTGATTTCAAACAGACTACTTGATTTGATAATCTATTCCCCCTACCACCCTCTTGATGAAGAAATGCTTTCTGACATCCCTCTTTCATCTCCTACATGCCAGCTTCATTGAGTTCCCCTGGTGCTTGATTTCCCACTCATTGAGAACAACTCTGTGCTATCTACTCTGCTGATATCATAGAGATATTTATGCAGCACAGTACTGAGTCAGCCCTAACCATTTTTACAAACAACATCACATGTGCAATGAATGTAGCACAAGTCACAGGTGCAATCTACATAGACCTTACAGAGGCATTTGACCTGTTCAACCACTCCCTCCTGCTTCACAAGTTACAAAACCTGAACCTGGACAGCCACTCCATATCATAGGCCGGTAACTATCTGAGACAATGCATGAAGTTAAAAGGTATCCTGTCATCCCCCAGAAGCATCACTGAAGTTGTCCCATAAGGCTCTGTTCTAGGACCATTACTATTTGACCACTACAATTTGCCCTACTGATCCACAACTTGCCCATCGACTATGGTGGTGCAAAAGCATTGCTGTGCAGACACATGATGCTGTTTTATATTCTAGCAAAGGTTACATCCATGACATAAATGTTCTCCTCCAAAATGACTTCACGAGGTTGTAGTTATGGTTCTCATGCAACAATCTTGTCCGAAACAGCGAAAAAAAAACCTAAGGCCAAGCTGTTTGGCACAAAATGGAAATTTCAGCAATATTGTGGTCTTTTCAACTATTCAACAATTCAATGTTTCTTCATACCTTTCTTGTTTTTTGACATTTTGACCCAACATTTTCAATATAGACTTTTTATGACACCGCCCTATGATCAAGATAGGTGGAATTTTTTATCCTGTCTGAAAGATGATTTTGCAGAGTGACTGTGAAACCATCTTTCAGAGGGGATTTTAACAATGACACCTATCATGTTCATGATACAGGGTAACAAGTGGGCTATGTTACAAATTTGGGCACAAATCTACAAAATCACAGAGTTATGAGTAAACAGTGAAGAATTCAATGTTTCTTCATAAGTTCATTGTTTTGTGACATTTTGACCATTAATTTCTGACATATTTTTTTTTTATGATCCCACCTTATGATGAAGACATGTGGAAATATTTCTTTGTTTGTTTATTGGCTTAATGAGTGAAGACACTAGAACAGAAGTTCCATTTGCAGGTGCGACTCACAAAAATTACAAGACATACGCCATATTCAATATACAATATAACAGTTCAAGACATCATACACTCACATTTAAATAAGCCAACAATGTAAGAAAACAATAATCCATTAAAAGTGGTGACAGTGGTTTGGGTCCTTATATCAAGAGGAAGGCTATTCCATATGCTTGGCCCAGTATATGCAAAAGACCTCTGACCATTTAAACTTCTCATGAAAGCCACTTTTTGGGGCTTTGTCTACTCTATTTCTAGAGAAGAATCCCAGGTCATGATTCAGAAAATAACTAAATAATTGTAGAGGAATGCTCGTATTTATAATCCTGAAAGAAAACCTAACCACTATTAACCTAAAATGTAGAGGAAATGGTAGCCTGCCCATTTGCTGTAAAATAACACAATGGTGTGTAGTACATTGTAGGGATAAAGCAAATTTGCCAATAAGTTTCAGTAAAGCTGCCTTTTTAGCTAATAACCTCGAGGATGCGTTGTCAGTAACCGGAGTAGCATAATTCACCACAGGATCAAGGCATTGTTTGGCAATAGCCATCCTTGTATCAGAGGTTAGAAAACAATGCAGCCTTTATAGAATACTGTATTGATTTTAGAATGGATCACAGATGTAACTTTTACAAAATATGGTTCAAAACTTAACACTGGGTCCAAAGTGACCCCAAGGTAACAAAAACCAGAGACCTGCTCAAAAAAGGACCCTTTGAGGGCTGTAATACTGAAACATTGATCATTATCCTGAACTTTAATCCTTGTGCCAAATAACATCACCGTTGTTTTGGTCCTACTCAGGACTAATCTGTTGGTTTCAAGCCAATGTTGTATAGCATGCATCTCTTTGTTTAGTACAGAATTTATCTCTATGACAGATCTGCTTTGAACATACAGTAAATAGCAACATCATCTGCATATAATGTTAACTTTGATTTAGTAACAGCCCCACCCATTCTATCAAAGAATACGAAAACAATAATGGGCCCAGAATGAAGGCCTGAGGGACTCCACACTTTACCAGTGCTAAAGAAGATGTGACCCCACATATTTTACCTTTTGAAACCTGTCAGTAAGGTTATTTTGAAATCACCTGAGAGAAGATCCACCCAATGAGCTTAGCGAAGAGATCAAAAAATTATGATCTACTAGATCAAAAGCCTTGGTCAAGTCCATGAACGTGGCCCCAGTTAAAATCCCATCTGAAAGGTGATTTTGTGGAATGACTGTAAAAATGTTGTTTGGGTGGATTTGAAAATTGTCATCCATCTTGTTCATGAGGTGGTGTCCCAAAAAGGCTATGTTGAAAGTCTGGTGCAAAAATGTTGATAAATGACAGTTATGGGTAAAAGTTCAAAATGCATTAGAAAGCCATTGACCGAACTTACCTTATTTCAGTCAATTCCCAGTCAGCAGCAAGTCATGCCAGTCATTGTTGAAGTTCAGCAGATAGGTAAGTGAGGGATGCAGAGGTGCATGGGGTAGCGAGTGCTGAGAGGGGGGTTGGGATTGCTGGAGGGACACAGGCAGAAAAAGTCTTTTGTACAAGTTTGCAAGACAATAAGGGATGGTTTCCTTTATTTCAGGCACTGACACTAGGGCTTGAGCATCTCAGTGTCAGTCTTTTTGTGGTGGCACTGGAGGTGGGCAACCTGGTGGTGCATCATGTTTGAGTAGGTTAGTAGGTGCCAGGGGATGGTACCCTGGTGTCCAGACTCTGTGTGTGGAGTGGGGCCACCCTGGTGCCCTGACTGTGTATGTGCTTGTGTGTGTGTCTGTGTGTATCTGCATGTCTGTGGGGGGATTTGAAAGCTGGGTCAGGCAGGAGAGGGGAATACTGTCAGTGAGGATAAACACACACCTGCTCTCAGTCACACAATCAAGGTTGGTCGGGCAGCCACCAGTCACATAAAGCTGGCTTGGCAGGAGGGGGGATACCAGTGTCCACCAGTGTTAATAAGAAGCTGTGGAGGGGGATGCTGGATGCTGACAGATGGGAGGAAAGAATGAAACGATGCAGTTGCACTGTGATAGGTGTAGCTGCATCCTTTCCTATGTGAGAAGTTTCCACCCAACAGACAACAAACCAGCATCAGCAGCAGTCAAGACATGATTGGGTATAACACACACACACACACACACACACACATACACACACACTCACACTTACTTCCTATAGGCTCAGCTGCATTGGCTGCTTGCAGCATATGCCTCCCCAGCCCTAATCTGATGAGAGTCATCCCAAGATGTTTGCTTTGCATATGCGCACAAGCAAACATAAAAAGGGTGTAGTTCTCCTAGGCAAAATGCCACTACTATTTTCCAGATACTTAACCCTAGCTGTTTATAGAATTGTCATGCCTCCCATTTTAGCAAAGGATCATGAAATGCAAGATCAGTTTCGAGCCAATCACTCAACTTGTTCAGGTCCTCCTGAAGTTTGTCCCTATCCTCAAGGGAGTCTACCAATCTGACTTGCTTAGTGCCATTCATAAACATAAGCAGACTGCTGCAGACCCCAGTTTTCAGATCATTGATAAAGATGTTTAAGAAAAGAGCAGGGGGTAAAGTGTATTTATATATATATTTACATGTATCAGAGTGTTTCAGCGTTTGGAAACTGTATCATCAGGATAAAGCCATGTTGACATGACCCCAAGATTTAAAATAAAGTTAAGTTCAAATGTTCCAAAGTTAGACGTTTTTAAGGAAAGTGTCTTTAGCAAATGTTAATTTTGGAACCTTAAGGCTAGGAAATATTTTAAATAAAGGCTTGGAGTCAGGGAAATGTAGATAAATTACATTAATACAGTTTTAGGTGTCAAACTATGTTAAATAGGTGTTGATAATATTTTTCATACTGTACTAGAGGTAATGTTCACTGTCCTTTAACTTTCGCTATGTTCGCTGATCTACAAAATGGGCTAAATTAAAAGGACTTTGAAATAAAAAAGACACTGGGATTACAATGGTGTATAATTACAGCTGATCGTCAGGGCACTAAAATTAATGGATGCGAATGTGTTGCCATAGCAGAAGGAGCAAACTTTAAAGGAAGTGAACATTTTCTGTAGTACAGTGTATTAAAACATGGAAATTGTATTGACATATCTTACAATATCTACATCAACATTACTCTAAGCTTTCAATTTAAAATATATATGTTTCTGTTTTGAAACATTATGAAGAATTTTAAAAGTTTATCATTTAAGCCTACCCAGTGTTGTGGCGGGTTGAGTGCTGGAAGCCCCACCACCTACCAACCAGTGATCCTGGTTTGGGAGAGGACCAGGGTTACTTGGGTGTTGCTCAATAGAGGAAGGATTGAGCATTTACAAATGGCACTTCTCCCTTGGGGTGGGGGGGTTTCTATGTCCTACCACTTGACAGCCACCTGGTGAAGGTGAGGTGAATGTGATGGTAGAAAGAGAGGATTGGGGTAATGCATTGGCAAACATGGTTGCATCACTGTATGCATGATGCCCTTGGAGAAGAAAATGGCAAAAAGAAATGCTCCGGCAAACTCGACACACCTGGCAGGCACCACTCGACCCACTGTGGCAGGCATTCACCTAACGAGACTCTGCATATGTAGTGGTTAACCTGTAAGTCCACAAGATGGGTTGGTGACCAGGCTGGAGGGTTGCCACTGGAACTGAGGGACAAAAGGTGCAGAAAGTATGTGTGACAAAAAACTGCCTCATTTAATATTTTTACAATTGATTTTTAATGTTTAAAAAAAAGTTTAACTTTTTTGAATTTTTAGTTCAGAATCAGACAAAATAAACAAGTTTTCAATATTGTTTGTTAAGTAAATTAATTTTGAATGTATTAGTTAAAAAATATTGACCACAGACTCGAAGAATTAATTGAAAAATAATATGATTTTAGCCCAAAGGATTACAAGTTAGCCCTTTCTACAGATAACTTTTTTGAAAAGGGCTAACAGGGCTAAAATATTTATTAACTTGTAAAATTATCAGTAATATTTTAAAATGTCACTAACTGAAATTTGTATTTGTATAACTAATCTACAATATGTCACCCTGACACCAATCTATTATTTAAAAAAAATGACTTTTTTGCCCTTTCTGTTATAAAGTTAACCCATTCAAAAGATATTTCTGTAAAAAGAGATAACTTTGAAACTTCTGGGCTAGAAACATTGTTTATTTTTTTTTAATGAAAGCTTGGAGTCATGTTACAATACAATAGATATGTTGCATAAAAACAGTTTTCATGTACTGATATACTAAAATATCATTGAAAAATGCTTACATATTTTACAAATGGTAAAACTGTGTCCAATATTTTAATACATCAATACTTTATTCATATAGGTAATCTGTGTTGTCCTGACTCCAAGCTGTGGACAGACTGGAAGGGCCAAGCAGTCCTTCTCTGAACTCCACATTTCCATTTTAAAAACTAAGGGCTCAATTTTCAATAGGGTACATTTGACGCAAGATGCCTGTGCCAAATGGGCATGATGCAAGTGGTACCTTACGTCAAACTTTGTGGCAATCCCAATGTTTGAATGCAGGCTGTGTCAAACTCAGGATGCCTTGTACCCAAGTCACCCTGCACCACACTTGCAACAGAAGTGCCTGTGTGCCAGGTTGCAAAGGGGCTTGCATCTTTGCGGGGCTGCACTGTCTCTGTAATTGCATATTTCAAAGCCCTGCCATTGATGCAACAGAGAGCTCCACTTAGACCAGCCAGAAAGTGGTCTAAGGGACCTGCACCACTGGCTCACACTGTGGCAATTTGGAAGGACCTGCCAGGAGGGATGCCGATGACAATAGTAGCATGAGGGGTGCCCTAGGGTGCATCGGGGAGACCGTGACACTGCCAGAGTTGTGCAGTGGCATCAAGCTGGGGTGCCATGTGAAAAGCCACATTGCTGATTGGATGGGACCACTTCCTGCGGGGTTGACAGGGATGGACACTGACATGGCCCTAAGTCGGCAGAGCACCGGCACCTGCTCCATAGGTGCAACATGCACAACCCTGTAGGTGGGAAGATGCAGCTGCTGGTTGAGGGCTGCCAGTGGTGGAGGGGCACATTCTCCAGGCACCTCAGCAGTCCTCTAGTATCCAAACTCCTGCATTGTGGCAGGCTGCATACTGCCTACATGGTTGTGCATTATGCACATATGGGGCAGGCGTAAGGGCTCTGCTCTCATGGGGCCATGTCAATGTCCATCCCTGCCAACCCCCCCAGGAAGCAGTATTATTCTATAAGCAATGTGACTTCCTATACAGCTCCCCTGCTGGGTGAACCGCACAACCCGGGTAGTGCCACTGTCTTCCTGATGCCCCCTAGGGCACACCTCATACTGTACTCCTTCTGCCTCCAGCACCCCTACCGGTATACAGATTCACCACCAAACCCTTGCAGCCCCTCTAGTGTTGCACAAATCAGGGGCCGGATCCCAGTGGCAATTGTCGCAGGTGTGACGAATGTTTGGTGCAAGCCAAAAAACAAAATCAAACCATTACTTGCATTTTCTTACTTCTAATTACTCTGACCAGGCTATAAACCCAGCAACTTATCTGGAATGGATATCATTAACTGCAGGTACTGTGGAACACTTTTCAGAAGGACAGTCTTACAGGATTTAGGACACTGTCCTACATGCTGGGCCATTGGAGATCTTAGGATTCAGCTCCGGGCAGCATGGGCAGAGAGTGCGCACTTCAAATTTCATATTCAAGAGAAAATACATTATAAGAACCACCTGCCATTTCCCCAACATCCAACAGAAGAACCTCGATCACAGAGGGTAGTTGGTCCAGGAGGTTGGCAGGTGGTTAGGAGGGGCAAATCGGGTGCCCCATTACTCTGTGCTCTCCAACATATTACCTCCAAAAACCATATAAACACTACAAACAGGTATCTGCCTCTATCTCTAAAATCAAGCAAAGGGGCAGAGGACACTGCAGAGCAGGACACTGCAGCACAGGAGGTAGCACAACAAAACTCTCCCTAATCAGGAACCAAAACAAAAAAAGCAAAAAGGAAATCGAAAAAACTTCTGATCATATAAGACTCCATGATTTGGGGAGTTGATACCTGTCTCCAGCCAGGGGTAATGGTCAGATGTCTCCCAGGTACATCAGCGTGGAGAGACACTGACTGCATTGCAAAAATTGTTCAGAAAGCAGGAGAAAACATTGATGTCCTGGTACACATAGGGACTAATGATCTCCCCAGCTGGTCAGTTGTGGAGACCAAGGAACACCTGACCAGGCTGGGTGACAAACTATCATCAATTTCATCAGACATCTCCTTCTCTGAGATCCTGCCAGTCTGGGAGAGGGGGTCAGATGGATGGAAGGTCAGAGAAGGGGAGATAGGGGAGCTAAACATGTGGCTCACGGGCTGGAGCCAGGAAAAAGGACACAGATTTGTAGGGAACTGGCAACAGTTCTGGGAGTGAAAGTTCTTTAAATTTGACGGACTGCATCTGACTAAGGAGGGAGTCAGTGCATTGGGGCAGAAGTTTGATGTCTTTGCAGAACATTTAAACTAGCAAATGGGGAGGGGGTGCAGCACCCCATACGTCAAATGGGAAGAACATCCCTCACCCCTCAGCTAGTGGTCAAACAGGGATTCAGCATATTTGCAGTTCATTTGCATCATCAGGTAAGAAAAAAGGTCCGTCTCCCCATACGACACACAGGGGAAATGCCAAACCACACCCAACAACTAACACACCGAAATCTGGCCAATGGAAAATCATGTACACAAATGCTCACAGCCTGGGAAATAAGTTCCCAGACCTGCAGGCAATAATGTCAGAGGCTAAACTGGACATAGTAGCAATTAGTGAGATGTGGTTTACCAGTAACCACACTTGGGAGACTTCAGTACCTGGCTATGTACTGTTCAGAAGAGACCGAGGTGCAAAAAGGGGGCGGAGTGGAGTGACCCCATATGTCAATAAAAATATCAAAGCTACAGAAATTCAGAATGCACGTAAGGAGCCAGAAGAACTGTGGGTCACCCTGGAAACAGGAAATGGGACAGCCATAAGAACTGGTGTTGTCTACAGGCCCCCAGACCAGGGGGAGGACATAGACACATTACTGTTAGAAGATATACAAAACATGACAGCTAAAGGGGAGGTTCTGATAATGGGAGAATTCAACATGCTGGATACAGATTGGTCAATACCAGCAGGAACATCTGCCAGAACTAGACACATGGTGGATTTCCTGCAGGGGGAGGGCCTCAACCAACTGGTACAACAACCCACAAGAGACAGGGCTATCCTAGATCTAGTACTGACTAACAGGGAAGGGATCACATATCTCCAGGTAGAAGGTCACCTGGCGGCCAGTGACCATCACATGGTATGGTTCAATTTGGCCAATACATCTAAATTATCCCATTCCAAGGCAAAAATATGGGACTTCAGAGGTATGGTTCAATTTGGCCACTACATCTAAATCATCCCATTCCAAGGCAAAAATATGGGACTTCAGAGGAGCTGACTTTGATAAGATGGCCAACAGAGTAAATCTAGCCCTGGCAAAAAGAAACACAGGTGAGGGGGTACAGGCAAAGTGGGCAAGCATTAAGGATGCAATACTTGAAGCAACATCCCATTGTGTTAGACAGAAAAGAAAGTGCAAAAGAAGAAGGAAACCCCTTTGGTTCTCAAATACAGTAGCAGAAAAAGTCAGAGCCAAAAGGCTGGCCTTCAGGAAATATAAGGGAACACAGCGGGATGAAGATAGGGAGGCATACCAAACTGCCCTAAGGTAAGCAGGTAAGGCAGGCAAAGTCCCAAATTGAGGAAACACTAGCATGAACAGTAAAAGAAGGTGACAAGACTTTCTATAGATACATTAGTGAAAGGAGAAAGTCCAGAGGGGGTATCGCTAAGCTCAAAGGAGAAAAGGGGGCATGTGAGGAGGAGGACCCTGTAAAAGCATCTATCCTAAATAGATACTTTTGCTCAGTGTTTACTGAAGAGAAGGCTGGGCAGGGCCCACAGCTCAGCACCATGGACACAAGGGAGAGGGAGGTGAGCACTACTCCCTTCACAAAAGAAAGGGTCCTACAAGAGCTCGCTAAGCTCAGGGTGGACAAAGCAATGGGACCTGATGGAATGCATCCCAGGGTACTTAAGGAGCTAAGGGTGGAACTAGCAGAGCCATTATCAGAACTGTTTAGTGAGTCTCTGAGCACAGGAGAGGTCCCAGAAGACTGGAGAAGGGCTCATGTGATCCCGCTCCACAACAGTGGTAGCAGTGAGGAGGCAGGGAACTACAGACCAGTCAGTCTTACCTCAGTAGTGGGCAAGATTATGGAGGCACTCCTTAAGGAAAGGATAGTGCAACACCTGGAATCCATAGGGGCACAGGATCCAAGACAGCATGGTTTCACAAAGGAACGTCCTGTCAAACTAATCTCATAGATTTCTTTGACTGGGTAACCAGAGTGGTGGACCAAGGGGAGGAGTTGATGTCGCCTACCTTGACTTCAGTAAAGCTTTTGACACTGTTTCACATAGAAGATTGATAAATAAGCTGGGTAGGCTCAGGGTGGGCAGGAGTTGGTCAACTGGGTGGCAAACTGGTTGACAGGCAGAAAACAGAGAGTGGTGGTAAATGGTATACAGTCAGAAGAGATGCAAGTCATAAGTGGGGTACCTCAGGGATCAGTCCTGGAGCCAGTCCTCTTCAATATCTTCATTAGTGACATTGCAGATGGACTAGAGGGTAAGGTTTGTCAGTTTGCAGATGACACCAAGATCTGCAACAGAGTAGATGATCCAGATGGGGTGGGCAGAATGAGAAGAGATCTGGATAAACTAGCAAAATGGTCAGAAGAGTGGCAACTGGGATTTAATGCAAAGAAGTGCAAGATCATGCACATAGGGAAGAGAAGAGAAACCCTGAAGCCACCTATAGGCAGGAGGGAGTTGCTGGCAGTCACAAAGGAAAAAAGAGACTTGGGCATCATCTTTATTGATGACCTGAAATCATCCAAGCAGACCTCTGAAGCAGTAGGTAAGGCTAGGGGGATGTTAGGGTGTATTAGTAGGGGTATCACAAGTCGTAAGAGGGAGGTGATAATCCCTCTTTACAAGACACTGGTTAGGCCCCATCTGGAGTACTACGTGCAGTACTGGAGGCCACACCTTCACAAGGACATTAACCAAATTGAGGCAGTCCAGAGAAGGGTGCAGGGACCAAAATGGTGCAGGGACTGCATCAGAAAACATATGAGGACAGATTAACGGAGCTCAATATGTATACCCTTGAGCAAAGGAGGGAGAGAGGTGATATGATTGAAACATTCAAACACCTTAAGGGCATTAACAAGGTGAAAGAGCCTAACATGTTTAAATATACGAAAAGTAGCAGGACAACAGGACACAGCATGAGATTAGAGGGAGGCCGATTAAGGGGGAATGTGAGGAAATTCTTTTTCACAGAAAGGGTGGTGGATGCATGGAGCGGTCTACCTCAGGAATCAGTGGCTATGAATACAGTGCAGGGCTTCAAACAGGCATGGGATAGGCATAAGGGAACAATACAGATGAGTATGAATAGATAGGCCACTGACAGAGCAAAGGCCGATGGCACATTTATAAATTAGGAAGGGCCTTTCGGTCCTTATCTACCGTCAACTTCTATGTTTCTATGCCTGCATCTGTGGCAACTCCTGGGTCTTTGGCACAGGGACCCCTCTTTTATAATATTGGGCACAGAGTCACTGACACACCTGGAGTTTGCCACAACTCTAGAGAAACGCAACTTGCATCACTCTAAGGGCTGTTTTCAAATCTGGCCCCATGTTTCTAGCCATAGTACTGTAGTCAAATGTTAGCCTATTTTGAAGAAATGTTCTTTAGCAATACAGTAGCTCACTGTATTTTGGACCCATTAGTTCTAGGAAGTTCATGTAACATTAAACGAAAGCTTGGAGTTGTGTCCATAGGTTTTTCCCTTGTCAGTACATTTACCATGCACCAATATACTTTAATATGCATTAGTACTCTTGTAACCACAATGTCGTAGTTAAAGGAAGTAGCTGTACATATATATATACAGTATATATACATATATATATATATATATATATATGTATGCACTAAGATGTTACAGCACACCTGGGTCATAATTAGGCACAAGGCTGAAGGTCAAGCTCCTTTTCTTTCTCGGAAGTGCATTTAACCTAGCTCAACCGATGGCCTGGAGTGTCTTATAGCACTTAAAAAATAAGTTTTTGTGGAAATTTGAAAAGCAAATATACAATACTTCTGAACAATTATGCAAACATAATGATATTTGGAAACATAGGCCCTCTGATGGAGGACTATCACCGGGGGTACTAGTGTGATGTTGCCACTACTGTACTGGTGCCGCGTATCTTCTTGGTCTTTTTAATTGGTGGTGTAGTGGTGTTTACAGGACTGAACCTACAGCCAAAGCAGGATTTTGCAGAAATTATGTGTGGGACTGAAAAAGAAACAGAGCTTCCGGTAAAATTGTCTTTCTGGGTGCCTATTTGTCATTTATAAATATTTCTGTTTGCATGTTATTTAACAGAGAAAACAGACTAGTTGTTTTCAGGTAAAAAATGTACGGACTGGATAGCCTGGTAGGGTTGAGGGTTGAGGCACTGGACACTGCACCTCGCTCCATGCTGGTGACCCATGCTCAGGAGTGAATGCAGGTTGATGGGAGTCGGCCGGGGGGGGGGGTGTTGATTGATTGAGCATCCTAGGGACTGCTCTCCTCACCTGGATAGGAGGGTTGCCACTCCCGGCCGAATGACTGCCCCCAGGTGGAGGCCTGAGGAGCAGTGTGGGATGGGGGAGGGACACAAAGGATGGGCACTGCAGGTGACATCAAGTGCATGCCTCCACATGTGCATGTGCATGCTGGCAGTGAGCGGGAGGGAGAAAACATAGACATTGGAGTTGGCAGGCTCCATGATGGCCCACGCACCACCACAACAGCCTCCCCGGATTCTGGATTTGTGCTGGGGGGGGACTCGATGCTCCTCACTCCAGCCCCGCCATGGGGTGTAATCTGTAGGGGAACTACCAGGGTAGGACTGGGGTGGGGCAGCCAGGCTTGGAGGACGAGCCCTCCTAGGCAGGGCTGGAGCCACCTGACAGCTCCACGAAAAGTGGAGGAAAATACAATAGAAAAAAATTGTGCAGAATGGCAGAAGAATTTTTGCCAGTTATGCATCCTGGCTGGCAGAGACTTGTTTTTAGCCACTGGTTATAGCCTCCCCAGGCCATGACTAGAAACAGATTTTGGCCAATCAGGATGCAAGATTTTTTCCTACCCATTTTTTAGTGCCATGTATCAGTGTATCAATGCATGGAGGATGTGGCAATAGGCCTTAATCCTTTCAAAGTTGATCCCGTATCTATACCACCTCAAATATTTCCTGATCTTATGCCAAAATGGAGAAAGAGACAAATTCTTAAATTGCTAGTGTCTTGTGTGTGCAGTTTTCTAGTGGTATCTCATCAATGTGAATCCCACCCTTTTTCTAGCTATATGCAGAATTTTTTGTCTTTTAAACTTTCCATTTATTAGAGTTAAAGGTTAAAAAAGCACATCTCATTTAATAGCTAACAAAGCTCATCCCATTAAGTGGTACTATATACAGTATGTTCAGTGGTTAGCTGTCATGAAGGATAACAGTTTACTGATGTTTACTAGTAAAATGGATATAAATTAGGAAACAAAAACTGATCCAAGTGACCACAATCACAAAAACTTTGTTGGAACATCTGGCTGAAAGGGGACATAATCTAAATGTTTTGTAAACTCAAAGGTATCAACAAGACTGAACAGACAGATATGTTTGATTTGGTGTCCTGCAGCAGGACACAGGGACACAACCTGAAGCTCAGAGGTGGTACAGAGGTGTGTAGTATTAGGACCACAGAAATGAAAAAGGTTGGCTAAATTCTCTCCGTGACTCAATCTGTAAATTTAGCACAATTCGTGATATGCGGATCAATCCACAAAGTGCAGAATTTTGCTATGAATGGCAGGATTCTGCATGCAAAGTGCAGAATTTTGGCTCTACAATGCTGGTTCAACAACAATTTCTTCTACCAGCATCACAGCGACAGAATTTATATTGACCGAAATCCCAATGGACTCCCGGTCCTTTTTTCTATTGGGGAGCTTCACCCCCAAACCCCCCCCATTCTATTTATAATCAACTCTGAGTTGGAGTTGATTCAAGGAAGGGGTGCAGAACCAGGAGACAGTGTGCCCCTGTCTGTGGCACACCAATACAGTAACCTGTCGATGAACTGTCAATTTTGTCAGCAGCGTCATAGGTCATTGTATTGGTGTCGCTGTTGGGGGGTGTACCCAGAATATCATCAGCAAATGGTGGAATTTCACCCATGAATGGCAGAATTGCACCTTTTGCAGACAAAATTCCACTTTTTGCAAGCGAAATTCTGCACTTTGCGGGCAGAATTCCACCATTCGCATGGAAAACTTTGCAATTTAGGGCAAAGTCAAAGTTGCTGAGAGTAGGGAAAATTTCGTGAAACTCCATGGATGTGAATTTCTGTAATTTTATGGTAACTTTGCTGGTGAATTAAAACTTTGTCACATCTCTAATTAGGAAACACTTGCTTCCTCAGAGGGTGATGAACCTATGGAACAATCTACCAGTGGAGACAGTAGATCTGAAGACAGTACTAGTCTCTAAGATCAACATTGTCACATGTCTGCTTACCAAGGGAATTACAGGATACACTGGGTAACAGAATGAGCAGAGAGTCCCTTTAACATCGTTCATGTTTGTACAGCATACATTATTCATCCCTGCTTATGATATGGGGGGGGATATGATGGAGATAGAGTCTGTTCTGACTTTAAATAACTATGCTACTACATAAATTAACTGGGAATGCAGACAGCTCCAGTAAAGAAATATTAAAATCCCATATATTCAAAATAGAGTCAAGCACCATAAACCAATGCCACTGGCTATTGTACAGTGGAGAGGAAAAAGCCAAACAATCCACTGGGTACACTCCTATTTTTCAAAGAGTAATTCAGACAGATGTGGGGAAGGGGCTGGTCCACCACTAATGCTTGCTAGAAAAAGAAGGAACTCAACTAACTCCAAAATCATCTCTTTTCAATGTTGTTTATTTCATAATCAGGATCACATGCAGAGCACCATGTCCTAAATAAGGACCCGCCATCTATAAGGGCTTCTTCAGGGATGACATGGTATACCTATTAAATAGAGGATAATGTATGGCCCTCTGTCATTAACAGGTTTGCTAACCATTGAGAGGTTGCCAGGGTGACCATGTAAACCTCTCGAGCTTCGCTCTCGAGGTTTACGTCACCCTGGCAACCTCGAGATGGTTAACCAAACCGGTTAACGATAGAGGGACCATACATTATATTTTATAGTGTATGGTCCCAATTAACTGGCAAAACAAACTAATATGGCTTACTTTTAGCCCCACTGCGGACGTTCTGGGTCATTTTCTGGCCACTGCGCTGGTTTCTGGAATGCCGTCGGTGCGCGAGATCACAAGTACACGCATGCGCAGATGGGCTCCATTTGTAATCCCATCGCTATGACATACTCAAGAGAGGTTTATAACCATTTACGTCATAGCGATGGGATTATCAAGACATAATTTTGCCGCTTTTTAGCGGTAATATGGGCGCACCATACATTATATAAATTTTAACACAATTTATTAAGTTTAAAAATATTTTGCACTAATAGAATATTACAGACAATTGCAAAGCATGTAGAGAACATACAGTATAAAATGTCTTTCATATTTTAAGTCAAAAATCTGTATGCACAGCTGTGGTAAACATATCTCACACACAACCCCAACCAGGTACCCATGCTTGCTCTCTAATCCTTGAAAAGCTTTGTTTCATAATATATATTCCTCGTAGTTAAGGGAGGTCTTTAAGTTTCTAAAAATAATTTACAAAAGAGTTCAGTTATTCTGTTGAGATTCACTGTGATTGTATGGCTCATAATTTGATTATGATAAGTGAAAAAACAATGTAATTAAACATATTGAAATCGTAAAAACAAGTCACATAGGTAATGTTCATTAGTAAAGTACCATCCGCGTTTGTACCACCCATGCACACACAATGACTATACAATAATTTACATCAAGAACAACCTCAATACCAACACCCCAGAGACAATCTCAGTGTGCCACTGTGAATATAATATTGGAAATATCTAAAGAAAATGAATTCAGTCAAGCTAAGAGTAAATGGCAAAGTCTGATGTTAATATAACTATAAGAAACCTAATTTAAGAGAATAACCGAACTCTTTTGTAAATTATTTTTACAAACCTAAGGACTTCCATTACCTATGAGGAATATATATTATAAAACAAAGCTCTTCAAGGATTAGAGAGCAAGCATGGGTACTTGGTTGGGGTCATGTGTGAGATATATTTACCACAACTGTGTTGTGTGTGAGATACAGTATATTTACCACAACTGTGCATACATATTTTTGACTCAAAATATGAAAGACATTTTCTACTGTGTGTTCTGTGGATACAGGCAGTTTTTTGTAATGTCCTAGTAGTGCAGACTCTTTTTTAACTAAAGAAATTGTGTTGAAATGTATTTAGTAGGTACACCATGAAAAACCAAGAAAAATGGAAGTGGACGGCTCAAACTGTTCTCTGGAACCATCAAGTGCTGACCATCACTGATGCAGATGAGCTACCAGTTGCTGTATAAGTGCTGAAATGAGTTGAACCACAAAGAGGTGAGCGATAACCATTTAATGCTTGCTTCCTTGCTTTAGACTGTTACTTTCAGTTCATTCTTTATTATTTTAGAAAGGAAAAAGAAAGAAAGAAAAAAAAAACACTCTGGGAGTACCGGTCCAAATGACACAGAGAGATGGAGTGGGCACTTGTGAAGTGCTGTGGGCAGCATCAATTCAGACAGGGTGGGTTAGAGTCAGAAAGTGCATGTTTTTCAGTAATCTCAAATTGTTGTTTCTTTTTATTTGTTTTGTTGTTTATCTCAGTGGACCAAATAAGACATGTAGAAAATTAAGATTGCAACAACTAGGGCAAAAGGACACAGTTTTAAAAAAATGGACCCTAGAAACCCAGAACTATTTTTTCTGGTGCAGCACTACATTAACTAAAACTAAGTGAAAATGTAAAACAAAGCCCTATTTTTTTGTCACAAAAATAAACTGCAACATTATATTATTCATATTATGTCACTAGGTAGGCGTGGGTGATGGCAGAATTTTCCCATGCCTGGTGTGTTTGGACACTCGGCCTGTGGCCTCATGACCAAACAACACACCAGATGTGGGTAAATCCTGCCATCACCCACACCCATGAGTGGTATATTGCTTAAACATACAGTGTACATTGTCCCCTGAACTACTGTTAATGAGCCAGCAAGTGGCATTATACAGAAACAGTGCTGCACATGTGTGCCTCCACAAGCCCTTTAGTCTGCAGCCTGTAGTAGGTAGCAGACAAACTGCAAGAAGACAGGCAAGTTTAAAGTGATGACCTTGGCTATTCTTGATTGTTCTTTACTCAGGATACTGTTTGATATGAGGGAACCTGATGCTAGGAACCACTGCAATTTCAAGATTTGCCATTAATTTCCTATTCTCATTCATAAACAGTTCAGGGCATCTAAAAGCCTTGCCTATCCTGCCTATTTCATGTAAATATATTAGCATTTCACATAAAGGATTTTTCTCTATTGTTTACTCAACCTTGCTACTAAGATTTCTCACCTTACCTAAACAAGGCAAGGCATGGCAATTGTATTTCTTTGACATCCTATCCAAAAGTTCTGGGCACCTTACAATGATAAAAAAAAGGACATAAACAAATAATAATTGCAAATTGTTGTGAAAAAGAACAATGTGATCTACTGGGAATTGAACTCACCCTAACAGTGGGTAATACTACACACAAAAAAATCTAATTGACATCATAAATAAAAATTAATTACAAATCCCAAATATATTTCCACAGAGTAAACACTAAAATTAATAAATATATCATAAACAATAATGGATTAATCAGAGAAGGCCTGGCTAAGGAGAAATGCTTTCAGTGAAGTCTTGAAAGCCTCTGCAGAGCAAGCACAGCGATTGCTCAGGGGACATGAATTCCACAACACTGCGGCAGTACCCCAAATACCACGTCCTCCAACTGCTGAAGCCACAAGCAAGGGACCAGGAGCAAGCCCGCATCCTGCAGCAGTTTAATGGAGAGAATGGGTAGGGGTGTAGGATAGCAGGAGACCGTTAAGATAATTAGTGCCCAAACCATGTAGTGACTTGAATATTAACAAGCAGATATTGAAGATGATGTACCACCCAATCGGCAGCCACTATAAGGCGTGTAAAACAGCCATGATGTGGTCACTCCAAGAAGTTCCTCTACCAGTCGAGCCCTCATATGCTGGACTAGCTGCTAGCAGCACATTACATTTCCAGATAATCCTAAGTATAGAGTATTACAGTAATCCAGCGTGGAGGTGGCAAAGGCATGGACTAGCATCATCTAATCAACAAGCACTAGATGTGTCCTGATCTGGGCAATGTTACATATAGTAGATGGCTAAAGCCATTGCATACCACCAACACCACCTATGGCTGTTCTGATATCAACTTGCAGTCCACAATGACCCCTAGATCCTTTAGCCCATCCATATCTAGAAGTGTTTGGCCATTCAAAGATGGTAGCAGGACATCAACACTTGTCATTACTGAGCCATACCGAGTTGGTACAACAATCAAACACAGCTGCAGCCCAAGACATGGTCAAAAATGTCCTGAAATTTCTGTGATATCTTTAGAGAAATTCATGACTGCCTGCCATACCATTTTAGGACCACCAAAGAGAATCTCTTAAGAAATAATTGCAAAATATCTGAAAATATCTAATCATATATTTGACTGCAATTGTCCTGTCTTACCTGGACTGAGGCACAATCAACTGGTGGCCATCCAATCACTGCTCTCTTAGAGGCACTGCACTAACACCAAGACTATGTTCTTCCCATCAGCTGCGCAAGACAAGTAGAGCTGAGTATCATTTGCATATCAGTCAAACTCAGCCTCATGGCACCTAATGATCTTACCCAGCAGCAACATGCATGCAGCAACAACATGGGCTCTAGGATCAAGATTTAAGGAACTCCAGAGATGAGCACATTCGCTCTGGAGACAGAACTACCTAGAGCAACCTGCTGCATCCTCCTGGTAATGTAGGACTCAAACCAGCTCAGAAAAGCAACTGGAAGTCCCACAGTTCCTTAAGACCTTAAGTGATCCAACAGCACATCATTGTCCACCATGTCAAATGCTGATGAGAGATCCAAGAGGACCAAGATGGAACAAAACCCTCAGTCTCTTACTTTGAGGAGCTCATGACAGACCCTGGTGAGAGCAGGCCTGGTGAGGAGTTACTATTGATAATACACTATCATTCTCTCAACATATAGTGACCGCGGACCCCTGATGGTCCACTTCAGGAGAACATCCCTTGGTCATGCTCTCAATATATAGACTCGGTTGCAAAAATGGTCAGCATCAAGCTACATGTCCTATACAGACACAAACAATATTTTATACCCTCTGCCCTCAGGATGACAGTCTCCAGTTCAATCTTGTCAATCATTGACTACGGACTGGTTGACTATGGAGCAGCTTCTGAAACTTCACTTAAGAGGGTGGTGACTGTCCTCAACAAAGCCTGCAAACTCACACTTGACACTGACAGATTTATGCACTCTTGCTAGCTCTACAAGCAAACTAAATGGTTGAACCTGAACTCTAGAATAAAGTTTCGGATGTGTCTGTTAGGCACAAGAACACTGCTTGGTAAGACACCACCATGTATCATTGATATTTTGTAAACAAATCAATCTTGCTACCAGACAAGGGGCATGAACCGCAGACCCTTGATGGTCCCCTTCAGGAGAACATCCCTTGGACAACAATTCTTGGCATACAGAGCTCTGCTCTGGTTAAATGAAGTCCCTACCTCCCTTCTAAAACTTGAGAGCCTCCCCTCTTTCAAAACTGATTTGAAAAACCACCTTCTGGACATGAGTATGTGCTCGTGTTGGATGGTCACCTGATCTGTCGTCCTTAATCACACCGCTCACTTTCCTTTCTCTCCCCAAACTCTGCCACCGAAGGGTTGTTTCCTGCGGTCCCTGGTCTCCTTGCCCATGGTCTTGATTTACACTGAATACCAGTGACTGGCCACTGCTGAATGAGATATCCCCTCATCCCCTGCTATCTCTCTCTCTCCCCAGCTTGAAGCCCACTCTACCCTATATCTTTTCTGCTTCCCCCTTTTCACTCCTCCAAGGACTATAGCTTCCCTCTACCTGCACCTCTGTCTCTCCCCTCACTGGTGGCCCAGTCCTCCCACTAGACTGTCCTGGTTGACTCCCTTGGGCTCTGCTGTCATTCTCTTGCCATCTCTGGCCTTCCTCTTTCCTCTACCTACCCCACTTAACCCGCCATATGACAAAGCCTAGCTTCTCAGCTGCCCTCCTTAGTCAGTTTCTTAAGTGTGTGGAACTACTCAGTGCCTTGCAGTTTTTGTTTGGGTTACTTTAGGTACCTTAAATTAGTTTATCAATATCTGTACCCATTGTACATGTGATTGTGACTTTGCATAATGTGTTTTTGTAAAATTATTCCATATGCTTTTGTCTTCATATACACTGATGTGGAACCTTGGAAAAACAACATCCTGCTCAAAGGTTATCTCCGAATCATGAAATAAATAAATAAATAAATAAATAAATAAATAAATAAATAAGAGCAGTCTCAGTGCTATGACGGAGATTAAATCCCAATTGGACAGAATCTTGGAGGTTAAATTGTTCCAGGTGTGCCTTAAACAGTGCCACAATCACCTTCTCTATTACTGTCTCCAGAAAGAGAAGGTTCGAGACAGGCCTGCAATTCACCACATTGTCATAGTCCAAAGATGGTTTCTTCAGGAGGCGCTTAATCTCCATGATTTTGAGAGACACAGAAGACACCCTTCATCACAGAGCAGCTGCCAATCTTAGTGCAGTTTGACCCCAGGGATTCCAGGCAGCCAATTAGCAACCAGCTAGGCCCAGGGTCCCACAAAAAACAGGTAGGGCCCAAACCCCAAACCACCCAAAGCACCTCTTTTTCAACAATATGGTGTAACTCAGAGCTTGGCAGATTATCAATGCCCCCCTCAAGTGAGTACCCTTGACCCACATGCATGTCATACATTAATCTGAAACAATGTTACTTTTAGTGTATGTTCAGCTTCTTCTGTTCAGGATGCCATTGCACCTGGTAAAGGGACCCATGCAGCCCTGACAGCCTGTGTGCTAAACCATCTTTGTATAAGACATACTGTATATTGGTTCAATGAAAGGCATCACACTATTCAGTTACCTTCTGAATTTTCCAGAATATGTCCTTTCTGGAAAGGAAGTATCTGCTTCAGCTGCTGGTCTAAAATGCTGTATACTTTTAATGCCTCACTGTCAAGTACTATCACATGTGGGAAGCACAAAGCAACTGATTGGACAGTTACAGGCCACTGCATTGGAGCACGCTGAGAAATGCCAGCGATGGTTACGAACATTCCTAAAGAAATGACAAAAAATAACACAATGATCAGCAGCAGAAGAGTCTTTAGCTATGATTATAACTTTTTATTTTTCTTTAGAAATGGCAACATATACAAAGTATCTGTCAGTGCTGTGTGTTTATTAAAGAGACCCAGTTAACCTTTTAGGCCCCATATTGTTTGTGAGTTAAAAATGAGTATTTACTCTATTAATATGTTGTGTATACACCCATTACAGTGTTAATGCAATAGTTTTCATCTTCATTTCTGATATTATTCCATCATCCCGGTCACTTGTAAATGTCTGTAAATATAGTATATGGTTAGCCTTTGTGCTGTATAAAAATCAGCCTGCTGAAAAGACTTGGTTGTGCATATTCTAAACTGTTATGCACATTCCAAAATGTTCTTCTGCACATTTCAAATAGTTGTTCTGCACAGTTCCAAGGTCACATAATTTTAAATTCCTCATTCACCCACACAATCAGCTGCTTACTGACCACCCAGTTCCCAAAGCTGCATCTTTTAACTTATAAATGTTTGTACATTTAATTTTGCTCACAGAACAAAAAAAAGAAATGACAATTTTGTTTTCTTTGGTGGGCACTTCTGTTACTCTTTTGTGAAAAAAAATGTATACTGTCTAAAAAAAAATATGTGCAGCCACACACAACTCTGCGTGTGTTTCCATCTGGAGCTCTCAAGCTTTGCTCACAAGGTTCATATGCTGTCATCTTAACCTTTGGATGGAAACACAGCCTTGTTTTGTATGGCTGCCCATACATTATTCTTCATATATTGTATATACTGTACCCATGAATGATTGTTATTAGTATATGCAGTTCTATTTCTCATTATTATTTGTCTTCTCTCCCTTGTTCCCCACTCCCCCAAGTTATGTCTGCAAATGAAATTACTGTATATACAACATCAAGTGGTCAATAAATTTGGTAAATAGAGGTTACCAAATGGGTAGAGAATATCATGCATTCTGATTAGCCAAAAGGGTTCGGAATCCAGTGGTATAAGGAGTAACAACCATTGGTGTGGGACCCCTTTTGGCAACCAGTAAACAGGTGAAACTGGAGTTAATGTTTTTTTGAGTTACACAAAAGAATGCATAGTAGCCATGTTGGTACAGTAGAAATGTAGATATGCCATTAAAGTACACCAGCCCATAATATCTTCAGTAACTGTGAACTGCTCAAAATAAACAGGACAGAACTGAGCACAGACTAATGTGACAGGAAGAGGTCATGTAGCTTCACTACTAACCTTCTGGTTTTTTGTTGCTACAATTTTAAAACAGGAGGCCACAGATCCCCAGTCAGTAAGCTGTATCCACAGGACTCTCCCACGTCAGTGTAGCGAACGGGTGCTTGCCCACCTACCCTTGCTGCTACCAACACAAGTATAGTAGGGTGGCTAATAATACTCCACAAGACCCACTCCAGTTCCCTCCATGCCCCTGATTACTCTGGTAAATGGCGTTGAAGTGACGGAAGACTCGTTTCATTACCCTGGTGCCCGAGTTCAGCTAAATGCAGTCACTGATACTAGATTCAAAATTTAACTCGGGTAACTATTTATTTTTTAGAAATGAACACTATAAAGGATAGTTTAATCACCTTCTGAAAGTTGAGCCAGGAAACACATATGCCCAGTATCACGGCTCGGCCTTCAGAAGGTGATTAAACTAACTTTTAGCACTTGCTTCTAAAAAAGAGACAGTTACTTGAGTTCAGCTTTGAATCCACTGTCAGAGACTGCATTTAGCTGAACTTGGGTACTGGGGTAGTGGAATGAGTCATTCGGCACTTCAGTGCCATTTACCAGAGTGAGCTCGCTGTGGCAAGGGCGTGGGGCAGCCGGGGGGTGGGGGCTGAAGCGGGTCACTGCAGTACTAGTTACAGTTTTAAAAAGAAAATATAATGCAGGGGAGTGCACTGCTTCTTTGTCTTTTACTTGAAGACACAGAGTGCTACAGCCAGTTTAGGGACTTTTGAAAGTCCCGTACCAAAATATAAATAAAGGGCTGACAGTGTCCCTTGAAGTCATATATTTAAGCAGGACCTACATCGCTGGTAAAGTGGGAAGGAGATTATTAAGAGAAATATATCTGTATATATATATATAGATAAATATAAAGGCAAGACTATCATTAAATAAAAACATTAGCATCTATATAAAAATGTTCTTTTTATTACTGCTGTAGGTGTTTAAATAACAGACTTACAGGGCAAAGACAGTTTAGTTAGGGATTATTTTTTATTCTTTAAAAAAATTCTTTATTAAAAAAACACAGTTTTGACTGTTTTACAGAATCATTTTTCATACCTGGTATGCTGTTGTTTCAAGCTTGTTGCCCATTTTATAAGAGAAATAAGACACTCCGGGGTATTGGTTTTTATGTAATAACCTCACACCTAGGTGCGGAAGGACACTCAGCCTGCGGCATTGTGCCTTTCCATGCACCTTGGTGTGTGGTTATCACATAACAACCAACACCTTGTCATGTCTTATTGCTTACATATACAATGGCATGTCTTCAAATATGCCACTTATTTCCATGAGTGAGGGGGTGGGATCATAACTCACAAGTGGCAAAGCCATGAGTGAGTTATGACAGTCCCAACCCCTTATGAATGGAAATTACTGGCATATTTGAACACATACCAATGTATATTCTGTGTATACAATGTCTGTGTTCACTGGATGCCCCCCCCACACACACACACACACACACTCACACACACTGAAGTTCAGCAGGCACGATTTCCGGTCTAAAAATACTGTGCCCCACAAACTGATGTAATGGATGTACTGTATTTGAGTATAGGATTCTCCCCCCATCAACACAAGCAAGATTCCTTGTCTCAGAGCACTGTGTTCTGCTGTCACAAAGTGATGTGCTGGATAGTCCCCCCCCCCGCAAAAAAATAAATGAATTTAGTTTGTCAAACCTCTATGGTTCTGCAGATTATATTCCCCTGAAAGGAGCGTCAAGAGAGCGAGCAGAGAGAGTGACAGTTATTTTCCAGCAGCAGCCAGAAGCAGAAGGTTTTTCTTTCTCTCTTTCTTGAGCAGTTCACAGGAGAGATGGACTTATTAGGGTTGCAGTGTACCTTTTGCAAGTTGTGAGTGCTGTTTTTTTGCTCCCCCTACTTTTTTCCCAAGATAGTTTTAGCCACGAGTTGTCCTGGAATGAGTGATTGAGTTCAGCAACACCAACGGGAGCAAGTGAGTGACAGCAGCATGTAGGCTGCAGTATTTACATTTTTAAGAGAAGAGTGAGATACTTTAAATAATAGACTTGTGGCTTGATTAATGTTGGGCAAAGTGGCCACATCATAATTCAGTAATGTTTGGGAGTTTTTTTAAATGACTAAAATTTTAAAACTGCCAACTGAAGTGAGGAAAAATGGTGGCAGGGACGAAGTTTTGAATTTTAAAGGAAGGAGTGCTATTGGTTGTTACCATGTGGATGTTTCGGCACAGGATTTGCAGAATGGGATGTCAGTTAAAATGATTGACATTTTGATGATGTAGGCAAGTGGAAAATAAATTATGTTGTTTACCCATTGGGTCAATAACATCATTTATTTTTCACTTGGATGAGATGCTTGGGGAAAATAATGGGTTTATTTAAATAGTTACAGTCTTATATATATTGTATACATCATGTTATTTTTGAGATATTCATTTTCACTTAGAAAAGTGGTGCTGCCACTTGTGAATTGTGGATCTTAATCAGTAGTGGAGATAAATATGTTAGTCCACTGCAGCCCATCATGTATCCCCTATTTATTTCTTCTTAGAAAATGGCTTAATAATTTTGTGCAATCCAACTGGCTAAAACACTCATTGGAGTGAGCGGATATTTTCAATAGATCCTGCTTAGAAGTAGACCCAGCTTTTGGCAGAAAAGGGTGTCCAGTCACCAAAAGGAATCACGCTGCCACACAAACCCACCTTGGAGAACTAGCACAAAGCAGCAGCTGGAACATCTATTTTTTCCCCACCATGGAATCTGTCACCGAGAAGCCCCCCCCCTCCCCAAATGGCATAAGTCACCTCCCTAACATCCAAAACCACTCCTTGTCCCCCCAAAAAAACTTCTACTTGAAAGAAAATAAATTATTTTAAAACAGTCCACTGTTTTAAAACACACACAATTAACATAGGTGCCAAGTCCTGAAAAGCCCCCCACTGTACCAGTCGCACCAAGCTGGCTAAGGATCTCCATCTCTGGGCAGGCAAATCTATGAAAGTCTCGACTCCAGTCCATGGTCCTCATCAACTTTCAACCCCTGCTAAGGCCCACCCTGATCCTCGCCACAGAAATCAATTACCTCCTGACCTGCATGCTACTTCCTGTCCTCAAACTGTGACTCTCCATAAGACATTCTTATTTTTCCACCCTGGCCCGACTCGGGTGTTACCACCACTCCCATGGGCGCTCCTGAGTCCCGACAAAACACTTTCCACCCAGTCTCAGATCCACGGTCTACTTCAAGTGTGGCGTAAAACTACAACTCCCATGAATACATAGGGAAACAGCACAAGGCTGGCAAACAAGATTTTCTTAAACAGGATCACCCTCTCCTGCCTTATACAGCACACTACATGGACTACTTGACAAAAAAATATATATACATTCCTTTTTAAACATTTAAAACACCTCTTCTCAGCTGGTCAGGAAGCAGGACCTGTTAGCCTCTCCTTCATCCAGCCATCAGAGATGTTTTTTCCACATTTTCTCCCCAGAGGAAGGGCGTATAATGATGCCAGTGTCCGTGTCATGCATACTCCCGTGTGCGGCATGCCAGGCATCTGCCCCACCTCTGCCCACCATGTACAGCATCGGCCTGCCAGCTCCCAGCCTCTGCTAGGTGTCAGACAAGCACCAATCACTGATCTTCCCTCACTGGAGGAGAACTGTCCTTGGGATGATCCATCCTCCTCCGCGACTGACCCCTGGTGACCCGCTCGCACTGCAAACATAGGTCGCCGGTGTTGCAGGAGGTATGGCAGGATGCTTCAGCCCTCCACACCACTGAGCTGGCTCTTCACCATGGTGGTAATGTGTACGTAGTGTCACTGCTGCCTGTGTGTCTTGCTGCCCCAGCTATAAAATGGGGCATAGCAGCCACAGTAGGGCAGATTGGAATGGTGGAAGAAGAGAGAAAGGATGGGACAGCAGACCTACCAGCAGTGTCATACAGCAATCAATCTGATGATCCTTGAGGTAATAATGTCTGAACATGGCTAGTCAAATTAGGGACAGGAATAACAGTACTTAAGATCGATATGTAGTGCATATAGTAGTAGTAATATTGTAGTAGTAGTAGTAATACTGCAATAGTAGTACTGTTGTAGTTATAGTAGTACTGTAGTAATGGTATAGCAATAGTACTAGCATTAGTACTGTAGTAGTAGTAGTACTAGTACAGTAATAGCAGTAATACTGTAGTAGTATTGTAGTAATACTGTAGTAGTAGTAGTATTGTAGTACTGTAGTAGTAGGAGTAACAATATGTTTCTTAAAATGTTCACTGGGAAACAAAATTGAGCACAGTTCATTTTCAATTGTATCCAAGATGTCAATGAAATACAACCAGTTTCACAAGAGTTACATGATTAATTCCAACAGTAAAATATGAACACAATCAAATGAACAATGGTACACATTGTAATATAGGTGAGTCATAGTAATACCAGCAAATATTTACCTATTTACAACACTACTGTGTGTTCCTGTGCATTACAGTAGGATGAGGGCATCACTTAGCTGACATCCACACTATATACAGAATAATGGATAGGGAACTGTGCACAACAAGACTGTGTTTCCATCGAGGGGGTTGATGACATCATAGAATTTTGTTAAAAGCTCTAGAGGTCCCTATGATGTCATCAACCCCCCTGAGATGGAAATATGGCCTTGTTGTGCACAGTTCACTATCTGTTATTTTATATAGTATATGGTTCCCCCAAAATGTGCCAGCAAGTATCTGTCGGTTTCTGTACCTTTCTGTATCTTGTTCTGACACTGCCGTTTCCTCCCAGTGTGTTCTGGGGTCCCGCTCCGCTACCAACCCTGAATGTTCTCACTGTCATCTTTATTCCCCAGGACCACTGATTTATTAAAAAAAAAATAAAAGACTTGACAAATTGATAGTTTAGAAACACGGCGCCAACTATGGCAGTCCGTGTCCAAACTATCTGAGAAGCTTGTGCCCAACCGCTCGCTTAGCAGTGCCGCCATGTTGTACAGTTTTTTTTTGTGAAGCTCAATGTTTCAGCCAATGGGAAAACAGTTGAAGGTTAAGAAGTTGTTGTACTATCGTTATGACGTCAGAATGATAGTACAACAACTTTTTTGACCTTTGAACTGTCCTACAACAGGATTTAGAAAACCACTGTTTTCCATCCACAATAAACCCTAACCATATACTATACAGGTTTTAGGTAACAAATGGTAATGTTTTCATTCAGGAAGGGATTTTAAGGAGCAGTCATGTCTGTGCTGGATCTTCAGACCTGAATAACCCATTTCATACTTTTCATCCTGCATATGACAAATTATGAGAACCAGCTACAGTTACCATGGCCAGAATCCATGCATCCTTTAAACAGCATTGTATAGTCTTCTTCAAAAAGAAATGCAATTGCTACCACTAGAGCTAGCATTGTCATCTCACAAATCTCCCTTCCAAACCATATATGGCATATTCCTTCCAGACAGACACCCCATATTATGGCATCCAGTAATACCTTCACCATCCTAGTATTACATTATGTTGAGTGTCTGCCATGCCCCCCCACTGGGATATGTATATACTGTACATACTGTAAATATTAGCTTAACTTTCCTGTAACCGTTTTTTATCATGTGAATTTACTGTACATCACTGTGTTTATAAACGTTATTTTCCCCTGTATGTATAACTGTCTTATATAAGTGTATGATGTATCTGTTGTGTATCAACTATTGAACCTTGACCTTATCAGGTCCATCTTGTAAATGAGCCTTGCTCAATGATGTTCACCTGAATAAATAAAGATTCGATGATGATGATGATGAGGAGTGTAAATGTATGACCAGCTGTGGAACTAGCCCCCTCTTCCCCCAAAAAAGCCTGAAGGCATAGGAGTGCTGACATATACTTTTGGCCTTTTAAGTTGATATACTGTATTTGTGTATAAACTGGAGCAAACATAATTTCTGCAAACCATTAAGCCAAACCAACCCAACCACTGGTCCAATAAGCAGTGATGAATGTGCTGGGGGCATCAAGTATACAGAACATTGAGCATGACAAGTATACAGAACATTGAGCATGACAAGTATCCAGGTCATCTAGCTTTCTGAACAATGATTTAAATGCACCGCCCCATATAAGAAGTCTCTGCAGTCCAAGTGAGGAGTTAGCATGGCATTGACAATGTGCAAGTATGTGTGTATGTGGGGGAGGCTCTTTTTCCAGTACAGAAGCTGGCTGTAAGGTGCATTTTTTTTACCAAACCACCTTGGCTATATGCACATCCCACACGTGGGTATTACTCTTTTTTTTTTTATTTGTTGTTTGGAAGAATCACACTGAGCTGGAGCTGGTTTTAAGGTGTGATCTGGGGATGGGGGATTGCAAAATGATTAGAACAATGTGCAAAAATTGGAAAACACAAAGTACAATGCCAAATAAAGTGGTCAGTACAATGTACAATACAGAAAATCAGATTGCTCAAGGAATAACATTCCCAAGCTTGCAAGAATGAAAATGACAAAATGTGAGGAACATAGTGTAATAACTCAGCATATCAAATGATGCCAGGTGCAAACAATGTCCAAAAGTACAACTATTTACTGTGTCACTGGTAATAAATCATTAAATCATTTAAGCAGAAGAAACATTAAAGTAGTGGTACATATTTGCAAAATTTTACACAGTAAATGTTAATGTATCATTAAAGTAGTGGAACAGTGTAGGTGTGCAGTTATGGCCAGGGAACTTTAGTAATGTACCTGCCCAAACTAGTGTGAGTGGATAGCAGGTAAGAAAGAGATTAGCAAATAGAAATGGCTTAAGAGAGGAATGTGAAGGCACAAGATGAAAACACAGAGGAAGATTATTCCAGGAAGTAGGAAAGCAGACAGAATAGGATTGGCAAACAGAGGTTTTACAGTGATGGGAGAGGAAAAAAAAGTGTTAGATGACTGGAGGGGGTATGATTTTTGGTTTTTAGAATTCATGCTTGGGCAATGCACACTGACCTGATGCCCATGTCCAGGTGCATTCTGGAAGTACCAGGAGGTTAAGTGACTTGCTTCGGTTCGGCAGTGGGAGAGACATTGGGCTTCAAGAGATGGGAGAGATAGGTTACGATAAGAGAGGAGTGATGAGTAAAGAGAGGGGCATCTTGGGCAAGATGACAGAATGAATGGAAAAGGGGGTCCAGTATGGTCATGGTAGATGTGGAGTATGCCATAAACCATGCCTGCATAATCAAACACTGGCGAGATCATCTTGAGGATAACTGCATGCAATCTGGAAATGGAAGGCAAGACTTGCTGGGGTGCATCATGCTTAGATTAGGGCACAGTTTTTTTCATGCATGGCATCAATCTGGGTGGGAAAACAGCAGTGCCCCTGCTGGGAGGCTGTTCCAAGCATCTACTACTCTTTCTTTGAAGAAGTACTTTCTCACATCTCCCCTGAGTCTATCCCATCCAGCTTCATAGCATGTCCTCTTTTTCTTGAGCATCTTTTTTTTCTGAAAAATGTTTCCGTCTTGAACCTTATTTTTTACCTGTGAGGTATTTGAAAGTCTCTATTATATCCCTCCTTTCTCCTTTCCTCCAGGGTGTACATATTGACGTTCTTTCATCTCTCCTCATAGGGCTTTTGATGCAGACCCTGCACCATTTTAGTTGCCCTCCTCTGGACCACCTCTAATCTGTATATGTCCTTCCGGAGATGTGGTTTCCAGAACTGGACACAATACTCTAGGTGAGATCTCACCAGTGATCTATACAGCAGTAACAACACCTCTTTCTTTGGTGATACCCCTCCCTATGCATCCTAGCATCCCACTAGCTCTCCCTATTGCCTTGTCACACTCTCTGGCCACCTTTAGGTCATCAGATATGATTACCACAGATCTCTTTCCTGTTCGGTGTTCGTTAATACTACTGCACCCATTTTGTACTCCACCCCTCGGTTTCTGTGCCACAAGTGCATGATTTTCATTTTGCAGCTCTTCATTGAAACTTAGCTGCCACATTCTTGACCACTCCTCTAGCTTTCTTAGATTTCTATTCATTTTTTCCACACACACCCTGGATGGTATCCAGTGAATAAGGTGATAGAAATAGGGCTCTGACAAAAATGGTGACTCAGTTATGGTGCCTGTGTTAATGGCTACCAAGCAGGGGGGTGACCAGATACTGGGGTGAGCAAATACCATAGCGGAAAGTAAGCGGGTATACGCACGATGCACACACTTGTGGGGAGAGGCAGGGAGGGATGGTATGTAGGAGGGGTGTGGCGAACAGCTGCCATGCTGGTCCGCCAGTGTGGTGGGAGGTAGTCAGCTGGGAGGTGCAGGGTACAGGGATTGGGTTTGGTGGTCACAGGTTTGTTTTTGCCCAGCAGGCGGCATGTTTTTAATGTTTTCATCCCCCGACATGCACCCCCCTGGAGTTGAGAATCCATAAGTAGAGGGAGCGGTGAATTAAAAATGAGACCTGTAGGTCTTGGGCACCATTTTTGTCCGTGCTGCGAGTGTGCATTGCCAAAACTGATTTTTGGCAATGTACACTCGCCGTAACAGCATTCACCTTTCCGCGATCACCATTATGACATGGAAACACCCTGGATTGTCTACCCTATTGCAGACTTTAGTGTCATCTGCAAAAAGACATACTGAACCTTCCCTTCTAGCTCCTCTGTAATGTCACTGATAAAGAAATTAAAGAGGACCTCCCCCAGTACTGATTCCTGTGGCATCCTGCTTCCCACCCTCCCTTCCCCGAAGTGAACTCTGTTTACCACGACCCTCTGTTTCCCATCCCAAAACCAATTTTTTACCCAGTTTGCCACCTTTGGATCCACTCTTAGGCTGCCCAGCTTGTTTATGAGTCTTCTATGTGGAACGGAGTCAAAGACCTTACTGAAATCTAGGTATGCCATTTCCACCACTCCCCCAATCTAATTCCCTGGTCACCCAGTCAAAGAAATCTATCAGATTTGTTTGGCATGACCTCCCCTCAGTGAATCCAAGCTGCCTCAGATCTTGTAAGCCACTGGATTCAAGATATTCCACAATCCTTTCCTTCAGTAGTGATTCCATTACTTTACTACCGCCAAAGTCAGGCTGACTGGTCTGTAATTGCCAGTTTCCTCCCTGCTACCACTTTTGTGACGTGGGACTACATCTGCCCTATTCCAGTCATCCCGAACCACTCTGGTCTCCAGTGAGTGGTTGAACAGGGCTGTCAGAGTTGCAGCCAGCACCTATCAGAGCTCCCTCAGTATCCTTTGATGCACCCCATCCAGCCCCACTGCCTTGTCCACTTACAGATTTGTGAGTTCCTTCAGGACTCCCTCCTCTGTAAATGGACTAGTGTTTACCTCCCTTCCTTTGATGCTCCTGGCACTTATTGTGGTCCCTCACCTTCCTCCTCCTCTGTGAACGCTGAACAAAAGTATTTGTTCAGGATGTCTGCTTTTCCCTGAATACCCTCCACACACTGCCCCCTTCCATCCTAAGCCTCACTATCCCTCCCCTGGTCTTTCTTTTTTCACTTACATACCTGAAAAAAGTTGTATCCCCTTTCTTTACTGCCCTGGCTATTTTCTCCTCCATTTGCACCTTTATGCTCCTAATTGCTTTCTCTGCCTCCCTCTGTTTCTCCTGATACATCTACCTATCTACATCCCTCTGTGTCTTCTTATGCCTCCTGAATGCTAATCTTTTTGCCTGTACCTTCATTTTTTTGCCTGTACCTTCCCAGCCACCTCTTTTGAGAACCATAGCAGTCTCTTTTTTCTCCTTGCTTTTGCTTGCTTGCCTTATGCAGGGGTTTGTTGCCTTCACTATTCCCTCTTCTAGTTTCACCCACTGTTCCTTAACTCCACACAAACCCCCCCTCCCACCTTGGCATCCCTGAGGCATTCCACCATCTTGTTAAAATCAGGCCTCCTGAAGTTCAAAATCCTCACCTTTGTGTGGTTCAATTCTGCCATAGTGCTTATATTGAGCCACACTGTACAGTGACCACTGGTCCCTAGGTGGATACCCACTTGACATCTGCAACACTGTCCCCATTGGTGAGTACCAGGTCCAGTATTGCCCTCTCCTGAGTGGGCTTTTACTAACTGCCTGAGAAAAGCCCCCTGCAGGAGCCCAGGATGTCTGTGATCCTAGCTGAAGCTGCAACTGGGATGCTTCAATCTACATCTGGCAGATTGACGTTCCCTACCAGAAGCACCTGCCACTTATTTGCCATCTTTTGGATGGCATCTACCAAAACCTTATACACCTGCACCCCCACCCCTGTGCTGGAGGTCTTTAGATCATACCAGTGTGAACTGTGTCACCTAATCTTATTCAGTAGGAAGTGATGGGCCACAGTACCAAAGACTTTAGCCTAAACAATGAAAATTGCCACTGTGATATGGCCCTGATCCACACCTTTCAGAACGGAGTCAGTGACCCGAAGGAGGGGGAGATAGTGGAGTGATGTTTGAGGAAACCAGACTGGAAAAGTAAGCGGGAGGAGGAGGAGTCAAGGAAGGAGGTGAGCTGAAAGAGGATAAACTTTTCCTATTCCTTACCGGGGTAAGGAGGAAGGTTATAGGATGGTAATTCCCAGGGCATGAGGAGTCTCTCCCTTTGTGGAGGGGGATTGTGGAAGGGTTAACTCCCTGCCCATGTTCCCCTGTTGTCCTGAAACAAATAAAGTAAAGAAATCACTAGTGGAATAAAGAGAAACCTTTCATTCTGTAGCATACTTTCTGTACCTTATATTCTCTTTCTCTAAGCCTGTTGCTCAAAGACCGTTTCTTTCTTTTCTGTCTGCAGGATGACAACCTGTAAGCAATCATTATAATCTTACATGCTTTCCTGTTTCTTTCCACCTTTTCTATTAGCCTTCTTAGTATGCTCCTAAATACAGCTAGACTAGAAACAGAATAGAACTAGAAATATTGTTCTTAGTCAGTCTGCAGAAAGTTAGAGCAGCTGTCATGGCTACAGATTTGTTCCTTTCCATGGTTGCGATGTGTTCTCCCTCCTCCCTGCTTCCTGTCTTGTTGTTAGAAATGTCTGGTTTAATTAATGTTACAAATTAAGCCTTTATGGAACATTCTGTACTGCTGTTCTTAACACTGTTCCCTTATGCGCATACAATCAAATGTTTGGTATGCCAATTATACTTAGTTATACTGTGGTACTGAAGCCTGCATGTTTACTAATTTGAAGAAAGGGAGGATCATATGATCCAGGAGAAGTATAAGAGACCCCTTCAGACTGGCCTGAGGTAGCCCAGCTTATTCCTCTCGAGGAAGAGAAGGAATACAGTCTCCTGCTCAGGAGGTAGACTCTTATTCTGTCTGATAGTGAGAGAGACCATCTAAGGAAGGAAACTGCCTTGCAGATTAATCTGAGTAGAGTAGAAATATATGTTGCCTTGAGACTTTCTGCTTTTATGAGCTGTTGCAACACCAGCATGTATAGTATAAATGTTATTCTGCATTTGAGGACAATTTTCTTATTTTTGTATCCTAAATTATCATCTGCCTTACTATACTTCACATGGAATTCAGTGTGTTAGACATATTTTCTTTCTGTCTGCCACCTACCTTTCTCACCCCTTCACAAGTTGATGTTTAAAATGGGACTGGTGGTGTTAGTTAGAGATGTTGCAAAGTTTAAATTCACCAGCAAAGTTCCAACAAAATTTTAGCTATTAGGCTCAAAATTCTCCTATGGTATTTCACCATTTTTTGTGGAATTTCACCATGAAGTGTTGAATTTTGCCTGCGAATGGTAGAATTTCACTCACAAATGAGGACATTCTGCCATTCGCTGCACAATTCGGCCATTCATGGGAGAAATGTCATACTTCACAGGTAGAACTTCCCACTTCACATCTGCAAATTAATCCACAAATTGCACTAAATTCATGGATTAATTTGTGGAGCAAAGTTTCCCAACTTCACCCATCTCTAATGCTAGTCCATGTTTAGGCCAAAGAGGAACATGACTAGTAGGTATCTGTGCAAGTACCTAGGAAGTGTGCATGGATAAATATCAATAACCCCCAGGGGTGTATGTTGTCTTGATCAGGGAGTTATTCCTGCCACAAGGATGAATTCTGCCTGCTTCCAAATCTGAGGGACAGTCCCAAGTGGAAAGGAGAGGTTGAGGAGGAAGGCAATAAAAGTAACAATAGCAGGAACAGAGAGGTGAAGGAATTGGATATCTAACCCATTTGGGCTGTGCCCTTTGAAGAGATCAAGAAAGTGTAGACCAGAGAGGCAGGCCCAGCAGAGATGGGGAACATGTAAGAATTAGAGGGGATGAGGTAATAGTACAGGGGAGAGGGGAGCTTTTGACAGGGAGAAAGGAGAAAGAATAGGGGAGAAGGGCAGTGGAGGTGGGTGGAGGGAGGAAACCCATGAGGTGAAGAAGTGGTTTAAAGTATCAGGGACTCTGTGGGTCAGGGATCTGAGGGCTTCCCAACTTGAGAATGGGGATGGCAGGCTAGGTTGGATGGCCCAAAAAGGACATGGATTACTTTTCAGAACATATTGGGGAGCAAAGATTGCTCTGGAGGTTGGTGGAGAAGTAGTTTGATTTGGTGCCTTATTGCTGGCATTTATGAGCTGTTTGTACCTTAACAAGTCCTCAGGAGAGCCTGAAGCCCTGTAGAGAAATGAGGCAGAGTCTCAAGCATTGAATAAGTCAGTTAGCTCTGCAGAGACCCAGTGAGGTGGGACCCAGAGACACAAGATCTGAGAGGGGCATGCTTGTCCCAAGTTACACTGAATTTAATTTGTAAATGGAACTGTGCATCATCTATATCAGTGGCATATGCAGGAGGCCAGTCAGTGTTATAAAGGTTGTTGAGAAGGGAGGTGAGGTCAAGGGTTCTGAGCGACCTAGCCCAGACAAACTTTGGGGGAGGGTTTTTGTGGGTGGCAGATTTTATAGACACAGTAAACCATGTTATTTTCACTGAAAGCATCAGGGAGGGTGCCAGTGGACAGAATACAGTGGGGTGAGAGGATAGGACCCAGTCAATGAGAGAGCCAGTGTTCAGATGAGCGTGCTCTGTAATAAACTGCATGAGATTCAGTGATTTAGTTGTGTTGGTGGTATTTTTGCTAATGGGACAAGACAATTCACATTTAGAACTCCAAGAATCAGGAGCTCACCAGAAGCAGAAAGAAAAGGGATAAGAGAAAATCAGGAAGGGACTCAGTCTTGGCTTGGTGGAATAGTAGTAGTAGTACTAGTAGTAGTAGTGGTAGTAGCAGCAGTAGTAGTAGATGTAAGTAGTAGTAGTAGAGTTATTTCTTTCTGGTGCCCTTTCCAGAGACTCAGGGCAACATTACAAGAGAACAGATAAACAGCACAAATTACAACCAAATGCATTACTTAAAACCCTCACTTAATTCATGTTCTGTTAACTTACATACACTGTAATAAACAAGCAAACAAATAAATAAATACAGATAACACACTCGGGTAGCAGCAACTCACAGGGATAGTCGTTCCTCAAATTCCTGATTGAATTTGTAGATTTGAGGACCCCTTTGAAAGGCTTCCACTGAATGGGGGGGGGGGGCTCCCTCATGGACCTTGGAAGGGAGTTCCATGGGACAGGACCTGCTATTTCAAAGGCTTAGTGCCCTGATATTTTTTAAGCCTGGCCTGGAAACAACAAGGATGCCCACCTTAGTGAAGTGGAGAGGGCCTGAGGACACATAAGGATACAGGAGATATCAGACAGGTAACCTAGATCCAACCCATGCAGGGCCTTATAAATTAGTAAACCAACTGTAAAGGAGATACGCCACTTTATTGGCAGTCAGTGCTGATCACGCAGTGCCTGACAGACATAACGCTACCTCAAAAGGCTGGTCAGCAGCCTAGCTGCTGTACTCTGCACTAGCTGGAGGTGCCAGAGCATACACCCACTGACCCCAAAGTACAGAACATTATAGTAGTCGAGCCTCGAGGTTACAAAAGCATGCACAAGTGTGGCCAGGTCACAAGGAGGGATAGGGGCTCTAATACAGCTGATGTTCCTTAGATGGTAAGAGTCATTCCGGGCTACTGATGACACCTGAGCCTCAAATAGCAGCTTCCCATCTAGCATGACTCCCTGATTTCTCACCTTTGTAGCTGCCAAAAGCCCAGAGGAACTAAGCTGAACCCCAGTCTCCCTCTCAGTATCTGCTACTTTTTCTGTTACCACTCAGTTGCACTACCAGCACTTCAGTCTTGTTGTGATTAAGCTTTAACTAGCTCAACAACATCCAGTCTTGCATCTCGACTAGGTATTTATTCAGCACATTGACCACACCCAGTGTCCCGGGTGCAAAAGAAAGACAGAGCTGGGTATCATCTGCATTGCAATGAAACCCAAGTCCATAATGTCTAATGATCCTAGCCGGGGGGGCAGCATGTACACCTCAAATAACATGGATGAAAGGCCTGAACCCTGAGGTACGCCGCATGGCAGGACCATTGCAAGTGAAGGGAAATTACACACTACCTTCTGTGTTCTACCACTGAGTTAGGACTCAAACCAGCTGATGCCCTTGCCAATTAGTCCTACATAATCCTTGAGATGATCCAATAACAACCCATGATCAACGGTGTTAAAGGCTGAAGAGAGATCTAGAAGAATCAGAATTGACCGCTCTTCTTTTTCCCTCGCCTTGAGCAGGTCATTATGCTCCCTGACCAGTGCAGTCTCTGTGCCATGCCTTGGCCTAAAACCAGACTGGAGAGGCTCACAGATGTCAAAGGCATTGAGGTGTGTCTGTAGCTGTAGTACAACCACCTTCTCATAACCTTATCCTAAAAGGGTAGGTTAGAGGAAAGATGGTAATTTGCTGGGGCATCTGGGTCCAACAATGATTTCTTCAGAAGTTGCTTCACCAGTGCAGCTTTCAATGCAACTTGAAACACTCCCTCTGACAAAGAGCACCGGATAATCTGAGTGAACACCAGGCTAAATTGCCCAACACAGCTCACTAGTAGATGTGTTGGGCCTGGATCCAGAGTGCATAATGTTAGCCACAGCTCCAAAATCACCTCACTTACCTCATTCATCTTCATTAGTCTAATCTCTCCCCCTGACCACAGAATGCCTTTGAATCCCACCAGCTGAACACTATTGAATTATGATGGCCCATCTGATGAGATCCCAGCCTAAATAGAGGACACCCTGTCCAAGTAGATGTCACCAATGAAAATAGGAAGTTAAGATGGGAAGGAAAGCATACCGAAGAGAAGCCATGGAAAGAGAGGATTGTAGCCTGAGCTATGATGTAATAGTTGTGGGTGTGACAAGCATAGATCAGAACCCTGCCACCACACCTCCTAAGGTCATGCTTCTTTGGTACAGCTGCATTGGTAGAGGATGAGGCCAGTGGGAAGGGGTCTGGCAGTAGCAGGAGGATGAGGAGGAGAGAAAGAGTACTTGGGATTCAATAGTTAGAGGGACTGAATGGGGCTGGGTGTGCTACAAACCCCATGGTAAGATTGGTTTGTTGTCTCCCAGGAGCACCAGTACACAGCGTCATTCCTAGTGTGAAGAAACTCATCAAACATGGAGAGGGAAAGCAGTCATGGTCATTCACTTAGTTACCAGTGATCGGCATAGATGGAGTATAGAGTCAAGGACAGCTTTCATATGCTAGGTAGAGAGCTGATGGTAGTAGTTAAATCAGTTACCTTCTATGAAGTGCTACCAGTGTCACTTTAGGAGAGAGTAGACAAAAATCTGTGAGTTTAACATGTGGCTAAACGCATGGTGCAGGAAGGAAGGGTTTCACTTCACATGGGACTGGGGTCTTTCAGGGAGGATAGCAGACTTTTCAAGAGGGATTGTCTGCATCCTAATAGAGAGAGAGAGCCCATATGCTGGGCCAAAAACTGGATGTGGCTATTGGTAGATGTTTAAATTAGGAGGGTAAGGTCAATGATGGGTCATATTTTTGCACTAATGCACTGAAGCAGAGTCAACTGAATCCTTCGACCCACGTGGATTATTGAAAAGGTACCTTATTCCCAATGTACTAGGTGTAGACAAGATTTTGGATTTATGTAACACATTTTGTGGGATTGTCCCAAAATTGATCCTCTCTGGGAAAAGATCAGGCAGACAGCGGACTCACTTTTGGGTATTGATAGTTATTTTACTCCCAAAGTTTGCATTATAGGTGACTATTCCCAAACTGGGATCAAAGAGCGAAGGTACTATATGTTCATTATCACATTATCTTTTAATCATGTGGTACTTCATCACTGAAAGGACCAAGAGGCTATCTCTTACCCTGAATGGCTCAATAAGCGTCTGGCTAATCTTCATCTTGAAAAGATGATGGCCAGTCTTCATAATCGGTTATCCACTTATACCAAAGGGTGGAGCAAATTGCATGATTTATTTTCACTTCCTTCTAACCCTTGAACGTAATGATGGAACATAACCTAAGTTTATAGGTAATTATTTTCTTCTATTATAGCTACCCATGCACAAAGATTAATGTATTTGTGTTCCCTAGCAGAGTTAATAACTTTTGCCTCTTTCACATATGTATAATACTTTAGTTCTGCTAGTTGACCCCCTATGCCGTGAAATTTTCTAATCTCTGTGGGTTAGGATGGGGTGCTTGGGCCGGGGAAAATATTTCTTTAGTTAATTGTGTTTGTTGATTGTTGTATTTATTGAAAACTTAATAAAGTATGTTAAATAAAAAAAAGGATTATTGAAAAGGTAGCCAGGGTGAAACAGGAGACGAATCAGAGGGAATGTAGGATTAAAAAAAATCCAGAGTGGCAGTGAAAAACAATAGCAGATGAATAAATGGGAGTTGAAAAAGAAATTGGAAGTTCTTTTTGCAAATGCTAGAAACTTAGGGAATAAGATGGAAGATCTGTTGGCAAAAATAGAGATAGAAGATCTAATGGAAAATAGTTGCAACTGAGCCAGATATCATATAGCTATTACTAAGACATGGGCAACACAAGACAATAGCTGGGACCTCTCAGTACCTGGCTATGCCTTGTTCAGGAAGGATAGAAAGAACAAAAGGGGAGTAGGGGTGGCAGTATACAGTGTGTCTGAGGTTTTATCAGAGTCATGGAGGACAATACCATTAAGATCAAATAGGAGACATGGTTGATAAAAGGGGTTATCAACCATGCCTCCTATTTGAGGGCTGCAGGTAGTTGCTAAGTACAGTACCTTGCGGTAAAGATTCCATCTTGCCTGTCTTTACTATATAAAACCAATTTCTCACCCCTGCTGTCTCACATCAGATCTGTGTGAGAGATGGGAACCTATGATTCGATTGGTAATTGATGCAGTAAATGTTCTGAAAATGTGCACATTATCAAAATGCCTCTACCTATTTCAGTCTCTGCCAGTTCAATTACTAAGTATTTTCTTAACAAAACTAAATGACATTGTACATAAGTTTCTATGGAGAGGTAAAGCTGCAAGGGTGAAGAGAACAGTGCTCCAGCTGGCAGGTCAGGGTGTGGGGTTGTGATCTACCCGATTTAAAAATTACTAGTGGGCATCACAGCTAAGCTTTTTAGAGGTCACTCAGCCCACCACATGGGTGGCCATGGAAGATGAGCAACTGGGCTGTGACATCAGAATATAGGTGTTGTCAGTCTCATTAAAGCACATGGTGGCTCCTCTTGGTCGCCAACCCCTTTACTAGCAACCTTGGACATACAATATTTAGATAACAGCCCACTGGTTTATTAAATGGCTTCCTAACTCCTTAGGGCAGACAAACATATGGGCTGCACATAAAGGGCTTCCCCACTATAATGTATTCTTTTACCAGATTGTGCTCAAACTGGAAAAATGTGGCCTATTCTACATTGCCCTGCTATATGAGGGTGGCCACCTCAGAGATTTCTCAGGGCTACAGAGAGAGTGGAGGCTACCACCTGGTGGCCTCTTTGTAAACCCGCAGGTCAGGCAAGTACTTTGCAGTGGGCTGGTAGGAGCAGGTGGTACCTAACTATTTGGCCTGCTCCCTATGTCCCCCCCAGAGGAGGGGGTTTACTGTCCTTGATCCCTGCTGGAACCCCTCTCTCTATACTATAAGGTCCTGTTGGGGGGGTGCCTTCTCCCCTAGACATAGTGCTAACCCAGTGGGAGAAAGACCTTGATCTGCCCGTCCCTGAGGAGATCTGGAAGCAAGCAGCTTCCCACCTGGTGAACACCTAAAAAATAACAAACTTGGGTAGATACAAATAAACTTTATGTATCACACTTACTACACCCCAGCCAGGGCCCACTCCAGGAGCCGAGATAGCTCGTCAGTATGTCAAAATATGGAACTGAAGAAGGCACCTTTCTTCAAATGACACTGACCTGCCCCCAAATTAGTCACTTCTGGCATAAGGTCCACAAAATGATGGAGATTGTCCCGAGGGTGAAGCTCCCCAAATCACCCTTGGAACTACTGCTCAGAGTTGACCATCAGAGCTGCTCACTAGGATCTGCAGCACCAATATGATCCATTACCCTCATCAATGCATGTAAAAAACTGCTCAGCAGTAGATATCTGGTTCTCCTCCGTCCATAGCCCAATAGGCCAATAATGTGTGCAGTTGCTTGAACTGGAAAGAGTCCAGCTCACAGCAAGTTGTCTGTAGCAATACTTCCATAAAATATGGGACCCCCTTCTAAATGCCATTGAACTGGGGATCCGACTACTTTGAGCAAGAAACAGATGAACACCATAATCAGGTTTTACCCAGCAAGTAATCTGTTTGCTGCAGACTCCAGGTACCCATGTATAACATTTTATATAACACTTTTGTCAATACTGTATGTTTGGAAGTGACCTAATGTCATGTGACAGACCAGCTTGTAGTTGATGTGGAAAAGTTAACATGAATACTTGTTCACAGCTTTATGTATTATTTTATCAGTGATGTACATGTAACCAAATCCTTGCTCTGTAACATTTCTTAAAAAAAACAAAACATGAGGTTGAGTCATTCCAGCTGCAGGTTTTGGCGGGAAGGGTTGCAACCTGAGGATTGTCATGGTCTACAGATCCCCAGACTAATCTATGGAGGTAGATCAATAGCTGGAAGAAGAAATTAGAAAGAGGGGCAGATCTGGCAATGGACGTTGATTGGGAAACTTCAAAGTTCAAAGGTCAAAATAGTCAAATATTCTTAGAGACAGCACAGGACTGCTTCATCAGTCAATGGACTAAAAAGGCCTCTAGGGGAGATACATTTCTGGACCTTGTGTTCTCTAATCAGGACATTATAAGTGACTGGGGAATTGAAGGCCTTTAGGGCAAAGTGACCATGATACTATCAGATTTAGCATGATTCTGAGGCTCAGCACTTGAACTTTAATAAAATGGTCCCTAACTTTAGGACAGTAGATTTTGCCTGGATGGAGAAGATTCTGGAGGACAGGCTGAAAAGAATAAAGGAGTTGTCGGGAGTGGAGAACAAATGGGCAAAACGTGGACTACAATGTTAGAGGTCACAAGGAAATGTGGCAGGTATGTTAGTAAGGGCAAGAAACATACATTAGGAAGCCCAATTTGTTTGGTGAACAAATGAGGGCAGCAGTCAGCAAAAAGATAAAGGTTTTTAGAAAATGCAAGGGGGATGCATCTGAGGCAAACAGGGTGGATTACATATTGACTCAAAGCAGCAAAAGAGATAACAAGGGAGGCAAAAGCTATAACAGAACCAAAGACTGTAGGAGTTAAGGAAAATGATAATGTGTGTTATTGATACATACAGGAAAACATCAGACAAGGAAGGGCACTGATAGATTGAGGCAGGACAAGTTAGCAATGATTGTGATATTGGTAAGGCTGGCTTCCTCAATGATTTTTTCATTCATTTCAGAATTCATGGTGGAGGCCTCAAGACCCATGCCAGAAAGAAGGTTAAATTCAAGGGTCCTTCAGCTCAAAGGTCAGAGATGGGGAAATGACTGTTGAAAGAGTACACAGTGGGCTGCTAAATCTCAAAATAAACAAATCCCCTGGCTGAGATGGCATTCACTGAAGGTGCTGAAAGAGACTAGCAAGGTTCTGGCAACACCCCTGGATGAACTGCTCAACTGTTCCTTAGAAACCAGAAAGGTTCTGAGAGATGGGATGGTTACTGTACACATATGGTACCCCATTTCCTCCAAAGAGGACCAGGAGAACTTCAATACAGACCAGTGAGTCTGACCTTCATAGTGGGAACGTTGTTAGACACTATTGTTAAGAAACATATAGTGAAATTCCTGGAAGCACCTGGACTGCAGGACAAGAGGAAGCATGGTTTTATGAAGGGCAGGTTGTGCCAATCAGATCTGACAGACTTCTTAAAATTGGTGACACAGGCAGTGGACGGGGATCTGGCAGTGGATATACTGTACCTGAAGTTTAGTAGGCCTTGCATTCTGTTCCACACGAAAGGCATGTAAAAAAGAGAAGAAATAGGGGAAAACTAATAAGATGGATAGATACAACTGAGACAACAAGAATGCAGTGCAGTACCTTGCAGTAAATGACGTGTCACAAAATATTGCATAACAAAAGGGTTTAATTGCCATTGAATTACACTATAGTGTATGGTGGAACATTGTTTTGTATGAAATTCAGCTATTGGAATCAGTGTGTTGTGCTGCAGTAGTGACATCAACTTGTTGTCGTGCTGCACTGAGTACATCACTACTGCAGCACAACTTAGAACATCTTCATGCATGCACAGTAAAGCAGTCGCAGTGGTGAGAGATGGCCAGGAAGTGAGTGGCACTGGAAAGAACCATGCTACAATAAGTTATTTTTAATTGATGGGAGACTTTTTCTTGGGACACAGGACAGGTATAAGCAGGGTGGTAGGGCACTGCGGGGTGGGGGGGTGGAGGGTTCACTAGACACCAGGTATTTTGGAATTTCACTTAACAGGGGATTGGGGCTGAAATGGTTCACTAGACCACCAGGCATATTTTAATTTTTATAACAGGAGATTGGGGCTTGGGTGGGGGGCACTAGACTACCTGAGATATTTTAATAATTATAATGGGGATCAGGGCTAGAGAGGGGCCACTAGACTACCAGGGATTTGTTCATAATAATGATGTGTGATCGGGGCTTGGGGGGCACAGCAATAGGCGAGATGAGCACCAGGAACAGAAGCAGTGGTGCTAAATTGAAGTGGCTTCTAGTAGAGAACAGGCAAAAAAAGCACCCACTGCAATGGTCAAGACCAGGACAGCACTCAGGAATAAGATCCATTGAGCCCATTAATTATGGCAGTAGTTCAAAATACATCAGCAGCACAAAACAGTATATGGTAAGGCAGCAAAGCCACTAGAGAGCAAACTGTTATTTTGCTGGCCCCTACCTAGCTTCTTCAGAGTATATAACAGGAGAGCGGGGCTTGGGGGGAGGCACTAGACTACCTGGGATTTTTTAATAATTATAACAGGTGATCGGGGCTAGGGAGAGATCACTAGACTACCAGGGATTTGTTCATAATAATGATGGGTGATTTGGGCTTGGAGGGGGGGCATTAGACTACCTGGGATTTTTTATAATTATAACAGGCGATCGGGGCTTGGTAGGGCAACTAGACTACTAGGGATTTTATTAAATATTATAATGGGAGAACTGGGCTGTGGCTGGGGCCCACAGCACATTGCTGCAAAGTGCTTAACTCTCCCAGTGGGTAAGTTGCTAAGTACTCTTAGACCAGCCCTGGCTGGTCGAAGGATACTTAAAAAATGTTTCCCTCTGGCTGAGTTTTGAGAATTCTGATTGAGGAGCTTTGGCAGCCTGCATCTGCTGCAAGCCCTTAGCGTCTTGCTGCAGCCCATTTGTGTCGCACAGGTTGCGCAAGCCCCATTTGGTGAAGGCAACCTACAGGTGAGGCAGGCTGCCTTTGAGGATCACTGCCAATGCATTTTTTGGTGCAAGGGGCACTTTGCATCATTCTTTGTGGCACAAGCCCCTTGCCTCCACCAGGAGCTTTGAGAATCGGGCCCTCTGTGTTTAGATAGCTTGTAATGCATGTGCCTTGCTAAGATTATAAATCATGGCATCATTCCTGGCCAGTCAGGACTGTTTATTTCTAAATATTCCAAAACCTTTTTTTCATAAAAGGTTGTCTCATGCAAACAGTTCTAAAATTCTACACTTCTAAGTTCAGTTAGCATAGTCTGTTTCATCACACAGGGGTTTCTTTAATTTTCTACAAAGTCAAGCAATTTTATTTTCAGTTTAAGATACATTTTTTCTGAAAAGTAATCTCAAATGTGATTTATAACATATTGGAAAAGTATCAGTTATTTAGCTCTTAGTCCTCCAAACCTGCAAGACGAGACCTAAAAAAAAGGGTGGTGCACAGTGGTGGAGAAATGATTCACAGTACAGTTGCATCCAGATTATTCAGTCTACCAGCACTAAACACCAGCATTTTTTACAAAAAGTTATATATCAAGAGTAATTTCTTACCTTGGTTTACTTTTTGATATAACCATGCAATCCCACAAAGAATGTGCAAACAGTGTTCCTACAGCATACAGCACATTTAAAGTTTGGCTCAATTGCCTAATTCAGTATTTCTTTTGTAAACTTTATCTCATGAAGACACCAACATTGGTGTTCCACCAGGCACGTTGGTGATTTGCTCAGGTCTAAGCTAATGTTTCAGTGCACCTACGCCTTCATCAGAACTACATGGTGGTCAGGAGTAGTGCCTTATAAGGCATACTGGTTACCATGGCAACCTGGATCGAACTGCCCAATTAAGTCGGGTGGCCTGTTACATACTAAATGCATGAAACTCTCTTATAGCCATACTATAAAATGTGCAAACCCAGCAAAAAAGTGTGTGCAGTGCATGCAACATAAAGTTTTTAGTGACAGTATAAATACTGTGCATTTACTGTAACTGCTTGAAAGAGTTTCTAACGAATGAGAAAATCATTGATGCTGACTTGATACCCATTCATTTCTAAATATGTAAAATAAATTAATAATAGTTGTATTACACTTTTCAAGGGCTAAATGATATCAAAAAATCTTACCATTCATAAGTAGTATATTCCTAAACACTGTGATTCTAAATGTAATTTCAAATGCTGAGACTATAATGTAACTCTAAAATCTACATATAGTGTACGATGAAACACAATTGTGTATGGAGATTCATACACCATAGAAAGTCATTCTGCTGCAGAGTGACGTAGACACTAATGCAGAATGACTTTTCATTCTGCATTAGTATCTACGTCACAATGCAAGCGACCCCATCAGCGCTGTTGATAGGGCTAGCAGCAGTTGAAGCATCGCCCAAGTAAGCTGGCAGGCAGGTGGTTGATGGTGAAGTGCGGGCTACAGGAAGTAAAGACTGATCTTTGTTCACTACAAAAGTAATCATTTTTTTTAACTATATATTATATAAAATAATGTATGGTAGCCCAAATCTACAACAGCGCTTTTCTTACACCTCGTGTTTTTCATGACGACAAAGGGCCTCTCAAGCTTGGTTCTCGCGGTCCTTGTAGTCATGGAAAACCCTTGGTGTAAGAATAGTGTTGTTGTGTATGGGTTACCATACACTATTCTGTATATTCAAATTTAAGATTTCAAACCAGTTCATAGAAAGGCATTAACTCCTGGGTCATCATTATGTTCAAGGGGTGGGCCAAAGAGCCAAGTTCATGAATCCAAAATGACTCTGTCTGCCACAGCATTTTTACAATACCACCCCACTCTTGCTGCACTCCACATATTCAATGACACAGCCCCAACAGGGTTTGTTGGACCACAGGGGACAGAGTTCCTTCCATGTGTGGTTAAGGGTCCAGCAGACTGTGTCGCACATGATTTTGTTGCCCCTGCTGGTCCAGTGGTACTGAGTGTTGAGGCACTGGATGCCACACCTTGTGTTATGTCGGTGACCCATGTTCGGTAGTGAGCCTAGGTTGTCAGGGGTTGGTCGTGGGGGAGCGAGGGAGCGGTATTGAACAGCTGCAAGGCAGCCCTCCTCTCACGGGGAGGGTCCTTATTGCCCATGCAGTACAACTTCCCCTAGTAGGAGGCCTGGGGTTAGTGCAGATGCATGGGCTGCATGAATAGGGAGACTGCTGCAGAACAGCGGTGTGTGCATGCCTCCACATGGGTATGCATGGCCATGGCATGGGTGGGAGAAAATGAGCTGGTGGGCTCCATGACATCCTGGTGGCATTCACAGTAATAGAGACACCAGCTGGGCATGGATGTGAGCCCCCAAGGGGGGACAGAGCCTTCCCCTCCAGCTCCCCAAAACAACGAGCCAAAAAATGTAGATTAAAATAAAGAATTTGCTGCCCCAGCAGTCCTTGTTGTCTGTTGTGTACCAGATATGTATATTGCAATGAATTTTGACAGGTAATGTGTATACCTATATGTACAAAAAGTTTGAGCAAAGCTGCAGGCATTTTATACATAACATTTTGATGTGGTATCTATTATTTGGTTGTGGGGATCTGTTTGCTCAAGGACCTTCCCCCACCTCTCATGGTTGGAGGGTTGCCCACAGTGCCCCAATCAATGGGGGGGTGTCCTTTTAACTGGGTACATTATTGGCTGGCCCAATCAGGCATGGTAGGTGCCTGATAGGGCCAGTCTGTGGACATGCCATGGGAGGATGGCTTCAGCCATCATAAAAGGAGTTGACTCAAGGGGACGAGCCCTCTTTGAGCCAGCACAATAGATGTAGCATTTCCCACCCAACCCCCCTTTTTCATAGGCCATAGCAAGGTGACTGTCTGTTCTCCTGTCACAGCTGTCAAGTACATTAACAAGGAATATGAATGCTTGTGTGGGGGTGAAAATTAATGTAAGACCCACAAAAGGAGGTTTTCCAGATAACAGTTTCAGCCAGAGGTGAGTCATGCCCAAGCTCGATGCACGATCCTGGGTAGGTATGCATCCTGGCAAAACAGCTGTCATATGGTTTGTGGCATGCAGCGAAATGCATTGCAGCCACAACCAGTAGTTGGGGAGTGTGGCGCTGGGCATGCATGCTTCTTTCTGAAGGTTGTGGAACTACCAAAATCTGGAGGGGGAAGGAACTGTCCAGGGAAAGACATGGCCTCCTGCAGGTTTCTCAGACCTCACAGGACAGAGTCCCTTTCATGCATGGCTAAGGGTCCAGCTGACTGTGCCATACACAAATTTGCTACCCCAGGGGTCATTTTTGCATATTGTGTACAGGATATTTATTTATTTATTGATTGAAATCTGCTGACCAGGTAGGCCCACTGAGACTAGTGTCCCTTTTTCAGGGGCAACCCAGAGTTAATGCACATACAGTACTGTAACAGAAAGGTATACATACATGATATACAGTAGGTGCCCCGAAAACATAACTCTTAGAACAATACAACTCAAATTTACAGATCCGAAACAAAGAGGCATACAGGGTTAATTACATTTTTACATTCAATGCAATACATGACATCAGAATAGCATCTTTTAGGCGATGGCATAAGTGTTACATGCAAGGTTACAGGGTGCAGTTACAGCAGTTAACCCCAAGCAGATGTGCCTTGAGGGAGGATTTAAATGTTCCAAGAGTAGAACATTTTAAGACCTCAGGTGGTAGACTATTCTTTAAGACTGATGCACACCTTGCAAAAAAAATGTCCCCTATGCAAGTCTTGGCCCTCGGGACCTCTAGCGGTTGACAGATAGAAGATCTAAGTGGCCTTTTATGAGATTTAGCTTCAAGGATGCCTTGGAGACTAGGAGGGGCAGCAATTTTGAGTAGCTTATAGGTAAAACATAGGACCGGATATGCTAATCTGGCCTCAAGGGAGGGCCAATTGAGAGCAACTAACACATCACAATGGTGGGTTCTAGGTTGTGCACCTGCCGCAAAACATGCTGCTTTGTGGTAAAGTAGCTGGATCCTCTTTAGCCCTGAGCCACGAAGAGGTTGTAGGAGTGGAGCACCATAGAATAAATGTGGCAGTTGTGTGCCATTGGCAATGGCCAGCTGTGTTTCATTGGTAAGGTACCCACTAAGACTACAAAGTAGGCCCATTATTTGTAGTAAGGATTTTGTCACCACCTTGACATGTGGTTTAAGTTCCTGGTCAAGAAGGACCCAAAGGTACTTCACAGAATCCATAACTTCAGTCTGGGAACCTTCCAGAGAAGTTATTTGTAGAAGATTTTGTCTCTTTTTACCCAGGTGCCTGGTGCCAAACAGCATGGCATTAGTTTTTTTCAGGTTAAGGACAAGTTTATTGTCTATTAGACAGTGTTTCCAAGTTCCTAAAAATCACCCTCTTGACAGTGCTGATCTGAGCCACATCAGTTGAGCTTCTATACAATACTGCATCATCTGCATACAACCAAAGCTTGCCCCCCACCCCAATTGTTAGCCATGTCATTGATAAATAGAGAAAACAATAAAAGGCCCTATTGCAGTGAATTTTAATATGTAACATGTATCCCTGTATAAAGAGTTTGAGTAAAACTTCAGCCTTTTTATACCCAAGATTTTGGTATGATGTCTGTCATTTGGTTGTGGGGATCCATTTGGACAACTAACTCAGTGCTATCCCTCACTATGTCTAAATGCAGAGTCAAACACAAAGGCCTACCACTACACTACTCTAGAAAAAAGGTTAAAAGCACATTTGTATTCAGCTGTCAGTATGCAAATACACCTCAGCCCTGATAATAACTGCTCTGGACTCCTGTTTACTTATCCTGTAGACCTGATGAAGATCAGGACTTGAGGAGAAAACAGGTGAGTCTAGTGCTCCTGGGATAGTCTGCCCAGCATGGTGGCCATCCTGTTCCTAAGCTTTCAGCAGTGCAGGTTATCAAGGTCCACTAACACTGTCTGAACCTGCTCAAGTGCTCCACTGCAAACAGTATAGGTGTAATGACTGAACCCTTGTTGAAATGCAGTGACTCATTTTTAGGCCTTCTGTGTGAGAGATTAAGTATTTTGTGGAATACTCAACATCTGTGATCACACACATCAGTAGGTTGCCAGTGGGAAAGGGTACACTGCTGGCAACTCCAGACATCAACTTCCTCTACACCAATGTTCTGCATACTGGAAGTGTTGAGGCTATATGAAATTGTCCCACCAAATGAATTTCTGCTGAGACTAGAAGAATTCACTCTCTTTTCAATTCCTTTTTAAAAATCAGTTTTTTTCAGTAGCATAAAGTGACTGCCATGGGAAACATCCCATATTGGCAGCTACTATGTGTTACAAGAAATTGCTCATCTGAGACAGATATGAGAATTAGCCAATTGATATATGCAGACATTTTTCTGAGTGGTGATATGAGCCATAGACCATTGCAAAGGCAAAAGAAAGAGCAGACACAAAGAAAAGGGAACACTTATTGAAATACTACAACAAAAACAGTCAAGTGCATATGCAAAATGACATCATAATCTTCAGCACTAAGCATTGTTAGATGTCCAGTGAAGTGGTTAGCATAATTAACAAATAATGGAACATTCTGAAAACCGAGGAGGCATTGGTTGATGTAACTACCACAAAACTACTTATCAGCTACAGGCAGGAACAAATATAAAAGATAAACTGGTACAGAGCTTTTTTGATATGAAAGTGTCTGATGCATTCAACCTGGTTACCCAGAAGGCCACTGGGGAATTATAGTGTGGTGGTTGAAATAACTGTGGGAATACCATGGATACAAAATATTTCAGTCATCCCCGCTCAGGGAAAAAGTATGAAATAAAGTTATTTATTGTTATGTACCAGCAGTGATCTATTTGCTGTTATGTCCCTATGGAACCCTTTATATGGGTCAAAGAGGCTTCTGAAGTATTGAATTGCCGAGCATAAGTCAGCAATTAGAGGTGAAAATATGACTTATGCAATGGCATGCCATTATAAAGAGTACTGCTATTGCTCAATAGTGACACCAAGGGTTTATTGGTATTGAACATGAAGAGTGCAGCAGAAGGGGGTTGATACTGTAAAAAAGCAGTTGCAGAGAAAGCCATTTTGTATTTATGATCTTGTCTCTCTGGCTACCCTTGGACTTAATGATGATCCAGGATTTAGTGCCTTTCTATGAATTGTTTTGAGATCTTAAAATAGCTGCAGTGTTTGGTAAATAGTGTATAATGTTTGTGTGTACTTAACATTGGCCTTTCTCTATTCCCACCCTTAGTAAAGGAGCCAGTCAGTGATAGGGAATGGAAGGCCCAGCACCAAGGGAGAAAGAGTGCTGGAGGAGTAGGAGGTGGGGAGGATGGAGAGTGTTCGGAAACACTCTGAGCAAAGGGTGCAGAGAGAGGCTGACTTTCATCTGAAATGTAGGAGGAGTTAATTTCCCCACATTGAATCATGGGCAATAGCCCTCCCATTCAATGTTTGGTAAATAGTGTATGGTGCTTGTGTGTATTTAACTTTAGACATTTCTCTATTCTCACCCTTGGTAGAAGAGCCAGGCAACGATAGGGAATGGAAGGTCCAAAAAGTTTTACCTCCTCCAGCTCACGGAGAGTGTGAACAGTAACATGCAGGAGAGGGAAAAACCCCTGTGAAGGAAACCTCTGAGGACCCATGGTTACTGAACTACCTGTCCTCTGGGCATACTAAAAGGAGGTAATGGAAATGCTTTCTGGTTTTCTTTAGGAAGGGTTATTGGTACAGCATAAGGAGTCCAACTTCAAGAGTTTAGGTATCAGAAGTAGGATGATCGATGATAATGATGCTTGAGAACACAGAAGTGAGCCTGGCCATTGTGGAATGGTTCTTTGGGTGCTTGGAGAACCACATGGAAAATACTGCTAGACATTTTGGAACTCAAGAGACTTGCAGATTGTGGAATGTATCATTGACTGAAAAGCTGCTGGCACCACAGCTGAGAAGATGATATGAATTCAGAACTCTTCTGCAGTCTGCTGGTCTTGAAACTTATGGTACCAGGACAAATGATCTACTCATCAACAAATGGTTTCACAGATTAGGCTTATGCAATATATAAATCCCAAGATGTGGAATGCTGGCCAAATAATGAAGAAGCAGCATGATATCATGGTCTTATAGAGCAGAGTGCAAGTTCATCCAGGAATTCCTTTTAGGCAGCCATGAGTTGACTAAAATAGAAGACTTGTGTTTTTGGACGAATATGTTTTATGGTCTCCAATCGGTGGAGGTTTGATTCTTATGATTGATGGAAAGGTACGGAATGATGAGACTGTCCCAAGTGATAGTACTGGTTGCACATGGAGGTTCAGCTTGTTTGAAGCCTTAGGGTAGAATACAGATATGATAGTGGAAGAACTCCTAAGGATTGCATGGATGGCATGAACAAAGAAACTTCTGCATAGCAATGAACAGGAGATCTGAATCAGGTGCTAGAGCTTCAGCTTGCTGATGATTGTAGGATATCATGCTGAAATTAATTATTTGAAAAAGGCATCATTGAGGCTAAAGAAGGTGGATGTAACAGAGTCCTGGAAGGAATTGAGATGTGACAGACCTGGAAGGAATTAAGATGTGACAGCTGACTGGTGGGCAGTATAAGTATGAACTATGATGGAATATTCAGTAACAACCTAGCCTTGTTGATGATATCCATGTGGAGGATGCTTGAAGGAAAAACAGGAGCAAGCCAGCTGAATAGGGACAATTTGTCAAAACCCTGATAAAGTCTCAAAAGACTAGGAACCTGGTAGACAGGAGCAGATCTTCAGGAATGTTGAAATAGCTGGAGATCTATAGATTATAAACACATCAGTATGTCCAGGAGTGTAAGATGGGAGGCAGTTCTTAAAGAAGGAAAAAATCAGATTCAGAGCAGAACGATAAGTGAAAGTGAGTACGTGGTTGAGAATGGAACACTTTCTGATGGATGAGTTTAGCATATGCATTGTTATGATAACTGCCAATAAGAACAAGCCAGGCTCAACTTTTGAACTATTTGCATCTATAAGTTTTTGAGATCAATAAGTTTATTTCACATGCAAGATGGGAGAAGGACGTGAAGAAGAAATCATCAGGATCTTAAAGAAGGGAGCAGGAATTACTCTGGCCAACAGAATATTTAATGATAGCTTAGTTCAGATTATATGAAATCATCTTATGCAGCTGCAGAAGTGCTGTGGAGGACTGATGATAATCGGTGAATAATGTTCATTGATCGGAAGTTCAGAAATATGATTAAGAGTCCAGCTGGACAGGATGGCGGAGACTAAGATATCTTGGATAAAGAAAAACTTCTTTTAACCTGGGTTATTTAGTAGTTTCCTGCAATAGCCCTGAAAACATGGTTAGGAGAACCATGGACAAGATAAGAGAAATGAGAAGATCCCATACTTTCCATGAGTAATGTCCTTGAGACAATAATCTGGGATAACTTGACTTCTGCAGAGTTGTAGGTGAGCTTGCTGTTGCTAGCCTTGCTTCTAGAGCAGAAAGCAGCTAACTAAAATAAGCTACATTTTCTTATTAATTTAAAACTTATATCTCAGCAGGAGTCAGTGACTGTTAAGATTAAGTAGAAAGATAACTTTATTAGAAGTAGAAGGGGTCTTATTTAGGGTTAAAAAAAAAGAAAAGAAAGAAAATCAGTGTGTGTTCTGTGCAGGGAAGGGTACTGTATCAGCTGACTTTGCTAAACCAGTAGGAGGAAAGAGAGCTTACCTGGGGGTGTGGTTTAGACACTATAAAAGCAGGTGAGTCAAATTATAACTTCTTGTTGTTAGCCTTTTTTCTTACTAATTATCCTCCATCCCACCCAAAGCCAGTTCTACTTTTATAGCCACTGGATTTGACTGTCAACAGGAACTTCCTGTTTGGCAGTAGGAAGGAAAGGATCATAGAAAAACATTAGTTTTGTCAACCCTAAAGGAAAAAAGTAGCTCACTCTCCCCCTGTAGCTGCTGGTGGTCTGATATTGAGCAAGGAAGAAGGAGGCTACTGAAGAAAGATAGGAAGTTGCTATCCCAGAACAGGAAGGGTGAGAGTTGAAAGGAGAGGAGTGAATAAGCATCCAGAGAAACAGTAGAGAGGACACAAAATAAGACATGGTAGGAGTGGTGCAGTGCAATGGCTGTGGGGCAGCAGTGTTCCAGGAGACATTCTGGAGGCTGCGATGCTGCCCTATTTGCAGGCACCTCTCTGGTCTGAGAGAGGAGGTTGCCCGTCTCCAGGCTGACCTGGCTAGGATTAGTGAAACCTCCTCCCCCACCCAGGGACCACGAGCCAGTGCCACTACCTCAGAGGTTGCCAAGAAAGAGGAGAGGAGAGGCTGGACCAGGGTGGGCTCAAGGAGGAGAGGGTGGTGGAACAGAGTTGCATCCCTCCAGCTGTACCTCTCCACAATTCATTCACTCTTCTGGTGGATAGTGGTTCCTCTATGGAGGCACCTGCAGTGAGACCAAGGAGGATGCTGGGAACCTTCACAAAGGAGACCCACAGGAGGGTATGGGACCCACAGGGAAGGAAACAACTCCTGGTGGGGACTCAGTGTGGGGGTAGAAATGGGGAGGAAGGGAGGAGGTAAGGTGTCTTCCTGGCGCCATGGCTTGAGGGACAGGAAGCGAATCCTCAGGATCGTGGGAGGAGCTGCACAAGGGAGAGGCTGGATGTCATTGTCCACCTAGGACAAATGATCTAGCTAGGAATTGGATCAGAGCAGTGCAAGAGGAGTTTGTAGAGTTGGGAAGGGCCTTAGGACAAGTAGCGCATCGGTAACCTTCTCGGAGGTGCTGCCTGTCTATGGCAAGGGAGATGTTAGGGCACTTCTCACCAGGGAATTCAATGAGCGTTGAAAACTGGTGTGGAGCTCAGGGTTTTGGCTTCATTGGGACTGGGAGCCACCTGGAGGATGCAGATCTATACTGGTGCGATGGTCTGCATCTGTCCAGGGGGACCAGGATCCTAGGTGAGAGGTTTAAATGCTTCATTGGCAAGCATTTAAACTAGCCAAGGGGGGAGGCACTGAAAAGGAGCAGGGAAATCCGAGCCTCCCCCCACAAAACATGGTGATTAGTGAGGTAAACACCAAGGTACAGAAGTTATTAGGGGACAGAACAAATGTAAATGTAAAAAAAGGCAAAGGCAGTAAGGACAGAAATGGGGCTAAAAGGGGTAAGGCTATCAAAAAGTGGAAGGTGATGAGTACCAATGCCCATAGTCTGTGTAACAAGCTCCCTGAACTAGTGGCCTTGATGGAAGAGGGTTGTCTGGATATTGTGGCAGTTACAGAAACATGGTACACAGAGAACCATGACTGGGATGTCAACATACCAGGACACACACTCAGGAGGGACAGGAGGGAAAGAGGAGGAGAAGTAGCTCATGTAAAGGAAGGATCAAAGCAACAGAACTAAAGAGTAAACAGGGAGCAGATGAGGCACTTTGGGTCACCCTGGAGACAGGAAATGGCACCACAATCTGCATGGGGGTTGTATACAGACCCCATCTCAGGGGAGGGAATGGACAAGGAAATGATAGAAGGCTTTCTTAGAATGGCAGAAAAAGGGGAGATATTGTTGATGGGGACCTGAATATGCCAGATGCTAACTGAGCACCTTTGCTGCAGGCACATCCAAGAGCAGGGTCATTCTTGATGCCCTACAGGGGGCGTGCCTCAGACAGCTTGTATTGGAACCCACTCGGGAGGGAGCAATCTTAGACCTGGTACTCTCAAATGGGGATGGAGAAAGAATCTCAGATTTAGAAGTGGGTAGCCACCTGGGAACAAGTGACCACCAAACGGTGTGGTTCACGATAAACACAGCCATACAATCAAGCCATACAAAAGCAAGAGTACTGGACTTTCGGAGGGCTGACTTTGGGAAAATAAGAGAGTACCTCAGAAAAACATTAGCAAACAGGCAAGAAGGAGGGGTGGAGGAACAATGGGGAGTGATCAAAACAGCCATCACAGAGGCAACAAGCCTTTGTGTAAAGCAAATCAATAAAGCACAACGAAGGAAAAAAATGCTATGGTTCTCAAAAGAGGTGACAGGGAAGGTTAAGGAGAAAAGGACAGCATTCAGGAAATATAAGGAAACACAGAAGGAGCAGGACAGAGAATTTTATCAGTTAAAGCAGAAAGAGGCTGGGAAGGCAGTCAGAATAGCAAGGGCCCAAACCGAGGAAAGGATAGCCAGTTCTGTTAAGAAGGGGGATAAGATCTTTTATAGGTACATTAGGGAGCGAAGAAAGACCAAAGGAGGGATACTGAAGCTTAATAAAGGGGAGGGAATGTGAGTAGAGGGTGACATTGAAAAAGCAGGGATACTGAACGAATATTTCTGCTCAGTATTCACAAAGGAAGAGGAGGGGGAGTTACCTAAACCAAACAAGAGAAACACTCTGAAGACGGGGGTCGATACCAGTCCATTTACAGATGAAAGGGTTCTGAAAGAACTAATAAAATTGAAGGTGGACAAAGCAATGGGGCCTAATGGGATTCACCCAAGAATTCTAAAAGAACTAAGGGTAGAACTAGTGACACCGCTGACTACTCTCTTTAGCAAATCATGGGAGAATGGGGTGGTACCCAAGGACTGGAGGAGGGCAGATGTGATTCCTCTTCACAAAAGTGGGAGCAGGACAGAGGCAGGAAACTACAGACCAGTTAGTTTGACCTCGGTGGTAGGGAAAATGATGGAATCACTTCTGAAGGAAAGAATTGTTGAGTACCTAGAGGCCAGTGGGGCTAGGACCCAAGGCAGCATGGATTCACGATGGAAGGTCGTGTCAGATGAATCTAATAGATTTCTTTGACTGGGTGACCAAAGTAGTAGACCAGGGAGGGGCTGTGGACATGGCCTACCTAGATTTTAGCAAGGCATTTGATACAGTCCCACACAAAAGATTAATACACAAGATAGCCAGCCTTGGAGTGGGTCCTAAGGTGGTAGCCTGGATAAAAAATTGGCTAGACAACAGGTTGCAAAGGGTAGTAGTAAATGGAGTACACAGTGAAGAAAGGAGGGTTACTAGCGGGGTACCACAGGGTTCAGTACTGGGACCGGTCCTTTTTAATGTCTTTATAAGTGACATTGCAGAGGAACTGGAAGGAAAAGTATGTCTCTTTGCAGATGACACAAAGATCTGCAACAGGGTCGATACACAAGATGGAGTGGAAAGGATGAGAAGGGAATTGGCAAGGTTAGAGGAATAGTCAAATGTATGGCAGCTCAGATTCAATGCAAAGAAGTGCAAGGTAATGCACATGGGAAACAAAAACCCAGGGGAAGCGTGCACAATGGGGGGTGAGATACCGACAACAGTAAAAATAGAAAGGGACCTGGGGGTAATTATATCAGATGACCTAAAGGTGGGCAAGCAATGTGAGAAGGCAGTAAGGAAGGCTGGGGGGATACTGGGATGCATAGGAAGAGGCATCAATAGTAGAAAACAGGAAGTTGTTATCCTCTGTACAGACAGTTGGTGAGACCCATCTGGAGTACTGTGTGCAGTTCTGGAGACCCCATCTCCGCCAAGACATAGACAGAGTGGAGGCTGTCCAGAGGAGGGCAACCAAAATAGTGCAGGGTCTGCACCAGAAGACATATGAAGAAAGACTAAAGGAGCTTAATATGTATACCTTGAGGAAAAGAAGGAGAGGACATGATAGAAACTTTCAAGTACCTCAGGGAATAAACAAAGTCCAAGGGTAGCATCTTCCAGAAAAGAGATGTGCAAGAACAAGGGGCACAATTTGAAGATTGAGGAGGACGGCTCAGAGGTAATGTGAGAGTATTTTTTCACTGAGAGGGTTGTGGATGCATGGAACAGCCTCCTGAGGAGGTCATGGAGTCAAGAACAGTGGGGGACTTCAAGAATGCATGGGACAGGCATAAGGCAGTCCTAGTGGGGGGTAGGAGGAAGTAAGCTGTTGGTTAACTAGGATCTGCAGCTTATCTGTTAGGTAGAAAAATGGGCAGACTAGGTGGGCCAAGCGGTCCTTATCTGCCGTCAAATTCTATGTTTCTATGTAACTAGATGGTGTGATGTTTGCAGCCCTAAGCATTACATGATGGCTGAAGGGTAGAAGGTCAGGGGAAATTAGGAGCTGGAGGCTGGAGTAAGGTGAGAGGAAGGCAGCATTGAATGGAGCTACACAAGACTGTAGTTCTAACATGGATGGCATGAGCTGATGGTTCATTTTAGATAGTCAGCTGGACTTAGTTGGTCTAGATGCGGAGCCTCTGGTAGACTATGACTTGGCAGTTATGAGTAACAGGATTGTTCCTACTGCTGGGCAGAAGCTGAAGACAGGAACATGATTTTCAGATGAAGCTTGGAACAGAACAGAGCTTGATGGAGTACAGATGTGACAGTCTCTGGATGTGAATTCATGGTGAAATAAGTCTGAGAGGAACCCTGAGCACCTCCTTCAATTCTGAAGATGGAAGGAGTGAAAGGAATTGAATCCTGATAGAAAATGAGTTAAATAATTGCTGAATATGGAATGCAAAGGAGTTCAATATGTTGCTGATTGATTGAAGTGCAGACTCATCTCTGGTGGACAAAGTCAAGCACTGAGCTGTGATGAGTTGAATAATTGCTTGAATATGGAATGAGAAGGAGTCTGATAAGATATGTGGCTGAGTAATTGGAGATGCATACTCCCACCTGTGGTGGACAAATCTGAGCCCTGAAGTGTGGCAAGTTAAATAATTGCTGGAATATGAATGAGAAGTGAGTTCAAGAAGTTGCTGATTGATAGGTGGTGCAGACTCTCACCTCTGCCATATTAAGTCGAGCCCTGAGATGAGATGAGTTGAATAAGGGCTCAAGTATGGAAAGAAATGAGTTCAATATGAGCTGATTGCTAGAAGGAGCAGACTCCCAATTATGACGAATAAAGTAGATCCCTGAGATGTAACTAGGAATGCTGAATTTGAAATGAGCCGAAAGCTTGTCATGTTGCTGATTGATCAAAGGGTACAGATTGCTGCTTTGGAGATGAGTCAGCTCTGATGATGAGTAGCATGATTGCCTGAATTCAGACTGAGAAGAAAGCTTGATATGATACTGGCTAATTGAGAGATATAGACTCCGGCCTCTGGTGGACAAAGTTAGTCCTGACCTGCACTCATAGACTGCCTGAAGATACGAGTTAGGGAGATGTAGTCCAGTAAAACTGCTTAAAACTCGAATCAGTTGAAGGGTGAATAATTTGAGTGTGAATCAGTGTTGCTGGGTAGAAGTTGCAGGCTCCCACCTCAAGCAAGCAAAGTCAAGAAGAGGAGGTCCACCCTGAGCAGCTAGAGAAAGGTGCTGGATACTGATGAAGATGAAAATAGCTTGAGAGGGCTCAGTGGCTGTAGCTGCTTCATAGCTTAGAAAGTTGTAGATCCATGCATCAGTCAAGAATTATTGTAATGAGGAATGCGATATGAGTGCAATATGTTGCTGATGGATTGAGAGTTTCAGAGTTGTATGACTAGCAGACAACAGAGCCCTGGGTGAGATTGATGCATGGCAGATGTATGAAATTGCAGGATCACACACTGGAAGATGAATCGAGCCCTAATGTGAGTTGAATATGGTACAAATGGATTAAAAATTGTAGACTCCTATTTCTGGTGGATGAATGAAACCCCACCTAGACTTGTCGGCCTCTTGAAGGTATGAGTTAGGAAGACAGAGTCTTATAAGGCTGCTGGTGAGGGCAGTGAAGGTGATGAGAGGCAGCAGACCGACTGTAGGAGTCAAAATGAAGGAGAAATATACCGTAGAGGGTTAAGTTGTTTTGTTGAGAAGCTGATAGAAAAGGAATGGATCTACCATGCCACAGTGACACCAAAGTCGCCGACATCCTCCACATTGACAGACACAATGCCGATTGTGGGCATTGTGCTGTCGGTATTCAGTTGTGTTTTCTTCAGGGGGGCTGCACCCCCCAACCCCCCATATTGGGGGCTCTGCCACCAAGACCCCCCCAGTATTTTATTAACCAACTCTGTTGGGGTTGGGGGCAGAGCTAGCCATCTATCATGCTGACAGTGTAATTTATCCGGGGGTCCGTCGCGAGAGCTGTTTTGCGTTCATCCGACTAAAGCATCAGCTGTTTTTACTTCGGTCTGTTATATTCTTCCACCGGGAACCTCACGCTACTCAAAGAACCTACTCTCACCGAAATCACTTAAGGAGAACTGACATTACATCGCGATGCCATCCTGAACAGTGCCACGAGGCCCAGGGCCATTTCAGATGGGCGTGCTGCAGTACTGGCTTCCTGACCAGAAGCTCAATAAGGTGTACAACAGCGAGGGTAAGCATGGCAGTGAAGCATCACTCTCACCGCATGTCTAGCCCTCAGATTAGCCAATCTGCCTCTGATATGTCTGCAACGATGGCTAAATTAGATAAAATCCTCACTGACACTGCAGATCTTAAAATATCCACGCAACAAACCAACAAAGAATTAGCCACCCTGGCATCAAGAGTCTCCCACACCAAACAAAAGATTCAGCAGACAGTCTCCACCCTCACAATGCAGGAGAGCATGCTCCAAGATCATCACAATAAGCAGAACTGTCTGCTAAATAAAGTAGATGATCTGGAGAATTGTGCCCCCCGCAAAAACATACGTATTGTAGGCATCCCTGAACGGGCCGAGGGCAGGGATGTGATTGGGTTCCTCGCAAATCTCCTGCCTGATCTGGTAAAAAGCAACAATCTGCCCCCTCCAGAAATCAAGTGGGCCCACAGATCCCTTGCCCCTCATCCCCTGCCAGAGGAGCGTCCAAGACCCATTCTATGTAAGTTCCTATGCTATCCAGTAAAAGAATTATACCTCAAGCAAGCTCAAGACCATGGGTCTTTTCAATGGCAGGGATGCAGGGTGCAACTGTTCCAGGATGATTTTTCGTTAGAGCTTCCTAACCATTGCAGAGCCTATGTAGGGGTGAAACAAATGTGTTATCGTCTCAACATCCCTACTTCCCTAAGGTACCCAGCTTCACTACGTCTGCAGGTGAATGGGGGCTATCTCACATTTGACACCCCGACTGCAGCAGAACAATATGTGCAGCAATATCAGCACAGGGAAGGCACCCAGGGCTCACCTCATGGTTTGCAAGATGCCAATATGGAGGTGACACAGGCCGCAGCCCAGGGTGGAGACCGGGACGACCAGCAAGAAAGCATGACAGCACCAACCTGGCAATCCACACTTCGAGGACAGAAATCCAAGAAGAGATTTGGGGCCACACAGGATGTTCCTTCCCACCCAAGACAGCAGAGATCACATAGCCAACAACGGAGATATCGCCCCTCAGACACTAGCAGCTGCTCCCAAGGGGTTTAGCCAATTAAGACATCCAACAGATATGATCCCCTTCATGACCTAAGCCCTGTAACATTGGATCTTTCTATGCTAACCAAGAAGAATACACTGCCACCTGAGACGGAAAAGGTTTCCGATATTGCCTGCCCCCCGCTGACTGGGCCAGCTGTATACCAGATGATGGCAACACTGCTGCTGACTCCATTGAGACATTGATTGAACTCTTAGATGCATCAGACAAGATGGCACAGCTGACCTAAGAGGTCTTGATATCCTTTTCCTTTTTCTATCCTGGTGAGGGTCTCGGGATTTACCTGCCCCTGGCCATTTATGGCTCCTGGCTACTATTAGGAGGGGGCGGAGTTTCTTGAGCATCAAAGGTTATCTACTGCTTGAGTGCCTGGGGTCTCTGAAACTATGGGATCTCCCCATGTGGTACCCATTCGATTGCCACTTCCACTCCTTTATCCGAACCCGGATCCCCCCCCCCAGCACAGGTAATCTCAATCAAGGTGCACCTGAGGCCTTTGCATACTCCTGACACCCCTTATGAGTGTGTGGGGCAGTTGCATTCCCTATACACACATACTTGGTTAAGCGGCTGCTGCCTTGCTTAAATAAGGGTTTGGTTCTGGTCATAGATAACTTCCTTAGCAACCAACACACTGTTTCTTGTACGTTGAGTTTACAACCGAGCTTTAATGTGGGGCAATGGGCCTTCTCCTTTCCCAAAATGGATGTTGCATACCTATGCCTGGGGTTCCCAGACCCATATTCACCCCCTCAGACTATGTGCCGGTGACATGGCCTAATGAGTGGATATTACCTATAGCCACTTTCCTCCCTTATACCAATCTGAGAGGGGTTTCCTGGCCATGGTTGAACATAGGGTCAGTGTCTCTGCTAGGTGATGGGGACAGGCTAACCCCTCCACCGCCATAGGTTTTTCTTGTTTGGTTCTCATAATACTGAGGTTTTATAGGTGTTAGTTCCTGCATTTGTTCAACATTACAGCTAAAAGTGTTCTGGTTCTGGATGATGTTCTCGGGTTTTCAGCGGGATCAACATCCTAGACAGTTTTTATTTCCTTTTTGAAATGTTCAATGTTAATGTTATTCTTACAAAAGTGGCATGTGTTTATCATGTAGTTCATCATGCCGACGCCCCAGAGAAGGCCCCTCAGGATCTTGGAGGAGCACATGGCCAGCTCCCCCGATAATAAAAGGGGCCCAGTCTCTTTTGTTTGGGAAGGGACTTCTACCCCTAACCCCACTGATGGAAGTATTCCCCATTATAGGCCCATCTAGTGATCAAAACACTTGAAAGGTCCCACCTTGCCCCCAGATGAGGGTGAAGTTGACCCGACTCCAAGAGTTATGTAAAAAAGAAGTCTTTGCAGAGTGGTCAGGTCATGACTTATTTGACTTACTGAGGAAGAAGTTGCACACCTGGGTAGCACAGAGTCCCAGGGTATCTGAAAGACAGAGTACAGAGCGGAGGATATCACCTTCTCCTAGCATAAATTATGAGGTGAGAAGGCCTGGAGATAACAGATTACTATATATTTATACAATCCCACCATGGATTCCCCAACACTGATAACTTTTACCACATGGAATGTTAGAGGCCTGAATGACCCGATAAAACACAAGAAGGTGATGTCCAGGCTCAAAAAACTTAAAACACAAGTTGCCTTCATCCAAGAGACGAAGGTCAATCATACAGAAGCAGGGAAACTGCTGAGGGATTGGGTAGGGTGGGAAGCACATAGTGTATCAGGCATGAAGAAAGGGTGTGTGTCAATCTTATGCCACAAGCAACTTAAGTGGAAGCTGGTGGAACGACACAAGGACAAGGAAGGGAGATGGCTCTTAGAAAAGGTCATAACAAACAAAGGGCCCTTAATCCTAGGTAATATATACACCTCAAATGACGATGCCCCAGAGTTCTTCAATGTAATCTCTCAAAGGCTGCTAGACATGTCTCATGAATGGCCCAATATAATTTTGGGGGGAGATTTCAATGTGGCCCTTGACCACTTACTAGATAGGTCTAATGCCAAACCAGAACCACATAGTAAAGCCCTGAAGACCCTGTCCGACCTACTAGCCTTACATCACCTTACCAACACATGGCGTAACCTTCACCCTACTGAAAAAGACTTCACCTATTATTTAGCAGCTCAGTCAATGGCTATTAGACTGGATTATTGGTTTTCTTCTACCAACTTAAACCCGTCCATAGCAGAAGCCTCTATTGCCCCCTTGTATATTTCCGATCATGGCCCGGTGGTCCTCCAGGCCTACTTCACCACAAATATTACCCACTCAGCGACATGGAGGCTTGACCCCCTCCTACTTACAGACCACCAGTTCCAAATATGGCTTAAGCAAGAGATGTCCCACTATTTCCAAGACAATCCAGCAACCTTTGCCTCCTCGCAGATGATATAAGAGGCCTTTAAAGCCACCATTAGAAACAGGATCATTTCCTATGCTGTTCGTAGAAGGAGACAGAAGGAAGAAGAGGCCCAGCAGTTAGAAGTACAGCTGGCACAAAAAGAGGCAATCTATAAAAATTACCCCAATCAGCTAAATAATCAGTCTCTAAAATATGAGCTCACAGTTCTTCGACTTAAATTTAATACCTTAGCCACTAGGAAGGCAGAGCTTCAAATGGCTAGATTACAGCATAAGTACTGGGACCAGGGGGATAAGGCAGGGAAGCTCCTTTCCTACAGATTAAGGAAGCAACAGGCTGAACGCCATATAGATAAATTAAGGGACAAATCAGGGGAGGCCCTATTCTTCCCCAAGGCCATAAATTCCATTATGAGAGAATTATATGACAACCTGAATAGCTCTCATGCTCCCTTCCATAAGCCTAGTTTTGATGCTTTTGTTTCAAAGTCCCCCCATCCCAAGATTTCAGCTGAACATAGGGCCATGTTGGATGCTCCCACAGGAGAGGTCGAATTGCTAGAAGCAACAGATGGCATGGCTCTGCATAAATCCCAAGGGAGCGATGGATTTCCTGCAGACTTCTATAAAGTCACTAGGGATCTTATCCACCAGCCCATGCTCCACATGCTGAGGGAATCTCATACAGCTTAATCCGTTCCTGACACACTTAATGAGGCTGTGATAACTGTCCTCCCCAAGGAGGGCAAGGACCCACTCTCCCCAGACAGTTACAGACCAATTTCCCTGATAAATGCTGACGCCAAAATATTAGCCAAAATCATAGCAGCCAGATTGGAAAAAGTACTTCCTTCCATCATTCATGAATCGCAGGTGAGCTTTGTAAAAGGGAGATCCAGTGCAGACCACGGGAGGGCACTAGTGACCGTATTTCAACAGGCCTCCCATTTGCCCTCTCCCGCAGCGGCCATTACCATTGATTTCGAAAAGGCCTTTGATTAGGTAGAGTGGGGATATCTTCAAGCAGTCCTTAAACACTTCTATGTAGGCCCGATCTTTGGGAGATGGATCAACACGTTATGCAATGCCCCAACAGCGAAGGTCCTTACTAATGGCCTTTTGTCGGACCCACTGACCTTGCAATGGGGCACGAGGCTGGGTTGCCCCCTCTCACCCCTCCTCTTTATCATGGCTATCGAACCCTTAGCTTCAGCCATTTACTCCCACACTCACATCCTTGGCATACAAATTGAAAAGGAAGAATTCAAAACAGAACTGTACGCAGATGACTGCCTCATCTTGACTAGAGACATTCAGTCTAACCTGGATCCCATTCTGAATATATTTTCTAACTTTGAAGCCATCTCAGGACTCAAGATCAATAAAAACAAACAGAAGCAATCCCTCTTAACAAGCACATTACGACTGAAATGGGAGAAAGCTCTGGATCAGCTTGGGCAGGTTCCCAGATTAAATACCTCGGAGTTACCCTAACACCTGACCTTCACAAACTTAGCTAGCTCAACATGCAACCTCTGATCTCCACATTTCAAAAAGAATTAAACAGGTGGCAGCACTTAAATCTCTCTCTCTCTTCCAGGGAAAATTGATTCAGTTAAAATGATGCTAGCCCCCAGAGTATTCTACCTGCTGGCACATCTCCTTTTCCTCATTACAGACAAATGGTTTCAAAAACTAGATTCACTCATAGGCCACTTCCTCTGGGGGTCTTCCCCTCCCAGATTTAGTAGAACCAAGCTCTGGGCCCATTGGTCTAGAGGAGGGTGGAATCTTCCCTATTTCAAACATTATATGTACGTCTTCATTACATCAAGGACATCATTGGTGTTCCTCAAGAGTGGTCCCTCTCTCCTTCCAACATGGTGTAGAACTGAACAATCTATCCTGGGCATACGGCATCCCTCCATGTACCTAGGATCACTGCTACCTTGAGAAGCCGCCCAGGGGATCACTATACAGGCAGCCCATAGAGCGTGGGATCAAACAGCTAGATTAGCCAAGAAATGTCCAAGATTAGGAAGGTATACATACCTATGGGACAACTCTGACCTCCTTATTGAGGGTGAAACATTCAGATGGGCTGCATGGGAAAACAGCTCGATATGTACAATTGGGGACCGCCTTACTACTGATGAAAGCAGTATTGACACCTTTCAGGGGCTACAAACCAAATGTAACTTAAAATCTCAGGACTTTTGGAGGTACCTCCAAATCAGGTCTGTATACCTCCACTGGAGGGACACCCATTGTAAATGCCAACCCTGTAAAGTGCGGAAAGCCAATCATATCTCCGCCCTGACACTGGGTAAATGCTGGGAGCTCATAAGGCCAAAGCAGGAACTATCTATCACATGTTACGTGACTTCCAGCCAGATCCCACAATTAAGGCTAGGGCCAACTGGCAGACAGCCCTCCAAACTGAGATCCCTTTGCCTGATTGGAATAGATGCTGGAGATTGGCCCAGCAGGCATGTATTTGACCAAAAGAGTAGGTTGATTCAGAAAAAGACACTCCATCTCTGGTACAGAATGCCAGCCCAACTATAAAGCTATGGGGATTTCCCCAACGGACAGCTGCTGAAGGTGTGAATCTTCAGAGGCCGACCAACTCCACATCCTCTGGGCCTGCCCCCTGCTTACCCCATTTTGATCCGAGGTGGTACACACTTGCTCCTCTATCCTTGAGGCGGAAATACCTCTGTCCCCATCCACCATACTGTTGGGGTGTCTCCTCCAAAATACCCATTTGCCTGTACGGAAGCTGAAATGATTCATTGCAGCCTCAGTTAAGGTGAAACGGTTAATTTTTACTAAATGGAGAGCCACATCCTTGCCCACTTTACAGGAATGGATTGCTTCATTAGAAACACTGGCCATGAATGCTAGACTGACTTTTCTGACCAGGCAACAAATGGCTACCTACTCTGACATGTGGTCTCCTTATATGCATTACATAGCCCATCAAGCTGTCAACAAAAACCAGGCCCTAGCCACTACCGTGAGGTAACTCCCTCTCCTAAGTCAACTAAAAACCCTCTGTGTTAACTACTGTGAGTGTAACCAAGTTCCTTATCAAGAACAGATTGTATTGGTGTATTGTTCCTTTCCTGTATATACATAAACTCATGCCTATATCTGACCTATGCTGTTCTTCCCGTCTGCATGTACAACTGCTAAATGTTTATTGTAACCTTCTGCAAAGATTTCAATAAAAAGATTATCTGCAAAAACTCTGAGTTGGGGTTGTTTCAGGGAGGGGGTGAAACACCAGGAGATGCAGTGCTGGTGTTCAGCGGGGACCATTACAGTGACCTGTCGATTTCTGTCACTGTAGTGGTGTTCGCTGTTGTGGTCTCATTGTTCAGTCGGTACATCAAAAGGAATGAGTGACTGGATGAAAAGGAGTAGAAAGGAGAAAACTGAGATGAAAAAATTAATGATGGGGAGGTGGAATAGAAGTGACATAAAAGGGAACATTCTGTTTGGAAGCTTGAGAGGAGGATGGAAGGTTACATGGTGCTAGGAGCTGACTGGGATAAACCCTCTGGAATGAGCTGTTCATCCCTGTAATGTAGAGCTGAGTTGTAAGCCAGGTAAATGTCAGCCTTATTTCCACAAATTCAGTAATGGGAAGTATGGTGAACATGAGGGGAGAATGGGATGGCTCCAAAAGGAGCTTTCTAAATAACTGAGGTAGGCTCTGCTAAAATCGAGAACATGATGTTTCCTGCAGAAATATGTACAGTATGCCAGATTACTGAAAGAGTTGACAATACTGTAAACTGACGTAGTTGCTTCTTTAGTTGACTAGTTTTTATATGCTGCTGCCTGTTGCTTGCAAAAAAAAATTAGATGGAGACGGAATGAAATTGTGCAGTGGCAAAGTACACAAACAGAACTGGCGTGGCAACTGAGGAACAGCATTCTGAATACTTTATACTGCTTAGGCTGCTATGAAGGTCATTCAAATCAGAATGTTTACTAGGAAGTCTGATGGGTTAGTGAAATAGATTGTGCACAAGTACTATGCCTACTAAGGTGGAATTAAAGTAAGTCAATAACATAGGTTAAAGTAATGCAGAAGGAGGAAATGGCTGCATGGAGGAGCTGTACCTTTAAGCCAAGTGGAGATGCACTGCAAGTGAGCTCAGAAGTATTGGAATGGTGCTGAGGATAGAGCACACCAGGAGAAAGAACATCCAATAGAGAAAATAAGCACAAACAGCAAGTGGCAAAATGGTTCCATGTCAAACGGTGACCGCTAAACGAGTGCCATTACAGTGGGCCAAAAAGCAGAATGGCAATGTATACTCCCCATCGACTACAAAAACAGCAACTAAGTCTTTCAAAATGGAGGGCTATATTTATGCGGGAGACTATGCCCTGGCACCCCCCTCACCGGGGAGCTTCTCCCCTTGCATCCCCCTAAATTTAGATGATCAACTCCAGGGCATACATGTTGGGAAGGGGGGGACACCTAAAAATAAACAGTATCCCTACTCAGCCCTGAACCCTGAACTTCCCACACTGCAGCCATCCACCCTCACCACCGCACCACATGGCTAGCTCAGAAGCACTCAGCAAACCTACCTCACACATACCTCTTCCTTTCACCTTCCTTTTCCATTCGCTCTCCTGCACAGTCATGTACAGTCACTCTTGTTCTCCTTCACCTGTGCTATAACCGCGCCTTGCAACCCTTTCAGGGTAGCTCACATCACAGGCACTCAAACTGAGTCACTCAAAACTGAGTCACTTGATTTTGCCCATATGATATGGTACCTGGTGAAACAGGGAGACATACAGGAGCTGAAGGAAAGAGGTACGGGGGAGGCAGACAAAAAAATGCCACAAGCAACAAAGTGATGAAAGATGTGGGGGAAAGGGGAAACAAAAGAAGTGGCAGCAACAGGAGCAGGGAAACATTGAAGAGAGGAAGGTCAGTGGGAGCAAGGGTCAGGGACAGAGAGGAATCATCATGGTACAGCAGAAGAAGTGGAAGAAAAGAGTGGGGAGGCAAGCTAAAGCATGAAAAGGAGCTGAGCAGATGGAGGAAGGGGGGGCAGACACATGAACTATGCAGCAACTCAGGTATTCAGAAACACTTTGAGCAAAGGGTGCAGAGAAAGGCTGGCTTTTATCTGAAATGTGGGAGAGGTTAATTCCCCGAGGCATGGGGTCATATTGCCCCACACCAAAATAACGCAGGAATATACCATGCTGTCAACATAGTGCGGTATATTGCTCAGTGGCAATTCTTGATGTTTTGAAGGGGGCTCTGCCCCCCACACCTTCCAAATCCACTCACTCCCAACTTAAATAATTAACTCTGGAGGGAGGGTGAAAAATTACATTGCACAAAGTGCGAAATAAAAATAAATCTCCAAAATGTCCATGCATTTGGGACCAGGATTTGAAACCCAGTCCACAGACACACTGCCTCCATTGTTACCTGCAGCTCATCCTGTCAAGCCATGTCAGCCCTCCTCCCAGCCAAGGTCTTATCCTCTCCTAGGAATAGTGACAAGGTGCACAACTGCGCTTACACAATTTCATGGTTTTGCACCCTGTCGCTATATCCGCCCGCGCTATCTGTGTTTTATGGTTTTGACCTGCACCATATTATATACGGCATATTGACCCAGTAGGATTCCCCCACATTGAGTCACAGACAATAGCCCTCCCAATACATAGATTAATGTTACATTACTGTCTTAGCATTTGAAGTGTCATTAAGTGTACAATTACAGCGCTTAAGAAATATGCTGTTTATGAATAGTAAGACAGTTTGATATAACTTAGCCCATGACAAGTGTAATATAACTATTACGAACTAATTTTGTCTATTTAGAAATTAATGGATATTAAGTCAGTGTGAATGATTTTTTTATTTGTTTTAACTATAAATATTTTACTTTAAACACATTTATACTGTAACTAAGCACTTTATGTTGTTTACACTGCACACACCTTTTTGTTTGATTGGGTTTCTCATATTTAGTAACCCAAAATATGTGGTCAGTTAGGGTGAGGTTGCCATAGTAAGCAGTGTGCTTTATAAGATGCCACTCCTGACCAACATGAAGCTCTTACAAAGGAACATTAGCTTAAATGTGCACATATCACCAGCGTGTGCTCAGGGATCCTTACCTGGTGAGACACTGATGTTGGTGTCTCTATGAGATAAAGTTCACAAAAATGATGGATTAGGCAATTGAATTACACTCTGTATCTGCTTTGTGCTGTAGAAATGTTGTCTGCACATACCATGTGGGACTGTGTGGTTATATCAATAAAGTGAATGAAGGTAAAAAAAAAATGACGCTTGATATATTACTTTTGGGGAAAATGTGCTGGTGTTTAGTGCTGGTGGCCTGCATCGTCTGAATGCCAATGTACTGTGGATGATTTATGATATATTTATGTGTCCAGTTTTTGTGTATTTATTGTGTATTTTATGGTTATTTCTTCCCAAGTTCTTTAAGTGCCAGACCTCCTCAGCTTTGCTTCACTGTTCTCTCACTCATAGAACTCAAACATGCACTCCTATGATATTAAGAGACAGAGTAACTACATATAAATGTATATTTAAGCAATAAGGCACAACAAGGTGTGTGTTATCATGTAATAACGTCACTCCTGTGGTGGGTTGAAGCACATTATACAATGGCTCGATGTTACACAAAATAAAAAAAAATGTTAAATGTTTTTAGTAGATTTTTAGTGAGGCAGTATATCTTTGTTTCTTAAGAGAAAATCAAAGGCTAAAGAAGATCAGCAATACAGTGATGTTATTGTGTAATAACATCACTGTCTCAGGCATACACTGACCAATCAGAATCCAGGATTCTTTCTTGCCATTGTATAATATTTATTACCCCATCACCTTCTTCAAAAGTTGTAACCTAACTTTTACTCCATACTGCATACTGCCTGCCATTGACTCACATGCAGCAACATGACACAGTGGATTTGTCAGTTACATTAAAATACAGTAAGTAGACTAGGGTTGAAAGCTGAACAAACACCAGCTAGTTATGTGTTTAAAGTAAAAGACCTGCAGCCAGATATTCACAACTTAGCACTGGGTTTGCGCGGGTCCACTATATTCAAAAGATCAAATAGTGCTGGCAAACTGCATTAGCACTGGGCAAAAGAATAATGCATGCAAGAGGCAAACCGAGGGGGCATATACATGAATACAGGCGCAATGCTATATTCAGTGCATTAGTGCTGCATAAAGTGTTGTGGCGTGACTTAGCGCGAAACTTTTGCAGGGTGCAAATTACCGCCCAAGAAAAAGTAATCTTAACTCTGGGAAAACCAGCCTTGCATGACTTTGTGGCATTGCGCGGCTTTGCTCAACTTTTGTGTGGCTTTACATGACCCTAGCCAGTCAATATTAAACATAGAAAGAAATCAGACATGGAAGAAACATGCTGCACACAGATGGCACCTTCTATGATGCCATCATCTGCCACTGGTCCCAGCCATGCCAGGCAGTAAGTGTGTGACTCAGCACCCAGTGGACACCAAGGCAGTGTGTCCATACAGCACACACCTAGACACCAACAAAAGCCAGCACACACATGCAGCACTGGGGCATGGAGGGTGTCAAGGGGAGGGTGTACAGGTGGCCAGACTGCACCACATACTGTGTGCTGCCACAAGGCTGGGACAATTCACACAGTGCAAATGGTCCAGTGTAGGGAATACCCCAACACCAGTGTGCCTGTCTGATGGTATGCGCCCCCCCAGCCACATACCGCACATCTGTAGAGACACCACAGCACACACAGTCAGCCATGTATATGTCACTGTGAGTATTCCATGCTAGTGGTGCAGCATATGTGGGTTGCACAACAGCATACCAGTAATGTCCACTGTCAGTACACACAGGCAAGATGGGCCTGTCACTGTGTAAGGTGCAGCAGTCATTGATGCCCTACACACTACAGGCATTGCTGTGTCCCTCACATTACTTCCCCCTTGTTACTGTAGTGTCTGCTGTGCACTGTAGCAGGAACTACAGTTTGACTATTTCATGCAGCACCACCACCACCTTTGCCTGTGCTGTGTAGTTCCCTGGAACACAATATTTTATTCTGTTCTGTGCAAATGTAGTACAACAAGAATATTGCACTCCAGGTTGGTAAACCAGGCAAGTCAGGCAAGCTAAGCAAAAATATTTTTATTTTTCCAGAGTTTCCACAGCGTAACATTCCCCAGCACTTCAGCTCCAATACTGAGCCTTCATCAGGGGGTGTGTCTTGGGTAGCAAACACTGATATTTAAATTGATGTCTTAAAGGCATATACACACAAAGAAAACACATGATAAAACATAATACAAAAGTGTTATCTACTTTCTTTTCAATGTTAAAATATCTAACTCCATTTTTTGGATAATCAGATCTAAGCTGGTGCCATGGCTTGGAGGGAGAGGAAGCGCATCCTCAGGATCACGAGAACAGCTGTAAAGGGAGTCGGAGCTGGATATCATTGTCCACCTAGGGACAAATGACTTGGCTCAACATGAGATTAGAGCAGTGCAGAAGGACTTTGTAGAATTGGGGAGGGGCCTAAGACAAGTAGCACACACAGTATTCTTCTCAGAGGTGCTGCCTGTCAATGGCATGAGTGAGGAGAGGGTACTTTGCACCATGCAGTTTAATGAATGGTTGAAAAAATGGTGTGGAGAACAGGGGTTTGGCTTCATTGGGGACTGGGGTTCCACCTGGAGGGACACCAGCCTAGACTGGCAGGATGGTCTGCATCTGTCCAGGAAGGGATCAAGTCTTTTGAGCAATAGGTTTCAATGCTTCATTGGCAAGCTTTTAAACTAGTCAAGGGGGGAGGCACTGATAAGCAGCAGGAAAATCCCAGCCTCTCCCTACAAAACAGGGTACTAAATGAGAAAAAGACCGAAGTAGAAAGGTCAGTGGGGGATGCTGCAACAGAAGGTAAAGCCATCAAAAAATGGAGAGCAATGAGCACCAATGCCCGTAGTCTGAGTAACAAGCTTCCTGAATTAGTGGCCTTGATGGAGGAGGAACATCTGGATATCATGGCAGTCACAGAAACATGGTACACACAAAACCATGACTGGGACGTAAACATACCAGGATACACTATCTACAGGAGGGACAGGGAGGGTAAAAGAGGAGGAGGAGTAGCTCTTTACATAAGGGAAGGAATCAAAGCAACAGAACAAAAGGGAAAACAGGGAGGAGAAGAAGCACTGTGGGTAAATTTGGAGACCGGCAATGGAACCACAATCCGCACAGGGGTTGTATACAGACCCCCTTCTCAGGGGGAGGAAATGGACAAGGAAATGATAGAAAGTATACTTAGAATGGTAGAAAAAGGGGAGATATTGCTGATGGGTGATCTGAATATGCCAGTTGTTAACTGGAGTGCAGTTGCAGCAACCACTTCGAAGAGTGGGGTTATTCTAGATGCCCTACAGGGGGGCATGCCTTAGACAACTAGTATTGGAGCCCACTCGAGAAGGAGCAATCTTAGACCTGGTTCTCTCAAATGGAGATGAAGAGAGGATCACAGATGTAGAAGTGGGTAGCCATCTGGGAACTAGCGACCATCGAACAGTATGGTTCACAATAAACACAGCAAAAGAGTCAAGTCATACAAAGGCAAAAGTACTGGACTTTAGGGCTGAGCTGACTTTGTAAAATGGGTGAGTGCCTAAGGAATGCACTCGCAAATGGCAAGAAGGAGGGGTGGAAGAACAATGGGAATAATAAAACTGCCATCACAGAGGTAACAAGCCTTTGTGTGAAGCAAATAAACAAAACAAAACAATGTAAGAAACCACTATGGTTCTCAAAGGAAGTGGCAGTGAAGGTTCAAGAGAAAAGAAAGCATTCAGGAAGTACAAGGAATCACAGAAGGAGCAGGAAGAGAACTGTATCAGTTAAAGCAAAAGGAAGCTGGGAAGGCAGTCAGAACAGCAAAGGCCCAAACCGAGGAAAAGATAGCCAACTCGGTTAAGAAGGGATAAAACCTTTATAGGTACATCCAGGGAGCAAAGGAAGACCAAGGGAGGGATAGTGAGGCTTAATAAAGGGAGGGAGGAGGGGTGGGCAGAGGTGACTGTGAAAAGGCAGAGATACTAAACAAATATTTTTGCTCAGTATTTACAAAGGAAGAGGGGAGGTACCTAAAACAAACAGTAGAAACACTCTGGATACAGAAGTTGATACCAGCCCATTTACAGAAGAAAGGGTTCTGAAAGAACTCTTAAAACTGAAGTGGACAAAGCAATGGGACCTGATGGATTCATCCCAAATTCTAAAAGAACTAAGGGTAGAACTAGTGACACCACTGACTACCCTCTTTAACAAATCATGGGAGGATGGGGTGGTACCTGAGGACTGGAGAAGGGCAGATGTGATTCCCCTTCACAAAAGTGGGGGCAAGGCAGAAGCAGGAAACTACAGACCTGTTAGTTTAACCTCAGTGGTAGGGAAAATGATGGAATCACTTCTGAAGGAAAAAATTGTCGATTATCTAGAGGCCAGAGGGGCACAGGACCCAAGGCAGCATGGATTCACAGTGGGAAGGTCATGCCAGACGAATCTGATAGATTTCTTTGACTGGGTGACCAAAGTAGAAGATCAGGAGGGCTGTGGACATGGCCTACCTAGACTTTAGCAAGGCATTTGACAGTCCCACAAAAGATTAATATACAAGTTAGCCAGACTGGGAGTGGGTCCCAAGATGACAGCCTGGATAAAGAATTGGCTGGAGAATAGGACACAGAGAGTAATAGTAAATGGGTCCATTCTGAAGAAGGGGTTACTAGTGGGGTACATGAGGTTCAGTATTAGGATAAGTACTCTTCAATGTCTTTATAAGCGACATTGCAGAGGGACTGGAAGGAAAAGTATGTCTTTTTGCAGATGACACAAAGATATGCAACAGAGTTGATGCACAAGGTGGGATGGAAAGGATGAGAAGGGACTTGGCAAGATTAGAGGAATGGTCAAATGTATGGCAGCTTAGATTCAATGCTAAGAAGTGCAAGGTAATGCACCTGGGAAACAAAAACCCAGGGGAAGATTACACAATGGGGGGTGAGATACTAACAACAACAAAAATGGAAAGAGACCTGGGGGTAGTCATATCAGATGACCTAAATGTGAGCAAGCAATGTGAGAGGGCAGCAAGAAGGGCTGGGGGGATGCTGGGATGCATAGGGAGAGGCATCACCAGTAGAAAACAGGAAGTTATTATCCCTTTGTACAGACAGCTGGTCAGACCCCATCTGGAGTATTGAGTGCAGTTCTGGAGACCCAATCTCCGCAAAGACATAGACAGGATGGAAGCTGTCCAGAGGAGGGCAACTAAAATGGTTCACGGTCTGCACCAGAAGACATATGAAGAGAGACTTAAGGAGCTTAATATGTATAGCCTCGAGGAAAGGAGGGAGAGGGGGGACATGATAGAAAGTACCTCAAGGGAATTAACAAAGTCCAAGACGGTAGCATCTTTCAAAACAAGAGGTGTGCAAGAACAAGGGAGCACAATTTGAAGATAGAGAGTCGGCTCAGAGGTAATTTAAGGAAGTATTTTTCACAGAGAGGTTGGATGATGGAGCAGCCTTCCGGAGGAGGTTGTGGAGTCAAAAATAGTGGTGGAATTCAAGCATGCATGGGACAGTCATAAGGCAATTCTAGGGGGTGGGGGCAGAAAGAAGTAGGCTGCTGGTTAACTAGGATCTGCAGCTTATCCATTAGGTAGGGAAATGGGCAGACTGGGTGGGCCAAGTGGTCCTTATCTGCTGTCAAATTCTATGTTTCTATGTTTAAGCTGGGAATATCTCTAGCTAGTTAACAAAGACAACAAAACCAACATCTAATAATGCAGAATGATAGAAGTCCTCTGGGAGCACATTTTGCTGAATATCATAATTCTGATCCTTCACACATAAAATGTATGGCCTTAGAATCAGTACCACCATTAGAAAGGGGAGGTGACAGACTGAACAGATTAAATCAAAAAGAAACAAAATGGATTGTTTCTCTTGACACAGTCCAACCACAGGGCTTTTTTATTTATTTATCTATTTCATTGTTTGGACACAACCTTTGAGTACATGACTCTTTTACAAAGGTTCCACGTCATGGATACAGGGAAGACAATACAGACAAGCAATTATTACAGTACTTATGGAAACAAACAGAAAATTGTACATGGTTATGCATAATTACAAAAATAATAATGACACATGAGGCAAGGAAGATTACGTAGAGCAGCACTGGACCTTGTCAAAGTTGCATCAAAGGAAAGCAGCCCAGGGGGCCTTGTCAGAGTAGTGAGGATATAAGAAGTGTATATTAAGCTTGAGTAGCAGGGTCAGGGTAGTAAAAGGAGAGTGATAATAGAAGAGGGTGTATAGGGTAGGAGAGGGGATTAGTTTGGGGGGGATGTTAGTGAGGCATTGTTGAAAATAGTGGTGGCAGTGGAAGTGACCACAGGTAGGGGTTTAAGGGGAAAGAGATGGATAGGAACGGTGTAGGTGTAAGGAAGATAGGCTCAGTTATACCTAGCCTAGGTGGAAATTAATGGGGTATTAGCAGTTTAGAAGGACTGAGAACAGGAGGAGTGAATGGGGGATAATAAGTAGTGAGGGGGAAGGGAAATAGTAAGCAGCAAGGGGGTTGCAATTGTGGCTGCTGTGATTCAGGGACAGGAGAGAGAGTGAATGAAGAAGTAGACTATACCCCCTACATAAAAGAACCCTAATCAAGTAAGCATTGGATTTATAAGTATAAAAGGTACCTAAACTGCTCGGTAATTGAATTTCTCTCACCTGTGTCAAAATGTCTGTTTTATGCATTTATTATTGTTTTTCAATACAATATAATTAATATTATTTGAACAAATGAAAATAATTTGTTATATTTGTTCTCTCTTACAGGTTATGAAGATCACAGGAGAGAAGTTACCAAATGGTATTTCTCTTAGTCTTGTAGTGAGTTGGAAAAAGGATATATAAAAAAATCCACCTGTTAAAAAAATAATAAAGATCCTATAAAAGTATACCTGTGACCTTTATCTCCCAGTATAAGATGTTTGAAAATATAACTTGTACCTAAGAAAACCTCAAGTTACTCTAAAGAATTATAAATTCTGGGACTTTGTAGTTACATGTCCAATTGCTGTCCACTAATGACCCTCTTTCCCCCCATTACCCAACCCTCCATCTTTTGCTAGCCATTTCTTTCCTCCCCCCGAGTCCACATTTCACCACTTTCCCTTGTTCTTTGTACTCACATGCACCTTACCCACCTTTTTTCCCCCTTCTTTCCCCCTTTCCCCTCCCCTTTCCTCTCCAATCACCTGTATTATTAGTTGTTGGTTTTGTTGTCTTTGTTAACTAGATACAGATATTCCTAGCTTAGATTTGATTATCCAAAAATGGAGTTAGATATTTTATTTTAACACTGAAAAAAGAGTAGATAATACTTTTGTATTGTGTTTTATTATGTGTTTTCTTTTTGTGTATATGTCTTTTAGACATCACTTTAAATATCAGTGTTTGCTACCCAAGATACACCCCCTGATGAAGGCTCAGTATTGGAGCCAAAGCACTGGGGAACGTTACACTGTGGAAACTCTGGAAAAATAAAAATCTTTTTGCTTAGCTGGTCTGACTTGCCTGGTTTACTAACCTGGAGTGCAATATTCTTGTTGTACTGTGAATGTGAGGTATGAGCTTCCCTATTGTTTGCACCCTGGTGTTCAAGACGCACCTGGTATTCTTTGTGTATTCTGTACAAATGTAGCCTGCAGCTACCACCATGCACTTCCAGACTGACCTACAGGTGGAGCTGTGGGTAGACCCAGCCAGCCCCTCTACTTACAGACTGACCTACAGGTGGAGCTGTGGGATCCTGCAATAGCACTGGGCAAACTGCATGCAACTCAGGAAATAAGGAGATGCTAATCTGAATGTTTGCCCACAGACTGCCTAAGAAGCTCATTTGCATGTCACTTTTGAATATAGGAAAAAAGAAAAAACTTGGTGCACCCGCTCTAGACTAATATTAAAGCAATGCACTATAATGTGTGTATAGTATTTAAAGGAACACACTCTCATTCAAACCATGTAGAAAAGTATATACTCACATTTTATTCAGGTATATTTAGTATACTTAACATGGTGCAAAACAGTGCATAGAAAAGTATTCAGCAAGACATCAAAAGCAGCATCAATTTTTGAATATAGCAAATTTTTGCCTTCGGCAGACGTGATGGCGCTGGGCAAACAGCTTAGCTCTGTGCAAAACCTGCGCAAATGTGTTTGTGCCACGCAAACATTTTGGAAACATGGTACATTTCTGCAGAAATTCACACGTGCTGGTGCTTCCAGCTTTAATGAGTCCACTCTTTTGCTAGCACACACATTGGCCACATAGTTCACCTCTACCTTCCTTCACGTCACTGTGTACTGGGCTGCTGTTGTGGTTTGCACTTCCTGGTTGCTATATTCTGAGCTGTCTTATTTCCCAGGCTATTTTTGCACTACACTCCCAGCCCAGTTTGTGCTATCCCTTTTGAATGTAGTGGGCTATTGGTTCCAGGCTAATTTAGCATGGCGGGCAGTGCTAATTTAGCCCCAGGTCAAAGTTTTGAATATCTGGCCCGAAAGCTTGCATCCTAATAGTAACTTCCAGATTTTATTTCAGTATTTTCATTTATTTAAATTTCCTTTTAGTGGGCTTCATAGTGGCATGGTGTTGTAGTATTTAACTTTATAAACAATGAACTTAGGAGCAGCAATTTGTGCAGGGAGTAAAGGTTATATTCTTGATGTGAAAACTGCAAGGTGCCATAATGCAGAAAGTGAGCATGAGTTGAGTGTCAGCCAGTCTCTGAAACTAATTTGCATGCTCTAGTACACACAATTATATGTTGCTAGTGATATTAAATATACTAATGGGGATTTCAAGAATTTTACATTTATTTTAAAATTACAATACAAGTTTAAATTAAAAGACCAACTATATTCATACAAATCAAGCATCATGCATTGGCACACCATAAAGTAAAAGTGCTAAACCACTCACAACTATGAATTATGGCAATGCAAAGGTACACAACCCAAGGCATGTTCCTAAAGGTAAATAAATGTTATATTTGAAAACAATACATACTTATGTAACAGTTGATTTCTAAATAGAGAAGCTTATACACACCACAACTAAACAGTGTCTTTCCTAATCAAAATATTATAGTTTTAAGCATTTTTGATATAGGTAGTTGCAGTTGGCTGTGAGACTTAGAGTTCAGTCTTATATAAGTCAAAATAATATAGCTCCCCTGCCTGTTGACAGTTAACTAATTTGTGTGGCAAAAGTTCAAATATAGCAACATTTTCAAAACTAAAAAAGATATGATAGCTGATCAGAAACATTTACAACATTCTAAAAGATCCATGTCTGAAGAAACAATAGCCATAGAAAATATGATATCCAAAAGAGCAAAGGAGCCAATTACAATAAAATTGATATTTGCATAAATGCTTCAGATCTTTATTGTAACATACTGTAGACATAATTTGGGATGGGAGATGCTTGGACTGCCAGGAGAGGTTTTTTCAGGTGCTATTCCAAACCCAGTGTAAGGCCAATTCATTTTTTATATTGTCTTGCGTGCGCAGCGCAAGCAACATTTTGTAGCAGCTTGATGGAGTAGCAGGTTGTGGAGGTGTGGCAGTGTTGTGGCCAATGGTGCTGGTCTCTGTGGCACCAATGAATGAGCACACTGTCTATGACAGCAGTTGAAAAGCATGCCACCAACTTGAAAGTATTTTGCCACCGCAATGAGGGAGCGCTCCATCATTGCAGGGCATGCTTTGCCTGCTGAAACATTTCAATAAACATGGTGGCAGCTGTCAACATCTGCCTCTCACAATCCTTAGAAAGCCAACTATGGGGGTGCCCATTGCCCCTGTCTGCATGTTTATAACCCCTCCTCAAGATTGTGTGGCACACTGGGAGCCCACCCCAGTGTGCCTCCTGTGTTCCTGTGATCCAAAGCCGACTGCGTTGGCATGCTTCTGCCCCTACCCCACCCCCATTGTGTGCCATAATGGGAGCCCAGTCCAGTGTGGCCAACAGAACCCCCCAAAGTCATGGGGCACACTGGGAGCCCACCACAGTGTGCTGAACAGTTGGTTTATTTCACCTGTAAAAAAAGAAAACCTTTCCATGATGTCTGTTCCTGAAAAAAAGAAAATGGTTCTTCACTGAGTCTTGAACGCCCCCCTCCTCTAACCTGCATCAACCTTCTGTGCACCCCACCTCCCTGCACCCCCCTTCACCCTATACTTACCTCTGGAGCCTGATGCAATGATCTTCGGTGGAGCGGGAGACATTTGAACTCCTCAAAAGCCGACCACGAACTGAAGAAAATCATGGTAAGCTGTATAATGGCTTCAATGGGGGGGGGGTTCAACTTAGGTGGATACCTCACCCATTTTTGTGACTTTTGGCTCCAAATTTTCAATATGGGGTTCTTGGGACTTCACCTCATGAACCCAGTCACTGTCATTTCGTTATTCGATCCTAAAAAGTGATTTTGTGGACACTGCACGGAATCACTTTTTGGGGCTGATTAACAAAATGACAGTGTCTCTGTTCATGAGGTGGGCTCCCAAAAAGCCTATGTTGCAAATTTGGTGAAAAAATTCAAAAACAATTATTGTGTTATGAGAGTGTGTTGCTTAGTTTCCACACACGCTCGTAAGTTTGAGAATTTTTAATATTTTCACTCCAGATTTTCAACATTGCCATTATTTCACACCTCCTTATGAACAGTATAGCTGTCATTTTTCACATCCTGCCTGAAATGTGTTTTCGCACATCTAGCGCACAACAGTGCGGTCGCTGTGGGAAATCAAGGTTTGGGACAGATTAAGAAATTCACAGTGATATTGTTCATGAGCAGAAGTCTCAGAATGCCTATGTTGAAAACTTGGTGAAAAAATTCAACAAAATGACTGTTATGAGCATGCGTTGCACAGTTTCCATGCACGCTCGTAACTTCAAGAATTTTTAATATTTTCACTCCAGATTTTCAACATTGCCAGTTCTTCACACCTCCTTATGAATGGCACAGCTGTCATTTTTCACATCCTGTCTGAAATGTGTTTTTGCATATCAACGTTCAGGACAGATTAACAAAATCACAGTGCCGCTGTTCATGAGCGGAGGTTCCAAATGCTTTCATGAGGTGGGGTCACAAAAAGCCCATGTTAAAAATTTGGAATACAAATGCCAACAAACACCTGGGGCATTAGGGTTTCCAACCATAACATCCCACCCTGTAGAGACTGACAGGCGTCAGGGATGTGACTTTGGATTGTCGGCTGTAATGCTCATGCCATTCCACCCCCGCCCCCACCCTACAGCCAGTGACAGGCATCAAGGTGTGCCTTGGACTCTTCGGCCCCAAAGTTCACCCCATTCTCCTATACTGCACCCATCTCAACATATTTCCTTATGGAATGGGGTGAGCATAAGGCCCAATGACCCCAAGGCACAATGTGAAACTTGTCAGAGTCTGCAGGGTAGGGTGAGGTGAAATGGCATGAGCATTATGGCCGATGACCGTAAGGCACACCTCAATGCCGGTCAGTCTCTGCAGGGTGGTGTGGGGTTGGTGTCAGTTCCATACTTCACTGCCATTCCTATTATGCATCTCTCAAACTCCTGCACTACCAATGCCAATGCCAGCAAGACAACATTTGACATTGACAAATGCTTGTTTCTTTTGTAACTTACTGTGCTAGAACTGGAAAGAACAGGTAGTAGGCATGTATTTCACTCATGCAGGAAATAAATGATACTGGCTTTAGACTAGCAGAAGCGGACGGCCTTGATGGTCTGTCCAAGCTCCTTCCATCCCAGATACTTTCTATAGTTGTCAGACATTTATATAGATGAACATTTCATCTAAATTGACTGATTTTGCTTTTACAGTATTGTATTTATATTTATGCAATAGGCATGCACACAAAATCCATTACAGAAATGTTGATATTTGAGCTACTGTGTACATAAATATTTCTATATATAGCAGATACGTTATCAGCATTTATGTACATAGTAGCTACGTCATCATGTGTGTATGTACTGTACCTAGTAGCTACATCACTATCTGCCCCCCCCCCACGCTGGCCACCTCACTCCATTGTGGAACAAAAGTAACTCCCAGTAAAAGCAAATCTTTTCCTTTGTATCTTTTAGACAATTTTGTCAAACGCTCATCCACAGCTGCTTGTTTTGTCATCCCACACCTGCCTGCATGTTTTGTACTCCCTACCTGCCCACATCAGATCCCTCAGAAGAACACTGCTCTCTGAATATGAACTCTCACAAACTTAAAAAATGATTAAATGCACTTTTTCAGTACCTTTACATTTACTTTTAAATCTCAGCTGCAGACTCCAACCACCTGCAGTATGCTGTACTGCCCCATCACACAAACTGAGCCCGATTTAAAAAAAACTGTCTGTTTTAAAATGAACAGTGAACTATGTACTACAAACTTCTTTTCCAGCTCCATTCTGACTCTGGGACCAAATGTCTCCACTATATCGAATGCACTTGCTAAACACTGCCGCCATTTTTCCTACAAAAGTTTGAAAAGCCTCATGCTGCACCAATCAGGAGTGATGTCTGCTGTCAACACAGTAGCCACATGCTGCTTCCTGAGTGATGTCCCTAGCATCCAAAGGCTCAGTAGCACTGTCTCGCCTAATAAACCCACAATTTTTACTTAATTCTGTGAGTAAAACATAAAAAAATCTTTAAAAAAAATGATGTCTCACACAAGATCCCAGTCTATTGCATAAACAAAATACACAACAGGAACCTTGTGGAATGCATGATTTATTTTCACTTATGCTGTTTGACCTTGGGCACATCACTTGTGGCTTATGCCATTCATGAGGTCAAACAGCACCAGTGAAAATAAGTCATGTATTCCACAGGTCCCTGTTACTGTATGTATCCCTTATTTATTTGTTTTGCCAGGAAAAGGCTCCAGTGAGTGATGCTGATTCACAAGGAGGTCCTGGTTAGGACAACATAAAATATAGTCATCAGATACATGTATACATAGAGTCGAATGTAAAATACAATGAGATGCAATAGTAATACAAGGGATGCACATATGACATATACAGAGAGCCAAATGGGTGGTGTATGAAAAGAATATAGATTCATGGATTCTGTTGACAGATAAGGACCTCCTGGCATATCTAGTCTGCCCATAAAAATGCCCCTAATAGTGTTACACAAGCCACTACTGGGGGCCATCATCTGCTCCCTCCATTATCCAGGAGACCCATGTGTTTATCCCAAGCACACTTAAAACCTGTGACTGTACTTGCCCCCACCACCTCTGCTGAGAGACTGTTCCAGTCATCATCCACCCTTTTGTGAAGAAGAATTTCCTCATGTCACTCCTGAGCCTACCCCCCTCTAGCCTCATATCATGACCCCTAGTCCTAGAGCATCTTTTTATCTGGAAGATACTCTCCTCCTGCACCTTGTTTATTCCCTTGAGATATTTGAATATCTCAGTCATACCCTCCCACCTCCTCCTGTCTTCCAGGGAATGCAAGTTTAGTTCCTTAAGCCTCTCCTCATAGGTCTTCCGAGGCAGGCCATGCACCATTTTGGTCACTTTCCTCTGCACCTTTTCCAATCTGTTCCTGTCCTTTCAAAGATGGGGCCTCTAGAACTGCACACAATACTTGAGGTGAGGCCTCACCAACAACATGTACAGGGGAAGTATTAACTCCCTGCTTCTGCTGGTGATACTAACATACTAAAATGCCAGCAGAATAGGCCTAACAGTCTTTCTTGTCTGCTTGTTTGGTCAGCCTCTACCCTGGGAGCTGATCTTGCTGCCCCCTCACCTTCTCTGGCTTCTCCCTTCCAGTTCTGGATATTCTTGCTGCGTTGGATTTTGCTTCCAGAACCCTTCCCCTGTACCTGTCCCACCCCTTCTTGAACCCCTCCACCATCTCTGCCTCCACCAGCCCCCTAGGCAGCACATTCCATGGCTCCACCACCCTCTCAGTGAAGTAGCACCTCCTCCTTTCTCCCCTGAATCTTCCCCCCTCCAGCTTCCACCCATGCCCTCTAGTGGCCCCCTCCTCCTTCCTTCGAAGCACCTTGACTGTTCCTCCCCTATTTACCCCCTTTATGTACCTGAAGACCTCTATCATGTCCCCCCAGTCCCTTCTCTCTTCCAATGTGTATATATTTAGCTCTTCAAGCTTCTCCTCATAGGTCCTGTCCCCCAAGCCCCAAATCATTTTGGTTGCCCTCCTCTGAACCCTCCCTATGCAACCAAGCATTTGGTTAGCTTTTCTCACTGCCCTCACACACTGCTTTGCCACCTTCATGTCATTGGCAATGATAATTTCCATGTCTTTCTCTTGCCTTGTGACCTCTAGTACCTCTCCCCAAGTGCGTACTCTGTCCCAGGTTCCTGTGTCTCAAGTGAATAACCCTGCACTTCTTTACATTGAATCTTAGCTGCCACCTTCTTGATCACTCCTCTATCTTCTCAAAGTCCTCCCTATGTACAGTAATGATATATATAGCAATAATAAAAACAGGCTTGCAGTGAACATGGCCTTGGTCCTCCCTATGTACAGTAATGATATATACAGTAATAATACAAATAGGCTTACAGACTTATGTATAGTAATAATATATACAGCAATAATACAAACAGGCTTGCAGTGAACATGGTCTCCTAAGCAGTGAGACTTTTTCACTATTCATCACAATAATAATAGTTTCTGGTATAAATAGACTATTGTAGCTAACTTTTTTAGGTATCACATCTTCATATGGCTGACCATTTTTCTAACTTGGCTACAGTATTTGTTATATTGTAATTTTTTTTTTCCAATTCAAAGTTTATTGTGTTTTATGCCTACAAAGGACTGATCACCATGAAGCAGTACAAAACATCAGAAATACAGAAGATAAAGATTTGGTGAGTCCTTCCCCCCACCCCCTTCCACCCCAACATGCACCCCCCTCCCCCCACCGAGTCTTGCACAGTGTAACTAAGCAAATATCACCGGAGTTTCTGGTCGGACAGAAAATATTAGACTGATTGCAGGGAGTAAAGAGCTTGCAGAGGGCCCCAGATTTTATTAAATCTAGCTGTGGCATTCCAGAGACTAGCTATAGAACTCTATGTTCTGAGCTTACCTCAAAGTTATTTCAGCCATTCAGTATAGGAAATCTCCTTCATTGTCCTGCCAGTGTTTCAGCACCAATTTTGTGACTGACAGTGATATTAAGGCCATATGGAACTTGTGTGGAAGCACCAGAATCCCTGAGAAATCACCCAGGAGACAAATTTTAGCGAAAACAATTCATCAAGGCCTAAAAGGGGATCTGCTCTTTGCTTGATAAGTACCCATGGGGGGATATTTTGGGACAGGTCCAAAAAATATGAAACAAGTTACCTTCATCCTGTGCATATCTTTTACAAATATGGGAAGACACTAAACCAAGTCTAGCCAGTTTTTGTGGTGTATAGTAAAGGTTATGCAATATACGGAATTGCATGAGATGGAGTCTGTCTTGTATGATGAATTTGTGACACCCCTACCATTAAACAGGCCAGTTTATACAGTAGGTATCTCAGGGAAAAGGGGGGGGCCCTGTAGTTTGAGGGACCAAAGTGGTCTGGATAAATCCAATCAAAAAGGGTATTAAACATCTTAGATACTGCGTGTGGGAGGCCTACTAACGGGACAGACCTTTGCTGAAAGGTGGGTTTGCAGTTGCTAAGGGGAATATTCCAATTTTTTTTTGTATATGTTTTTGGAAAAAAGGTATTATAGATATATCTGCCAGCTTAACAGGTGTAATAGCCTGACAGGAAATCTGGTGACCCATGTAAATTAGACCCTAACCCACCCCTGCATCCATCTACTCAAATATCAAACCTTCTTGACTGTCAAATTCCTGTCCATTATTTGTACAGGAATATTACAATCAAACCTTCCTGACTGTTAAATTTATCTCCATTATTTGTACAGGAATATTCAAAACCAAGGCTACCAGACTGTTAAATTTCTTTCCATTATTTGTACAGGAATATTAAAATCAAACCCTCTCATCTGTTAAATCTGTGTCCATCATTTGTACAGGAACATTAAAATCAAACCTTCTTGACTTAATTTTCTGTCCATTATTTGTATAGTAATATTAAAATAAAATCTTCTAGAAGTTAAATTTCAGTACATAATTTGTAAATGAATATTAAAATCAACCCAGCTCAACTGTTAAATTTCTGTCCATTTTCTATACAGGTATATTAAAATCAAACCTTCTTAACTTAAATTCCAGCCAATTATTTGTGCAGAAATATCAGAATCAACCATTCTCAAAGTTAAATTCCTTTCCATTATTTGTACAGGAATAATAAAATCAAACTTTCTTGTCTTAAATTCCTGTTCATTATTTGTATAGAAATATTAACATCAAATCTTCCAGACTGTTAAACTCCTTTACATTATTTGCAAAGGAATATTAAAAACAAATCTCCTCAACTGTTAAAGTCATGTCCATTATTCGCACAGTATTATTATAATCAAACCTTCCAGACTGTTAAATTCCTGTCCATTATTTGTATGGGAATATTAAAATCAGACCTTACAGACTGGTAAATTCATGTCCATTATTTGTACAGGAATATAAAATAAACCCTTCTCAACTGTTAAATTCCTGCCCATTATCTGTACAGGAATATTAAAAATCAAACCTTACAAACTGTTAAAATTCCTGTCCATTTTTGTAAAGGAATATTAAAATCAAATATTCTTGACTGCTAAATTCATGTCCATTATTTGTACAGGAACATTAAAATCAATCCTTCTCAACTGTTAAAGTCCTGTTCATTATTTGTACAGGAATATTAAAAATCAAACCTTACATACTGTTGAAATTCCTGTCCATTTTTTAGTACAATAATATTAAAATCAAACCTTACAGCAGTTAAATTCCTGTCCATTATTTGTACAGGAATATTAAAATCAAACCTTCCCAACTGTTAAAGTCATGTCCATTATTTGCACAGGAATATTAACATCAAACCTTCCAGACTGTTAAATTCCTGTCCTTTATTTGTACAGGAATATTAAAATCAGACCTTACAGACTGTTAAATTCCTGTCCATTATTTGCACAGGAATATAAAATAAACCCTTCTCAATTGTTAAATTCCTGTCCATTATTTGCATAGGAATATAAAAATCAAATCTTATATACTGTTAAATTCATGTCCATTATCTGTATAGGAATATTAAAATCAGACCTTATGGACTGTTAAATTCCTGTCCATTATTTGTACAGGAATATAAAATAAACCCTTCTCAACTGTTAAATTCCAGTACATTATTTGTACAGGAATATTAAAAATCAAACCTTACAAACTGTTACAATTCCTGTCCATTTTTGTACAGGAATATTAAAATAAAATCTTACATACTGTCGGAATTCCTGCCCATTTTTTGTACAGGAATATTAAAATCAAACCTTACAGACCGTTAAATTCCTATCCAATATTTGTACAGGAATATTAAAATCAAATCTTCTCAACTGTTAAAGTCATGTCCATTATTTGCACAGTATTATTACAATCAAACCTTACGGACTGTAAAATTCATGTTCATTATTTTTACAGGAATATTAACATCAAACCTTACAGACTGTTAAATTCCTGTCTATTATTTGTACAAGAATATTAAAATCAAACCTTACAGACTGTTAAATTCCTGTCCATTATTTGTACAGGAATATAAAATAAACTCTTCTCAACTGTTAAATTCCTGTCCATTATTTGTACAGGAATATTAAAAATCAAACCTTACAAACTGTTACAATTCCTGTCCATTTTTGTACAGGAATATTAAAATCAAGTCTTCTCAACAGTTAAATTCATGTCCATTATTTGTACAGGAATATTAAAATCAACCCTTCTCAACTGTTAAAGTCATTTTCATTATTTGTACAGAATATTAAAAATCAAACCTTACATACTGTTGAAATTCCTGTCCATTTTTTTGTACAGGAATATTAAAATCAAACCTTACAGCCAGTTAAATTCCTGTCCATTATTTGTACAGGAATATTAAATCAAACCTTCCAGACTGTTAAATTCCTGTACATTCTTTGTCATATCATGTGACAAACTGGTACAATTTAGGCAATTGTTACTAAAAGTAATTAAAATACCAATGCCACTGGGTGGTGCCAAGATTACAGTGCTTTGGCCAGAGGGCCTTTTTCAATGTTATAATATGCAGTGGTGTCTTCTGGTCCTAGAGGACCTTCTTAATACCATCACTGGCAGTGATGATTCATTGACACAGAGGTGCTTTATAAATGTTATCACCAGCTGGAGTGATTCACCTGTCTAAAAGTTACTCAAACCCCCCCCCCCCCCCAAAAAAAAAAGATATATGGCTTGGTCCCATCTGTCAGTACATGTTCCTGGTTGGTAAAATACCACCCCAGAAAGTTATACTGGCAGAAAGAGCAATGGAGAAATAAAGTGTGAGCAGAAATATAAGCAGCTAAAAGTGAGATGAAGACATTCCTGTTAGAGGTGCAAGGTGTATGTTTGACATGAATGTTAGTGCCTGCTGTACAATCCACTGACTGCACAGCTTCACACACCACACAACTGATTCATGGTTGATTCACACAACAGGTAGCATTAGTCTTGACAGCATTAACAGAAAGCACCAAAGGTATTGACAGGCCCCAAAGTAAATGATTTGCTTTATAGAAATAAAATATTTTGGACTTGCTTAATAATATAAGTAAATGGGGCAGTGGAGATGTCTCTTGGCTAATCAACAGTGTCTCCTCTTGACTTCTTAGGACCCACAAACCAGGATGCAAAGTTGAATGGTTCTAGAACCTTAAGAAGGTATGGTGGGGTGCTTTTAGTTAGCCAAGATACCTCTCCAGAGCCCCATTTACTTTTTTATTAATCATTTGTTTTGGTTTTTAAACTTAGATTGGATACCAAAGGGAAATGCACTTTCTTTGGAGTAAAGAATGAAAAAAAGAATGCAAAGTTAGATAACTGATACACCTGAAGATTAGAATCATGTGCACTGATCATCTCAGTACCTAGGTGTTATTCTGTGTCAACATTTAAGTGTAAGTTCATTGTCTTTACACTCAGCTGGCAAAGTTAATTGAAATAATAACTTTATTCCAAATATCACAACAGGATTTTTTTTGCTCTTTTCTAAAAATATTTCTGATCTATAGCACTATTGGAGCACTCCTCCACCATGAAATAATGGTACCCTTCATTAGGAGAGTGGCATCTAGGAAACCACCGCCATACAGTGTCAGTGTTTTAGCAATTTTTATTAAGTACCCTATCTTTTGTTTTGGAAAAAAAAGCTTTCTTAAATTAACAGTCTTGCTAGCTGAACACCCAATCTCACAGTAAACAATACTAGAAGTCAAGGCCTCCATAGTTAGACATGGCCATTTGAGCCAAGTGAAATAGCACACAGGCATGTGGGAGGCATATTTATAAGGCAGCAAGAATAAGTACTGGGCTGTAGTAGCACCATGCATTGTGCGTAAGAGTAGCACACAACAGCCCTCTGCTGGTAACACCCAGGAGCAAAAGCTGATAGCCCATCCCAAACAGAATAATGCCTTAGCCCCAGGTGCCATATTCAGAGGACTGCATACTAATGACCGCACGTGGTATGTAAAGTGCTAAAGGGGCAGTTGCATGCCATTATGTGACCATTAACAGCACTTTATAATGTCTCCATGAATAGGTATGCACTGAGGCATTGAGCAGCAATTAGACCATTATCCCAACCCTCATCTGATCCCTGTACACTAAAGTATAAATCACTAGCAGTCTAGCAGTACTCCTCAACTGCTCTAATCCCTTTCATGAAATGTAGTCCAGTAGTACCCAATCACTCCCTTACTCCTGTTTTGAAAAGAAATAATTTCATTAGTCCAGTGGTGCCTCCTCCTGCAGTGATCCCTCTTGTAAAATAAATTATATCCCCTTCTCCCTGACCAGGGTCATGCACTCCATACCCACCACCCACTGTCCTGGTCCTGAGTCACCATAAAAAGCCTTTGGATGTGGCAGACAGAATGGTGTGTGATGACTGGCACAGACCCTCCTCTCACCACCTTGCCTGGCTGCTGTCTTAATGACAGGTACTGAGTGCACTTGTACTATATTTCTACTGAAGAATCTGTTTGGATTCAAGGTTCTGGAGTTGACTCTGACATAGACCTGCTTATTTCATTTACCACAATATATGTTTATTATATGCTACCCAGCTTGGTTTGTATTTTTATGTGCACCCTAGACTTGAGTATTTGTGGCTCAGCACTATACTGCTGCTAAAGGTTCACTTTTGTAGATTTATTAATATTTGCTAATTTTAGATTCTAAGAAAATGCTTGCTTGCTGATATTATTTGTGTAATAATTATATCACTTTTATAAACAGTATCTTCTTTTTAAACTGTAATTGTACTTGACAAACATTTAGAATACCCATTGCAGTACCATTAATATGATAGTACACCATTTTTAAGCAAGCTAAAGTCATGTGTGTGTCACAAAAATATGCAGTTTTGTGAACATCATATATGATATAGAACCTTTAATATCTGAAGACGACTAGATTGTTCAAATTCATGTTTTCTTTCCTTTCAAGACATTCATTTATATGTGCTATACTTTTGTTTTTACTAACATTTTGTATAATACTGTATCATTGTTAAAGTTTTTTTATATCTAGTAGCACTTTAATGTCTCTTGTGCTCGATAAGAATGAAAGTGTTCATTTAAAGAATATAATAAGTTGCAAAAACCTTCGTTAATGCTCCAGTTGGGGTCAAAGTGACAAAAGTTGGCAAATAAGGCATTAGGGTTTCCAACCCTAACACCTCACCCTTCCAAACTAGGCAGAAGAGCATATTCCTCAAACAGAAACTGCATTCCTAGAATAGGAGGGGTGCAAAGCAAGGGGTGACTAGCCCCAATGTTTTAAACCAGTTCCAAAGAGTTAAGCACACCGCCGAGAAAAAAATGAGGCTGTCTTTTTTCAAGAAAACATTTACATTTATTGTAACTTACTGCAGTTCACAATGCCCCGGGCAGTCACCGATAATGAACACTAACTCCAGCGCTTCACTTCTAGGACAAGGCTTTGTCGGTGGTGATTAACTGGAGACACCCACTTTACTTAAATAGTGAGTACAAATGACGTCACTTGTTACATCACATACTCAAATACATTTTAAACATACAACCAAAAAGAGTTTTTTAGAAAATTATTTACAAATAGTGAATCTATACATTTCATTCATTTCATGGTTTCCTACAAACTCAAAGATATCCAGGCTTAAATTATTATCTTTCTCAAAATTTATACAAATCAAAATTAAAAATTATTTTTACAAAATATAATGAAATTAAATTGTTACATCACTTATATCAGGTATCATTTTTTTACATTTATGTTTCCCGGTCAACAGAGGTTTCTTCTATGTCCTGTGTCTTGTGATCACCCCTATATTTCTCAGGCAAATCCTGGGGATCCATAGAAACATAGACTTTGACGGCACGTAAGCACCGCTTGGCCCACCAAGTCTGTACATTTCCTTACCTACTGGATAAGCTGCATATCCTAGTTAGCCAACAGCGTATTTCTTCCTAACCCCCACAAGAATTGTCTTATGTTTGTCCCATGCATTCTTGAATTCCCCCACTGTTTTTGACCCCACAACCTCCTCAGGAAGGTCATTCCATGTGTCCACCACCCTTTCTGTGAAAAAATACTTTCTCACATTATCCCCAAGCTGTCCCCCCCCCCCATTCTTCAAATTGTGTCCCCTTGTTCTTGCACATCTCTTTTTCTGAAAGATGCTACCCTCTTGGACTTTGTTGATTCCCTTGAGGTACTTAAAAGTTTCCATCATGTCCTCCCTCTCCCTCCTTTCCTCAAGGGTATACATATTAAGCTCCTTTACTTTCTCCTCATATGGCTTCTCTTGCAGACCCTGCACAATTTTAGTTGCCCTCCTCTGGACTGTCTCCATCCTGTCTACGTCCTCGCAGAGATGCGGTCTCCAGAACTGGACGCTATACTCCAGATGGGGTCTCACCAACTGTCTGTACAGAGGGATAACAAACCTCCTGTTTTCTACTGGTGATGCCTCTCCCTGCACATCCCAGTATCCCTCAAGCAATCCCTACTGCCTTATCACATTGCTTGCTAACCTTTAGGTCATCTGATATGATTACCCCCAGGTCTCTTTCCATTTTTGTTGTTGTTAATACCTCCCCCCATCGTATACTCTTCCCCTGGGTTTTTGTTTCCCAGGTGCATTACTTTGCACTTCTTTGCATTGAATACAAGCTGCCATACTTCTGACCATTACTCCAACCTTGCCAAGTCCCTTCTCATCCTTTCTACCCCCCCTTGTGTATCAACCATGTTGCAGATCTTTGTGTCATCTGCAAAGAGACATACTTTCCCTTCCAGTCCCTCTGCAATGTCACTTATAAAGACATTAAAAAGGACCGGCCCCAGTACTGGACCCTGCAGTACCCCACTAGTAACCCTCCTTTCTTCACTGTGGACTCCATTTAATATTACCCACTGTGTCCTATTGTACAACCAGTGTTTTACCCAAGCTACCACCCTGGAACCCACTCCCAGGCTGGCTAATTTGTTTATTAATCTTTTATGTGGGACTGTGTCAAATGCCTTGCTAAAGTCTAGGTAGGCCATGGCCACAACCCCTTCCTGGTCTACTACTTTGGTCACCCAGTCAAAGAAATTGATTAGATTCATCTGACATGACCTTCCTGCTGTGAATCCATGCTGGCTTGGGTCCTGTGCCCCACTGGCCTCTAGGTATTCAACAGTTCTTTCCTTTAGAAATGAATCCATCGTTTTCCCTACTACTGAGGTCAAACTGACAAGTCTTTAGTTTCCTGCCTCTGTTTTGCTCCCACTTTTGTGAAGGGTAATCACATCCACCATCCTCCAGTCCTCAGGTACCACACCATCCTCCCATGATATGTTTAAAAGGGTAGTCAGTGGTGCCACTAGTTCTCCCCTTAATTATTTTAGAATTCTGGGGTGAATCCCATCAGGCCCTGTTGCTTTGTCCACCTTCAGTTTTAGGAGTGCTTTCAGAACCCTTTCTTCTGTGATGGTACTGGGATTGACCCCCCATCCAGAGTGCTTCTATTGATTGGATTAGGTACCTCCCCCTGCTCTTCTTTTGTGAATACTGAGCAGAAGTATTCATTCAGTATCCCTGCTTTTTCACTGTCACTGTCCCTCTCTGCCCAGCTACAGTCCCCTTTATTCATCCTCACTATCCCTCTCTTTGTCTTTCTATGCTCCCTAATGTACCTATAAAAGGTTTTGTCCCCCTTCTTAACTGAGTTGGCTATCTTTTACACTAATGCTTTTAGCTGGCACAGTGCTTTTTTTTCAAAATTTACATTTAAAGAGATACCAAATATCCTAGAAGAGAAACCAAAATAAACATATTTAGTAATAGTTCCACTATTTTCATTTGTCAATAGCAGAAAATAACATTTTGCAAGCTGAGGTACCTATGTTGTATCCACATAGAGGTGTGTGGTGGGGAAGTGGGGGGACCTTTGTCATTATGTGTTCATGGATTCAGTAGCAATAGCAGACTATCTAGTGTATTGTTGCTAATGTTAAGGTTGTGTAGAAGGGGAGGGAGGTTTGTAATTTACTTTTTGAGATATGATTTAAGATCCCACATTTCATTCATCCCATTTAGATTAACAGTTTTTAACTTATACAGTAGATCCAATAACTCTCCCGCTGTAAGAGTAGGTTTAGTTGGTCACCACCTCTGTTTCCACATTTTACAGCTTCAATCCTCCTACATTAAAGGCCCATTGGGTTACCATCATGCTTTTTAGCATTGTGTCTGCCTACAGCTTTATCCATTCCTCTATTTATTATGTACCAAGTGTGTTCCTGGACCCTCTCTTTTAGAGACCTTACTCTTCTCCCTACATACCCCAACCCACAAGTGCACCATATTAAATACACCAGGAAGGTTGTGTTGCAAGCAATTGAATTTCTGATTTCTATGTCTGCTTTGCTGTTAAAGGATCCTAGGTTGTTCCCTCTATTTATGTATTAGCATATGTTGCATCTAGAACATTTGTGATTGCCTTTTGGCCTGGTGGGGAGCCATTTACTCTGTCTTGGTTCTTCTAAAGCCTGAAACTGGATATGTATCCCTTATACTCATACTTCATACTTGGATTCATACTTCGAATGCAAGATAACAGAAGGCGATAACCCATATTAGTTGTCCCCACCCTTCAGTGGAGGCTACCAGAGTAATCGACTAACAGATGAGAGTCCAATTTTTTTCTTAAAACTATCTAAGCTAGGTGGTAGGACAACTTTGTCCGGAAGTCTATTGCACCTTCTTACAGCTCTTGGCTTAAAACTGTTTTTCCCATAACTCCGTTCTACACTGTACTTCAACTAGCTGTCAGGTATTGCCCCTTAAGAAATAGTTAGGTTCTTTATATCTTAAACCCATGTCACTTAATAAATCATCCTCCCTAAGGATCCTGTATAGTAATAATAAGTCCACTCCTTTTCTCTGAAAATCCAAAGACCATAACCCTAATGCGTTTAATCTTACTTCACATGGGAGGTCCCCCAATCTTGCTATTTGCATAGTCAATGCTCTCTGAGGCCTCTCAATTTTATTTATGTCCTTCCTCAGGTATGGGTTCCACACAGCTGAACAAAAGTCAAGAAGAGGTCTTATATATAATTAATATAATGGTAACAGTATTGCCTCACTCCTTGAAAAGAAGGTTCTTCGTATGCAATTTACCAAATACATTGTTTTATTGGAGATAATATTACTATGTATTCCAGGATTCAAAGTCCATCCAATATGGACCCCCAAGTCCTTTTCTCCAACTGATTCCCTCAGCCTCCTAACCTGTAAATAATATTCCTGGTGTATATTATTCTTCCCCATGTGCAACACTGTACATTTTTTGTATACTAAATTCCATTTTATTTTGCTCTGCCCATTCACCAATAGTTATCAAATCCTGCCCCAGCTTCAGTCGGTCCTCAAAAGTGTTAACAACCCATCCTATCTTCATTTCATCTGCAAATGTGATCAATTTATTCCCACTGTCTACCACCAAATCACTTACAAAAACACTAAGCAACAGGGGACCCAAAACGGACCCCTGGGGTACCCCACTCACAACATGCACCTCACTGGATACATGCCCCAAAACTCTCACCTTCTGCATCCTTCCCATCAACCAGCCCCTAATCCAGGCCACCAGAGAATCTTCCAATCCCATCATTGCCAACTTACAGATCAGCCCTCCATGCGGGACCTTATCAAAGGCTCGATTGAGATCTAGCATAACCACATCCACTGATTCTTCTTTATCCACATGGGCACCTAAATAGTCATAAAAACATACCAAGGTGGTATCACATGATCTCTGTTTGGTAAGTCCATGTTGTGATTTATCAATTAAATTGTTTTCTTCCAAGTATCTCCTGATTTCATTTGATACTACTCCTTCAATAATTTTCCCCACAATAGATGTCAAACTAACTGGTCTGTAATTTTACACCTCCTCTCTCCTACCCTTCTTAAATATAGGGACCACAGTGGCTGTCCACCAATCCCTTGTCACGCGCCCTTCTCTCAATGATTTATAGGCTAGTTCAGCTATAAGTGGGGCCAGTTCTCTACCTAATTCCTTTATGAAATATGGATGAAGTCCATCAAGTCCTGCTGATTTATCCATTCTGATTGCCTGGATTTTACTATATACTTTATCCACAGTAACATACTCTGTACCATTTGGACCCCTATCCCCCAGCTCCCTACCACCTTCTCCTTGGTCTTCTTTGCTGAAGACCCATCCAAAGAACATATTGAATTCTTCGGCCATTTCCTCAGACTTGGAAAACAAAACCCCATCTCTTTTCAGTGGGCCAATAGTTCTGCTGTTCCCCCTCTTACTATTTATATATGAAAAGAAACCTTTTATATCTGATTTAGAAGTTGCTAGTCTAAATTCCAACTGTTTTTTAGCTTTTCTCAGTGATCTCCTAAAGATAATGCTTGAGTTTGCTCCTACTGCCCCTCCCACTGTTGTATCGTTTATAAGAATGGGCCAATTTCTCCAAATTATATTACCAATTGATCCTGCCACATTGTTGAACTCTGTGGAGAATGTTATTGGGCCCCACTTCCTTGTGCTCAGTGTGTTCTTATTTTTTCTAACTAAATCCCTTTGTTTCTTACACTTAACATCTTGATAAGCCGTTTGAATTAAGTTCCTATCATACCCCCTCTGTGTTAGACACTGTTCAAGTTCAAAGGCATGTAAATCAAACTCTTTGTCTTCAGAGCAATTCCTGTTTGTATGAAGCATTTGGCTGTATGGAATTGAGTTTTTTAAACTCCTTGGATGGGCACTCTCATATCTCAGGACTGCAGTTGTAGCAGTTTCTTTCCTAAATCCCTTTGTACTGATTTTCCTGAGAAATGGGTCTCCAGTTAGTGTAATATGCAGGAAATTAATGCTTTATTTCCCTACTGTACTCATGAATTTGAGGCTTAGATTGTTTTCATTTAGCCAGCCTAAAATTTCTTTAGCTGATTCCTCACTACCCTCCCAGATACATAGACAATCAGCTATGTATCAGAACTACGAAATGTTATTCTTAAAAAAATGATTAACCAGGGGATTTTGTACAATGCTCAATTCTCAGAATCCCAAGAAAAGATTAGTGTAGGATGGGGCATTACCATCCTCATTGCTGTCCCACAAGTTTGGAGGTGGTAATCACTGTCAAATTCAAAAGCATTTTGAGTTAAAACAAATTTGAGTGTTTTCGATAAAAAGTCAACTGGTGTCACACTACTGATTTTGCTGTTTTCTGGAAAGTACCTACAGCATCTAATACCATCTTCATGTTTTATAGAAGAATACAAAGATTTCACATTTATTGGCAGCTATAAATACTTATTTCCCATTCTGGATCTAGCATTTTTCTTATTGTGTCTCCTGTATCTTTTAGATATGATAGCAATCTGGTCACTGAATGCTGCAGGAACAAATCTATGAAATTCCCTATTTTCTCTGTTAATGACCCTGTACCAGAGATGACAGGTCTCCCTGGTGGGTCAGTAATGTTTTTATGCACTTTTGGAAGTGCATAAAACGTTGGTGTAATGGGGTGCTCATTCCACATGAATTCCAATTTTTTTCTGTAATAGTCCCTTGCATAGCAGCATTTTGCAACAGATTCAGCATCTCTTTTTTTAAAACCTGGAATGGGATTGGTTTTTAACTTTCTATAATTGCTCTCTACAACTAGTAATTTAAGGACCATTTCTTTGTATTTATCTCTATCTAGGACTACAATATTGCCCCTCCTTATCTGCAGGTTTTATTATAAGATATTTTTCACTTAACTCCTTCAGAGCCTGTCTCTCAAAACGGGCAATATTTTATCTGCAGCAGCCTGTGTCACTACTAAGCAACTGGTTTGCTGGTTGTAATACAGTTTTTTCATAAGTAGTTAAGCATTAATTGAAAACATTAGGGCTGAAATCTGATTTACCTTAAAAAATTTGCTTTCTTATTTTTATAAACTCATTTGGTGAAATATTGTTGCCAAGTTACTCATTTTCTTGCAAAAGTTCCATTTAAGTTTCTAAGTTGTTCCTGTCCAGTTCATCAAGCCCCAAATTCATTGTTTCATTGTGTGTGGTTCATAGCTCAGTGCTTATGTAACATATAGTTGAATGCTGAATATGGTTGTTTGATACAGAGGCCAGTATATAGAGGACAATGTTCAGCATGTGATAGTATAGAATGTACTGTGCTTAGGTACTTGGATGCTTGAATAGAGTTGTTTGATAATTTTTGAAGGTTTTGGCCTTTCTCTGTATCCCACCTGTAGGAAGGAAGCTTGGTTTAGAATTATGAAAGCCCCTCAGTGGGATAAGAGTGCCACAGAAGGAAGAGGTGTCAGGGAGGATGGTGGGTGAGTGCGACTCACTCTAAGCAGTGCGGGAGTCAGCTGCTTCATTTAAATAGGCTGTGGGGGAGGAGCTCTTCCCCTACATAATCCTGGGCTACTCCCTGCAATTATGTGTGGTTCATAGCTCAGTGCTTATGTAACATATAGTTGAATGATGAATATGGTTGTTGGATACAGAGGCCAGTATAGAGAGGACAATGTTCAGCATGTAATAGTATAGCATGTATTGTGCTTAGGTACTTGGATGCTTGAATAGAGTCGTTTGATAATTTTTGAAGGTTTTGGCCTTTCTCTGTATCCAACCTGTAGGAAGGAAGCTTGGTTTAGAATTATGAAAGCCCCAAAAAGAATAAATATTAAAGATTGTTCGGTAACTGAATGCTGAAGAAGTCGTGCAAATAACTTAATGGTAAGAATAGACGATCACCTCCTCCAACTCCGGAGAGTGTGACTAGTAGCACTCAGGAGAGGAAAAACCCCCTTGGGGGAAACCTCTGAGGACCCATGGCTACTGACCTGCCCATCCTTCTGGGCATACTAAAGAAGAGAGATCCTAATTATACTAAATTAATCAGCTAAATCTGAATTCTAATTTGTAGAATTCAATCCAGATGAACAGAGCTTGAGAAAAACAGAATTGTAAATGTCTTTCCTTCTAATAAAGTCCGAGTCCGATAATCCATGTATAATTCAGAATGATGGAGAGTAGATATATTGAAGAATCATCTTCTGTACTTCAGTTGATATAGGGCATAATCCATGGAATTGAATAATGGTGGTTATGAAGTTGATGACTGACAAACTCAGTACAGGAGACCAGAAGATAGATGCATCCAAGATTTGACATCAACAAGGCAGGATGAAAATAGAAGTAGTACGACTTCCAGGTTTCTAATAGTAGGGCTTGTATAGTACGAGGAATGAGAGAAGGATTGAGGCCAGGCTATCAAGTGATGAATCCAGTTCTGATAAGAAATAATCTTTAGGAATTGATATGAAGCAACGACTGTAGAGTTAAGCTGGGATAATGACATGCTGTATAGATGATCAGAGACACTGGTGCAATGTTGCAAAGCATCCAAGTAGTAGAATTAGGTGAGCCCAAAGAAAATAAGTCAGTTGGACTGGCAATCAAAATGAGGCAGTAGGAGTAGGAGGCACCAACATAGGCAAAGGAGAAGGAATAGGATGTGGCAACCAGCCCCTGAAGAAAGCATAGCTGAACAGACAGCTGGTGAGGTAGGATAGAGGTGGCTGATTCCAGCATGTAAGGTGCAAGCAGATCCAGGAATGTCCACTGGCAGAATTTGAGCATGGTAGAGACCCTCGACGAGATGTGCAGCAATCCATCAGCTGAAGAGGTACGAGAAAGGTGAGTAGCTCTAGGTAACAGGAATGCAGCTATACCTACAAAGTTCAGCTAATAGAATAAGTGTGGCAGAGAGCCTCCATGAGATGCATCCGGAATCATCTTGGAGCACAGTAGTATTGCAGCTGTAAGGCAGACTTAGAGAATGTAATGATGCTGAGGATTGATGTATCCAGATCAAGGAAGGCAGGGATTGCATGGAAGACCGAGGCAGAGATATGGCAACTGGATGAGAGGAACAACATCCAAACTGCAGGTAGGCAATATCTGAGGCAGCAATAACTTGACAAACATGAATAGCTGAGCACGAAAGTCCCAGATGGAGAGAAAGGAAGGCGTAGTCAATGGAGTAGCGTCACAGGGTCCAAGAAGTGGTAAAACACAACCAGGATAAGGAAGTTCTGCAAGAGAAGCTCAACTAAGCATCTTGGAAAGGTGAAGCATCAGAAAAGCCATACGGAAGCGGCAGGGCAAGCATCCAAGAACAGATGATCGAAGAAACGGCCATATGCGGATCCAAGGGAAGGAGCTTCCGGCTGGCTGAACCAGCAGCAGGCAGGTGTATAGTAGCATGTGTGAATCTCCAGGCCCCGAGCAGGGTGAGGCAGAAGAAGGGCAGAAGTAGGTAAATCTCCCAGCCCGATGGGCGAAGGCAGGTCAGCCCAATGGCAGGTCGTAGAAGCAAGGTAGTAGGCAATGTTCCCAGCCCAAAGGGCGAAGGCAAATCGTAGAAGCAGGTGAGCAGTAGGTAAACCTCCCAGCCCGAAGGGCGAAGGCAGGTAGAAAAGTAGAAGCAGTCAGAAATGCTCCCAGCCAGATGGGCAAAGGCATGTCTTCAAGGTCCAAAGCTGTAGGGCACAAAGGGAAGTGCGTCTTCTGGAGAAGCTCAAATAAGTCCTGGTAGGAGTAGTACCATAGGAATGCAGAGGACTGAAATGGCCAAGCAGAAACATCTGAATAATGGAAGATGAACGGCGAACAATCAGATGTGAGTCCATAGTAAAGGAACTCCTAGGTTGGTAGAGATGACTGCAGGCAGATGCATAGCAGGGTGTGAACTCCAAACCCGAACTGGGTGATGTAATTGTGGAGGAGGAGTAAGGAAGCCCCCCTTTGCCCGAAGGTGAGGCAGGCCATAGAAGTAGATGAATGAGGGAATAATAAAGGTGAATGACACCTCTGAGCACGTAGGAGTGCAGGACTTCAAAGTGCAATGATGTGCACCACCGGGCCAATGGGTGAGGCAGGTGATAGAGAAGTGGCAGATAGAGTATTAGCAATGTCTGGCTGCATGCAATGCAGAATTTATTAGTGGCATAGTGCAGAATCTTCGGCCCCATGGAATGATGCAGGGCATGGATAAGTAGTAGATAAGATAATGGTACTGCCCAGCCGCATGGAATGCAGAAAGAGTAGCAACACAGTAGGGAATAGATTGAAATTGGTACAATAGATGGTAGTATAATCTTGAACCAATGCCGTAAGCATAGAATATAAGGAGGCATACATATGAGTGCAGCAGTAACAGAGGAACAATGCCACAGTAGAACTCCCATAGGAATAACTAGCACCTTTTAAAATGTACTAGAGGTTCCGTAAACCAAGTCAGGCTATAGCTGAGTGGATATCCAATAAACTGGCATGGTCAATGCAGCAGTGCAGAGTAACCAAAGTAGCAAAGAAATGTATCCAAACCGAAGGGTACCCATATTGGCCAGCTGACGCCATACTAAAATGTAAACGGCTAGCTGGTTTCTCAGGAGGATGTAAAGTGAATGCCAAAGAGGAAACTGAGCAATATACCTATGAGGGTATCAGGTAAGGCATCCTCTCAACTTCTGGCCACATGAATCAGGGACAAGGCAGAAACAAAATAATCAGGGACAAAGACCCTAAATCAGGGACATCTTAAATACTGGTACTATTCACTCAGAAAGCTGAGAAAATAAAAGAGTTTGTGAGAAGATGCAGGTGTTGAACAACAAGTCTGTAACTTTAATGCTGACATTAGTTTGTGTTGTAATCCCCATTTTTCTGTTAGAAAAACACAAATGTTTAACCAGGAACAGAGGAAAAGTGAGGCCAAATCAGGGACAGTTGAGAGGTATGAGGGAAGGCATGATTGCGAAGTGCCAGATGGCTCTGGAACTGATCCCCGTTGGCTCCCAGCCATGCAGTATCCCAGAACTGAGCGAAACATAATATGGCCAGGCATAATGCTGCAATGATCCAAATGGCTAACTGTTTTACCTGAGGGATGCAATGGTAATTGCAAAGGGGAATAAGTAAATGTCCAAGGCTGTGCTGCCTGTGGTGAACGCGTATCGCCATGAGGCTTCGAACCTGATCTCAGGTAGCTCGATGATCGGACAAGTAAACTGAATACAGACTTGCAGGCAATAAGGAATGGCAGGCAGACGTTGCAGGACAGAATGCTGGAGCAATGGAGATAGACTCAGGGAAGCAGCAGATAGTAGCGGAGGGCAGCCATAGCTGCATAGCGAAGCAATCGAGGAGGCTCAGGCAGGAAAGCCCTGTAGTGCACGTAGTAAAGGGCTTCGTAGGTCAACTTCCCCAATGAGCAATGAAGGCGTCCGCGGTGAAGCAAAGGAGTGGAACACTTAGATGGGAGACAGCATCCAACTGTAGCGGAAGGAAGCAGAGCAGGTGAAATTGGATGTCCGAAGTTCCGAGGGAAGAGAGCAGAACAGCTGAAAATGGTGGAAGCACGGGCAACGGCTGCTAAAGAAAGAGAGGTAGGAAGAATGAGCAGGGCAGATAGGAGTGAGGCACAGGACAGCTAGAAAACAGCAGGCAAGGAAGAATCCTCATCAACAGGGCAGGAAGAAACAACAGCAACAAGGGAGGAGCGGGGGAAGGGGGGGAGACAAGCAAACGCAATAGACAGAAAAACGAACAAGAAGCCAGGGAAATGGGGGGCATAGGAAGAATGGATGAAATAGTGGCTAGCACTGGCAGTGCCACTAGCGAGTGCAACTCGCTCTAAACAGCGCTGAGCTGCTTTTTTAAATAGGCTGTGGGGGAGGAGCTCTTCCCCCACATAATCCCGGGTTACTCCTTGCAATTATGTTCCATTTCTTCTATACAGTACTTGCTGTTTCCTCAATTCCAATTGTCTCTGCATTACTTTCTCCTTGTAAATCCTGTTCCTGAATACTTGTGAACCCCATGTTGCCAGGTGTGGAGTTGCTATTTTGTTTGTTTGCAAAAAAATACATAAGCTTTATTTTCCTAAAGAAGTGAAACAGGTCTATTTGAATTTGAAAGGCGTTACTCACAGGTGTTGGGACATAATTAAGCCCCTTTTGTAATACTTCAAGTTGCTTTGATGTTAGTGCTTTTCTAGACAAATTTAGCACTTATAATTCTTTTGTTTTTTGTCTCTCAATGTGCTCTTCTGTAGCAAGTTTTGGATTTCACCATCCTTTCTGCCACCGCCATGTCCTCTTTCTTTTTCTGTTCCTGTGCTTGTTGCTCCTTGGTTCTGGTCAGATGTCCCTTGCACTAAAAAATTAACCAAGTTCTTCCTTCCTCAGAGCTTTTTTCTCAGCTGGGTGGCTTTTGCTCCTGTCTCCCTCTACTGTACGATCTCTTTCTCTGGTTCTTATTTTGTAGCCAGGTCAAGATATTCTCACTCTGGTAATCATTCTGGTCCCTTATCAGTTTAGTTTGTTTTCGATCGATAAGTTCCTTCTTGCATTAATTAATTTTTATCCTTAATGCTGTATGATTTTTGCACTGTCCAGATCTTAGATTCCACATGTCCAACCAGAACGAAACTGCCAGGTCAAGACATCGACTCCAAGGGATAGCACATACTAACTTCTGAGCAAATCCATTGATCAGTTGCAAAGTTATTAAAGCTCAAAATTTGAGGTTTAACATTAAACATGCTACTCAACCCTACTCAGCCCTAACTATAGGGGCATTACCACACCCCTATAATTTAAAGGTGCTCAGGCACTAAACAGCAGCTGTTGAATGTCACGGGAAAGACCTTCATTGCTAAATACAGTGTAACCCTCTTGTAATGGATATATTCATGTAAGCAGGAATTTGTCCCTTAAAAGGGCTGTCCGCTATAAATAAAATCTTAAAATGTGAGTCTTCTTTACCACAGTTCACACACCAGAGCTAAAATCAGAACATACCCCCTCCTCTGTCAACCAAGGGTATGGGGAACTGCTGTTTGCAGCTGACTGGGAATGGAGCAGTAAACAAGACTGGTAGAATTTTGCTGTACAGTACCTGAACTAATTGGGGAGTCAGGAGACTGAGCAGCAACTATTAAAGGGGGGAGGAGGTAGACGATACATAGAAACACAATAGTCACTTTTATATTACACTTCACGTGGAGCATTGTCACCTTGAATTGGCTTGCTCCTCTCCTCTCATATAATCACCATTTTCTTTTACACACTGCAGCTGTGCAGCATTCCCTAGGGCCTTCTGGTGTTTGGGGGTATTTATGGTGGAGGGGTTAGTAAATAGGAAAGCACCAGTGCAGGTGAAGCAGTGTTTTTACATGCTTGCAAAAAACGCATTCACCAGTACACTCTGCTGCATTTTTGCAACAAACCAGACAATGTGTTTTGCCACAGTGGAGTGGCTTGCAAGGCTCTGGCAGCTCTTTTTACCACTGGATCTGCACAGGTGCAACTAATCTGCAATGCTGGTACCAGTACAGATCTGGTTGTGTAAAAGCCCCTATTGTGTGCTGTAGAGTAAATTCCTGGAATTGGGTATCAAGCAAGCATCAGGTGAGGTAAGTGATGTCAGTATTTTGTCAAATAACCAGCTGAACAATCAGGTGACTATCTTCAGGCATTTTGCAGCATATAACAGTGGCACAGAGGAGCTCACAGTGTCTGCTATACAGGGGTTGCAGAGTACATTATAAATGGGATTTATTAACATTACTGATATAGCTTTTGACTTTTGGCAAGATAGATCCTTCCATTACAAGTGGGTGTCTGCTATAATTTAATGGTGACTGCTATAAATGGGTCAGACTATACTCATTGGCCCAGATATTCAAAAGGGTTGTGCCCCGGCGTGATATTCAAAAAGGAAAAGTGTGCGGTACAAATACCGATGCTCCAGAGCACATCAGCAATGTATGCAGGCACAGGTGGGGGGGACGTGCCCATGCATAACCTGCACAGCCCGATAATCAGCCCGGGATGTGCAGACCCATGCTTGTGCAACCCCTACCTGTGTCAGCACAAAGTTACACCAAAAAAAAAGGAACAACTGATGGCCACCCACAGGTGAGCTGCCACATTACAGGGCGCAACAAGGCAGCTGCCACCTGTGGGTGGCCACCCGAGTTCCAGCTGCACCTGGCGGCGCTCCCCCATGCCCGATTGCAGGCATTTGTAAAATGAATTAATGAAACTGTCCAATATCCCTGGTGGTCCAGTGGACTGCTATCTGTCCGATCGTGGGCATTTGTAGAAAGGGAAGAATACGTCCTATATCCCTGGTGGTCTAGCGGACCCTATCTGCCCGATCGCAGGCATGTGTAAAATGTACATATTCCATTATCCCTGGTGGTCTAGTGGACCCTATCTGCCCGATCACGGGCATGTGTAAATCATAAATATTCCATTATCCCTGGTAGTCTAGCGGACCCTATCTGCCCGATTGCGGGCATGTGTAAAACGTACATATTCCATTATCCCTGGTGGTCTAGTGGTACCCCCCACCAGCCCACGAGTCCACTGCCCGCTCCCCCAGTCAGCTGGAGGGCGGTACCACTACCCTGCCACCCCGCCGCCGCTGACTGACACCTTGGTAGGGCTGCACGCCCATTGGTTCACAGCATGAGCCAATGGCCATGCAGCCTGTACGACTACATTCCAGATATGTGAATGATTTCATTCACATATCTGGAATGTATAGAGGCTGCACGCCCATTGGCTTACGCCAGGAACCATGGCGGCAGCCCTACCGAGGTGTCAGTCGGCAGGCGCGGGCAGCAGGCGGGTGGGTGACTGCCACCGCCCGCAGACCAGGGAGGAGTGGGGGTGGGGCTCAGTGGGCAGTGGGGGTACCATTAGACCACCAGGAAATGGGAATATGTACTTTACACATGCCCGCGATCGGCAGATAGCGTCCACTGACCACCAGGGATATAGGACGACTTTTCTTTTCTACACATGCCCGCATTTGGGCAGATAGTGGTCCACTGGACCACCAGGGATATAGGATGGAATAGCTTCCATTTTATTACAAATGCCACGATCGGGCTGCAGGGGGCATCGGTCCCCAACGGCTGCTGCCTGGTAGGGCGCCAGGTGCAAGTCGTCGGGGATCGGTGCACCTGCATGCAAATGAGGCCATGATGACATGCAAATGGCCCCATGTGCACCTTCCATGCATTATGGCCCCATTTGCATGTCAACTTTTGAATATCGCTGGTGCTGTGCATGGCGCAATGGCACTTGCGCTAGCGCATCTCCATGCTCCACTCTGGCAACTTGCGCTGGTGCAGTGCCACTGTGTCATGCAAACTGGGGGTGGCCAGGGTGCGATATTCAAAGCTGCTGAGCAATGGCGCAGCTCTGTTGAATATCGCCCAGGCCACACCCCTGCGCAGCCAAGTTGACCTGCAACCAAGCTTGCACCACAGCCTGGCGCAGTTTGAATATCCGGGCCATTGTGTAACCCTGGTCAACTCACTTAAGCTCTTACTGCTCCATACCACCCAGTTACAGAAATGGGTGGAAACAGAACCCCACTGAAGATGAGGTGTGGCATCTTAGCTGGGCTATCCTGGAAAAGTACATTGTAAAAGTGGGTAAAAGCAGGACTCCAATGAAAATGAAATTTTGTATCTCAGCTTGAGTATTCTGGGTCAATTTTATTTATTTGTAATTTTTGACCAGAACAGGCACACTGAACTGTGATTGATAGCTTGAATCTGGGTGTATCCTGGGGGGTGAGTTGCAAGGACCTGTAAATATTGTGTTCAAATAGGTAAAAGCAGGACTTGTCTGAAAATGAGTTGTTTGAGCTCAGTGGGGCTATCCTGCATAAATAAATTCTAAAACAATGTATTGCCAGCAGTAACTTCCTCTTTCTAGTCCCCCCACCCCTGACAGAGGAGGCAGTGTGGTTTATTGGGTAGAGAAAAGCAGCAGGGGTCTGCACACCAGGTACCAAATGAAATATGCTGAGGCTGGTTACTTTAATGCAAAAATATATAAAGATTTATTAAACTCTCACATCTAGTGCCCACAGGGATCACAGCCTCAACTTCAAGAAGTGTTCATAAAAATTCTTAGCAGTCTCATTAAGGAAGAAAAGGTGCCAAGTGTGCCAAAATACAAAGCTACAACAGTATCGATGGTACAGATATAAGACTTTTTCTAAACACTTCTTGAGGTTAAAGCTGTGATTCCTGTGGGGCATTAGCTGTGTGTGTTAAATAAATAATTTTATAAAATGGCATGAAAAAAATCCAGTAATTTTACTGGCCAAAAGATGTCAGTTGGTCAGGCATTAAATCTCTTTAAACACATGGTCAGCTGCCAAATCTCATTTTTCCTCCTCCAAAAAAACATGTCACTGGGCCCTAAAACTAAAGTAAAAAAATGCCATTAGCCACCATATTGAAAATCGAGCCTTTATTACTACCATGTTTTAAAACTCATTTGTTAAAAACTATGTTCAATATTTCAACACACAAAGTAAAATTCCATACTTGCAATGCTATCAAACACTTCCCCATCACAAAAAAAAAATGCAACTGTAATCAGCTCAAAATAAACTGTATGGCCTTCATAAAAAAAGACAATGTTCACACTGGGGGCCTGATATTCAAAACTTTGCGCTGAGCGCAAACCGTTTGCGCAGGGTTAGCCCCGGGTTTGCATGGGTCCCCTATATTCAAAAGGTCAAATAGTATGGGCAAACTGCATTAGCACTGGGCAAAAGTATAATATATGCAAGGGGCAAACCGAGGGGGCATGTACATGAATACAGGTGCAATGCTATATTCAGTGCATTAGCGCTGCACAGAGTGTTTTAGCACAACTTAGTGTGACACTTTGCATGGCGCAAATTACCACCCAGGAAAAGGTAGTCTTAACTCTGGGCAAACAAGCTTTGCATAACTTTGTGGCTTTGCACAACGCTAACCAGTAAATATTAAACATAGAAAGAAACCAGACATGGAAGAAACATGCTGCACATGGATGGCACCTCCTATGATGCCATAATCTGCCACCGGTCCCAGCCATGCCAGGCTGTAAGTGGTGACTCAGTGCCCAATGGACACCATGGCAGTGTATCCATACAGCACACACCCGCAGACCACCCTTCAGTGGACACCAACATAATCCAGCACACACATGCAGTACTGGAGGCGTGGAGGGTGTTGAGGGAAGGGTGTACAGGTGGCCAGTCTGCACCACATACCGGATGCTGCCACAAGGCTGGGACAAGCCACGCAGTGCAAATGGTCCAGTGTTGGGCATACCCCAACACCAGTGTGCCTGTCTGATGGTAGGTGCCCCCCCAGCCACATACCACACATCTGTACAGACACCACAGCACACACAGCCAGCCATGTATATATATATATATATATATATATATATATCACTGTAAGTATCCTGTGCCAGTGGTGCAGCATCTGTGGGTTTCACTAAAGCATAACAGTAATGTCCACTGCCAGCACACACCTGCAAGATGGGCCTGTCACTGTGTACAGTGCAGCAGTCATTGATGTCCTACACACAATAGGCATTGCTGTGTCCCTCACACTACTGGCCCCCTTGTTACTGTAGTGTCTGCTGTGCACTGTAGCAAGAATTGCAGTTTGAAAATTGCATGCAGCACCACCACCTGTGTCTGTGCTGTGTAGTCCCCTGGGGCACAATGTTCTACGCTGTTCTGTACAAATATAGCTTGCCGCTACCACCATGTACTTCCAGACTGACCTACAGGTGGAGCTGTGGGCAGACCCAGCCAGCCCCTGTACTTCCAGACTGACCTACAGGTGGAGCTGTGGGACCCTGCAATAGTGCTGGGCAAGCTGCACACAAATCAGGACATAACGAGATGCTACTCTGGATGTTTGCCCACAGACTGCCTAAGTAGGCTCATTTGCATGTCACTTATGAATACAGCAAATCTTTACCCCTGGCAAATGTGATAGCGCTAGACAAACATCTTAGCTCTGCACAAAACTTGCACAAATGTGTCTGCGCCATGCAAACGTTTCGGACACATGGTACATTTCTGCAGAATTTCACATGTGCTGGTGCATGCAGCATTAATTAATCCACTCCTTTGCTAGCACACACATTGGCAACATAATTCACTTTTACCCTCCTTCATGTTGCTGTGCACTGGGTTGCTGTTGTGATTTGTACTTCCTGGTTGCTATATTCAGAGCTGTCTTATTACCCGGGCTATTTTTGCACTGCACTCCCAGCCCAGTTTGCCTGGCTTCTTTAGCACATTATATTCAGCAGGTTTAGCAAAGAGGCCATCTCTTTTGAATATAGTGGGCTATTGGGTCTGGGCTAATTTAGCACACTGGGCAGTGCTAATTGAGCCCCGGGGCAAAGTTTTGAATATCAGGCCCTCTATCCCTTCCTAACACACCTTCCAGCACTGCAGCATCAGCCAGCTCAGATTAATTTTATCATATTATTACTGCAAGATTAAATCTCACCCAATAACCCCACCATATCTGAACTTTACACTCACTCACTAGACAATTCTATGTCCTCTACTGATGAGCTACATCCTGTTACAGGCACCCAAATGGCGAGGAGTGGGAGATGTGGCCTCTTCAAACTGTGAGCCACCATCAATCATTTACAATGGGCAGAGTAGTGCTCCAAAAATTGAAAGGTGCAGGAAGAACAGCAACACATGGCCAGTGCTCCATCACTGTTCCTGTTCACCATTCTCTACCTCGGATCAGGCACATCGGCGTGAGGTCAAGGAGGAGAAAAGCTTTATAACATAAGGGGTGGGGGGCATCACAGAAGATATAACATTCAGCAGGCGAGACCTGCGACTGAACGTTGTCTATTAGTTTGGACTGGTAGAGCAAGAAACATAGAAACATAGAATCTGATGGCAGATAAGAACTGCTTGGCCCACCCAGTCTGCCCATTTACCTACCTAATGGATAAGCTGCAGATCCTAGTTAACCAACAGCCTGCTTCCTTCTGCCCCAACCCCTAGAACTGCCTTATGTCTGTCCCATGCATTCTTGAATTCCCCCACTGTTTTTGACTTCACAACCTCCTGAGCAAGGCTATTCCATGCATCCACTACCCTCTCCATGAAAAAATACTTCCTCACATTACCTCTGAGCCATCCCCCTTCTATCTTCAAATTGGGCCCCCTCCATTTTCAAATGCCACTGGTAAGGGGTAGGAAACAACAAGTAAGCTCCATGGGCTGGGAAGGCGACTAAGCTCCCATTTTTCATGCTGGGGGAGGTATGCACCAGGAAAGTCACTAACACAACACTTCATTACAGGCACTATTACCCACTTGCAGTGCCATCTGCTGGTAATACACATCAATAAAGTGCACTAAACATCAGTTACTTAACATAAATATTTGCCTAATTAAATGTTCTCTTTACCAAAGATTCCAGGGAACCATTTTATAAGTGTGATAAGCCACTTCAGGTGTGCATTAAAGCATTCTAATGCACTTCCCAGGGTCTTAAGGACATTTGGTCTTTTACCTTAGTAAGCCCCCGGTGGTGTGCATTCAAATCCTTTAATACACACCCTGTTGTGGCTTATTATTTACTTACATTTTCATTAAAGCAGCCAGCCTCAGCATACATCTTTTGGAACCTGATGTGCAGATCCCTGATACTTTTGTATATATATTTAGGGCTAGCCACCCTGGGACTGCATCCATTCCCCTTTCTATAGCACAGCTGTTCTGAGCACTGTTGAGAAATGAGAAATCTAAAATTTAAACCCCACTATAGCCAGATGCAAACTGTCTGACCCTGTGCTTCTCAGTTAACCTCCCAGTACTTCTCAAGTCAACCTACCGACCTATGGAAATGAGTAGAAGCAAGGTCCCATAGGAAATGAGCTGTTGCACCTCAGCTGGGCTATCCTGGGGGAAACACACTGTATGAAAACAAATATAAAAAATTGTCATCAATTGCATTTCATGCCCCCCCCCAAAATATTTACTTCATACTGCTCTAGTCCACCCAGCTGTAAAAATGGGTAGAAGCTGGACCCCACTGGAAATGGAAAGCTGCAGACCCATCATGCCCAGAGAGTCTGGGGAGGTTTGTGCCCCCTCAAAAGAGAATCACATGGAAATTGTTACTTCTGAGCTGAAGAAACCTGTAAATGAGCCATACAAGTTTCCTATAGATTAGTATTGAATTGTGTACCCCCTTCCTGTATCCCCTTCTAGAAATTCTCATGGCATGATAACCCAGAGATGTTGCATCTCAGCTTCATTATCCTGAGTAAATATATTCTAAAAAAAACTCTGATCAGAGCCAATATGGCTGTAAACTGATGAATTTTCAGCATAGCCTTCTTATTAACCTACCTCATGTACCACGCTGGTGAAAGTGTTCAAATCCGTGCTGAAATGTGATTGTGTGACATTGAAATATCATTCCGCACCAGAGGTGCAAAAATGCATTTTGGACAAGATTTGAAAAATGACAGCTATTACATTCATGAGGTAGTGTGAAAAAGGCTATGTTAAAAATTTGTGGTCACAATATTTTAAATAATGGGAGTTATGAGCAGGCATAGAAAAATGTAAACGTATGCACGTAATTTTGTCATTTTTGCATATTTTGACTCAGTATTTTCAACATAGCCTTCTTATGACCCCACCTGATGAGCAATGCTGGGGGAAATTGTCAAATCCAACCTGAAAGGAGATTTCACTAAGTGACTGCAAAATCATCTTTCGAGCCTGATTGGAAATAATTCCACCACAGTTGGTCATTAGGTGGGGTCCTAGAAAGGCCATGTTGAAAATTTGGGGTGAAAATATGAAAATATGACAAAGTAATGCCTCAAGGTTCAAAATCCCATTGAACTACATTGAACCACACTTACCTTAGTTTCTCATATTGCAGTCAGCGATTCCTGCAGCAAGATGTGTCTTTGATTGGAGAGTGGCTCTTCCCTGGAACCTGTTCAGTTGAATAAGGGTGTGTGAGTGTGTGGGGTAGGGTGGTGACTACTAAGTGGGAAGTCGGGTAGCAGAAGTTAGATCAGTAAAGGGCAGTTTTGTTTTTTACAGGTTCAAGAAAACAAAATCGAAGAACAGTTTTCTTTATTACAGGTTACATTTTCTAAATTAATATGGGGACAGCAATTGGAGGGGATGACACTAGATACCAGGGAAATAATATTTATATAGGGGAATGGTGATCAGAGGGTAGGGAGGTGCCATTAGAAACCAGGGAAACATTATGAAAATATGGGGATGGCGATTGGAGGGGTGTGCCACTACACACTAGTGAAACACTATTAAAATTTGGTGACAGCAATTGGATGGTGGGGGGTGCCACTAGATACCAAGGAAACTTTAGGGAAATATGGGGCCAGTGATCAGAGGGTGGGAATGCCACTAGACACTATGGAAACATTTTATAAATATGGAGCCAGCGATGGGAGGGAAAGGGGTACCACTAGACACCAGGGAAACTTTACAGAGTGGGAGTTTGTCATGTAGCTCTGAACCTTGGAAGTGAACTGGAAGTAGGCACAGAGCAGGAAAATAGTGCAGTGTGGGAGAACAGCACTGTAGTAAATAGAGAGGACTGCATGTGCTTCAACTCCAGTGGGGAAGAAGACAGTCGAGGTATCCGATCACATACTTCCAGAGTCCCCTCTTTCTCCTAAGTAATAGCAATACATCACATAGCTCTGCTATACAGCCATAACAATGAATAAAAGCAGGACCTGCTAGAAAGGAAATCTTCTGTCTCAGCTGGGCCATTCTTGGTAAATAAATTGTAAAAATATTATATATAGTTTGCTGTCATGCGCTTGTTTTTCCCATTACCCGCCCCCCCAGCCTGGCAATAAGGTTTATTGTAGTGGTTGGAGCAGTATTAGGAACCAGGAGATTGTGGTTTAAACCCTGCTATGGCCAACTACTGTGTGACAAAATACGTTATAAAAATAAATAAAATCAGGATCCTACTGGAGTCAAAATGTTTCATCTTAGCTGCGATTTCCTTAGTAAATCAATTGTAAATAAAGAAATAATAAACAATATCATTGAGAGTTACCCTCCTTCACTTACTAAGCTTTCCAGTTTCTCTTATAAAACATAAATTGTGATGGGAAACAAAGTGAATCAGTATATATTTAAACTGTTTCTTGAAGTGTCAGTAGCCCTTGAAAAAGCTCCCATAGTAGGAGCAAAACGTCATCGGGCGAATTGGTGGTGGTCTGCAGGGTATGATTTTTACTGGCTTTCATATGTATGCATTTTCAAGGACAACTCAGAAGCACCGAGACATTGTGACTTGTTCAGAGTCACTCAGTATACAAGTAAGAGTTGTGGGAATCAAATCAAGGTCTTCTGAGGGTAAATGAGGCAGCAGCCACAAAGTACTCGGGGAGCCAAAGTAAAAGTACACAGTTGTAGGCAAGTAGAAGAAAAACTCAGCTTCACCACAAAAGCACAGTCCAATTCTCTTGGACACAGTGCATCCTTTATTTAAATATTTGGATAAAGTGTGGAAGTGCACCCCCTCAGGTGTCACGTGGTTGACATTTCACATTGCTCTCATACTTTTTCCAAGACGTTGGAGTACTGCATAAGTCTCCATTTATAGACCCTCATTGTGCAGAAAAACTCTCCTTCCTTAAAGTGATATAAAGTGCTGTCTGTTTTACTATTACTGTTGTTTAAAATCACTTATAACAAACAACAGAAAGGGGAGAGAGAGATGAGGGAAGGAAGGATTGGGAACGGGAATGGGAAGAAGGGGAAGGGGGGAGTATGTGAGGTGTTTCCTCATTGATACTTAGATAATAAAATATATTTCATCACATGTATAGATTGCACTTTATACATTGTACCAATATAGAATATTTAATACATTAAAATTTAGCACTTATTTGGCACATACCATGTTGCACTTTGAACTGAGGTTTGAAGCTACTATATAGGTTCCCCCATTAACCTTTTAACTTACTATTTATTGTAAAAATGTTTTACGTTTAGCAAAATGCATCTATTCTTGTATTGTTTTTGTATCTCAGTTTGTTACACTGACTGCACCTTAAATCACTTTAAGGAGGGAGAGTTTTTTCTGCACAATGAGGGTAAATAAAGGGAGACTTATGCAGTACTGTCACATCCTGGAAAAAGCCTCAGAGTGACGTGAAACGTTGACCACAAATCAACCAAACTCATTCACAGCTTGTTACTCTAACCTCTTGGCTATACTGCCATCTAAACCGTAGTGAGAAAGAACACAGAAATAATATTCAAAATGCAAGCAAACATTGAAGCATTCATCAATATGTGTCTTTGTTTTGTATCAGTCAGTATATGAATTCTCACTTAGCACAGATCCCCCAAAAAAACATACACAGCCGAAGCTGAAATGCTTTCTACTCAAGTTGCATTCAAACACAGTAGCCTCTACCAGAACTAATTATGTAGACTGTCTGCAACATACTGCAGAACTAACAATTCCATGGTCTATAAACCCACTCCAAGGTAGCCCTATTATCAATGACATCGGCAATGACATCAGCAACCAAGTCACTCAGAAGGAATGTAACCCTTACACATATCTACTTTTTGGCACCTACAAACTGCTATCCTAAGTTCAGGTCTTTGCATCTACTCAAAAACATAAACCCCAAACCCCATAAACCAAAAGACTTCCTGATGGAAGACAGCTGACATTCAGCATTGACTAGCTCCAACAGTTAGGCAGCCTTGTGCTGTGATGAGGTTACTGCAGAGTTCAGATCCATGCACTGTATATTCACCTCCAAGTACTGATAGTATATGTAGTCATAGGTACTGTAGTAATGGGAAATCAGTAACTTAACAATGAATGCTAAGTTGATGGTTGGAGGAGTGGCTGCTGACTTACATATTTACTAATTGTACCTGTGGGTGTGATCCAGAATCCTATGTGAATATCACACAGTTGTCCTGTTCCTTTCAAATACCAAAGTTCCTTAAATTTCAGAACTCATTACAGGGTTACTGTAAATTTCCTTCTGAGGACATGGCTGACCTTTCATTTCCAACACCATTCAACAGGATCCGCTTTCTCTTGCAGAGGTAAATCAGACGTAAATAACATAATGCCTGTTTTCTTCCTACCCTAAATGCTTTAGCAGAATTGCCCTGAGCTGCCTGCCATCCTATTAATAGTATTTTGTGCTCTGTTTCCCAGCCGAGATGAGTCATTATACCTACGGCATTGTGAGTGGCAAGACATAAGCACAAATTCATAAGAAAAAACGATGTTGATAAAGTCAGAATTGCCCAAAAATAGTCCAGCTATATCTAGAAGTGCATCATGTGTGCATAAATCATGTACATAATTTAAGTAGTGCATAATTATTTTTTATTCTGCTCTTAATCTTGCCAGTCTGCATGGTGCTCTACAAATTGTAATGGGAAACAATGTGGCCTAACTGAGAAATGGACCCAGCCAACCAGAGTACTGTTCCAGTGCTTTACCAATAGAGCTATGTAGCCAGCAGTTTGTCCTGCGCTTTCAGTGGCTAACTTCTTTCTCAAATGGCAAAACTTGCATCTAGGAATGTTTTATATAGAGGGCAGTTGTTAGTATGGCATTAGTCACTATTTGGCATTTGAAACACAACCTACAGTAAAGATGTGACCTAAATGGAAAATAAACCCTGACCTCCAGAATACCACCTCAGTGTGCAACAGCTAAGTAATCGGGCCAGCTGTTTAGAGTAAGTATGGTATGCACAGCCACTTTCTATCTCAAACCATCTTAGGGTGGTATAATTCAGTCTTATGCACTGTGCATGCTCCTGTCTGAGTTACCAAAGGGTCACTCAGTGGGCTGGAGCAGAGCAGCTGTTCTTCCATGTGGGGGCAGCACTGTAACTAAGTTCAAAGTTTTTATTAATTGATCTGCCATTTGTCTTTTTGAATAAAATCAACATACACAAATACTGCTAAGGATAATAGTAAACATAAATAAATCAAGACACACTAAATTTATGCCGGCCCAGTGGTGCTGAGGCTTGAGGCGCTGGACACCACACCTTGCGCCATGCCGGTGACCCGGGTTTGGGAATGGACTCAGGTCATTCGGGGTCAGCCAGGGAGGTAAGGATTCAGTGTCCAGACTGCTCTCCTTCCTCGGGATGGGAGGTTTGTGCTGCCATGCATCAGCACAACAAGAGCGGTTTGGCCTGTGCCCAGGGTTCTTGGCTGCCTCCACTGAGGTGGAGACAGCTGCTGCACCCATTGCATGGGTGTGAGCACTGGGGAGAAAATGGAGGAAAAATACCGGGACCTGGCAGGACCCATGATGGCCACAATGGGTGGGAGGATGTACCCCTCCAAGGGCAGATCGTAGCCCCTGCCAGGTCCATGGCAGTGGGCCAATAATGTCATGATAAAAAAAAACTCACTGAATTCTAAATAACATCAACATAGAAAACATACACAGTTTCTGGTCTAAAAGAAATAAACTAATATACTTATGTACATACTGTTGGTTTGCCCATGCCAAAGTTGATAAAGTTAAAGTAACAGTCTAATTAACATCCTTAGTTCCCATGAATGAATGACACTGAGGGCAATATATATATATATATATATATATATATATATATATATATATATATATATATAAATAAATATATATATACATATACACACACATATATATATATATATATATATCTATATATATATATATATATATATATATATTTCATAACTAGGACATGAAAGTTTGTCTTATCCTGATAGATTTAGGTGATAGTATAGTTGGTTTATTAGCTAACACACTGTGGTGTTAATCCCAACTTAAGGCACAGGTTTGGATCTGGTAGCCTACATGCTCATTGTTTGTAGGATAGTGTCTATATGAGAAAAAGAAAAAAAAACTATATGGAAATAAAATAGGGGCACACGCATCTTGGGTGGATCCTTTTGAAAATCCTGCCTAACTTCTCTAACTAGGAGCCAATTTTCCTGCTTTTCTTGACTAGAGGACAAATTAGTACAAGGTGTTTGAGATCATCATAGTCTCTGTTTTCATGCCTTCAGACAGGAGAACTACAGTAACTCCATCTCTTTTCTGCTTAAATAGATGATTGCCACTAAGAATCTCCATTAGAAAGTGACATACTATATTGGATGTGATAATGTAATATGATTAAATACGGCTCCTCACTCCCATAGCACATATATGAGTCAAAACATTCTATGTTTAACCTTATTCTAAATGGCCACCTCGAGCTGAATGAGATTAATAAGCAATAAGACATAACAGGGTGTGGGCTGCTATTCATGAACTGCATGTCCAGGTATTGTGATGCATGTGATACTTGCGCTCAGTTCCTTTAACCTTCTAGAAGTGTGGTTCAGGAATAGTAACCTGCACCCTGAAGGGTCTTATTGCATTTATAAAATGGGCCCAATGTAAACAAACAAACAAAAATAAAACATGAGTTTAACAGTGTGGTTACTATTCCTGAACCGCATTGCTTTGGAATCTTCTCCAGTAATCAGGAAGTAAAATGCTCCCTACCCATTTCATAAGATTTTTGTACCAACCATGCAACATTATATTTTGTGTTGATATTATATCAGCCTCTTTGGAAATACCCAAAAATCATATTTAAACCTTCTCAGTTACTATCATTCTAAGCTCAGAAAAGATTTCTATGAGGAGATTATCTAGGTCAGCTGGAAAAAAATCCTCCTTTATAAAGATCATATGCGGAGAAAATGAAATCCCTTGTGGAATAGTAAGGTTGTTCCTCCAAACATACAGTATATGAGAAAAGCGATCTTCAAAAGTTTAAAAAGATTCAACTCAAGTGCAAGCACAAACATATTGCTGTAATAATGGATTTGAGAGGTATGTCACTGTTGGTCCATGTAGGGCAGTCTGCAATGGGCTCGACAATGTATCAGTCAGGCTGATGATGACACTCTTCTGAGCTTGTCGGGTAGACACTTTAGGAAGTTTAAAGAAAACAGACACCCAAATCACAAGGCATCTCTTTGCTTTGATCTGCATGATGCTGCCCAGCAAATAGCAGATCATGTCATGATCTGCCTGTGCCTTGTCCTTCCCCCACACAACCTCCCACTACCAAGCATCCCTCCCACCTCCCCATCACTTCCTGTGCCCTGATCCTTGAAAACAACTCCCTCCCACTGCCATGTACCCTTCCCACCTCCTGATTCCTCCTGTGCCCTAGTCCATGAAAACAACTCTGTCCCACCATCCCGTGACTTCCTGTGCCCAGTCCCAGAAATTAACTCCCTCCCACTACTATGTACCTCTTCCATCTCCCCATGTTTCCCATTGCCCAGTTCATGAAAGCAACTCCATTCCACTGCCAAGTATCTCTTCCACCACCTGCCGCTTCCCTTGCCCTGTAAATGTTAAATCGACTCTGGGGTGGGGGAGGAAGAAGCAACTTGTGACGGAGGGATTTGACTATTAGGGGGGTAGATTTGAATCTAGGAAGGGAAGTGGAGAAGGAGATCAGGTGCTTATGTGACACCACAGCCCTGAAAGATGGAAAGTAAGTCCTTGGGATCACTGAGGCAGCAGGACCGAAGGGGGAGCCGGACGTCATTGTCTGCCTGGGGACCAATGACCTGGGTAGGGACGGGGCTGAGATAGTGTAAGAAGAGTTTAGGGAGCTGAGGAGTGGTCTTAGACAGGTATCACACTCATTGACTTTTTCAGAGGTGCTGCCTGCCTATGACAGGTGGGAGGAGGAGAAGGATCTCCACAGCAGGTGCTTCAGCTCATGGTTGAAGGAATGGTGCAGACAGGAAGGGTTCAGCTATATTGGAACTGGGAATACACCTGGATTGATAAGGGCCAGACAGGGTTGATGGCCTGCATACATCCATGAGGGGAACTGCAGTCCTCAATGGACTGTTTAAATGCTAATTTGAACTTTTAAAGTAGCAGAGAGGGGTAGCAGAAAAAAATCAGGAAGACAGAAACTGACCCCCCCAAGGCTGAAGTAGACAGTAGGGAGAACCTGAAGGGAGAGGAACCCTACAGGCTGCAAATTAATAAAGGAAGTGAGGGGGCATGGCTTAGCAGCAGAATGGAGCAGACGCTCCTTACTAGCGCTCCTGGAGAAAAGAGACTTTATTCAAATAAAAATCTTGTTGTATTGCTAATTTAATTACCAAATGTTTCTTGTTCATATACAGCAACCTCAAAGGTTGAAGGCCGGCTAAACCGCAGAATGCAGTGCCAGCAGCAGACTTGTTTTCTGGCAAAAACAGGGAAGCCATAAGGTGCTGGGCCCCTGCTTCAGGTTGGAGCCATGGGTGACAGCTAAACTGAAGCTGAAGATGTGTCTCTTAGTACAGTTTATGCAACCCTGGTGCAACTGTTAAAAATCATCCAGGACAGGGACAAAATCTGGATGCTCCTCGGGTCACCACACTGGAGTTGAGGATGGACAATTCTGAATGGGCTTTACAATGGATGGATGGATCAGTGCTTAAGTCCGTCAATGCCACCACCAAGTTAGTTAAAGAAAAAGTGCTTGTCTGTCAAAGACTTGAAATGGTGGAAAATCATACAAGAGAGAGGAATCTCAGGCTGATAGGTTTACTGGAACAAGTGGAAGGTGAGGTTCCACTAGAATTCATCAATGCTAATTATGCTATGCTACCACTAGTCCTATGACTTTTAGAAGTAGACCCTGCCCTACTGATAGAGAAGGCATACTGCATATAACCTCAGAGGGTGCAGTATGCCAGAGCAGGACTGCGGACCCTCTTAATAGTCAGCAACGGAGTAGAGGTAAGGGATAGAATTCTCTCCATAGTCAAAAGGAAACGGGATGTGAAATAGGAATATGAGTCTCTCTCCTTGTTTCCTGACCTTTCATACTTGGCAAGATAGGAGAAAAGTCTATTTGGGTCAGAGGAACCTTGCATTTACTTAAATTGCAACATTGACTTTTAATCCCAGCTAAATTTAAGATAACTGGAATGGACAGGTTTACCTATTTAATGTACCAAAGAAAGCCAAGAAGCTGGTCCAGAGTATAGAGAAGGATATGGCAACTGCAGAGGATGCTGATTCAGACATAAATGCAGAATCAGAGTAAAAGAGTTTTTGTGCTGTTCTGCCCTTTCTGAACTGTGAGTACTGCTCCAAGGGGCCCTGTATAACTTTTCCAGCTTGGATGCTATGTTCTTCATTAAAGAATTGCGAGGCTATTGTTGTTTGTTTAAAATAGTTTTTTTGGGACATGAGCTGGTGCTTCAGACTTTCCAGACATTTTCCTGCCCCAAGCTACTAGCTACTGAAAGACATGTCAGAGTGTTACCCCTTTTTAAGAATGTCAAATGCCATATCATGCTTACAGCATTGAGTGCATACTGTTTTTCTTATCTTTTACAGGGGTTTAGTAGGATCTGGGCTTTCCTTTTATGCTTGAAAGATGCATATAATTTTGTTATACTGTTTGATAATTAAGATGGCCACTTCCATGTCACACCCTCATGGTGGAGTAATGGTGCAATTCTGGAGCTAACGCATTTTGGGTTTACCCATGAGATTATCCTCCAGCGTGACATCGAAAGGTAGGCTTCCTCACAACTATGGTAGAATTTAAAAAGCAACTGACGCCTTTGGGAAAACTTTGGAAAACAAAATATTTAGACACAATTCAGCCTGTATTTCATATATTTTCTACATATTTCTCCTCTCTATTGTTTATTACAGAGGAAATGTTCACAAAAACAAGATCTTTGTCCCTTTGAGTTCATCTGCCTCTATTGCTTATTCCCTACTTGAACTTATAATGCTGTGTTGTGACAGCATAGTCAGTTGCCATGGGAATAACTGTGATGTCACAATCAGAGTATTATGACACCAGGTTGGGAAGAAGCAACAGAAACTGATGAACCCTCAAGGAACAACTATCCTGTTTTCATGCATATCGCCTCAGTAATAAATAATGAGGAAAAGAAACACAGAACTAAATGAAAAATATAAGCTCTTTGTGTCCAAATATTATGATTTTCAAAGATCTTCTCAAGGTGTCAGAGGCTCTTTAAGAGTAGTCCACGACTCTCTGAAATATGCATGTAAAAACTGGTTGCTTACTACACCATTACTAGACTATCTTGGGAGAGTTCAACCAGTGTGGTGTTTGGGGGGGTACTGGCTCCCAGCATTGCTCTCAGTTATGATATCCAGAGTACACTATATTTTCTCTTTATTGTTATTGTATCAGCTGATCTATTATAATAATAATTTGGCATTAACTTATGTTCAATAATTAGTTGGGAATAAAAGTAACCTTTGGCTCTTCCTCAGGACTCTATAGTTCTACCAAATTAACAAGCGTATCACACATGTGGGTTACACGGCACTATATGGCAGGATGGTGAGGTGGGCATTGTCTTTAATCTTTTGGAATTTTCGTAACACTATCAAGGTCTGTATTGGTTTGGCTGTAAAAAGTTATGTTAAGTTCTGTAATATTGTATACGTCCCCTAATGATGCAACATCTGGAGACGTGGCTGTTATATGCCTTTGTAAGTGAAGAGCTGGTCTATAATCCATTAATATTTCTTCTTTCGGAAATTTATTGTACGTTTTGCATGCAAATTTATAAATAAAAAGTAGAAAAAACTAAAGGAAGCAGGGGGTTAGACATGAAGGTGGATGGGATTGTGAACATTAAATAGAGAGGGGAAGATGGGGGCCAAAAAAGGAAAAAGGGGGTAACAGGCAGAGTGCTAACAAAATCAGGAAGGCCGTGTGTGTGAATGCTAGAAGTCTAGGAAATAAGATTCTGGACCTAGAGATCATCATGGCAGAGGACCACCTGCATATTGTGGCCATTACCAAGTCATGGTGCACTGAAAACAATGACTGGGATATGGTCATACCAGGCTATACTCTGTTCAGGAAAGACAGGATGGGAAAGAAAGGAAGGGGTGTGGTGCTTTATGTAAGGGAAACCATAAAAACAATGCAACTACAGGAAATATGGGTGGGGGTGCAGAGGTACTGTGAGCCACCCTGGAGAGAGGGAATGGAGCCACTATTCATACTGGCATGAAGTACAGATCTCCAGCACAGAGAAAGGAGTTAGGTAAGGTACTGGTGGAAGCCATTAGCAAAATGGCAGAAATGGAGAGTTGCTACTGGCGAGAGTCTTCAGTCTGCTGAAGGTAGATTGGTGCCTCCCAGCTGCTGCATCAGTTAAAAGAAGGGGCATACTGGACTCCCTGCATGGAGCATTCCACAGGCAACTAGTCAGTGAACTCACTCATGATGGGACTGTGCTGGACCTGATACTCATGAACAGGGACAGTGGTGCTGATGTCAAGGTGGGAGGCCACCTGAGGATCAGTGATCACTGTACAGTGTGGTTCAATATAAGCACAGCTGAAGAAGTGAACCACACAAGAACAAGGGTCATGGACTTCAGTAGGGCAGATTTTGTAAAGATGGGTGAATGCCTCACGGATGATCTGCTGTGAGGGGATGACCTGGGTGGTTCAGGAACACTGGGTGCAGCTAAAAGGAGGAATAGTTAAGGTGACAATCCTCTGTGTCAAGCAAGTGAACAAAAACTAGAAGAAAAAAGAGACAGCTATGATTCTCCAAAGTGGTGACAGAAAAGGTAAAGGCTAAAGGGACTGCATTCAGAAGATATAAGGAGATGTAGAAGGAGGAGGATAGGGAGGTGTATTGGGGAAATAGGGGGAAGCAGGGAAAACAGTAAGGAATGCAAAGGTGCAAACTGAAGCGAGAGTCTAGCCCAGGTGGTAACAAAAGGGGACAAAACATTTTTAGGTATGTGAGCAAAAAGAGGAAGATCAGGGGAGGGATTGTAAGATTAAAAAGGGAAGAAGGGGCTATGCAGAGGGGGACAAGGAAAAGGCAGATATTATGAACAAACACGTCTGCTCTGCGTTTACAGAGGAAGGAGAAGGAGAGGGACCACAAAAAAGTAATAGGAGCAATGGGGGGGGGTGGACATTAGTCCTTTTTCAGAGCACAGTCCTGAAGGGACTCACTAATTTGAAAGTGGACAAAGCAATTGGGCCAGCTAGAGTACATCCAAGGGTATTGTGGGAGCTCAGGGGAGGGAAATACTGGCTGCAGCTCTGACAGTCCTATTTCACAGCTCACTAGAAACAGGAGTGGTTCAGAAGGACTGGAGGAGGGTAGATGTAGTCCCACTTCACAGAAGTGATAGTAGAGAGTTTTATGTGTCTTATAATGGGATCTACTATGGTAAATCAGGGTTTACTGTGCTGCAATGCAGACTGATACATATAATTTGATGGCAGATGAGGACCACCTGGCCCATCTAGTATGCTTATATACCCTGCCCCCCTAAGTGTCTCTTATTTACGTTTTCCTCATTATCACTCAAGTTCCCTTATGTCTGTCCCATGCATTTTTGAATGCCTTTACTGTTTGTACCCCACCACTTTTGTGGGGAGGCTGTTCCATGCATCCACCACCCTTTCTGTAAAGATGTACTTCCTCACATTCCCCCTTAGTCTACCTCCCTCCAGCCTCATATCATGACCATTTGTTTCTGAGCATTCTCTTTTCTTAAAGATGCTCCCCTCCTGGACCATATTAAAACCCTTGAAGTATTTAAAAGACTCTATCATATCCCCCCCTCTCCCTTCTCATCTCCAGCGAATACATTTCAAGGTCTATTAGCATCTCCTCATATGTCTTCTGGTGTAGCTCCTGCACCATCTTTTTGCTCTCCTCAGGACTGCCTCCACACTTTCTATGTCCATTCTGAGGTGCAGCCTCCAGAACTGGATGCAGTATTCCAGATGAGGTCTCACCAGTGATCTGTCAAGTGGCATCACCGCTTCTGTATTTCTGCTGGAGATTCCCCTCCTAATGCACCCCAACATTCTGCTGACCCTCTTTATCATTTTATTACACCGGCTGGCCGCCTTTAGGTCATCTGTTATAATCACCCCCAGATCCCTTTCTTGCTTGGTGGGTGTCAGCAATTCCCCTCCACTGAATGATATTTTCCTGGGTTTCCACACCCCAGATGCATAATTTAGCATTTTTTCGCATTACATTTCAGCTGCCACACCCTTGACCATTCCTCAAGCTTACACTGGTCACTTCACATTTCTTTCCACTCCTTCTGGAGTATTGACTCCTTTGCAGATCTTTGTGTCACATGCAATATGACACACCTTCCCCTCTAGCCCGTCCACAATGTTGCTTATGAAGATATTAAAGAGGACTGGCCCCAGCACCGAATCCTTGGGCACCCGGCTAGTCACCTCCCTCTCCATGGATTGGGCTCCATTCACTACCACTCTCTGTGTCCTCCTGCTCAACCAGTTTCTAACCCAGTTCACCACCCTGTGCCCTACTCCCAGACTGCTAAACTTGTTTGCTACCCTTCTATGTGGAATGTTGTCAAAGGCCTTACTAAAATCCAAATAGACCACATCCACCCCCCCATCTACCACTATGGTTATCCAATTGAAGAAATCTATCAGATTTGCTTGGCAAGACCTACCTGCCATGAAACCATGTTGCTGTGGATCCTACTGCCTGCTGGTTTTGAGGTACTCCACAATCCTTTCCCTGAGCAAGGATTCCATCAATTTCCCTACCACTGAGGTTAAGCTTACTGGCCTGTAATTACCCACCTCTTCCCTACTTCCACTCTCGTGGAGAGGGACAACATCTGCCCATCTCCAGTCTGCCAGGACCACCCCTGTCTCAATGATTTGTTGAATAGTTTTGCCAGGGGTGCTGCCAATTCATTTCTGAACTCTTTTAGTATTCTTGGTGAATTCCATCCGGACCCATTGCCTTGTCTATTCTCATCTTTTCCAGCTCACTTAGGACTCTCTCCTTTGTGAATGGACTGGTATCCACCCCTCCCTCTGACTTCCTTTTTCTATCAGTAGTGGCACCTCCCCTTCCCTTTCTTCCATAAATACTGAGTAGAAATATTTATTCAGGATTTCTGCCTTTTCCTGGTCCCTCTCGGCAGCTCCTCCATCTTCCCTTTTTAGTCACTATCCCTCCCCAAGTCTTTCTCTTTTTGCTGATGTATCTAAAAAAGGTCTTGTCTCCTTTATTTATTGACTGGGCTATCCTTGCCTCTATTTGTGCTTTGGCCTTTCTAACTGCTTTTTTGGTCTCCCTGAGTTTTTGCATGTATGCATCTCTGTCTTACTCCCTCTGTGTTCCTTTGTATTTTCTGAATTCCATCCTTTTCTCTTTTACCCTCCTGGCCTACTTCCTTATTGAATCATAACAGTTTTTCCTTCTCTTATTCTTAATTACTAGCTTAATGCAAAATTTAGTAGCTTCATCTATGACACCCTTTAGATCTGACCTTTGCTTGTCCACCCCCTTCCCTTCCCTGTAATGCTTTCATTAGATATCCCCCAAACTTCTCCAAATCGACCCTCCTGAAATCCATGACCTTTACCTCTGTTTGGCTGGATTCCTCTACTTTACCCACTGAGAACCACACCATACAGTGATCACTGGACCCCAGATGTCTGCCTACCTGCACATCTTTAACTCTTTCCCCATTGGTGAGCACCAGGTCCAGAATAGCTCCCTCTCTGGTGGGCTCCATCACAAGCTGCTTGAGTCCAACCCCTTGCAGATCTTCCAGGGTGACTGTACTCCTTGCTGTGGCTGCAGTATGGGTGCACCAGTCGATGTCTGGCATATTGAAGTCACCCATAACTAGTACATTTCCCTTATCTATCATTTTGTGTATGGTTTCCAGTGGCTCCTTGTCTATCTTCTCACCCTGTCCCGGAGATCTGCAGACCACTCCTGCCCTTATTGCTACCCCATTTCCTGTCTTCAATGTAGTGCCTAGAGCCTCTGCCCCTTCCTGACACCCGTGTACCTCTGTTGCTTTAATTTCCTCTCTAACGTATACAGCCACTCCTCCCCCCTTTTTTCTGCTTCTGTCTGTCCAAAATAGGGCATACTTGGTATAGCTGTGTACCAGGCATGGTTGTCCATGTACTGTTATATTTCCTATGAACTACATAGCCCAGAATGCCTTGCACTGCTCAGTGAGATGATGTCATAGTGAAGACTGGAGACAGAAAGGGAGAATAAAGAATGGTGAAAAGTTGCAATCCTGTCTGTTGTTTGGTATTACTTCCATTCCAGTAAATATATCACAGTTTCTGGAGATGAGGTGATAACTTTTTATTGGAAAGTGTAGTTTCAAAAACAGAACAATACACTGTACTACTATGGCTCAAATGAAAAATGATTCACCATAGTAATGTTATTTCTTCCAAGTGATCCCTCACTATGCTTAGACAAATGCAATGGTTTGAGGTGCTCTGGAGAGAAGACATTATTTGTAAATTAGACAATCTTAGAATGAAATTCAAATCTCTGCTGTGTGGTCATGCTCCACTCTGCCCTCTAACATCAGATTTCCTTCTGTAGCTAGGGGAAATAGTGACCAATAACATAGGTAAACATAGAAAAAAATGAATGTCAGAAACATTTCGAGTCCTTGTGGGCTCTTAAAAATGGCAGCCCAAACTTTTTCACTGAATCACTGGATATCAGTTGTAAGACAATGCAACAAATAATGCTGAAGTGAAATAAAAATAAAAGAAAAAGAAAAAAAAAAGATTCTTGGATAACCTTTTCCAGGTTTTGGAAGGGGAGGTAGGGTGGGAATGCTAAGCATAGTGAGGGGTCCCGTGAAAGAAACAATATTATTACGGTGAGTACTTTTTCTTCAAACCACAGGAATCCCTCACTATGCTTAGACAAGTGCAGACTGCAAAGCAATACCTCGGGAGGTGGGCACAGAACCTCTTTAGGGAAAAGGTTTTGCTAGATAGCAGTGCCAAAGCTGGCATCCCTTCTAGACTGTATGTTCAGACAACAGAGCTTTTTGAAGATGTGTACTGTTTTCCATGTAACTGCTTTACAAATTTCCTGCAAGGGGATGTCCCTTGCTGCTGCCATAGAGGCAGATGTGCCCCATGTGGAGTGGTTCCCTGAGGCCTTGTGGTGGTACAGTAGCTTGACAGCTCTACTGTACTAGAATTATATGCAAGAGGCAAGCCAAAGAGAATTGTTCTTTTGAGTGCTGGCCTACCTTTGCCAACTTCACTATAAGTGACAAATAACTGAGAATTAGAGGACCTGACCTCCTTTGTGCAGTCCAGGTAGCAACAGAGTGCCCTCTCAACATCAAGACTGTGGAGCCTTTGTTCCCTAGAGCTGGATTTTGCTGTAAAGAACACTGGAAGGGTAATGGACTGGTTCAGGTGAAATTCAGACACCACTTTAGGGAGGAATTTTCTGTTTGTCCTTAAGACTACATTATCCCAGTGGAAGATGATGTAATTCTGGTCTGTACAGAAGGCCTGCAGCTCACACACCCTTCTGGCAGAAGTCATGGCCACCAGGAAGACTGTTTTCAAGTTATATACTTTAAATCCATTTTTGCCCCTGAACAAGTGCTTCCCTGCACCTTGGCAGCCGTTGCTGAGAAGGCGGCTGACTATTCTGCCTCTCCTGCCCGATGGCCAGCTTCCAGCTCCAGGCACCATTTTCACCCCTGATCAGGTGCTTCCCTGAACCCTGACAGCCCTGGCTGAGAAGGCAGTCGACCGCTCCACTTCTCATGCTCGACGGCCGGGTTCCAGCTTCAGGCGCTGTTTTTGCCCCTGATCGGGTGCTTCCCTGCACCTCGGCAGCTGTGGCTGAGAAGGCAGCAGACCACTCCACCTCTCCTGCCAGATGGCCAGCTTCCAGCTCCAGGCACCATTTTTGTCCCAGATCGGGTGCTTCCCTGCACCTCAGCAGCCGTGGCTGAGAAGGCAGTCGACTGCTCCGCCTTTCCTGCCTGACAGCCAGCTTCCAGCTCCAGGTATGCTCCGTTGCCAGCCCGGGACTCCTTCCAGAGTGCTGATTGGCCTCTTCAGCTTCTCTGTGCCTGTGATTTGCTGACACTCTTATGACTTTAGCCCTGATTGGTCTGCTGTCAAGCCAGCTTCTCTCAGCCTAGAGTTCCCATTTTTGGCTTGCACTGGGGCTCTGTTAGCTCAGTTAGCCTCTGAATTTTACTGCTGGGGACTGTTTTGCCAATGTTTATGCTATGGGACCTCTAAATGCTTTGCTAGCCTAATTGTGGGATCCGTGTGTTAATGTATCAGCACTTGCATTTTGACCATGCAGCTGATTTATCTGGGTACTGTACTAGGGGTAATATGTGAGGAATTTACTTTGAACTGTGATTTTGTTTCTCTTTCTACTGCCCTCCCCGCCTTTCACTCTGCCTACTGCTATTTTGCACCACTGCCTTCTACAACTCCTATCCCCCTCCAGCTAAACTCCTATACCTAGATAATTGCCTGCTCCAATCTTCTCACCTCTTCAGCTCTGTCCCCTGGCCCCCTACCCTCCACTTCTACTAGTACATTGTTGGCTAAATTGTTGGTGCTTAATGACCCCCAAACAGCCTCCCCTGCTATCCCCCACCCTAACTACCTTATTTCTCTTGTCCCTCTTTGTCCTCCACACCCCCTGATTTAGCCTTTGTTCCTGCACCTTTTTAATTCCAACCTCCCTTCTGTTTTCTGCAGGCGCCATTTTCATCCCTGATTGGGCACTTCCCTGCACCTTGGTGGGTGTGGCTGAGAAGACAGCTGACCACTCCACCTCTCCTGCCCGATGGCCAGCTTCCAGCTCCAGGTATGCTCCATTGCCAGCCCAGGACTCCTTCCAGAGTGCTGATTGGCCTCTTCAGCTTCTCCATGCCTGTGACTGGCGGAAACTCTTACGGCTTCAGCACTGAAAGGTCAGCTCTTGAGCCGGCTTCTCTCAGTCTAGGGTTGCCATTTTCAGATTGCACTGGGGCTCTGTTATCTCAGTTAGCCTCTGAATTTTCTCTCGCCCACCCTCACCCACCCTGGCACTCTTTAAATGTGCTTATCTCCCCTCTTACCTGTGCTGCCTGCTTCACATTGGCTGATTTACTCAGCCAGAAGGCATGCAAGAGATATTCTTATTTTGATCACATTCCAGACTGCCAAGAGTATTACTGCCTCCTTTTTCATCAGTAAATGCCTTAAGCTAATATGCAGTCTGCTATGTTTTGTCTTTGCTGTTTGCTTGGATTGTTTTTTGTCACCCTGGAGCCCTGTACCGTGCTTAAGAATGCTGCCACTAATAAAGCCTGTCCGCTTTCTTCTGAACTGGCAACTGCATCTGGTATAGTTCTACCACTGCACACTTACCTTCTATTAGGCTCGCCTTCTGGCTACAAGCACAATGCATGTCCTATGTTCTTCCCCCACATTATGCTCCACTTTTGCCTCTCAGTAGGGTATTACTTTATGCTGCCCTGGACCCTTTTAACTTGCATTCAGTTCCCATCAACACACCCTCCTCCTACTGTACTACCATAAATGGTGCAGAGCCAGGCTCTTTAAACTGTTATTTATCTCCCTTAAGAAAATTATGCTTCTGCTACTTCTTTTCTCTGGTAATGTTGAGTTGAACCCAGGGCCAATCTCCTCCTCCATCTTTGCTCCTTCTGAACTTGCATATCTGAAGGGATTAAGGTTACTCCATCGTAATGCATGTAGCCTATTAAGGAAACTCGACTCCCTACAGATTTGGATCTGTCACACCTCACCAGACATTCTAGTGGTCACTGAGATGTGGCCTAGGCCATCTACACCAGATCATGAAATCAACTTCCCATCATATAACATTTTTAGAATGGACAGGCAGACTAGTGGGGGAGGGGTTGCGATCTATATCCATGACAAATATTCTGCCTCTGTAGTTGATTCCACTTTTGTACCAAAGGAGTTTGAATGTCTGACACTAAAAGAATTACTTTCTGCTTCAACAACCCTTGCTATTATCAGCTGCTACTGGCATCCTTCTGCAGTGTTTAAGGTGCTACAGCATCTGACAGATATTATGGATAAGCCATACATAGAGGTCATTTCCTGGGAGACTTTAATCTTGACTGGTTCTCCCCAAGTTCTACACCACTAAAAGAGCTCTGTGATACCCTCGGTCTAGCCCAAATCATTACAGAACCCACTCACTCAAACTCTAAAATCCTAGCTCATAGCTCTTTACTAGATCTGATATTGGTAAACAAACTCCACCACATTACCCATTCTGATGTATTCCCCAATAACCTCAGCGAGCACTGTCACATAGCCTGTATGGGGGAAACTCCTAAACAAGCATCCACTTCTAGATATACGTATAAAAGAAGCTGCCGTAACTTTAACCCTATTGCCTTCCCTTCTGAACTCCAAAACTCCTATTGGCAAGACTTTTACTTGGCCACTTCTGTGGTTGAGGTCCATGAGCACTTTCAGAACATAGTTCTTGGAGTCTTAAATCAACATGCTCTGCTGGTCAAAATACGCACCAGAAAAAAATCCTGCCCTTGGTTTACCACTAACTTGAAAACTATGCTGAACCATAGAGATGCACTATGGAAAAAAAGCACGAAAAACCAAGCTCCCTGCAGACTGGTCCGCCTTTAGAACTCTAAGGAACCATTGCACCGAACTTGCTCAGGCTTAAAAAGCTAGTTACTTTAAAGATGAATTAGCTTCCTCTACTAATTGTTCTGCTAAATTTTGGAGGACCTTAAAGGAGGTGGAGGGACACCACCTGGCTAACTCCCTCCCTGCAAAAATCTCCACTGGTGACGACTCCTTCACCACCAATAAGCAAACCATCCTAGACCTCCTCAACAACCATTTTGCTTATGCCAGGCTAGCATTTGACTCATTCCCTGCCAATACTTTATGTGTGCAGCTTGCTGCCCAGGACCCGTCTGATATCTCCATAGCTACTCCTTCCTATGACAATCCTTTCTCCTTCAGCACAGTAACAATAAAACAAGTGGAGGATCTTCTCCTGTGACTCTACACCAAAGAGTGCAGGCACTGACCTCATGACCTTTATTATCTAAATATAGGCTTTTATGTGTTGTCCCGCCCATCACACACCTTTTCAATATGTTCCTTTCTCAGGGCCTTTCTCCACTGGTTTGGAAAACAGTCCATGTCATTCCCCTCTTCAAATCCTGTGATCCATGTGATTTAAATAACTACTGGCCCTTTTCCCTCCTTCCCATACTATCTAAATTACTTGATAAAATTGTCAACTCCCAGATTAGACAACATTTGTAAATGTTCTACCTTCTGAACCCAATGCAGTCCGGTTTCAGGCCATGTCATAGTATGGTCTCGGCCCTTGCTAAGGTCTCCAATGATTGGTTAAAGGCACTGGACAACAGGAACCATGTCTGTACCCTATTTCTTGACCTTAACAAAGCCTTTGATGCTGTTGATCATGACTCACTCCTGCTTTCATTGCAAAACATTGGGTTAGATGTCCAAGCACAGAACTGGTTCTCTTAACTATCTAACTGGCCGTCAATAGCAGATCAAAGTGGATAGAGACCTCTCCCTGCTAAAACCTCTCCTGAGAGGTGTGCCCCAAGGGTCTATTTTCAGCCCCTTTATTATTTGTGATCTATATCAATAGAAACATAGAAACATAGAATTTGACGGCAGATAAGGACCACCTAGTCTGCCCATTTTCCTACCTAACAAATAAGCTGCAGATCCTAGTTAACCTACAGCTTACTTCCTCCTACCCCCCCACTAGGCCTGCCTTATGTCTGTCCCATGCATTCTTGAATTCCCCCACTGTTCTTGACTCCATGACCTCCTCAGGGAGGCTGTTCCATGCATCCATAACCCACTCCATGAAAAAATACTTCCTCACATTACCTCTGAGCCGTCCCCCCTCTATCTTCAAATTGTGCCCCCTTGTTCTTGCACATCTCTTTTTCTGAAAGATGCTACCCTCTTGGACTTTGGACATCAATTATGATATAAAGTCCGCCAATATCCATCTTTTTGCAGACGACACTGTTCTTTACATAGACAGGCCCACACCAGAACTGGCTTGCAGTGACTTACAGCTAGACTTCAATCATCTGCAACAAAATCTCCTCCATTTAAAGGTTCTGCTAAATGTCAAAAAGACCAAGGCAATGCTTCTTCCGCCTCCTGCAAAAACATCCGTCCAATGCCTTGGACCTCAAATTAGCACCCTGCTTGGAGAAAACATGGAGTTCACAACCAAATTTAAGTACCTGGGGTTATCCTTCATTGTCCATATCGAAGAACTCACGAAAAAACTAAAGTAAAGGCTTGATATGTTTTTCCGCATCAGGCATCTACTAACACATGAAGCAAACATTTGTCTGGTCCAATCCACATTTCTTCCTCTTCTCGATTATGCAGATTTCATATATGGACAAAGCTCTAGTACTGCCTTGGCTAAGCTTGACACCCTTTACTACTGTGCACTCCGATTTATTACCGGTGCCCCCTTCTCCCTGCATCATTGCTCCCTATATTCAGTACTTGCATGGCCATCCCTTAAACTTAGATGGCAGAAAAATGCAATCACCTGGATGTACTGTGCAGTAATTCACAGTCTGCCCCAGTATATTTTGGACTGCCTGCCTGCCTGTACCGTAAGGAACTACTCTCTTAGGAGCCTCTCCTATATCACCCTAGTCATCCCCAGGGTCAGAATACGCCTTGGTGAAGCTTCCATAAGCTATGCCCTGCCTAGTCTTTGGAACACCATCCAAAAGACTCTAAAAATAGCCTTCCCTGTCACTTTTGTAACACTGGCACAAGGTTAGTCAGACAAGCCAAAGCCAACTACTTTTTTAGCACTTTCCAAGCAAACATAAACCACCCTTCTGTATTCTGGAAGGTGCTCAACGTCCTATTCTCCCCTTCAAATAGTCTCCCTGCCCCTGTCTTAAGGGTGGCTGACTGTTGGACCCCCTCTTGGTAGTCACTGAGTTTAATACCTTATTTACCTCTTGTGCCCTTCTCTTCTCTTCTCTTCTCTTCTCTTCTCTTCTCTTCTCTTCTCTTCTCTTCTCTTCTCTTCTCTTCTCTCTCCCCTCTACACCACTTTACCTGAGCATCCTACTCATCCCATCTTTTTCTTCTCAGTATCCCCCTCCACCACCCTCAAGGCACTCCTTGCCCTGAATCCTGCCAAAGGCAAAAGCCCTGATGACCTTGATGCTAAATTACTGTATCTATCTGCTCCTGCCATCTCATATCCCATTGCTGCACTACTAAGTCTCTCTTTTATGCTAGCCTCTGTACCGGTTGCCTAGAAGCATGCTGCTATCATCCCTTTCCATAATCTTGGTGATCCCTTGGCAGCTGGCAACTACTGCCCAATCTCCCTCCTTCTCATCCTGGCCAAACTCCATTAACGTATTGTACTCTCCCAGCTCTCTCCTTACCTTGACTCCACCTCCTTTTTCACCCCTTTCCAATCTGACTTCTTTAAGAACCACTCCACTTTCACCACCCTCCTCAGGCTCACTGATTCCATCCATTCTGGAATGGACCAGGGCCTTATCACATCGGCCATCTTTGTTGACCTAGCCAAAGATTTCAACACTGTCTCCCATTCTCTCCTGTTGGATAAACTCTCAGCTTCAGAGCTATCTGTGGCTGCCACCAGCTGGTTCAGATTCTACTTAGTGGGCAGAACACAATCAGTCAGAATAGGGGACTCACTTTCTCTGGCCCTTCCCATCCAAATTGGGGTCCCACAAGGATCAGTCCTTGGATCAATTCTCATCTCCATCTTCCTTAATGATCTCCCCTCAGTCTGCTCATCTGTATCCATTCACATGTATGCAGATGACACTGTCCTGTTTGCATCAGGTCCTTCCTCTTCTATGGTGGCATCCACTCTTCAGCAGGACTTTGATAATGTCCAGCACTGGCTATGCTCCAACCAACTATTTTTAAATGCCAAAAAGACAGTCTCAATGGCTTTTGGCACTAGGCAGAGATTCTCTAGGATCCCTTCCCCCCCTCCTTCCACACTATTGATGGGACCATGTTAGAAGACAATACCTCATTCAGGTACCTTGGGGTCTAGCTTGAGAAACACCTTGACTTCTCTGGTCACATGGATGCTATTCTCAAAAAACTACTCCACAAATTGGGCACATTATACCAGAATTGTGAATGCATTCCCTTGCCAGCCCACAGAAAAATTCTACTGAGAAAGATCCTTCCAGCATTTGATTACGGTGATGAAGACTATAGTGCCACCCCTAAAACCACCCTTACCAGATTGGACACCCTATTCCACTCCTGTTGCTTTGCTCTCTACTATCCCCGCCACACTCACCACCTTATATTAATCCTTAATACTCCCCTCCCACAATGATTGTCACTTGGCTAATTGTGCCATATTCCTTGGTAAGGTCTGATTCGGAGCATTCCTTCCTTACATCTCTTCATCCCTCTCTTCCCTTTCCTCCTCTTGCTCACTCAGGAGTAGTAATGCTTGCACCCTTGCCATCCCTATCAGGTCTTCATTAGCTGGACAGGCATCCTTCTCCTACCACCTCTAAAAACTCTGGAACTTGTACCCCTCTTCCATTTGAAATGCACCCTCACTTTGTACCATGTTCTCACTCTTACACTCATTCACCTCCCCCACCCGCAAATGTACCTTATCTTCTGGTTCCCCCCCCCCCACTATCCCTCCCGCTACAATTTCTATTAATCTCTTCTTCCAGTTCTCTTGTTAACCCTATGCAGTCTTGCTTTGCCTTGCCATGGGAGCCTTGCTATGACTGCTTTAAGCACTTCCGGTACAATCTCTGTTAACATTGTTGCCTTGACCTACAAGCCTTACTACTGACTTGTTGAAGCACTTATCCATACAGTCTACTGCTGACTATGTATGTTTCTGTTTCTGTACCACTGCAATCACTGTATTCCTGCTTGTATGTCTGCATTGTTATTTGCATCCCATGCTGCTGTATCTTCTTACCCTGCTCAATCTGGTAGTTGTTAATGTATGTATTCTGTGCCATTGCATTCATTGTATCTCTGTTTATATGTCTGCATTGTAATTTTTACTGCATCCTATGTGATTGTGTTCTAATACTATTATTACTGTGTATCCTATGCTATTGTATTCTTGCCTAGTGTTACCCTGGATTCTCTACTGTACCAACCCCTTTTCCTTCCCCCAGGATGCATCTGAAAATGAGCAATTTGCTTAGTATGTCTTCCTGGTGAAACTTTTAAATAAATAAATAAATCTTCTCAGAAAGGTTAAAACCCAAGATCTCTAGCTCTTCAAGAACCATGCCTTGAGAAGCAGAGTCCTGAAGTCTGAGAAGGCTATCCTGCCCTGAGATGAAGTCAGCAGATCAAGCAAAGGCGGTTGGGATGTTTGGTGGAGGAACAGGAGCAGGGAGTACCAAACTTGCCTGGCCAATCTGGAGCTATTAGAATCATGATTGCAGTACAATTTCAGTTGGTTAGCATGGACCATTTGTCCATGAATTTTTGACAGCCCTGAGGAGTGGATGGAGCTACAAAAAAAAAAAAGAATCACGGTTGCAGGCTGCCCCCTCAGCTTCAACAGCACCCTCAGCAATAGTGGGAAGCAAGGGAAAGCATAAAGGAACCTGCCTGTCCAGTCCAGAGTCGACATCCAATGGGGCAAAGCCCACTGCAGGTGGCCTGCAACAAAACAGAGGAAGCTGGTGATTCTCCCAAGATGCAAACAGGTCTGTCTCTGGTGTACTCCACCTCCTGAACATTGTAGCCAACACCTGCTTGTTCAGGGTCCATTCATGATGTCCCTGGTTGATCTGGCTCAGGGAATCTGCCAAAACATTGACTTTCCCTGGCAGGTGAACTGCTGATAGTTGCACAACTAGGGAATAAGCAAGATTCCTGATCTTCATAGCTTCTATACACAGCTTTGAGGATCTTGTGCCTCCCTGTTTGTTGATGTAGTACATGGTAGTGGTGTTGTTTGTCCCAAGCTGGACTGACTGAACCCTGATGTGGGATGTGAAAGCCTGTAGAGCCAGGTACACTGCTCTGAGCTCCAGCAGGTTTAAATGCTTCTGTGACTCCTGGGAGGACCACACCCTGCTTACTGTTAGATCATTCAGATGGGCACCCCAGCCCAGGAGGGAGGCATCTGTAGTTAGCACCACTGTGGGTGACTGCTGGAAGAAGGACACACCCTCCCTGAGATTTCCCTCATTTTTCCAGCAGTCCAAAGCACTTAAGAGATTCTTTTACAAAGGTGCCAGCCTTAAAAGAGGGTCTCACTTGTGGGACCATTGGGTCCTTAGGTGGTACTGGATGTCTTTCATTTGGAACCTGGTGCTGGCCACCATTGCCTTGGACAAGGCCATGTGGCCCAATAGCTGGAGGAAGTCTCTTGCAAGCCTGGGCTGGCCTAATCTGAAAGACTTCACTAGATCCACCAGATTTCACACTCTCTACTGAGGGAGGAAGCCTCTCCCTCCCAGGGCATCCAATTCTGTACATATGAAGTTCAATACTTGCACTGGCTCTGTCTGGGAATTGTTTTTTTCCATAACAGATTTTATTCAATTTCTTTTGTCACATAAGTACAATACAGTAACAGTATTACAAATTTTCTTGAAATCATAAAAGTGAATTTGTTTACAGACACAAGACATACAGTACAGATATAGTATATAGGCATACATATGACATAACAGCATTATACTTCAATTCTATATGATATTCTGTTCCTGGTAAACCAATAGAGAGGTTACAGAAGATGTCCTTCCATCTTAGTAGACAGGATGAAAGGAGCTGGATAATGTATAATTTCAATCATCTCTGTCTTCTTACTTTTCCCTAGTGATTCTTTTGGTATACCCTTAGGCTGGATTAAGCCTCTTCCCTGTCGTCTTATGGAACAGAGATTTATTGATGGTGCAGGCTATATCTATATTCTCTGTGTCTATGATTAACTATATGGGGAAGGGGTAACTTAAACCAATATTGTAACTTATATGTGGGAGGGGGGATTCCTATATCTTGAAAAAGTCTTTAGAAATCAAGTGATGTTTTCTGTGGTACTGAACCTATTGTTGCACCTTAAGATGTAACATTTCAGTGTTGTCTGATGCAGCTTAAGCTATCTTGGGTCCTTTTCAGGAGATACAAGAGCTTCAAGTTCTATGGCATGTGGTGGAACCTTGTCTATTGTATAGTGTGTATGAGGACCTTTGCAAGCTCTAAGGAGGAAAGTCTAGTCTAATGGGTGTCTTCACCTGTTTGGTGGGAGGGGTGGAGTCTCAAAGTTGAAAAGTCTCTCATAGGGGCCCAGGCTTTCCAGAAGAGATTTGCCTTACCCATCACTACATGTGCAGTTTTCTCATATCTGGAGGTCAAGGTCAGTAGAGCTTGCCATTCTTGCATGTGTGGTGGTTCAGATTGTCTCCAATGGTGAAGAAGTATCCTCTTGGCAGCTATAAAGGCCCCATTGATCAATTGTAGCTGATGTGGGTTTAAAGGGTGTGTGTCTGAGGGAAGACCTAGAAGGCCCAATCTAGGATCTCTAGTTGAGGGCAAGGATGCAAACTGTCTGCATGTGTTCCAGATCAAGTTCCAGTATTTTTCAATTTCCAGACAGGTCCACAGTATGTGCGTCAGTGTAGCCTGCTGGGAGGTACATCTCCAAGAGTCACTGTCTTGTGTCATTTTGGCTTTATAGGGCCAGTGGGGAGTCCTGTATACTCTGTGGAGTATCTTAAATTGAAGAGCTTTGGCCTATAATTTCTCTGTTTGTCCTATAAGCTAATGTCCAGCCCCTTTACCAGTCTTCCTGTGGGATGGCAATGTCCAATTCTTTCTCCCATTGCAGTCTTGCATTTTGAGGAGTTGTCGGAGGGAGTTCCCTGTTTCTCATTTTGAAACAGTGGCTAGCCAGGTGTCTAGTTTGTTTCAAAGTGCCAATCCAGTCTTCCCATGAATGGGGTGCTGGAAGGGAGTTGTTTAGGGGAAATCTAGGTTCTAAGAAGGTATCTCGGTTGAAGATATCACCAGAAATGAATATGAGGGATCTCATACTCAGTCTGAAGGTCCTCAAAGGATTTGAGAACCCATGTGTTAGAGTGGTATAGGTCGCCAAGTGTAACAATGCCTTTTGCCTGCCAAAGGGGCCACAAAAGGGTTCCCTCCTGAGTTGGAGTTGTGGGTTTTGCCAGAGATGGTGCAATCTGGATGTTTTATTAACTCAGCCCAGTTGGGTTGTATGTGTCATCCATATTTTCTGCATCTGCCTTGTGCAGGGTGAGGTCTTCACTCCCAGTTTCCAATCTAACATAGTACAGCCTGGGTGTAGGATAGTGCCACTTGGTGCATTTTGATGTTCATCCACTGTAGGGGGAACATGTCAATTCTGGTTTTATGCAGGTGACAGCCTGCCGAAGGATAACTCTGTCATGGAATAACTTTAGGTTGGGGAGACCAAGCCCCTCCTTGGCTCCAGTGCATCTGGATTGTGCTCAGTTTAATTCTTGGAGTTTTGTGATCCCAGATAAAAGTGGAAATTTTTATGTTAGTTTGCGCAAATAATGTAGTCAGAAGGGACACTGGGAGATTATTGAGGATATACTGGAGTTTGGGGATAGCCGCCATCTTCAGTGCATTTACTCTTCCTCAAATGGATAAGTATATGGAGTCTCAGCGTTGAATGTCTTTGGTTAGTGTGTCTGTTATTATGTCCATGTTGGCCTGGATTGTGTCCTTTACAATAGGTCAGAGTTGGATCCCTAAGCAAGTGACACCCATTGGTGCCCACTGATAGGGGTAGTCTTTGAATAAGTCCTGAGTACAAGAAGGTGTGATTGACATTACTTGGGATTTATTCTCATTAAGTTTGTATCCTGAGAGGGTTGAGTATTAAGTGAGGATTGTACCCAGAGTTTTTAAGGTTTCAGGGATGTTCTACGGAAATAATGTGATATCATCTGTGAACAGTACCAATTTATTTACAATGGGCCCTATTGGGATACCTTGAAATTTGGGGTGAGCTTGAATTTTGGAAGCTAGGGCCTCTACTGCTAGTAAGTATAAGAAGGGGGATAAAGGGCACCCATGTCTGATTCCTCTGGCTATGGGGAAAGCTGATGATATCATTGAGTTGGTGAGAACCGAGGCTGCTGGAGATTTATACAGAAGTTATAGGAACATAGAAACATAGACTTTGACTGCAGATATGGACCACTTGGCCCACCTAGTTATACCCAAACTATGAAACATGTTGGAAATCCATATATGGTAACGACATCAAGCAGGAATCACTGTTCAACCCTCTCAAAGGCCTTCTCAGCATACAGTGACAGGGTGGCTATGGGTTGTGTCTGGTGGCCAGTTTCCAAGATGATGTCAAGTGCTGTGTGGGTATTGTCTGCTTCTAATCTACCCAGGACAAATCCAAATTAGGGGCTCTAGTCTGTGATATGACCTTTCTAAATGTTTTTGCATCCCCGTTTATGAGGGAAAAGAGTCTGAATTGAGTGCATCGGACACTATTTGGGATTTTCTTAGGAGTCAGTGTAATTAGAGCCTGCTGAAACAAAGCCAGGAGGCTACCTGTTTCACAGGCTTCATTAAAGAGGTGGGTGAGTCTAGGAGCCAGAATAGGAGAGAAAGTCACATAAAAGTTACCAGGGTATCCATCTAAACCTGGTGATTTGCCCTTTGCCATAGTCTGGATAGCTTTTCATAATGGGTTCAATTCAATACAGTATCCTGTGAGAAGGGCAATCGCTATTGAGTGCCTACAAAAAAGGCAACTCAATAGCAGTGCCTGTTCTCAGGGCTCATGGATGGGGAGGCGAATGCGGGTTAAAGCGAAATCCTGTCGCTATATGTATATGCATGCTTGGGGGGACGAGCACACTATGCAATGGGTGGAAGGGGAGGGATGATTTGTGATGTGTAGTGTGATAGTGGGTTGCCAAGCTGGCCATGTGGCATGGTTGGTTCATGGTAGGCTATAGTTGGGAGGGTGCAGGGTTCAGTGCTGGGTGCTTCGGGACTTTTGCACCAGTCCAAGATTTTTTTTTTAACCACCCCACCAACATGCATCCCCTTGGAGTTGAGAATCTTTAGTAGGTGTGTGTGGGGGGCAAAGCCCCCCCCACATGAACAATAAAATCCAAGTTCCCCATGCCCTTTTGCCATGCGCCAGGAGTGTACATGGCAAAATGGATTTTCACCGATGTACAGTTACCCTAATGGCGATCACCTTTCCGCAATCACCATTATCACATAAACTCATCAGATACTGTATCTGCTGTTCTGGAATTTGTGGCAATTGGATTTTCTCATGAAAGGCATCCAGGGCCTCTTGCTCAGGGTGGACTTCCGAGGAGTAGAGATGTGAGTGTAACAGATTGGTTGGCAGCGGTGCTGATAATTTTCCTCACACAAGCTTTATATTGTTCAATTTGTCAACTTAATACTATACAGCTCACTTGAAGAAAAAAAAAGGCAGTGATTTATTTAAAAAAAACGAAACAGAACTATATCATTTGGCTTACAGTCAAGTTCCTACCTGTTTTATTTTTTTTTCTGAAGTGCAAGTTAGAGTAGCCATAGTTAGAGAAGAAGATGGCTTCCAACTACAGCGGGCACACTGTAGACTACTTGAGGCAGTTGTGCAAGGACAGAGGAGTCCTGTATGAGGTGAGAGCCACAAAGCAGAACCTCATGGATGCCCTAATGGTAGCAGATACCCAGAGCATCGAGTCACAGATAGTGACTGCAAAAGACCAGACCTTGAGTGTGGAATGGCTAGTGGCCAGTGCAGTGTCCAGATCAAATGAGGATGACAGCAGAGCCAGTGCCAGTGAAGGGCCACAGCAGCAGGGGAATGTCACCAGCATTCTGGAGCCGGAAGTACTCAGGCTGCAGATTGGGTTGCACAGAATGGAGCTGGAGTTCCAGGAGAAGAGAGAGGGTGAAAAGCGAAAGGCTGACCATGAGAAGCGTGAGCACCAGCAAGCTGCAGAGGAGAAGAGGGAGCATGAACAATGAGAGGCGGACCACGAGGAGTGAGAACGCCAGAAGCAACATGAACTGGAGAAGCTAAGACTCCAACCACCCACACCAGAGCAGGTAAGTGGCTTGGGTTTAACTGGAACTACAGGACTGGGTTACAAATTGAATTCCAAATTGATAGCCGAATTTAAAGAGGGGGAGAATATGGATACCTTTTTAAATTCCTTTGAAAAAGTTTGTATTCAGGCTAAAATTCCTAGAGGGTCCTGGAGCTTTCAGCTATCCCTGCTACTTACCAGGAAAGCTTGGGATGCATTGGGTCAAATGGACAATGAGGACAGTAATGATTACAGCAAACTTAAAACTGCACTTTTAAAAAAGTTTGATTTAACTGCTAAAGCCTACAGAGCTAAATTCTGTAAGCTCAGGAGAAGCCCTGATATGAGCTACAAGGAGCTAGCCACGAAACAACTTCAGTTTTTAAAACGTTGGTGGGAGGGAATTGAAGCAAACTCTGTAGATAAAATTGAAAATGCTATTTTGTTAGAACAGTTTTTCTGGGCATGCCCAGCAGAGCTGAAAACCTGGCTAGAGCACCGAGATCCCAAAATAGTGCAAGAGGCCGCTGAACTCTCAGACTGCTATGCCAAGAGCAGACCTGCTTTGAGAGTGAATGGGGCAGGTGTGGCAGTGCAGAAAGTGAAAAGCACACCTTCAGGGCAGCTAAAACCCTCACTGCCTCCACCAAAACCAGTTAGCCCCAGGTTTCAGAGAAAAGAAACTGGGCATATTGCCAGACAGTGCCCCACAAGGGCAAGCAATACGCAACATGGAGCTAGGAAGGAAGTGGGTTGTTTGTGTGTCCCTGGAAGAATGCCTGTGAACAAGAGGGAACACAGGCACCCAGTCACGGTGAATGGTGTACAGACACAAGTGTTAAGGGACACAGGGGCATCCCTGACATTGGTAAAAGGGGATCTGATAGAGCCTGATCAGCTTATACCCAATGAATATGTCACTGTACAAGACTTTACTGGTGAGGAGAAAACATTGCCCCTTGCTAGTGTTCTCCTAGACTAGCGTGAAATGGGGGAACTGTGCAACAGGTGGCTGTAGCCAAAATGTTAGTCGTTGATGTCTTCCTTGGCAACAATCTCAAACAGGGGATGGTGTGTGCAGTGACCCATAGCCAAGCGGCAAGGGAAAATTGTAGTTCCCTGGACCCCACAGAAGCCATTGTGGAACCCACTTGGAGGCTGGTTTCCCAGCCTTGGTCTCCTGATATGGAGACTAATAAAAAGAGGGTAGAAATTTCCCCAGTAGTAGTTAACCACATAGCTATGGAGGGTTACTCCGAGGAGGAAGGAAGGGGTGACCCATTGTCAGAGGGTTAGGAATGACAGTGATCCTGAGTGCCCTGATGCTAGTGCTAGGGACTCTAGTTTAGAGACTGAAAGGGACCTGTCCCATACCTTGGAAATGTGTGAGGAGTTTGCAGATGCTCAGAGAAGTGACCCTAGTCTAGAGAAGCTGAGGGCTTGGGCAGACTCTGATAGAGCACAAGGAGGTGACAGTAAACATAAGGTTTATTGGGAAAATGGACTGATGTATACTCAGGCTGTGCAGACAGAGGAAGGGGTGATAGACAGGCAGCTTGTTGTTCCCCAGAGAGTATCGTGAGCAGTTGTTCAAGATTGCACATGATATTCCCTTGTCTGGTCATCTGGGAATCGCACACACTATGCAGCGATTGGCCCAGAATTTCTATTGGCCCAACTTCACCCAGAAGGCAAAGGAGTATTGCAGGTCTTGTCACCGGTGCCAAGAAATAGGGAAGGTGGGCAAGAAACCCAAGCTGCCCTAATTCCATTGCCCATAGTGGAGAAGCAATTCCAGAGGGTGGGAATGGATATTGTGGGGCCTTTAAATACCCCCATCTCCTCAGGGAAGAGATTCATCCTGACTGTGGTGGATTATGTCACCCGGTACCCCAAGGCAGTCGCCTTATCCTCACTGAGGACAGACAAAGTGGCAGATGCCTTACTTGGGATTTTCTCCCATGTTGGGTTTCTGCAGGAGGTTATCACTGATCGAGGGGGTTCCTTCATGTCAGACCTGATGAAAAGTTTGTGGGAGAAGTATAGGGTGGTGCAGAGATGCACTACACTGTATCATCCACAAGCCAATGGGCTCGTGGAAAGATTTAATGGTACCCTGAAGTCAATGCTCTGGGGATTTGCTGAACAGCATGAGAGGGACCAGGAGAAATACCTTCTCCACCTGTTGTTTGCATACAGGGAGGCACCCCAAGAGTCAACAGGATTTTCCCCCTTCGAACTCTTATATGGACGCTGAGTATGTGGGCCTCTAGACTTGATCTGGGAGGACTGGGAAGGCAAGCATGCCACCCAGGGAACTCCCACAGTGAGTTACGTCCTTAGGTTTATGGAAAGGCTGAAGGAGCTTATGGGGACAGCCCAGAGCAACCTGGCAGCTGCCCAACAGAAACAAAAAGTGTGGTACGACTGCAGAGCCAGAGTTTGCTCGTACATGGTGGATCAAGAAGTCATGGTCATTATTCCGATCCAGAAAGACAAGCTGCAGGCTGAGTGGGCAGGACCGTACAAAGTAGTCAGGAAAGTAAATGATGTGAACTATATTATAGAGTTACCTGACAGAAGACAGACAGAAAGGACGTACCATGTCAACATGATGAAGCCATATGCTAATAGGGCTGACATGGTGTTCATAGCATGTAGTCCTGGGGAGGGGATGGACAAAGGAGACCTCCTTCTGGACTTGCTGGAAGAAAGCAAGCAGGAGTCATCTGTGGAGCCAGTTAAATTATCTCCCCAGATGGCCCCGGAAAAGATCCAGGAAGTAAGGGAGGTTTTAGCAGACTTTGACCCACTGTTTAGCGCTAAGTCTGGACTAACTCCCTTAGTGATGCATGATGTGGAGACAGGGGCACAGACACCCATACGGCGGACAGCATATCACGTGTCAGAGGCTGTCCAAAAGGACATTAGGAGGGAAGTGGAGGAGATGCTGGATTTAGGGGTAATCCAGAGATCCCACAGCCCCTGGGCCTCACCCATAGTCCTTGTGCCCAAGCCAGATGGCTCTACTCATTTCTGTGTGGACTATCATGGACTGAATACAGTCATGAAGTCAGACGCCCACCTGATGCCCCGGACAGACGAACTCCTGGACAAGTTGGGAGGGGGTGACCTACCTTACGACTATTGACCTGACCAAGGGGTATTGGCAGGTAGAGTTAATGGACAGAGCTAGGGAGATGTCAGCCTTCATTGCTCCGATAGGCTTATTTGAATTTATAGTAATGCCTTTCGGAATGAAGAATGCCCCGGCCACTTTCCAAAGGTTGGTGAACCAGGTGTTAAATGGTGCTGAGGAGTACGCCGTGGCGTACCTGGATGACATTGCCATCTTTAGTGCCAGCTGGGAGGAACACCTGTCCCACCTTAGGGAAGTGCTGGGCAGGATACAGAGGGCCAGGCTCAGAGTCAAAGCTGAGAAGTGCCAGGTGGCCTTGGGAGAAGTGGCATACCTCGGGCATGTGGTAAGCTGGGGACAGCTCCATCCTAACCAGGTAAAAATAGAGGTGATCCAGGGGTGGCCCAGACCAGAAATACAGAAGCAGGTCAGGAGTTTTTCAGGGACAGCAAGGTACTATAGGACATTTGTACCAAATTACAGTACCCTGACTGCCCCTCATCTGACCTAGTAAAGAAAAGGATGCCAAAGAAAATTACCTGGGGACCAGCCTGTGAAAAAGCCTTTACCAGACTGAAGGAGGCACTGTGCAGTGCTCCTGTATTGACAAGTCCTGACTATAGCAAACCCTTTATAGTTCAGACTGACACCTCAGATATGGGTATTGGGGCAGTACTGAGTCAGACATCCAACCAAGGGAAAGATCACCCGGTAGAATACATGAGTAAAACGTTACTTCCCAGGGAGCAGGCATACTCTACTGTGGAAAAGGAGTGTCTTGCCATAGTGTGGTCCCTAAGGAAGCTAGAGCCATACTTATATGGGCAGTATTTTGTGGTGCAAACTGACCACAACCCCCTGGTTTGGCTGACACAAATAGGAAAAACTAATGGTAGATTGTTAAGATGGAGTCTTGCCTTACAAGGGTATGACATGACAATCTTACATAGGGCTGGAGTGAAAAATCAAAACAGCGAAGGCCTTTTCATCTTTATGAGGAGTGAACTGATTTGAGAAGCTCATCCCATGCAGGGAATAGATCCCCTAAATTCAGTCTAGGTGGGCAGGATTTGTGATGCTTTGCCAGCTGGTTATGATTGTTCTATGATATTTGTATATAGAATGTGTTATTGAGTGTCTTTCATGAGACAGCCTGTGGGATGACAATCCATCCCCCCCCCCCCCCGGTTTCATTTCAAATGACAGGATATGTTAAACAGCAGATTGCTGTAATGTGATTAACTTCCAAGTTGCTTTTTATGGCCGTGATTATGATCTGTGTTGCTTTGAAGCCAGGAAACTCATTTTATGACGTCTTCAGAGGAAAGACAGTTAATTTCAACTGGTGCTAAAAGAAGCTATATGACATCTAGGTGAGAAAACTGCAGAGTTGTAAAAGTCCTGTGATGTCTTTGAAAAGCAGGAAACCACACTAGATCAAAGGAAAGACTTATTTAAAGAGTGTCATAATTTGGGAAATGAGTTTTGCTGAAGTCACAGAATTTAATATACCTCTTGATAGGAATCCTGTTTTGTGTATTTTTTATTTTCTGAAAGGAGGAGCTAGATGACATCATGGAAGGGGTTGAAACACAGCATTTTAAATTGTAGTCTGTGTTTTTCAACTGACACACGTTCCTGTTGGACACTGAAACAACAACATCTAACTATAAGCACTGTAAGAAGGTACTAATACATTATAAAGACAAGTCTAATTGTATTGCGGTAGGAGTTTATGTTTGTACTTTTTTTCCTTGTTTTCTTTTAAGTGATTGTATGCTTTGTGATATATTGTTCTGTGTTTACATTATATATATTTTTATCCATTTTCTAAGTAAACCTCTTATTTTAAAGAGACTGCCTGGTGTGCCTTCAAAATTATTTCTTTTTCATGTGAAGTATAGATGGTTAAAGTTGACAACTGTGCATAAGCTTAATGGTGTTACTGAACTAGAAAAAGGTAAGAAATACCCAAGGTCTTTCATAGAGTTTTAAGGGTTCATTTTGAATACCTGGTTAGGTGCCCTTGGCGGAAGATATCTGGCATCCCCCAAAGAGCAGATTATCTGAGCCTGTACATTGGGGTACGGTAGCATAAGGTTCACAGTTTGAATTCCCCCAGAACTTGAGACCAAAGGTGATTCAGACCCACAAACAGACAGGAGGGTTACCCTGTTCTGTTACCTGTCCACAATACTGCGCTCTGAGGTTGGCACTGTGGGAGAAGAAGGCCTGACTTGCTGAGAAGGGTTGTGACAGTGAGTACTATTGCTGGAAAGCCTCATTTATTTGTTTTAATTTGGTAACTATTGTCCCCTGAGGTGTATGTGTGTTGGGGATATACCTTTCCTCCTCTCTGGCTCGCAGGCGGTGGGCTGAGAGTTTACTGGATTGTTCCCTTGCTTGCCAGTGTATCTGATTTAATCAGACAAAGAGCATACTCTGTCTTATGTTGCATGTTGTTTTCCACCTTATGCCATGCTATCTTGAGTTGGGGTTTCAGGGCTTCTCTCTGTGAAGGGGAAGACATAGTTTGAGTTTCAAGTTGTTTTTACTCTGTTTCTGCTGTTCTAGTATGAAGTTCCCTATCCCTTCTCACTTTGGAGGCATATGCTATAAGGCACCCTCTTATTACCTCCTTCATAGCATCCCACTGGATAGCTATGCAAGTGTCTGGGGTCTCATTGTCCTGGAAGTAGGAGAGTAGCTCAGTTTGAAGTCACTGTAAAAATTCTGGGTTTTGCAAAAAGGAGGCGTTGACTCTCCATTTGTTCCTAGGTCTCATCTGCTCACCCCATGCCAAAGATAGAGAGACTGGGGCATGGTCTGATATTACTATACTATCTTGTGTAACCCTCCAGGTGTATTGTATCAGTTCCGGGGAGATGAAGAGGATGTCTATGCGACTATATGAGTTGTGAACTGTAGAGAAGTAAGTATAACCCTTATTATGGGGTGGAGAGCTCTCCAGATATCTTACAGTCCTTTTCTGTTCAAGTCTTGTAGGACCTGCAGGCCAAGTTGTATTTCAAATTTGTTACCTGGTCCTGTCCAGTGTAAAAGTGGGTTCAATGCTATGTTAAAGTCACCTCCTATAATTACTCCCTTAGAGCCTCCTGTTTTTTTCCAGGACCTGCGCAAAGAATTGGTGGTTGGGACTGTTTGGGGCATATATACTCCCTAGTACAATTGAGGATCCCTGATATGTGCCTTCTACTAATAATATTCTGCCCTCTGAGTCTTTATGTTCTGCAAGTAGCCCTAATTATAGTCCCTTGCGGCATAAGATAGCTACTTCTCTTGTTTTGTTTGTATAGAAGTTATGATAGACTGCACCCATCCAGCTACTCTTAAGGGTAGGGACCTCAGAGGCCAATAAGTGGGTCTCTTGTAAAACAGCTATGTCTCATTTACTTTCTTTCAGTTTTAACAGCACTTTTCTTCTTTTAGATTTGCAAGTCAGTCCTCTAGTGTTCCAGGTGACTATCTTTAAAGCATCTAAGAACACCATGTTTTCTAAGTCACTCGTGACCTGTGCTCTAAAGTAGAAATGCTTTTTAATTAACTCTGCCTCCCATCCCCTCCTCACCCAAAGATATACAACATAGACAACAGTGACCTCCACCTATTCCACTCTGCCTCTAGCACATGCGACTGTCTTCTCTAACCTGTTGTTCCCTTTTTGGCACTTCTCCCTTCTCATCCAGCCCCCTACTCTCTCCTTCTACCTTCCCCCCTCCTCCTCCTTTTACTTGCACTTTCCACTTGCACTTCCTATGTGTTTTGACAATTGCCTCTGGCAGCACCTTCTTCTCGTGTCTCACCAAGTTCTCGTTATCAATGTTATCCCTGTCCTGTGCATGCCCCAGTACTACCTAATCTGTATGTACTCATGTGATGATAAACAACTATAACCTGTTATCCTGTAATAATTAATGTCCTGCTTGTTTGTTCTCATCCTGAAGTGGAACCTTTGTTAAAGAGCCTTGGCTCAAAGGTAATTGTAATCCTAGACTCTAATAAATAAATAAAATAAAAGTATGATATGCTATAAGAACTAGTAATGGAATTAGGTAAACAACAGAGAAAAAAAAACACACCAAAAAATTTGTAATGGAACAATTACCAACCAGTATGTTACTTTAAGCTAAAGGCGATTCACACTAGCTGAGGCAGGCTAGAAGGCTCTCCTATTGAGAGACTAGGTGGCTTTAACACTGTCACCCATATGGAAGCTGCAAGTTTAAGATTTGGGGATGGGGGGTGAACTGGACAGTCCTGGTAATCCCGCCTCCATTTTCCACAGTAAGCTTTGCAACCCCTGGTTACACAGTGGAACCTGTAATGCCATAGGTATATCAAAGCTTTAATGCAGGGAACAGATCATTTCAAAGGCTGGCATGGGGCAAGCCTGCCCCTAGCAAATGTGCTTGATACCCCCTCAAGATGTAATAGAAAGGGGAGTGCTGATGTGTAACATGCCTAATACAGAGAGTTTATTGCCCTTAGAAACAGAGAAACTGATGTCCCTTTAATGCAAGGGTGAGGATCGGTTAATATGAAGTTTCCCTTCTATGGGTTAAAAATCTCATGTGGTTCACACTTTAGGGTTGGAAATGTAGTGCTCAGTAGGAGTTTTTATAGTGGTTCTTTTTCTTGGCTTGCTGTCCCTTACGGCATTTTATTTTGCCAGTACTAATATTTTCAGCCTTTTGTGGACTGGAAAGATATAGTCTGGCATAGTGTTGTAGTATTTAATGGTACAGGGGGAAGCATTTCCCAACTCTTATGTTTCAATACAGTTAGAAAACAGAACCAGTTCATAGTAACACAGTTGTAGCTTAAGTAGCACAATTTAGTCTGGCTGCAGATCGAGCCTCTTGTTGTATGTGCTCCCTAGAGATATCCTTGTAAAGTCATCCCCTATAACAAGCTGAGCTTGATTAGTCTTAATGCTCATATAGGACATTTCCTTTCTCTCAGCTGTGCTGCCAGTATTTCAAAAAGTGCACCAAAATGATTGTGCTATTCCCCCAGTTTAAGTTCTCAGGTCATCATGGGGAATTATGGCATGCTGCAGGATTGAGAGTAATCCCTTTATGATTTTAGAACAAAGGGGAAAATGTCCTGTAAGGAGTCCAGGACTTGCAGTGTAAAACTTTATTTTCATTTCAGTAGCTGTCTGCCATGAAATGGGACAGCTGCAGTTAATCAATTTACTTCTCCACTTTTTCAATTTTGAGCTGTCATTTTGACAGAGGCCATGAGTGGCAGCAAGTCAATGGCTGCTGGTTGTTCTTGCTGAGGGATGCAGCCTCATGGAGCAAAGTGGCTACAGGGGGGCAGAATGGCAAGGCATTTATGACTCAGGCGGCTCCATGAATATGAATACTTCATTTGGTAACTGAATGCTTGACAATCTTTCCGCCCTGAAGGTCATTAAGTTTTCTCTGGGAATAGTGGTGGGAAAAGCGCACTATAGTAACATCAACCACCACTGATTTCTCCCATGAAAAGTACTTGTGGTCAGATACAACATGGATGCCCACCTTGCATTTTTCTGCTCTTGTCTAAATCAGTCTCCTGCCCACCTCCACCACTGGCATTGGTGACCAAAATAAAGAAAGACAGTTTACTTACATATGTCCACCTCTTTTAGGGTAGCAGATTACCTCCCAAATGGCAGCGAGAGTTTACTACTCCCCAGTCAGCGTTCTTGCATATTTTACAAGTCCATCTCATTGGGGGTGTTTTTCAGAGATGCTGGTGAAGGGGGTTGTAAAATTTTTTGGGGGTCTTCTGTTTCTTGTCTGGATGGTCCATTTCTCCTGGTGCGTTGTGGTCGTCTTTGGCTGGGGAACCCAAGCAATCCTGGAAAAACTCATCAGCCTCTCTGGGGGTCTGAAAGTGCTGCAGGGTGCTGTCATACAGTAGTTAACTTGGAGCATTGCAGGGTATAGGAGGGAGTACGAGATACCCAAGTTTCTCAGGCTGTGTTTTATTCTGTCAAAGCCCTGTCTCTGCTCCAGAATTGTCCTTGGATAATCAGGGTAGAATGACACTTGATCGCCTGCCACTTCCACTTTCTTTAATTCCCTGGCTTTGTTTAATATTATTTCTTTATCCAAGAAGCATAACAGTTTAAAGATCAGTGGTCTGGGTTTGTTGGTGGCAGGAGTCATCCAACCCCATTTTATTCTATGTACCTGTTCAGTTTTGAAGCGTTATTGCTGCGGATCAAGGTGCAACCATATGGGAAGATTTTCCTGCAAATAACGGATGGGGTTTTGGCCTTCAGTACCCTCTGGGAGCCCCAGTATTCTGATGTTCTTCCAGCACCCCTTTCCCTCCAGATCTTCTAGCTTTGCTGTAAGCCAGTCTATCTGCTCCTCAACTTTCTGCAGGTGCCTGTCATGTCAATCATTCATGTCTTGGAGGGAAGTGACCTTATTTTCTGTGGCGGTGATCCTCTTGCTAAGTTGAAATAATGTGGCTTGGGTTTCTACCACCATCATCTGGATCATTTCCATGGTGGCTGCTAGTCTTTCCAGTAGGGCAAAACCTTGGTCCTGAGCCGGTGATCTGCTCCATGGTGTCCTGTGAGCCATTGCCAGTGCGTCTCATGGTTCACAGGGGTGAAAAGTCTTTTGCTGATTTCTCTGTTATTCCTTGCTTGCTTCAGGTGCTTTTTCAAACAAATGCTCCTCAGTATAGATTAAAGGCAGCTGTAGAATTACAGGGTTGAGGGTGTTCTTGAAATATTATTATACCAAGGGATAGTCCAAGGTGGCCAGGAGTTCTCAAATCAGGCTGCCATCGCAGTTAGGTCCTCACATGACCTCCGCCCTGTCTGGGACTTTTGAGTGTTTATTATGAAGCCCAGTCCCTCTATGGTATACTGAGTCAGGAGAAGAGAGGCCTTGATCTCCTGGTGTGACTTCCCTGTAATTAGCCTGTCACTGAGATAGGGGAAGACCACCATCCCTTGTCTTTTCAGATGTGCTACCACCATGGCCAAGCACTTTGTGAACACTCTGGGAGCTGAAGAGAGTCTGAAAGGGAGGGCTGTAAAGTTAGTGACCATTCCTTCTCCTGAACTTCAAGTACTTTCTGTGACAGTGCCTGACTAGAATATGGAAATATGCATCTTTTAGGTTCAGAGATCCCAGCCAGTCCCCCTGCTAAAGGGTTGAGTTACTGAATCCAGGGTTACTATCTTGAACTTTTCCTTTTTGAGGTGTTTGTTCAAATATCTGTGGTCTAAAATGGGTCACCACTCCCTATTTTTCTTGTGGGTCAGGAAGTACCTTGAGTAGTGGTCCTTTCTCCACTGTGATGGGAGGAACTTTTCCACTGCCTTCACTAGCAACAACTTCCTCACCTCCAACTTCAACATGATTTTCTCTGTTGGGGTGGGAGTTGCAAAGTTTTTGTGAACCTGTAGTTTTGGAAACCTTTTGAACTGCAGGGTAAGCCCCTGGCTCACTACTTCCAGGACCCACTTGTCTGTGGTAATGTTTTTCCACTCCTGGAAGTAGTGAGCCAGCCTTCCCACTACTGGCAATGGGTGGACAACCTGGACCAACTTGTCAGGGGTTCTGCTTAGGTTGGGCCTTGGGTGCTGGGTTTAGTCAGCACGCTTAGAGCCCCTTCTATCTCTGCCTCAGAAGAAACCCCTAAACTAGGAGAAATCATAGGCAAGGAACCCATGGGGAAAATATCCCATCCCCCTACCTCCCCTTTCATGAGGCCTGCTGGAAGTGGAGGCCTTTTCATTCTCAGTATTACTCTTGTAGGTGGCTTTGCAGCACTCCTCCACCTTTTTCATGTATGCTTCATGGTCTTTGTCTGAGTGTCCTGGGAGAGGTTGGTTATCCTGAGCCAAGCAAACCTCATCAAGGATAGTGCATAATCCATAACTCTGGAGGCAGTATCATTCACGTCCACTGCCATATGGAACTGGTATTTGGTGACATTCATGGCTGTTTTACCAGTGTCTGCTAAATCTTGAGCCAGGTTACCAGATGCTTTCTTGCTCATAGCCTAAATGGAGCTCTACAGAGCCTTCTATTGCTGGGCAGTATAAGCCATTAAGCTGTCTGTCATACAAGCAGGGAAGCTGAGGTATAAACCTTCTTCCCCATGATAGCCAGTTTCCTGGAGTCCTTGCCTGGGTAGAAAGGCTGGGTAGAAAGGGTGACGTTTGTCTTGTCACAGGCCACCACCTGTACCGCCCCCCCCACCCCATGGTCAGGCTGAGAGTAAAGGTACTCGGCACCCTGTTTGTCCAGCTTTTCTATTTTATCAGTACCAGGGATAGAGGTTGGTATTTGCATGAACTTGCAGGTTGTCTTCTTTAGGGACTTGTGGACAGGCAGAAGCAACCTCTTGGTTGGAGTGAACCCATCATATCCAAGAATTCTACCTTGTCCTCATCCTCAGCCACCTCCTGGGTAGAGAAGCTGAGCATGTTAAACATTTGTCTCACAAAAGAATAATGTGAGGAAAAATCATCCTGGGCACTAGGAGGTGAGCTCAAATTCCTGCTTTGGGGAACCATCAGGCTCGATAGGTTCTCCCTCCTCCTCATCATAGTAAAACTTAGTCCCTTCCTCCTCTGGAGCTGAAGTAGGTACTGGAACCATGGGAGGGGGGGGACAGGCATGCCCATTAGTGATCCCACTGCCCAGAAGGCCTGGAAAATCTGCCATGCATTCATCATGTCCTCCACTAAGGACATTCTGTTCTTGTCCATTGATTTCTCCTTTCTTTCTTCAGGAGGAGGGGGAGCAACATGTTTTTCTTTTTGCTTTTTCTTTGCAGGCACTGTCTCTAGTGGAACTAGTTGAAGAAGTTGAAAACAACTATTGCACTGTCAAATACCATGCACGAAAAATGACAAAATTAATAGTGGCCCTAAGGAAAAACACTGAATGCTACCATATTGAATCAACACAACAAAAGACTACATTGTGTCAGGGCTCCACCCACTGCATACACACCCCCGAACTATAAATAATCACCTCTGGGAGAAGACAACTCAGGAACAGGGAGGAACCTTGAGGGGGGCAGACAACTTGGTGATGGGAGGGAACCTCGGGGGAATCATATTTCTGTTAGGAGGGGGCACAGGGCCAAAAGTGCAGGGTAGGGGCAGAGAAATTAAAAATAAAATTTGGCAGCAGGGAGAACACAAAAGAGTGGTGGGAACTGAACCCTAGTTATCCACATGTTCCACTGCTCTAGTTACTTGTGGCCTCAACCACTGCACCACAGGAGCAGCATGGCAAAGTACCTTGCAGTTTTCCTATTGTCCTCTTCCTCCAAAGTGATGACAGCCACAGGGATAGCGGTAAATGACTTGCACTACACTATTCCTGTAGCTATATTGTCACATACTATTTTTTCAGCACAGATTTTCCTGCGCTACAATCCCAGTGACATATTGACTAGGTAGGGTCTCCAGTACCTGCTCAGAGGCTCTTTTATGCTTGCTGGTTTCTGGGTTCCCCCAATCAGGCACCCTGGATTATGAGTCATCTCTAGCAGACTTGTCCTTCTGCTTACTGTGATTGGCTAGACCATCTTTTGAGCATTTTGGAGATGTGGAGGCAGACTGAGAAGCCATAAGATCTTCCTTCTTTTTGAGAGTTTTAGGGCAGAACTTGATGCAAAGCTCACAATTAGAAGAGTTGTGATCTGGACTCAGTCACCTCAAACACAACTCATAGCGGTCCGCCTTAGCCAGGAGGGTGAAGCAATTTTTAAAACCTGTAGGTCATGTTTTCTTATCCTGTTTTTTGTCATACATGCTAATGAGGCCAACACAAATTCAGTTCAGTTCCCCAAATAAATAAGTTTAGTTTGCTGTTTAGTTCCCCAAATGAAACAAGTTGCTAACTAACAGTTTAGAACCGAAATTTATTTATTTATTTAAGTCTTTGGTAACCGGGTAAGTGCACTGATCCAGGAGACCATTTTCAGGCACGACCCAGGCCACACAGGCAGCAGTTACAGAGGTAGTGACAAGTTATACAATGAGTACAAACCATGTGGATATACAGACTTCACTGGTGAACAAAGTGGATATACAGACATCATTGGTGAACAAAGTGGATATACAGACATCATTGGTGAACAAAGAAAGTGACATAGGAAAGTAAAATTAATGAGAGGCTAAAAAAAAACAATCAGTACATCATGATAAGCAACAATTATTATATAATTATTTACTAAGGATAAGTGGCCAGTACAAATTAATGCATGATGTAAAACAAACAACAAAAAATAAACATACAAGACAATAGCCAAGTGGGAGAGCCCAATAAGCAGGCAGTGAGGGATGTAAGACAGGAGTCCAAAGAAATGAAAGAGGGCAGGAGAGGCCAAAACAGCCCAAGAGGGAAAAGTCAGTAAGGTGGGGGGGGGAGAGTTATCCAAGGTAGCAACGGCATGTGGCCTCATCAAGCAGCCAGGATTTGAGATGTGTCTTGAAAGTTGCATGGGAGTCTAGAGAGCAGATGAACATGGAGATGCTGTTCCACGGAGTGGGAACAGCTACAGATAACGCTCTGCTACCCATAGCCAAGGAGACTTTCGAGATACCCATGAAATCCATAAATGAAAAAGTCCTATTGCACCTTGGTTCCTATAAAGAAGGGAACCAGGACAAACAGCAACACAAAGCAGTTAAAACAGAATTTGAAATATATGTTTTACTTTTTTTTTTTTTTTTGCAGTTCCCAGAGCAGGAAAAAAAAAACATAATCCCAAGGCCTTTCTCCTGTTCCAGAGAACCAGAGAATAGTGATAAAAATTAACAAAATAACCTAAAATAGATCCTAACTAACACTGAGATTCAAAAACTAAACTAATACTGTGAAAACCAAAAAAGTGAGAAAACAAAATTGCGAACTGTCTGAAGGGAATGGGAGAGCTCCCTGGGGTGACTTCTTCCTCAGGCGGAAAAATATATCTGACGTTAGAAGGCAGAGTGAAGCATGACCACAAAGCAGAGATTTGAATTTCATTCTAAGATTCTCTAATGTGCCTCTCCGAGGCAGCTCAAACCAGCAGGCTGATTTGCAATTATCTAAGCATAGTGAGGGATTCCTAAGGTGTGAATGGAAGAATTTCAGAGTTTGATGAGACAAAAGAAGATTTTGATTCCTGTTTGGAGAGTTTTGAAATGTGGATTGATGCAAATAACATATCAGAGAAAAAACAAGTGTTTTCCTGTCTGTAATTGGACCCCAAGCTAATGGATTGTTGAAGAATTTAATATCCCCAGAAAAACCGAAAGAGAAATCGTATTTGCAGCTTGCTCAAACTCTGACAGGACAAACCACTGATAACTGCAGAGTGGTTTCAATTTAAATCACTGGGATCAGAAAGAAGGTGAAACAGCAGCTGATTATATTGTAGCCTTAAAGCAACATTCTATAGACTGCCAGCTTGGAACTTTCCTGAGTGAAGCACTCTGGGACAGATTAGTGTGTGATTTAAAAAGTGAATCAATACAAAAATGTCCTGTTGTCTGAAAGGGTTCTGACTTTCCAGACTGCTTCAGAAATTGCTTTAGTCAATGGAACTGGCCTAACAAAATGCATAGCAGCTGGCAGGAAAGATAACTTTTCAGCCTTGTGGTGTACATAAAGTATGAGGCAGTGTGGCTACGGTAGCTAAACAGTTCCCCAGTAGCAAATATACTGAAAAAGGAGGGCTACCAAAGCAATTCGGGGGGGGGGGATACAAATATGGGAGGTCATTAAGCTTGCTATAGGTGTGCTGGGATGCATTCATCTAGCATCCGCAAATTTAAACACGAAAAATGCTACCAGTGTCTCAAAACTGGACATATTACACACAGCTGTAAAACCATGAGGGCACCAGTTGTAGCACACTGTATAGAGGACAGTTTGGAGACAAGCAGCACTGCTGAACATGGCTGTTTGGAGATATTTACAGTGCACACAGCAAGTGAAGGTAAAAAAGGGATACATATTTTTTTTTATTTATTTAGTTTTTGTTGACCGGGTAAGTGCACTAGACAAATCCTGCCTATTTTCAGGCACAACCCGAGGAAGGGGGATACAGATGAATGCCAACTGACCTTGAACCAGATTAAGCTGTTGGTGGTATTTTTAGTGAATGAGGGAAATTTGGCCAGGACTCCGGGGAAATTCCCCTACTCTTTTTGAGAAGTGCCATGGGATCTTTAACATCCACCTGAACTACCACCAATCCAGGCAGATGGGACCTCGGTTTAACGTCTCATCCAAAAGATGGAAATTAGAATGTACTTAGATGGTACAGCTGTGAATATGCAGCTGGACACTGGAGTAACAGCGATAATAGTTCCTGAGACAATGTACAAACAACATTTGTTGCATCAAGGCCTTCAAGTAATAGTAGAAGGAATAGTGCAGAGAGGAGAGGTATGGCTATATTGGGGACTGTGGACCAACCTGGAAGGATAAGAACCTATACCAAGGTGATGGCCTGCTTTCATCCAGGAGGCAACCACAGTCCTCAGTGGATGATTCAAGTGTTACTTTCATGGGCATTTAAAGTAACCGGGGGTGATGGAAGAAATAGGGGAGACAGAAGGTGGGCCACCACAAGCTGAGATAGAGAGTAGGGAGATCCCAAGGGGAGAGAGTCCCACCAGGATGCACGTTATTAAAGGAAGCAGGAGGTTGACAAAGGAAGAAGGGGGAGAAAAGGAGCAGTTAAAGGAGAAAGTTCTGGAAAGGGTTACAATTGGAAAAAGAAGAAGGCGGCAATAAGAGAGGTGAGGGCTGCCAAAATGCTTTGGAGAGTACCTCACTGCAACGCAAGTTATTCAGGAGAGGAAATTCCTTTACTTGGAAAATGAAAAGTGCAACTTACATGTGGAGAGCAGCTGGCTATTTTGACTCCAGTTGTAACTAAGGAAGACAGACCAGCACTGCTGAGACAGAACTGGCTTAAACATGTCAGACTAAACCGGTCAAATACTTCCCAGGTGGCACAGAGTGTGACTACACAGAGTAGCGTGGTAAAAGAGATTTTGATACACCATAAAGCAGTATTTGAAGAACAATTTAAAGTGGAAGTAAAGTTGTAACCTGGAGTAAAACCTTTGCTTCACAGACACGGCCTGTGCTTTATGCTCTTTGTGAGGCTGTGGATAAAGAGTTAGAAAGGCTAGAGTCCAATAGTATAATTTCCAAGGTGGAGCGAAGTAGATGGGCAGCACCAATTGTAGTACTACTGAAATCAGATAAGTCCCTTTGCATATATGGTGCTATAAAGTTACTATAAATCGATGTTCAAGTTCTAGTTTATTGCAGGAAATAAACTTAGTTGAGCAAGTTCATTCACAAGGAGGTCCTGAGTCATATACACATAAATATCACTATTACATGGACAGGAACATTTGAATGTAGAATAAACAAAGTGTATACATATAATACAAGAGATATACAAAGTAGGAAAAAAACTTATACCATTTAGGCAAATTACATTCTGGCTTAGTGAGTAGAAGGACAGTTGGTACCAGATTCTGGGCTTTGAGTTAGGAGGAGGCCTAGTAGCAACTGCAGATATATTTTATTTTAGAGACAGCTAGTGTTTTGTAGGAATTAATTGAGACAATACTGGTTAGCTTCAGCATAGCTTGCATTGATGAGACATATGCACATCCAAATGCTGAAGGCTTGTGTGCCACTCTAGCAGGTGGGATCTGTTTCACAAAACTGGACTTGTTAAATGCATATCAGCAACGTGAGCTGGACTCAGATTCTGAGGAGTATTTGACTATAACCTCAGATCAGGGATTTCACAGATACCACAGGATCACCATATGGTGTTATTTGCTCCTGCTACAGTATGTTTCAGTCAGTAATCGGCCAAACTTTGCAGGGACTGGATCATGTGGTGTGTTTCCTAGATGACATTTTGATCACAGGACAATCTGCAGAGAAACATTTATAGGTAATGGATGAAGTGCTTACCCAGCTTGAGTTATGGTGTCCAGGTAAAGCTGGAGAAATGTAAGTTTTTACATCCCAGTGGGAATATTTGGGACATGTAGTGGATGCAGAAGGATTTCATCCCACTACAGAAAAGGTTACGACTATAGAGAAAGTGCCCTGGCCCACCAGTGTCACTGAACTTTGATCTTTCCTTGGATTACTGAACTATTATGGTCAGTTTTCTGAAGGCCTGGCAACTATCTTGAAACCTTCACATGGGCGACTACAGAGGGATAAGTCTTGGAAGTGGGCAGGTGAATGTGAATCGGCATTCAATAAATGCAAACAGTAACTTTTAAATCATCAAGTCTTAGTGCGTTATGATGCAAAGAAGCCACTGAGGTTAGCCTGTGATGCCTCACCATATAGAGTGGAGGCAGTGATATCCCATGCAACAGAAGATGGCAAAGAAAGGCTGATTGCATTTGCATCAAGGACCTTATCTAGTAGTGACAGGAAGTACAGTGCATTCCACTTGTATGCCATTTAGTAGTATGCCATTTCCAGTTATTTGCACATTTCTTTCTGGTCCTGAATCTTTTGCTATACTCACAGTGTTATTTAATTTGATTGTATGCAATGGGATTTTCAGTTGTATGCCACTTTTTTCTTGCAGGAAGTCCTATGATAAAATAACTCTTGCTGACATATTTACTAGTCTAATCAGCTGCTAATTGCACAATCTGCTGACATGAATTGACAATGAGCTGATAAGCAGTGCAATCAACTGATAAAGCCGGGGGTTAGGAACATTGACATACAGATCACTGCTGCCATGGAGAAGAAAGTGCAGTGTGCTGTCCATAACAACAAAAAAAAAAGTTGAACCTCTAGATAGCCCAGCATGTCCTGCAAATAGTAGGTGGCTGAATTTGAAACTGACATTTGGAGTGCTTATTTATGAGTGCTGCTTTATGAGGAGAGGACAGCAGGCGTAATGGTGACTGCAAGCGACCGAAGATCAAGGTGTCCCTTTGTTGGGGAACTTCTCAATAAAAAAGGTAAAAAAAAGTATTTTTACCACCTTATGGTTTTTGTTCGAGCCAACGGCTGGGTGAATAAAAACAGAAGGAGAACAGTAACCTGGGCGTATTCGTGGAGAAAAGGTTTGAATAAATCATCTTGTTAACAGAAAAGTGCTTGCATTTCATATTAAGCCACCAGAGATTTTTTTGCCACAAGTGCTAACTACAGGAGTAACAGAGATTAAAAAAACACTGGCAAAACTGCATTTTTAGATGTATGCAATTCTGCTTGTATGCACAATTTCCTGTGGTCCCGAGCATGTGCATACAAGCGGATTTGACTTGTATGTGCCAATTGAGAAAGAGGCACTTGGGTTCATTTTTTGAGTATGTAACTTTCACAAATATCTTTATGATCAAAAATTCACACTTGTTGCTGGCCATAAGCCTCTGATGGCCATTTTGGGCCCAAAGTAAGCAGTACCTATGCCAGCAGCAGTAAGGATGCAAAGATGGGTATTGATTTTGCTTGCTTATCAGTACAGTATTGAATATTGGAAATCAGAGGAACAAGATAATGCAGATGCCCTATCCAGGTTGCTAAGCCAAGTGTAGGAAACCCCAGCTGAAGAGGCAAATGGTTTCTTCATTTCCTGTGTTGGGGAATTACCTGTGTCATCAAGAGACATCACAGAAGGGAAGCGTAAGGAATCTTATTCTTTCACTGGTTTGGGAATTCACCCTAAATGGCTGGCCTGGTTATGTGACTGACAACACAATATGTCCTTATTTTACCTGAAGAGATCAGCTGTCAACAGACCAGGGCTGCATACTGTGGGGATTGCATGTTATTGTACCCCCTGGTTATAGAACCAGATTGCTGGAGCACTTGCACAGTGAACATCCAGGAATATGCACAATGACGGCCCTAGCAAGGAGCTAAGTTTGGTGTCCAGGTCAAGACAAAGACATTGAGCAGACATTGCAGGGCTATGGAGTGTGCATGATGGTTCAGAACATGCCACCGATGGTACCCCTTCATACCTGGAAATGGCCAACACATGTCTGGCAGAGAATTCATACTGATTTTGCTGAAAAAGACAAGCAGTACTTTTTTGTCATTGACAGTCTTTCTAAATGGCTGGAGGTGATTTTAATGTCCACAATAACAACTGCCAAGACCATAGAGGCACTACGGAATCTGTTTGCATCATATGGCATGCCTGAGGAAGTAGTGTCTATAATGGGCCCTGTTTACCTCAGCAGAATTTCAACAGTTCATGAATACCAATGGAATTAAATATATTCATGTACCTCCCTACCATCTAGCTTTATATGGGGCTGCAGAACAATGTGTGTAAACACTTAAAAAGGATCTTACAAAGCAAGTACTAAATGCAGATCAAGGCAGGGCCAAACAGTCACTGCAACACCTGCTGATAAACTTCTTTTTTATGTGTCAAGGCACCCCACATTCAGTTACAGGTTGTTCACCAGCTGAATTGTTCTTGAAACATCAGCTCACAGGCAAATTTACTTTACTTAGGCCAAGGTTTTGGAGAACCACTGAGGCCAAGCAAGAGAGGAAAAAAGTACAGCATGACAAGAGTCAGAAAAATCTGCAAGTACTCAGACCTCAGGACAAGGTGAAGGTATACTGTTTCCCAGAGGAGAAGGAAAAATAGGAGTGTGAAACCACTGTAAGGAAATGTGGATCTCAGGTTTATTTGGTTCAGATGGGCTCAAGAGTGCACAAAGTACATATAAACCATTTGTTGCTGTCCAAAGTATAGGATCCAGACTGTAGTGCTACATCTTCCAGGCACTGGGAGAATATGAGGGACAAGACTGTAGTACCTCTAAAGCCAGTAGGGAGCACACCAAATCCTATCATTGAGGTAGATGAACGTTTGAATCCTACAGTACAACCAGAAGCAGTTGCACCAGAACCTTCATCGGGGATTGTTCATGCTGACATGGATATGTTGGTAACAAATGGTGGAGTGAGCCTAACTGTGAAAAACGTTATCCAGTATAAGCTCGTAAATCTCCAAACTGACTGAATCTTTAAAAGTCAGATTACAGAACAGGTTACCAGCCACAGGGCAGAATAATACCCTGAAATTGTTATAAGATCAGAGCAGCCTATCTCTGCCTTGTCAGTACAGTTAGGACTAAACTGTTTGTCCGTGGTTAAAATGCTGCTTAAAGTTACATTAATACAAAATAAAGAAAATTTACTAATGGGACAGAGTGCTCTCAAATTTAAGGGGAAGCAGTGTTATGTGCTGTTTCTTATAATGGTGTCTACTATGGTAAAGCAGGGTTTATTGTGTTACAGTGCAAACTGTTATATTTCTTGTGAACTACACAGCCCAGAATTCTTGCTTGGCTCAGTGAGATGATGTCATAGTGGAGACAGGAGACAGGAGACAGACAGAGAAGAAGAATGAAGAATGGTGGAAAGTGTGGGCATGACTTGTATGGAAAGCATGGTAGTCACATGTTAGTTGGACAAATGCTAACACCTACATTTAACAGCTAATCAAGATTTCAAAAGTAGCTTCAAACCAAGAAAAAAGACAATGATCTGCAGCTTACTAAGGATGACGACACAGAAATCAACACAAAAACAATCTACCCTTCAATTTGAAGGGCAGGGGAAACCCTTCATGGCTCTGGCAGAGGGCCACACAAGGTCTCAACTTCTGTCATCCAAAAACATGCAGGAATGGAGCTCCCAGGACCTAGCAATGGTAGCTTTGCCTGGTTTAATCATGAACTTGCAACTGAAAGTCAGATCTGTCTTTGAAAATCTCGCTGCTCAAGTAACCCATATACAATCAGTAGTTACTGGGTTTTCAGAACACTCAGCTATCCACAGCTCAAAATTGGATGAATCTCAGCAGTGGAACAGCGACCTCAAGGACATGGTCACAGACTTGGCCAGAGACAAAAGGACACTGAAAAACTAAGTAGACAAATTGATTACCCACTCTGAGAACCAAGAAAACTGAGTTAGTAAATCAAATATGTGCATAACTGGGCTACCAGAGGGCCTGGAGGGGAAGGAGGGTGGAAAGACTGTGCAAAAATGGATAGTGGAATGCTTGGGGCTGGAACCAGAGGTGACAAATTATGAGATTCAGCAGGCATACCGCACTGGCCCTAAGCCCAAATCCAGAGACAGATCAAGGCACTACATGATTAAGTATTTCTGATTCCCCGAGGAGAAGGTGTTCCAAGCCACCAGTGCAAAAGGTCTGATTGCCGTGGAGGGAGGAAGAGTTTCAATGTTTCAAGATTATAGTAAGGATCTTCAAGCCCAAAGGCAGAAGTTCACAGGTGTTAAAATGAATGCGAATCACAGCAGTTGGGCGTTTGCTCTCCTATATCTGGCCAAGCTCAAGATCAGTAAACCTGGCTGTTCTCCTTGTTTTTTTTTTTTATAAACCTCAAGATGCAGAGCAGTTTGTGAATACCAATGTAGCTGCAGGAGAGGGAAGATCTCACTCTGATCCACTGCACTGGCAACATGAATGATAAGGTACAGTAATATAATGTACCTCTAAACATCTAACTTTTGGTTTTGTTGTATACTGGCATGGTGCTGGGGGTTGATCTCCTGACTATTTCATGGTGGCAGAACTGCAGCTCTAGTTTGATATATTCAAAATGATCTATACTGAGTGAGGTGGATGGTGGTCACATACAAGTGGTGATCAGTTAATACATTGATTTCTTTTATGTTTCGCAGACTGTGTGGTGTGGCTATTATCCTGTCTGTCTGACAGGACTGGACATACAGGTTTCAAGATAAAGTATGAGGTAATAACTGGATGCCTTGGTGCTGGTGTTTGTGGAGGAATATGGCTGGCAGTTTCCTCAGATTTTAACAAAAATGGTTGGATTAACATGGCTGCTGAATGAGGGGTGTTGAAATCCTGCACACATTGTCTTTGTGGGTGGTCCTGGTAAGAAAAAGGCCTGCCGATACACAGGTGGAAATACTGTTGCAATGTATGTATCATGGTTTCAGCAGCAGATCTAGAAATGTTTCAGGGGGGTAACAGTTTTTTAGTTATGCAGCTGCATATAGAAAGCAATGCAGTAGCAGATTGTGCTAGCTAGTGAAGAAGGTGTCATTTGTGAGAAAGGATCCTTTCTCGTGCAGGACATCTAACAGTATCCATTGAAAATAATGGGACATTTTAAAATGTAATAACTTTGGAACGGGTTAATATTTTTTCACCAATTCAGCAAATGTTACATCTATGAAGCAAGTCCTATATACCCTGAAAATCTCAGACCAGAATTCCTAACTGCTTCTGCACCACTGCATGACAAATAAATGGCAAAAAAAGGTAAATTACACAATTGTTGACACTCTGTATCTCCGCACCCATGCATCCGACCGGAACAAAACTTTGCATGTCAAGAGATCATTGATCTCTGACAGAGCATGCAATATTTCATGCTCATCGGTTGAATGCTTGCAAAGTTATTAAAGTGCAAAATTTAAAAGATTTTACTTTGAAGTGGCCATTGAACCCTAACTATAGGAGTGCAACTGTGCCTCTAAGATAGATAGATAGATAGATAGATAGATAGAGGCATGGTTGTGCCCCTATGGTTAGGGTTGAGTAGCCTGTTTAATGTTAAACCTCAAGTTTTGCACTTAATAACTTTGCAACTGATAACTGGATTTGCACAAAATTTGGTATGCATTGTACCGTGGGGTAGATCTCTTGCTGTGGCAAGTTTTTCTCCAGTCAGATGTACAGATTCTGAGGTCCAGATCGTGCTAAGACCTTAAAGGTCACCTTTTTTTTGCATTATTTTCCTCATCGCCTTGCAGCCACACAGTGTGGAATTTTGATGTGATTTTCTTGTGGTACAACCAGCTTGGGTAACAGAAGTGAAAATATTAATCTGTTGCAAAGTTTTTAAATGTTTGAGTTTCCTATTGTTTTCAATGAGAAATTTCTTGTCAATTTTATAAGGATAAAGTTTGACCAAGGATTGACCTCACAAAATAGGAATCATTGTCTCGGGATCAATTCCTTTCTTGTGAGACTGAAATCCTTTTTCATGAGGGAAAATTCCCTTTTTACCAGCCGTCATCTTGTTTTCCATTTTGCCTTAAAATATTTTTTATCAAAAACCATAAGTGACACCACTGCATCTAGCTGGCTGATCAGGATCCCGGTAAGTGCAATCTGCACTTCTAAGTTATAAAAATGCCCTTGAATGTGTTTTTTTTTATTTAATGAATCCTTTTTCATGACTGTGTGATACAAAAAAAAGAATCCTTTTTCTTATCACAAGTCACGAAAAAGGATCCTATTTCATCACTTGAGAATCCAGCTTGACCCTCCAGTTGCCCCCCAGTACTGAATTGTTTTTCACTTGTGTCTAGTGGCCCCCAGCCCTTCAGTACCCATACCCCTTCATTCCCCAGTGTCTAGTAGCACCCCACCACCCTCCGATCGCTGTCTCTGTAATAAATATAATTTCCCTGGTGTCTAGTGGCACCCCCCACCCTCTGACCATGGTCTCTAATGTTTCCCTATTGTCTAGTGGCACCCCTACCCTCCAATCATGGTTCCCGATGTTAACCCAATATCTAGTGGCACCCACCACCCTCTGATCACCATCCACTAGTTAATGGGACACTGCAGGCCCACTCCTAGTGTCCTGAAATATTTTACTCATGAATTCCTGTAAAAAGAAAACAGTTCTGAATGTCTTTTTTTTTAAACTGAAAAAAAGAAAATGGTCCCTCGTCGCCACCCCATCCTGACCCTCCCACTAAGCTTCCACCACCCTACCCTTACCCTATACTTACCACTGGTGGTCCTAGGCTGTCATCTTCTGTGGACCAGGACACATCAGCACTCTTCAAAGCTGAAATGTGACCTGAGGAATCAAGGTAAGTGCCGTATAAAGTATTTCAATGGTGTTTTGAACTTAGGTTCATAATCGTGCCATTTTTTGGAATTTTTTCACCAAATTTGTAACATGGCCTTTTCAGGACCCCACCTCCTGAACACTGCAACTGCCATTTTGTTAATTGGGCCCGGAAGGTGATTTCACAGTCTTTGTGGGAAATCACCTTTTGGGACCAAATCATACAATTTTACCACCAGTGTTCATGAGGTGGGGCCCCAAAAAGGCCATGTTGAAAATTTGGTGAAGAAATTCCTAAAATTGGGTGAGTTACATGTTTTCATTGACATTTTTCTACTCATGTGCATAACTTTGATAATTTTCAATATTTTGACTCCAAATTTTCAACATAGCCATTTTTTCACATTACCTCATGATCAGTACAGCTGTCACTTTTCACATCCTGTCTGAAATGTGTTTTTGCACCTGTGGTGTGAAATGGTGTTTTGGCATGGATTTGAACATTTTCACCTTCGGTTTTATGAGGTGGGGACATATGAAGACTGTTGAAAATCTGGGGTCAAAATATGAAAAAATGCCAAAGTTATGACCATTTGTTGCAATTTCGCTACACCCACTCATATCTTCAGAAATGTTAAATATTTTTACCTCAGATTTTCAACATAGCCTTCTTATTATGCCACCTCATATATGTCACAGGTGTCATTTTTCAAATCCTGGCTAAAATGTGTTTTCACACCTGTGATGCGGAATGGCACTGCAGTTGAGCAGAATTATGTTTCAGCGTGGATTAAAGAATTTTCTGTGCCAGGTATATGATATGGGGTAATAAGATGGCTATGCTGACAGTTTTGTCACTGTTGTCCTATAAATGAAACTGCAAGGCCCAGAGGGCCCTGTGCTTCCACAGCTACATACATATATGCATCTTCGGAGGGATGGGAGTGCAAGGTTCAAAGGACTCTGCACTCCCACAGTAAAATAAGGATACAGTACAATTATACCATCTCAACAAGCAAGGAAATAAGTTGCAAAAAGCTTTGTTAATGCTCCAGTTAGGGTCAAAGTGACAAACATTGGGAAATGAGATGTCAGGGTTTCCCTAACACCCCACCCTTGCAAACCAGGCAGGAGAGCAGGTGTGGGGTGTGCCTTGGGCTTCTCAAGCCTAAAGCTCACCCCATTCTCATAAAGTCTACGCATCTGACCTTATTTACAGATGGAATGGGGTGAATATTAGGCTTGAGAAGCCCAAGGCACACTCCACAGCTGCTCTCTTGCCTGGTTTGGGAGGTTGAGATGTTAGGGAAACCCTAATGTATCATTTCCAAACTTTTGTTGCTTTGACCCTAACTGGAGCATTAACAAAGTTTTTTGCAACATACAGTGGTGTCCCCCTGGATGAAACTCAATTCTGCAGCATTTTGCATCACTCTGCAGAATGCTGCAGCAGACCGACCAAATAAAGCAATGTAATTTCAATGACAATTGGTCCCTTTTATTATTCAGCAAAATGTGGCACTGCCAGAATGAAGTGAATGCTACAGTTTTGTGCATCACAAAAGGGACTAATTGCCATTGAAATTACATTACTTTATTCAGTAGGTCTGCTGCAGCATACTGCAGAATGCTTTAAAAGTGGGTTTCATCCTGGGGATGCCACTAAATATATATATATATATATATATATATATATATGTAATGTTTCTAGTGTTAAATATTATTAATTATCAGCTGTGTCTGAGGTTAAAGCTGCCTGGGATATCCCTTAAGTGAAGAAATTAGTCACTCCAGGTGGTTATGCTATGGCTCTGAGGTGAATGACCCTCCCAGAATGTTTGTGTCCTCTCACACTTAGCTCTAAATCTCAATTAAGGGGAGTGACTAGCACAGCATTTATTAAATGGCCCAGGTAATTGGAGATTATTCAACTGTGCTTTAATATTCCTTCAGAAGATGAGAAGCTTGAACCTAGGCTACACAGTGTTTTAAAATAGATCATGCATCCCCATATGGATCTTATGATACTAAGATTGTTACAAGGGGATTGCAATGTGCAGACATCAGACTCTTAGTTGTCACAGCCTATTAGTTGATACAACAAGAAGAAGAGAATCAAGGAAAATGTACATAGAGCAATCTTTCCTGTAATTTCCCCATAAGGGACAGAATTAAAATTTGTCTATATTTGGAGACTTCAGTTTTTGAGCCACCTTTATATATAGGTACAACATATGCTTTTTTCCACAGATCCATTACCCTTTGCATACACAAAAAATTAATAAACAGTTTTTGCAAAGAAATAGAAAATTATTGCGCAGCAGCACTTATAAATTTGCCTTCTACCATGTCAAGTCCTGGACTGTTGATTACATCCTGTTTTTTAACTCTTTGAAAACGTCACTCCTGGTAATTCTTTTAAAATAAAAATTTGGTCTATCTAAAACTGACTTCATCTCGGGAATATTTAGGTCAGAAAAACTCCATGTACCTAGTTAAATCTGTAAAGAATTCATTCTTATAATTTGCTATGTCCTTTTTTTCTTCTTTTAAAATTAAATCACCATTTTGAAGACAATCAACCTCCTCCCTGTTTTGAGGGTTTAACGGTCTATTTAATCCCCTCCAAAAATTTCTCTTATCACTAAAATTCCTTTCCTGCTTGTGTCTGTAATAAACTACTTTAGTCTTTTTTATTAATTTCTTACTATTATTTCTAAATTCTCTGTAATAGATCCAATCTTTTTTATTATTCATCCTTTTGTATTTTATTCAGGCAGCCTCCCTTTGCTTAATAACATTCAGTTAGCTCTCCTGTAAACCATTTTGTACATTTCATACCCTTTTTTCCTTAAAGGGACATGTTTATGTAAGATTTCCCTAGAATAATAATAAAAAAAAAACACTCTAGAGAGACATTCACATCAATCTGGCTATCCAATATGTTCCGGTTAATATTCCCAAGGTCCAATTTAAATTTAGTTAAACTATTCTCATTTACCAATCTTGTAAAAAATAACTTTTCTCTGTCCCTTTACTCTTTTATTGCCCCATATACAGTATATCGGTTGGTGGTCAATTATGGAGTCAGGCATATTACAACATACCTTATGTTCCTTTCATTATTTACAAAACCTAGTCGATCAAAGACTATTTTCTTCACCTTCAAAGAAGCTCAAACAAAAAGATAAATTATGTTTTACTTTTCAAAATGCGTTAACTTGTTTAGAGTCTATTTTGAAAATGTTCTACCAATTTTATAAGCAGAATAAGCACTTTGAGGTGTGGTTTGTTGGCTGATAAGAGCACTTCCCAAGTGCTAAAGACACCCAGCACAAGCGCAGTGTGCCTTATTACACACCTGGGGCATGTTCTTATCAGTCAATAAACCACACCTCATCGTGCCTTATTTCTTATTTATCTCCATCTCATTTCCAGGTGTTATGTTGTCACTTCTACCATTTTGTTTCCAATGATGTTTCCTGATGCTATTTTTTGCATTATCATATATTGTTAATGCTGAAATTGTTTCTGAGTGTTTCTGTAACTCTTCCAGGTCATGCCTGAAAATAGACATCTGTATGCCTAGTGTATCTAACCTGGTAATCAAAAGCAAATTAAAAAATCGTATATAGTTATACACAGCATGAACAGAAGCAACACAATTATTATTATTACAACTTGTTTTACTCAGGATAGCCCAAAGAAGATGCAGTATCTCGTTTCCAGCATGGTCCTTCTTCAACGTATTACAGAAGGTACTGTATCTGGACTGAAGCACTGGGAGTTTAACTTAGACAGTGTCATAATGTGAGTATTTGTCTCTAGTGAGGTTTGAACCCAGGAGTTTCCTAGTTTCTAATTCAGATAGGTGCTCTAACCACTAGACCACATTGTCTCCCTAAAACCTTCACTGTTAAACTACTCCTTTGCCAGTTTCAAGAGTGTTGACAAAAAAGGACTGGTATGCCCATCCAGTCTACCCTATTTTCAATGCCTAACACTGCACCCTGGACCATACTTGGTCAAAGGTGTCCCTCCCTCCTCCCTTACCTCTACTTATAATACCCATGTGCCTATCCCATGCATGCTTGAAGCTTCCCCTTGTTTTTGCAACTACCTCCTCTTCTAGCAGGCTGCTCCAGGTATCTACCACCCTTTCTATGAAGAAGTATTTCCTCAAATCCCTCTTAAACTCCCCCAAGTTTCCTAGCATGTTCCCGTGTAATGGTGTTCCTCTTCCTTTGAAAGAAGCTCCCCCCTGCACTTTGTTTACCCTCATGAGGTACTTAAAGGTGTCCTCTTTTGCTCTCCTCTCTTCCAGGGAGTACATGCCCAGCTCCCGTGGTCTCTTCTTGTCTGGCTTCTTATGCAAACCTCACACCATTTTAGTAGCCCTCCTCTGGATTGTTTCCACCCAGTCAATGTCCTTGCAGAGATGTGGCCTCCAGAACTGGATGCAGTACTCCAGGTGGTGTCTCACTATTGAGACATACTGTTCACAGGCAACACCACCTGCCTTCTTTTGCTAGAGGTCCCCTTCCCTATACATCCCAGCATCCAGCTTATCTTGCCTACTGCCCTGTCACATTGCCTTGCCACCTCAAGATCTTCAGATGTGATCACTCCAACTTCCCTCTCTTGCTTGGTAACTATAAGTACCTCCACCCCATCCTATACACAGTCCCTATGGCACCCCACTCTAGATGCATGACTACACTTTTTGGCATTGAAACCCAGTTGCCACTCCTTAGATCACTCCTCTAGTTTCTGCAGACCCCTTTGCATTCTCTCAACCCATTCTTGGGTATCTACCGTGTTGCAGATTTTTGTGTCATCTGCAAAGAGACACACCCTTCCCTCCTTTTCCTCAGCAGTGTCATTTATGAAGACACTGACAAGGACAGGATCCGGTACCAGTCCCTGTGGTACTCCACTGGTCACCTTTCTGTCCTCCACCTTTTGCCTCTTATCTCGCAACAAGTTTGATACCCAGTTTACCACTTTCTCCCCAACTTCCAGTCTGCTGAGTTTCTTTATCAACCTCCTGTGTGGTACAGTGTCAGAGGCCTTACTGAAGTCCAGATAGGCCATATCCACTGCCCTCGCCTGATCCACTTCCCTAGTTGCTCAATCAAAGAGATCTATGAGATTTGTCTGACGTGAACTCCCTGCTGTAAAGCCAGACTGCCAGTGGTCCTACAGCCCATATGCCTCCTGGTACTCCATCAGGCTCTTCTTCAGCAGGGAGTCCATTAACTTTTGACTGAGTGGTCTGCAAATGCAAGCCTCCTCCTGCTGCTGCTCTTGTACAGAGGAACCACATCTGCCCTCCTCCATTCCTCTGGAACCATTCCTTTCTCCAATGAGGTGGTAAACAGCATTGTCAGAGGGGCAGCTAGCACTCTGCTCAGCTCCTTTAGTACCCTTGGGGGATCCTGTCTGATCCCATCAGCTCATTTTCCTTTAGAACTTCCAACCCATGGTGGACTGTCTCTTCTGTAAATGGACTTGTATGCACCCCTTCCCCTTGGTGCCTGTTATTCCATGTCATCCCCCCCTTCCACTGTGAAGACCATACAGAAGTATTTGTTTAAAATTTTTAGTTTTTTCTTGGTCTTCCTCTGCATGGTCCTTCCTCCTGGTCTCATAGACTTCACTATACCACCCCTTCAGGGGTGCCAGAAGATTGTAAAAGGTAGGGGTGCTGAAGATAAGAAGGGTACTTGTTGTGGTATAAAGGGCTCATATTCCAAACCAGGTTTTTATGTACAGGAATACAGTAAATGTACATTTATGATGACTGTAGTTATACAGTATTAAGGATCCAATTATACCATATCAGAATAATATATAATATTAAGGACTCAGCTCATGTATATCAGTGCCAACTTGTTTTTCAAAATTAAATAAGTAAGCCATACTGATAAGTTATCCAGTCAGAAAGCACAAAAACCCCATTCAGATGTACACAGAACAGCAATGCAATTTAATGAAGAGAGGTAAAATTGTACTATATTGACAATGTTAACTCTAAAATATACAAAGAATGGTTTACAAATGATATTCAAGGTCATAAGAAAGATACTTTTACCTAGTTTTTTTACTATAGTCATGTAAATGGAATATCATTCAGGTAATAATAGTCTATGAAGTAACAGAGAATGTTCAGAATGGGAGTTCCATACCATTTGAATAAAATACATGGCATTCTTTATAAGCTTAGTTAAAGGAGAACTGCATTGATTCTGAATCACTTTTATCTGTAGAAGATGTTTTTCATATAGTGGGTACCATTCTGTTATTGCCCCATCTTTACTCCATCTTTGTGTTTTTGCCCTATCTTTACTGGCCTTTTAGTTAATGCAATGGATGTTTATGAATTATACAACACTGCTGCTAAGTGCCATTTTAGAATTGCATGATGTAATATATGTCTCCATGAACCTCAGAATTCTAAATTCATGCATCGTACCAACAGTGTAATTCCTTAACAAGGACATAAACTACATCATACTGTTCTAAAATGCTCTTAACCAAGTGTGTGAATCAGAAACACTCACTGAATTTACCAAAAGGCCAGTTAAGTTAAAACAGTAACGGAATATGAACTGGTATCTAAAAAGAACTTCTACAAAAATGTATATTTACTGATTCAAGGCAGTTCTCCTTTGAGATATTAACAGCCCAGTAAGCATTTTCTACTATACAAACTGTAAACAAACATTAAACTCCAATATGTAGATTCCAGATCCATGCAATAACCAGGAATACACTGACCAAGTCTTTAAATGCTTATATTCGTCTTTTATCCTTAAAAAAGACACAATTTATTCACACTGCTTACAGCCTCAGATCAGGAATAAACAGAAATCAAATCCTGCTGCTTAAGCCTCAAACCCAAAAAAGAAACCATGAAGAATGCAGGACTTTCAGAAGGGACTCCATTACAAATGATCTTGCCTCAATGGTTATTTTCCCTAATAAAATTAAATTGAACTGAAGTCTATGACTATAGACAGACAGTGACAACCCCTCCCCATCTGCCTAAACAAAACACAGGATGTCACCAATTAAAAGTAAAGCCTCATCTCCCCTCTCCAGATGTGCAATAAAGAGTTTTGAGACACCCCAGCCTTTAGATCTACTGCAGGCAGACAGTAAGGGAGCCAGAACTTTGGATGCACACCTAAGAAGAGTTGACAGGGAAGACAAAGAGTTTTATGCAGACCAGTGCAGGGGTATGGGACTAGGAAAGGGGGATTCCACTGGATGCAAAGAGTGTTTCAGCACTGGTGAATGAGTAGGTGAGGGGCAATGAACCACCAGGGTACAGAGCCAAAAGAAGGCAAGATGATTATACTCCCTTAGCACCCCAGAAACAGGCATACAGGTACAGTGCTGGTAATGAAAGAGGGGGGACTTCCAGTGGCAGCAATGGCTAACATGGGCTCACTGTATGGTATAACCCCGTGTGTATCTGGCGCTATGCCATGTTGTTACTTCCTGGGGTCTATACTAGGATGATAGCAGGCAAAACCTCATTTGAGAGGGAAAAGTAGAGTACTCTGGGAAAATACAATTTATACCTCCTAACACTGCATAGACTTGGTTTGCATTGCGTCTTAGTAGCTGAGGGGGCTCCCCCTCTAAGTGTCACTTCTGTGGTTCTGTGTATGATCTCAAGGTGAGAAAGCACAACAGAGCAGCTGTTGGTGCACAGTTTTGGGCCTCCATGCTCTCACACAGAAAATGGGCTTCCTGGTACCATCTAATGCAGGCTGCATTTTTTTTTCTCCTGCATTACAGCCTGATGTTTTTGGTAACTTGTACTACAAATCCTTAGTCTGTGGGGAACCTTTCTATATTTGTATGTGTTTTCATATGATGCCAATCTTTGTAAATATGTTTTTTTTAACTCTTCTTTATTAAATAAGGGAAAGATTGGAGAACATTGCATCACACACTGCATAAAATCACAGTTCATACATACACAACGTTCTTAAACAATGATGACTTTATCTCATGATACCTAGAAGAGAAGAACATGCTTTAGAAACTTTGCCCCTCACAATTAGTAGCCTGCACTGTGATTAGTACAGTAACTCTCCCTATCCATTACATCTTCAGGTGGATTAAACTTCCTCTCCTGTAGTATTTATACCATGAACTTGAGTTAAAAACCACCAAGGGTAAAAATATTTCTACTATAACACTACAACAAAACAGTGTCAACAGTGGAATGACTGTGGGGCTACACCATTTCAATTCTGCATAAACATCCTTAAAATATGGTTCATCTTGAGCCACAAGCAAGCTGCAATCTGTTCCATTCTCTTGATATTGTCCATTCTGGCAGACCAGGAGTCATGGGGGGATGCCTACAAACAATTGGCACTGATTTCTTTCATTGCTGCAATACACAGAAATCTAAATGGTCTATGTTGTTGGGAGTTCCCCACCCCCTCCACCTTGACCCCTACAAGTGTGTGTTTAAATTCAAGGGGGATGTGTAGTCCCCATTATAATTGTGTTCTAACAGTTTTTGATATTCTTGCTCTCCATAACTATAACTGTAAAACACTGAGTATGCTAGTGTTGTCAGACCCGTAGGATTCATTTAAAAATATGTTTCACCTACCAGCCCAGTAGCATGGAGGTCTGAAGCACCAGCCTCACCAGTCACCATGCTGGCAACCCAGGGTCAGGAGTGACCTTGGCCACAAGGGGTTGGCTGGGGAGAGGAGGATCAAACATCCCAGGACTGCTCTCCTCCCTTGGGGAGGAAAGGGTCTCAGTGACTGGTGCTAGCCTGGTTCCTAGTGGAGGATGGGGGTTGGCACACTAATGCTGCAGAATGGGGTGGAGGCAGGACATACACCTGGGACATGGCACACAAGAGCATGCACAGCATCACCACAGGCATCATTGTGCACCCTTCCTCTGTGGGGAAAGAGAAATAGAGGAGGAAAAAAGCACCGGAGGCTGGATGATGGTGGGTGCTCACAGGTCCTGGTCCCACCCAGCTGGGCTGCCAGCCCAAACTGGATCTATGCTTTGGTGGGGGCCTGGCCCCCCATGATCTTGCCAGGGGGCAATCCTTGGGGGAAAAAGACTGTCAAGTCAGGTGGACATCAGGGAATGGGACTGGGTTCCTCCTGAATGAGGGTCAAACAGGCAGGGAGAAAAAAATCAAGGAAAAAAAATATATATATATATATATATATATATATATATATATATATATATATATATATATATATATATATATATATATACAGTGTACTCCACTTAAACCATCCCCTGATTTCATAGACAATCAGTTTGCATGGACAAAAAACACTAGCCAAAACCACAGTGCATACATTCCAATGCTATTGCTACCTGTTAAAGTGAACATTACCCGCCGTGTGCAGCGGACAGAAAGTGATGTCTAACAGGTCACCATTGTGCTTTTAAATGAGGTGCTACATTCTTAAATGGTCATGCAAATCACCTGTATCAACTTGTTATCAGCTTGTTAAATTGAACGTAACCTGCTTAGCACCTCACTCTCTGTTTCTGTTCACTGTGTGCGGTGAATTTCACTCTAGTTGCAATTTCTTTTGTTTCCACGCCATGTCTATTAAGCGAGCAGCTCTAACCTTAGCTTGGAAAGCTGAAATTCTAAAGCAGATTGAAGAAATGCCACCCATGAGTATCCGTGATCTAGCTGCTCATCTTTCAATCCCTAAGTCCACACTGTCTGACATTATGAAATCAAAAGACATCATCCTCACTGACTGGCATGGCAATCAAAACCCCCAATGGAAATGCAAATGTAAGGGGAAAGACAGTGAGGTGGAGGAGGCTTTGCTCCCCTGGTATACATCAGTTCGAGACCGGAAGGCTATGATCGGTGGCCCGCTCTTGCTTCAAAAGGCCAAGCAGATTGCAGAAGGGCTGAGTAAGCAGGATTTTAATCCACAGAAGGCTGGCTACAATACTTGAAGTCAAGGCACAAGATATGTTACAGGAGAGCACATGGTGAAAAGCTAGATGCTGACATCCCCTCTGCTAACTCCTGGATTACTGATGTGCTCACAGACATTCCGATCAGTTACAGCATGAAAAACATCTTCAATTTAGATGATACCGGCCTTTACTTTCGTTGTGTGGGAAGCAGGACCCTTACCTTCTGATCTGACCTGTCACATGATCAAAAGAAAGCAAAGGAGAGAATATCCGTGATGGTCTGCTGCAATATGGATGGGTCTGAAAAGAAGCAGCTTCTAGTGATAGGCAAATTTGCCCAGCCTAGGTGCTTTAAGGGTGTTGCGCATCTGCCAGTTTACTGCAGAAGCAATTGCACAGTGTGGATGACTGGGGAAATCTTTACTGAATGGTTGCATCAATGGGACAGGCGCCTCAGAGGCAAAAAGATTGCCGTCCTTCTTGACAACTTCTTCAGTCATCCCTTTGTCCAAGGACTGCATAACATTAAGTTAATATGCACCCTGAAACTTGTGCTCCTCCTCCTGCTGCTGTCAGGGACTGTACACCCTAACCCCGGACCAAACACCTCTAACCAAAACAAACCAGCAGGCACTCTCTCAATCATGTGCATGAACATCTGCAGTTTACTTCCGAAGCTTAATGCACTGCAAGCCTTTACTACCCAACACAACCCGGATATTCTGTCAGTAGTTGAAACTTGGCTCACCCCAAAGATTCCTGACCAGGCAATCACCCTTCCTGGCTACAATGTCTTCCGGGTTGATCATAAGTCCAAACGAGGTGGAGGGTGTGCCTTATACAGTATGTGAAAGACACTTTCCGAGGACACCCCATTGATTCCAATCTTCCAGCAACATCTGCTCAGATTCTTCCCATCAGACTCCTGTTAGGCACCCACAATAAGGCCCTCACAGTTGTCACTGTTTACATACCTCCTAAAGAACAGGGAACTGGTCTAACCGCTGTCCTTGACTTTGTCAAATCCCACCCATCGGACTCCGAAATCATCCTTCTTGGTGACTTTAACATTAATTGGCTCTCAGCTGAAGGTAGGTCATTTAAGGACTCCATTATATCAGCTAACCTGACTCAAATGGTTGACTATGCAACCAGAAAGAACTACAGAACTGGGACCTGCACCCTACTCGACTGGATCCTAACCAACCACCCTCGGATCACGAAAACCTCAGTCCTCCCTGACTCACTCAGTGACCACTCTCCCATCAGCTGTACCTGGTCAAACAAATTCTATAAGCCCCCTCCAAAAATCATCACCAGCAGAGTCCTACCCCATGGTCAGCTACCCCACCTCAAATCGCACCTCAGTCTGCAGGACTGGTCCTCCATCTTCAAGGCAACAGATACTAATACTGCACTGGAGCAATTTATTGACATTTTCAATGAAGCCTGTAATAAATTTGCCCCCCTCAAAAAGCATAAAGTTAAATCGCTCAGTGACCCTTGGCTGTCAGGAGACCTCCTAAAAAAACTTAAATCCAGGGACCACCTCTGGGAACTGGCTAGAAACTCCGGTAAGCAACTCGACATCCAGAATTATAAACGGGCACGGAACAACTGCACCAAATCCATTCGGCAACAGAAATCTGACTACTATAAAAATGCCCTCACTAACTCCTGGGAAATGGGAGGGATTTCTGGAAAAACATTAAAGATGTCACTGGAAAGCAGTCAAAATCTTCGCCGAACATACTCAACATAATTGGGCACACTACACTCTTCTCTAAAACTATTGCAAACACTTTAACATCGCTTTCACTGACCTTAGAAGTGTTCTCCCCTCCGACTTCTTCCAAGATGTGTCAACTCTCATCCCCCCCAACTCCTCCACCCATGCCTGTCACCCACCTTTCTACTTTAAAGCACTAAAGAAACATCAAGTCCGAAACTACATTGCCAAAGCCATCAGCAAATCTAGAACAAGCAATGACACACTTGACCTCAAGCTACTGGCCCTAACGCTTGACGAGGTACTTGAGCCCCTCACCAAGATCTTTAATCTTTCTCTTTCCTCTAGCCAATTCCCAGACAAATGGAAAATGGCCACTGTTACCCCAATTTACAAAAGTGGTGATAAGGCTGACCATGCGAACTTCCTCCCTATCTCCATTCTGCCTCCCTTATCGAAGGCACTGGAACGTATACAGTAGTAGTGAACCAACTTACCAAGCATCTGGACAATTATAATATTCTCTGTAAACAGCAACATGGCTTTAGAAAAGGTCATAGTACATCCTCTGCCTTACTCGAATTCACCAGCTCCATTCACAGCTCCCTTGACAATGGACAACTAACTGGTGCTATTTTCATCGACCTAACCAAAGCCTTCGATACTGTCCACCACTCCCTCCTGCTAAGCCAACTAAAAAATGCTGGTCTCTCCAATGATTCAATCTCTTGGTTCAAAAGCTATCTTGAAAACTGCACCCAGCGTGTAAAAATTGGAGATGTGCACTCTGATTCCAGACCTGTCCTCTCTGGTGTCCCCCAGGGTTCAATACTGGGCCCCCTACTCTTCAGCCTGTTCCTTAACACCCTGCTGGACTCCTGCACTGAACATATCACCCTGTATGCCGATGATGCAGTAATCCTTGCCACACACCAGGACCCAAAGAAATTGCAAGAAAATCTCCAACTCGGCTTCTCCTTGGTTGAGAATTGGCTCACAAAGCAAACTGATCCTTAATCAAAAAAAACAAAGGCCATGATCTTCAGCAGCTCCCATAATAAACATAAGCACTTCCAACTCTCTGTTATCACCAGACAAGGTGCTGCACTGGAACAGGTCAAAAACTATAAATACCTTGGGATGACCCTTGATCCTCACCTCTCCTACACTGCCCACATCGACAATGTCGCCAAAGCCGCTAACTCCCGGTTAAGCCTGCTATTCCATCATAGGAAACACCTGACACCTGAAGCCCTCTCTGTCCAGAGCTCCATCATATCCAACATTGATTGTGGCATTATCATTTACGGCTCTGCTACAACCACCGCTCTCAAACGTGTATCCACTGCCCTCCACAAGGCCTGTCGACTTGTCACTGGCTCCCAACGCCTAACTCACACCTGTGACCTCTATTCTCAAACTGGATGGTTGGATCTTGCCAATCAAATAAAACACCAAACTTGTATTACTACTAAGATAATCTTGCTGGGCCTTGCCCCCCCCCTGGAGTCTGTGCCCTCATACAACCGAGAATCCACACCCAACATACCAAGGGATCGAAACCTCAGCTTCTGCAAGTCCCGCATTGCCGCACAACACAAGGCCAAAGATCCTTTGCTTACCGGGCCACTAGTTGGTACAACGGTCTTCCCAGCGACATCTCATCTTCACCATCGCTCAGCAATTTTAAGACTCGTCTCCGCCTAACACTGACTGCCTCCAACCTCTGTGACTGTTGTGGCTAAACATGTATTTTGGTTCCTTAGCTGAAGATGCCCTTTTGGATCCACATCTACTCCTGCACTTTGCCAGCACCTCCCCTCCTATCTTCATCTCCCCTGCTGGCCCATGACAAATGCCACCTGGCTGCACTACCTCTATTCTTATTCGCCTTCCACCTCTCCTCTCTCTGTCCCCCCCAACCTACTTCCCCTTTTCTCCCATCCACTTAGTCTCCCTGATTTCACCCTCCTCCTTTCCCTTCACTTCCCCAAAGTTTCACCTTATTGTTCTTTTTTCATCTACAAGACTGTTTTTTTTTTAATTTTATAAACTGTTATCTTTGCTTATGATTGTCTCAATTGTACCAATGAAGTGGAACCTTTGTAAAAGAGCCTCGGCTCAAAGGTATTTGTAATCCTAGAACAAATAAATAAAAATATTTTTGCCCACCCGACACTACATCGATCATACAGCTGTTAGATCAAGGGATCATTTACTCCATGAAGCGGCATTACATCAAGGGAATGTGGACTATGGTGCTGGCAGAAATGGACAACGGTGTTGAACTGACTGCCACATTATGCGTCAAGTGCATAACAATTCTCGATGCTATCAGACTGCTCAAAATGGCATGGGACAATGTTTCCCCACAGACAATTATAAATTGCTTTAGAAAAGAGGGGTTCTACACACTTGAAAATCCAGCTATTGAACTGCCAGATCCAGACACAGAAACAGAAATTACTACGCCAGAGGGAAAGAGTGAAGATGAATTTGTGAACATGTGTCATCTCGGAGATGCTGATCCTGAGCCAGAAAGTGAAGATGACATGGAACATGTTGTGAATGACCTTCACCCTACTGTCTCTGACAGTGAGAAACCAGAACATTCCCAGGACATAGAAGCCACTGATGACAACCCCAACGGCCAAGTCTCTTGCTCCGAAGTACGATCCGCTCTTCTGACTCTGCGCAGAGCAATGGAGCAAAGAGAGGACATTACTCCTGATTGGCGGCTGATCAAACAGACAGAGCATGATTGGTTTAAGTACACAGTGCTGCAGACAAAGCAAATGAAGATCACGCTTTACCTGAAGACAGAAACAAAGTGAAAAAACAAACTAAAGAGAGCTAATCACTAAAGCACCCAAAGCACTGCACTGTGTGTCTTTTAAATCTTTTAAAACCAGTAAATAAAAGTTGTTTTATACACTGCAACATAATGACACCAAGCACTTAGAAACTAAAATAACATACAATACTGTACTAAAAATGAATACAGTATAAACAGCTGCCCCCCTTCCCCCATGCTGTCCAAGTATAAGCCACATGCCACATGTCACAAACACAAAAAAAGTAAACAATGTCTGTCAAGGACGCTGCTTTAAACGGACAAAAAATGACCGGACAAATGAGTCCGTTTTAAGCAGCTTGCACTGTGTATCTTTCATCTAAATTAAACCATCCTAGTGTGCAAAATTCTGAATAAATAAAATGTATTACTTATGTTTTGTTTTCATAAATATTCCCACCTATCTATGAAAAGGTTGCAAAAAATTAAACACTAATGATCCGAGCCAATCCATCATGTATTCAAACATTTCCCTACAAAGTCTTTCCTATCCAGTCAGGGAACAAATGGCTATCTTTATTTAAAACCTTCACACTCCAACTCACAACTATGATTAAAAGCAGCTGAAGCCATCCTAAAGTTTTCTAACACTTTTCTCAGCGGGGTGTTATCGCTCCCTTAATCTTGTTTTTGAACTGGATAATAACAAGATTTTTTACCCTTAGAATACAAACATGCCTGGTGTAGCCTGACTTTTGGAAAAATGCTCACTGGATTTTCTCTGCATTGCAGTTCACAACATTTATATGCAACTTTTGTAAATAAAATGGGGTTTTTTTGTGCAAACAAATATGAACCCATACTGAAAACGACAGCGTCTCTCTCCTTGGGGAAAAGGAACACTTTTTTCACAGTTTGTGTGTGCCTTTTATTCCTTTTCTCAGAAGAGGGAGATGCTGCCCAATCATTACTGAGAATGCTTACAGAATGTATTGAAAAATGTAATGCTAGCTCACACCAGTGTTGTCTGTCTGTGCGTGCAGTTTTCAATACATTTTCTAATCATTCTCACAGTTTAAGTGTGTCGGTCTTTTGCTTTTTTTTCTTGTGCTAGCCTTAACTGTTTTGGTGGCACCCAACTCCAATCTGAGTGTGTCTTTGTGTGCTTTTTTTGTTAATGTTCTCGGAACCTTGGTTGGGAGCCCATGTGCACCATCACTTTGCAGCAGGTGGGCTCATTTGTATCAGAACCTGTAGAACCTGCACATCTTTAACATTACCCGGCAGCGATACATTGAGCAGGGCCACCAGTAATGGTCTGGCATCTCAGTGAAAAAAAACAAGAGCAAGATGACATCAACCCCCCTTTACCTGAATGGGACCCACTTACTTAGAAGAGTCAGCTGTGCTATCAGATGGAGTCCTAATGCAGCAGCTCACAGCGATCTAGATCCTGATCTGGAGAGCGCCTGTCACGGTCTACACCCACTATTGCACCACACATCTCAAAAGCAGTGCCCCACTAAACTGTCTGGCACTTAAACCTCCCACCAGCTGACTCTCCAGCCAATAGGTGTACAGGAGCCTCCACCTCTGACTTTCTAACCAATCAAACAGTTTAGCGAGCAGAGCTGGAGGGGCACTTGACCACCCCCACCCTGACTGCAGCTCCACTTCTGGAGCGAGTTCTGTATTCTTAGACTGGTGCTTGAACTACACAAAAGGCAGACCATGGCAGCTTCAAAATGGCTGGTAAAAGTGAGGACATGGTAGCACCCTGAGCACCCAGCTACCAACACCTCTGCACCACTTGTCTTCCTCTTCCAGCTCAAGTACCTGAAGAAAGTCTTACTGTATCTCCATTCTTGACCTCCTAGATGATCCATTCCTCAGTTTGAGCCTTTGTTTTTCTTACCCTTCTTCCTACCTTTCTTTGTTTCTGTAGATATACCCCCCTCTCTGCCTCCATGTGGGTCTCCATGTACTTTCTGAAAGCTTTTTTTTTCTCCTTTATTGCATTAGCCACTTCCTTTGAGAATCATGGTGGCCTCTTTCTCCTCTTACATTTGTTTATTATCTTTAAACAGCTTGCCATTGTCTCAGTTATTCCCTTCTTTATTCTATTCCATTTTGTCTCCACCCCCATGGATATTGCCTCTTAAAGGTATCTCCTAAGGCAGTTCCCTATTTCTCTAAAATCTGATCTCCTGAAGTCTAGGACCATTGTCCTAGTGTGATGTTTTCCCTTCCCAACCCCTGTGCTAACACATAGTGTACTATGATCACTTGAACCCAGGGGACTACCCACTGTGATGTCTACTATGCTGTCCCTGTTTCTAAGTATCAGATCCAGCATTGCCCCATCCCTAGTGGGATCTGCAACCATCTGCCTGAGAAATGCTCCTTGCAGAGAGTTTAGGATGATCCTGTTCCTAGTCATAGCTGTGGCCAAGATTTTCCAGTCCACATCCAGCAGATTAAAGTCACCCATGGTTACTACATCCCCCTTGCTTGCCATTTTGCCTATGGCTGCCCCCAAAATTCAGTCCAGTTCCTCCCCCCTGTGTTATGACCTGTTCACCACCCCCACATGAATAACGGCCCAAGACCCCATTTATAAACCAGTTCCAAAGAACTTCCAGCCCCTCCCTTTCCCCACTGAGTCCTAGTATTTCCATGGCCTTTATACCTTCCCTTATATATAAAACATCCCCCTTCCTCCCTGCTCTCTCTCTCTCTTCTTACAAAACATTTTGCAGCCTGATATGGCCACCTTCCAACTGTGGTTGTCGGTGTACCATGATTCTGTTATGGCCACCAGATCCTGGTCTGCCTCCACAGTGGTAGCCTCAAAGTCATAAATTTTGTTACCTAGGCTCCTTGGATTGGTACACATGGCTCCCCACTGCTTTCATCCCTCCCTACCCCTGCTTTGTCTTCCCTTCCTGAGACCCTCCTTCACTCTACCATTTTCACTGGTACTATTCTTCTCCTTTTCATCCTGCCTCTGCCCACCCTCACTAGTATTTTTCCCAGCCTCAGTTCCACCTCTCGACCCACCTTCCCTTCCCCACCTTTGCCCATTTTCCCTACTGCCTCAAGAATTTATTTCCCTTGGGCTTTTCTCCACTGCTGCTTCACTATGTGGGGGGGGGCATTCACTGCCTCCCTCCTTACTTCTTCCTCTCCCTTTGGCTAGTTTAAATGGTTATCAGAGTAGCATTTAAACTTTTCACATTGGACTGCCATTCCCCTCCTGGATGAAAGATGGCAATCCCATTTCTAAAGGCCTTTATCCTGCAAGGCAGGATCCCAGTTCCCAAAGATTGACTATTGTTTTTACTTACTTTCCTCTAATGGGATTGGATGTGCAATGATGATCTGAAACATCTGCTACAGCCCACCATTCCCAGCATTCACGAGGGTTCGAGGCTTCGTACCCCTGGGCTGCCACCAGGAGTTACACTGTTGCCAGAGCCCTGCACTCACCCACCACAGAGGTGGCAAGCTATCTGTTGAATGCTTGAGCCTCCTCCCCCTGGCTGGCCTGCTGATGCTCCAGACTTGTTCCTGAACCTGGGTCATCTGCATCACGAGCAGCAGTACTACTGCTGCGCCAGTGGGTCAGCTACTGTAACTCTTGATTATATATGTGTACTTGTACAATATACTGTATAGAAGGTTATTTTCACTGTCTATTTTCACTATTTTTGCTATTACTAACAATCAGTGAAAATAAATGGATAGTGAAAAATAATGGACAGCTGATTTTCAGTAGTGCTGTACTGAAGTGTAAGCTGTCTGCGCTAATTCTATCGGACGCGAATATGTGTAGAAGGTAGACTCCCGCTAAATATAATGGACGCTAATTCAACCTGCTATACAGTACATAAATATACAAATACCAAAAAACATACATTTCTATTTCACTTGTATCATCCAGATGTAACAGCAAATCTCAGTATTCTGGAACTCAGTGCGCTGTTACTTCAGATGTACCAACAGATCTAGAATACTATGCCAGAAAAGCTGTTCCTTAGCAACTACCTGATTCTGGCTAAAACATGCTTTCACTGAACTGTTTTTGTTTTGTAAAACAGCAAGAAATCAGCAGCCCAGAAAGCATACCAAACAGTGACAAACAAAATCACAGTACCACACAATTAGCAAGCCACCACACAGCAACAAGTCAGCAAATGCCATTAACAAGGGCAACCTCGCAAAAGACACAAACAAACTCCCAAACTATATGATGTACTATAATTTATTATGCATACATTAATAGACAAACTCAGTTGTTTAACAAATAAACACATACCAAAGCAGTCAAAATGCCCAGAAATAACACCTTAGTCCTCAAGATCAGACACAAAAGGCACACACAGAAATTGTTAAAAATATGGTAATAAAATTAACTACATTAGAGTTGACAAGTAAGCAATAAGACACAACAGGGTGTGCATGGAACACATTTTACCGCACGCCCGGGGAGTGTAGTGAGGTACAAGGCCACAGACTGAGTGCCTTCAGCCCCTGAAAGTGTGGTAACATCTGTTCCATGCCCACCCCTGCAGTGTCTTATTGCGCTTATAAAATAGGCTCCCTTTTTCAACTTTTTACAGTTGGGAAAAGCATGTTTATATGTAGAAATAATAGACTTACTTGTATCTTCTTTCACAATCACCAAAATCAACAAGAAAGAGAAATATTTTAAATTGGGAAAATATTGTAAACAGCACTTTGCTGTGGGAGCTCCTCACAAACACATAAGGTGTGAGTGGAATGTGAGTGAGAGGACTGAATAGGCAAGTATTATGGGGCCAGGCCCCTCAAATTCAGAATTCCAGCTCCTCCCCTGTGGAGTCTTGATCTCATGGATGGTGAGCCTGAGCTGGCAGCACTGGTCTGGATTTGTGTGCATGGTTTCTTGTGTTTTGTTCCTGTACTGGGATAGCCTCTCCAGGTATCTGTGGCACTGATACTATATGAAAGATTCTTCCAGGGTATGCAACTTTAATATTTTCCTCCATTTTTTCAGCAAATTCAGCTTTTATTAGCTCACTCAATACATAGACATGATTAGTTAAGGCCCATTGGCCCAGGGGCTGGAGGGTAGGAGGGAGGGGAAGGGGTGACAAGGGCAGCCTCAATAAATTCATCCAGGCTCTCTCTATCCGAACAATGAATCAATTTGCACCATTTAAGAAGGAACGGGTACTAGATTCACTCAGTAGGGGCTTAGAGCCGATCAGGAAGGGTGAACAGGATGATTTGGTGGCAGCCAGTGGTATGAGCAGGAGCAAGGCAGAAAAGAGTCTTCTAGTGGCAGTGGGCTTGATAATTAGAGGGGTGGAGAAGGTGGTAGGAAGTGGGGGAAGAGGAAGGGGGGTCTGATGCCTTCCAGGTGCATCAGCCATGTGTGACAGACAGGATAGGAACAGCAAAGGAGAAGGAAGGGGATTGTGGATAGCAGGAACACTTGGGTATCAATGATCTGGTGACCCAAATAATTGAGATGGTGAAACTCAACTTTGTTTTTTTTCTGTATGTGAATTTGTAGTGTTCATGAAAGGTTCTGGATTGATGGCACTGGAACTTGAAGTCCTCTGCTTATTCACATAACAGGTACAGCATGGGTGATCACACTGCAAGCTTCCCCACACAGCCCCATCCATGCACCTCAACCCCGCCATGGAGGGACTACCTCTTTATTGAGAGGATAGTTCAGACTCCATAGCCTCTCATGTGAGACTACTAACAAGGTGCTGAATTATCACCACTTGTGTTGGTGGTTTTGTGATGTGGACACCTGCCATCTGGTAACTGGACTGAGACCACCACAAATCATTTTATATCAGCCACCGAACAGCCCTCCAGTAATAATGGCTTTTGGCCACTACTGATCTGTGCTGGTTTAGAACCACTGATCTAGAGGTTAAAGGCTCCTTAACCCACTAACAATTCACTGAGTCATCCAGTTCCACTGTGAAGCTCAACTTTCAAAGGCAGAGGGACAGAATAAATGCATATTCAGCTTTCCTGAACATTTCTAAGGTCTTCTTTTTGTGAGAAAGGAGGGAGGAGAAATGAAGAGTGAAGAAGGAGGAGCTTGGTGAATTTAATGGGTGGCTGAAGGTATGGTGTCAGAAGGAAAGGTACCATTTTGTGTGAGACAGGTGCTTCTGGGATGGGAGGATCTTCAAGGGTTACAGCCTTCACTGGACAAGAGATAGGGCTTCTGTGTTAGGGCAAAAGTTTGGTGTCTCTCTTGGTGGACATTTAAACTGATTAGGGAGAAGACTGAAGGTGGGGGACCCACAGAGGAAGTAGAACATAATGGAAACCTAGCTAGGACTCCCCACAAATGGTGTTAGAAACAGAGTGAATGTAGGCATCTGAACGGGAGTCCATAATAAGGTAAGAAAAGGAGTCAGAGGGCAGGGGTACACAGAATGAGCAAGGGGCAGAAAATTAAGGGGGTAGGGCAGGAAACGTGGACAGGTGCTAACAAGAAGGGGAGGGGTACTGAAAGATGTTGAAAGGCAGTTTGCCTAAATGCCAGGAGCCTGGAGAACAAAATTAGTGAGCTACAGGCCATGGTGACTGATGCAGGACTGGACCTCATAGCCCTCATAGAAACATGGGCCACTTGGAATAATTACTGGGGACTTAGCAATACCAGGATATACCATGTATAAATGAGATATGGCTACCATGTACAAATGAGATACAGCTACCGGAAAAGGTGTTGGGTTACCTTTAATTTATTTATTCACTTTTTGTTTACACGGAAAAGAGGTCTAGGCAGTTCTGCCTATTTTCAACCTCATCTGCTGGGGTGGGGTTGGAGGATACAGATGCAAACTGACATATTGAATCAGGTTGAGCTGTTGGTGGTATATTTAGTGAATGGGAGAAATTTGGCCAGGACACGGATGGAGTTGGTGGAAGCAGAGGGGTTAGCCTCCCCCCCCCGTTTCCTTTTCACAAGAGGCTTTAATGGACATTGCTTTGAACAAATTGATGCGAACTGTGGATTCTACAGAGCCCCCCTGGTGTGACATTTTCCAGAGCAAATTTTCCTGCACGTGCTGCATGCAGTGCTCCCTGTATAGCTGAAGAGAGTTCTGCAGACCTTGTTGAGAATTTTTGGAACAAAGAGGAACTGCTCCTTAGAGACCTGGAGGAAAGAATGTGGCAGCTGTTGTCTACTGGCTGAAGATGAACAAGTGTGTTTAGAAAAATAAGACTAAACTGGCTGAGAAACAGCTATCTCATCAACCTGAATTGACTGGTAGCAGAGCCCTGCCGTCAAGCTTGACAGTTTGTGATGCAGCAGCATCACAAGAGCCAGACCAGGAATGATGCAGCAGCATCGAAGAGTGAGTTTGCCACAGCGACATCAAAGCATGAGCAAAAATGGAAAGGGACCTGGAGGTAGTCATATCAGATGACCTAAAGGTAGGCAAGCAATGTGAGAAGGCAGTAAGGAGGGCTGGGGGATACTGGGATGCATAGGGACCCCATCTGCAGTACTGCATGCAGTTCTAGAGACCTCATCTTCACAAGGACATACGCAGGATCAAGGCCATCCAGAGGAGGGCAACTAAAAAGATACAGGGTCTGCACCAGAAGCCATGTGAAGAGAGGGAGAGACTAAAGGAACTTAATATGTATACCCTTGAGGAAAGGATGGAGAGGGGGACATGATAGAAACTTTCAAGTACGTCAAGGGAATCACCAAAGTTCAAGAGGGTAGCATCTTTCAGAAAAAGAGATGTGCAAGAACAAGGGGGCACAATTTGAAAACAGAGGGGGACAGCTCAGGGGCAATGTGAGGAAGTATTTCTTCATAGAGAGGGTGGTGAACACATGGAATGGACTTCCTGAGGGGGTCATGGGGTCAAAAATAGTTTGGGAATTCAAGAATGCATGGGACAGACATAAGGCAATTCTAGGGGGTGGGGGTAGGAGGAAGTAGGCTGTTGGTTAACTAGGATCTGCAGCTTATTCAATAGGTAGGGAAATGGACAGACTAAGTGGGCCAAGGGGTCCTTATCTGCTGTCAAAGTCTATGTTTCTATGTTTCCCAAAGGTATTCTGTTCCTGGATACAGAAACTGTATACCTCTACTAGTCTCCTCCAAAATATTAATGGGCATATAGAAAGCAGAATCCATATTAGGACTGTGGTAAAACAGAGCTGTCCCCTTAGCCCTTTATTATATGTTTTCTGCATTGACCCTATCATGTGCAAGATATTAATGCACCCTCAGATTCATGAGATTGGCACGACTAATTGCACAGCTAGTGTCAAAATGACTGCCTATGCAGATGATATAGTCTTATTTGTCAAAGACCCACAATCAAGCCTTCTAGCACTGGATGTTTTCCAGTGCTTTATGCCCCTTTCAGGTACTACACTCAACATAAGTAAGTATGGTATATGGGTTTGGTTATAGGAGTAGAAACAGAACCGGTGACAAACATTGGTGGTATTACAGTAACTATTTCCCCTGTTAAATTTCTGAGCATCACATATAGTAATGGCAATATGGCCAAAGTGAACTGGGAAGAAAAGCTACAAATTTGTGACACTAAGATTCAAATATGGAAACACTGGTGACAAGCTAAGATGAAAAAGGTGGTGGTAATTAAAACTTTTATATTGCCCATTACTTACCTGAGAGTTGTATACTCCATACCTCAGAACCTAGATGTACGACTCTACAGTCAATTCTTTTAATTGATTTGGTGTAGCAGACTAAACCCCATCAAAAGAAATATTTTATATCAGCCTGTAAAGCAAGGAGGACTAAATTTACTTAATCCTTTAATTTTTAATTTTTTTATTTTAGTTTATTCTTTACATGGAATTTTTTTAAGTTACTCTTAATCGAGTCCCTAAGTTTTGGCATCCCTGGATGGATAAATGTATGATTCTATTACATCACGCTTGGTCTAAAAATGCTATGACATTGAAGAAACTAAATTCCTCCCCAATATATGCTGGCATATCAGTTTGACACAAATAACAACGGCCTATAGGGCAGGTATTTATAGACTGATCATAGGCAATAATTTGAAGGAAACTGCTCTATGAAGGTGTCCCTTCATCAGATTACCCTTCTGTGAGCACATATTTAGTGGATAGAAGAACTCCACCTAAGATGTGGGACATAATTTGGCTCAGTTGCCATGGGCACCTTTGTGTTAAGGCTAACTAAAAACATAACAGTACTACAGAGCAAAATTGTCCTCAACGAGGTTGCGAACTTTTGTTGGAAATGATGGACCACTTTTTATTGGATCGTTCATATACACGAATGTTTTGAACAGCTTTGGCAAGACAGTGAAGTGCTCCATCCTGGTCTAGGACATCTTACTGTAAAATTATTTTGGATACCCTTCACTCCAAAAGAAATTATGATCTCAGCACAGTTAGGCTAATCTTTATCATGATTAAATATTATCTATGGCAATCTAGGTGTACACTTTTCTTTCAGCAAAAGGAAATACTGTTGGGCTCCCTGATACAGTTAATAGCCAGAGAACTCACCTCATTATACAAAAGAGAGAGTAAGCGGCTCCTTAAATCCTGTTTAGATGTCACTGGAGACATCTGATGGGGAATTTTCTTTTATAAACTGCACCCTCTATGTTTTTTAAGCTTTTATATTATCTAAAACATAGCATCCATGATGGGAAATGTTTTGCTTTAGCTTCTTTCATTTTTTTCCTCCCGGGTTTCATTTATATTATTTTGTGAACCATTTATACATTATTATATTTACTGCTGATTATGATTGCTGATTGATGAATCCTGTATTTGCTTTGTTTGTCTTTCTGCGTTAATGAACTTCCCCTATTCTATTATTTTCAAGAAGTTCCATGAGATCATTAATGTCCACCCAATAAGCCACTAGAACAGGCACATGGGACCTCAGTTAAATGACAGCATCCAAAAGATGCTGTCAGGAGTGTAGCACATCCCTTCATGCTACACTACAGTGTCAATATTAAAATTTATTCCAGGCTCCTGGTGTGAGGCTAGAATTCACAATCTTCTGTTCTTCTAGCCTTAGCGGTGAGTGTGCAACCTGTAGACCCACTACCACTTATGTCAAGGAAGATATAAAAGGCAGTTGGGGAGGGGTCCATCAAGGGAGGGAAAGGAGGAAAACATTGATGTGGGTACAGCTCACAACCAAATTGGTTATGAAGCTGTGCATAGGGGTGGTCCACAGACCACTGGACAGGGGGATGAAAGAGATGGGGAACTAGGGGAAGAGATTAGAAGGGGGCAGCAAAGTGGGAGGTAGTGGTGGTGGGGATCTCAATCTACCAAACTTTGATTAGGACATTCCAGCAACTAAGAGTGCCAGGAGTCTGGCCCTGCTAAATATATTGCAGGACTGCCTGCTGGTTCATCTGCTCAGAGAACCCACAAGGCAAACTGCCATTCTTATTGTGGTGTTCACCAACTCGGTAATGATAGGCAAGGTGAAGACTGGGGAGCCTCTGGGGCCCAATGACCATAACGGCATATGGTTTGAGCTGGTTCTGGGTACCAGTATACCCTCGTCAAATGCTGTGGTTCTGAGTTTCAGAAGAGAAGACTTTGACCCAATGAGGGAATGTGGGAGACTAGTCAAGGATAAGATGAGGGGAGTGGATGACATTGGGGGTGAGTAGGGAGTAATTAAAGGGGCCATTATAGGGGCAACTAAGTCATGCCTCAGAATAGTTGCCAAGAGTAACAAGTGACCAATCTGGTTCCTGAAGATGACCAGGAAGGCAATGAAGCTGGCTCCTACTCTTGATCAGGCCCTCAGTTACTTCATTAAGGGCTTTAGCTCCATCTGTGACATTTATGCCCCGCTCACAAAAAGAAAAATTAGGGGGCAGACAAATGGCTGGATTGATGGGGAGCTCCTCTCCCACCTGAAAGAAAGGGACATATTCTGGGAGAAGGCCAGGAACACAGGTAGCAAGCATGACTATCAGTGCTACAGAATGGCCAGGAACTGCTGCACCAAGCTAATTTGGCTCACCAAAGTCAACTACCATAAGGCACAGCTTAGCAATTCTTGGTGTGATGGGAAAAGATTCTGGGATAACATCAAAAGCATCCTTGGAAAGGAGGACAAGAAGCATTCTCAGCTTCTCAGTGTCAGTAACACTCCCACTACAGACCCTCTAGCTATTGTAGAGGCCTTCAATAAGGCCATCACCGATCTTACCCCAGTGCTACCACCTGCCTACTTCCAACCTGGTTTGAACCATTCCAACAACATATCTCCCTAGTGTTTTCACCCAACCTTCTACTTTAAAAGGGCAATGGTGAAGGAGGCCCTAACTATGGTCAAGAAAGTACTAGGTAAGACCAGAATGAGCAGTGATGGGATAGACATGATACTGCTATCCTCACTCTGGACATTCTTATAGTGCCCATTACCACGCTGTACAATAAGTCCCTGGCCCTTACTCAATTCCTGGCAGTTTGGAAGCAGGCCCTAGTCACGCCTGTGCATAAGGGAGGTGACAAGTCTTTGGTAGCCAACTACAGACCCATCTCGATCCTCTCCTCCCTGTCCAAGGCACTGGAAAAGATTGTGGTGGGTCAACTCATCTACTACCTCAATAAGTATAATCTGCTATACCCAAACCAGCATGGTTTCAGACAAAATCACAGCACCACCGCTGCCCTGCTGGACTACATAGACTATAAACATAAGGTCCTGTATGTAGGCAAACTGGTGGGGTCTGTCTTCATTGACCTCACCAAAGCTTTTGATACAGTCAACCACCCCCTGTTACTGACCCAACTTCTAAACATGGGTGTGGCGCCCAATGCCCTTTGCTGGTTCCAAGACTACCTGACATGGAGAAATCAATGTGTCAAAATTGGGCAAACAGTATCCAGTGCAAGACAGGGATCATTAGGGGTACCCCAGGGATCAATACTGGGGCCTCTACTCTTCAGCCTCTTCTTAAATGACCTTCCCACAGCCTGCGACACCAAACTCATACTATATGCAGATGATGCTGTACTCATGGGCAGCAGCATGTCTCTTGCTGCCCTTCAATATGAGCTGCAGATCTCCTTCTCCAAACTCGGGGACTGGTTCAGTAGTCATAAGTTGCTACTTAACTACAAGAAGACCAAGGTCATGCTTATATCCAGCCCCTGCAACAAAAATAAGTACCACCCCCTCATCATCTCCAACTCTTGCAGTGAGCCGCTGGAACAAGTCCACTTGTTCAAGTATCTGGGGGTCATAATAGATGATACCCTCATGTTTGCTCACCATATTGACTCTCTGGTCAAGACAGTCAATACCAAGACTGGTGTCCTGTACAGGCACAGACAATACCTCTCTCTGGGAACCCTCCGCCTCGCAGTCCACAGCTCCATCATATCACATATCGACTATAGACTAGTGGTCTATGGGGCAGTGATGGATACATCGCACAAGAGGGTTCAGACTGCACTCAACAAAGCCTGTAGACTCACCCTGGATGCTGAGCGTGGCATGCACACCTGTACTCTGTATGAACGTGCAAATTGGCTATCATTAAGAAACAGGGTCAAATTCCAGACTTGCATCCTAGGGAAGAAGGCTCTATTGGGTAAAACACCGCCTTGTGTAGGCAATCTGATCGAGGCAGCCAACTCATTACAGGACACCAGGGGGAGGACTACAGGGGCCATGGCTATTCCCTTCCATTGCACCTCGCTTGGGCAACATGCATTTGCCTACAAGGCCCCAAAGTGGATGAATGAACTCCCTGGGCACCTGCTTGCCACCAGTTGTCTGGTCCAGTTCAAAACTGACCTCAAACAGCACCTAATAACACTCACTAAGTGCACCTGCCTCTAGGTTCAGCCACACCTACTCTCTCTGCCCCACAGCTAGCACTAGTCAGGCCTCAGGTATCTCATCCCTCTGTCCCTTCTCATGACTTGCCTCAGCAATCAATTCATGTCATGCTTCTTCGGCTCCCCCACCCCACCTTCCCCCCTCCCACTGCCAGCTATCCCCATCCCTCTTAACCACTGACAAGGTGCTTTGTGGCTGCTTATTCCCCCCCACCCTCATGAAGTGTTTTTTTCTTGTGATATTAACTGCCTATGTTATTTGAGTTACCTATATACCTATGTTTTTGAGTCATTCTGTTAGTTCTGAATCCAAGTTGTATCGTTCATTGTGTTGCACCTCTGCTTTCTCCTATTGTACTTTGTTTTGCAATCTATGACATGGAACCTTTGTAAAAGAGCTTGCGCTCAAAGGTATTTTCTGAATCATTAAATAAATAAAAAAAACATAAATAAAAAATGGACTTCATTAGCTACAAAAAGAAACACGGAGACAGGGCATGAGGTGAATACCAGTTAAGGATGAGAGAGGCCAAGAAGGTGGTCAGGGATGTAAAACCAGACCCAGAACTGATATTGTGGGGGGGGGGAACAGTTCTTTAGCTACATTAGGGCAAAGAAAGAAGGGGAAAGGAGGAATTATTAATCTGATGTAGGGGTGCAGGGTAACAGAGGAGGATGAGTAGAAGGCAGTCACTCCAAATGACTCATTTTACTCTGTGTTCACAGTAGAGGATAGTGGGCTCTTGTCTGAAAGTGGCATACAGGCTGTTGCAGGAGGGATCCCAGAAGTGGGGCAGGTGGTTTTTATGGGAGACTGGATCAGAAAAAGAATAACAGCCCTGAAAATAAACAAGGTACCAGGCATGAATGGGATGCATCCAAGAGTGCTAAGGGAACTAAGGGAACTGGCATCTGAACTGGATGAACCAAAGGAGAGCAGTGTAGGAAGGTTACTTTAACAACTAATAGACTTTTGCCATCAATCAGTAAGGCATTTATTACCAAATCAGAATTGTGTATTGTCCCCTTATATAAAGCATACGTCTTTTCACATCTGGACTATGCTGCCTCATTCTGGAGACCATTTCTGAGGAAGGACAAAAACACACTGGATGGTTTACAAAGAAGGGCTACCAAGTTGGTAACAAGGGTAAGAACCCTCCCATATGCAGATAGACTCAGGGAACTAAAACTATATGACCTGCAGTTACATAGGGATAGAGGTGACATTCTAATGTTATTTAATATACTTCATGATAAAGACCTGAGTCAGGAATGCAATCTAACCTTGACTACTAAACCTACAAATCTCAGTTGTCATAATAAGCAACTCCACATACAGACGGCATTTACAAACAAAAGAAAATTTTACTTCACCATAAGGGCACATAAAAGGTATAACGCACTGCCACAGCAGATACTGTAGTGGACATAAAAGACTTCACAAAGTTTAAAAAGCAACTTGACAAGTACTTCTTTAGAGATAATTAATGTCCCCTACATGTGTGGGGAAGGCAGTCCCGATGGACCTAGTGCCTACTTCTGACTTTACAAATACTGAGAGTACTGAGAGTAACCCCTGGCAGGGCTATTCAATAGCTCCCTACAGTTAAGGGTGGTTCTAAAAGATTGGAGGGTAGCAGATGTTGTCCCACTCGACAAAGGAGGAAACAAAGAGTAACCAGGAAACTACAGATCTGTGAATCTTTCCTCCATAGCACATTAACTAATGGAGATACATGTCAAAGAGGACCTAATGGACTACCTGGAGAGAAATGGACTCCAGAACAGTAAGCAGCAAGGGTTTGTAGCAATGAGATCCTGTCAGACCAACTTATTGGTGTTCCTTGACTAGGTAACTAGGGCAGTGGGCAAGGGACACACAGTGGGTTTACTCTACTGTGACTTCAGCAAGGCACTTGACTCACTGCCACACAGAAAGCTGCTGAATCAGAGCATCTTGAGTGTGGTGAAGGACCTAGGTAGATGAGTGGGAAGTTGGTTGGGGGGTAACAGCAGAAAGTGGTGTTAAATAGGGTCAAGTCAGGGGAAAGGGTGATCACAAGTGGGGTTCCACAGAGTTCAGTCCTGGGACTGGTATTTTTCAATATGTTCATTATGACATTAAAGGAAGTTTATACTAAGGAAGAAATGCAAGGCAAGATGTGTCTTTTCACAGATATCACTAAGCTGTGTGCCATGGTAGACAGTAAGGAAGGAGTTAGGGAGTTGCAGAGGGACCTGAAAGATTAGAGAGGTGGTTGAAAGTTTGGCAGTTGAAATTCAACACCAAGAAGTGCAAAGTGATGCACACAGGGAACAAGAACCCCAGGAATGACTATTGTATGGGAGAAATAAAGTTGGACATTACCATTGAAGAAAGGTACCTGTGAGTCATTATAAGTGACTCCCTAAAACAATCTAGCCAGTGTAGCAAGGCATACAGCAAGGCAACCAGGATGTTGGAGTTTATCTAGCGGGGATTCGACAGCAGGAGGAAGGTGATACTGCCACAAGAAAGATTATTGGAGAGACCACATCTGGGATACTATACACTGTTCTGGTGCATCCACCTAAGAAAAGACATACACAGGCTAAGGACAGTACAGAGTAGAGTAACCAAAATGATTCAGGGACAGCAGGGCAGATCCTATGAGGACTGGCTCAAAGCACTGAACATGTACTTGTGGGAGACCAGAAGGGAAAGATGCACTATAATGGAGATCTTCAAGTTCCTGGAAGGAATGAAAAAGGTAGATTGAAGGGAAATATTCCACAGGATTGGCAAATTATGGGGACATGAGTGCAGACTGGCAGGGAGAAGATTTGGGAGAGATGTGAGAAAGTTTTATTTTACTGATAGAGGGGCCTTGGAATAGCCTACCAGCAGAGGTGGTGAGTGTAAGAACCAAGAACCATTAATGGTTTCAAACATGGCTGGGATCAAGTAAAAGGCTTACTAGTTACACAGGGGGAATGCAGTAAGACAGAGGGCAAGGGGGAAAGTGAGGGCAATAAACCAGAATAGACATTATGTCCCAGGGTAGGACAGGATAAAATAGGGCAGACTAGATGGATCAGTGGTCTTTTTCTGCCAACATTTTCTGCTTTTCTGTGTTTCTACTTCTATGTACGGTATCTCTGTGCTTGTAGCTACTTTTACTCCTTTTTTAAATATGAGCAAACTTGAGAATGCTGATGTTTCAAGAGCTTCTGAAACAAGAGATAGCCATTAGTTTTGACTGTGCAACAGGGTTAAATGCTCACACAACAGTGAATTTGAGAATTTAATGTGGACAAGGTCTCTGAGGAGGGATTTCTTCCTAATGAAGTAGAAACCAGTCTCAAGATACAATTTAGAAAACTTGAAAACGTGCGTAGCCAACAGATTAATTGGTGATATAATCAAACTACTTTACAAAAATATCTAAATTAAAAAAACTACCATGGGGACTGAGACTGAACAATGTACCATCTAGAGGCTTTGAACTACAGGAATACAGCAAGCACTGGGAAGACACTCTTCATGAGTGCTCAGAAAAACTGATTAAAATTTTAATTGATGTGGAGAATAGAAAACAATGAGACCACTCAAAAAGAAATTCAGAACATACAAATTGAATTTGCTCAATCCAGACATTTAATAGTGTGTGAGGAACTTGACAAACATTTGGGTGAAAGTGAACACAATTGAAAGTAAATTAAAACAGAGGAGAAAGGGATATATTAACAAGAGACAATGCAGATTATAAATCTGGCTGGGTATATTAGTGGGAAAGTATCAGATATTCCACAAACAGAAGGAGATAAAAGTGAAGATCTTTATCCCATGGCTGCAGCAATAAAAGAAAAATAGCAGTACTGTGGTATCAACTTGATTGGCACCAGGGACTCCAGTCCCACACCACAAACTAATTTTTAGACCAAATTAGCCTCACCCTAAAACAACTGCCAGTAAGGACAGATGCCAAAAAAACACAGAGGGGGAAACATTAAAGGTGGAGAACTGAAGGAAACTAACAAGCATAACCCGAGAAATAAAACAAATGATCGAGTTATCCAGCCCTGTTTTAAATGCCATCCATATTTCTGTGTTACCGAAAGGTCAGATTTTCATACCAACTGCAAAAGTCTGTAAATAAGACTTGCAGGTGGACTGCTTTAAATTATATTGCAAGATAAATTGGAAGAAATTCTTTAGTAATAAAACAACAGGCTTCAATAGGAGGAGCAGCAACTGAAGACATTGGGGACCAGAATACTGAGTCACTACAATCAAGTCTGCAAATTAACAATGTTTAACAATGTCTTCACTGGGATCAAGGTCACTAATCCAGTTAGGAAGGAATGTGCATGTGTGAAATCGCAAGGGGACCCTACATTGTTTCTGGCTATGTGGAAACACAGGCATATTAACTAATAATGAACTCATGAACTCTAAATTGTTGGATGCTGAGACAAATTAAAAACAGACTGCACCTATAATGTCTCCAGTATCCCAAAGCTAGGAGGCAGAAAATGGACATCTGGGTGAGAATTTATAGTTGTTTTCTGTTAGTCCCTCCTCATACCCACTCTGCTCCAAGGGTTCCAGATCCTTTTCCCTCCCTCATCCCCATAAAAATCCTGGCTAATCTGCCTTCTCCTTCGACCTACTGTCCCTCTGGAACCAAAGCCCATCAACCATCAAGCAAGTCTCCTCGCTCCCAGCACTCAAACACCTACTCAAGCTTGCTCCAATTGCCCTGTGCCCCTGTTCCTAACACCACTACCAATTTGACCTACAGTAATCCTGCCCACAGGACCTCTATCTCTATTATTACTCCTTTTTTACTTTACTGTCAAGCTACAAATTGTATTTTATCTCAACAGCACTATTAAAACCAACTCTCTTGTCACATAACTAGTGGGAATGAGCCAACTCTCTTGTCATGTTACTAGTGGGCATGATGTATCGAGGATGCATCCTTTCTTACATCACTTCTCACTCTGATTTTGTATATACTATATACTGAATATTTTGAATTTCCACTATTTTATTGTAATTTCACACTGTTGCCTGAAAACTGAATGTATTCACTGTAAAATCTAAATATACAGTAGCTACTCGCATGCTCTTTATCTGTATATATTGTCTCACATGTCTATCTGTATATAATTTTCCTTATGTACCCATTTTGTTCCCCGGGTCGCACCTGGAAATGAGCCTTGGCTCAGTGTGCCTTTCCTGATTACAAACGTTTTAAATAAATAAATAAACAAACAAAAAATCATAATACTGACTTCCGGTTAAACTCTGCCACAGTGGCCTGTATAATCCCTCATAGTTAGTATTTCAAAAACTTGCTGAACTTGACATTGATATGTTATTTTCCAAGCGGTTTCCTCCATGTTTCCACAACCTGTCAGCAACTGAAAGATACACTGTAAAGGAGACGGAAGGATTTCCTAAAATTATCATTTACTCCCCTGACAAAGAACCATCATGATTATGAATAAGGTGGAGTCCATATAGAAGATTACGCCAGCAATAAGACACGATGAGGTGTGGGTTATAGCCTGATAAGAGCACACCCCAGGTGCGTTATGAGGCATGAGGTGCTTGTGCCGAGTGCCTTTAGCACCTGGGCTGTGCTCTTATCAGGCCATAACACACACCTTGGAGTGTCTTGTTCTGCTTATAAAATGGGCCCCCCAAGTCATGATAAAAAAAAAAAGAAAAACATTTCAAAACTAACAAACAAACAAAAAGCTTTTAATAGCTGAAACAGTGAAAAAAATAGTCCCCCTATAGCATCATTTCCTTGTTTTCATGAGTGTTTCAGACCTCTCCCCCATCACCACCAACAGGGAATTTTATGTACTATTAGTTCTTTTTATAATTTATATTGTATTTTGTGCTTTAACAAACATTGGCAGCCTCATACATGATTGTCAGCTTGGCCCCTATTTAATGCACTCTCCTCGTTTCATAAGTGTTTCATCCCCCACTCCCATCCTGTGTTGTCCCAGCACCAAGACGGAGACAGGCTATACTTTGTAGAATTCATTTTTGTTTTTGTTTCTTTTTGATTGCTGTTGATTTAACTGAAAGTGACTGTTTCTTACACTATTGTGTGCTTAGCACCGCTTCTTCAGGAATGAGCATATACTCAGGGCCACACTATAGTGTACGGCTCAGAATTTCGGTTATCAGCCTAAAAAAAAAAAAAAGACAATAGTGGTGGAGAAGCGCCTGCTCAGCAGATGTTTTGAATAGGGAGCAGAGGCTTTGCCTTTAAACATTTAATCGCAGCACCGGTTAACATCCAGTTATCAGAGTTGCATTTTTCTGGTGAAGCACTACTGGCGGCATTCCATTCATTACAGCTTGGTTTTTCAACTGCAGTACACAGGTCACAGTTTTATTTAAAAATGTTTTTTTGGATTGTGAAATGAGGCTATGTGCTTCCTAGAGAGAGTTTGTCTGTGACTGTGTGTGTAAGGGGAAGGGGTATGTTTTCCACATCGGACACAACCCCTTCCAAGAGCATGGTCGTCTCTGTAGTGTGACAGTGGTCAGTGTGGTACATTTCCGATGGCTGGCTAAGGTTGTGCACTGATATCTTTCTGCTATGGGGCTCAAGTTGCCAGAAGTAGTGTCTGTTGTAAGAATATGTCCTGATAAGGACATGGCTGAAAACATGTTTCAGCCAATCAGGATTTAGGATTTTTTGTGCCCATTTTATAAGATCAACTATCCGACACAAATTGTTATGAAGTCCTCACTTCCACCTTTCAATGAGTCTTTAACTCACAGCACTGTTCCACAATTGGATAACTGAAGCTGAGGCTAAGTTTCTCAGAGTTAACTTCCCAAAGGTTCCCACATTTAAAACTTTACCTAAAATCTTCAAGTCTTTGGCTAAACCCCTAGACAGACCAGTTGCTTCTGTCACTGGTTCTTTAACAACAAATTTGTCAAGACTTGTGGATTTTCATTTAAGGAACATATAACACGTGTCCATTCATACACAGAAGACACCATGCATGTCATTAACATTTTTGAGAGACCTGTCTGGGAAACTGATTTTCTGTGGCTCACCAGTAATGTCATGTTGTTCTACATGGGTATCAGACATGAAAACTGTATTGCAGCAGTAAGACATTTAAAAAAAAAAAAGTGATGGGTCCACCACCAACAACAAACTTTGTCCCTGAAGCATCACACGTTATACTGAAAACCGATTATTATATGTTTATTTCTCCTTCTACTACCTCCAGAAACAGGATACTATGGGTACCACTTCTGCACCCTCTTAAGCTAACCTGTTTCTGGAGTGGTGGGAGGAGATGGTTATATATCCAGAATCCAGTCCCCTTCACCAGACATATACATATAGTATATTGCTAGTTTTAATAATGGAATGATATGCATCTGACAGATGGGTGAAGAAGAGGCCCTGTCATTTTTGAAATGGTTAAATAACACCTTCAACCTAAATTTCCCAAGCAAAAATAAGTACAGACTACTGAGTTTCTGGATGTGAAACTGTAACATAATGATTAGGATCATACATAAATACATCGATTTTGTCAGCTGATAAGGACCGCCTTGCCCATCTAGTCTGCCCATTTTTTCTGCCTTTAACTTGTGCTGCAGACTGTAGTTGATCTGAGGTTTTCCTACTCTTCCCTTTTGCTAGGGTTCCTTTGTGTGTGTGTTCCATGCATTTTTGAATTCATCCACCATTTTTGCCCCTACCACCCCTGCGGGGAGGCTTTTCCAAGCACCCACCACTCTCTCTGTAAAGAAATACTTCCTCACATTACCCCTGATTCTTCCTCAAACTTCATCTCATGTCCCCTAGTTCTTGTCCATCTTCTTTTCTGAAAGATGCTACCCTCCTGTACCTTATTGATCCCTTTAAGGTATTTATACATCTCTATCATGTACCCCCTCTCTCTTTGCATCTCTAGAGAATACATATTGAGGTCTTTCACCCTCTCCTCAAATGATGTCTGGTGCAGCCCCTGTACCATTTTTGTAGTCCTTCTTTGGACTGCCTCCACTCTATGTCCTTCCTGAGATGCGGCCTCCAGAACCGGGCAATGTACTCCAGATGAGGTCCCGCTAATGATCTTTATAGTGGCATCGCCACCTCCTTATTTATGGTGCCTCTCCCTATGCACACCAACATCCTGTTGGTCCTTCTAACCATCTTCTTACACAGTTTAGCCCACCTTTAGGTCCTCAGATATAATTATTCCTAGATCCCTCTCCTGTTTTGTGGCTGACAGTTCCTCTCCCCCCACATTGAGTACTCCTCTCTCAGGTTCCCCTGACCTAAGTGCATAATTTTGCACTTCTTTGCATTGAGTCTCAACTGCTTTACATTTGACCAATCCTCCAACTTGCCCAAGTCCCTTCTTATTCTCTCCACCCTCCCCCCCCCCGGTGTGTCTACCCTATTGCAGATCTTTGCGTCATCTGCAAAGAGGCACACCTTCCCCTCCAGCCTCTCTGCAATGTCACTTATGAAGACATTAAAGAGGACTGGTCCTAGCACTGATCCCTGAGGCACCCTGCTGGTCACCTACTCTTTCTGTTGACCGAACTCCATTCACTACCACCCTTTGTGTCCTACTGCTCAGCCAATTTCCAACCCAGTTAACCACCCTGGATCCGATTCTGAGGCTGCTCAATTTGTTTATTATCCTTTTATGTAGGATGCTATTGAAGGCCTTGCTAAAATCCAAGTATGCCACATCTACTGCCCCTCCCTGATCAATTTCCCTTGTGTCCCAGTTGAAGAAGTCTATCAGGTTTGTTTGGCAAGACCTGCCTGCCATGAAACCATGCTGTCTCGGATCCTGATGTCCACAGGATTCAAGGTGTGTCAAAATCCTTTTCCTGAGTAATGATTCCATCAATTTTACTACCTCTGAGGTTAGGCTGACTGGCCTATAGTTACCAGCCTCCTCCTTGCTCCCGTGCTTTTGGACAGGAACAACATTTGCCCTCTTCCAGTCTGCCGGAACCACACCAGTTTCTAATTATTTGTTGAACAAAGCTGTCAGTGGTCCTGTTAGCTCCTTTCTTAGTTCCTTTAGAATTCTAAGATGTATTCTGTCCAGCTCCATTGCCTTATCTATTTTCAGATTTTCTAATTCTTTTAAGACTCCCTCTACTGTGAACAGACTGGTATCTACACTCCTCCCTTTGGTACTCCTTACACTTAGCTGTGATCCCTCCCCATCCCCCTCTACAGTGAACACTGAGCAAAAATATTAGTTCAGAGTTTTTGCTTTTTCCTGGTCCCATTCTGCTGATCCCTTCCCTTCCCTTTTTAGTCTCACAGTCCCACACCTGGTTTTTCTCTTCACTCTAATGAATCTAAGAAAGGTCTTGTCTCCTTTTTTAATTGCCTAGGCTATTCTTTCCTCTGTCTGTGCCTTGGCCTTTCTGACTGATTTCCCCTCCTCCTTTAGCTTTTCCAGAAACATTCCTCCATTTTTCTCCTTCTGTGTTTCTTTATATTTTCTGAATGCTGTCTTTTTTCCCTCACCCTCCTTGCCACCTCCTGTGAGAATCAGAGTGACATTTTCTTCTGCTTTGTTTTACTTATTTGCCTATTGCAAAGGCTTGTGGCTTCTGTTATGGCTCCCTTAAGATGTACCAATTGTTCCCCTACATCCCCTTTTCCCACTGTGCCCCCTAGGGCTTTCTTCAGACATACCTCATCTTTGCAATATTGACCTTTCTGAAATCTATGACCCTTGCCTTTGTGTGGCTGGATTCCTCTACTATCTTCATGTTAATATGTACTGTATTGTGATCGCTGGACCCCAGGTGACTCCCCACTTCTACATCCATCACCTTTTCTCTGTTGGTGAGCACCAGGTCCAATACTGCCCCCTCATGGGTGTGTTCTACCACTTGTTGTCTGAGTCCCACTCCCTGAAGAACTGCCAGGATGTTTCTGCTCCTTGCTGTGGCTGCAGTATGGGTGCACCAATTGACATCTGACAAACTGAAGTCTTCCATCAGCAATATTTCCCTTTTTGCTGCCATTTCATGGATTATTTCCATTAGCACATTGTCCAACTCATCCCCATGTGCCAGAGGTCTGTAGATCACACCTTCTTGAATGGCAGTACCATTCCCTGTTTCCAGCGTGACCCACAGTGCCTCCCCTACCTCCCTTATGCCTTGTAATTCTGTAGCTTTTATTTCCTCCCTAATGTAGATAACCACTCCTACCCCCTTTTTTCCAACCCTATTTTTTTGGAACAGAGTATACCCTGGCACAGCTATATCCCAGTCATGGATCCATATGTACCATGTCTTGGTCACAGCAACAATGTCCAGGTCAGCCTCTGACATCAATGTCATTAGGTCTGAGATTTTACATGCCAGGCTGTGAGCGTTCAAGCACATGACTTTCCATGGTCTGTCAACCCTCTTTTTAATTTTTTCTCCCTTGACCTTGTGTTTTACCTCTATCTTGATTCCAGTAGGCATACTACTGAGTCCCACTTCCATTTGTGTTTGTTTACCTCTCTTTGTGTTCCTGCTAGTCCCTTTTTACATTCTGTGATTAACTCCTGTTTTGGGGGGAGATACAGCTAAGTTTCTATCTTCTAGGGTGTTTTTGATAGGGTCCTTTGCCTCCAGCTCCCACTTCCCTAGTTTAAATGCCTATTGAACACATCAACTTTTTTGGCCTAGTGCTCTTACTCCTTCCCTCATTAGTTGCAGTTCATCGTGCCTGAAGAACCTCCTCTCCCAGAAGTCTCCCCATGCACCAATGAAGTGGTAGCCTCTTTCTTGACACCAGCTCCATAACCACTCATTCAACTCTTTGATTTCTTTACTCCTGATCTTCTCTGTGCTATTGCCCTTGCTCCACACAGAAAGGACCTTGAAGAAGGCCAGGAAGGTTATTTGACCGGCCAGTCGGTCTCCTAGTTTAACTAGGTTTTGTTCTGCTTCCTCTACCAACTTCCCTGCCAGGTTGTTTGTCCCCAGATGTACATGGATCTTCAGGTCCTCCCCTTCTTTCTCTGCTATCCTTCTGATGCGATCGGTGTAGCATTTTGTTGAGGTCCCTGGGAGGCATCTGACTAGCATCCGCATCCTTGTAAGTCTGTAGTTGCGCAGTTGGTTCTCTACCCCCCTGATCATGGAGTCCCCCATGATGATTACTTTAATACATCTTTCCTTCTTGTCCTTTATGTTGCCTTAACCATTATCCTTATCTGGTTGTAATCTTGGCCCTTTGACTGGTTTGTTGTCTTCTTCCACTTGGTCGAGATTCTTTTCCTTCATCAGTGGTGGAAAATGGTTTGCAGTTGTGATGGCTGTGGCATGGAGAGGGTTTACCTGTTTCATCCTGCTGAGTTTACTTCCTCCCATCTGTACCACTTACCACCCCCCTGGACCGGATCTTCTCCGTGGGAGAAGACTCCGGGGGGGAACTGTGTGACAGGGAGCTCCTGCCACTCTAGAGGACCGACGTTTTCTTAAATCTGTTGCAACAGTTCTTCTATCTCTTAGCCTAATGTATCCTTTACAGTTTCTAGTCCATAAGATTGGCCACCACTCCCTTTCTTGACTATGCTATAGTGTCCTCTTTAATTTTCCTTTTCCCTCACAGGTCCTCGTACAGGGAGGTTATTGTGGTGACTTCCGAGCATATGTAAAACAACAGGCTGTGTTTATCATTGTTGGGTTTACTATCTAATAGAACTATGCCATAAAATACTTTAATGTCTATACCTTATGTGTATGAAATATGTAAATGTTGAAAATACCATGGCACTAGGTCTTTTTGATGAAGGTAAAAAGTACTAGTTGACAGTATTATAAAAAATTAAGTTAGATGTGATATTTAAAATGCATGTAAATTCTTGTAAACTGAGAATCTGAAATGTCATGTTGATTTGCATATATTCCATGATGCGTTGCATTATGGAAGTATGTGTGATGTTGTGTTTCTTTGAAACCTGGCTTATTGTCAACGCCCTTTGGGGTAACCCTTGTTCAGTGTTTCTACACTGAGGTTCTTTGTTTTTAGCTTGTTTTATTTTTTTTTTATTTGAGCCCTCACTACTCAAGAAAACAGGGCCCACATAGGGGTGGAAGCTGATTCTCAACTGCTAAGTTAGATCAGAGATCAATGAGTCAGTAGGTGCTGGCTAATTGCAAAGAAAGGACATGCCTCATCTGTTGCTGCAAACTGATGTACTGAAGAAGGGATATGCAATTGCTTGAGGTTTTCTGCTGCATTTTGAATAAACATCACACAGAGATTGTGTGTTCAACTTGAAGTTTGGTGTCTGGTCCATCTGTTATCCCACAACCCCTTCACAAACTTGGTATCAGAAGTGGTATAACTTGCTGGAAGCATCTGGACTGGCCTAAGAGGGACATTTTCTGGTGGATATCATCCAGATATCCCAAGTGGACTGATGCACCAGAAGTTGCAGAGGAGAACCCAGAGAAGAAAGTCCATGGAGTTCTGACCAGAACTATGACCAATAGACTGGGAGAGAAGCTGCTGCCTGGACTGGACCTGTGAGCTCAGAGGGCAGCCTAGCCTGAAAATGATGAAGAAATGCAATGGGAACAAGGAGCTACTGTGGGGGTCGAGGCAGACCAGAAATGCAAGATGACATTCAGATGGTGGAAACCCTGATGAGGCTAATACGGTGGATGATTGTGCAATGGTTGGAGGCACACAGACTATGCAGAGAGGTGGAACACTGATGCTAGGTGCTCTAGAGTTCCCTGCCAGAGAGCCTGGATAAAGAATCAGAGGAGGATTTTTCATGGGCTCAGCTGGAGGAGGACCCCCTGACTGAGCAGGATATTCCTTTGTTTCCTGTGTTCCAAGGATGTTACCTGTTAGAGGTCAGAGATACAAGTATGGAACTTGAATGTGAGACCCCAGGTAAGACTGTGCCTAGTGATATTGTGCTGGGATTGAAGACTCCAAGCAAGCAAGAAGAAGCCTATGAGGCTGAATGGACCTTTTCTTGTATTAATACAGCTAAATCTATTAACAGTATTGACTGCAGTATACGGTAGGCTAAAGATGCTAATGTTGCCAATATGTTACAATAGGTTAAGATCAAGGAGGTGGTACATGTGTATTTTTTTTTGTTGTTGTTATTTTTTTTATGAAAAACCTACAAAGGAGAAGGTGGGTGGAAAATGGATTGGAAGCTGTGTTGGGGTAACGCCTAGAGTGTCTACCCTCAGGTGTCTGTATCATTAGCAAGTGAAATGAATGAATCAAGAGACACAGTGGGTTTATGTAGAGGGGTTGAACCTAGGACTGGGCCCCTGCTTAAAACCAACATGCCTGGTGGGGTTGGAGCAGGTAATTACCCCAGAGAAAGCCTTTCTATGGTACTGGAATTTACAGCCATCCAGATTTTTGGTCAGTACAATGTAATGGACTTTCCCTAACATGGGATAGTACAGGGAAGGTACCGTTAGTCTCTATTGAGAAATGTGTTAATGCCTCAGGGTAAAGAATGATGATATCCACTATGTTTATGATAGAAAGTTTATCATTAATAGGAACCCTGAGACATAGCTTCTGAAGATTATATATTTATATTTAGTTTTTGTTGACCAGGTAAGTGCACTAGACAAATTCTGCCTATTTTCAGGCACGACCTGGGGAAGGGGGATACAGATGAATGCCAACTGACTGTGAACCAGACTAAGCTGTTGTTGGTAATTTTTAGTGAATGAGGGAAATTTGGCCAGGACACCGGGGAAATTCCCCTACTCTTTTTCAATAAGTGCCATGGGATCTTTAACATCCACCTGGACTACCACCAATCCAGGCAGATGGGACCTCGGTTTAACGTCTCATCTGAAAGAAGGCATCTCAGAAGTGCAGCACCCCTCTCATGCAGCACTACAGTGTCAGTATTGGGATATTAACCCAAGTGCCAGATGTGGGAACTGAACCCACAGCCCTCTGATCTCCCGGCCTCAGGGGTGAGTGTGCTACCTACTGAGCCACTAACACTATGTCTTCGCAGCTAAGTCCTGTGACTTGCGACATGCGGCCAGGTATGCAGAACAGAGGTCATACCTGCTGAGCATGTCGCAAGCGTCAACCGCAGGTCGCAAGTGCTCCCCACCACCAAGATGAATGGGTGGAAGCTCCATCCCTTCCTGGGACAGGAAGGTGGTCTGCAGTCTGCAATAACTGCTTCCCTCTTAAGGTGGGGGTTATGTGATAGGGAGCTCCTGCCACTCTTGAGGACCAACCTTTTCTTAAATCTGTTGCAACAGTTCTTCTATTTCTTAGCCTAATCTATCCTTTACAGTTTCTAGTCCATAAGGTTGGCCACCTATGGGCACCCCCTTCTCTTTCTTGACTATGGTATAGTGTCCTCTCTAATTTTCATTTTGCCTCTCAGGTCCTCATACAGGGAGGTTATTGTGGTGACCTCTGAGCATATGTAAAACAACAGGCTGTGTTTATCATTGTTTGGTTTAGTATGTAATAGCACTATGCCATAAAATACTTTAATGTATATATTTTGGGCCCGATTCTAGCAGGTTGGTGCAAGTCACCGCCAAATATGACTTGCGCCAATCACAACTGTGACATTGACCCTGCGCACTATTCTAGAAGAGACAGGGTCTCCACAGCTAAGTCCTGTGACTTGCGACATGCGGCCAGGTACGCCGAACAGAGGGCATACCTGGCGAGCATGTCACATGCCGCAACTGTAGGTCGCAAGTGCTCCCCCCCACTACCCACACACCACCAGTGCCCCACAAGGCTAGAGGCCCCCTACCCACTGTTGTGGGTCCCCAAATCACACCATTGCCTGCGTACTGTACAGTATGTACAGTACAGGCATCCATCTAGCCCAAAGTAGTACACCTGGTGGCTTAGTGGCCCTCCACCCACCCACCCAGCTGTGCCCAGTCCACCCAGCACCCCCACCATCCCTAGCTGGAGACTTGCACAGCCCACCTCACCCTCCATGGCCAGCCACTGACTGAGTTCTGTAGGAAGCGATACTGTAAAAGACATGCTCAGAAATTAGTTTCTGTGTGCATCTTTACATTAGCGCTCCAACAGCACTCATTCAGTGGCTGGCTGTGAAGGTGAGAGAGTGGGCTGTGCCAATCCTGCTGGGAATGAAAGGGGTGTTATCTGTACATTTGAGGAACCACTAGACTACCAGGGATGGTCTGTGGAAATGCCAGCATTTGCAGCAGTGACTCAGGGTTGGGGCAGGGGTGGGAGTTGGCAGCACCACCCTGCAGGGCATGTAGTGCTGGGGGGTTCAGGGGCAGGGGGTGTGGGCAGCCCTATGGGGCATTCATTTCACAGGGATTTGGGAAGCAGGTGGTGTGGGCAGCCCTGTGGGGCTGTTACTGTGTGGGTGTACAGGGGGCATGTATCATACGGGGGGATGGGGCGGCGGTGTGAGATGCCCAATGGGACACCAACAGTGGTGGTCTGGGCATGGGGTGAGGGCACATGGACCGGGTTCTACAGGACCCTCGGAGGATGTATGTAAGTTACACCAGCTAAATGCAGGTGTAACTTATGCTACCGGTTCTTCTCCGGGGGTTCTTGTAGAATCCCAACATTGGGGACTTTCTTCCTGCCCTTCTGGAATGGGGCGCAACTGCTGCCATAAACTCCCTAGTGCCATGTTGCAGGAGCTTTATTGTGCAACCACTGGCGTAACAGCTCTTCGGTGCAAGTGGCCTGTGACATGTCGCAGGCCACTTTGTAGAATCGCGCATGTCGCAACTGCTGACATAAGTTGCTACTTGCACCATTCTACTTGGCTCAAGTGCTGTTACACCAGGTGTAACTTTGCTAGAATCGGAGTCCTTATGTGTATGAAACCTGTAAATGTTGAAAATACCATGACACTAGGTGTTTTTGATAAAGTTAAAAAGTGCTAGTTGAAAGTATTATAAAAAAATTAAGTTAGTTGTGCTATTTAAAATGCATGTAAATTGCTGTAAACTGAGAATCTGAAATGTCATGTTGATTTGCATATATTCCATGATGCGTTGCATTATGGAAGTATGTGTGATGTTGTGTTTCTTTGAAACTTGGCTTATTGTCAATGCCCTTTGGGATAACCCTTGTTTCAGTGTTTCTACACTGAGGTTCTTTGTTTTTAGCTTGTTTTATATTTTTTTATTTGAGCCACCACTACCCAAGGAAACAGGGCCTGCATGGGGTAGAGGCTGAATCTCAACTGCTAAGTTAGATCAGAGATCAGTGAGTCAGTAGGTGCTGGCTAAGTGCAGAGAAAGGACATGACTTGTCTGTTGCTGCAAACTGATGTACTGAAGAAGGGATATGCAATTGCTTGAGGTTATCTGCTGCATTTTGAATAAACATCACACAGAGATTGTGTGTTGAACTTGAAGTTTGGCGTCTGGTCCATCTGTTATCCCACAACCCCATCACAGACTTGGTGTCAGAAGTGGTATAACTTGCTGGAAGCATCTGGACTGGCCTAAGAGGGACATTTTCTGGTGGATATCACCCAGATATCCCAAGTGGACTGATGCACCAGGAGTTGCAGAGGAGAACCCGGAGAAGAAAATCCATGGAGTTCTGACCAGAACCATGACCAATAGACTGAGAGAGAAGCTGCTGCCTGGACTGGACCTGGAAGCTCAGAGGGTGGCCTAGCCTGAAAATGATGAAGAGATGCAATGGAGATGAGAAGCTACTGTGGGGGTCGAGGCAGACCAGAAATGCAAGATGACATCCAGATGGTGGAAACCCTGATGAAACTAATACGGTGGATGATTGGGCAATGGCTGGAGGCAGACAGACTACACAGAGAGGCAGAACACCAATGCCAGGTGCTCTAGAGTTCCCTGCCACAGAGCCTGGATAAAGAATCAGAGGAGGATATTTTATGGGCTCAGCTGGAGGAGGACCTCCTGACTGAGCAGGATATTCCTTTGTTTCCTGTGTTCCCAGGATGTTACCTGTTGGCGGTTAGAGATGCAAGTATGGAACTTGAATGTGAGACCCCAGATAAGACTGTGCCTAGTGATATTGTACTGGAATTGAAGACTCCAAGCAAGCAAGAAGAAGCCAATGAGGCTGAAGGGACCTTTTCTTGTATTGATACAGCTAAATCTATTAACAGTATTGACTGGGGTATACTGTAGGCTAAATATGCTAATGTTGCCAAAATGTTACAATATGTTAAGATCATGGAGGTAGTACATGTTTTTGGTTTTTTTATGGAAAACCTACAAAGGAGAAGGTGCGTGTAAAATGGATTGGAAGCTGTGTTGGGGTAACACCTAGAGTGTCTACCCTCAGATGTCTGTATCAGTAGCAAATGAAATGAATGAATCAAGAGACACAGTGGGTTTATGTAGAGGGGTTGAACCTAGGACTGGGCCCCTGCTTAAAACCAACATATCTGGTGGGGTTGGAGCAGATAATTACCCCAGAGAAAGTCTTTCTATAATACTTGACTTTACAGTCATCCAGAGTTTTGGTCAGTAAAATAAAATGGACTTTCCCTAACATGGGTTTGTACAGGGAAGGTACCGTTAGTCTCTATTGAGAAATGTGTTAATGCCTCAGGGTAAAGAATGATGATATCCACTATGTTTATGATAGAATGTTTATCATTAATACGGACCCTGAGACAGAGCTTCTGAAGATGAATAGGTGGAAACTCCATCCCTTCCTGGGACAGGAAGGTGATAGGCAGTCTGCAATAACTGCTTCTCTCTTAAGGTGGGGGATATGTGATAGGGAGCTCCTGCCACTCTTGAGGACCGACCTTTTCTTAAATCTGTTGCAACAGTTCTTCTATTGCTTATCCTAATCTATCCTTTACAGTTTCTAGTCCATAAGGTTGACCACCTATGGGCACTCCCATCCCTTTCTGGATTATGCTATAGTGTCCTCTTTAATTTTCCTTTTCCCTCTCAGGTCCTCATACGGGGAGGTTATTGTGGTGACCTCTGAGCATATGTAAAACAACAGGCTGTGTTTATCATTGTTTGGTTTAGTATGTAATAGCACTATGCCATAAAATACTTTAATGTATATACCTTGGGCCTGATTCTAGTAGGTTGGTGCAAGTTGCCACCAAAGATGACTTGCACCAATCGCAACTGTGACATTGACCCCGCGCCCTATTCTAGAAGGAGCAGGGTCTCTGCAGCTAAGTCCTGTGACTTGCGACATGCAGCCAGGCACGCCAAACAGAGGGTCTACCTGGTGAGCAGGTTGCAAGCCACAACCACAGGTCGCAAGTGCTCCCCCCTATTTCACACACACCGCCAGCACCCCGCAAGGCTAGAGGCCCCCTACCCACTGTCGTGTTTCCCCAAATTGCACCATTGCCTGTGTACTGTGCAGTATGTACAGTACAGGCATACATCTGTCCCAAGTAGTATGCCAGGTGGTCTAGTGGCCACCCACCCCCCACCCAACTTTTTCTGTAGGCTGCTACTGTAAGATGCACTCAGAAATTAATTTCTGAGCGCATCTTACATCTACTCTACAGCACTCAATCAGCAGCTGGTCATGGAGATGAGAGGTGGGCTGTGCCAGTTGCCAGCTGGGGATGGTTGGGGGCTGGGTGGACTGTCATAGCTGGGTGGGGGCCCACTAGACTACCGTGGATAGTCTGCTGATGTCGGCATTTGCGGCAGTGACTTGGGAGTCAGGGCAGGGTGGGGGGTGTGCAACACCACTCTGTGGGGCATGTAGTGCTGGGGGTTCAGGGCAGGGTGTGGGCAGCCCTGTGGGGCTGTTACTGTGTGGGGATGCGGGGGGCATGTACAGTATGGGGGATGGGGTGAGGGTGTGAGATGCCCATTGGGGCACCAATGGTGGTGGTCTGGGCATGGAGGGGAAGGCACATGAACCAGGTTCTACAGGACCCTCGGAGGTCTATGTAAGTTTCAACAGCTAAATGCAGGTGTAACCTACATTGCCGGTTCTCCTCCTTGGCTTCTTGTAGAATCCCAACATTGGGGACTTTGTAGCTGTCCTTCTGGAATGGGGCACAATCACTGCCGTAAACTCCCTAGCACTATGTCACAGGGGTTTATGGTGCAACCGCTGGCGTAACAGCTCTTCGGTGCCAGTGGCCTGCGACATGTCACAGGCCACTTTGTAGGAAACTCAGCATGTCACAACTGCTGGTATTAAGCTACTTGCCATTCTACTTGGCTTAAAGTGCTGGCTACAAGTGCTGCATGTAACTTTTCTAGAATCAGGACCCAGTGTAAGGAAACCTGTAAATGTTGAAAATACCATGGCACTAGGTGTTTTTGTTAAAGGTAAAAAGTACTAGTTGACAGTATTATAAACAAGCATTTGTCAATGCCGAATGTTGTCGTGCTGGCATTGGCTTTGGTAGTGCAGTGCAGAAACACATTTTTGTCAGGATGTGAAAAATGACAGCTGTACTGCTCATAAGGAGGTGTAAAAAAATGGCAGTGGTGAAAATGTGGCATGTAAGTATTGCAAATGTGCAAAGTTAAAAGGGTGCATGGGAAATGTGAAATGCACACTTGTAGCACAGTCATTTTATGGAGTTCCGGCACCAAATTTTCAACATAGGCATTTTAGCACCTCGCTCATGTGCAGTGTCACTGTCATTTCCTCAAACTGTCCCAAAAAGTGATTTCACACAGCGACTGCGATATTCTGCGCCGGACACGTGAAAACACATTTCAGACAGGATCTGTAAAATGACAGCTGTACTGTTCATCAAGAGGTGTGGAAAAATGCCAATGGTGAAAATCCAGAGTGAAAATATTACAAATGCATAACGTTATGAGCGTACATGCAAGCTGCGCAACGCACGCTCATAACACAGTCATTTTATGGAGTATCATCACCAAATTTTCAACATAGGCATTTTAGGACCTCTGCTCATGAACAGTGTTGCTGTCAGTTTTGTAATCTTCCCTGAACACTGATTTCCTACAGCAACCGCAGTATTGTGCGCCGGAAGTGCAGAAACACATTTCCACTAGGATGTGAAAAATGACAGCTACACTGTTCACAAGGAGGTGTAGAAAAATGACAATGTTGAAAATCTGGCATGAAAATATTGTGAATTCGCAAAGTTACGAGTGTGCATAGAACTGCACAATGCACGCTCGTAAAACAGCCATTTATTGGATTTTTTCCACCAAATTTGCAACATAGCCTTTTTGAGAGCCCACCTCATGAACACTACCACTGTCCTTGCATTAATCAGTCCCAAAAGGTGTTTCCACGCAGTGACTACGAAATCACCTTTCAGGACCAATTATCATCATAACTGTGACAGAATTCATGAGGAGGGGTCCCAAAAACCCCATGTTGAAAATTTGGTGCAAAAATTCCAAACAATACCCGAGATATGCATCAAAGTTGGAAAAACCCTATTTATCCCATTATACAGCTTACCGGCATTTCCTCAGTTTGTGATCGGCTTTGAAGAGTGAAGACGTCCTCCCGGTCCACCAAAGATCGTCGCGCCAAGCTCAGGAGGTAAGTATGGGGTGAGGAGGGGTGGGTAGGGCAGGGTGCACAGTGGGTGAGTGCGGGTGGTGGGTAGGGAGACTACGAGGGACCGTTTTCTGCTTGCAGGTACTAAACAAAACACATCACGGACAGTTTCAATTTTTACAGGTGGTTTCTTTTTTGGGAGGTACAGTAGCCAACAGAGGATTGGGCACCCCCATTGGCACAGAAGAAGGAGGGGACATCATGCCGATGGGGAGTGGGCTTCCCCATCAGCACATTACAGAGGGAAAGGGGGTGGAAGGATGCCGATGGGGATTGGGCACCCCCGTCGGCAACCAACGAAATTGGGGGGGACACATTCTGCTGATGGGGAGTGGGCTCTCCCATTGGCATGTACTTTGCAGGGTAAGCCGACCGGGGGATTGGGCACCCCCAAAGTCGGCAGCTTAGCTGCCATGTTAGTAGCTGGCGAGCACGTACGAAGGGTCCGCTGCGTGTGACAAGCTTTGCTCGCATTGCAGCGGGCCTTTCCTTAGATGTGCTTGTCAGATTACTATGCATGGAGCGGTGCTGGCATGCAGGCTGATTGGGGAATGAGGGACACACCTACTGGTGCGTGCCCTGCATTCGCCCAACAGCGACCGCGCCTCCAAATTCCCACTGCCGAAGATGTTGGCTGCGCAAGCACGTCAACATAAAAATTAAGTTAGTTGTGCTATTTATAATGCATTTAAATTGCTGTAAACTGAGAATCTGAAATGTCATGTTAATTTGCATATATTCTATGATGCGTTGCATTGTGGATTATATGTGATGTTGTGTTTCTTTGAAACTTGGCTTATTTCCAATGCCCTTTGGGGTAACCCTTGTTTCAGTGTTTCTACACTGAGGTTCTTTGTTTTTAACTTGTTTTATTTTTTTTTTTATTTGAGCCCCCACTACCTAAGCAAGCAGGGCCTGCATGGGGTGGAGGCTGAATCTCAACTGTTAAGTTAGATCAGAGGTCAGTGAGTCAGTAGGTGCTGGCTAAGTACAGAGAATGAACATGCTCCATCTGTTGCTGCAAACTGATGTACTGAAGAAGAGCTACGCCATTGCTTGAGGTTATCTGCTGCATTTTGAATAAACATCACACAGAGATTGTGTGTTCAACTTGAAGTTTGGTGTCTGGTCCATCTGTTATCCCACAACCCCTCCACAGACTTAGTGTCAGAAGTGGTATAACTTACTGGAAGCATCTGGACTGGCCTAAGAGGGACATTCTCTGGTGGATATCACCCAGATATCCCAGGTGGACTGATGCATCAGGACTTGCAGAGGAGAACCCGGAGAAGAAAGTCCATGGAGTTCTGACCAAAACCATGGCCAATAGACTGGGAGAGAAGCTGCTGTCTGGACTGGACCTGGGAGCTCAGAGGGTGGCTTAGCCTGAAAATGACGAAGAGATGCAATGGGATGAGGAGCTACTGTGGGGGTCGAGGCAGACCAGAAATGCAAGATGACATCCAGATGGTGGAAACCCTGATTAGGCTAATATGGTGGACGATTGGGCAATGGCTGGAGGCAGACAGACTACACGGAGAGGTGGAACACCGATGCCAGGTGCTCTAGAGGTCCCTGCCAGAGAGCCTGGATAAAGAATCAGAGGAGGATTTTTCATGGGCTCAGCTGGAGGAGGATCCCTGACCGAGCAGGATGTTCCTTTGTTTCCTGTGTTCCCAGGATGTTACCTGTTGAAGGTCAGAGATGCAAGTATGGAACCTGAATGTGAAACCCCAGGTAAGACTGTGCCTAGTGATATTGTGCTGGGATTGAAGACTCCAAGCAAGCTTTGGTTATCTGCTGCATTTCGTATAAACATCACACAGAGATTGTGTGTTGAACTTGAAGTTTGGTGTCTGGTCCATCTGTTATCCCACAACCCCTCCACAAGCTGATGTTGCTGAATATGAGGGTGTGTATTCAAATTTCTGTTCCAACATAGCAGGTCCCACAGCTGAAATATCTCATTCCATGCTGCATGCAGCAGTGCCTTTAGTTCATATAGATTCCTGTAGATAGGACAATGTCCCACTCTTCAAAGAAGTCCTCTAAGTATGAGAATTGTAGATATCCATGTTGCCTGTGTTTTTTCTTTTCTTCTCTTTACTTTCATTCTCTCTTTCCCCCTTCCTTGGGGCTGTCTCTCCTCTAGGTTGTCCCTAATGTGTGAAGTAGTGTGGTTTTTTTTCTGTTTGTTTGTTTTTCTCCTACTTTCATACTGCCTTTGTGCCCTTACAGCTTCTGTTCTAGGATAGGAAGTTCCTGTATTCCTCAGATAATTGCTCAAAATCATTTAGAAAAGAAATCATGCCACATGCCATTTTTTAAAAGATTTCCCCACACATACAACCCAAACCATCTTGATAAAACAAGAAGTTCTGACTTTACATCATTTTATAAAAACAGAAACCTACCACTCACCAGGTGGGTTTTCGCAGGTGGGTGAGGGTCGATTTCTGTTTTTTTAAAAATAAGAAAACATTTAATCCAAATTTTCTTGGAAGGAAGAAAACCATGATTTTTTTTAAATTTCATGTTTCAAACTATATGCTATACAAATGAAACACATGGGCAACCATGCACAACTCAGGGTCTCGATTCTGAAAGCCCACAGTGCAACTCAAGGGGCTTGCACCACAAAGAATAGTTCAAAGCATCCCTTGTGCCAAATTATGCACTGGGAGCAATTCTCAATTGCAGCCTGTGTCAACTGCAGGCTGCCTACCCCAAATGGGGCTTGTGCCATTGGTGCACTGCAAAATGGGCTGCGACATGGCACTAGGGGGCATTTGGCAGACACAAGCTACCATATTCTGAAAATGGGATTCTCATAACTCTCACAGAGGGAGAAATTCTGAGTACCCTTTGACCAGCCAGGGCTGGTCTAAGAGTACATAGAAAATTCTCCTCTGGTAGAGTTGACCTATTTGCAGCAATGTGCTACAGTACCCTCTCCCTAGCCCTGATGTTGCCACAGTCTTAATAATTAAAATAAACCTTCCTGGTGGTCTAGTGGATCCCCCTATCCGATCCCCAATTTTGCTCCCTAATATAACAATTTTTATACCCCTTTCCTGGTGGTTTAGGGGACCCCCTCCCTAATACCCAATTTCACTCCCTAATATAACAATTTTCATACTCCTTTCCTGGTAGTCTAGTGGACCCCCCTCCCTGATCCCCAATTCAACTCCCTAATATAACAATTTTCAGACCCCTTTCCTGGTGACCTAGAGGACCACAACCCTCCCACCCCAGCAGGCACTGCCCACCACACCATTCCCCCAATCCTGAAACAGAGCTGGTGACCAGCACAGCCCACCTCTCACCTCCAAGGCTGGCAGCTGACTGAACTGTCACTGGCGTGTACTGCATAGTGTGTATCTCATTGACTGACTGTTGGTCAATGAGCACATACTACAATGCTGCTCAGTGATAGTTCAGTTGGCAGAGCCTGGAGGAGAGTGAGAAGAGGGCTGTTCTAGCCACTGGCTCTGTTTCAGGATGGAGGGAGAGGGGTGGTGGGCAATACTTGCTGGAGTGTGGGGTGGGGGTCCACTAGACCACCAGGAAAGGGGTATGAAAATTGTGATATTAGGGAGCAGAATCCCGGATAGGGAATGGGGACCACTAGACCACCAGGTAAAGGTTTTAATAATGTTTTACATATATGGGCATGTTGGGGGGAGACTGCTAGAGCACCTGGTTCTAGAGTGGCACACGGCCACTTTGCAACTGGCAGCAAACCCTCCCTATGCATCCACTATTTGGCGCATGGCCATGGGTGCAGCAAGCTATGGTACTTTGCTGCTGGGATCCTGTCCGAAAGAGAATTTGGCAGGGTCCCTAGTGCACCGGACTTTGATGTAAGTTGCCACTGGCAGGAGCTTGCATCAGTCTAAGGGGTCTTTGAGAATCAGGCCTCAGATCTTTTTTACATCTTTTGGTTCTGATGACATCAGAGACCTCTCAATCTTCACTCTAGCATCCCTATGGTGTCTTCAGGACCCCATGATTGAAACACAGCCTTGTTGTGCATGACTGCTCATCTATTATTCTCTGTTTCACTGTTATGACAAGTGCTGCCATTTATTGGTTCACAAAATGGTTCTCATTACTTTTTTAAACACTTCTGGATGGGCCTTAGATTGTCTCCCTGTACTGTTTATAACTTTCTGTTCCATTGTTTCCTGGACATTTGATGTTTGTTCCCATGATTATACATTGATTAGTTAATACTTTGGAACAGTGTAAACTGACATCCTAGAATGTTAAGAAACCCCAGAAACAAACAGTATAAGCAGCACTAATGAGACTAAATGTGAAACACACAGTAGCAAACAAACACAGACAAACATATCTATATATATATATATATATATATATATATATATATATATATATATATATATATAAAATGGGTAGGAAAAATGATGTCTCCTGATTGGCTGAAACACATCACATGACTATAAGTATATCAGCGTGATCACACACCTGCATTTTCACCCCCCCTCCAAAACAATTTTGCCATTTTATAACATAGATAACCCACTCTAGGGTGTGTGGTCACACTCTGATAAACACATGCCTTGAGTGGTTAACGCCCACCAAGGCGTGCATATATCAGAGTGCAACCACACACCTTAGAGTGGGTTAGCTAGTTTATAAGTATATATATATATATATATATTCATGCCAAAAACGTAGTTTAATGCATCAGTTTGAGTTGTTCCACAGTGACAAAAGCAAGGAAATGGTGACACTGTTGCTACCCTTACCCCACACCCACCCCACCCCTACCAGCAGGCATTGGGTGTGTGCTGGGGTCATTGGCCCTAACTTTCACCTCATTCCAAGTGTAAATAAGCTAAGGTGGTGCAGTGTAGGAGAATGGGATGAGAGTTAGGACTGACTACCCCAACGCACACCCCGATGCCTGTTGGTAGGGGCAGGGTGGGTGTGGGGTGCATGGGGTGGCAACCCTAACACCAAATTTTATTGCTTTTGTCACTGTGGAACAACCCTAACTGATGCATTAAATGGATTTTTTTTGCCATGAATTTCCCTTCTTTTTGAGAATGTGCACTATAAATAGTAAATGGAATGTGTGTCCAGAATTGTGTGTACATCCATTCAACGGTCACACAGCGCTACAAGCAAACAATGTAACATGCACAATTCAGCAACGATAAGTTCCAGTGACCCAAACATTGTCACAGTCAAAGATGTATTATTAATTTTTGCACATTCCAAATGCCAGGCAAATTGGACACATGGTTCAGAAGTTATTGAAGTGTAATGAACCAAATTTTCATTCATCGGAGTGGCATAATTCCACACCTGTTAATGTTTTACACACAAAACCACTGCAAGGCACCTCTGTACCACTAGGGCTACCTACGCTATAAATTTCAAGCCAGTAACACCATGCAGAACGCTATGTGCAAAATGTTAACTGCATCACACAGTATCTTCACAGCTAATTATTTTTCAAACATGTAAACAACATAAGTCACATCTCCAGGACATCCACTCAACACCCTCCAAATTTCATGTGCAAAGAACAAACCGTTCCAGAGATATTCAATTTCTATGTTTCTGCACCTTTAAGAAGTCTTCCACCACAAAATGGCAGAAATCGCAGCTGAAAATGCACTAAAATGGCAGACCTGGCAGCCAAAAAAACAGTAACTGCAAAGTAGGGCAACTTCAAATAACTCTGGAATGGGATGTGTTTTCACCAAACGAAAACTGGCATGTTCCTTGAACAAAGGTCTTTCTACGTGCCAAGGTTTAGACCAATCAACCACACACTGGCTGCACTATGTGTCACAGAAGACAGTGCAGAAAAATAGCAAAAACAATGTTTTGCACTGCACTATGCAAATGCAAAAACACAGACAGTAATATTAACGCAAACGGTGATGGAAACAGTGAGGTAAAAGAAAATAGTAATGCTAATGGTAATGCAAACGCAAGCGCAAATGGTAACACACATGGTGATGCAAACGGAAATGCTAATGCAAACGGTAAGAGAAACGGAAGCGCAAACGTAAATGAAAACAGAAATGGTAACACAAACAGTAACGGAAACGCTAACGGCAACAGAAATGCAAACGGTAATGAAAACGGTAATGAAAATGCAAACGGTAACACAAATGCAAACAGAAACGCAAACGATAATGGCAACGGCGATGCAGAAGGAAACAGTAATGCACTCAACAATGGAAATGCTACCAAAAACATAAACGCTAAGGCCAACAGAAATGCAAATGCAAATGGTAATGAACACACAAACGGTAACGGTAATGCAATTGGAAACGCAAATGGTTACGATAACATCAACAATGATGCCAAAGGAAACACAAATGAAAATGAAAAGACTAATGCAAGCGCGTATACAGAAGCAAATGGTAACGCACATGGTGAAGCAAAAGTAAACACAAACAAAAACAGCAACAGAAACACAAATGGTAACAGTAACGCAAATGCAAGTGCAAACACAAATGCAAAGGGCAACGCACAAGGTGATGTAAATGGAAATGCTAACGCAAATGGTTACGTAAACGCAAATAGTAACAGTAAAGCAAATGTAAGCGCAAACACAAAGGGTAATGTACACAGTGACACAAAAGTAAACGCAAACAAAAATGGTTATGGAAACGGTAACAGTAACTCAAATGCAAGTGCAAACGCAAAGGGTAATGCACACGGTGATGGAAATGCTAACGCAAACAGAAACACAAGTGAAAACACTAATTGTTACGATAATGCAAATGCATTCCCTCTTTTTTCCAAAAAGGTGCATTCAAAAGCACAGTGAATACAAAGAATGTATGCATAATAATGGCCATTGGAGCAGAAAATCAGCACTTGGAATACTAAATTTCTTGTATCTCAGGAACCGTACAATGTAGAATAAAACTTAAAATCTCATTTTATTTATGACTTTCCAGGCTAGTTTTGCACTTAGACCTTCACAGTTGACTAAGCATTTTTCCCATGAAAAGTCCGGATCTCTAACCATTTTCGAGATACGGGCCTCAAAAGGCGCGGCGGACTCCGTAATGTTAGCCTATGGGAAAAATTGTCAACTCCGGAGTGCTGTAACTTTGCAACCCTCCAATATTTTTTCATCAGCCACCAAAATGCACATATGTGGGATCTTGTCTTTCTTCCCTCCAAATTTCAGCCCAAAAGAAGAAAACTGCTCTTTTGTAGCAGGGTGGCAAAGATTCCCTGTTGTTTTGGCCATAGTGTTGCAAAGTACTTTCGCAAAGCATGACACATTCACAAATAAAATCACGGAAGTGTCATATATGTGACACTACTTTGCAACACTTCTTTTTACAAAAATTTAAAAAACATATTTCTGGGGTATTTTACCTCCCAAAAAAGACATGTCTAGCATCCTCAGGGCTCGACTAAGTGAACACAAGAATTGTGTCCCTACAGGGTCCCAAATTTAAATGCCAAGCATTTCTGTGACCACCAGCTGAAAACAAGATGGATCATTTGTGACACTACAAGGGTCATTTGTGACACTAAAAACTGCATTTGCAACACTTTCACATATTTTGTTAACTTTTCCCATTGACTATAATGGGAAACTTGTTTTTGGAATAACTTTTGAACTGTTTATTATATTGTCACAAAATCTTCAAAAGACACATTGGGGACCCTGGCTTAATATTCCCTGAAGGTTTTGGACCAGTCGCACAAATCATACAACCTGTAGGCACGAGCAAAGAATGCGCAAAAATGCATAATTTGTGAATTTTTCCAGTGCTCTGTAGCTCCACAACTGTACATCTGACCATAACAAAACTTGGCAGTTCCAGAGATCTATGATGCCAGACCATGCATGCCAGATTTCAGGCAAATCTGTGGTACGGTGGCAAAGTTATTAAGCTGCCAAACTTCAGATTTAACCTTAAATGGGGTACTCAACCCTAACTATAGTGGCACTACCATGCTACTATTATATATATATTTATACACTGTAATTAGAATTCTTTCTATCATCTTCGGCACCAGGTCCTGTGCCTCGAGAGTTTCTGGTGCAGGTGCTTGAGTGAGTATCATTGCTCAAGAAACTGCTATTTGAAAACTTTTTCTTTTAAAAATGAAAAGTAAAATTGCCCCTACTCTGCTTACCTGGAGCAATTGTGCATGTATGCGTGCAAAGTTTCAGGGATGTCACAGAAGTCAACAATGCATTTCAACCTAATGGTTTTTCTTAAGTGACAGGATCAGAGGTTGTTCTTACCTAAGCAACCAGGCCCATTCAACAAAAATTCCCCTTTGCCGACTCTTTTCACTATTGGCTTCTCTTTTAATTTATTGTATGGGAAGAGATCTTGGGTGATACCATTTCTGTACCCATGAAGCACATACTTTTCAGTTGTTGCTATACACAGAAAGTCTCCATTCACTGCCAGGACCAGAGGTTGCTGTGAAAATGCTACCTCCATCACACATTCCCACTTATCCGCAGTCACCACATAGATCTGAATCACTTTTTTCTTGGAAGCTATAATAAACAACTCATTGAAGACTGGATCTGTAACAGCCACACTTTCACTCATATCGAAGTATGTCACATGTCGGATCTTTTCCATGGAGAGAACAGGCTCAAGACTAAACATGTTCACAATAGTAACGGTGTTATCAGAAAGCATCATCAGATAGTTCAGTAGTGGAGATGCTTTGAGCTGAGCAATGCACCTGCGTGTTCCTGTATACTTCTTGACTTTTTGGGGGTAGCAGAGTATTCGTTTTTGCTTTTGTTCTGTCTTGTCCTGCAAAGTGAACAAATGGATGGAATCCTGTGTTCCAATGTATAGGTTTCTTCCACAGCATTCTAGGCACTCAATACATGCTTTCTCTGTATCTCCGTCTGTTGACAGCCTCTCAATGAGATTTTCTATCTCCACCACTTTCATGTTCATTTTTTTTTTTTTTTGATTATGGTACTGTAAAACATGAAATAATAAGAACAGTAATAATCAGAAAAATCAGAGTCACACATTTCTGTTTCCATTGTAATTACAGAATCTCCTTGATTAAGTCAAAAATCAGACAGATTTATTTTATTTATTTATTGTGGAGGCCTCTGCTTCAGTAGACAGATGTACTGTTGCAGTGTGGGTATCACAGTTTCAGCAGCGAATCTAGGAATTTTTTATGGAGTAGCAGTTTTGTGCAGTGGTACTACTTTTTCCCAAAAAAGCAAAATGTTACTTTTGAAAGCTCAGATTAGGTTAAAAGCGATACTCTTTGTTGGCCTAAGAGGGTTATGGGTGCTACCATTCTAGATAGCATGATACACCATTGTATGGTTTTTTATATGCAGATGCATAACTGCAAGCCCCACAGGGGCCTGCGCTTCTGCAGTCAGAAGTCAGTGTGTATGTCTTATACCTGTGGCTGAAGAAACGCAAGCCTGTCATAGGCCTGTGGTTCTGCAGCTACAAGTGTGTGTATGTCTTACAGTGTGCATGTATGCCTGATGCTACAGAAGTGCTGTGCTCATATGGCCTGCATTTCTATAGACAAAAGAACTATTCTAATTTGCATACCATGGAACTGCATTTGTAGCTGCAGGAGCCTGTACTTCTGCACATAGAAGCAGTTTTCAACACTGTGCTATGCAGGAGGCTCATAAAAAATCTTGTAAGGTTGGGGTGTGAATCAAAGTGGTACCCTGGGTACAAAACTGGCTGATGGATAGGCAGCAGAGGGTGGTGGTAAGTGGCACTCACTTGGGGAAGGGAGAGTGATCAGCAGGCTTTCTCTGGGCTCAGTACTGGGTTCAGTTCTTTTTAAAGAGGACAGGGAATCATTTCTAATTGGCAGCTGTTTATAAAGTTCTTATTCTCAGAAATGATATGCATTCTCCTAAATTATCCATGGTTAATTAAACCTGAATAAAAAGTGATACAAAAAATTATTTTGCATTGTTTTGTTTTTATGGGCAGCATTCTGTTACAGTTCTCTTCATGGAACCAATAATTTGAAGTTCTAACTATGTCACAGTTTGTGCAAAGAACTCTAAGCATAGTTCTGATAGGTCAAAAGTTCATAATTAGCATTCTGTACACAAACCATGACATAGGAAAAACTCCTAATTATTGATTCCCATGAAGAGAACTGTAATGGAATGCAGCCCATAAAAACAAAACAATGCAAAATACAGTTTTCCTATCACTTTGTATTCAGGTACAGTTAAATATGGATACTTTAGGGGAATGCATATCATTTCTGAGGATAAGAACTTTATGAATAGCTGCCAGTTACACAGATTTCCTGTCCCCTTTGATGTCTTCAGAAGTGACATTGCAAAAGTACTTAAAGGGAAGGTGTGCCTCTTTACAGATGATACCAAGATCTGCAAAACAGTGGACACTCCGGAGGGAGTGGAGAGAATGAATAGAGGCCTGAAAAAGCTCAAGGAATGGTGAAGGGTATGGTAGCTGGGTTTCAGTGCAAAAAAGTGCAAAATCATGCAGCTTGGGTGCAGAAATCCAGAAGCAGAGTACAGAATGGGGGGAGATACTGACAGTCACTAAGTAGGAAAGGGAACTAGGGGAATCATAATGGATTACCTTAAGGTGGCAAGACAATCATCAATGCAGTACAGAAAGCCAGTGGGATGCTGGGTTGCATAGGAAGGAATATCACCAACAAATGGAGGGAGGTGGAGTTGCCACTGTATCATTCATTGGTGAGACCACACCTGGAGTACTGTGTCCAGTTTTGGAGACCACACCATAGAAAGGACAAAGACAGGATAGAGGTAATCTGAAGAGGCAACAAAAATGGTACAGGGGAAACACCAAATGTCTTATGAGAAGTGACTGAGGGATCTAAACATGTACACCCTGGATGTGAGGAGGGAGAGTGGGGACATGATATAGATAATAAATACCTCACAGGGGTGAAGGAGGTATAGAAAGGGAGCATTTTTCAGAAAGGAATATGTACAAGAACTAGGGTGATGCAATAAACTTGAAGGGGGGAAGTTTAGGAAGAATATGAGGAAGTACTTCTTTGAGAGGGTGGTGGGTGCCTGAAACAATCTTCCAGTGGGGTTGGTGAGGTCAAAAACAGGGGTAGGCTTCAAGCATGCATGGGATAGGTATAAAGAAAAACTGGTATCAAAGTGTGGGTGGGGATCTGGCTGGAAACCAGGTAAGGTCTATGGTGGCACAATAGGAAGGGAAAAGAGGGCCAGATTAGGTGGGATAAGCAGTCCTTCTCTGCTGACAAATTCTGTTTCTTTGTTTCTAATGCTGTGATTAGAATATTGTGGATTTCTATCTGCAGCCAGAAGTGAGAATGTATGTCTTGTGGTGTGCATACCACAGATACAAATCCACAATATCAGATCAGTGCCACTGCATTTGTGTCATGTGGAAACAATCAATCAATCAATCAATCAATCAATCCATCTTTATTTTACCAGACAGAACACCACTGAGAAGGACTCATTTACAAGTTGGACCTGGGCAAGGCGAACATAATTCAGCAATGAGTAGCAGAGCAGGAAACATAGAAACATAGAAACATATACTCTGACGGCAGATAAGGATCGCTTGGACCATCTAGTCTGCCCATTTCCCTACCTACAGGATAGGCCGCAGATCCTAGTTAACCAACAGCCTATTTCTTCCTACCCCCCACAAGAATTGCCTTATGTCTGTCCCATGCATTCTTGAATTCTCCCACAGTTTTAGACCCCACAACCTCCTCAGGAAGGCTGTTCCATGTATCCACTACCCTCTCTGTGAAATAATACTTCCTCACATTGCCCCTGAACCGCCCCTCTATCTTTAAATTGTGTCCCCTTGTTCTTGCACATCTCTTTTTCTGAAAGATGCTACCCTCTTGGACTTTGTTGATTCCACTGAGGTACTTTAAAGTTTCTATCATGTCCCCCCTCTCCCTTCTTTCCTCAAGGGTATACATATTAAGCTCCTTTAGTATCTCCTCATACGGCTTCTCTTGCAGACCCTGCACCATTTTAGTTGCCCTCCTCTGGACTGCCTCTATCCTGTCTATGTCCTTGTGGAGATGGGGTCTCCAGAACTGGACGCAGTACTCCAGATGGGATCTCAACAACTGTCTGTACAGAGGGATAACAACTTCCTGTTTTCTGCTACTGATGCCTCTCCCTATGCATCCCAGTATACCACAGCCCTCCCTACTGCCTTCTCACATTGCTTGCTAACCTTAAGGTCATCTAATATGATTACCCCCAGGTCCCTTTCCTTTTTTGTTGTTGTTACTATCTCCCCCCATTGTGTATTCTTCCTCTGGGTTCTTGTTTCCCAGGTGCATTATTTTGCACTTCTTTGGGTTGAATCCTAGCTGCCATACTTCTGACCATCCCTCCAACCTTGCCAAGTCCCTTCTCATCCTTTCCACGCCTCCTTGTATATCAACCCTGTTGCAGATCTTTGTGTCATCTGCAAAGACGCATACTTTTCCTTCCAGTCCCTCTGCAGTCACTTATGAAGACATTAAAAAGGACTGGACCCAATACTGAACCCTGTGCTACCCCACTAGTAACCCCTCTTTCTTAAGAGTGGACTCCATTTACAATTACCTTCTGTGTCCTGTTGTCCAGCCAATGTTTTACCCAGGCTACCACCCTGGGACCCATTCTCAGGCTGGTTAATTTGACTATTAATCTTTTGTGTAGGACTGTGTCAAATGCCTTGCTAAAGTCTAGGTAGGCCATGTCCACAGCCCCTCCCTGGTCTATTACTTTAGTCACCCAGTCAAAGAAATCTATTAGATTCATCTGACATGACCTTCCCGCTATGAACCCATGCTGCCTTGGGTCCTGTGCCCCACTGGCCTTTAGGTACTCAACTATTCTATCCTTCAGAAGTGACTCCATCACTTTTCCTACCACAGAGGTCAAACTGACAGGTCTGTAGTTTCCTGCCTCTGTCTTGGTCCCACTTTTGTGAAGGGGACTCACATCTGCCTTCCTCCAGTCCTCAGGTACCATACCATCCTCCCATGATTTATTGAAAACAGCAGCCAGTGGTTTCACTAGTTGCCCCCATAATTATTTTAGAATTCTGGGGTGAATTCCATCAGGACCCATTGCTTTGTCCACTTTCAGTTTTAGGAGTTCTTGCAGAACCTTTTCTTCTGTGAAAGGACTGGGATCGACCCCCTTCTGTTAATTGGATTTGGCACTTCCCCCTCCTCTTTTGTGAATACTGAGCAGAAATGTTCATTCAGTATCCCTGCTTTTTCACTGTTCCCCTCTGCCCACCCACTGTTCATTCTATTCGGCCTCACTATCCCTCCCTTTGTCTTTCTACGCTTGCTGATGTACCTATAAAAGATTGTATCCCCCTTCTTAACCGAGTTGGCTATCTTTTCCTCAGTTTGGGCCTTTGCTATTCTGACTTCCCTTCCTGCTTCCTTCTGCCTTAACTGGTACAGCTCTCTGTCCTGCTCCTTCAGGATGGAATCATCCAACATTACAGAACACAATATAATACAGATGTATGCTATAGCTAAGCAAAACAAGAAAAAAAAGGAGAAAGGTCACAATAAAACCCTTGAAAAGCTGAATGGGTAGGTAGGTAAATATAGATGAAGGAACAAGGAGAAGGAGCAGCAGCACAATTATATCTTGTTTGTCTTACCTGAAGATGGCTGTCTGTGGTTGCTTCTGAGGTCTTGTCCTTTTGCTGCTTGGGGGTGTGGGGAGTCAGAGATGGAAACCCTAACAACACATTTTCCTACTTTTGTAGCATTAAGTTGAGCCCTACCTGCTGCATTGCATTAACGTAGTTTTTTTCAAAGAATTATAGGAGTGCGGTAGTGCCCATGAGTGAGAGGTTCAATGTTAAACATCTAAATTTGTACATTAATAGCTTTGGCAGCGTTTGACAACATTAGCTGAAATTGTGCATGTGTAGTCTAGGGGGCAAGGTCTATATCTGTGGAAAATCTTGTGATGGTAGCTTATGCTGTTTCTGAGATTTGTGTATGTCATTTTCCTGTAGATGTCTAATTTTTTTTCCCTATACTTAATATGGGATTTGGGTTTGCTCTCATGTGCAGCCTACATGGAATGGATTTTTTCCAAAACTTTCAGGATAGAAACGTGTCATACAAATGTTGTGCCTTTGGCAGGTCTTATGAAAAAATATTAAATGGTTCCAGAGTTATAAAGATTTAAAGTTTTTTTTTTTTTTCTGTTCTGAGCATGATCAGCAGGGTTTTGGGGATAAAGTTCAGATATGACACCAAAAATTAATTGTCGCAAGACTGTTTTTGGTTTCTCACCACTTGCTACTTACAGTACAAAACTATTTTTTTTTGTGCTGTAAAAGCTGCTGTCTTGTTTTATTTCCCTCTTGAACTATAAAACATGGAACATTCTTAAACGTGTAATTTTAAAAAGCAAACACCTGAACCTAGCTAAACAGGACAAGTTTAGCTAGATTCTGATGTTCATTTTTTAAAATACTGGCCAGTATTACCTTTTATGGGCACCCCAAAATCCAGGATGCCCAGCATAGCAAGAGGAGCTGTTCACCTGTGTTCTCTGTGTTAGAACATTGGGACTTTCTTGAATAATAAAGCTGCAGCTGGTAGTCAACTGTAGCACTGAGCCAGTGATCCTCTGTTCTGTCTATTTTTCCATCATCTATCCTTCAGTCCGTCTGTCTGTCTGTCTATCTATCTATCTATCTATCTATCTATCTATCTATCTACCTTTCTAGCTAACTAATTAAAATAATTAAGTGGCCCAGGGTGCCCACCCCCAGTACCACTTCTTTCTCCCTCTCCCAGTTTGCAGCCTGCCTTTTACATTATTTCTTTATTTTTAAGTATGAAAATCTAAATGGACTGGGATTCTCACTCCTAGTACTACTTCTCATGACCCCCCTCCCATCCAGGTCACCTGCCCCCATACAGTGAAAAGAAGCCCGCTACTGGGCTGCCACATCTCCAGTGCTGGAATGCGATATGAAATAAAGAAAACAGACTCTTGATGATGTTTTTTAAACCTGTAAAAAAGAAAATGGTCCCTCGCCAATCTGGCCAACCCACACACCCACCCCACCTTGTGCTCACACTCAGCACCCACCAACCCACACACCAACATACCCTCACTCACCTGAACATGTCCCATGGCATAGATCAACTCTCCAATTGAATACATGTCATGATGCTGGAACCAGCGACTGTGATGTGAGAAAATCATATAAGTGTGGTTTAATGTATTTCACTATAATTTTGAACTTTGATTCATAACTTTGTCATTTTTAGATATTTTGACCCCAAATTTTCAAAATGGCCTTTTTGGGACCCCACCTCATGACCAATGGCAGTGGAATAATGCAAATTTGGCCAAAAAGGTGATTTTGTGGTCACTTTATGAAATCACCTTTCTGGCAAGATCTGAATATTTTCACTGCCCCCTTGTTCATGAGGTGGGGTCATAAGAAGACTATATTGAAAATTTGGGGTCAAAACCTGTAAAAATGACAAATTTGTCAGCCTACATTTACATTTTTCTATGCTCATGCATAACTTTGGTAATTTTAAATATTTTGATTCCAAATTTTCAACATAGCCATTTTCAAATTGAACAGAAAAGGGTTCCAGGTACCAACTTGTCTTGGCGGGCAGCAGTTAAAAAACCTGAGGAAGAATTGGGAGGTTTGAAGTGCTGGGGTGTTTGTCTGCTTGTCTCATGAGTTCATTTTATTGTATGTTCTAATAAACATATTTACACCTTGCTACCTGACTCTTTTCTATTTGGCACAGTTTTTTGTGTTGCACTTGTCATTTTTTAGATCCTGGCCAAAATTTGTTCTCACTCCTGTGGTGCAAAATGACATTCTGATGGAGCAGAATGACATTTTAGTGGGTATTTGAAAAAAATCACCTACTGGGTTCCTGAGGTGGGGTAATAAGAAGGCTATGCTGAATGTTTTGTGTACAAATATGGTAAAATGCCCAGGTTGTGAGTGAATGCTGCAGTATTTCAACGTTCACTCATAACTTAGCTAATTTTCAGAATTTCAACTAAAAACATTCAGCATAGCCATTTTTCCACACCACCTCATAAACGTGACAGGTGACATTTTTTAAATCCTGGATGAGATGTGTTTTTGCACTTCTGGTGCAAAATGACATTTTAGCCAATATAGTATAAATCCTACTTGTCATGTTTATGAGGGGAGTCATAAAAAGACAATCTTGAAAATCTGGAGTCAAAATTGAAAACAAATCTCTCTCTCTCTCTGTGTATATATATATATATATATATATATATATTGGGGGTGAGAGCTCCAGGTTGATGATAAATCCTGTTATTTTCACTGCAGTGTGATAAATGGTGATGACATCAGCAGAATTAAAATAATTACCATTTATACATACTCTGTTAATGTCACCACTCACTCACTACAGCCTGCATTCTAAATGGTACCGCTTCACAAAACAGTTTATGTTTCTCACTGCTACCTGCAACTAACTTAGTTAGCATTGTAAGGGACACTCACCTGTGTCCCATAGTGTTTCTGAGACTCCCAGCCCATTACTATGCTGATCTCAGCTTCACTACAGCCTGCATTCTAAATGAAACTGCTTCACAAAAAGGTTTCTGTTTCTCACTGCTACTTGCAACTTACTCAGTTAGCATTGCAAAGGACACTCATCTGTGTCCCATAGTGTTTGTGAGACTCCCAGCCCATTTTACAAAAACTCACACACACTCAGACAACATGCAGAAAGAGCAGAAAGCACACAGAAACAGGAAAAGAACACAGGAAAACATAACAAAATTTCTGGAGCTCCAACCCCATTGTATAAATAGCACACATGATGTACAGATTGTGTTCTATGGAAAACATTCTCACTCCTGCAGAGTGAGCTCGGATATATATATATATATATATATATATATAATAGCATAGTTAGGGTTCAACGGTCACTTCTATGTTAAACCCCAAATTTTGCACTTTAATAACTTTGCAACTGTTTGACCAATTCACCTGAAATTTTGTATGTGCTGTCTGGCACCATAGGTCTCAAGATCTTGCAAGTGTCATTCCAGTCAAATGTATGGGTGCAGAGGTAAGGAATGTCATAAAATGTGAAAAATAATACTTTTTTGGAAATTTCTTTGTCACACCGTTTCTCTGAAACCACTTGGCGGTTTGGTCCAAAACATTTAGGGTATATGGGATCTGGGTTGCAGATGTGCCTTTTGAAGGTTTGGTGAACAAATATTAATCTGTTCAAAAGTTATTAAAAAATAAACTTTCCCATTATTTCCTATGGGAAAAATTAGATGTCCCATGCAAAAGTACTATTCTCTTTTGCAAATTGCCATTCTCTTTTGCAAATGGTTTCTGTTCTTTCATCCTTCTGCCATCTTGTTTTCAGTTAGTGATGTGAAAAACACAATATAATTCAAAAGCTACTGCCCCTTGATAAACACCAACAGCTGTGTTTACCTAATTGGGGTCCGAGGAACACGATTCTGGCATTACTTTTTTAAAACAATCTCTGGAATTATGTGTTTTGCATTTGGCCATTGGTAGTGTCACAAATTTGGGGCACTACTGCCTCAAATTGTGACACTACCTGTGTGAAAATGCCACAAACTGTGGCAATACCTTTGCTGTTGCCTGAAAGTGTGTAGAAAATGTCGCAAATTGCGGCAATACCTTTGCTGTTGAATGAAAGTGTGTGTGGGCGGTTTGCAACACTACTTCTTGAAACTCCCCCTGTACATGTTATGGCCAAACAGACCCCAGAATCCAATTCTTCAGCCCTGTTTTGGTAAGCACCTGTTGGTGTTTACCTAAAGAAAGCCTTTGTTCCCTGTTTCACTGACTCTAAGGGGAAGGGGCTAAGGAATGTTAATAAAAAAATGTATGTTAATAATTACAGGCAGACTGGATGCTCCTAGTGGTCCTTATCTGCTGGCTATTTCTATTTCTCTATGTGCCGACACTGGGGTGTACAATCCCCATGTCAGCAGTATAACATCTCCTCACCAATGTGGGACACTGGGGAGCCCACACCCAGTGTCCCGAAAATTTTGTTTAACTTATTTGTGACAATGGGGTGCCCAATCCACCTATCAGCACTGTAAGCACCCCCCGCCAGTGTGGGACACTGGGAACCCCACTCCCAGTATCCCTCAAAATGTTTTCACTTATTTACCAACAGCAGGGTGCAAAATCCCCCTGTCCACACTGTAAGTCCCCTCTGCCAGTGTGGGACACTGAGGAGCCCACTCCTAGTATCCCCAGATATGTTATACTGCCCCCTTCCAGCAGTTTGGGACACTGGGGAGCCCACACCGAGTGTCCTCAAAGATTTTTTTAGTTACACCTGTAAAAAAGAAAACAGTCCCTGGTGTCTTTTTAATTTTTTTAAACCCTGAAAAAAAGAAAATGGCCCCTTGTCATCTCCCCATACCAATCCCCCATCCCGACACTCCCACTGAACATCCACCACCTCACACACACCCTTGCCCTACACTTTTTAATGGAGGTCATTGGGTGTCATCTACTGTGGACCGCGACATGTCTGCACTCTTCAAAGCCGAACCTCGAACTGTAGAATCAAGATAAGTGCTGTATAATGGCTGTCAATGGTGTTTTTAACTTATGGTGATATATCAGCCATTTTGTGGTATTTTCTCACCAGATTTTTAACATGTTTTTTTTGGGACCCACCTCATGAACACTATCACTGTAATTTCATTACTCAAGCCTTTGAGGTGATTTTGAGTTCGCTGCGTAAAATCACCTTTTAGGACTCATTAGTGCCAGTGTTCATGAGGAGGGTTCCCAAAAAGCCTGTGTTGAAAATCAGGTGAAATAAATCTTAAAAATGTCCGAGTTACATGTGTCCATTTAATTTTTTCTATGAGCTTGCATATTTTTGGTACTTTTCAATATTTTGCTGCCAAATTTTCAACATAGCCCTTTTTTTACACCACCTCATGAACAATACAGCTGTCATCTTTTACATCCGGCCTAAAATTTGTTTTTGCACCTGCGGCATGGAATGGCATTTCAGCATGTATTTTACATTTTCATCTACGAGGTTCATGAGGTGGGATCATAAGAAGATTATGTTGAAAATTTGGGGTCAGAATATGAAAATGTGCCAATCTTATGACCATTCATTGCAATTCCGCTATGCACTCCCATAACTTTGCAAATTTTTAATATTTTTAGCCCAGATTTTCTATATAGCCTTCTTATTACCCCACCTCATGTATGTCCAGCTGTTATTTTTTAAATCCAGCCCATAATGTGTTTTCACATTTGTGGCGCAGAATGGCATTGTAGTTGTGCATAATTACATTTTGCCTTGCATTTCAGAATTTCTCGGTATCAGGGTACATGAAGTGGGGTAATAAGATGGCTCTGCTGACAATTTGGTCACTGTTTTTCTATACATGGAAGTGCTGGGCCTAGAGGGCCCTGCGCTTACACACCTGCATACATATGTGCATCTATGGGAAGGTTAAATAAAGATACTGTTATACTATCTCAAAAAGTAAGAAAAATTGGACAGCCCAGTGGCATGGAGGGCTGAGGTGTCATGCCTTACATCCTGCCATGCCAGTGACCCATGTTCGCAGTGCCAGCAGGTCACTGAGGGTTGGTTGGGAAGGATCGAGCATCCCATGGACAGCTCTCTTCCTCCAAGGGGGGGTCAGTGATTGGTGCTTGCCTCATCCCTAGCGGAGGCTGGTGGATGGAACACTGATGTTCTATGAGGTGGGTGGAGGCAGGGCAGATGCCCAGTGTGCCACGCATGGGAGCATGCATGACACCACCACTGGCATTATCGCACTTCCTTCCTCTAAAAGAAAAAGAAGGGGAAAATGTCTCCAGCAGTTGGATGAAGGAGGGACTCACAGGTCCCACTCCCCAACCAGCTGAGTGCCCACTGGAACTGGATCCGGTCTTCAGTGGGGACCTGGGTAGCACCCGCTGACCCCACTGGGGGGCAGGTCCTGGGGGAAGATGGTCAGCACTGAAAGTTGATATCATAGGGATGGGGCTTGGGTTCCCTCCTGAACTTTGGGTGCTGGTGATGGGGAAAAAAAGAATACCCCCCAAAAAAATTAAGGAAAATTCATTTCAAAAAACTTTGTTAATGCATCAGTTAGGGTTCATATTAAAGTGGCAAAAGTATGGAAATGCAGTGTTAGGGTTTCCACACCTACCACCCAACCCCAACCCCACCCTCCACACACCAACAGGTGTCAGGGTGTGCCTTGGGGGTCATTGTCCCCAACGCTTACCCCATTCTCCTATACTGTACCATCTTAGCTTCCTTACACATGGAATGGGGTGAGCATTAGGAGCCATGATCCCATGGCACACCGTGACAACTGTTGGTGTGTGGAGGGTGAGGCTGAGGTGGTAGAGTTGGTTTGGGGGGGTGAGGTGGGGTGTTAGGGAACTTTAACACCACATTTCCATACTTTTGTCACTTTAGTATGAACCCTAACTAATGTATTAACAAAGTTTTTTGCAATGAGAAATATATATATATATGCACAGTTGTGTCCCTATAGTTACGGTTGAGTAGCCTGTATAATGTTAAACCTCAAATTTTGCACTTTAATAACTTTGCAACCGATCAATGGATTTTCACAATATTTGGTCTGCACTGTCCCAAAGGGTAAATCTCTTGATGTGGCAAGTTTCTTTCCAGTCAGATGTACTGACTCTAAGATCTGGATAGTGCTAAAACCTTAAAAGTCCCTTTTTTTTGCAGTTGTTTCCTCATCATATTACGTCCACACAGTGTAGAATTTTGGTGGGATTTTTTAATACAGCCACCTTGGATAACAGAACTGCCATGCTTAGTTTAGTGAACAAATATTAATCTGTTACAAAGTTATTACATTTTTAAGTTTCCCTTTGTTTTCAATGGGAAATCTCCTGTCGAATTTATAGGGATAAAGTCTGGGATTGAGCTTGCAAAAAAGGAATCGTTCTCTCAAGATCAATTCCTTTTTCATGAGACTAAAATCCTTTTTCGTGAGGATAAAATCCTTGTTCGTGAGCCGCCATCTTGTTTTTTCTTCCACCAACTACAAAAGATGGAAAATACATAAAACTGCTGAGATTTTTAAAAACAAAACATCAGAACCTAGCTAAACGGATCAATTTAGGTTGATTTTGATGTTTGTTTTAGAAAGCTTTGTCCACAAATTCCTTTTTTGGGCACCCAAAATCCCAGGTGCCCAGCTTAGCAAGAGGAATGCTTTCCCAGTATTCTGTGTTGATTTGCATGAAGCCGGTCCTTTCATGACAGCACTTATTCTCTGTTTATGTTTATGTCCCATGCAAACAAAAAAAAACCCTACCGCTCCCTCCCTATGTGTGCTCTCCATCCCCCACCGTCGGTTCATGCCCCATAGAAAGTAATACAGTACAAACCCCTCCCGCCCCCTCCTTCTGTGTTCTGTCCCTCTCCCATTTGAGCTTGTTTATTCTGTTTTGTATACAGTTTGCAGCAACTTGCAGATTTGTTGATGATTAGATGCACACAATTGCAAAACATTAAAATGAACTGCTAGCACCTTAACTGAGCTCCAGCTTGGGAAACTTACATAAAAATAGACTATTTAATAGATTGATAACTTCATATGATACTTGTCTTAGCTCATTAATATGCGCATGAGGGGCTCCAGTTATACAGAACACTCTGGGAGACATAACTATTTTTAGTACCCACTTCTGTCCAGTTATTTTTTATTCTGTTACAGTCGATAGTCCTAGGTTTTGTGGGAGAAGCATGTGATGTGTTAGAGGTGAGAGCATGATTCTGCTCATCAGACACAAGTCAGGATCCATTCTCAACACCATATATTGTATATGCAAACTGTTTCACATTACCAGGGACAGTCTTTCATTTGATTACTCAGAAGATCTGTTTCTCACATCCTAGGGGTGTTGCTCCTTATTCTACACTAAGACTGTCAAATCTATAATATTGTTCAAGGCACAACAGGCTTTGTCAACCCAAAAGCATAGATGTTCACATGTTGTGAGCCTCTGTCTCTTACCGGGTTTATCCCTGGTGTCTAGTGGTACCCCCCCACCCTCCGATGCCCATTATTTTAGGTTTTTTTTGCATTGGTGACCAGTGGCTTCCCCTCACCCTTTCAAATTATTTTTTTCTGAAAATAAGAAAACCCTCAATGTCTTTGTTTTTTTTAAACCTATAAAAAAATGGTCCATTGCCAATCACTCCTACACAACCCACCCAACCACCCACTGGGCACCCACCTCCCCACACCCACCTTGACACCCCCACACACCATCACTCACCTGAAGAGGTCCGAGGTTTGAGATCCGCTCTCCTGATTGAAGACATGTCTTGCTGCTGGAACCGGCTACTGCAATATTAGAAACTAAGGTAAATGCACTTCAATGTATTTCAATGGGAGTTCTGCATTTTATGCATGACTCAGTCATTTTTTTTGAGATTTTAATCCCAAATTTTCAACATTACCTTTTGCAGACCCCACCTGATGAATAATATCACTGTCATTAAGCAACTCCCATCAGGAAGGTGATTTTTGATCGGTTGGTGAAATCACCTTTCTGGTGGGATTTGTGTAATAACAGTCATATTGTTCATGAGCTGGGGTCATAAGAAAGCTATGTTGAAAATTTAGGGTCAAAATTTCAAAAAATGGCTATGTTATGACCATTCATCGCAATTTTGCTATGCATGCTCGTAACTTTGGCCATTTTCAATATTTTCACCACATATTTTCAACTTCATAGGGATCATAGATCATAGACTATAATGAGCCAGGTCAGACACAAGCCCTTGTACAGCTCATCCTTAACTCAAAGGGAATAACCCATGATAGAATGTAAGGAGCAATATTTATCTAGACAGTGTTTAAAGGTAATCATATTATTACTACCAACCACCTCTGATGGAAGTCTGATCCATATTCCCACCACTTGTTGACTAACAAACCCTGCCCTCCTCTTGATTTTATTTGTTTGTCCCTGTAGCTGCAAATCATGTGATCTTGTAACTTGAGAAACCCAAGGCACACCCCACAACTGCTCTCCTACCTGTCAGAGGGTGTGCCTTGGGGTTGTCTGCCCTAATGCTCACCCCATTCCATTAGTAAATAAGCTTAGATGGATAAAGTACAGGAGAATAGGGTGAGTGTTAGGGTTGACAACCCCAAGGCATGCCCTCTGATGCCTGTTGGTGTGTGCAGAGTGGGGCTGGGGTGTCAGCTTTGAAAACCCTAATGTCACATGTCCCCACTTTTGTGGCTGTAACTCTAACTAGAGCATTAATGCAGTTTTTTGCAGTTTATTCCCTTACTTTCTGAAATAGTATAACCGTATAATTATTTGCCTGTGGGAGCACAAGGCACTCCGGGCCCTGCACTCCCATCCCTCCATAGATGCAAATATGTATGTAACTGTGGGAGCATGGGGCCCACCAGGCCCTAAGCTTCCATTTATAGGATAACTGACCAGATTTTCAGCATAGCCATCTTATTACCCCACCCCATGTACCCAGTACATAAAATTATTGAATTCCCACCAAAATGTAATTTTGCTCAACTAAAACAGCATTCTGCAACACAGGTGAGAAAACACATTTTGGCAGGGATTTGAAAAATGACAGCTATGACATACATGAGGTGGTGTAATAGGAATATTACATTTTGACCCATATTTTCAACATAGCCTTAAACCACCTCATGTAAGTCACAGCTGTCAGAAGAAGGCTATGTTGAAAATCTGGGGTCAAAATATGTAAAAATGCCAAAGTTATGACCATTTGTTACAATTTCACTATGCAAGCTCATACTTTGGACATTTTCAATATTTTGACCTAGATTTTCAACATAGACTTCTTATGACACTTCCTCATGTACGCAGTACAGAAAATATTTGAATCCCCACCAAAACATAATTCTGTTCAACTGCAGCATCATTCCATGCCACAGATGCAAAAACACAGCTGTGGCATACATGAGGTGGTATCATAAGAAGGCTATGTTGAAAATCTGGGGTCAAAATATTGAAAATTTCCAAAGTTATGAATGTGCATAGCGAAACTGCCACAAAAGGTCATAACTTTGAAACTTTTATGTTTGCATGCATGCACGTGCAAGAAACATCTTGGGACAGTACGACATTTTAGAGGTGTGTGAGTTTCTGCCCAATGCATTTGACTCTTTACAGGGCTTGTCCCTCAGGCACCAATGAATCAGCGAGCTGTCTATGACTGCAGTTTGAGAGAAGTGATCTTCACTTGAAAGAAAAGTGCCACTCCAATCAGGGATGGTTACGAGTTCACACTTTATGCGGCTCATCCCTCAGGCAACAATAAATTGGTGACTGTCTATAACAGCAGTTTGAGAGAGAAGACCGCACTTGAAAGAAATCTACCACAGCAATGAGGGACAGTTTCCTCATTGCAGCGGGGCCTTCCCCCTTCCTTGCAACCAGGCACACAGACATACCTTCTCTCTGTTGGCAGCAGCTGACAAGACTCTGACCATGCACATTACAGTGCACAGTAATGTGCATGGCCAGAGTTATGGTTTTTGTCGACTCCTAGCACCGAGCACCTTGTTTGCTCGGTGTGTCTTTCCTTGTGAATCATTTCAATAAATAAATAAAAGAGGCACTGCACAGCTTTCCACATTGGTGGCTCCTGCCACCCAACACACACTCCCAGGAAAGCCGACATCAGGGTGCCCAATCTCCATATCAGCATGTATCCTCCCTCCCCCCATTAATGTGACACACTGGGAGCCCACTCCAGTGTGCCAAAATAAATTTTTATTTATGTTTCTGACACCAGGATGCCCACTCCCAGAGTAGGATGACCCCCCACACCCATTCAAATATTTCAAGTGATGACATCGGGGTGCCCAATCCCTGTGTCGGCATGCCCCCCCACACACACACACACACATATGCACACACTTGTGGAACACACACTGAGAGCCCACCCCAGTGTGCCTACATTTTTTTGGTAACCTGTAAAATAAAGAAAACCATCCCCAAAGTCTTTTTTTCCCCCACTAAAAAAAAAACAGTCCTTCATTGTCTCCCCATCCCCCTCTACCCCACCCCACCCTCTGTCTGTGGATCCACCTCCCCACAACCTCCCTTACCCCATACTTACCTCCAGAGGTTGGAAGCAGTGATCTTCTATGGACCAGGACACGTCTGCACTCTTCAAAGCCAACTGGCTATCTGAAGAAATGACGGTGAGCTGTATAATGGGACTCAATGGGCGGGTTCAACTTAGGTTGATATCTCAACTATTTTTAGAAATTTTGGCCCCAAATTTTCAACATGGGGTTCTTGGGACCCCACCTCATGAACACTGTCACTGTCATTTGGTTATTCAGTCTCAAAAGGTGATTTTGTGGTTGCTGTCACCTTTTGGGACAAAAAATAACACAATGACAGTGCCACTGTTCAGGAGGTGGGGTCTCAAAACACCCATGTTGCAAATTTGATGAAAAAAGTCCAAAAAATGACTGCGTTATGAGTGTGTGTTGCACAGTTTCTATGCACACTCATAACTTCGCCAATTTTAAATATTTTCGATCCGGATTTTCAACATTGCCATTTTTTCACACCTCTTTATGAACAGTACAGCTGTCATTTTTCACATCCTTGCTGAAATTTATTTTCACACCTGTGGCACAGAATGGTGTGGTCACTGTGAGAAATCAACTTTCAGGACAGATTAACAAAATCACAGGGGCACTGATCATGAAGGGAGGTTCCAAAATGCCCGTATTGAAAATCCGGTGAAAAAGTCCAAAAAATTATTGTGTTACAGGCATGCTTTGTGCAGTTTCTATGTACCCTAGTAACTTCCCCAATTTTTCATATTTTCACTCCAGATTTTCAACATTGCCGTTGTTTCACACCTCCTCATGAACAGTACAGCTGTCATTTTTCACATCCTGCCCAAAATGTTTTTTCACACCTGTGGTGCCGAATGGCGCAGTCGCTGTGCAAAATCATCTTTCAAGAATGAATAATGAAATGACAGTGCCACTGTTCATGAGGTGGGATCCCAAAAAGCCCATGTTGAAAATATGCAGTGAAAATGCCAACAAACTTCCAGGGCATTAGGGTTTCCAACCATAACACCCCACCCTGTAGAGACTGACAGATGTTGGGGGTTTGACTTGGGGTCATCGACCATAATGCTCATGTCATTCCACCTCCACCCCCACCCTGCAGCCAGTGACAGGGATTGAAGTGTGCCTTGGAGTCTTCAGCCCTAACGTTCACCCCATTCTCCTCTACTGCACCCATCTCAGTCTATTTCCTTATGGAATGGGGTGAGTATAAGGCCCAAAGACCAAAGGAACATCGCAACACCTGTCAGTGTCTACAGCGTAGGGTGAGGTGAAATGGCATGAGCGTTATGGCAGATGACCCAAAGGCACACCCCCAACGTCTGTCAGTCTCTGCAGGGTGGGGTGGGATTGGCATCAGTTCAATACTTCACTGCCATTCCTAATATGCATCTCTCTAACTCTTGCACTACCAATGCCAATGCCAGCAAGCCAACACTCGGCATTAACAAATACTTGTTTACATTTGATGTGCACCTGTGCACCAAACATGTTGTTACAGTGAAAGGCGATTACAGGGGTGTGTCACTGCAGAGCCATTGCAGGTGAAAATAGCAGGAGCTTGGCAGTCTAGACAAATGATCACACACTGTGATCTTGACATCACTCACTGCATGCTGGGTGGAAACTTTGTGTATTTCAAAGGACTCAAAACTGCTCCAATCAGAGGGCTTCAGTCCTTTGATTTGCATGAAGCTGTCTGGTCAGCAAGCATCTGGTTGACTATCAACATCAGCACCCTGTCATTGTTATTGTAAACCACTGTACCCGAGTTCAGCTAAATATGTTTTTAGGTACTAGAAAGAAAGCTGAACTCGGGAACCTGGTTAGTTTTTTGAAACAAGGGCTAAAATGTACTTTAATTGTGCTCCAACAGTGGAGCAGTGATACTGAGTATGCACATATATATATATATATATATATATATATATATATATATATATGTGTATATATATATATATATATTTGAATATGCATACATGAATACCCAGTGTAATGGCTCCACTTTTGGAGCGTGATTAAAGTAATTTTTTAGCCCTTTTTCCAAAAAAGTAACTAGTTTCTCAAGTTCAGCTTTCTTTCTCATACCTAAAAACATATTTAGCTGAACTCAGGTATAAATATTATTTTTTGTAATGTAAGTGGAGTGGGGTGCTCACCCCTGCTACCACTTCTTTCTCACCATCCCCTCCATGTGTCTCACCTGCCAACCCACCCTTTCCCATCACATATGGGCACCACCCTTCCCTTTCTTGATTATGCTACAGTGTCCTCTTTAATTTCCCTTTTCCTTCTCAGGTCCTCATACAGGGAGGTTATTGCTGTGACCTCCGAGCTGATGTAAAACAACAGGCTGTGTTCCTCATTGTTGGATTTAGTATGCAATGGCACTATGTCATAAAATACTTTAATGCATATAACTTATGTGCATGAAACCTGCAAATGTTGAAAGTACCATGGCACTAGGAATTTTTGATAAAGGTAAAAAGTACTAGGTGACTGCATTATAGAAATTAAGTTAGCAGGGTAGAGATATCAGAAAACCCCCTGTTGTATTGATAAATGCATGTAAACTGCAGAAAGAAAGTCCCTTTAGGTACCATGCATTCTTGCTGTAAACTGAGCCAGTCTGAAATGTCATGGTAATTTGCATATGCATCCCATGATGCTTTGCATTTTGGGGGGATGTGTGATATTGTGTTTCTTTGAAACTTGGCTTTATTGCCAGTGCCCTTTGGAGTAACCCTTACTTCAGTGCTTCTGCACTGAGGTTCTTTGTCTTTAACTTGTATTTTTGTTTTTTTTATTTGATCCCCCATCACCCAAACAAACAAAATCCACATAGGGGAAGCAGAATCCGAAATGAAAAGTTACATCAGTAGATCAGTGGGTGCTGACTAAGTGCAGAAGAAGGACATGCATAGTCTGTTGCTGCAAACTGATGTATTGAAGATGGGTAATGCCATTGCTGAATGTTATCTCCTGTATTTAAATAAACGTCACACAGAGATTGTGTGTTGAACCTGAAGTTCTGCATCTGGTCTGTCTGTTATCACACAACCCCTCCACACACTTGGTGTCAGAAGTAGGATAACTCGTTAAAAATGTCTGGACTGGCCTAAGAGGGACATTTTCCAGTGGATATCACCCAGATATCCCAGGTGGACCAATGCACCATGAGTTGCCAGAGGAGAACCCATGGTTGACAAATTGGGAGAGAGGCTGCTGCCTGGACTGGACCTAGGAGCTCAGGGGAAGTGCAAGCCTGAAGATGATGAAGAAATGCAAGAGGATGGGAAAGAATCGAGGGAACTGCCTCCTCTTGAAGTCGCCCCACCTAAGGACATAGGGGAGTTGTTAAAATGGTAGAGCCCCTTCACCATTTTGAGGCAAACAGGAGCAGGGAACTATGAGCTTCCAGAAAAGAGACCCACTCAGAAAATTTACCATGTGAACCTCCTTAGGAAATGGTATGAGAAGCCTAACCCCTCCCTTTATATCCATCCTGAAGTTAGGGAGTCAGAGCTGGAGGTTGCCTATAAAAGGCAGGAGCAGTCAGGACAGTTGGGGGAGATCCAGATAAACCCTGAATTTAAGCCTCAGCAACAAAAATATGTGCACAGGGTATTGCAAGAATTTGAGCCCATAGGCAGGCAATGTGAGAAGGCAGTAAGGAGGGTTAGGGGATACTGGGATGCATAGGGAAAGGCATCGCCAGTTGAAAACAAGAAGTTGTCATCTCTCTGTACATACAGTTGGTGAGACCACATCTAGAGTACTGCATGCAGTTCTGGGACCCCATCTCCACAAGGATATGGACAGGATGAGGCAGTCCAGAGGATGGAAACTGAAATAGTGCAGGGTCTGCACCAGCAACAATACAAAGAGAGACCAAAGGAGCTTAATATGTATACCCACGAGGAAAGGAGAGAGGGGGGACATGATAGAAACTTTCAAGTACCTCAAGGGAATCAGCAAAGTCCAAGAGGGTAACATCTTTCAGAAAAAGAGATGTGCAAGAACAAGGGGGTACAATTTGAAGATAGAGGGGGATGGCTATGGAGCAACATGAAGTATTTTTTCACAGAGAGGGTGGTGGATGCGTGTAATGGCCTCCCTGAGGAGGTCATGGGGTCAGAAACAGTGGAGGAATTCAAGAATGCATGGGACAGACATAAGGCAATTATAGAGCGGGGTAGGACGAAGTAGGCTATTGGTTAACTAGGATCTGCAGCTTATTCAATAGGTAGGGAAATGGGCAGATTGGGTGGGCTAAGCAGTCCTTATATGCTATCAAAGTCTATATTTCTATGTTTCTATTCACAAATGTCCTGGGGAGGGTCAAAGGAATTGTGCACACCATATCTGCCACACAAGACAAACCCATACATCAAAAGCCCTTCAGATTGCTCATGAAGGTGAGGGAAGAGGTGATTCAGGAAGTCAAAAAAATGGAGCATTTAGGCATAATTGTGCCATCAAAGAGTGCATGGTCTTCACCCATGATCATAGTGGACAAGAAAGAGGGTGGGATATGGCTATGCCTAGATTTTAGAAAGCTTAACAACATGTCACTATTTGATGGCTACCCAATGCCCCAAATAGATGACATCATTGACAGGCTAGGCAATGCACAGTATATCTCCACCCTAGACCTTAATAAGGGATATTGGTAAATCCCTTTGACACCTGATTCACAAGATAAAACCACATTCAGCACACCAATCAGTTTATACCAGTTTGTCAAAATGCCATTCAGACTACATGGGGGTCCCAGCCACTTTTCAGCATTTTATAGACCACATACTAAGACCATACACTGAGTACTGTGCGGCTTATTTGGATGATGTGGTCATATTCAGCCCTGACTGGGAAACCAATGTTAGACACTTGTCCCAGGTAATACAAGCAATAAAGGAGTCAGGAGTGACCTTTAACCCTGCTAAGTGTGCTCTAGCAAAGACCGAGACAAGATACCAAGGGTTCATTTTAGGCAACAGACAAGTGAATCTCGAGGTAGAGAAGGTTACAGCAGTAGTAAACACCCCAATACCTATCACAAAAACATGTGAGGTCTTTCCTAGGCTTGGCTGGTTATTACTGGAGATTTATTCCTAATTTCTCAACCATTGCTAGGCCTTTGACTAATCTCACTAAAAAGAGGTGCCCTAATAAGGTTTAGTGGACTCCTATTTGTGATGAGGCATTTAGGAATACCAAGGCCATTCTATGTACAGCTCCTGTATTGAAAAGCCATGACTTCAACCAAGTGTTTGAGGTTCAAACTGATGCATTAGAGAATTGTATTGGGGCAGTCTTATCTCAGAAAATAGATGTAGAAGAACATCCGATCATATATATCAGCAGGAAGATACACGAGAGGGATAGAATTTATGCTACCATAGAGAAAGAATGCTTAGCTCTGAAGTGGGCTATTGAGTCTCTGAAATATCACTTGTGGGGGCAGAATTTAAGGTTGTAACTGATCACAACCCCCTCTGCTGGTTGTACCAAATGAGAGAAAAAATCCCTGTATAATACGATGGTACTTAGCTCTTCAGCCATATCGATTTACTGTGTCCCACAGGGCAGGGACAAAACATGTAAATGCTGATTTCATGTCTAGATATGGTGCAGGAATTCATGTCAATGAAATATGACATACTTTCCCTAAAAGGAGATAGTGCAGTCAAGGTACCGTTAGTCTCTGTTGAGAAATGTGTTAATGCCTCAGGATAAAGAATGATGATATCCACTGTTTATGATGGAATGTTCATCATTAATAGGGACCCTGAGACAGAGCTTCTGAAGATGGATGGGTGGAAGCTCCATCCCTTCCTGGGACAGGAAGGTGGTAAGCAGTCCAAAATAACTGCTGCCCTCTTGAGGTGGGGATATGTGACAGGGAGATCCTGCCACTTTTGAGGACCAACCTTTTCTTAAATCTGTTGCAACTATTTCTTAGCCTAATCTATCCTTTACAATTTCTAGTCCATAAGGTTGGCCACAAATGGGCACCACCCTCCCCTTTCTTGATTATGCTATAGTGTCCTCTTTGATTTTCCTTTTCCCTCTCAGGTCCTCATACAGGGAGGTTATTGTTGTGACCTCCAAGCTGATGTAAAACAACAGGCTGTGTTCCTCATTGTTGGATTTAGTATGCAATGGCACTATGTCATAAAATACCTTGATGTATATAACTTATGTGTATGAAACCTGCAAATGTTGAAAGTACCTTGGCACTAGGAATTTTTGATAAAGGTAAAATGTTCTAGGTAACTGTATTATAGAAATTAAGTTACCAGGGTAGAGATATCAGAAAATCCCTGTTGTGGTGTTAAACACATGTAAATTGTAGATTGAGAGGCTCTTTAGGTACCATGCATTCTTGCTGTAAACTAAGCCAGTCTGAAAGTTCATGGTAATTTGCATATACATCCCATGATGCTTTGCATTTTGGAAGTATGTGTGATGTTAAGTTTCTTTGAAACTTGGCTTTATTGCCAATGCCCTTTGGGGTAATCCTTGCTTCAGTGCTTCTGCACTAAGGTTCTTTGTCTTCGGCTTTTTTTTTTTATTTGAGCCCCCATCAACCAAACAAATAAGACCCACACAGGGGAAGCAGAATCTGAACTGAAAGGTTAGATCAGTGTGTCAGTAGGTGCTAAATGCAGAGGAAAGACATGCATAGTATGTTGCTGAAAACTGATGTATTGAAGAAGGGATATGCCATTTCTGAAGGTTATCTCTTGTATTTTAAATAAACATCTCACAGAGATTGTGTGTTGAACCTGAAGTTATTTTCTGGTCCATCTGTTATTCCACAACCCTTCCACACACCCTTGTTCATGAGATGGGGTCACAAGAAGGCTATGTTGAAAATATGGCGAAAAAATATTAAAAAACAACAAAGCTCTGAGTCTACATTGAAATTTGCAAACTCGGGCTCATGACTTTGGTAATTTTCAATATTTTGGCCCCAAATTTTCAACACAGACATTTCTTCACAGCACTTCATGAATGTGACAAATGTCATTTTTCAAATCCTGGCCAAAATGTGTTTTCGTGCCTGTGGCCCGGAATGACATTTTGGTGGTGTGGAATGACATTTTGGTGGGGATTTGAACATTTTCTCCTGCTGGATTCATTAGGTGGGTCAGTAAGAAGGCTATGCTGCAAAATGTGGTGTACAAATACAGTAACATGTCTAGGTTATGACTGACCATTGCACTATGTCAGTGTTCACTCATAACTTCACAATTTTTCAATATTTTGACTCCAAACATTCCACATAGCTGTATTTCCATACCACCTCATAAACCAGACATGTGTCATTTTTAAAATCCTGGATGAGATGTGTTTTTGCACCTCTGGTGTGAGATGACATTTTGACCAATACATATAAATGGTACATGTCATGTCTATAAGGTGACTCCTAAAACAAGTGTCTTCAAAACTTGTGGTCAACAACACACATCAGATATCCAGCATTGACAAATGCTTGTTTCAGGTTGGATCCCATTTCTGTTTGCTGCATTCTGGATGGTTGTGTAAGGGATTCTTGTAGTGCTTCAGTGAACATTATAGCCATATGGGAGTACTGAGTGGAGTGCTTGATTGCAGTGGACGTTTGCAAAATTTTAGAAGAGAACTGCCTTTTCCTAGTGGAATAGTGTGCATTTCTTTGCAATTATTTCTTTTTTGTTATGTTGCAGTAATTTGGTTTTTGTCCAGAGAGGCAGCAGTTTCTTTTATAGCAGTTGATTGCTGCATTGGTGGTTGGCAGGGTGTATGTGTATATGTGTGTGTGTGTGTGTGTGCAGAAACATCAGAGTGTGTTGCATATTGCTGGTGGTTTGAAACTTAAAAGAGGCAAGAACTTGTGGATAGTCTGTTAAAATTCTTTACAGAAGAATTGCTTTATGGTATTTTGTTTATTTTCAGCTGCAGTTTGTAATTTAGGCAGATTTCCTTTGAGGATGGAGCTCTATTCTGCACACTGGATGTCTCCCTCTCCAGATCGTATCCCTCCCCCACCCAATTGCTGCTTGTCCACCCCCTCCACTCCCCTGATGTGCTGGAAATCTGTTGCACAGGGGACATCAGTAATTTTCTAGCACAGAAGCAATGTCATCCTCAGCATCATCGGAGTAGCTACTTTGAAAATTCTGACTGCACTAAATCTCCTTTTGTTTTCTCAGGTTGTATCCCGTTTCGGTTTACTGTGTGCGGGATGGCTGTGTGAGGGATTTTTGTAGAATTTCAGTGCACATTATAGCCATATAGGAGTACTGAGTGGAGTGTTTGGTTGCAGTGGACATTTGCCAGATTTTAGAAAAGAACTGCTTTTTCATAGTGGAATATTGTGCATTTCTTTGCAAGGAAGGTTTTTTGTGTTGCAGTTGCAGTAATTGGATTGGTGTCCACGGATGCAACAAGGTGTTTAATAATAGTTGTTTAATAATAGTAATAGTTAAATAATAGTTTAATAATAGTTTAATAATAACTCTTACCTATCCTCTCTCCTCTCACCCCCCTCTTCCTCCCACTGTCTTCACAGCTCTGGCTATCGCTCCCTAGCACTCCCACCTAGGTTGTCCTCAGCTGGCAGGCTGCTTTCTCTTCTGCCTCCCTAAACTATGGAATTCCCTCCTTCTATCCACCTGCTCTGCCTCCTCCCTTCGCTCCCTCTTCTCTTCTCTTCTCTTTGATTTGACTTCACCTCTCCCTCATGTAAATGCACCTGAGTTCCACCCCTGCTCGTCACTCAATCTATTCCCCCATTGCTTCCTCCTTGTCCTCTACTTCCCCATAACACTGCCTTAGTACTGCCTGCTACTTATAACACTACCGTAGCCCCCGTTACCTATAACACTGCTTTTGCCCGCTGCTTCCTAATACACTGCCCCTAGGCCCCCTGCCTCCTATAACACTGCCCTAGCCCCTTCTGCTACCTACACCTGTAACCTAGTTTAACTTCCACTGCCTCCCCCTGTATAGTTCCCAGACCACTCAAATAGTGTCCTCTGCTCTAGTTCAGTCTCAACTGATAATTGTAAAAAATTGTAAAAAAAAAAATGTTTTGCCTTTTTGTTGAGTGCCACTTATTGCATATATGGTTTTACTCTTGTTGGAAATACAGTGCTCCCTCACTTATTCGTCCCTCAATTATCCAGCACCCTCCGTTATCGCCATTCTTACCTCCCGTCCCGATTGTATTTCCATGTTATCACACTCCGTTATCCGCCTCCCTCACTGTCCGCCATCCGCCATTCATTAATCGTCCCACTCGCCCCCATTGTAATAGAAATTGCCCTCTTTCTTCCGCCATCGCCATTGCATCATAAAAAATTCACAGCTTGTTGTCAACCCTGTCAGCCCTTGTACCATGAACAAGCAATCAAATAAATTATCCTCATAGTACAGCGTTAGAGCTGATTGCTGAATGTTTACTAGCTTGGTGTAGTACGAAGTCATTAGTGCATCAATTGTTTAGTCCACCCTGTCAGCCCTTGTTTAAAACCCTTTCACCTGGATAGTCATTAGTGCATCAATTGTTTTTTACTAGCTGGTGTTTTCCGCACACGTTAGTCCACCCTGTCAGCCCTTGTTTAAAACCCTATCTCCTGGGTAGTCATTAGTGCTGTAATTTAACTTTATTGCAATCTGTTTGTTATAAAGTCTGTAATCAGTGGTTGATCTTTAGTTGGCTGTTTGGTGAAGAACAAGTCAGTCAGTCTGGGGAGAATGATGGCAGAGTCGGCAAGTGGAAAGCAATCACGTCTTGCTCTTACTGTGGCACAGAAGAGCCTGATTGTTAAGTTTTCTGTCGATAACCCTAAAGCAACCCACCAGGAGGTTGCTTGGCATTTTTTAACACTGTGGTGCCGGCCCATGGCCTGATGGACCATTGGAGATGTCCTTTCATGAAGAGAGGAGTGGCCTGACACTGTAGCTGTTGCCGCTGGCTGAAAGTCGAAGAGAACACCAAAACACGGTGATCTGGAGGAGGCGTTATTCCTGTGGTTCAGCAACGCCACAGCCCATAATATTCTGGTCACAGACAAAATCCTAAAGCACAAAGCTAAGTATTTCGGGGGTCAATTAAATGTGTCTGATTTTTCTTACTCAAATGGCTAGCTACAGAAATTTAAGAGCCGAAATAATATTGCTTGCCACATTATAGCTGTAGTTGTGAACCTCATACTGCTTTGCTATAATAAGCTGCTATGGTGTGCTTTTAGCACTGAGAAGCACTTTATTGCACTGTTTTTAACATTTTTGAATACAAAATAAAGGTAACTGTATATCATTTATATGCAGAAAATCAAAAAATGTGTCCATTTTGTCACTGTCACCACCATAACACCCTGCTACAGGATACAGTGTTCTGTATTTCACATCACAACATTTTGGTTTTTATTTTCAGGCACCCTTCATTATCCACCACCCTCCCTTATCCACCCAAAAACTGTGGCCCCAAGTTGGGCGGATAATTGAGGGATCACTGTATTGTAAATATTGTATTGTAAATGTCCTGAATGCTATATCTTATCTCACATGCTCCTTCCATCCACGATGCATCTGGAAACAAGCTGCTTCTTAGCTCAGTACGTCTTTTCTGGTGAAACTCTTGAAATCAATATAAATAAATGGCTGTGTCAGTGGTTTAGGGAAGGGGGAGCAGAAAAATGAGTTTGCACGTTGCTGGTGGTTTGAAACTTCAAAGAGGCAACAAGCTGTGGATGGTTTGTGTTCAAATTCTTTATAGAAGAAGAAGACTCAGCATTTATATAGTGCTTTTCATAGAAGAATTGCTTTTTGGGATTTTGTTTACTTTCAGTTGCAGCTTGTAATTTGGGAGGATTTCCTGTGAGGAAAGTCTATTCTGCACATTGATCTAAGTTAGGGTGTCAGTAGTTTCACAGGGATGATTCATTCTTATGACCAGTTATGGCCAGTATCTGCCTTATTTTATTTCTTTTATGTGTTTACCAGGTCAGCACATTGAGTCAAAGGCCCTTTTTAGGTATAGCCAGGGGCTGACAAGGCAGATACAAACAAATATACAGAAAAGTGCTGTAATTTTCACATGCAGTATGTAGGTATAAAACTATAAGATAATGCAATACTCTTGCCTTGCCTCTAATCCTGCATTACTTAATAGTGTGACTTCGGTTGCTCTTAAAGAGCGATTGGTGTATGTGTTTTGCAATCCAGCATCCTTGCAGATTTGAGGCAGCATACCTCAAATCTCCATGGATTCTTGGAGGGGTTGCTTTCATGGGTGGCAGAAAATGGATTGTGGCTTTGGAGGCAGTTTTAACATATTTATTTTTTTATTTATTTGAACGTTTGTAACCAGGAGAGGCACACTGAGCTGCCGCTCATCTCCAGGTGTGACCCGGGGGCAAGAGAAGGGGAATATTTGTACAGGTGTAAACTGACTTTACAGAACCAGATTAAGCTGTTGGTGGTATTTTAGTGAGTAGATACAGGCCAGACTGTACAAATAGATAGCCCTTGTCGTTCTGCTTTGTTGTGTCATGTGCTTTTTTTTAATATTTTTTGTTTCTTCATTATAAGTTTTGGTGAGGTACCTTAGGCTGTTCAGAGCAGTTTTTGTTTCAAATGAGGGTGGGGTGAAGGATTGAAATCTCATTGCACTGATGTGCCAAGTGTAACTGGATTTCTAGTCACACTTTGTTTGCTTGCATGTGTGCAAGAAACATTTTGTTAAGATGAACAGCATTTGAGAGATGTGTCACTGTCGTGTCAAAGCAGCTCAGGCTGCAGGGGGCTCCTCAGCAGTGACAGCCCAACGATCAGGTAGGCTGATCCTGATGAGTTTTTCTTTTTAAGGAATGTAAACTTTGTGTAGTTGAAGGGAGCTAACTGCTCCATAGAGAGAGTGGCTGGCTCCTTTCATCTGCATAAACCCACCCCATTGTAGCACCGGCAGCACTAGAGTAGGATATGCTATGCCTTCTGTGATCCGCTGCTGCTTGCTGCACCTCTCCACAGCCTGCATCTCTCAGCAGGACCTGCCTCCGCTCTCTGTTCCTGGAGTTTCAATACCCCCACATGTGCTGCCCTGCCAGTAGCCCATCTTGGAGAGAAAAACACTGCATCCTACAGGATCAATGCAAAAACTGCTATGGCTTCACACATTTTCCTGCCATAGATTACCTCCCCCCAACCTCCCCTTCCCTCTCCTTCCCTGGCCTGGACTACTGATCCCCCCTGCCACTCTTCCAACATGAACCACCACTGCCTGTATCAGCCCTACATCCTCAGGCCCCCTGGGACTGCCACTGTTTGTGGCATCACAGCAGCCCAGAGCCTGAGCTTCATACAGACTAGCAGTAGAAAATGTCACCTGGCACTTTCACTTTTAGTGCAGCTGCTTATGCTACCTGCAGCAGCAGCAGCCCCACCTTATCGTTATCCTCACACTCTACCTCCCTGCCTGCCAAAACAATATTGGGCTGCAGGACTGCCCCAACTACAACCTAGGTTTAAGGTTCTTATTGTATTTAAGTAACATACACTGGCTACTGGCCGCCAGGGAAACTAGCCCACCACAGATATTATTATATAAATTACTGATCTCCCTGGGACCACTCTATCCCTCTGGACCACCAATGCTGAATTATTTTAATAATGCTCGTCCCCTAGGCCAAGCAAACTCCCCACTAGTACACCAGGGCTACTATTCTTAATTACTGGCCACTAAGCTGTCAGAAGTCATACATGATTTAGGTAAGCCACCTCCTGCAACATTTTCTCTTCTCTTTTTTTAATTTTCTTTCTTTTTTTTTTATTTAACTAGGAGAGACACACTAAGCTGAAGCTTGTTTACAAGTGTGACCTGGGAGCACAAGGAAGTTAAGTAACTTGCTCTGGGTCACACAATATGTAAGTGGGGGCTGTGGGATTCAAACCCAGGTCTCCAGGTTTGCAGCTCAGAGCCTTAAACCACTGCTCTAATCTTCCTACTTTACCCTAACTGTAACTTTTGCTTCCTTTTTCCTTTACTTCTATGCTGTCCTATATCCTTTTTGTATCTCTCCACTCTCTGTCTCTGCTCTTGCTACTGTATTTTCTCCATATGATTCTGTTTTTATCATTACTTTAACAGGTCTGACAGGATGCTGACTCCTTCCCCATCAGGTAAGTGTTACTCTATGTCTAACCTGTCCTATCCTTCCTATTTACTCCCTAAGAACTATAGATTCTTTGTGACTCCTTTCCTACGTTTTATTTTACAGGTCTGACAGACTTCGTCTCTTCAAGACTCTTACCTCTGGCTCCCTAGTACTCTATGTATTACCTTTTGATGCCTTGTGCCATATTTAGTTTTTATTATCATTTATGTACAGTAGAATTGATGATTTATATTTCATGCCGCGCTAGTAAGCCCCATGCACATTTTATACAGCTCTGTTACTCGAGTGGAGATGATAAATCCATATTGATTTATTGGTAAAAATGTATTGTGCTTACCATGACTTCATTTTTAACAAATAAATAAAACTAAAACTTGCACATCAACTTATTGTAAAACCATTCTGCATTACATAGAGGATAATGATAATGGCTGGAGTTCTGAAGTTAACAGCATTGTAATCACCTCGAGCGGTTGCCGTGCTGTGCTTGTAAACCTCAAGAACGCAGCTCGAGAGGTTTATTGTCGGCATGGCAACCGTGAGAGGTGATTTCAACATGGTTAACTGAAGAACCCCAGCCATTGTCATTTATAGTGTATGGGGTTGGTAACAAGTGGAGAAAGCACACAGAGGGGAAAAAAATGACTGTTTTGACTTTTTATTAATATGCCCTTTGATTGTTGCTGCTCCTGAAGTACAATGTGGTTGGCCAACCGCGATCATGTGCTTGTTTAGGAAGAGGATACATCAACTACGTCGGAGGGGTTGTGGGGGAAATTTGTCGTCCGAGATGGGATGTACGATCTCTGGAGGCTGCCTGCTCCTTTATAAAATCAAGCCTGCTTTGCTGAGCACTAGGTGAGGACATTGTAGCCGGTGATTTTTTATGTGCTGTACGACCGCTGTTTCAAATTCAGTTTAAAACGCTCGCATGCCACATTCTACTGTTGGAATGTACTAGGGTGAGCTTGGTTCCATCTTGTAATCTCACCAATCTGACATAGGCAAGCAAGGTTTACAGCTCTTACATTAGAACGATGAGATTACAAGAAAATTAAGATACCAGGCTATGTATTATAAGGGCCCCCCATACATTATATATGAACATACAAACATATGAAGAAGCCAACAGAATAAGGCCATTTGGTGTATCTAGTCTGCTCATATTGCAGGGTCCTCAGCTTATGCTACTGACCCTACACCCTGTCCCCTCATCCTTTCCATCTGCCCCTCCCATGACCCTTACTTCCCCTTGTGCCTATCCCAGCCTCTCTTGAAACTGCCCCCCATCTTTATCAAGACCACCTCTTCTGACAGTGCATTCCAACTGTCCACCACCCTGTCTGTGAAGAAATGCTTCCCAACCTCTCTCTCTCCTAAACATCCCCCATCTATCTTAAGACTGTGTCCCCTCATGTTTCATTTATTCAGTTTTGTTAACTGGGTAGACCCGTTGAGACTAGAGAGTCCCTTTTTCAGGAGTTTACATAGAACAGTGCCGACAATTGCAAAAAGTTTATACATTCAATTACAATTTTGTAAATTACAAACAAGCATATGTACATACATAATTACAAATACTGTTTAGGCATACAGTGACAAATTATGAGTAACAAGTGAATAAATGTACATGTGTTTAAACATGGATACAGTGACCTAAAAGGATCCTGAATCCCTTGGGCCTCAATAACACAATTGTTGCAAGTGGCTGCTTTGATTAGTAAGGGAGATAGGTTCAGATTATGATAATATGTAAGAGGTAGGATTGATGTTCCAGGGTATAACTGTACTGGAATTTATTTGAGCAACAGAAACAGGGGAGGGGGGATAAGGCAGGCCAGGTAGATTCATAGAGAGATACATAGAAGGACAATGGGCACATCTAAAGGAGCCATAGTGGAGGCAACAAACCTTTGTATTTGACAAACAGACAAAGGCAAAAGGAAATAAAAACCACTATGGTGTATGCAGTAGGTGGCAGGAAAAATAAGGGCAAAGAAAATTAGCTTTCAGGAGATATAAAGAGACTCAAATGGAGGAGGACAGGGCAGTGTATCTAGAAAAACAAAGGGAGGCAGGGAGGGTAGTCAGGGGCACTGTGACAGGGTCAGAGCCCCTGTCTGAATTTGTGCTATAATAATCTAGGAGTGTAAACATGGTATACCCCATTTTTTAAAGAATTATCATGATCTTATATAAGATGAGTCAGCCTGTCTGTGATTATTTAGGATGAGTCAGCCTGCCTGTGTTTACTTAGAGAATTGTGAGTTAGATAGTTCATGTGGTGCTGACATCATCAGTAGGCAGGGTTAAAAGCCTACCTCCTGAGATGCAAAACAGATGAGTCAGATGAGTCAGTCAGTGGATACCTGACTGTTGTGGAGGAAGCATCTCATAGTACATGCAAGTTTTCATGTGCTAGGAAATTTATTTGGCTGGAACTAAGCTAGGGCATTGTGCACTGAGAGAATTGTGCACTGTTTTTGCAGAACTGAAGGACTAATCACCTATTTCATTTCTGTATGTTTTAAAAAAATATATTGCAAAGTGCATTCTACACCTTTTACCTGAGTTTGTGCATCTGTCTCACCCACTAACCTTCACATCTGGTATCAGAAGTGGGATACTGGTGCATCTAGGCTAGGAGAGAGACATTAACGGGGATATTCCAGCCTTAGCTTCACCCTTGACATGGGTGCCTCTACTGCTGCAAGCAGCTCAGCGGCTTCCCTCTGTCCATTGGCTGCCTTCCTCGCTGTACTGCCCATCAATCACCAGACCGAAGCTTCATCTTTGACACGGGTGCTTCTGCTGGTGCAAGCAGCCCGACGGGTCCCCTCTGTCTGCTGGCTGCCTTCTTCACTGTACTGCCCACCAATCACAAAATTGAAGCTTCACCCTAGACATGGGTGCCTCTGTTGCTGCAAGCAGCCCGGTGGGTCCCCTCTGTCCACTGGCTGCCTTCCTTGCTGTCATCAGACCAAAGTTTCACCCTTGACACGGATGCCTCGGCAGCTGTAAGCAGCCTGGTGGGTCCCCTCTGTCTGCCGACTGCCTTCCTCGCTGTACTGCCCGCCGATCACCAGACCAAAGCTTCACCTTTGACACGGGTGCCTCTGCTGCTGCAAGCAGCCCAGCAGGTCCTCTCTGTCTGCTAGCTGCCTTTCTTGCTGTACTGCCTGCTGATCACCAGACCGAAGCTTCACCCTTGACATGGGTGCCTCTGCTGCTGCAAGCAGCCTGACAGGTCCCCTCTGTCCTCCGGCTGCCTTCCTTGCTGTACGGCCCGCTGATCACCAGACCGAAGGTACGCTGCTGAAACCTCTGGCATCTCCATGCCAGCTGACCGGAACCATTACCTCTGCCTACTGATTGGTTGCTCCACTTTCTAAATTCCTTGCTACTCCTTTTAGACTTTAAGCTAATTTTATTTACTGATTCTAGTACTGTTTAAGTTTCTCCAAATTGTCCTGTGAATGCTAACTGAAATGTGAATGTAAGCCTGTTTACAGCAATTTTGCCCTTCAAGGGTTGTTTGAAGTGCAGGATCCTTTAGAGTGCAGGTTGTTTAGATTTTAAAGTATTCCAGTTCTCTACATAGAGCAGGTTTCATTTGTGTCACAATTGTAAGCTGCACTCTGCAAACAATCCCATTTTTGTTTCACTTTCTCTGCTTCACTTTCTCTGCTTCCTGCTTGAATCTTTCACCATCCCCAGCCTTTATTAAATACCTCCCTCCACCCTCGGCACCACCCCAGGCAATATTCATCCTCCCCTCTCACTAATATTGCAACTCCCCTTAAAGATACAGAATGCAGCTATAGGGCCTAACACTTGTTGGTGTTAATCTTAACTCTTTCAGTTAGAAGACACCACACTGAACTCTAAACCAGCCTAATTTCTCCCCATGCTAAAGTCGTCCCCACATCTACTCACTTTCTACTCTCAGAAGACACTACACTGAACTCTAAACAGCAGGTGGCTGCCTGACTTCTGGCATGCACTCCCGCAGCCTTGTACCTGTTGCAACCCCAATGCCCACTGACAACCATGACCACCTCTTTATGCACTGCTGGTCCAGCCCTGCTTGTGACACTACTACTACTTATTACAGTCGTATGCTCTCCGATGCCTTCCATGCATAACATGTCAGATGTACCCATTGGACCTCCCTCCACCCACCTCTCCCCCACCCTGACAACCCCCTCATCCTCCCACCCCCCACTCTCCTACCCATGGCACTGCTCTCCCTCAACCCCCCTGCCCTTTGCTGTACCTCGGCTTCCCAGCCCTCCATTCCCAGCCCATCCTCTTCCCACTCCCCATAAAGTCCACCTACAGTCATTACCCAGCAATTAATAAATGCCTCTCAGCTCTCCTCAGGATAGTCTCCCTACTACACTTGCTATCTGGTAACATCCATCCCAACCCAGGCCCTGCTACATCCAATCAACTGCTGCCTCCCCCCCCCGGGCTGCAAATCATCTCCAAGCCTCCCAAAGAAGACTGTATGCCTCCAATGTTGGCTGGTGCAACACCCACCAGACATACTGGCACTGGTGGAAACTTGACTCTCTAAAATTACCCCTGACTCCTTCATCACTCTCCCCGGTTACTCCCTCTTCAGGGAGGATAGAGTGGGAAAGTGTGGTGGCGGCTGTGCTTTCTACTTTCGAGACTCCTTGCTGTGCCAAGCACTCCCTGCCCCTACGCTGGACCATGGGGCACAAACCTTTTCCCTAAAACTCACTCCTGATCCCACCAGGGCTCTCCTTATTATCACCGTGGCTTATATCCCACCGCAGAACCAAACCCCTGCAATCCTATTCCTCTCCAATTACCTCTCTAGCCTCCCCCACAAAGAAGAACAGATATTGGTGGGCAATCTCAATGTAAACTGGCTCAGCAGCCCATGCCAAGGACACTTTCATGGCCCTAGACCTAACTCAATTGGTAACACAACCCACTAAGTCTAGCCCCTCAAGCAGCTCACATGCCCTGCTGGACATCCTTCTAACCAATCACCCCCACAGAATCACGGATGTTGTGGTCCTTCCTAACTCACTGAGCGACCACTCTCCAATACTCTTCACCTGGTTCTGTCAGCTACCCAAACCACTGCCCAGCTTTGTTTCCTGTCACCGTCTATGACATGGCAGCCTCAGTAAGCTTAAACACTACCTAGCCTAGTGGATTGGTCCCCCATAAAACTGGCCCAGAACATAGACGAGGCCCTCAACTGCTTCACTAGCTCCCTCAACAAGGCCTGTTATATATTCACCCCATTTGTCAAAACCCATACTAAGAAGCGTAATGCACCTTGGGTCACTCCTATGCTTCTTCAACAACTGCAACTGAGGGACAACCTCTGAAACAAAGCCACCACCTCTGGCAAACAGACAGATAGACAAGTCTATAATACCGAGCGTAACAGATGCACCTGGGCCCTACGTAAGGCCAAGGCAGAATACTACAGATCATCTCTGGCAGCCTTCTGGGGGAGCGCCCACAAGTTCTGGGACATTATAGAAACATAGAAACATAGAATTTGATGGCAGATAAGGACCGCTTGGCCCACCCAGTCTGCCCATTTTCCTACCTAATGGATAAGCTGCAGATCCTAGTTAACCAGCAGCCTACTTCTTTCTATCCCAACCCCCTAGAATTGTCTTATGACTGTCCCATGCATGCTTGAATTCAACCACTGTTTTTGACTCCACAACCTCCTCCAGAAGGCTGTTCCATGCATCCACAACCCTCTCTGTGAAAAAATACTTCCTTACATTACCTCTGAGCTGCCCCCCCATCTTCAAATTGTGCCCCCTTGTTCTTGCACACCTCTTTTTTTGAAAGATGCTACCCTCTTGGATCTTGTTGATTTCCTTGAGGTACTTGAAAGTTTCTATCATGTCCCCCCTTCCCTCCTTTCCTCGAGACTATACATATTAAGCTCCTTTAGTCTCTCTTCATATGTCTTCCAGTGCAGACCCTGCACCATTTTAGTTGCCCTCCTCTGGACAGCTTCCATCCTGTCTATGTCCTTGTGGAGATTGGGTCTCCAGAACTGCATGCAGTACTCCAGATCGGGTCTCACCAGCTGTCTGTACAGAGGGATAACAACTTCCTGTTTTCTACTGGTGATGCCTCTCCCTATGCATCCCAGTATCCCCCAGCCCTCCTTACTACCCTCTCACTTTGCTTGCCCACCTTTAAGTCATCTGATATGACTACCCCCAGGTCCCTTTCCATTTTTGTTGTTGTTAGTATCTCACCCCCCATTGTGTACTCTTCCCCTGGGTTTTTGTTTCCCAGGTGCATTACCTTGCACTTCTTAGCATTGAATCTAAGCTGCCATACATTTGACCATTCCTCTAACCTTGCCAAGTCCCTTCTCATCCTTTCCACCCTTCCTTGTGCATCAGCTCTGTTGCAGATCTTTGTGTCTTCTGCAAAGAGACATACTTTTCCTTCCAGTCCCTCTGCAATGTCACTTATAAAGACATTGAAGAGGACCGGTCCTAATACTGAACCCTGCGGTACCCCACTAATAACCCCTCTTTCTTCAGAGTGGACTCCATTTACTATTACCCTCTGTGTCCTATTCTCCAGCCAATTCTTACCCATGCTATCATCTTGGGACCCACTCCCAGGCTGGCTAACTTGTATTAATCTTTGTGTGGGACTGTGTCAAATGCCTTGTTAAAGTCTAGGTAGGCCATGTCCACAGCCCCTCCTGATCTACTACTTTGGTCACCCAGTCAATGAAATCTATTAGATTCATCTGGCATGACCTTCCCACTGTGAATCCATGCTGCCTTGGGTCCTGTGCCCTCTGGCCTCTAGATACTTGACAATTCTTTCCTTCAGAAGTGATTCCATCATTTTCCCTATCACTGAGGTTAAACTAACAGGTCTGTAGTTTCCCTTCTTCTGCCCTGCTCCCACTTTTGTGAAGGGAATCACATCTGCCCTCCTCCAGTCCTCAGGTACCACCCCATCCTCCCATGATTTGTTAAAGAGGGTAGTCAGTGGTGTCACTAGTTCTACCCTTAGTTCTTTTACAATTCTGGGATGAATCCCATCAGGCCTCATTGTTTTGTCCACCTTCAGTTTTAAGAGTTCTTTCAGAACCCTTTCTTCTGTAAATGGGCTGGTATCAACTTCTGTATCCAGAGTGTTTCTATTGTTTGTTTTAGGTACCTCCCCTCTTCATTTGTAAATACTGAGCAAAATATTTGTTTAGTATCTCTGCCTTTTCACAGTCACCCTCTGCCCACCCTCCCCTTTATTAAGCCTCACTATCCCTCCCTTGGTCTTCCTTCACTCCCTGATGTACCTAAAAAAGGTTTTATCCCCCTTCTTAACTGAGTTGGCTATCTTTTCTTTAGTTCAGGCCTTTGCTGTTCTGACTGCCTTCCCAGCTTCCTTTTGCTTTAACTGATACAATTCTCTGTCCTGCTCCTTCTGTGATTCCTTGTACTTCCTGAATGCTTTCTTTTTCTCTTGAACCTTCACTGCCACCTCTTTTCAGAACCATAGTGGTTTCTTACATCATTTTGTTTTGTTTATTTGCTTCATACAAAGGCTTGTTACCTCTGTGATGGCAGTTTTTATTATTCCCCATTGTTCTTCCACCCCTCCTTCCTGCCCATTTGCTAGTGCATTCCTTAGGGACTCACCCATTTTGGCAAAGTCAGCCCTCCTGAAGTCCAGTACTTTTGCCTTTGTATGGCTTGACTCTACTGCTGTGTTTTTTTGTGAACCATACTGTTCGATGGTCACTAGTTCCCAGATGGCTACCCACTTCTACATCTGTGATCCTCTCTCCATCTCCATTTAAGAGAACCAGGTCTAAGATTGCTCCCTCTCGAGGGGGTTCCAATACTAGTTGTCTAAGGCATGCCCCCTGTAGGGCATCTAGAATAACACCACTCTTAGAAGTGGCTGCTGCAACTGCACTCCAGTTAACATCTGGCATATTCAGATCACCCATCAGCAATATCTCCCTTTTTCTGCCATTCTAAGTATACTTTCTATCATTTCCTTGTCCATTTCCTCCCCTTGAGAGGGAGGTCTGTATACAACCCCTGTGCAGATTGTGGTGCCATTGCCTGTCTCCAAATTGACCCACAGTGCTTCTTCTCCTCCCTGTTTACCCTTTTGTTCTGTTGCTTTGATTCCTTCCCTTATGTAGAGAGCTACCTCCTCCTTTTACCCTCCTTGTCCCTCCTGTAGATAGTGTATCTCAGTATGTTTACATCCCAGTCATGGTTCTGTGTGTACCATGTTTCTGTGACTGCCACAATATCCAGATGTTCCTCCTCCATCAAGGCCACTAATTCAGGAAGCTTGTTACCCAGACTATGGGCATTGGTACTCATTGCTCTCCATATTTTGATGGCTTTACCTTCTGTAGCAGCATTCCCCAATGACCTTTCTACCTTGGTCTTTTTCTCATTTAGTACTCTGTTTTGTAGGGGGGAAGCTGGGATTTTCCTGCTGCTTATCAGTGCCTCCCCCCTTGACTAGTTTAAAAGCTTGCCAATGAAGCATTTAAACTGATTGCCCAAAAGACTTGTTCCCTTCCTGGACAGATGCAGACAATCCTGCCAGTATAGGCTGGTGTCCCTCCAGGTGGAACCCCAGTCCCCAGTGAAGCCAAACCCCTGTGCTCCACACCATTTCTTCAACCATTCATTAAACTGCATGGTGCAAAGTACCCTCGCCTCACCCATGCCACTGACAGGCAGCACCTCTGAGAAGGATACTGTGTGTGTTACTTGTCTTAGGCCCCTCCCCAACTCTACAAAGTCCTTCTGCACTGCTCTAATCTCATGATGAGCCAAGTCATTTGTCCCTAGGTGGACAATGACGTCCAGCTCAGACTCCCGTGCAACTGTTCTCGTGATCCTAAGGATGCGCTTCCTGTCCCTCCAAGCCATGGCACCAGGCAGGCAGGCACCTTACTTCAGTTTTCCCTGCTCCCCCCAGTTCTATCCCCCTAATAACTGAGTCCCCCACCAGGAGCTGCTTCCTTTCCCGTGGTGTCCTCTGCCTCCTTCCTGAGGGCCTCCCTTGTGACAGTTGTCTGCAACCTCCTTAGTCTCCTCTGTGGGTACATCCATAGGGGAACTATGCTCCCCCAGGATGATGTATGGATTGTGGAGTGGAACAACTGACTGGGTGTGCCTCTGTTCCACCATCCTTACCCTCTCTGAGCCCACTGTGGTCCAACTGCTGTGCTTTCTTCACAACCTCTGAGGTAGTGGTGGTGGCTCTGGTGCTCCCTGGATGGGGAGGTTCCCTTACTACTGTCCAGTGCGGCCTGAAGATGGGCAACTTCCTCCCTTAGGGCAGAGAGTTGTCTGCAAACAGGGCAGCATCTCAGCCTCCAGAAAGACTCCCAGAAGGCTGCTGCCCCACAGCTATTACATTGCACTACTCCCCACATGTCTGTCTACCTTCTTGTTTATATTTTATTTACTTATTTATTTGTGTGTGTGTGTGTGTGTGTGATTGGTTTGTTATATAGAAATATATATATATTATACAATGTGTATGCTTATATTGTCAGTGCAGTGTGCTAGAGAGGATATGACAGTGATATGCACCTTGCCCTCTTGAGGAAATGATGTCAGAACCCCAGGTATAAAGGAACTTTTCAGGGGTGGGTGAGGTGAGGGGTGGGTAGGGTTTGGGCCTAAACTGTGCACTAAGGAAACAATCAGCTAAAAGCTCTGACCTACCGCTACGATGAGTGCCTTCCTGTCAGCAAGATGCCCTACACGACAATTTGACAGAGAAAATACCCTGCTAATCAAACAGAGAAAAATCCAAACATCTAAGTCAGACACAGGTAAACCTCCCAAGCCTCAAAACAGCCTGTGCACAAGGACAGACACAGTAAGCAGTATTCAGTCCCTCTGGGTTTAAACTCTTCCTGCACTGAAAATCTTAATAATTGTAACAAAAGTAAAGCAAGGTCCACCTCCCTCTGTTGATTGAAAGACTGTCTTTTCTGATAATTCTAAGTTCCTTATTTCACCTTTCAGTTAGAAGTAGCCTCCACCTGAAGAATATCAACTTTCCTAATGAATCTGTTACAAACCAACGACAATTGTAAATTGTAAGGTTCTCCTCCCTCTGTTGTGAGCACAACTCGCTTTCTTGCAAATCCGAAGTCCAGTGTTGCAGCTTCCAGCCAGAGGTAGCTTCACCTGAAGAATATAAATCCTGCTGTTCACCCTGTCCCAACTCGACATTAACGGCACCACCTCTACAGACCCAAAAAGCATCATTGACTGCGTCAACACTGCCTTTTCTGATCTCAGTGCCATCCTCCCCGGCAATGTTTTTGACCCAGCTCCACACTCTCCGGTGCCTAATCTCCACTGCCCACCATGTCACTTATGGGTCATTAGTCCACAAGAAGCCAAACCTTACTTAACCAAAGCACTCAGTGGCACTAGCCCTTGCAATTACCCCCTTGACCCGAGACTCCTTTCGATTGGTCCTTGACTCCATTATTGCACCTCTTACAGACTTACTCAATTGCTTTCTGTGTCTTGGACAGTTCCCAACCACCTGGAAAATGGCAGTCATTACCCTCATACTGAAAGGTGGGTATAGCTTCCCCCCCCAACAATTATCGACAAATCTCCATCCTCCCTCCGCTCTCCAAAGCTCTCGAAAAAATACTGGCCGATCAACTCACAAAGTACCTTGACACCCACGGCCTGCTATGCAGGGAGCAGCATTGCTTCCGATCTGCCCATAGCATGATCACTGCCCTCATGGCATTCTCTAACTTCCTACACTCTGCCCTAGACAAGGGCCACTTCACCAGTGCTGTTTTTATTGACCTCTCCAAGGCCTTTAATATGGTCTCACACCCGCTCTTACTGAACACACTCCCCAACTCGGCTTCTCTCACGGACCCCTCTCCTGGTTCTCTAGATACCTTTTCTCAAGGTCCCAATGTGTAAAAATTCACACACCCCTCTCCAATACTCAGCCTGTGCACTCTGGTGTCCCTCAGGGCTCCGTCCAGGTTCCGTTGCTCTTTACTTTTTATCTAAATGCCCTGCCCAGCTTCTGTTCAGGCAGGGTTCTTCTTTATGTGGATGATGCAGTCCTTTTCTCCTCCCACTCTGACCACTCTGCACTCCAGTCCTCCCTCCAGCACTTCTTCAGTCAAACTGAGAACTGGTTCATGGACTGCTGATTTATCATAAATATAAAAAAAACAAAATCCATGCTTTTTGCCCATCACCAAAACAAAGCCAAGGACTCTTCCCTCCAGATCCTCTCCAGCTCACTCCATCCACTGGAGCAAGTCCTCACCTACAAATACCTGGGCATCACTTTTGACTCTACACTTTCATTTCACTCTCACATCAATACACTCACCTCAGCCACCAATGCCTGCATTGGCCTGTTATACAGAAATAAGGACTGCCTGCCACCCATAGCTCTCTGCCTGGCAGTCACCTCCTCTGCATTGTCCCTAGTGGATTACAGACTCATGGTATACACAGCAGCCGACACCACAGCTCTAAACAAAATCCAAATTTCCATTAACAAGGCATGCCAGCTCCTGTCTGGAGTTGATAAACTGACACATACCTGCACCCTTTATTCCTTAACCAACATACTCACACTAGAGGAGAGACTTCAATATGAGTCCTGCCTCCTTACCAAAAAAATACAACTGGGTATGTTTCCCCTAGGGTCTCCATGTACCTTTTCCCTGCCACCCCTACTGTTGCCACTCGCAGTGCCTCCAAGACTATATTGCAGATCCTAGGGTCAGGACTATACTAGCACAAAGATCCTTCCCCTTCAGAGCACCTTTCTGCTACAATGCTCCCCCCTTGCCATCACCTCTCTCACCAAAATAGGTCCTTTTAAGGTTGCACTCAAGAATCACATTCTGTACACCTGCAACTATTAGTGTCCTCTTCCAAAACCACCCAAGGCCTCTAGGTGCCTCTCTCTTCAGGGGCTGGAGCCTAGCCAGCCTTGACAATGTCTATCCTGAGACAGCACACTTTGTACCTCATAATAAGTTACTGTGCTTGTACGTTAGTAACTGCCTAGCTACTGATTGTATAGGACTACAGCTCATTCTGCTAATGGACATGTTAACAACTGCCTAGCAACTATCTGTATAGGACTGAAGTTCATCTGCTGAATGACACTATCACCCTGTTAATTGTATTCAATGTTCTCCATCCTATGTATTACCTATTCCTTTAATTTTCATTATTATCTGTATTTTTCTCTTTGTATCATGATGTGGAGCCTTTGGAAATGAGTCTATGACTCAAAGGGTTGTAATTTTGATGTATTTATAAATAAATACTGTAAATAAATAAATATCACCCTGATATCCTGGCAGATGTCACAGGAAGTACAACAGCAGCAAGGCAGAGGTGCTGGTATGAGATGAAGGTCACCATCTGCTGACAGCGAAGTCTTAACAAGAACCATGGCAGAAAAACTGTGTATGCTATTATTTCCTGAACTACAGCCAGTGGTTCTGTCCAAGTTAAAGCCTGAAGAGGCCTCTGTGAAGCAGTTGCACGCTAAGTTGACAAGCTTGTTGCAATCTGCCAGTACCAATGATAAGCGTTCAGTGAAACAGACAGATGCCTGACCGTGGTGTTCTGGATGATAGAGGCTTTGATGATGTGGCTGATCTGAAGGTGGCTAGAGGCAGAGTGGCTTTTTCTGAGCTAGCAGAGCTGGAGAGAGCAGAGGTACTGTTACCTGAGCTGAAAAAGCATGAAAAATTTGAAGTAACACTGCCTGAGCTAAAGAAGTTAGAACAGATAGGAAAAGAGGAACAGAGTCTGCCATGTGTGCTTTTTCAGGACTTGGGTCCAGGTGTCCAGAAGGGGAATGGAAGCTCTATAGGAGGCAGCACAGAAGAGGTCTACTTAAGACTAGAAGGGACTAAATCATTGTTTCATGGGGTGATTCCCTGTGATGAGGTGGACTTGGGCAAGATGCAAACTAATGAGATGAAAATCCGGAAACTGTATGCCTATGTCCAAACAATTGTTAATGTTCCTGTCTGTAAGAGGGAAATAGGCTATTCTAAACCTTCAGTACATATGCTATAGAAAAGGGAGCTATGTATAGGGGGCATCTTAACTCCAAGACCAAAATAAGGGAGAAACAGTTGATTATGTCAGATCTGTATTGCATGTAAGTTATGTAAATGTCAAATTTTGACCCTGGTAGAGATCATCTAAAATGTCAAGGAACAATGGAAAAGTTGCTGACCCAATACTATTGGCCTGGTGTCTATAAACAGGTGGCACGGTATTGCAAAACCTGCCCTGTTTGTCACAAGGTAGTGGCCACTGATAGGGTAGCAGCTAGAATAGTTCCCAAGGGAGGTTTGAAAACATCCCAAAGACGTGGAAAGGGTACTGACCTGGGGGAAAATCAGACCTAAAGAAGAGGACTTGGTTGAGGCCAAATAGAATTGATCTTCCACCTAAGGTAGAGAATACGGGTTTGAAATAGAAAAATGTTGGTGATGTCTGTAATGACAATGAAATGGAGAAATGTTGTTAATGCTAAGTCTGTATGCTTATTGAAACATGTGAATACTCCTGAAAGATTTGGGGAATTTGAGTTAAAAGTAAATCTGAAAATGTATGGCAGCTGAAATTTAAACATAGCGGGAGTTAGGTATGGTTTTCTTAGAAATAAGTAAAAAGGTTGGAAACCAGTCTCCACTAAGCAAGAAAAAAATTAGCGAAGACTGGTTCCCTTTTAAAGATGGGGGGTATGTGACAGGGTCAGAGCCCCTGTTTGAATTTGTGCTGTAATAATCTAGGTGTGTAAACATTCTGTACCCTATTTTCTAAAGAATTATCATGCTCTCATGTCAGATGAGTCAGCCTGTTGGTGCTTATTTAGGATGAGACAGCCTGCCTATGTTTAGTTAAAGAATTGTGAGTCAGACAGCTCACATGGTGCTGACATCATCAGTAGGCAAGGATAAAAAACTACCTCCTGAGATGCAAAACAGATGAGTCAGATGAGTCAGTCAATGGAGACCTGACTGTCATGAAGGAACCATCTCATAGTACTGTACATGCAAGTTTTCATGTGCTAGTAAATCTATTTGGCTGGAACTAAGCTTGGACGTTGTGCACTGAGAGAATCATGCACTGTTTTTGCAGAACTGAAGGATTAATCACCTATTCCCTTTCTGTATGTTTATTATTGTATTTTTTATTTGGAAAATAAATATCACAAAGTGCATTCTATACCTTTTACCTGAGTTTGTGCATCTGTCTCACTCATTAACCTTCACAGGTGCCAAGGCAAGGACAGAGGAAAATATAGCAAATTAAGTTAAAAAAGGAGACAAGACCTTCTATAGATACATTAACAAGAACAGAAGGACCAGGGGAGGGATTGTAAGGCTGAAAGGGGAGGAAGGAGTGGGAGTGGAAGGGGACTAGGATAAATTTCAATCCTGAACAACTATTTCTGTTCAGTTTTCAAGGAGAAAGAGGAAGGAAGGGATCGCAGCTACGAATGAGGACAGGAGGGGAGGTAGACAACAGTCCATTCAATGAGGAGAGAGTCCTGGAAGAACTTAGAAAACTGAGGGTGGACAAGGCAATGGGACCAGATGGGATTCACACTATAATATTAAAGGAGTTGGGAGAGGTACTGTCGGCACCACTGGTGGTCCTATTCAACAAGTCGCTGGAAACAGGAGATGTTCCAGAGGACTGGAGAAGGGCTGACATGGTCCCTCTTCACAAAAGTGGGAGCAGGGAAGAGGCTGGAAACTATAGACCTGTCAGCCTGACCTCAGTGGTGGGTCAAATTATGAATCTTTGCTAAAGAAAAGGATAGTTGAGCACCTTGAATCAAGAGGAGCACAAGATACGAGGCAGCATGGATGCATGGCAGGAAAGTCATTTCAAACTAATCTGATTGATTCCTTTGACTGGGTTACTAGGGAGGTGGATTGGTGGGGTGGATGTGGCCTACCTTGACTTCAGCAAGGCATTCGACACCATTCCACATAGGAGGTTTGTGAACAAGCTGGGCAGCCTGGGACTGGGACACAAGGTGGTGAACTGGGTTAGAAATTGGTTGTACAATAGAACACAGAGGATGGTGGTAAATGGGGCTAAATCTGAAGTGGGGGTGATCAATGGGGTGTCAGAGTGTTCAGTTCTTGGACCAGGGCTGTTTAATATCTACATCAGTGACATTGCAGAGGGGCTGGAGGGGGAAGTGTGCCTCTTTGCAGATGACACAAGGATCTGCAATAGAGTGGACAGCCCAAGAGGGGTGCAGAGAATGATGAGGGGCCTAGCTACAATGGAGGAATGGTCCAGAATGTAGCAGCTAGGATTCAATGTGAAGAAGTGCAAAATCATGCATTTGGGGCACAGGAACCGAGGGGAGGACTACATGATGAAGGGGGAGATATTAGCAGCCACAAAGCAGGAAAGAGATCTGGGGTCCTCATATCTGATTACCTAAAGGCAGCCACATAGTGTGCCAAGGCAGTAGGGAGTGCCAGTGGGATTCTGGAGTGCATAGGGTGAGGTACTATATCACCAGCAGAAGAAAGGAAGTCATAATGCCACTGTACAGGTCACAGGTGAGACCTCATTTGGAACACTGCATCCGGTTCTGGAGGTCACATCTCCAAAATGACACAGACAGAGTAGAGACAGTTCAGAGAAGAGCAACACAAATGGTGCAGGGCATGCACTACAGGACATACAAGGAGAGATTGGAGGAACTTAATAAGTATACCCTGGAGGAGGGGAGGGAGGGGGGAACATGATAGAGACCTTGAAGTGCCACAAGGGGATTAATAAAGTACAGGAGGGCAGCATCTTTCAGAAGAGAAACTGCTCTAACACAACAAGAGGGCATGACATGAGACTGGAATGTGGTAGACTAAGGGACAATGTGAGGAGGTACTTTTTCATGGACAGAGTGGTGGATGCTTGAAATAGCCTACCCCAGGAGGTGGTGGGGCAAGCAGAGTGAGGGGATTTAAACATGCGTGGGATAGACGTAAGGGAACCCTGGGAGGGGGGAAGAAGAGGCAACAGCTGGGGACCAAGTAGGGTAAGCAGCAGCTAATTAAAGGTAGGGTATATGAGCAGACTGAATGGGGCTGGCTGTCCTTATCTGCCATCAATTTTTATGTTTCTATGTACAGATGGTGATATGTCAGCGAAAACAGTTGCAGATGCTTCATTCTAGTTGATGAGCTTTAGGCCTTTCTTAAAGCCTCCCAGTGATGAGCATTCCATTAAACTATTTTTTTTTTGGGGGGGGCGGTATTCCATAAGTTGGGATGGAGGTGGCAAATGACTCATCACCTGCAGTAGTTCTTAAAACTAGTAGCTGGGGTCAGTTGACATAGCTGATGGGCTGCCTAACTGGTTTAGCTATTAACAGATCTTTTAGATCTTTTAGACTAGGCAGAGTATTGTTAAGCTGTAACTTGTAAGCTAGACATATTGTAGATGCTGGTAAGCTAGCTTTTCTTCAAGTGTTGGCCAGTTTAGTGAGTGCAGGACATTACAGTGCTGCTCCTTGGGTGGGGCTTTGGTTGCAAAGAGACCAGTTCTATGGTATAGAGATTGGAGCTTTTGTAACTTAATATTTCTGAGACAGTACAGAAGTGTGGACCCATAGAGCAAGGTAGGAAGAAGGATGCTGTTGGCAATGTGAAGCCATGAGTCTATAGTAAGGAAAGGGACCAGTCAGCACAAGAAACCTATCTTTCAGTTGATATGAATTTTGAATTTACAATCCTGGTCAAGGTACACCCCGAGGTACTTAATGGATTCGACTACCTCAGTTTCAGACCCATTTAAAAGTGTTGGGATGAAGGTGTTTGCTCTGCTAGGACCTAGCCTTCTGGGGCTGAAGAGGATGGCCTTTATTATTTTGGCATTTAATATTAGTTTAGAGTGGAACCAGGTCTCCAAGGACTGTAAGTTGCTTGTGAGTTGGTTAGCCAAACTGAGGGGGTCATGAGAACTCCTGTACACAACTGCATCATCTGCATACAGGATCCGATTTGCATGTCCACAGTTCTTGGGTATATCATTCACATACAGGGAGAAGAGTAGAGGCCCCAGGATTGATCTCTGTGAGACACCACCTAAGATCGAGTGTGCGTCTGACAGTGCCCCTTTCCATTTTACTTTTTGCGACCTAATTGAGAGTTAGCATAAAGAGACCTTCCTTATCCATTCTATTTATCCCTTTTAAGTACCTGAAGGTCTCTATCATGTCCTCTCTCCCATCCTCTCCTCCAGGGAGTATATATTCAGGGCCTCAGTCTTTCTTTGTATGTTTTAACCTGCTGACCTGCAGTCATCTTTATTGCCCACCTCTGTTTTATTGTGATGTAAGCATGAAGTAATGCAGAAAAATGAACAGTACTATGAATGTGAGGTGTAAGTCATGCTACCTCTCCATTTTTCTACATACGTCACAATAATACAACAGATTGTTAATTCCCACACAGCCATTGTTGGCTATAACCAACTCTTGTTTTTAACAGACTCTGTGGTTCTGTTTCAAGTGAAACCTTTGCTGAAGCTCAGAGTCAGCCTTGAAGGCAATCGCAACCAAAATCCCCCTCAGTGTTGGCCACTCAGCCTCTTTTCTCCCTCAAGAGAATCACCATTGCAGGGACAGTGGTGCCTGCTGATACCCTCTCCTTGACACTGTCACCTGGTAAGGCCACAAAAGGAATTTCTGCTGCATCCCTAGAATTAAAAGAGATTGGGTTTCTATGGTTGTGTCATGCTGAGATGCAACTAGTCCATGACATCATGTGCTGACCACAGGAGAGGGGGCAGGCCACTGAGCACTGATGGTGCTAGCAGGAACAGAGAGGACTTATCTAGGAGGAGGCAGCATGTAGTCTGACTGACTCTGATACCCTCCAGTCCATGACTGTGCAGCCTGCACCACCCAAGAGCTGCCATCTGGGACCATCAATCAGGTGTGTGGTTATGTCGCTGTTGGCAGAAGCAGCTAGGGAGTAAAATATTGGGCATTTCAGTGTTTTGTCCCAACTGATGAATAGTCTGTACTACCACTGGCAGCAACAGTAGTAGTGAGGGGTATTGATGTATGCAGTATGTGTACTATGGCAGAGTGGGTGCTGGCAGAAGGATGGACCAGCAGGTGTTTATGCTGGGCACAGTGGATGCTAGCAGATGGGAGAGGGCATGGGTACTTGTACAGGAGCAGACATTTGCTAGCAGATGTGTGGGTGTATAGGTATACATACTGGGCCAGGGAGGTTGTCATCAGGTGGGTGGGGTACAGATTTTCATATTAGAGCATGGTAGATGCCAACAGATGAGTGGGTTTAGGAGGTAAACATTGGGTCTGGGGTGTTCATACTGGAACTGGATGGCTTTCTACAGATGACAGGCCACAGATATTCCAACATACTGTAGTTAAATGCTGAATTATGTGTTACAGTTAGAACTCCAATGGATGTTTACTGCAAATCTCAAAGTTCTAGGTTATATGCCTATGCAGGCACTGATCGTTTACCATGACAGTAGTATACAGTATGCACATTTTTGTGTGCAAATGCACGCCTCTCAGTTTGTGAACTGTTACATAATCTTATTTTCAAATACCCTGTTCCCAATATGATATCTTGTTTGGTACCTGAGAGAGCTGGGAGACAAATCTTAACTCACCTGAGCCCAGGAGGGTTTTACCATAGCACTTTGACAGCGCTAGCACCGACATCCCCTAGAGCGACAGCTACCATGCCACCTGTCAGCATTGTAGCCTCAGGGATATCGGTGCTCTGCCCCCACACCCCCCGGTCTCTAGGATTCCAACTCCGAGTCAGAGTTGGGCCGGGGGGGGGGTGAAACACCCAGCGAGGCAGTCCCAGTCACTGTGCAGACCATCACAGTGACTTATGGGTTTTGCCTGATTCCTGTCGCTGTGATGGTCTTTGTGGTGCCGGAGTTGCTGCAGTGATGGTATACCACCCAGGCTATCTTTATAATTTGTTATATATAATTATAATTTATAATAATATTATAATTTGTGTAAATAGGTCTCAGGCCCCCTTGTGTATTTCCTGCAAGGAGCGGGAAGATCCGGCATACTAATCTGTTTTATAAATTCTCTGTGGTGAGAGTGCGGTGTCCTATGGACTCACCTGTCTAAACTGTTGAATCCTTTATATCATTCAGGGACTAATGCCAAGCAGTCGGGTTGTTATTTTTGCTGATATTTGTAATTAATTTGTATGATTCTGGTATGTAGTCTTATTGATGCCCTGATTTCATGTACTTGTTGTAAAGTGCAAACATTTTATAAATAAAAAAATATTAAAAATATGGTTTCTCTGAAACCAAGAATAAGTGGAAGACAGCAGAAGGAATTGACAAAATGGAGTCGCAAACGTAGACGCACAAACTCAGGTTACAAAAACACTTTTGTCTTCTGTTTTTAGTGCATTTTTTGATTACTAGCATGCATTTTGTGATGCTTTTTTTGTGTTTTATTTCCTAAAGTGTCTGATTTCAATCAGCACCAATCGGAACTAATCAGGACTGTAACCTGGAACCTGCTATTGATAAGAAGGATCAGGATGTTTTTGTGCCTCTCCATCCATACTTCTGACTTCTGGTAAGCACAGGACACACATCACCCTTCATTTTCCAATCATAACCATTTCATTGTTACAACTCATGGTTGTAATTTGTTAATTTTACCTGCCGTGCTATATATGCACAGCAACTACACACCACATACAAGCAAGCAAACATTCAGCATTGACAAATGCTTGTTTTTGTACAATAGTCATAAATTTTTTGCTTTTGAATAATATGTAGTTTTTTTTTCTGTCCATAGCTTTTTTGCTCTCACCCTCATGAACTCTATAGTTGTCAGCTTTCAAATTCCCCCAAAATGGGCGTTTGTGGCTTACACCGCAAACACGCATTTTGGGAGGGGGTTGGAAACTGATAAACATAGGGTTTGTGATGGTGGGGAGAAAAAAAACACTCAACAGAAGCAATTAAGTAATAATAGTGAAACACAAAAAAGTTATGCCTAAAGGAACTTGCACAGAGCAAGTTAGGATTTATCTCCTATTATATTGATTGTGCAGGGCACAAAGGGCCCTATGCATCATGCTTTGCACAGGGCCTTAAAGACCCTGTGAAAAGCAAGTTAGGACTTGATTCCTGATTTGATGATTTAATTTAGGACTTACCAGTTTACCACCTTAGGACCCTCTCCTAAGCTACCCAGCTTGCTTACTAGCCTCCTATGTGGAACAGTGTTGAAAGCATTACTGAAATCTAGGTAGGCCATGTCCAGCACTCCACCCTGATATAATTCCTTTCTCAAAGAAATATATTGGATTCATTTGACACGACCTCCTCCATATGAACCCTTGCTGTCTCAGGTCTAAAAACCCACTGGATTCAAGATATTCTACAATACTTTCCTTCAGCAATGATTCCATTAACTTTCCCAACAACGATGTAAAGCTGACTGACCTACAATTGCCAGCCTCCTCTCTGCTACCATTTTTGTGTAATACATCCGCCCTCCTCCAGTCCTCCAGAACCACTCCTGTTTCCAGTGAACTGTTAAATAGGACTGCCAGGGGTGCTGCCAGTATCTCTTTGAGCTCCCTCAGTACCACTGGTTGCACCCTGTCTGGCCCCATTGTTTTTTTCCATCTTCAGATTAGCAAGTTGCTTCAGAGATCTCTCTTCCAAAAATGAATTAGTGTCCACCGTCCTCCCTCCAAAGCTTCTGTTACTTTTTTGTGGCTCTACCTTCTGCTTCCTCTGTGAACACTGAGCAAAAGTATATGTTCATGATGTCTACATTTTCCAGGTGCCCCTCTGTACAGTCCCCCCCTTCCCTTTTTAACCTTAGAATCCCACCCTTAGTCTTCCTCTTTACACTGATATAACCCAAAAATGACTATCTCCTTTTGTTACCTCCTGAACTATTCTCTCTTCAGTTTGTGCCTTTGCACTCCTTACTGCTTTCTCTCCTTCCCTCTGTATCCCCTGATATGCCTCCCTATCCTCCTCCCCCTGCATCTCCTTATCCCTTCTGAATGCTAACCTTTTAGCCTTTATCTTTTCAGTCACCTTTTGAGAATCATAGAGGTCTCTTTTTCCCCTTGCTTTTGCTCACTTGTTTAATACTAACATACATACTAACATACTAAAATGCCAGCAGAATAGGCCTAACGGTCTTTCGTGTCTGCTCGTTTGGTCAGCCCCCACCCTGGGTACTGACCTTGCTGTCCCCCTCGCCATCTCTGGCTTCTCCCTTCCCAGTTCCGGATATTCTTGCTGCATTGGATTTTGCTTCCTGAACCCTTCCCCTGTACCTGTCCCACCCCCTCTTGAACCCCTCCACTGTCTCTGCCTCCACCAGCCCCCTAGGTAGTGCATTCCATGGCTCCACCACCCTCTCAGTGAAGTAGCACCTCCTCCTTTCTCCCCTGAATCTTCCCTCCAGCTTCCACCCATGCCTCTAGTGGCCCCTTCCTCCTTCCTTCGAAGCACCCTGACTGTTCCTCCCCTATTTACCCTCTTCATGTACCTGAAGACCTCTATTGTGTCCCCCCGGTCCCTTCTCTCTTCCAATGTGTACATATTTAGCTCTTCGAGCCTCTCCTCATAGGTCCTGTCCCCAAGCCCCAAATCATTTTGGTTGCCCTCCTCTGGACCCTCTCCAGGAGGTTAATGTCCCTCTTTAAGTGTGGCCTCCAAAACTGCATGCAGTACTCAGGTGCAGCCTCACCAAGCAGTTATACAGAGGGAGTATCACTTCCCTCCTTCTGGAGGTGATCCCCCTAGCGATGCATCCCAGCATCCTGTTGGCCTTGGCTGCTGCCCTCCTACAAGTCTCAGAGTTGTTCATCTTGACATCCACCACCACCCCCAGGTCCCTCTCAGCCATTGAGACTTGTAGTATTTCCCCCAGGGTGTACACTTGGCCTGGGTTTCTGATCCCCAGGTGGAGTACCTTGCATTTCCCTGCATTGAACCTCAGCTTCCACTTTCTAGACCATCTTTCCAGAGCCTCCAGGTCCCCTGCAGGGCCACCCTCCCTCCTCCCCATCCACCACTGCCCCAGTTTCGAGTCATCTGCAAAGAGACTCATCTCACTCCTGATTCCTGTCCTTATGTCAGATACATAGGCGTTGAACAGAAGGGGCCCAAGGACTGATCCCTGTGGGACCCCACTAATGACCCTCCTTGGGGATGAGACTATCCCACCAACTACGACCCTCTGGGTCCGGTCCTGGAGCCAATTGCCTATCCATCTGATCATCTGGTTTCCCACCCCCATTTCTCCTAGCTTATCCAACAGGCCCACGTGAGGAACATAGTCAAATGCCTTGCTGAAGTCTAGAAAGAGGACATCCACTGGTCTACCCAGGTCCAAGGCACTTGTCACCCAGTCATAGAACTCCACCAGGTTTGTCTGACATGATTTCCCTGGGATGAATCCATGCTGTCTATCGTCCAGGCACCCTGACTTATCCAGGTGCCCCCTAGCCTCTCCTTGACAATGCCTCCATCACCTTGCCCACCACCAATGTCAGGCTGACAGGCCTGTAGTTCCCTGCCAGCTCCCTTGATCCCCTTGTGGATAGGCACTACATGCGCCACCTTCCAGTCTTGGGGCACCCACCCTGTCCTCAGAGATGGTGAAAAGCTCTGCCAGGGGTTTCGCCAGGACATCTGCAAAGTTCCTTCAGCACTCTAGGATGTAATTTATCTGGCCCGGTGCTTTCTCCGTCTTAAGGGAGCTGAGGGCTTCCTCACTCTCTCTGCTGTGATTTCCACTTCTGGTACCTCTTCTCCTGCTTAGCCCTCCCCACCTGCCAGTGATGCCCCCCTCCCCAGACCTGCCGATCGGTAAGGGTCCCCTCCTCATTATCTCTGTCTCCTCCCATGTATGATGCAGCATCCCCATTTTCCCTGGTGAAAACTGAGATGAAGTACTCATTTAGTACCTCAGCCTGCTCCCCTGGGTCTTGTGCCCATCTCTCCCCTTAATGCAGAAGACTGTTGCCTTTACTATGCTCTCTTTTAGTTTTGCCCACTGTTCCTCCTCCCCACCCAGGTTACCCCTGAGGCATTCACCCATTATTCTAAAATCTGCCCCCTTGATGTCCAGGACCCTCGCCCTTCTGTGGTTCACCCTATACTGAACCAACCCATGTGGTGATCACTGGTCCCTGGGTGACCTCCCACCATGATGCTTGCAGCACTGTTCTTGTTAGTGAGTACCAGGTCCAGTATTGCCATTACGAGTAGGTTCACTCACTAGTTGCCTGAGGAGTGCCACCTGCAGAGAGTACAGGATGTCTCTGCTTCTAGCTGAAGCCACTGCTATGAGGCTCCAATCTGCATTTGGCAGGTTGAAGTCCCCCAGCAGCAGTAATACCTGCCCCTTTTCTGCGATCTTGCCAGTGGCTTCCACCACTACCATATCTAATTCCTCCCCCTGTGCTGGAGGTCTGTAGATCACTCCAATGTGGTTAGTAGCTACATTTCATGTCTCCAGGGTGACCCACAGTACCTCTGCCTCCCCTGTATTCCCTGTATTTCCATTGCTTACATGCTTTCCTCACATACAGCACCATATTCCCTTTCCTTCCCACCCAGTCCTTTCTGAACAGAGTATACCTTGCTATGGCCATGTCCCAGTCATGGTTTAGAGTGTACCATGACTCAGGATTGGCCACAATATACAGGTTGGACTCTGCCATGATGGCATCTAGGTCCAGAATCTTGTTTCCTAAGCTTCTAGCATTCACACACGGGCTTCCAGATTTTGTTTCCACTCTGCTTGTTGCCCCCTATTTTCCTTTTTGCTCTCCCTCCTTTTGCCCTCTTCTTTTTAATGCTCCCATTCCCTTCACCTTTGTCTCTACAACTCTGCTTCCTTTATTAATTTGCAACCTGGGGGATTCCTCTTGCCTCAGTTCTCCTTACTCTCTACTTCAGCCTATTGGGGGGACTGTTTCTGCCTCTCACATTCCTTCTGCCACCCCTCAGCTGTTTGAAATGTTCATCAAAATAACATTTAAACTGTTCAGTGAGGACTGTAGTTCCCCTCCTGGATGGATGCAGGCCATCACCCCCTGTATAGGCCCCTATTCTCCCAGGTGGATCCCCTGTCCTCAGTGTAGCTGAAACCTCCTCCCTGAACCATTCCTTCAGCCATGAGTTGAAGCTCCTGGTGCAGAACTCCCTCTCTGCCCCCATCTTAAACAGGCAGCACCTCAGCAAAAGCCACTATGAGATCTACCTATGTAGGACCCTCCACAGAACTCCCCTGCACTATTCCAGCCCTGTCCCTAGCCAGGTCATTAGTTCCCAGGTGGACAATGACATCTCGCTGTCCTGCTGCCCTAGCAATCCTCCTGATTCTTTTCCCATCCCTCTGGGCTGTGGTGCCGTGAAGGCATCTAACCTCCCTATTCCCTGCGTTCTTATTCCCAAAACTATACTCCTCACAATTGAGTCCCCCACCAGAAGTTGCTTCTTTCACTGCTGGGGTTCTCTACCACCCTCCTTGGGGTCTCCAGTATATAGGGCCCCACATCCTCACTGTTCACCACTGTGGGTGTGCCTCTTCCAGGTAGTCCCACCCCACCAGAGCTATCTATCTTCAAGCACCAGACCTATGGGGCATGGGTTTGAATGTGTAGCTTGTCTTTCAGTTACAAGGCTACTAGCTGGGGGGGCATTAAAGTTGAATACCCTGAGGAACTTCAGAGTGTCACGTAACCCATCACAGTCCTCTGGAATGGTGCTAGATGTGTCTCTTGGCCTTGTGTCATGACATGGTATAAGAAAGGTTACTATATACCAGTTTCAATATGTTGGTCCTGTATGAAGTATCATACTGTAGATGTATAGCCCTGTACCTGTAGGCTGTCCTTGGGTCATGAGGTTAGGGGGATGTGGTAGGGTGGGTGGGAATTAGATATTACTACCCTGATACATACTTCAAAACTTGTGAGCCTTATTTTTACAACCCTAATAGTTTATTTTCGACCTTTGTGTGGTTTGAGCTTGATGCAGTAGTGATGTTAATGAGCATTAATGTAGCTTTTTGCCATAAATGTCCTTACATTTTTAGAAATTTGTGTAGTACCTTCATTTACTTATGGGCTTTGAAACACTATGCAAAGCAGGAGGTGACTCCTAACATACTGTACTTTTCACAGGACCCCTTCTGGTCTGTGAAAAGCCAGAAGGACTTCTCCTGAGAGGGAAATAGCAGTCCTTCCATGGAGTGTTGTGTACCATATTCATGGGACCATTCGGGCCTTTGAAATGAAAGCCAATAATCCAGCTGAGATGGGCCCCCCTGGTGGCATCGCATACTGTGCAGAAATAGAGAGCCACATATCAGTCCAGCCATTAATAGTGTGTCCCAGCCTCACATATCCAGCTGGCAGTGGGAGCATGGCACACACATTGGCATCTTGTTACATGTCCTTTATGGAGCATTTTGAGGCCAGTGATGCATAGGGCCCATTGTGTGTCTACGAATACCTCTCCATCACAAACAGTAAAATATTATCCTTAGCATTTTAATATTTAAAACGTTATGTTAAAATGTTTGTTAAGTAATTAAGCCATCAGTTTTATTAATTAGGGAGGTTGACTGGGTGGGGGTAGAGGTCAAAAAGGGACTGGACAACCTGGGAGAATTTAGAGGGGAACTGTTATCAATTTGTAGATAGGAGGCAAATTAGGCAGCCTTCACCACTTGGAAGTCCTTGCGCTGTAGTTCTGAAGTTTCTTGTAACTCCTCAAATCCACATGGCACCAGAGGATTTGTATTAAGACCATGCTGAGTCTCAAGCTTTGAAGAGGGAAATGAAGTCTGCAGAAACCCAAGGGAGGTGATTACTATGCACTGTACCCGACTTGTGGAGGGGGTACTTATCCCAGACTGAAGGAAAGTTGGACTGGAAGAAAGGCAGGGATTCATCAATGTCAAATGACTTGTTAAAAGGGGCCCAGTCAGAAGCACAGAGGGCATCAAGTAGGGATGCCAGGTAAAGGGATCAGAGCAGTTGAGCCCAGATATACTTAGATGAAATTTTGGGATGGTAGATTTTTTGAATGTAGTTAACCATGTGGTGGACAGTGAGGGAGTCAGGGGGAATACCTGTAGCATGAATACAGTGTGAGTGACAAGAAAGTACCCAGTCAAGTAGGCAGTGATTGAAAGAGTGGGTTAAGCTGATTAGGTTCCATAATAAACTGAGAGGTTGAGCGACTTGATTATCTGGGCAGGGGACTTAAGGAAGGAGGAGGGCCAACTGGAATAAAAGTCACCTTATATGAAGAGTTCCCCTTGAGAGGAAAGGATAAGCATGGTTGAAAGTAGGCCAGGAATGATGTCTAGTTTCAAATGGGGGAGGGATAGATGCCACCTACATAGATGGGGACAGAAGAGAGAAAGAAAAGTTTTTATACAGAAACAGTTCATGGAAGGAGGTGGAGTCAGCCTGATGGATGACCTCTTAGGAAAGACTGTGATGATGTACATCAGCATACCACCCTCTCTCTCAACAGGACCCTGACTATGGACAACATATCCAGGGATTCACCTGTCACCATCAATAACTCTTGCAGAGAGCTTGGACTCAGTAACGACTACGACATTTGAAAGAAACTGCAAGACCCATTGCCTAAGTTTGTCCACACAAGAAGAAAACATCTAGCATTAAAGTTAAACACATTAAGACCTTTAGGGATGGAGAAGGGGAGAAGGAATGATGCAATATACAGTCACCAAACAGCCTTTTGGATTTCGTTTTGATTTTTATTTTCTTCAATTGGTATTTTCTTTTCAGTTTAATTGGTTTAACATTATTAGCACCCACTTTTAGCTGCCTGTGCTCCAAGTTCAAGTGAGTCACTACCCTTCATGAAACGGGCAAGTGAGCTATACAGTATGCTTGCCTTAAGGTGTTATGAAACTGTGCAGTGCCAACATCATGCCTGCTATATGTAATTGTGTTTTCTATTGCAAGAACTATGTTTTGCCTTTTATTCTGTTGTCATGATTTTAGCATTGTAATGAAACATAGAAACATAGAAACATAGACTTTGACGGCAGATAAGGACCACTTGGCCCACCTGGTTTGCCCATTTCCCTACCAACTGTACAGGATAAGCTGCAGATCCCAGTTAACCAATAGCCTATTTCTTCATACCCCCCACAAGAATTGCCTTATGTCTGTCCCATGTATTCATGAATTCTCCCACAGTTTTAGACCCCACGACCTCCTCAGGAAGGCTGTTCCATGCATCCACCACCATCTCTGTGAAAAAATATTTCCTCACATTGTCCCTGAACCACCCCCCCATCTTTAAATTGTGTCCCCTTGTTCTTGCACATCCTTTTTCTGAAAGATGCTACCATCTTGGACTTTGTTGATTCCACTGAGGTACTTAAAAGTTTCTATCATGTCCCCCCTCTCCCTCGTTTCCTCAAGGATATACATCTTAAGCTCCTTTAGTCTCTCCTCGTATGGCTTCTCTTGCAGACCCTGCACCATTTTAGTTGCCCTCTTCTGGACTACCTCTATCCTGTCTATGTCCTTGCGGAGATGGGGTCTCCAGAACTGGATGCAGTACTCCAGATGGGGTCTCACCAACTGTCTGTACAGAGGGATAACAACTTCCTGTTTTCTGCTGGTTATGCCTCTCCCTATACATCCCAGTATACCCCCAGCCCTCCCTACTGCCTTCTCACATTGTTTGCTAACCTTAAGGTCATCTGATATGATTACCCCCAGGCCTTTTCCATTTTTGTTGTTGTTACTACCCCCTCCCTTATGTAATCTTCCCCTGGGTTTTTGTTTCCCAGGTGCATTATTTTGCACTTCTTTGCATTGAATCCAAGCTGCCATACTTCTGACCTTTCCTCCAGCCTTGCTAAGTCCCCTCTCATCCTTTCCATGCCTCCTTGTGTATCAACCCTGTTGCAGATCTTTGTGTCATCTGCAAAGAGGCATACTTTTCCTTCTAGTCCCTCTGCAATGTCACTTATAAAGACATTAAAAAGGACAGGACCCAGTACTGAACCCTGCGGTACCCCACTAGTAACCCCTCTTTCTTCAGAGTGGACTCCATTTACAATTACCTTCTGTGTCCTGTTGTCCAGCCAATGTTTTACCCAGGCTACCACCATGGGACTCACTCCCAGGCTGGTTAATTTGACTATTAATCTTTTGTGTGGGACTGTGTGAAATGCCTTGCTAAAGTCTAGGCAGGCCATGTCCACAGCCCCTCTCTGGTCTACTTCTTTGGTCGCCCAGTCAAAGAAATCAATTAGATTCATCTGACATGACCTTCCCGCTGTGAACCCATGCTGCCTTGGGTCCTGTGCCCCATTGGCCTCTAGGTACTCAACAATTCTTTCCTTCAGAAGTGATCCCATCACTTTCCCTACCACAGAGGTCAAACTGACAAGTCTGTAGTTTCCTGCCTCTGTCTTGGTCCCACTTCTGTGAAGGGGATCACATTCACCTTCCTCCAGTCCTCAGGTACCACACCATCCTTCCATGATTTGTTAAAAGGGTAGTCAGTGATTTCACTAGTTCTCCCTTAATTCTTTTAGAATTCTGGGGTGAATTCCATCAGGCCCCATTGCTTTGTCCACCTTCAGTTTTAGTTCTTTCAGAATCCTTTCTTCTGAGAAAGGACTGGGATCAGCCCCCCTATTAAGAGTGCTTCTGTTAATAGGATTAGGCACCTCTCCTCCTCCTCTTTTGTGAATACTGAGCAGAAATATTCATTCAGTATACCTGCTTTTTCACTGTCCCTCTCTGCCCAACCACCGTCCATTCTATTCAGCCTCACGATCCCTCCCTTTGTCTTTCTACGGTCCCTGATGTACCCATAAGATGTTTTATCCCCCTTCTTAACCAAGTTGGCTATCTTTTCCTCAGTTTGGGCCTTTGCTATTCTGACTTCCCTCCCTGCTTCCTTCTGCCTTAACTGGTCACGGCTCTGTACTGCTCCTTCTGTGTTTCCTTTACTTCCTGAATGCTGTCTTTTTCTCCCTGACTTTCCCGCCACCTCTTTTGAGAACCATAGTTGATTTTTCTTTTGTTTTGATTTTTTTATTTGCTTCACACAAAGGCTTGTTGCCTCTGTGATGGCAGTTTTCATGTTTCCCCATTGTTTCTCCACCCCTCCTTCTAGCCTGTTTGCTAGTGCTTTTCTAAGGCACTCTCCCATCTTACCAAAGTTAGACCTCCTGAAGTTCAGTACCCTCACTTTTGTATGACTTGACTCTGTAGCTGAGTTTATCGTGAACCACACTGTTTGATGGTCACTTGTTCCCAGATGGCAACCCACTTCTAGATCTGAGATCCTCCCACTGTCCCCATTTGAGAGTATGAGGTCTAAGATTGCTCCCTCACTAGTGGGTTCCGAAACTAGCTGTCTGAGGCCTGCCACCTGTAGGGCATTGAGAATGGCCCTGCTCTTGGATGTGGGTGCAGCAAATGTGCTACAGTTAACATCTGGCATATTCAGGTCTCCCATCAACAGTATATCCCCTTTCTCTGCCATCCTAAGAATGCCTTCTATCATATCCTTGTCCATTCCCTCCCCCTGACAAGGAGGTCTATATACAACTCCTGTGCAGATTGTGGTGCCATTTCCAGTCTCTAAGGTGACCCATAGTGCCTTCTCTCCTCCCTGTTTACTCTTCTGTTCAGTTGCTTTTATCCCTTCCTTTACATAAAGAGCTACTCAAAGCCCATCTCTTCAAGGGGTGTAACAGGCTGTGCTTTGAAACAACTGAGAAGCTGCATGGGATATATTATATTGGACTAGAAATCTGCAACTGATCTCTCTTACTTACATCTGAAGGAAGTTTTCCTTACTTTACAGTCTTACATTGGTATTGCTTTGTGCTTAATTTCGTTTTTAAATCAGGAAGGGTTTTTTCAAAACTACTTATCTTGTGAGCAACTTCAGAAGGGTTGAAATAACTGCATATTTGATTTTCCTTTGTGGCTATCTGGACTGTCTGCTAGTATTCTGACAGTTTACATTAAAATAGATGGAAATAACTTACTGGTAGTAGCTGTGTACTTTGAATAACAAAGGCTGCAGTTTGTAATTTGATGCCAGACACAGCCTCAGGTGGGGGAAATTGTCTTCACTAGTCAGGGAGACCTTGCATCATAGACAATTGTTTTGGGTGGAGAACTATTCTAGCATTGATCAATTACTATAAACTACTGGTGTGATCCTGTTTCAGACAGAAGCCCATCTCTTCAAGTGGTGTAACAGGCTGTGCTTTGAAACAACTGAGAAGCTGCATCGGATATATTATATTGGACTAGAAATCTGCAACTGATCTCTCTTACTTACATCTGAGGGAAGTTTTTCTTACTTTGCAGTCTTACATTGGTACTGCTTTGTGTTTAATTTTGTTTTTAAATCAGGAAGGGGGTTTTCAAAACTACTTATCTTGTGAGCAACTTCAGAAGGGTTGAAATGACTGCGTATTTGATTTTTCTTTGTGGCTATCTGGACTGTCTGCTAGTATTCTGACAGTTTACATTAAAATAGTTGGAAATAACTTACTGGTAGTATCTGTGTACTTTGAATAGCAAAGGCTGCAGTTTGTAATTTGATGCCAGACACAGTCTCAGGTGGGGGAAATTGTCTTCACTAGTCAGGGAGACCTTGCATCATAGGCAGTTGTTTTGGGTGGAGGACTATTCTAGCATTGATCAATTACTATAAACTACTGGTGTAATCCTATTTCAGACAGAAGCCCATCTCTTCAAGTGGTGTAACAGGCTGTGCTTTGAAACAACTGAGAAGCTGCATGGGTTATACTATATTGGACTAGAAATCTGCAACTGATCTCTCTTACTTACATCTGAGGGAAGTTTTCCTTACTTTACAGTCTTACATTGGTATTGCTCTGTGTTTAATTTTGTTTTTAAATCAGGAAGGGGGTTTTCAAAACTACTTATCTTGTGAGCAACTTCAGAAGGGTTGAAATAACTGCATATCTGATTTTCCTTTGTGGCTAACTGGACTGTCTGCTAGTATTCTGTAATAGTTTGCATCAAATTACTTCTAAATAGTTGACAAATCAGTTACTGGAGATTAGCTGAATTACTATAAAGAGCAGTACTCACCAGGGTGGTGGAGCGGTGGTGTATTTGATTGTCTCTAACAGTCACCAGTGGTTGTGGATTACCCCCCCCAGACATGACGTTTCCTTTATAGCCAGGGTTCTGACATCACTTCCTCAACAGGTCTTGGAGCAGAACTGTCATATTCTTAATAACCCAGCACAGTGCATAAAGGGTAAGAACACACCACACAAAGGAAGAAAAAAAACATATATATTACATATTGTATATTATAAAGGAGAGGGATATGTGGGGAGTGGTGCAATGCACTGGCTGTGGGGCAGCAGTTTTCCAGGAGACATTCTGGAAACTGCATTGCTGTCCTATTTGCAGGCAACTGTCAGCTCTGAGGGAGGAGGTAGCCCACCTCCAGGCTGAACTGGCAAGGACTAAGGAGGCCTCCCCCACCCAAAGAGCACCACTGCCACAGAGGCTGCCAAGTATGAAGAGCAGGTGGACCACAGTGGGTTCTGGGAGGGTACGGGTGGTGGAACAGAGGCAAAGCCTCCTAGTTGTACCTCTACACAAACCATATGCCAGTCTGGCACAGCAAGGTTCCTCTATGATGGCACCCTCACTGGAGACCAAGAAGAATGCTGAGGACACCCACAAGGGAGACCCACAGAAGGGTGGCAAGGGACACCACAGGGGAAGGAAACAGCTTCTGATAGGGGACTCAATTGTTAGAGGGGTAGACCTGGGGAAGGGAGAGGAGAGGGAAGTAAGGTGCCTGCCTGGTGCCATGGCTTGGAGGGACAAGAGGTGAATCCTCAGGATTGCAGAAGCAGCATCACAGGAGAGGGAACTAGATATCATTGTCCACCTTGGGACAAATAATCTAGCTAGGCATGGGATCAGTGCAGTGCAGGATGAAATTGTGGAGTTGGGGAGGGGCCTCAGAGAGGTAGCAAGCACAGTTACCTTCTCAGAGGTGCTGCCAGTCTATGGCAGGGGTGAGGCTAGGGTACTACACACCATGCAGTTTAATGTGTGGTTGCAAAACTGGTGCAGAGCACATGGTTTTGGCTTCATTGGGGACTGGGGGTACACCTGGAGAGATGAAGGTTTATACTGGCATGATGGTCTGCATCTGTCCATGAAGAGAACCAAGATCCTAAGTGACAGGTTTAAATGCTTCCTTGGCAAGCTTTTAAACTAGCAATGGGAGGAGGTGCTAATAAGAGGCAGGAAATTTCAAGCCTCCCCCCACAAAACATGATGAGTAGTAAGGTAAACACTGAGGTACAGTGCTCAACAGAGGGCAGGACTGGGGTAAATGGAAAAATAGACAAGGGCAAAAAGAGCAGGCATGGGGAAGAAGGATAAAGCCAACATTAAATGGAGGGTAATGAGTACCAATGCCTGTAGTCTGGGAAACAAGCTTCCTGAGCTAGTAGCCTTGATGGAAGATGAACACTTGGATATTGTGGCAGTCACAGAAACATGGTATACGGGGAACTGGGATGTCAACATACCGGGGTACACAGTTTACAGAAGGGACAGGGAGGGGAAAAGAGGAGGTGAAGTAGATCTATACATAAGGGAAGGGATCAAAGCTACAGAACTAAAAAGTAAAGGGGAGGACAAGAGGCACTCTGGGTCACCTTGGAGACAGGGAATGGCATCACAGTCTGCACAGGGGTTGTATACAGACCCCCATCTCAAGGGGAGGAAATGGACAAGAAAATGATACAGGACATTCTCAAAATGGCTGAAAAAGGGGAGCAACTGTTAATGGGGGACCTGAATATGCCAGATGTTAACTGGATGACATGTACTGCAGCCACATCCAAGAGCAGGGTCATTCTCGTGCCCTGCAGAGCAGGACATAGACAGCTAGTATTGGAACCCACTTGGGAGAAGCAATATAGACCTGGTACTCTCAAATAGAGAGGATCACAAATTTAGAAGTCGGTAGACATCTGGGGAACAAGCGACCACTGCACAGTGTGCTTGCTACAATAAGCACAACCATGGAGATAAGCCATACAAAACAAGCATACTGAACTTTAGAAGGGCTGACTTTGGCAAAATGGGTGAATACCTGAGGAATACACTAGCAAATGGGCAAAAGGAGGGGTGGAAGAACAATGGAGAAAAATCAGAACTGCCATCATAGAGGCAACAAGCCTTTGTGTGAAACAGATAAAGAAAACAAAGCGGAGTAAAAAACCCCTATGGTTCTCAAAAGAGGTGACAGGGACGGTTAAGGAGAAAAAAAGGCTGCATTCAAAAAGTATAAGGCATCACAGAAGAAGCACGACAGGGAACTGTATCAATTAAAGCAGAAAGAAGTGGGGAAGGCAGTCAGAATAGCAAAAGCCCAAACTGAGAAAAAATAGCCAAGTCAGTTAAGAAGGGGGATAAAACCTTTTATAGGTACATTAGGGAGCATAGAAAGGTTAAGGGAGGAAAAGTGAAGATTAATAAGGGAGAGGGGAGGTGGGCAGAGGGAGACAGTGAAAAGGCAGAGATACTGAATGAATACTTTTGCTCAGTATTCACAAAAGAAGAAGATGAGGAGGAGTTACCTAAACCAGACAATAGAAGCACTCTGGGTAGGGGGGTTGACACCAATCCATTTATAGAAGAAAGAGTCCTGAAAGAACTCCTAAAACTCAAGGTGGACAAAGCAATGGGGCCTGATGGGATTCACCCCAGCATCCTAAAAGAACTAAGGGAGTACCTAGTGACACCACTGACCACACTTTTTAACAAATCATGGGAGGATGGGGTGGTACCTGAGGACTGGAGGAGGGCAGATGTGATTCCCCTTCACAAAAGTGGGAGCAAGGCAGAAGCAGGAAACTACAGACCTGTAAGTTTGACCTCAGTGGTAGGGAAAATGATGGAATCACTTCTGAAAGAAAGAATTGTTGAGTACCTAGAGGCCAGCGGGGCACAGGACCCAAAGCTGCATGGATTTAAGCAGGAAGGTCATGTCAGATGAATCTAATAGATTTCTTTGACTGGGTGACCAAAGTAATAGACCAGGGAGGGGCTGTGGATATGGTCTACCTAGACTTTAGCAAGGCATTTGACACAGTCCCACACAAAAGATTAATAATCAAGTTAGCCAGCTTGGGAGTGGGTCCCAGGGTGGTAGCCTGGGTTGCAAACTGGCTACACAACAGGACACAGAAGGTGAGTGGCACACATTCCGAAGAAAGGGGGGTCACTAGTGGAGTACCTCAGGGCTCAGTACTGGGTCCAGTCCTCTTTAACATCTTTATAGGTGACATTGAAGAGAGTCTGGAGGGAAAGGTATGCCTCTTAGCAGATGATACAAAGATCTGTAACAGAGTTGATACACAAGGGGGGTAGAAAGGATGAGAAGGGACTTGGCAAGGTTGGAGGAATGGTCAGACATATGGCAACTTAGATTCAGTGCAAAGAAGTGCAAAGTAATGCACCTGAGAAACAAAAACCCAGGAGAAGAGTATACAATAGCAGGGGAGGTACTAACAACAACAAAAATGGAACAGGACTTTGGGGGGTTGTCATATCGGACGATGTAAAGGTGGGTAAGCAATGTGAGAAGTCAGTGAGGAGAGCCAGGGGGATACTGGGATGCATAGAAAGGGGCATCACAAGTAGAAAAAGGGAAGTGGGTCCCAGTTATCCCTCTGTACAGACAGTTGGTGAGACCCCATCTGGAGTACTGTGTGCAGTTTTGGAGACCTCATCTAAGCAAGGACATAGACAGGATGGAAGCAGTCCAGAGGAGGGCAACTAAAATGGTGCAGGGTCTGCATCGGAAATCATATGAAGAGAGACTGAGAGAGCTTAATATGTATACCCTTGATGAAAGGAGGGACAAGGGGGACATGATAGAAATGTTCAAGTACCTCAAGGGAATCAACAAAGCCCAGGAGGGTAGCATCTTTCAGAGAAAGGGTTGTGTAAGAACAAGGGGACACAATTTAAAGATAGAAGGGGGATGGCTCAGGGGTAATGTGAGGAAATCTTTTTTCACAGAGAGAGAGTGGTGGATGCGTGGAACTGCCTTCCTGGGGAGGTTGTTGGGGCTAAAACAGTGGGGGAATTCAAACATGCATGGGACAGACACAAGGCAATTGTAGTGGGGGTGGCAGGAAGTAGGCTGTTGGTTAACTAGAATCTGCAGCTTATCCTGTAGGTAGGGAAATGGGCAGACTGGGAGGGCCAAGTGGTCCTTATCTGCCGTCAAAGTCTATGTTTCTATGTTTCTACTCCTCCTCTCCCTGTCTCTCCTGTAGGTTATGTACCCTGGTATGTTAACATCCCAGTCATGGTTCTCTGTGTACCATGTTTCTGTGACTGCTACAATATCCAGGCATCCCTCTTCCATCAAGGTCACCAGTTCAGGGAGCTTGTTGCCTAGACTACAGGCACTGGTACTCATCACCCTCCATTTCCTGATGGCCCTACTCTTTTTTGCCCCATCCCTGTCCTTTTTGCCTTTGTTCCTTTCTCCATTTACCTCTGCCCTTCTCCCTATCGACATCTCTATCTTGGTGTTTACCTCACTTACTACCCTGACTTTTTTGGGGGCTAGGATTTCCCTGCTCCTTTCCAATGCCTCCCCCCTTTGCTAGTTTAAATGCTTGCCAATGAAGCATTTAAACCTATCACCTAGGATCCTGATTCCCCTTCTGGACAGATGCAGCCCACCATGCCAGTATAGGCCTGAATCACTCCAGGTGGATCCCCAGTCTCTGATGAAGCCAAATCCCTGAGCACTGCACCAGTTTTTCAACCACTGATTGAATCCCATGGTGTGGAGCACCCTAGCCTCACCTACACCATAGACAGGCAGCACCTCTGAGAAGGTTACCATGCATGCTACTTATCTAAGGCCCCTCCCCAACTCCACAAACTCTTTCTTGCACTGCTGTGATCCCTTTCTTAGCCAGGTCATTTGTCCCTAGGTGGACAATGGCATCCAGCTCCCTCCCTGTGCAGCTACTCCGGCAATCCTGAGGATTCGCTCCCTGTCCCTCCAAGCCATGGCACCAGGCAGGCACCTTACCTCCCTCTCCCCTTCCTCCCCCAGTTCTACCTTCCTAACAATGGAGTCTCCCACCAGGAGTTGTTTCCTTCCCCTGTGGGGTTCCATGCCACCCTCCTGTGGGTCTCCCTTGTGGAGGTTCCCAGCATCATCCTTGGTCTCCGCTGTGGGTGCCTCCATAGAGGAATCACACTTTGCCAGAATGGCCTAGGAATTGTGGAAAGGTTCAACTGGAGGGACGTGCCTTTGTTCCACCACCCTCACCCTCCCTGAGCCCACTGTGGTCCAACCACTCCTCTTTCTTGGCAACCTCTGAGGCAACGGCAGTGGCCCTGGGGGTCCCTGGATGGAAGAGGAGGTCCCACAAATCCTGGCCAACTCAGCCTGGAGATAAGCAACCTCCTCCCTGAGCTCAGAGAGGTGCATACAGATGGGACAACACCGCATCCTCCAGAACGTCTCCTGGAAGACTGCTGCTCCACAGCCACTGCACTGCATCACTCCCATCGTGTCTTATTTCTGTCACCTTCACTGTTAATTTGGAATCCTTACTCTTTCCTTGTTTTTTTTCTCTCCCTTCTTACTTACTGCCTCTGTGCCCTTTAAGCTCCTGATCGTCCTGTTCTGAGATGAGAAGATCCTATATTTCTCAGTAGACCCCTTACTTGCTCAGAGGCAGACCTCCAGCAGCTAGGAGGGGCCAGAGAGCTACTCTTACCCTTCTAGGATGGTGAGTCTTTGGTGGCTCTGTGATCACTCACTTCCTGCTCCCAAACAGGAAGTTCCTGTTGTCAGTCAAATCCTGTGCCTATAAAAGTAGAACTAGTATTGGGTGGGAGGGTGGAGGGGAGTGAAGGAGGGCAATATAGTCCCTGTAGAGAAGTCCAATCACACAGCACTCCTTCCTCCTTGTGTTCTCTGGCAGAATCTATACAGGGCAGTATTTAAATCTAGCTTCCTTCTAGCTAAGCCACTCCCCCTATTTAATAGGTCTTTCTACATGTAATTAAGTTGCACAGATATCAATCCCCTTCAGCCACCTGAGATTTACACCTAGATAACTGCTCAGAAAACAATTCACTTCAGCTAACTCAGACAAACACACTAACCTTTTTTTGTGTGTGTTTTTTGTGTTTTTTGACCTTAAATTGAAGGTCCTAGTAGAAGAGTTCTACTTCTTTAGTCCCAGTAGAGAAGTCCAGTCACACAGCACTCCTTCCTCCTGGTGTTCTCTGCCAAGCCTCTGGCAGAATCTATATAGGGCAATGTTTAAATTTAGCATCCTTCTAGCTAAGCCACTCCCACTACTTAATAGATCTTTCTACATGTAATTAAATTGCACAGGTAACAATCTCCTTCAGCCACCTGAGATTTACACCTAGATGACTGCTTAGATAACCATTCACTTCAGCTAACTCAGACAAGCACACTAACTTTTTTTGTTTTTTAACCCTAAATTGAAGGTCCCAGTAGGAGAGTTCTACTTCTTTAGTCCCAGTAGAGAAGTCCAGTCACACAGCACTCCTTCCTCCTGGTATTCTCTGCCATGACAGTTGTCAATGAGTAAAGCTGCTGTCTATCACTCAAGAAAGCAAATGCTCAGACACTAAGTGCTTAGCTACAGTAAATACTATGCAATGAAATAGGTATACTAGCCACTGCAACTAAATACTGTATTTTAAACATTATGCTATTAGCAACTGTATTTAAAATTTATATTTTCTTGTTTTTTAGTTTTGTCCCAGTATTCTTCCTACAATGTCTCCTGCTCCATGTGACAGTGTTGCATCCGGGACCATTCAGTAACTGATAGCTGTTACAGCAACAGTCTGCTGTTAGGAGCCTGATGTTTTGGCCTCAAATAAATGACTCTTTCTAATGCAGTCTTTTTGTTTTCTGGGTCCAGGTCTAGCCAGCAAGAGTAAATGTTTTGTTTTTAAAGCTTTTTATTTCATCAAGCTACAAACAGCCATAACAAAAGCACATAAATCACTGCAGGTCATCAGTGTTATAATTAGTGAAGACTGTAGTTATTTCCTTACAAAATAACCTGCTCAGTTATCTCTCGGATGTTTACCAAACTGTAAATATGGCCTTTATCAATGTCTAGAGCAGAGATACTTAAAATCACAGCTTTACTGCTGTAAACTTGACACTAAACCAACACTTGAATATATGACCACAGATACATCACTGTCTCATGGGACAGAAGGGATTGTGGAAAAAAGAAAAACAATAAAAATGTCAAATATGGAGTTCCCCAGAAGCCGTAAAACTAGTAGGCAAATTAAAAAAATATCCAAACATCAAACAAAGAAAAAGACAACATGAAAACACTGCATAATATACTGTTTTGTAAATTTTGGCTGTAGTTTCCCTTTGACTTCTGTTTCCACAGGAATTTTGCCTGGGTCAAAATCAGTAGTGTTATGCGAAATGTGAAAATATTGGTCCACAAAATATTTAGCATAATTTCTACATTTCGTGAAATTTTTCACCAAGGCAAAATTACATTTTGCCTGAGTTTTCAATTCTGCGTAATTGTGAAATTTCCCATAACATGGTTTCAAAGAGCAATGTCTCCCGTCCATGTTTAAATTTTGCCTAGTGGCAAAAATTTTGCCAGTGAAACTTTTGATTTCACTGGTGAAATTATGCTCCAAAGGCAAAATTTGCAATGGATTGTGGGTAAACAGGTTAAAAATCACCTGCAGGTTGTTTCCATAGAAACATAGACTTTGACGGCAGATAAGGACCGCTTGGCCCACCCAGTCTGTCCATTTCCCTGTCTATTGGATAAGCTGCAGATCCTAGTTAACCAACAGCCTACTTCCTCCTTCCCCCACTAGAATTGCTTTATGTCTGTCCCATGCATTCTTGAATCCCCCCACTGTTTTTGACCCCACAAACTCCTCAGGAAGGCCATTCCATGCATCCACCACCCTCTCCATGAAAAAATACTTCCTTATATTGCCCCGAGTCATCCCCCTCTATCTTCAAATTGTGCCTCCTTGTTTCCAGTACAGTCTATTGCCTGTTGAGTCAGAGAGCAGTTTGTAGAGGTGCATCACAGTCAATAAACCCTTTTAAAACCTCAGAAAAACTAGCCTTTTAGAGCTAATTGTTCCCAAATTTGCAGTTTATTCCTAGTGCTGTGAGTGAACATTTTCTAATTTTGTGGATTTTTTTATAATATGTACTTTAATTAGTTTTGAGTTTTGTCTGTGTCTGTGAAGGAGTTGAGTGGGGAAGGGGAGGTGTGTAAAAGCAGTGCAGACTAGTTTCTAAACTTTTACTAACTGATTTCTCTAAACGTTTGAGTGATTTATTATTTCTTTAAAGCCTTTATATTTTTGTTGGTGTTCTACTTATTTGTATTGTTGTCTCATATCTCGACAAGATTTTTTTTTCACCTTCCTTGAAAAGTTAGTACTTAGAAACATAGACTTTGACAGCAGATAAGGACCACTTGGCCCAGCTTGTCTGCCCATTTCCCTACCTATAAAAAGCAAAACTCAGCACTCTGTAGTTGGCGTAGATACAGGCATGTTTAATAAAACATTTAGACACCAAACCAAGCCACACAAAAACAAGTAGCACAGCAAAGTTAATCCCAACCAGTTTCGTGCACACAGCACGTCATACAGTTTGCTTACTTGCATACAATGACAGCAGGAGGGATTATGGGTGGATCATATTGGCTAACAATGCAATAGTTAACTATAGTAGATATGAAGACACATATAGCAATTTGGCAACAGTTAGTGACAGCTGGTAGCCATTAGTGTAACATAGATATTCAAGATTTACAGTGATTGGAGTAAAGAGAAGAAGAATGGAAAGAGGGAACAAATAATTGTGGAGGGCAGAATGGAAGAAGGGAAAGGAAATTTACTGAGAGATGCAGGCAGAACACACTTTTCGAGGCAAACAGAGATGACAGGGTGGACTAAAGTGCATATAAGAGGGGTATGAGGTGGGTTATAAGTGCTTAATTGGGTGTAGGGGTAGGCCAGTGTTACACTATAGTAACCAGAAGGGGGGTAGAAAGAGAGGAGAGGGAGAGTGTGGCAGGGTGATGAGAGAGAGGTATTGTAGATGAGGGGTATCCAAGGGGGAGAAGGGGTGAGTTGAAATTTAACAGTGTCCTGTTATCCCAATCTGGGCAGGGCAGTGGACAGCTCTACTGGTAGGACACAGATTATAGGCAATGAGAGTTTTATATATATATATATATATAGTGATGCGAGAGAGGGGTATTGGGGAGAGATGTTGAGGGGTAGCAGAGGTCAACTATAGTAGGGGGTAGTTACCTACCAGTGTGCTGGGTTACCCTGCCTGCACAAGGCAGTGATCAAGCAGTGACTGAGGGGGTGCAGTAAAAGAAGAAATAGGGGAAAGGGGGTAAAGTCGTTGCCCACCATGTGCTATGGATCCTGCCTACACAAGACAGTGATTGAGCTCACAGAAGGGAGATAGATTAAGGGTAAAGAAGGAAGGGGGAGGAACACTTTAGGAGGAGGACGAGTAAGGGACTAGGAGGAGCACAATCAGAGGGAAGCAGGAGTGGTGGGGAGTAGGCATATGGTAATATAGGCTTAGAGGAGATGGCCGGGGGATTAGGGAGGGTCATGACAGGCACAGGAAGGGGAAAGGAAGTTTCTGAGGGTAGAGTTAATGGAGTAGCAAGAGGATGAGTGGTGAATTTGAGGGGGCAGTGAATTCCAAATTTTTGGGAGGTGATAAGAATAACCCGATTGGCCAATAAGGGTGGAGGGGCGTGGAACCACCATGGTTTGTGAGTCAGTAGATCTTAGGGAGTGGGAAGGAATGGGGGTGCTTGTAAAGGCAGGGGAGAGATAGGAGGGACTTTCACCCAGCCAGTGCTTGGAGGTGAATCTTGCATAGTGAGAGAGATGTTAGTTTGTCAGGGAAAGGAAGGATAGGGCATGGTAGAGATTACAATGATGAATGGGGAAGGAGGCATCAAGGGCAAAATGGCAAAAGGAGTTGAAAAGGGTATCTAGTCTGGCCAAGGAGGACTTATGGGCAGTATTGTAGACTATGTCACAGTAGTTAAAGATAGATAGGATCATCTTCTGGGCAATCTCATGCCTAGCCATGGGTGGGATGCAGGCATGGTTTCTGAATAAGGCTCCAAGCTTGGGATGCAATTTTTTCTAAATGGCATTGATATGACCAGAGAAGGTCAGGTGCTGGTCCACTCAGACACCTAAATACCCGAAGGAGGATGTGTCCGTGAGTAAAGTCTCATCAAGGGAGTGGAAGGAGGGTAGAGAGGGAAGCCTGGTAAGTCTCTGCCTGGTGCCGAAGGTCATGGAGACTGTTTTTTTTTGGCATTGAGAAATAGTTGGTGATTTGTAAACCAACGCTGAACGTTGTTGAGGTCATGCTGCAAGTTGGATGCAATCTCGGTGGGGCAGGAGCCAGATGCATACAAGGCTGTATCATCAGCGTACATGTGAATGGAGGAGAAGGGGGAGCAGCTGGATGGGAGATTATTTAGAAAAATAGAGAATAGTATGGGGCCTAAAACTGATCCTTGGGGGATGCCAGTTCTTATCAGGAGGGGTGGGGAAATTGCATCAGAAATGTTGACTGATTGGGTTCTGCCAGTGAGGTATGCCTCAAATCAGTCTGTGGCTAAGGGGGATAACCCAGCTGTAGATAGGGTGTCAAGGAGAAGGGAGTTGGAAACTGTGTTGAAGGCTTTGGCCAGATCGACAAAAATGGCTGAGATGATTTGGCCATTGTCCATTCCTGTGAGAATAGAATCAAAGAGCCGAAGAAGGGAGGTGGTGGTGGTGGTGGAGTGATTTTTCCTGAAGACAAATTGATAAGGGGTGAAGAAGGAGGAGTAACTGAGGTAAGCGGTGAGCTGGGAGAGGGCTAGGTGTTCCTGATGTTTGGCAAGGGAAGGGAGAAGAAAGATGGGGCGGTAGTTGCCAGGGGAGGTGGGGTCTTCACTTTTGGGAAGGGGAAGGACCACTGCATGTTTCCATGGAGAAGGTATTGAGGCAGTTGAGATAGAGAGGCTTAGGATAATGGAGAGTGGGTAGGTGACAGCTGAGGCTGAGAGGGATAGCATTTTAGGGTCAAGGCCATCCACGGAGGAGCCTTTTGAAGGGTTGATCACAAACAGGGCATTTAGAGTGTCATTTGGGAACACAGTAATGAAGTAGAAGGGAGAATCGAAGGGGGGGTTGTTCATAGGCACTAGAAAGGGGGAGAGGGAGGGGAGTAGTTTGGGAGGGATTAGAGTAGCTTATCAGCACAAGTGGTGTAATAGGAGTTGAATTCAGTAGCTACTGCAACTGGATCAGAAACGAGGGTGGTGTTTATCTTAAGTATAGGGGTTGGTGGACTGGATGGGAGGGGTAAAGAGGATGTGGACCACTCTCCATAACTTATAGAGGGAGTTGATGTTAGTATCGAAGGTAGATTTGAAGTACTCTGTTTTGGCTAGCCTGGTAGCCTGGGTGCTGGCATTACAGAGTTTTCGGTAAATAAGAAGGTCATTTGGAAGCTGGGAGACTACGTGCCATTTCCAGGCCCGATCTCTGGCTCTGTGGCAGACTAGTAATTAAGGGGTGAACCAGGAGAGGTGATGACCTCTAACCCTTGTCTGTTTTAGAGGTGTGAAGGCTTTCCAATTTGCTAGGAAGATGTCTTTAAAATAGATTGGGGCTTTATCAACTGAGGAGGTGCTTGCTAGAGGGGACCAGTTTGAGAGGGCAAGGCTATGCATTAGAGGTTCCAATTCTAGGGATTTATAAGTCCATATATGTAGGCTTTTATATGGGGATTTAGGGCTGTGAACTTTTCTGACCAGGGAAACCACGTTGTGGTCGCTGAGAGCATCCAGAAGGATGCTGGAGGTGATGATTCTATGGGGGTGGGAAGTTAGGGCCAAATCAAGTAACGAGTGATTTTGGGTCTTGTGATTAGGGCAGGTGGGTTCTGTAATTAGCTGTGTGAGGTTTAGGGCACTGACAGCATTTCTTGTGGTAGATGTTGTTGGGGACAACCAACATAAATTGAGGTCGCCAAGGATGTAAAGCTCGCCAGATTGAGAGAAGGAAGTAATGGAAGTTAGGAGGTCAAGGGAGACAGCGGGCTGGACATTTGGACTGCAATAGATACCAGCTACAAAGATAGGGAGTGGGAAAGTGAGGGATACATTGATGGCTAAGGAATCATGGGTTGCTGGGTTGAAGGAGGAGGAGGAGAAGACTGGGACATATTGAAGGGAGGCGTGGCTATACATGGCCACTACACCACCCCTGCCTGCTCTGTCTAGCCTTAGGATGTAGTCACTGGGGATGGAGACCGAGAGGTCAGGAATCGCCCTCTTTAACCCATTATTTTGGATGTCACTCAGCAAGTTAAATGTAACTGAGAGCAGTTCAATACAGCAGGAGGATAGAGGGCAGACAGGTTCGGTGCTCATGGAGGAGGAAGAGGATGAGCAATCCTTTGCTCCCTCGTGTTCCAGTTCCTTGACTCATTAAAGTACACTACCACATCCAAAATCAACCAAAATAATGGGTTTCATGTGGTCTGCACATCCCCAAGAGTCTGCAGTTACCTCTAAAAGAACAACACTGGTGTCTCAAGTACTGTGTTCTGGTCGAACAGCCCCAAAGATGCAGTTCACACTGAAGACCGTCCTTGAGCAGCATGCAAAGTACTCCTCCTATCATGCTGCTACACATGAGTTAAATGCTGCCATTACTGAAATTCTAGCCACCAATCTGTTGCCGTTCTCATTAGTGGAGAATGCTGGGTTCCACAGGTTGATGGCCTGTGCCTGTCCTAAATGGCAGGTTCCATCGTGAACCTATTTCTCTAAGCGTGCCATGCCAGATCTGTACGGTAGAGTTGCTGATTCCATAAGACATGCAATGAAGCATTCTGCACCAGAATATATCCCTCTCAGCATGGATATGTGGACCAGTGGACAAACAGCCACAAGCTCATACAGTATCTATGCATAACAGCACACTGGGCCCAGGTACCTGGTGTGATAGCTGATGTTGGACCTGACAAGACCTGCCTGAAGCAAAATTATGGTGGTAGCAACAACCCTGGAATTTGGCAGCATGCAACCCTGAGTATGTGAAGTGTTACTGGTTCTCACACAGGTGAGAACATGCTTAATGTTCTGCTGGACAAGATTGATGAGTGGCTGCACACAGTCACTTACAGCAGGATTTATCGCAAGTGATAATGGCTCCAATGTACTGAAGTGCATTGGCAATGGTGATTTTTTTCAGGGTGCCCTGCCTGGCACACTGCCTTAATCTTGTTGTGCAGCACTTTTTAAACCATGCAGACATTAAGGAAACTGTGTCTGTCGCCCATCGCATCTGTGTGCACTTTGCCCATTCTGCAAGGGCCCATGATGACCATCTAAATGAGCTGCAGTGCAATAACCATCTGCCTCAGCACCGTTCGAAGCTTGATGTTGTGGCCAGGTGGAGCTCCATGCCGTACATGATTGACTGGCTGTATGAACAGTATAAGGCTGTTTCAGAACACCTGCTGGTGCACACCACCCGGACTGTGCTGGAGTGTCCATCATTCTAACAACAGAGCAGTGGCACCACATGGATGGGCTAATACGCATTCTCCATCCATTTAAGCATGCTACACAGGCAGTGAGTGGGGACACTGGCTGTATAAGTCAATCCATGCCCCTGATACGTGTGCTGAGACAGACACTGGTGAATGCCCGACACCCAACGGAGGCACGTGGGGATCATAGTAGTTGTGATCTAATGGACCACATGCTTCACGTGCTGGACAGCAATACACATATTTCTAGCATTTTAGTCAGATGAATTTGCCATCGCTACCATGCTTGATCCATGCTATAAATGTGGCCTGCCTTCTATAACTGAAGGAGGTTGTCAGTGACTGCAAAAGTTGACAGAGAACCTCATTAAATGAGTGTCTGGTGCACAAATGAAAATGGCATGTAAGATACACACTGTACAGAAAATGTGTGTTGCTACCACCAGCAGCAGCTCACAGGCAACCCAATCTGAGAAAATGGGCAAGGTACAGCAGAAAATGGTAAGCAATCCCATTTCCGATGTTCTCTATTGGGGGGCAGTGGAAGATATGGAAGGAAAGGAGGAGGAGGAGTCAGATGAGGCAGACAGACTCAGGGCAGCAGAACGAATGGTGGAGGCCTACATGGGCACACAAAACACCTTGCCATTACTGATGAGCCATTTCAGTACTGGAACAGCAAAGTGATTGATTGGCCAGCACTAACATCAGTTGCTATGAAATACCTGAGCATTTTTTTTGTCCGAATGGTGGCGGGGCACTATATTACATTATGACTGAGAGCAGATTCATGTCTCAATTTTATGTAACATTTCTCATGTAACATTTCTGGACTTGTAAGGCCTGTTCTGCACTAGCGGCAACAAGATTCATCCAGAAATCATTTGTAAACAGTGGCCAAAACAGCATTTTTTTGTCCGGGTGGTGGAGGAGCTCTATAAAACTTCTGGACTGAAACCACATTTAGGTCTCAGTTTTATGTAACATTTCTCATGTAACATTTCTGGACTTCTAAGGCATGTTCTGCACTAGTGACAACAAGATTTATCCTGAAATCATTTGTAAACGGTGAACAAAACAGCATTTTTTTTGGTCTGAGTGGTGGCAAGGCACTATATAACATCATGACTGAGAGCAGATTCATGTCTCAATTTCATCCTACTTTTTTCCTGTCATACTTCTCATCTCATTATGCCTGCTCTGCACAGCATGGCGGCAAGAGGCTGTGTTAAACTGTGGCCCAAGTGCACATTTTGGACCAGGTGGTGGGGTGGTGGGGCATTATGAAACATCATCATGGATGGAGGGGAGGGACACCAAGTTAACATTTGTGGCAATCCCAGAGGACACATGTTGTTAAGCACAAAAAACATGTTTAGGTTTAACTTTGCAATAAAAGTGCTTATGTTTCTATGTTGTGTACATATTCGGACTGATGCTGCACACAGCCAAAACAACTGCCACAACATCACATAGCTTTGGGGAAAAAAAATTTGTTCATAGGAACAAATTACAATATTTGACATTTGTGGATAAGAGAAGGAAATATATAATGAAGGAGTAACATAAAACAAGAAGAAAGGTGTAGTGTTTATGGGTACAGTATTACAGAGACTGAGAGTAACACATGATGGGGGGACATGCAGGGTCAGGGCAAGGGTATTCATATGAGAAGTGAAAGGGAGGGAGCATAAACATTACACAACACACAAAACTGCTGGACAAGAAAAAGAAACAAGAGGATATAGAAGAGGAAGAAGACAGAAAATATTTTTTTGCTTTTTTGGGGGGGTTCTTAGTTTTAGGGGGTACAGATGAGGAAGAGTGACAGTAACAAATGACACCAAAAAAAAAGAAAAAATGTAGCTGCTGTGCTGCCTGCCTCATTGACAAATTATTTTTTCAATCAAAACTTACCTGGTGCTGGCACCAGGCCCTGAGTCTACACTGCCACCACCACCCCCACTACGCAGCTCCACCAGGAGTTCCAACACTTTTCATTGGTCCTCCATTATTTTTCTTAGGTTCCCCCAGCCTCCTGGCAAAACTGGTCAAACTCCTGCCTAAGACCTTGCACCTCACTGCACATGGCCGCCACCTCACTGCACAAGGCCTCCAGGTCTTCACTGCTGATGCTGACCTGACCTGGGACTGCTGCAGGCTGTGCAGAATCAGCATGATGGTAGCACCGGTGGCTGTGGGGTGAATTGGGTGATGGTGCTGCTGCCACCTGCTGCTGTGTCCTGGACCTGGTATGGCACCCCCTAGGCTGATGCTGACTGCCTTCCTCCTGCTGGCCCTCTTTCCTTTCTGCATATTCACCTCCACTGCTAGTGCTACCTCCTGCTGCTACCACCTCTTGCTGTTTTCGGAGCCACTCTGCAGGATGGTGGTTCTGCAGGTAGCTCCTTTGCCCACCAGTCTCAAAGTGTGCCCCTTTCTTCCCCCGCTGAGCACTCAGGCCACAAAGGTTACAGATGACAACACTGTCATCTTCACTATTTGTAATGCAGAAGGACCACACTGATGACACTCTTGGCAGGTGGGGGGGCACCAGTTGATGACCTGGTATGGCCACAACATCCTGCTCTTGCCAGGGGTGGTGGGAGTACATGCTCCTGCTGCTGGGGGGGGCAGTGGGCTCCCTGCTGCTGGGGTGGGGAACCTGCTGCTACTGGGGGGGCAATGGGCTCCTGCTGCTGGGGTTGGGGGAACCTGCTGCTACTGGGGGGCAATGGGCTCCTGCTTCTGGGAGACAGGGGCCACATGGTCCTGCTATAGGGAGCCCTGTCTTTCAGACAGAAATGCTCACCTGTTAAGGTTAACCCTTTTAGCTGCCTTCTGTCCAGCCCCCCTTTCCCTACCTGTCCCATCCATATAAGAAAACTTAAAAATAAAATGAAAAAGAGAAAGAGAGAGAGAGTGAGGGAGACACACACACACACACACACACACACACACACACTCACCATAAACTTCAATATAGAAAACTATAGGCTCACAGAAAACAAAAAAAGATTAGCTGTTTTTAAAGTAAAGAATTTGGATACACAAATTTAAAGCTATAAACTTTTTTTCCTGCTACCTTCTCTCAGACTACTACCTCTCTGTCTGCAAGCACTAGCAAAAGGAAGCAGAATCAGTGCCTTCCTGCCAGAGTGCAGTCACCCATGTGACCTGCAGGGAGTAAGTCATGTGACAAGCCTTTTTTCCCCTAATTTCGCCTAATAGTACTGCAAGGTGAAATTTACCAGCGAAAGCTAAATTTACCAGCAAAATTGAAAGCAACATTTCACCATAAGTACTTAATTTCTCAAAATGTTTTATGGGGTGAAATTTATGATTTTGACAGCATTTCACCAGTAAAATAAAATTTTGCAACATCTCTAATCAGGAGATCTAGGGAAGCTTCCAATGGCAGCACCAACAGGTAGCTATACAATCACTGCACAGCTGCCAGTGGTTTGATGAGGTCCATTACCAAATAGACTTCTGGAACAATTGTGCCTTCACTCTACATTATCTGAGATAGTGCCTTCACCCCAAGTACACTAGCTGAGACACTGTCAAATGACCAAATCCTACCCCCCAGGCAAACCACTGGGTGCCCATCTGATAAAGCCAGTTCCCTAAACCACCACTTTACTAACCTCCCCAGAGCAAACCACCATCCCCCAATCTCCAAGTCTCCTTCATCCTCCATGCTCACCAAAGCATGTACAAGCAGATCCTACATTCAAAAGAAATATTCAAAGTCCTCCTCAGCCTTGAGTCCACAAGAATGTGAGACCAGACAACATGGAGTAAAAACTCCTTAGGCTTACAAACTTCACAACTACCATACCCCTTGCTAACCTCTTTAACTGGTTCCTCACCACAGACTGATAAGGAGTTGTCTAGAATAGCACTAATGTCACAGTTCTGCATAAAGGTGGCAACAGACAGAATGTTGACAACTACTAGCCTATCTCCATCTTATCTTCACTGGTCAAATGTCTGGGCAGTGTCAAGTTTGACAAAATCTAAGATCACATGAGCCAAAGCCACCTCTTAACCCTTGTCCAGATAGGATTCCATATCAAGTATTCAGAATGTCACGGCATTCTTCAAGGTGACAGCACAATACTCAAGAAGCTGTAACAAAAGAACAAATCACTAGAGCATTCTACACTGACCTAACCAAAATGTTTGACCTAGTTGATCACCAGCTCCAACTCAGGATAGTGATAGGGCTGGGAACTCTGAACCCTAAACCCTGAACCTTTAACCTTGAATTCTGAACCCTGAACCTTTGCAGTTCCCAGATGCTGCTGCTTGAGCAGTTCAAGGATTCATGCAGATGCCCTGCCTCCTGACCCCTTCTTCTCTAAAACTTTGGTATTTTATTAGATAGTATGGAATGCTAGCAACCACATTTTTGTCAACTCTCTGTACTGCCTGTGTACAAATGGGCAAACCTCAAAACTGTGGTTATCATCCCTCACTGGATACATGAGTACAGCAGTTATACTGTGCTGATCATTTGTGTAAACCTTTATTTATTGATTTATAATGTTATACAAGTAAGGCACACTGGGCAAGATTTTTAAAGGCCTATGTCCATTTATCAGATGCTGGTGCTGAAATGCTTCCGGGAAGTTAGACCAAGAACAGCTGGTCTAACTTCCTGGATAGATTTCCACCCTTGCATCTGAAAAAAATGGATGTGATTATTGCAGTTGTGGCACAGATTGCTATGAACTGTGGGAATTGTTGCAAATGTATCCAGATGTCAGTGGATAAGACACCTATTGCACTGCACTACAAACTATGCACTATCTGTACCCTTCAGTACCAAGGGACCCTCCACAAAAACAAGAACTTGAGAAGCAAGGAGCTATCCCACCATCTACTGGATGTAAATTTCAAATAAACTGGCCTAAAAACTGTTATATTTGTGATATCACAGTCACTTGTTCTGGTAAACACTTGGGGTGAGTGAGTACCTTTCAGATTCAGAGGAGTTTGTTGGTCCACCAATAGGTCTTTACAAATATAGATAAATAAAACATCACTTTAGAGTTAACAAAAATAAAAGGGTTTGTAAAACATTTCTTGATGATTACAGTGTGTACCTGGAATTCAGAACTGGGGATGGCCTGGTGGCATGGTGAGTTAAGGTGTTGGACTCCTTATGTCTTGCCTTGCCAGCTGCCCATGTTTGGGAATGAGTATGGGTTGCTGGGGGTTGGCAGGATGAGAAAGGATTGAGCATCCCATGAACTGCTATTGTCTCTCAGGAAGGGATGGCCAGTCATATCAGCCTTTGACTGGCACTAGATGGAGGCCTGATGGCAGTGCAGGCAACAAGTAACTTAATGGACAGGACCACAAATCTGCAGGGTGTGTGCATTTCCATGTCCTGTCATGATTCTGTGGCAGAACTGGGAAGAAAATGGAACTGGGGATCCAATGGCAGAATGAAGCTCTGCACAGCTCCCCAAACCTGCACCACCACCTGGATGCCTGAAGCCATTTGGATATGTGCACTGGGTGGGGAGGATGGCCATCCCCTTCCAGCCTCACCACAGAGGCCAATCACTGGGGGACTAGCTCCAAGACAGGTCCGGGGTGGTGGATGTTGGGCACAGGGAGGTGGAGACAGGTGCTGAAAGAGCTATTATATGTCTAATTAATTATTCATGAGCTGAACAAGCTCACTGATTGGCTGCCATGCTAGTCTGAAATCTTTTAAAAATGACCAGCATGGCAAAGATCCTATTGCACCACTTTGCTTAAAACCTTAAGAACTTAAAAAATAAATGACAAAAAACCAAAATTGTTATTGCGATTAGACTTATAATAGTAATAACAACCTCAAAACAGGTCATTTTCTTGGATTAATGACCAGCTAGAGAGAGGTGGCCCTTGACTGCACCATAGGCCACCCATCCCCCCAAATAATCATTAATCCCTCAGAATTGACCAGCTTCTTGGTGATTATTGCTTAAGTCTGAGGCATAAAAAGCTGTATAACAAAAAAAGAGAAATTTAGAGACAGACTAGAACATGATCTTACATGAATCTCACATTGGGACTATGGGAGAAAGATAGTGTCTTTTCCAAGACATTCCAGTACGCAAATGATATCATCATATGGTTTAGATACAGTGATGATATCATCTGTGTGTGGGTTGATGGTAAACTGACTGTGCCTGGTTTTACTGAATGGCTTAAAAACAACTACATGGAGCATAGTTTCACATATAAAGTTGGTAAGGATACCATTAATTTTTTTAGACATCATATTAATGGGATGGCATGGGGAAAGTAAGTGCAAATATGTTTAGAAAACCTATGTCTATGATTAGGGATGTAAGTTTATCATGGCAGTCATACACGTCATTGATTCCACGACGTTTGATCTTTATTCAGGACTTCCTTGACTTTCACTAGTGTCATCAGAATGTAGCAATGATGACAGTGCCACAACATTTACTACTGTTTACTAATGATTTCATGAGCAATGAGTCATTAAAACCTCATCCATGACAAACTTACATCCCTATCTATGATTTCTTACTTACATGTAAAGAGTACTCCCCGATGACACTTAAGAACTCAATCCACTACAGTCAGAAGCTCAGGCTTAGATGCAATTGTAGTGGGCTTGAAGACTTTAATGGGAAGGCAGATGAAACAGCACAAAGAATTTTAAATCGAGGCTACTCAGAGAAGGTAGTAAAGGAAGTGAGATGTAAGGTTCAGGGACGTGATAGACAACAGCTCCAAAGGTTTGAGAGAGTCAGTGAAGGAATGCAAACTGAACCTCTCACTTTCAATACTGAATTTAATCCAGTTATGGGGGCCATTGGGGCAGTAATAGATAAATACTGGCCCCTGTTATTAAGTGACTCTATTTTGGCACCAGTGGTGGGAGAGATCCCTTGAGTTTCATTCAGAAGATCATGAGATATCAAGGATGAAACTATACATACTAGTTTGAGAAAAAACTGATAAAAACAATAGGATAAATTGATGGTTAAATCCTCCAACAGAAGGGCTCCACATATGGAAAAAAAATGTGAGATCTGTAGATTTGCTTTGGAGGGAAATACTTTTATCCATCCAAAAACCACCCAAAAAACTGAAATAAGAGAACTGGTAACTTGTGACATCCAGTATGTAGCTTGCTGCCTTATATGCACCTGTGATAACATTTATTTTGGGAGAACAGCTTGCTCCCTTAAGTATAGAAAACAGGAGCATATACAGGGTATCCTAAATGTGAATGAAGGGGCCCCTGTTGGCCAACATTTTAAAACAGAACATGCAGGCAGTATTGATTCCTTTAGATTCTCCAGTTTTAATTTGTTAAGAACCCACTGAGGGGTGGATATCACTTGCAGAAATTATTGCAAAACGAATTGCAATGGATTTGGTATTTAAAGAGTCTTAAACCAGAGGGTATGAACAAGGTAACAGAGTTTAAGGCATTCCTATAAGAAGCAGTGTATTTTAACAGTTGCAATGTGAGATCAGCAAGATCAAAAGGAGTGCATTCTCTGTTTAGAATTATGATGTACTGATGAGTCAAATTGTATCAAATACGTTGTACCATCTTTGGCATAACAGGCTTAACTTGTGAGAGTATAGGTGATTTACTTCCTGAATACAATTTTATTTGGATAAATATTGATTGGGTGATGTGACCATTAATTATGTATTAATTGTCCTTGTCCCATTGTTTGAGCCTATAAGAGTTGAATTGCTACATTCTATCTGCATAACACATATGAATCTGTGTCAATTGATTTGAAAATTGAAAGTCACTTCAGTCTTCAAGCTTCTGATCCAAGTTAAGACATCAGTGGAAGAGTTTTCCATTATGAAAAGCAATATCACTTCTGATGATTATTGAATTCTATTCATTTTTTTTAATTATTTCTTTAAAGGTTGAGTCAGTCCAATTTTTCTGTCATTAGTATGAAATATTCTTCAGTGAGCTATTTTTTCATTCTCATGGTCCCCACTTATTATTTATTAGTGTGTGTGTGTGTGTATATATATATATATATATACACACACACACACACACACACACACACACACACACACAAGGTTCTGGTTTCCTAATAACACAGTATCTTGATATTTAGTCATTGTTAATAAGTTTGCTATAGTCCCCCAAATTTGGTAGCACTCCCCCATTTTGGATGTACTCCTGTATGAATAGTAGGGATTAAGCCATTCAAGACTTTTTTTGACCGTGACTGGGAATCTCACTGTTTACATCAGTTCTTTGATAGGTTTATTATAGCTCACTATTCAAAGTAAGATTTACTTTAATTTGGACTGCACTATTCTCCAGAATTATTTTAATTAATTAGGAGACCATGATTTTTGTATGTATACTGCACCACAGTAACTTATTTGAATGACCCTTCATGAATATTGGCTCATGACAGGTTTTACTGTGACTGACACTACTAAAGCTATCATACATAAATCCTGTTTTACTTATTGAGCTTTCATACTATGCTTGGTTAGCCCAAGAATTAAGCCCCCTCCATTCACCCAGAATTTGGGGACTTCTTACTGATTTTCCTCTATAGTATTTACAGTGCACATCTTTAATGTTTTAAAATGGATTCTTCTTCTGCATTGATGTCATCACTGTGTACATTTGTATTTTATACTTTGATGTTGTGACTACTGTAGTTATGTACTCTTGATTTTTTTTTCAAATTGCTAATGTCACTTTAAGGGGGTGAGTTTTAGAGTCACATGATGAACTTTAGGCATATTTATGGGAGGCTAAAACCACTCTTTCCTGCTCCCCTAATAAAGCTCATTGGCTCAAAGTGCTGGGGTTGGTAGCTGGCCGTTGGATGTTGGGTAAGCAGCAGACAATATTTTTGAAAACCCAAGAATTGTATTAAAGATCATGTGCAATGATTTTTACATATTTTTAATAAAAGCTTGAAAAGCTGAAATTCAAGTTCCTGTGTCATAATTAGTGTTTCCTGAAAATGTCATGCTGTTTGGCTTTGTGGTTTTCTTTAAATCAACATTTGTTAATTTGCTCCATGGTGGCTGAAAACAGTGGAGTTATTTCTGTCCTCTCAGCCAAGCTTAGAGAGCAATGACATCATTTTGGAGTAGCTTGCTGTTTTAGATTCTTAATCAGAATAGCACTCTGTAGAGTTAATGGTTTGCTGAGCTCTCCAGGTTTCTTACAAACCCAGTCTCTGGTCTGTATTTAGATAGAGCAGCTTAAAATTTATCATTCTCTTCCTTTAAAAAGCTGCTCATTTGAGTTTCAATGCAGAACTGAAGTAGTAGAAATCTTTGTGAGAAATCAGCTTGTCTGTATCACAGCTCTTGATCTGTCTAATCAAAACTCTGATTTTTTTTCTTACTATATAACTCAGGGCTGTTTAATGAATATAAAATAAATCTAAATTGTGTTCATTCACAGAAACAGTTTGTTTTTGATGTAGCTTCATAAATACATTCATGTAAGAATAGCTTTTTTTCATGTCAGATTGACAAACAGGTGCCTGTCACACTCTGCTACAGTATTTCAAGCACATGGACTGTCCGAACCGAAAACTTTCAGTTCTTTGGGGGTTTCTGTGTGAATATACATCATGTATGTGTATAACTAGAAACACTATGTGGCATCCAGATGCACTGTGTCTACTGCCATCCGTCCCTTTCCCCACAAGCCTCCTGCCTTCTGCTCCACATTCGAGGCTGCTGCAACCTGCTGCCCGCTGTCTTCTCCCACACAGTCAGGGATTGTGCACCCTGTTGCCTCCATCCCCTGCCTAAAGAATCAGGGCTGCTGCACCCTGCCAAAACAGTTGGGGTTGCTGCACCCTGCTGGTGTCTCTACCCCACCTTCACAATCAATTAGGGAAACTGCACCTGTTATCCCCTGTTCATATCTCCACAGTCAGGGCTGTTGTGCTGTGTTAAGCCGTAGAGTGTCAGGCTTCCTGTTTCCACAGCTGGTACTGGTCACCATGCTGCTCTAGCCACCAGATGTGGGGCTTTTGCTGCACACTGCTACACACTTACAGTGCCCCAAATGGGCAGGGCTACTGCACCATGTGTACCCCATCTCACAATCAGGGCTGCTGTACCCTGATGCCCCCTGTGTTCTGCACCACAGTTGAGACATCTGCACCATGCTGTTCTCTATGCCCTGTCACCACAGACAGAGCTGCTGCACTCTGCTCCTTTCTACACAGTTGGGGTTGCTGTGTCCTGCTGTGCCCTAGAACCCCATGACTCTGAAGTTTGAGATGCTGCACTATGCTGCTATTTGCCTCAAGATTCAGGGCATTTGCTGTACCCTGTTGCATGCCTCCACAGTTGAAGCAGTAACACCCTGCTGTTCCCCTGCCACCAGAGTCAGATCCTTTGCTATACCCTGCTGCCCACATCCCTTGTCCCAAACAGGCATGGCTGCTGCACCCTGTTTCACAGTTTGGGCTGCTGTGTCCTGATGCCGCCTCTGTCTCCTGCCTGAACATTCAGGGCTGCTGCACCCTGCTGCCCTCTGTCCCCATTCCCACAGTCAGGGCAATGGCACCCTATTGCCCCCTTTTCCAGTCACCAGAGTCAGGGCTGCTGTGCTGTGCTACACCCTAGAGTCTCATGCTCCTGCCTCCACAGCTGGGGCTGCTGAACCCTGCTATGCACTTTCATTGCTCCAAATGAGCTGAGCTGCTGCACAATGTATACGCTGTGCCATTGCCATGGCTGCTGTACCCTGATGCCTGCCTGTGTCCTGTACCACAGTCAAGGCTGCTGCACCATGCTGTCCTCTATCCCCTGCCACCACTGTGCCCTGCTGCACCACACAGCCCCTTGCCTCCACAGGCAGGGGACAGGGTACAGCAAATGCCCTCACTCTTGTGCTGCACCCTTTCTGAACAGTTGGGGATGATGCACCCTGCTTCCCTCTCTTTCTCCCACCCTTACAGTCAGGGACACTTCACCTGTTGCATCCTGTTCCTGTCTCAGCAGGGTGTGGCAAAGGATCTGACTCGGGTGGCAGGGGGACAGCAGGTTGCAGCAGCCTCAACTGTGGAGGCATGCAACAGGATGCAGCAAAGGCCCTGAATCTCATGGCAAGTGGCAGCATGGTGTAGCAACCCTAACTTCAGAGGCATGGGGCTCTAGAGCATACCAGACCAAGTAACCCCATCTGTGTAGAAAGGAGCAGGGTGCAGCAGCCCTGTCTGTGGTGACAGGGATAGCACGGTGCAGAAGCCTTGACTGTGGGGCAGGACACAGAGGGCATCAGGGTACAGCAGCCCTGACTGTGAGATGGGGTACACATGGTAAAACATCCCTGCCCATTTGGGGCAAAGGAAGTGGGTAGCAGGGTGCAGCAAAAGCCCCACTTCCCATGGTTAGGGCACCATGGTGCAGCAGCCCTAGCTGTGGAAGCAGGGAACCTGACACTCTAGGGCTTAGAACAGCACAGCAGCCCTGACTATGGTGACAGGAACAGGAAACAACAGGTGCAGCATCCCTAACTGTGGAGATGGGGGAGAGAGAGCAGCATGGTTTAGCAACCCCAACTGTTTCAGAAAGGAGCAGCAGGGTGCAGCAGCCCTGATTCTTTAGGCAGGTGATGGAGGCAGCAGGGTGCACAGTCCCTGATTGCGTGGGAGAAGACAGTGGGCAGCAGTCTACAGCAGCCTCAAATGAAGAGCAGAAGGCAGGGGGCTTGTGGGGCAGGGGACTGGTGGCAGTGAACTGCAGCTGCTTCAACTGACAGAAATAACTCCAGTTTTCAGCCACTGTAGAGGAAGTCAACAAATGCTAATTTAAAGAAAACCACAAAATCAAAGAGCATGAAATTTTCGGGAAACACTAATCACGACACAGGGACTTGAATTTCAGCTTTTCAAGCTTTTATTAAAAATATGTAAAAACCGTTGCACATGATCTTTAAGCTATTGCTGTTCACAGAGACCTGCAATAGAATTTTCACTTTAAAGTTGCGCATAACACTCTGAATTTCTATCTTGCAACTTGGGAAAGATGTAAAATAAAACCATGAACTGAGAAAAAAAAAAGACTCCCCATAATGAAACCCATTGGAGTGAAGTGCTGGAGTTAGTAACTGGCCATTGGATGTGGGTTAAGCATAAAGATTATTTATGAAAACCTGAGAATTGTATTAAGCTGCTTCTGTTCATAGATACTGTATTTGCACTGGAACTGTCACTTTAAATCTGCACAGAATACTCTGAATATTCTGATTTTTTATCTTGCAACTGGGGAAAGATGTCAAATAAAATCATGAACTGAGAACTGTCACTTATTGCATGCTGTACTCCCCCCAAAAACTGGTATCATTGATAACATGGTGCACTGTAAGATTTCTCTTTGCTATATTTTTTCTCTGGATTTTCTATGGTAAATTCATTTTGACTTCTTGCTTTTTATTTACAAGCAAGCTCTTTACTCCTGTCCCATTGCTCACTCCTTCCCATCATGTATCCCATCTATATACATATATATATAAGATGCATTTTGAGATGAATGGAGAGATATCTCCATGTTCCTATACATCATAGTGATATCTCCATGTTTCTATACATCATGGTGATATCTTTATGTTCCAGTATGTCACTGAAAGGAAAGTGAAAGTATTTCACTTTCTATGGTGCGAGAATCTGCCGACCTGCCTCAAGACTTGCACCTCCTCACCACCACACATACACAGCCCTCTGAAATCTGGTTGTTCCTGCCCATTATTTTTAAACAAGCAGTCATTTCAAAAAATATCTGGTTGATCCCGCCACTATGGTACTTGAAAACCATACTGCACTTTCACTTTTGGCCTCAATATGTAGCATGATCGAGCGGTGTTAAAAGCGAAACATTATGCACCCTCAGAGCTGTACACTACTGCTGTTTATGTAAGCATTCCTGTAAAACTTTTTACATTTGTACACTTTCAGTGTTTTTCCTCAAATTAAGCTCCCGACTCTACTAACTGGACAGTGAGTGAGTCGGTAGCTTCAGAACACGAGAAGGTAGTGTCAGTGAGTGTTGCTATAACAAAACATTAATCAGTTCCAAACTTATTACATTTTTAATTTTCGGGTTCTGAGCATGCTCAGTTCACTCCAAGATTTATATGGTTCTTTTTCAGACAAAAATTGGGCTCATGGTCAAGGATTTTGTAGCTCACAGACTGGGATCCTGGTCCCCTAGAAAATTCCTTGTCCATGAGCCGCCATCTTGTTTTTCAGTTTTTCCCCAAAACAAAATGTTGTAGCTTTCTCCACGGGTGACTTTTAGGCCAAATGAGGCATGGGCCTTATTCAGGGTAACACATTCTACAAAGCTATGCCTTTGGTTTGGCTTGTTTTGGTTCAAAAATAGCTTTTTAAAATTAAAAAACTTCTTTGTCCGTGACTCGCTAATGATCCTAGTCCACGAGCTGTCAAAATCCTAGTCCGTGAGCTCGTGGTCAAGGATTTTGCTACCTCACAGACTAGGATTTTAAAAACTTTACCAGTGGATTGGTAACGAATGGTCTGGTCTTTATACTTGAAATGTTCAGGGTATTGAGGGGATGCCCAATAGGTGAATTATGCTGCTTAGGTGTTAGGGAATTAAGCGGCTCCATACATATGCCATCATGAAATCGAGATTTTCCCCATAGGATAACACTGTGGTGCCCATTGTGCTTTTCGGTGCCCATATCTCAGAAACAAAGTCCGATACAGACTTTTCACTACTGGTGGCTTAGATCTGCTGGAACAAGACTGGAAACCACAGACTACACTGGCAGTGAAATTTTTGTTGGGGGTTGCATGGTCAGTGAGATATTGTCAAAATAGTGTCACAAGGATTCAAAGAGTGCCTCTCAAGTGCTTTTCAGTGCCCATATCTCATAAATGATGTGAGATATGGGTTTGGTCATTTGATGTTGTGTGAAGTACTCACTGTCAAGATTACAATGACGCTTGAATCTTTTTCTACCTGCTACAGTTCCTGAGATACCGGCAAATTAGTGTTACAAGGGTTCCTTGCAACATATTGTCATGCAGAAATGGGCAACTTAGTGGGAACTTGCCCCGTGCACCCACCAATACATCTTATTTTACACTTTTCCAAAAAGTAAAGAAATTCATTGCAAAAAACTTTGTTAATGCATCAGTTAGGGTTGCTTACACAGTGACAAAAGTGAGGAAATTTGACATTAGGGTTTTCCACCCTAACTCCTATTCACTCCCCACACAGAGATACACAACACACATACAAGCAGGGGATGGTACAATGCAACACAACCAATCAAAAACAGATACCATAAGGTAACAGAAAGAACATGCAACTCTGTAAACGTACCACAAGAGGCATCCATCATCATCTTTCAGCAGCTGTATCACTTCTGCTACTATCCCTGTGTCTTGGGAGGGTACACCCACATGCAGGACAACCACATAAGATGGCCAGTGCATGAACTTTATATCTCCATGCAGATAGTACAACAGTGCCCATAAGTCATGGTAGGACCACCTGGTGATTTGGGCCCTGTTCTTCCATCCTTTCATTGAGATAGAACAACACTCTACATATGTAACAGAGGGGCCACAGGGTGCTATGTACCCTGCCCTACCATCCCTGCATTAGCATAGTACAACACTATCTATGCATCACTGTGTCCATATGTCATAGTGCCACCTGATGGTTGTTCAGATACTGTACTTCCATCACTCCATCAAGGTATAAGTACAATACAATATATATTTCACACTATCCATGTGTTACAGTGAGAGTACAGGGTGCTTTGCATACTGCTGTCCAATTCCTCCATCATCATACAACAACACAGTGCATATGTCACACTGCCTATTTGTCACAACAACAAAAATGCAACATATAGATAGTGTTGCACATGGATTGTCTTGTACTATTTCAATAGCGGTATGGTAGTGCACGGTCCAAACTACCCTGTGTTCTCACTGTGACATATGTACAATGTGACATATGGACAGTGTTGCACTATCTTGCTGTAGGACTACGAGGGCAGTGTGCCACAGTGACATATGGACAGTGTGTTCTATAGATTCTGACATACTATGTCAATGTACAGATGTGAGTGCATGGTCCAAAAGACAGTGCACTCACAGCCCCACATTGACATAATAGAACAGTGTCTTTATGAAATGTTGGGAACACTATTGGTCCATGTAGGCACTACAACAGTCTGTATAGATCAGGTGTGGAGTGTGAAGTTATTCACAGTACAGTTGCACACCTACATGCAGATAGTAGAAGAGTGTACATAGCTAACAGCAGAACCACATGTTACTATATATCCTGCACTTCCATGCCTCCATCCACACAAAAGAACAGTATGTATAAGTTATAGTCGCACAGTACTGTAGGTTGGTTTACACTCTGTATTCCTATCCCTCCACAAGTGGACATACACAGTGTATCCATCTGTGGAAAAATAAGAGAGTGTGGCCCATATACTTCAATGCATCAAGTTATGAGCAGGCATAGCAAAATAGTATGAAACAGTCATAACCATCTCATATTAAAGAACTTTCACAAAAAAGGTTCTACATAGCCTTCTTAACATGTACTCACATCTTTGCACAGCATGTTGGTGTACCCCCCCCCCCACACCTAATTGGTGGTTTCAGTTCTGGTTATCTATATTACTCCTGTATTGGCACTTTCCTATAATCTCAAATCCAGCAATGAAAATGCAAAAAAAATCGAATTATTTTAAAAACACTCAGTTTACATAGAACACAAGGGAATAATTAAACAGTGAAGCACATTTAGCAGAATTAGTGTGATATCTTAAGGGTGAATTATTTCAAAGAGAACATAAGTGAGCAGCTTGAACAGTGTAACTTTTGATAAAACACAAAACATTTCAGTTTCTTGTTATAAGGTTTCTGTTCTAAATAACCCTTAACCAAAAAGAGTTTTTTTACATCTACAAGGTAAAAACATATTTTGAAAGTGAGAGAAAACAGGACTTTTTTTAAAAATTGGGCAGTATTTGTACTTGGCAACCCAGATACTTTGAATACTGTATGTCATTCATTACTCTCTGTTCGGGCCCCAAATTAAGGAATACAATTAACAAAACACCCTCTTGCCCTCCCAAAATAGCCAGGGATAGTCTAGTGGCCAGTAACCACTGTGTGACCCTGAGCAAGTCACTTAACTTCCTTCTGCTCCCAGGTCACACCTGGAAACAAGCTGTGGCTTAGTGTACCTTTCCTAGTTAAACAATTTTCCCTTTCCCTTTCCCTTTCCCTAAGCAGACTAGCCAGTCAGTCTGTCTAGCATTGTCACTGACACAGACTGCTCCTCTACCTCTCTCTCTTGTGCATGTGCAGTGTAATACTACAGTCAGATGTCAGATGACTGTATTAGTAAAAGATACTTTGCAGCTTAGGTAGGGGGGAATGACTGAGCTAGCAGAATTTTACTACCAATTCCCCCACTCAAATCACAAGTCCTGGGTCCAGTAGGGTCCCCAGCAAATAGTTATTTGGGCTTGGAGAGGGTCAGATTATGGAGGGGTATGTTTTAAAAAGATGTGTTAGCTTCTGGCACAATGCCAAGAGCCTGAGGTCAGGACATGACAAGGATGGAGGAGCAGTGGCTAACCTCTTGGTGGGAGCTTGAGGTTTCTTGTAATTTTGCTTTTATTTATTTTTTTGTCTCCCTAAGTATTTTTTACTAAATACTACCAAATAAGGAAACATTCTCAATACTCAGATTTGAGTGCTGAATACCTTATTATTTAAGGTATTCAGGAATTAAATATTCATTATTCACACACCCGTAGTGAACAATAACAAAATCTTATATGAAGTCACAAAATCCTGAGCTTTTTAGACAAAAATTGTGGCAATGTTTACAAAAATACACTGCAAAACCTGGGCAAGACAGGTGAGACAGAGAAATATGTTCTGTACTAAACTAATATCAAAACAAAGAATGTTTTTATACTACACTTGCTCTTTAAGGTCAGCCTGTATGCTGGAAACTGAGCATACATTACCACGATCCCTCTTTAAACAGAAAATGCATTAGAATATTAAAGAACTCAGCAGCTAACAGCAGCATATAATTGTGTGAAAATGTGCATGTTATTAACCATTAGAATAAAGTAATTTAACACATATTATATTCATACTGTTAAAATTAAATGTGTGTGACATTTAAAAGGGAAAATGAAAAGTAACTTTTTAAAAGAATGCTTCTGTCATCCTCCACCATAAGTACAGTATATCATTAATACTGACAACATATAGTATATAGAAACATATAAAAAGAGACGGCAGAAGAAGACCATTTAGTCTGCCCACGTGTATATAGAGATGATTGATTCATATGTACAGATCTAGCAGATACTTGTTAAGAAAAATATGAAACATATACAGGAAAACTAGAATAAAACAATATGTGATGCCAGAAAGCACTCCAGTATTTGTCTGAGTGCTAATATTTAATTTAAATAACATTCAGTTCCTAGGCCAGATGTTAAACCCAGTGGCAAAGGTGATAGGTAGTCATTTGCAAACTACCTCTCTTTAAATGATGCAAACCCCACAAATAGCAAGTCTAACCACATCATTCAAAACAAGTGGCAATTCATTCATACACTGTGACCGCAATACATACCATTGGAGATAAGATAATGGCCAGCTAGCAAGTAGAGCAAGTCCCATACCTTACAAAATGTTTGCTTCAGTTTTCAGCTGGCACCTAAAAGCAATATCAGCTATTCAATGCTGTTTCCGGTTTAGCTCAGCAGAAACTTTACAAGAGCTTGGTAACTTTCTAATGTGGATTTTGCCCTCTAACTACTCATGTGACTGCCTGTGTCCTGTCAGGAAGTTTTTGTCAGCACTTTCTGAAACTCTGGGAGTCATCATCCATTAAACCACTGGGCCTGGTACCTTGGAGTGTAGTAAGTAGGAAAAAAAGAACAAAGCTTACACACGTGATTTGCAAAAAAAAAGGGTCTGATGACTCACCACTGTTTTTGGAAGTGGGCCCTCCACTGCATTAGTCCAGCCCCAGTATGCATGCAGACTACACAGAGAGAATAAGGTATGGGCAAAAGTGTGTAATGAGGTTTTTACACACCTGTAGTTTGTGATACCACATGAACCAGGAGACTGGTAGTATGTAAAAAATCAAGTTTTTACTATTGCCCATTCTTTATTATTTTTTTAATAATTACTAACAGAACTGTGGTAATCAGGTAATAGTGGAGCCAATCAAAAACAAAAGTACATTTAGATGCAGCAATGCTTGGTGCTGTGTGAAAACAAGGCAATCCTCTGTTACACACAAATGTGTAATACAGTGTGTATAACAGAGAATTATAGGTACTGGATTCAGGTTGAAATTGACCCTAACCATTAATTTATTATGGGATAATGCATGGCCTAAAGTGTGATTCAGGGCAATAGCAAATACAGTGTTCCCTCCTTTATCCCCCAACCTCCATACATCCTAAATCTTGATAGATAAAAGAGTGTGTTGGTTAATTGAGGGTGGCAGTTAAAGGGGGAGATAACATTTTAGGAAAACGGGACAGGAGTTCACACTGATGATAAGTGAGGGTGGTGAATAAAAGGGTGATGGATAAAAGAGGGAGCACTGTAGACTGAATATTGAGTGATTTCATCTTTCCAGAACCTTAACAATACCCCTGTGCTGGCCCGGTGACGTTGAGGGTTGAGGCGCTGGATGCCACACCTTGCTCCGTGCCAGCAACCCAGATTCAGGAGTGAGCTCAGGCATCGGGGGCCGGCAGGGGTGGGTGAGAATTGAGCACCTGATGGGCTGCTCTCCTCCCCGGGGGGGAGGTTAGGGATTGCCTGGCATGTCAGCAGCTCCTGGTGGAGACCAGGGGCACTGCAGCATGCTCAGCTGCACATAATCTGTGTGCCCTGACACAGGCAAGTGTTGCCATGAATGCGTGCATCGGGATCATGCATATGCATGGGAGGGGGAAGGGATCTCCAGAACAAGGAAAAAGCCTGGTCTGAGGGGTAGGTGACGGCACCTGTCCCCATGCCTAAGGTCGAATCCATCCTGCCTGGCCTTCCAGGTTCCTCCACCTGGGTCCTCTCCCACATTGGAGTCTGTCTGAAAGAGAGCACCCAATGAGGAGGGGCAGCCCCACCCTGGAGGGGTTAAGCTGGGGGTGCCGAACGTGGACAGAGGAGGAGGGACAGAGGAGGCTCAGGTAGGTGGACTTCAGGCAGGGCAGGAACAGGCAGGATGCCTGAGAGAGGCCCCCCACTCTGTGACTGGAGGGAAAAAGAGATGTAAACAAAAAATACCCCAATGTCATGCCTCTCAATCTAATGGAACTGAAATGTGGAACACTAGCACTAAAATGTAGGGAAGTGAAGGACACTGGCCTTCAGAAAGTGGGACACATCAAACATACAGATACAAGCTCTGAACACTATAAAAATGAATGCCTTTACTTGTGCAAGTTTAATTTTGCTTTAGTAGCACGAACAGTGTTGTGAATTTCTACTTTAAAGTCTGAGTTTACAGTACCTTCTGTGCAGGCAGTACCTTTTCATTGAGGGATGGATGAGGTACAAAATCATTTTCAGGGATGAAATGAGGGACTTCCTCATAATGAGAGACATTTGAGAGATATGCTCAGAGTTTTCTGCAAATACATTACATTCCATTTTTATGGCTGTGGGCGGAGCCTACAGCCATCTTGTTGTCTGCAGCTGGAAAAAAAGGAGTATCGTGGAACACATATTTTGGAGTTTTCAATGTATCTTTCCACATCTACAAATCACTATGCCAACTGAAATGAAATACTCCCTTCTTTCTGTTTAGAATGCTGGAGACATAACTTCAAGCTGATTATCAGATGACCATTAGGAAAGTGAAACAGCTTGTTAAATATTGGTTGCCTATAAAACTGGAGATTTGTTTACCCCCTTTGAAATGCAACAACTTGCACATGTTAATACTTAGCATTTAAACATGTGCTTGCTACAAGCTTCAGTTGGGTAGGTATTGTATTTCAAGAAAGAGTTATACCTAATAAATAGTGCCCTTTCCCAGCAAATCTAAAAGGATTTATAGTTTTTTAACCTCTTAGGACACTATCTGATAAGCACTGTCTCAGACATATGCCACACAGACACACACACACACACACACACACACACACATTCAAAGTAAATACTGCAACCTAATATGTTATAAAACAATAAAGAAACTGTGTCTATCAGTGAACACAGTGAAGTTCAGTTTACATTTGCTATGTCCTCTTTGGCAATTTCTATTATTAAAGCACATTAAATGTACAGTTTACTAAATCTTGACCTTGGGATAACTCTTGAATGACTTCTAAATAAGATTTAAGCCATTCCCTTTATGGGAGATCAAGACCTGTGCAAAAGGTCAAATGTTATGTTTTCATATTTTGTACAAATTTCCACAGTAAAAGTGTGGAGAAATACAAAAGTATGTACAAATAATCTCCTATGCATTTTCAACTCAGTCAGGTCTTCTGTGAAGTATCCAGGTGAAGTATATAGCAATCAGCAGGCATGTTTTACCATGCTTTTTGGGAAAAAATATATTGAGATACCGCAAACATATACACACACACACACACACACAGTACAGAAAACACACACACACACACACTGTACACACTATCCTCATGGCCACAACATTCAGAATAAATACTGCAATCTAATATGTTACAAAATAATAAAGAAACTGTTCATATCAGTGAACACAGTGAAGTTCAGTTTACATTTATTATGTACTCTTTGGCAACTTTTATTATTAAAACGCATTAATTGTATAGTTTACTAAATCTTGACCCTGGGATAACTCTTGAATGACTCCTAAATAAGTTTTAAGCCATTCCCTGTACAGGAGGTCAAGAACTGTGCAAAAGATCAAATGTTATTTTATCATATTTTTTTTTTAATTTCTGAAGTAAAAGTGTGGAAAAATACAAAAGTATGTACAACTGATCTCTTATGCATTTTCAACTTGGAGAGAAGTTAATATTTGTGCAAAATCAAACCCAAAGTTTATACAGTTTTTGTTCGTGTTCTAAAGTAATTTTATTCTAAATCTTATTGGACTATTGATGAACTGAGCAAAGAAATGTTTAGATAAAACAAATTGAAGACTCCAGGATTGGGAGGTCATTAAAATTGCAAAGGGTCAAATTATGAAACCTTAAATGAATTCATTAAGACCATTCTTCCTAGTGTGTAATTATAATGAATTAAAGCCATTTGAATATAGACCTACATTAATATAACCATTGTGATCCATATTTTTAGGAACAGAAGAATGGTGCAAGGCTGCCAAAATCGTGGTGATCTCACTGCTTCAGCGCTTCAGTGTGCATGGATCAAATCAAAAAGAGCCATAATAAAAGCTTCTAACTTCTTAAAAACCAAAAAACAATTATATTTTATTATGTTTGATTTAACCTGAAAATACAAGATAGCAATAAGGAAGTAAAACAGTCAAGATGAGATTTCAGTGTTCTCCAACTATACATTGAAGCTGAGCCATAGTAAAGGCTTCTGTCTTCTTCAAAGCAATTATATTTTATTTTGATATATTTAATATTCTGCATCTAAGTAGACACTAGAAAAAAGTTTACTGGGTGTTTGAAAACAGGCAAATGCAACCAGACACAGAAGGAAGTCAAAAGAGAGTATCAGTTGTGGGGGCTAGTAACAAGTCAAGGAGCTCACTTGACCACTCCAATGGGGGGCCACCCACCGACACTACTGACCGTTGGTGGGCACTGGTAGCAAAGGAGGAGCTGGGCAAGTGCTGCAAGCAGTCAGTGTAGGAGAAGGAGGTGGCAGATGGCAGGCTGCCTGCCATAATTCAGTTCTTGTTTTAAATCCCCAGTGGTGCCTGAGTGACTGTAGTAATCATCTGTGCAGTAGACCTCCATCTGTAGGGATTAAGGGGACTCAGTTTAGCTGTCCTATTTCATTCAGGCAGGCTCAAGCTCCATTACAGCAGTGGGTCCGACTGGAGCCCTGGACCCCCAACTCTGCTACTTGTACAGGACTGACTGCTCGAGAGTGAGAGAGCCTCACTGCTTTCAGAGGAAGTGGGAGGTGTTGCGGTTGGTATTCATTTGTGTGCCAGAGTAGGCAGTGGGGCTTGCTGGGCTGGAAGGAGTGCCTTTAGGTGTAAGCATTGCATGTGTCTGAACTGTTGTGGATTGCATGGGTGTAGGCAGGGGTTCATGGTGTTCAACCTCCCCCCCCGAAATTAACTCAAAAAATTTCAAATTCCTGTATTCTATTTTCAGGTTGGCTCAGGCTCAGTTGCAAAAAATTCAGTGTCTCAGCAGTCTCCATAGTGGCTGAAGCTAGCTGCAACACAATGTGCATGCACGGGACCGTTGATGGCTAGAGGAGATGGAGATATCATCAACAGAAAGAGCAGGAGAAGCCTGGTGAGACAGACTAGTGAGCGTGCTGCTGTGCTGCATCATCTGTACAGTGTCAAGTAAGTTGTGGTGTCCTGTTGACTGTCCTGGTGGTAGAGTGGGACTGTGTGGTGCTCCTCTCTAGCCTCAGTTGAACTGTGGGAGAACTTGAAGTATGGTTTACTAGAGAAAGTACTGACCCATCCAGATCCAAGCTGCGAGTAATGCACGGCACGTCTTCTTGACTGTCCTGGATGCCGACTGAACTGGTGGTGTGGTCAGAAGACAAGACAGCAGAGGTCAAGGAAAAATCTGCCCTGGCCTAGTGGCATGTAGTCCTGTCTTGGGAGGGAAGCGACTGGTAAGGCAAGCAAACAGGAGGATAATCAGCAGAAAAGTGGTGAGTGGAGAAAAGAATAAAGATTGACTCGAAGGGGGGACTTCTCTCATTCAGAGAGGTGGCAAGGGGTATTGGCACCATCTCCCAGGGCAACCCACTCATTGCATCTCAACCCCACTGATGTTCTGCTTAAGTTGGAGCTTATCATGTGGAGTGGGAGTGGGTGTGGAAAGACAGATGCCTGACTGACATCTTTGTCTCTAGCTGTTGTAGAGTGTTCCCATGTGCAAGGGTGGAATGGGGTTAGAAGCACTCTGTATATGCAGAGGTGGGATGGTGGTAGAGGAGGATGAGTGATGCAAATGTGTGAAGGAGTCCCCATGTGTAGGCATGGGATGGATAGGGAGCAATGCTCCCCATGTAGGGGCAGTGGGATAAAGGGGTGGAGTGCTCCCCATATACAGAGCTGATATAAAGTGGAAGGAAAGCTCCCCATGTGTGGAGATTGAATGGAGGGGAAGGAGTGCTCCCTATGTGCAGGAGGCGGAATGCAGTGGGAGAAGTGCTCTCCATGTGGGGGAGGTGAAATGTAGTGGGAGAAGCACTGGGGGGTCAGGGGATCAGTGCTCACAATGTATGGAGGTGGGATGGAGGTGGAGTAATGACACCTATATGTGGAGATGGAATGGAGAAAAGAGTGCTTTCCATGTTCAAGTTCAAGTTTATTGTGAAGGGTTAAAATCCATTGAGCAAGCTCACTTACAAGGAGGTCCCTTGTACAAGCAATGATAAAGACAATACATGCTGTGAGATACAAAAAGTAAGGGCACAATATAAATTAAAATGAAGCAATTTTCTTTGCATTAGTATATACAATATGTACAATGTTGCATTCAACAAGGATTGAGACTGAACATGATTACATAAGACACTATGTCCAATTTGTGGAAGAAGACTGGAGAAGGAGAATTGCTCTCTATATGCAAAGAAGGCATGGAGGAGAAGGAGTGCTCTCCATGTACAAATGTGTAATGGACGAGGAGGAGGAGGAGTGCTCCCCATGTGTGGAGGTGGGATGGGGGGGGAGCAGTCACTTAATGGCCACCATCCTAGACACCACTCCAGCCTGTGTGTGAAACTTTTTGGAATGGGCACAGTTTATGATGGGGCAGATGTGTAATCCACATCTCTTCTCTGGCTGCTGTAAAGTATTGGGTTGATAAGTGGGGTGCAAGAGGGGGCACCAGTCACTCAGGAGCACCCACTGTATCCTACCCCCTCACCAACCCAGCAGAGTGGGAACAGTTGTGGAGGGACAGATACATAATCCACGTTTTTGTATCTTAGCACCTCAGGATGTTTTCCATGGGTAGAGCACATTAGGTGGGAAAGCCTCTGGCTGAAGCAGAGTGTTCTGCAAATGTAGAGGTGTGGCATAGTGTGAGGAAGTGCCAGTCACCCAAAGCCCACTCCAACCTTCATGCTAGATCTGATGCAGCAGGGATGGGTATGAAGGGGCAGATGTGCAACTTGCATCTCTATCCCTGGCTGCTGCAGGGTGCTACTCTTGTGCAGAGGTGGGATGGGGGGGATGGGGCATCAGTCTCCCAGAGCCACCTGCCTGGAGCCCACCCAATGCCAGTGCCAGCTTTCATGGAACTCAGATGGTGAAGATGGACAGATGTGTGAACAACATCTGTCATTGGCTCCAGCAGAGTGCTCCTAACATGCAGGAGGTGGAATGGAAGGAGAAAATGCTTCACATGTGCAGAAATGCAAAAAGATGTGTTGGATGCCAATGGCCTTGGGCCACACAGTGGATCTGGATCGCAACCCCATTTCCACCCACCTGGCGCCCATCCGGCTAGATAGAAACAGGTGTGGTGTGGTGTGGCAAATGTGAAACTCACATTTCTGTTTCTGGCTGGGGCAGCCAATGTGCAGTGGTGGGACGGTTGTGGAGGGGGCACCAATCACCAGCTACTGCCAGGCCACAGTCCACTATTTACATTGGGCTGCCCACCTCGAGGTCACCTTGTCACTGTGCCAACCTGTGTGGAGTGGGATGGGTGTGGAGGGGAAGATGAGTAATGTACATCAGTCTCTGGCTATTGCAAATTGTTCCATATGTGATGATGTGAGCTGGAGATGTAGGGGGCAGCAACTACGCAGGGATGCCCATCCAGTGCCCACCCTACACTGTGCTAGTCAATGTGAAGGGGCAGATATGTGGCCCACATATTTGTCTCTGGCTCTGTCTGGGCGCTCCTTTTGTGCAGTGGTGGAACAGATGCACCAAGTTTTATTTTACACTGTGTCTCTTCTGGACTCTCACTCCCTCTCTAAAGTCTGCTCCCCCACAGTGAAAGGAAAACTCTGCAGCACTACTCTCTGTCCCAGTCATGGCACTCTTGCTGCCACTTTCTCTGCCTCTCTGTATGTGCTGTCTGCTTCCACTGAGCTTCAGAAAGACAAACACTAATACTGCCCACTCACCCACACTCTACTTCCCCTTCCTTTTACCTCCACTCTTCCTCCTTGCCCTATCCCTGTGTCTTCCTCTCCCCCTGTTGCCTTCTCCCCCACTGGCTCAACCTTATAACCAACCTACTACCACTACCTCCCAACCTCCTAGACAAAGCCACTTCTTTGGCCGCCAACTCACCCCCAGTCTTCCCTCCCCCTCTCCTTGAATCCTCCTCAGACCCTCACACTAGGTGTTACACCTCTTATCTCCTTCACTACATATAAACACTGTCCTTTACCCTAGTTGAATGCTCTTGACACTGTACTATCACCATTGGTACTATGAATGACATTGTAACCCTTTTGTATTCTAGCAACCTACTACTCGTGTACAGTATATAAACTATTTTTATTGTTGTCAGCGTCATTGTTTGATATGGAATCTTTGTAAAAGAGCTCTGAGGTCAAAGGTATGATCCAAATCCCTAAATAAATAAAAAACAGAGAGACTGACAGCAAGGTGCTGAAAGAGTGAGTGGAAATAAAATGGATGACAACTGAGCTCAGGTGCACACTGTACTCCATTTCTCTGTTTGGGGGGGATTGGCACTGTCTCTGACTGGAACAGATTGGACCTGCACATATATGCTGCACTGGAAGTGGCTCTCGCTGTTACTGTGTCTCTCTCGTGGGTGGGAGCAGTAGACTCTGCTAGGGGACAGGCCACCCATTGAATGCATGTTCAGGTGCAGGTCTGGGAGCCACCGGTCATCATAGTTATGATCACTACATTACACTGCCCCCAATTTCACACTGCCAAGGTGGTACTGCAATAGTGACAGCCTGTCACCTGGTGATCACTCTCATTCCAGTTACTCGCCACATTTCAGCATGTTGCTGACACTGTTTGGGGCTCTCTCTCTCTGCTCTGTACCTGACACTGATACCACTCACCACCTCTATCGATCCTGTGCTCTCTTTCGGGGGTTAATGCTGCCTCTCCTTCTTGGTGTCTGTCCCAGCAGCCCGTGTCTCTCTCTCCCCACCATTCAGGGTTAAGCTACAGCTCTGCAGGCAATGCTGCCTCACTTCTCAGCACTCTTGCTCCTTGCATTGTGTGGCGAGATGGGGGGGCACACAGAGGCAGCATGGACACTAGGAGATCCATGAGGCAGATCAGTGGGTACAATCCCAGAGAGCAATGCTCAGGCTGGGTATTGTGGCACACATGAAGCACTGGAGAAAGAGGAGCTCAGGGATAAGAACATGCACTGTCATTCACACAGAGACACAAACAAGATCAATGTGGACATCTGTCTGGGGAAAGATAAATTATATTTATTTGTTCTTTACTGCTAGGACTGTTTACTGCTTATAGAACAGAGAGTGGGGGGGTGCAGTGTATGGCTGGGTACCTGGACATCTGCAGGATGGATGGGGAGACAATCAGTAAGATCAGTAAGGGCATGAATGACAGGAATGAAGCACTCTCATTTGAGCACCTTATTTCTTTCAACTAGAGAATAGCTTCCAGCTGTGAAACTGTGACTGGTGTCAGTCTGGTTGCATGCTCATTGATCTGCCAGGGACAAGCCCACTGCAGATTGCTGTGCATTGGATTCATCCCTGACGCACCTCTGAAATGTCATTCTACCACAAGATGTTTCTTGCACACACGCAAGGAAACATAACAAATTATAAAGAATTTAGATTAGTGACTACCCTCATTTGAAAAGCATTTTTGTCCTGAACACAAAAATGTAAAATAATGCCCTTGGTGTACAGAAATTCAGGGGCAGAGTACATATGGGTAGAGTGGTATTGACAACATTAAGAAAGCACACATTCAAAAAAAAAAGAGCTTTTACATACAGTTGATTACTGTTTAACACTATTTTGCATCTATGGCTGTCACTGTACATCTGATGCAAACCCATAATGACGTTCTTCACTTGAAGCAAAAGGGGGGGCGGGCGGGTGGAGGCCATAACTGTTTTTGTGTTAAAGGGGTCAGTTTCTTTACAGCAAAAACAAGGAAAGGCATAATTTCTAAAATGTGCAGATGAGCATGGGGAACAATTTTTTTCCAGAGCATGTCACCACCAGCAGCAGCAGCTACCACTTCAAGACTGTTACTACCCCCACCTAATACAATCAGGAGAAAACCAGAAGTAGTCTACCAGCACGGAGATCAATTAGGTTAAGGCATGTTTACCAGAAATTACTGCTTAGAAAAGAATGAGAAAGTGACTGTGATGATGAGCAAGTCCCAGACCAGATCTTTAGTTTGTTAATAGACTCCTGAGTCTGATTTGTATGGCTGCATGGGCCAGATTCCATGGATGTTATGCCATCATCAGATTTGTATAACAGCACTGTGGAAGCATGTAACCGGACTGCTGTCTGATGTGCTGCCACAATGCTCTGACATAGTTTCCAGCAATTCTGTTTAAGCCACCCTTGTACTCCATGGGCTGCATAAACATACCCACTCCCCAGCGCACTACTTTTCTGTTCTGCAACTGCAGTACTGGCGACCACCATGTGCAACATGGTGATGTTGACTTAAACTGCACATGCATGACTATTGTGCATACATAGTTATGTCAGCATCGCCATATTGTGCAGGGCTGACTACAGGGGAAACTTCACATGTGCGAGTATATCACGATGTGTGTACTGTAATTGCTGCGGTATTATTCACGGTTGACCTCGGTGCAGCGAAAGCACTGCATATTCTTTTCCATGCTGTCACTCCTAAAAGCTCTCCACAACCATATTGGCTCTGACCAGTACTTGTCTAAAACAGAAGAGGCCTTTGTTTATCATTGTCACAAATGCACTCCGCAGCTCAGGCCCCCTGCTCCCACAGTGCCAAACCTTGAAGTGTAATATGTGAACAGGAGACAAACAGGGTAACCGTCCTGTCTGTTTTGGGTCCAAAACACCTACCAGTCTTGAGTTCTGAGGTCAAATATGAACCTTTTTTCACTAGCATGCCCAGTTAACAGGATCAAATATCACACCCTTTTCAGGGAAATGCAGTGCAATACTTAACCCAGCGAGCACCCAACCTAGTTCACACTCCCTCTTTTGACTCAGTTGAGACCTAGGTACTTTTTCTTACTCGAGTGCATATGGTAACACACTCTAAGCACTTAACAATTCTGTTAGACTTCTCAATACTGTCCCAGCATTTACATTCAAAATGAGAAAAGACTGAGGCAGAATTAAGGAAACCAAAAAGTTTACTACAATTAAAAATAGTAAATAAATATAAAACACAGAACATATATACATTAATGCTTACAGTCAGAAGAAATGGAAATTACAAAAACAAAATGTCTTGTAACTGAATTTCTAGTTCTAACTCAGTTTTCAGTTGGGTGTTACCTATTCTTGATAGAAGTACCCTTAAGACCAGAACACAAGCATGTGCTCCCTTTCAAAGTTGGAATAAGAGTGAGCCACAGTCTCCCCAGACAGCTTGGCAACATTCAAAGTTAATATCCCAGCCTCCTTGTGATGTCACAGCATGAGGTCACTGTTAGTCCTGTAATTAATTTGTAACTTGACCAAGTATACCCAAAAAGGTGTCATTTTACTCCTTGCTTGAAATCTGCAAATGTAGCAATAGTAAATTATAACAGTCTTTCCTCATCAGAGCATTCCCCCTTTGATCTTCAGAAAAAACATCCTTACAAGCATTTTTCTTAGCTGAGTGAATTTTCACAGGCATCCAACAGAACTAGCTTCCCTCCTGAAGTTGTAAAAATGCAGTCTTTTATGGCTAGTTTCCTAGGTTCAAAGTAGCTGTTGTTTTACAACCTATTACAACCTGGTGGCTGGAGGAAGTCCTTAATTAGAGTTTCCACTGTGTCATGGAGAGGGTCATCTCCCCTTATCACACTTTTTGAAATTCCATCCCCCATAGTGCTGTTCTGTTGGTTGCCATATTTTCCCAGCAGAAATTCACAGAACATGCATTAATATCACAAATATAATCTTAACTAGTAGAGGGTTAACACATCACAATCATGTCTTTCCCACCGTCCTCACCATTGTAATAACCAGTTATATATTTTTCTGCCATTAAAGCATCAAGAAACTTTCTAAATGTATTCATGCTTTCTGTCTTCACTGGAGTGTATGGAACCATGTTATTAATATTATGTTACATAAGATCGGCCATTTCAAGTCTAGTCTCAGAAATGCGATCATTTCTTCCAGTAACTGTGATTGCCACCAAACAACACTTTGGTTGAGCGTCTCCTTCCAGCACCTACCCCGTCCCTCCCTCACTCCCGTTCCCCTTACCTTATGTTAAAGGTACTGGTCTAAATTACTTATTGCCTGTATTGACACTACCTGTTATTTATCCCCACCTTTTATTATTTTTATTATTTTTGACTCAGGCTTCTTGCCCGTCGCAACTGTACTTCCCTTGTAACCATCATAATATGTATTCACAGTGTTTCATTTCTCTTTCTACCTCAGTTATTTGTGTAATACCATTGCCAGTATGTTATTTTTATCTTCTATGTTTATTCTCAACATGACATGGTGTCTTTGTAAAGGAGTCTCTGACTCAAAGGGTTGTAATTCTGATCTCATTAATAAATAAAAAAAAACCATAGAAACATAAAAATCTTCCAGGCAGAAAAAGACCAAAGTTCATCTAGTCTGCTCTGTTCTGACATACAGTAACTCATGCCCCACCATCCTAATGCTGTCCATGAATTGCTTTCCCCCAAGAGATAGCTCAGCTACCCCTCCCTTCTCAACATTCTCTCCAGTTCTAATCTGTCAGTTGTATCTGCCCCACCCTCTCTTGAAGTCCACCACAGTTTTCATTTCCTCCACCTTCCTAGACAACCTATTTCACCTGTTCACCACCCTCTCTTTGACAAAATGCTTCCTCATATCTTTTCTGAACTTCTAACCCATCAGTTGCACCCATGGTCTCTTATGCAGCACTCCTCACAGTGCTTGAAAGTTGCTGTCTACTTTGTTAATTTCTGTTAACATCCCTTCCCTCCTGGGTCAGCAATGGTACAACACTTTCTACTGATGGATATTTATGCAAGGAAGCTTGCACTTGGTCTCTTCTCTAGTCAATGTACTACTCTCACTCTGGATACAGAGACAATGTACAATCCATCCCCAGAAAAGCACTTCTTTAATTATCTGATGACCAGCACATGGGACAGGAGCTGGGATACAACCTGCCCAACCCCCCTGAGGATTTCCATGAGGCTAGCACTTATAAAAAGAAATATGAGAGTGATTCCAAGGGTCGCCTGTAGTCCAGCACTGCAAATGACTGACATCCTCACTGGTGTAATGGTTTGGCAGTTAGGGAGAATTGCTTATTCTACTAATGGTAGCAAATCTAACATAGCACTCAAGATGGTAGATTTCATAGTACTCATCTGTTGACACATAAAATGGAGACACTTGGATTATGGCTAATACTAAGGACAAAACTACCACCTCTTAGAATGTGAGGGGCCTCCACTCCCAAGTGAAAAGAAAAATAGTTATTTCCTGGTTCAAGAAGCTGGGCACCCAGGTAGCTTTTCTCCAAGAGACTAAATTGAGTTCTAAGGAAGCTATTAAGTTGGTAAGAGACTGGGTGGATATAGAGGCACATAATGTAGTGGGTTTAGTCAAAAGAAGTGTCTCCATTCTACTGCACAAAAAATTACAGTAGCAACATGTGGAAACTCACACAGGAGGTGAAGGCAGGTGGATTATTATGAAGGTTTCCACTCCTACTGGACCCTTACTTCTGGTTAATAAATATGGCCTAAGCGAAGACTCTCCTGACTTTTTTCATGCCATTTCCCAAAAAATCATGGACTTCTCCTTTGATACCCCAGACTTCAACCTGGTAATGGAGTACCTATTAGATAGATAGATCCAATGTCAGGCCTGAACCTCACCAGAGATCCCTACAGGCCCTTAAAGACCTTATCTCTTTACACCAACTGTCAGAAACTTGGCGGGTCTTACACCCTTCAGATAAAGACTACACATTTTTCTCTGCCCCAGAGCAATGGCCAGTAGGCTAGATTTTTGGCTCATCTCACCTAAACTGACTGCAGCCACAACAGGGGTTAAGATCTCCCCAATATATATATATATAGGATCATGCGCCAGTGTCCCTTACATTCCTCCCTTCATTACAGACCCCAAAGTCTCTTATGTGGCGATTGGACCCACTGCTCCTGCATGACACAGAATTTGCCCCATGACTGCAGAAAGAAATGGAAGGTTTCTTCAAAGACAATCCTATTGGCTCGTCCTCTGCTGCCAATATATGGAAAGCCTATAAGGCCACCATAAAAGACAAAATCATTAGCTTTGCTTCCCACAAATACAAACAGAGAGAACTGGAACATAAAATGCTAGAAGCTGAACTCAGCACATTAGAAGCTAAATACAACAAGTGACCCTCCTCTCTGCAGTCACCCATGGTGATAGCAGAGCTAACCACCCTTAGACTAAAACTTAATAACCTGGTGACCAGGCAAGCTGAAGAGGAAGGAGCCAGTAAGTTTTTGGCCTATAGACTAAAACAGAGGCAAGCAGAGAGAGCTATACACACATTAAGGGATGGATCCTGAAACCTAACCACAAACCCCAAAGCCATTAATGACATTACAATATGTCCAATTTTTACCAAACTCTGTACTCGACACAAGTGAAGCGGTATAAAGGTAACTATAGTAAATTCACTGAAGCTTTGTCCCTCCCCAGACTGACAGACCATCAGAAAGCAGCCCTTGATCAGAAGATCACCAGGAAGAGATTACCTCAGCCATAGCTAGTATGGCCCCCTTACAAGGCCCCAGGAGGAGACTGCTTTCCAGTGGATTTTTACAAACTGGTTCAGCCCTTGATTACGTCCCCATTGGCTGCGATGCTGTAGGAGGCTCATGCACTAAAATGACTTCCACCCTGTCTGTCAGAGGCCATTATAACAGTGCTGCCCAAGGAGGGCAAAGGCCATGCCCTCCCTGTCAGCTACAGGCCCGTTTCTCTAATCAATGCAGATGCTAAAATCCTGGCCAAAGTCCTGTCCTCCCAATTAGTGAAATGCTTGCCGGACTTAGTAAACCCCTCCCAAGTTGGTTTTGTTAAAGGTAGAATCAGCTCTGACCACATTCAGGCCCTAATTCCCTTAATGCAGATGGCAGCAACCTGCCCTACCCCAGCTGCTGCAATCACAATAAACTTTGAGAAAGTCTTTGACTCAGTGGAATGGGACTACCTGCATGAGGTGTTAGAAGGATTTAACATAGGCTCCCATTTCACAACGTGGGTGAAAACATTATATGCAGGCCCAATGGTGAGGGTGCTTATGAATGGGAATTTGTCAGACACTTTTCTTCTGCAAAGTGGGACAAGACAAGGGTGCCCCTTGTCCCCTCTGTTGTTTGTCTTGGCCATAGAACCCCTGGCAGCAGCTCTGAGAGCCCACCCCGGTATACAAGGACTTCAAATTGGGAATTATCAAGACACCACCAAGCTATATGCTGATGATTGCCTGATCCTGACCTGGGACCTACCCTTCAGTCTCCAAAACACATCCTGCCCACACTAAAATCATATGGGGAGATATCGTGTCTAAAGATCAATGTGACAAAATCAGAAATCCTTCCCCCATACGCCCTCACCTCCCCAGCCCATCTAGGGGACATGGGAATGGCTTGTGCAGATACCAGTATTAAATACCTGGGGATCAGAATCTCCAAGATCATAGACTCCCTGGTGGATATCAACTTTAAACCACTGCTTGAAACCCTCCAGAAGGACATGGCTAGGTGCGAACACCTTCATCTATCCTTGGCGGGGAAAATAACTGCGATTAAGACGATGTTGGCCCCCAAAGTTTATCAATTATTATCCCACATTCTTGTGGTATTGCCGGACAAGTAGGCTAACAATTTAGATGGCCTAATCAGTAGATTCCTGTGGGAGGCCTCAAAGGATGAGGTATAACAAAGCCAAGCTGTGACCTCAGAAACTGAGAGGGAGCTGGAACTTGTCTGACTTTACCCAATATTCCATAGCTTTTATAGTGGCAAAATCCTTGAAAGGGATAGGTCACTCATCTTCCCTCCTCACTCTAGCCTGGATAACAATTGAAAAGGATTTGCTGAACAGCCCCCCCGCTTTACTGATTCATCCCCTACTTAAACAAATGGAACACTGGCTCACCATCTTTAACTCACATCTAGCATGGCATAAACTAGGGCTCCTGACAAGAAACTGCCTTAGTCTGGGTAAATACACACCTCTGTGGCTCAATCCAGACCTCCGCATTTATAATAAGCCCATTAAGTGGCTAGAATGGCAGTCCAAAAAGATAGAATGTCTGGGGACCTTGAAACCCCTGGAAATAAATCCATGGACTCATTCCAAGGGCTAAAAACAAGATACGACCTGGTACAAAAAGACTTTTGGAAGTACCTTCAGATCAGAAACCTCCTCACCTGCAGGGCTAAACAAAAGTGTTCTTGCACTGTATGTATCAGATATAAGAAAGGTATAAGGACCTTGTTGCCAGATAAGGCTTGGGTTGAGCATCCAGTGGGCTGTGCAGGTAACATACAAAGGTTTATGAGGGACAATGCCCCAAACCCCTCCCTCCCAGACAAGGCCAAATGGAAAAGAAGGCTGGGGATATCAATAACAGAGCAACAGTGGCAGCACGGTTGACTAAGGTTTCACCAAGCCTGCTGCAATCAGAGAAGTCTGCTCATCCAAAATAAAGTAATTCATCTGTGGTACCGAACCCCTATACAACTGAAAGTGATGGGATTGCTCCCCGCTGATGCATGCTGGAGGTGTGGTGCCTCGGGTGTGGATCTACTTCACATCCTGTGGGAGTGTCCTCACCTGATCCCATTGTGGTCCTCAGTGATTAGTCAATGCTCTAAAGTATTTGGAGTAGCCCTACCTACTAATGCTGAACTTTGGATCTTGGGCCTGTCACCAACAAATCACACCTTACGCAAACCCATGATGCTTTGGCTCATTCAGGCCTCAGTTGAGGTGAAAAGACTAATCCTAAAACATTGGAGAATGCCTGATGTCCCACTAGAAAAGGAGTGGCATAAGGCTATGGAGGGTCTGCAAAATTTGGCAGAATATCTTGCTATAAATCTGGGAACACACCTAAATATGACATAGTCTGGGCTCCATACCTTTCTTTCATTAATTCACTGTCTGTTGACTGATGTCCCAGGTACATGAAGGATAAGCTGAGATCCCCCTGAACTTCCAAGTATATATGATGGAATAAGTTGTTTATGATTGTTTATGATCTCTCCTGTTAGGTATCTTGAGTGCTAAACTGTGGACAGCCACTTGGCACCCTCCCCCTCATCTTCTACACTTTAGGTGAAGAAGTTTACCTCCTCTCCATTTCTTCTAACCTTCTTTGGTCAGGCAACTCAAAGCTCTGAAGCGTACAAGCCCATGAAGGATGGGTAAGTCATTCTCATGTATCTGTTACCTAAATTAGCCTTCACTTTGTATTTTCTGTATTATAGATGTTTATGTTCTACAGGTTCTATCTGTACGTACTTGTGATTATAGACATAATGTTGTAACACTTTGTAAAAGTTGTGGTGATGTTATAAACCACTCCTCTCAACCTACTTTTTTTTGATTAAGATATCTGTAATAATTCTGAAATCACTCAATAAAAAGACTAACTGTAAAAAAAATGTTGTTTACATGAATGTTTCTATCATGTCACCTTGCTCCCTCCTGAACTCCACTGAGCACATATTATACACAGGGGCAACTCAGGCACTCTTCTTAAGATTTCTCCTGTTGCTTCTGAATTGCCCCATGCTGCACAGACTTGATCTTCCATTTCCTCTTTCTGGTGAGGATTTCAAATCTGCGGACAGTACTCCAACTAAGGCCACACCAGGGTTCTCTACAGGGGCAGGATCCCCTTCTCATTCATAAAGGAGAACCCTATTCTGATGCAACCTAGTTTTGTTTTTTCTGTTTTTTTTATTTAGTATGCTTTTATGCATTTCTCTTCTTTTAGCCAACTCCCAATGGTCCTACCCTACTCATCTAGCCCTGTCACCCTCTTTCTTCAGGACTTACCTCTCCCTCTTACACTGCTGGTCCCCCCCCAGGGCAAAGCCATCGAGAGTGGCCCCTCTTATCTTCCCATGGAGACTTGGTAGGCACTCGAGAAAGAATGCCATGGTCACTGGTGTGGGCCTGTGGCAAGGGGTGGACATCCTCTTGCAATGGTTGTTGCTTCTTTATCTGATTTTCTACCCTCATGGACACTGACAAGAGCTACCGGCATGCTTGCATATGTGTGCATGTGCACATCCAAGCTCATTGGCATCTGCCCTTTAGTTTGTGGCTCCAACTGTACTGTCACCTGTGGTCACCCAGGTGGCCGTAGCACAGTGGAGACCAACTGTTCCGCCTTCCTGAGGAGGAGTGTCCTCTGGGATGCTAAGCTCACTTCCCCCTGCCAGACCTCCAGTGATCTGGGCTTGTTCTCAATCCTGGGTTGCCAGCATCATGAGTGGTAGTCCAACCACTGCACTGGTGGGCTGGCATAACCCAGTTTCTGTTTGATGTTTCATATAGCTTGCTGCACTTAGCCATGACTTTTAAGCAATCTGCTATGACCAGTCTCTGGTCCCAATCCTCTGGAATCTGTGCTATTCTGACACTCCCACACTAATACTCAGTTGTAGAATTTTTTCTACCTACAGTATATGCATGATTTTTAATTTTTTGGACTGAGTTGCTGACTGCTTAAGTCTACCCAGGTTGACCCTCTCAACCAACTTAGTGTAAAATGTAAACAAAATGATCATGTCATGTGTCCCTTCACTTATGTCACCAACGAATGAGTTAAACAGAACTGGAACCAAGACTGACCCCTGGGGTATACCACTAGCAACTTCCCTTTCCCTGAGTGCTGCCCATTAACCACCACTCTCTGGATCCTACCCCCGACTCAATTCTAAACCATCTGGTTATGCCCTTTCTTATCGACCACTGGTGAGGTTCTAAGTTGAAGGCCTTACTAAAGTCCAGGTATAGTATAACAATAGTAACAAAAGAAGCACACCTCAGGGAATCAGGCGGTGCTGGTTAGAGGCAGCTGGTGTCAAAATGACAAAATAAAAAACAAAAACTGCAGTCTGGAATAGATGTAGAGGCAACGTTGTCAAAATGCAGAGGCCACAATTTATTTAAAAAAGGCTTAGTGCCTAGAGTACACCTGGTCCCAGCACCTCGACCACTCTGGGTCTTCACCAGAGGGCATTACTTCTTGACCAATCAATTTATAGTGAAGTCTTAAAGTCACAGCGAAAAATACAAGATGTGCAACGTAAATACCCCAATTAATGTATAAAGGCAATGAAGGGGATGGGTAACATGGGAACACTTAGAGACTCAATTTAACAATGCTTCACAGGAAAAGCAAATAATCTAACAGTAGGCACTCTAGATTAATTAATAAATTATCCAAAATTTTGAATACACTCTAAAATAAAACCCAAATCAATTCCTACTGTCAAGGTGCCGCTGTCATTCAAAATATCAATTCCTTGAACAAGAGAAAAGAAGGGAAAAGTCATTTTCAACATAGATCTGAAACAGAAGAAAAACAAGTGTTGAGTAAGAAGTAAATTGGATCAGGCAATACAATTAATGCAATCCACAGACAACCATAGAACCAAAGACTCATTTAAGGAATGGCATGTAATAAACCTCCTCATTCAGTACATGGGTTGAACAGTATCAAGAGACACTATCCACTTTGTCCCTTTCTGGAGAAAGCACTTAAGTCTGTTCCAACCCTATTTTTTCGAGAGGATATACTCAAGACCCATGAATGACAGGTGGCTGGGGGCAGAATTGTGGGCTTCTAGAAAGTGCGCACCCAAGGCATTGTCTACATTACCATTAGCAATTGCTCTAAAGTGCTCCTGGAGGCACATTTTCAGTAGCTTGATGGTTCTCCCATGTAGAACAGGTTGCAGTCACACAAGGCTATGTAGACCATGAATGGGGTCGCACAGTTAATAAGTTCCATTGCACAGCTAATAAAATTGTCTGATGTCCACACAGAATCCAGAGATGGGATGGGTGAACTGTTTGCCTTCTTTGGCATGTCTACATGTGCTACAGTGTCTACAGTGGAAAGAGTAATGTAGCCTGACTGGGAGCCATTTAAAGCAAGTATCGTCCTTTTTAATAGCCACAAAGTGGCTGGAGGTGAGAAGGTCACCTAGGTAGGTTGTTGGCATTTTTAAAGGTTAACCATTGATTATCACCAATTTCTTTACCCAGCATGCTATCTGATTTCAGAATTGGCCAATGACTCATGAATCAGATTTCCAACTGCCATGAGAGATTATTAAACTCAGTGGAGAATGTGATCTGCTGATGATCATCAGTGTGCTTTTGCTTGAGGGCCAGTAAACCATTTCTGTCAGTATTTCCAACTTCATGATAGGCTTCAGTCAGAATAGGTTAATTGGCTGTGTAGTGTGGTGGTGAAGATGACTGGCTACAGTGGGGATGGTGCAGGGTTCAGAGCTGGGGAGGAGCACAATATTATCTTTGTAACTTGAATGCAAAATGCCTCATCCCTATTGTACTCCTTCCCCCCAGGTCACACTGGGAGACGAGCAACCTGTTGCTCAGTGTGCCTTCCTGGTGAAACATTTCGATAAATGCATAAATAATAAGCTGACTATAAGTAATACAATTTATCAACTTTTTGGGATGGGAACTGGTATCATGAAGTAGCGTGCAGGTGACAGCCAGTTTCTTGTAACCTGCTGATGACAGTGTGCCCTAATGAGGCACAAAGGATGACATCCAAACAATTACAAACTTTAGAATTAAATTCGTAAGTGAATTTCAGACTTGCAATTATGTTGTTTAGATACTCCATAAAACAATGTATCTGTTCTTCTGTACCTCACCAGATACAAACATATCATCACTGTACCTATTCCAAGCAACAATATTTCTGGTAAATCTGTTGTGCTTTCATCAAAGATGTGTGTCTCCTCCCACCGGCCCAAATGTTTGCACACAAGGATGCCATAGAGGTGCCCATTGCAGTTCTCCATTTCTGCCTGAAAAAGTCATCATTGAAAGTGAAATAATTTTGGTTCAGAATAAATCCAAAGGCCTGTGAAAGGAGTGTTGATGGAACACTATCCCCCAGATGTGGTTAGTTAAGGTAATATTAGGCCACCTCCAAGTCTTCTTCATGCTTAATACAAGTGTTGAGGCTAACCATATGTATGATAACTCAACAAAACAGTTCCTCCCAAACCACATCTTTGAACTCATGTAGTAGGTCCACGATGTCTCTTGTATACAACCTAAGATTTTGCACAAAGGGTTTATTTATTTAAATTTGTTAACTGGGTAAGGAAAACTGGACCAGCAGCCCTTTTTCAGGCTCAACCTGGCCAAAGGCATACAAAAGATGGAAGCGCATAATATCATTAATGTAAAAAACAGTGATACAAAAGAAGCACAAAAATCAACAACAATTACAGGTACTTGTTTCAGATAAATACTGACACAAGTTAAGTTTGAATAAGTTAATGGAAAAACTCTTGAGAACACTTGAGAAAGGAATTTATGTGGATTTAAGGAAAGCCTAAGGCCTGCTGACCATGTGAGCCCATAGCTTAATGGTTAGAGCACTGTAGTGGTATTACCAGGTGTCTGGGTTCAATTCCCATTGGGCCACACTTTTCCTTTCTCATTTCCATCCTTGATTTAAAATACGCCTGGCAGGGGCTTAGCTGCACTGAGAAGTGGTCTGTTTATAGTTCTGATAAGTTAATGGAAGTAATGTTATGCAAGGCAACAGGCAGTATATTCCAAAACCCAGAGAAGACATAGAAAAAGCCTTGGAGTCCAATTTTGTTTTACACAAAGGAGTAACTAATTATAGACACTCAGATGATTAAAGAGCAGTATCTAAATTCAAAAACTTTAGTTCCTCAAGTGAGGACAAATTAGCTGGAAAATTCCTTTGTGAATCAGACAACCAAAAATGTATTTCATACGTGACACTGGAGAAAGCCAATTAAGTTGGGAATAAAGAAGACAATGATGAGTTCTAGATGGTGCCATGAGGGCAAAGAGACATGTGTTATTATAAACAGCCTGTAGATTTTGAAGCTGCTAGTCCAATATTAAGAAACAAAGCAGATCTATAATAAAAAAGGGAAGAAGTGGCCCCATAGCAATTGTTTTATGAGTTTCCAGAGAAAAGTAATTTTAAGGGAAAAAGTGGCCCTATAGCAATTGTTTTATGAGTTTCCAGAGAAAAGTAATTTTTAGGGAAAAAGTGGCCCTACAGCAATTGTTTTATGAGTTTCCAGAGAAAAGTAATCTTTTTAGCTTGTATATATATTGTGAATAGTGTAAGTAAGAGAATGGTCCAGAAGGACTCCCAAATACTTAAAAAGAACAACCTGCTCAATAGAATAGCTAAGTGAGTCTCAAAGCGGGACACTGGGTACTGTATATTCTGTAAGGCGAAAGGCTGAAGAGTTTTAAGTTGACCTTTTTATGCACTCCTTAATATCCTAAAACTACAGACTAATCCTTTTTATTATTAATTCTGAGTGTAAAACTGTAGAGTCTTAAGATTATTAGACCTGTACTGCACTATTATTCTAAGCGAACAGCTGAATCATTTTTAGAATTAATTTCTGTGTAAAGCTATAGTTTTAAATTGACCAGACTTTTCAGTGTATTGCCTAGCATTCTAAATTTAAAACCCAATCCTTGCCTCTCGCTTTGCCACCTGTTTGCCCTCTAACCCACTTATGTCTCCTCCCTGTTTCTATTACCCACTTTGTAGTTTAGCCTCCTCCTTCCAAATAATAGTGACCACCCTGTTTCTTTGTTTGAGTTAACCATACCTCCCCTGCCTGCCCCTACTTAATCCATCTCCTTTCTTCTCCCCTCAGATGTGCCGTGCCCTCCTGAGGCTCACACCTCATCACCAGAGGAAAAGCTACAAGTCTGTCCTGGGAAGCAACCCACGATTCTGCTACTGCAAATTAGCAGACCCTGAGGCTTTCTTCCCCTGTTGAAACTGCTGCCTGGGATCCTCCAAACTCCGGTTCATTGCAGGGACCAGAAATCTACAGAAACAGCCAAAAGCCATATACCCCTCAGGTACGTTGGTATTTGGTGCCTTTGGACATTCTGAATTTTCAGAGCCAGCACTTTAATTGGAGGATCTCAGCCTCACTGACTTCTTCCTGCTGGTCTCCATTTTACCTTGCTTCATTATAGACGTTTATCAGTACTGCTGACCCTGGGAGACTATCCTTTTTTGTAAAGCAAGAATTTCATTTTTTTTTTTAAAGCGTCTACTTTCTCATTTTCAAATTATACTAGATAGCCACTAGAGGGCTACAACAGCTGTCTTTTCTGTTAAAGAGGAAACACATTATATTTTCTACTGCCTCTCCTGCTCTAGTGGACCTGGGATACCTCTCTTTCTGAGGACCATCCCCAGGGTTTTTCTGCCTGTTTCTCAGGCCGAACCATGCTCATCCACTAAGGCTGCAAGACTTGAACGCCTTCCCCCACTCCCATTCTGTACTGGTAGAGCAGGGCCAGAAACAGAAATGAAAGCTACAAACCAATCTTGCCACACCAGATTGCAGCCTTGAACCACCTCACTGGCTCAGCTTCAAAGAGTTGCTCCACAGGTACGTTCAGCGCCAAAACCACCTCTCAGCCAACAAAAGGATTTTGAACTTATGACACCTGATCACTGATTAGTCTAGGCTTCTAGTGGAATTTACTGCTGGCTGTTGTGGTGTTTAGATCCACCATGGGAAATTACAGCTGGTTCCTCGGTGTGTCACTAGCTTTAATAGTGCTCAGCTCAATTCTTTGGAACCCTCATCCCTCCTTTAAAGTGGAATGACCCTTGCGCTTCTCCCTGTCCTGCGTCCAACAGCTTCCTTCAGGTAGCCATTCTGGACCATTGGGCTTCTCAGCTGTCTCTGCCGGGGAGTGGGACATCTCCCGAGCTGCCTCTGCAGATTACTCTCCCATCCAGACTTGAGACTTCCTACTCATGGCAAATTTCTGCCAGTACACTAGTGGCTACAACACTAGGCCAGTATAACACCAGGAGTGGGTGCAGGCCTACCCATCAACACCGCCTCCCCTATCGCTCAAAAAATAGTGGTTACAAATTACAGTTTGCTGCCTTAAAAAGAAGCCTGCTTCTTTTACTGTTGTGCTCAGGTAATGTCGTACTTAACCCAGGACCATTAGACACCTTTGCTTCTCCATCAGACCTGGCAGGTGTCAAAGGAATGTCTTTTATGCATCTTAATGCCTGTAGTTTGTTGAAAAAGTTCACCCTTACCCAGGCTTGGGTGAGCCACACCCTACCTGACGTCCTAGTGATCACTGAGACCTGGCTTAGGCCAGCCACCCCAGACAATGAAATCAATATCCCAAATTATTTACTTTTCTGAGCAGATAGGCAATCAAGAGGAGGTGACGTGGCAATTTATGTAAGGGACAAATACTCAGCCGCATGCATAGACGCATCATCCTCCCCCAAAGAATTTGAGTGCTTGACCCTAAAGATCAAACTTTCTCCTTCCAGTGCACTCTGTGTAATAGGCTGCTACAGGCCCCCTTCTGCTGGGCCTCATCTCCTGTCTCACCTCAGTTCTGTACTGGGGCTCAGTTCCTGGGAAACCATTATTCTTGGTGACCTGAACTACGATTGGCTATCAAGTGCATCAGCTCCCTTGAAATCCTTTTATGACACTCTAGGGCTGGTGCAACTCATTGGCAAGCCTACTCACCCAAATAAAAAGAACCTTAACAACAGCTCCCTCTTAGATGTAATTTTGGTTAGCAAGCCACACCTGTTCTCTCATGTCAGAACATTTTTCTCAGACATTAGCGATCATTGTATAATCACCACCATTAGATCAGTGCACAACCCACAGTTTGTGGCAAAGTTCTCTATCAAGAGGTGCAAACGCAGCTTTGATTTGTTTGCTTATGTCCACGACTTGAAACATTCACCGCGATGGCAGGTATTCTTCCTAGACAAAATGGTTAACAGGGCATATACTATTTTTTATGATATTTTAAATGAGGCTTTAAATAAGCATGCACCCTTGGTTAAGGTGCAGGTCAGGAGCAGCACCTGCTGTTGGTTCTCGCCTGAGCTCAAAGCTTCCCTGTTAGAAAAGGATACTTTAAGGAAAAAAGCCCGAAGAAGCAAGAACAACTTGGATTGGTGTCTTTTTAAGAGAGCACGTAACAAGTGCACCAAGTTGGTCAGAGCAGCCAAGGCCGCCTACTATCATTCGGAGCTAGCCTCTGCCTCAAGATCGGAGATATTGGAAGCCCTCAATAACCATTTTGCAATGGCAGGGCTAGCATTTGATACTTCTCCTGCCAATGACCTCCGCACAGCTCAGGGCCCACCAACCCATCAGTCCCCCTCTACCGAGGAGGCCTTCTCCCTCCTGCCTGTCTCTCTAAAAGAGGTGGAAGACCTACTACTGCAACTGGACACCAGAAAGGGAGCAGGCTCCGACTTCATAGAGCCGTACTATCTGAAATGTGCCTACCATGTTCTTGCAGTGCCAATCACCCACCTATTCAGCATGTCACTCTCCCAGGGTAGCCTCCCCCCTCAATGGAAAATAGCCCATGTCATCCCTCTATTAAAAGCAGGTGACCCCTGCGATCTAAATAATTACAGACCGATCTCCCTCCTCCCCATCCTGTCTAAATTACTAGAAAAAATAGTGTGTGGCCAGCTAGGGGTATAGTTAGAATCCAGAAGCCTATTAAACCCAGTTCAGTCTGGATTCAGAGCAAAGCACAGCACCATAACAGCCCTAGCTAAGGTTACCAATGATTGGCTCCTGGACCTTGACAAGAAGAAGCATGTCTGTGCTGTTTTCTTGGATCTTAGTAAGCATTCGACACAGTCGATCACAGCCTGCTTCTTTCCTCCCAAAGCACCTAAGGCCTGGACCATAAATCTATGTGCTGGTTTGCAGACTTCCTCGGAGAATGGAAACAGCAGGTTAAAGCTGAAGGTGATCTTTCTCCATTAAAACCTATGCTGAGGGGCGTGCCCCAGGGCTCTATCCTTGGTCCCCTCCTCTTTGCAGTCTACATTAACAACATCAATGACCCCATCAAAAAGGCCAACATCCACTTATTCGCGGACAACACTGTACCGTACTTGAGTCGTCCCACACCCGAAGCAGCCTGTGAAGACCTCCAAGCTGAACTTAACCTTCTACAATACCAGCTCATAAACAAAAAGCTTTTGCTCAATGTGAAAAAGACAAAAGCCATGCTCTTCTCCCCCTCCTTGCATGCGGCAATTCCTGCTGGGGGGGGAGCTATCCCACAAATTACCACTGTTCTTGGAGAAACACTAGAGTATGTAGCTAAATTCAAATATCTAGGAGTTTGGCTCGTTCATAAACTTTCCTTCACCAACCATCTCGAAGAACTACAGAATAAACTAAGGCAAAGATTAGGACTATTCTACAGAATTAACCACCTGCTCACAAAGGAGGCCAAGATTCAACTGGTTCAAGCTACCTTCCTGTCTTTAATAGATTACGGGGACCTGCTCTACAGCCACTGCACTGCCTCTGCACTGGCTAAGTTGGACACCCTCTACCACAGAGCTATCAGGTTCATTACTGGCCTTCCACTTTCCACACACCACTGCTCCCTGTACTCATCGTTAGGCTGGACTTCTCTTCACTATAGAAGGAATCGAAACGCTGCCCTATGGGCCTTCAGAGAGGTAACCAACAAGCTCCCCTCATTTGTCTCAGATTGTATTCCCCGGAGTATGTTAGGCACCTACGCTCTAAGGAACTATTCCCTAATTGCCCTTCAAGTTCCAAGGGTCAAAACTCGTTTCGGCAAAGCTGCTCTAAGCTTCTCTTTACCTACATTGTGGAACGGTTTACAAAGGAACTTGAAGCTGAGCTGCCCTGTTAGCCTGAATATCTTCAAGGTGCTCTACTATCGCTACATGAAAGCACCTTGCAAATGTTTTCCTCAATGCTAGGCCACTAATTCTGCAACTCCCCCTTTCCATCCTGATGCTCACCATATTTCTACCTCTGGCTCTCACTCTTTCCCTATTAACTCTTCCTGCTGCACCCACCCTTCCCTGTCCACTTCAGTCTGGCTAAAGTCCCACCCCATCCATAGTAGTGTCCCAATTATCTACCCCTCCACCGTCATTATCATAATAAACAAGTACATTACAGCCATCGTCACTTTCTGTGGTTTTAGCTCAATTTTTTTCCCCCCGTCATCAGTAATATATCCCTCCTCTTCTTTACCTCTCTAACCTGCCACCCCATACATGGTCTCTTTCCCCTATATCTGTAGTTGCCGGCTGCCTCACTCAAAAGATCTCTGCTTATAACCCCTGTATGCCTATGGTTGATTGTACATATGCTGACTTCTTCAATTGTAAAATAATGCTGTTTTTTATATATTTCAACCTTGTACTGTACTGTATACACTGTATATACTTTTTCTTCCTTGTATATTATTGCTTTTTGTATACCTGCTTCTGTACTGTACTTTGATGTATTCATGACCAGGTCCACCTTGCAAATGAGCCTTGCTCAATGGTGCCCACCTGGATAAATAAAGATTTTGATTGATTTTTTTGATTGATTGAACGGCTTTAACCTGTGTGTGGTAGGGAGTGGCATCTCTTCAGTAGCCATGACTGGAAGCATTAGAGGGGGCCAGTTCCATCAGTGGCAAATGAGCAGTGCTCTGCACAGTGAGGGAGGGTGGGGGCTCTTCAATCAGCAAGACACCACAGGTCTCATCATTTAAATGCTGCACTAGAACAAAAGGTAGACAGGACTATATAGTGGATCAACAGAAATCTCAAACAGCAAACAGTAGCACAGGGCAACATAAAAAATAATTATTGCCACACAGCATCACCGACTGGACATTTGTTTGGGCTATTTTCTTTTTTTTTTTTATTTAATATGCTTTATTATATTTCGGCACTAAAATAACAAATCACACTCTACAACAACAAGAAAACAAACAAAGACAATAACCCCCTTTCCCCATCCCCCCATGGTGGAGTGAACAAACTGAGCCATATATAATACAAACAGACAGTAATAATACCAATAAGGGCACAGACTGAATGAAGAAGCAGAACTACAAGTCATAGATAAGAAAAGGAAAACAGGGCATATGACAAAATCAGAAAAGGAAGAAATAAGAGGACTGGATTATAAATAATAGATTGAGGCAGTTCCAGAGCTTGCTAAATAGTGTAGAGGGTATGTAACTTGCTCAACTTCTTGTTATAAGATCGAAGATTATTGTGGATACTGGCAATCATGCGTTCTACACGAAGATTATACTAAATTTCCTGCAACCACTCGTTACATGTGAAGGAGGTTTGATCCAACCAGTGACAGAGAACTGCCCTCTTGACTGATAATGAAATCATAGCCAAAACATATTTCCTTTCCTTACCTGCCACTTCGCTGTAGTCACCAACTGTACAGATTTACAGAGTGAAGGCATGTTTGAGGCCAAGAAGATGGTCAGCCCTTGATTTAATCTTGTTCCGTAAAGGAGCCACTTTAAGGCAGTCCCAAAAAATATGTAATAAAGTGCCTTCAGCCTGACAGCACCTGGTACACATAGAAGAGTACAGCCTGCCCATCTTAGCTAGTCTGGGAGATGTAAAATAGATGTTATGCAGAATACAAAATTGTATAAGACGTAGTTTATCCTGAGCAATATAAATATGAAGATCTTCCCAAATTGTGTGCCACCTAAAGACCTGCCAAGGACAGGCTGCATTCCAATATAAAGATTCTCCAGTGCAGCTAGGCAATAGTAAGGGAAAGAACAGTGAATACAACTGGGAAACTGTGTGTGGTAGTGACATTACATTTCCCACTGATTGGAGAACTTGTGCAAAATTTGTGACCCAGGGCATATCACCAAACCAGCGAAGTGACATATGTCTAATTTGATCTTAAAAATCAACTTTTTATCAAGCTGGAAGGAATCCAGTAAGTCTGACAAGAACTTAGTACACCACTGTGGAGCAAGTCATAAACCCTCACATGGGCTAATTGAGGTAGCGAGGCTTCAGTCAGAACATGACCCCCAATTTTAAAGTTAGGACTGGAAAAAACAGGTTGGGAGATATCTTTAGACGGTGTATACCCCATAAGTGTGCATAGTTGTAAGTGAACATGTACAGAGGTGCCTATCACAGAGTCTCAAAGACCCACAGGGAGGGCTTTAGGAGAAGTAAACAGGGTCGCTGAGCAGAAGCCAGATCAACTGATCAGTTCTTGCTCCAAGTCAAGCCAGATGGGAGAATAAATGGGGGTCCCAGCTTTGGAGGTTGGATTGGACCATCGCAGATACTTACTGGCATGGCTAGCCAAGTAATAAACAAAGAAGTGTGGAGGTCAAAGACACCAAGTCTTTTAGGAGCAGCTAAATGATTATAAGCTCTGTGATGTGACTTATCCACCCACATAAAATCTGTAACCATCTGATAGAGTCATTTTAGCAAGGATGAAGGAAGCAAAATATTAAGCATATTGATAGGGTAGAATAAGCAGGGGAGGACATCCATTTTGGTAATATTTCTTCCCCAAAGGATCAGCAGTAAGGATTTCCACCTAGACAGGCCTTGTTGTAAAGGGATCAACAAATCTAATTAGAGTTTTTTAATTTGTGACATACTTCTTGAAAGAAAGATACCTAAATATTTGATTTATTATGGGGCCCAAGAGAGAGACCAAGAGCAAGGATATCTGATTTGAAAACAGTGGAATTCAGGGGCATAACTGCTGATTTATCTAAATTAAGTTTGTAGTTAGAAAATTGGCTATACTCTTTAATGGTAGACAGAGCAGCTGAAATCACCACCCAAGGATGAGTTACAAGCAGCAGAATATTATCTGCATATGCAGACAGTTGTAGATTCCTGGGTGCAACCATGACTCCAGTCAATTCGGGGTTATGTTTAAGTCGCAATAGCAGGGACTCCAAATACAAATTAAATAACCAGGGAGATAAGGAACACCCTTGCTGAGTGCCAGAATGTAAGGGTAAAGGGAGGAAAATACCCCACTACAGTAAATTCTGGAGCTTGGACAGGAATACAAAACTTTAATCCAACAGAGGAAAGATGAGGAAACCGAACCTGTCCACTGTAGCAAATAAAAAGGACCAGTTTACCCTATCATAAGCATTCTCTGCATCCAGGAAAACCAGAGCAGCTGGAGTTTTGGAATCCCTGGACCTGGAGAAGATGTGGGAGAGCTTCTGTAAGTGATGGACAGAAGAACAGGTTGGCATAAATCCAGCATGTTCACTAGTGGGAAGTCCAGCCCAGACTGTGCCAATCCTCAAATCCAAGATCTTAGATAGAATCTTAATATTGCAATTCAGTAAAGAGATCGGACAGTAACTGGCCACACTGTCTGAAGGATTTACCAGGTTTAAGAAGCAGTACTATCATGGCTTTGAGGAGGGTGCCATCTGAAGTGCCAGAGTCATAGAAGGAGGGGAAAAAACAGTGAAGTAAAAGGACCATTTTTTTTTTATCTGTGTACTGTTTATCCTTCTCAGCCTGAAGGCAAGCACCCACCTTCTCCAGCCACCCAGCCTACACTCCTTGTTGGCATACCCAAGCCCTGTATTCCCCCATGGCTTACCCCTCATGGCAGGGTGGGAGGCTGTCCTCCCCCACCCCCATACACATATCCGGAGTGGGCTATGTTGGGGTTGTGCCTGACAGGCGCCAGCATTGTGGAGGGGCTTCAGAGAGCCTGCAGCCATATTTCACATTTTTCTTGTCCCTCCCCTTATGGCTGTGAATGTGAGCATGTAGAGGTGCACTCGCGTCATGAAGCCACGCTTCAATGTCTCCCAGGATCTGGCACTGGAGGCAGCCAAGGAATGGGACAATGTGCCCACCCATCCCCAGGAGAGGAGAGCTGTCAGACGCTCAATTCTCTCCCTTCCCTGCCAACCTCTGGCAGCCCAAGTTCGCTCTCGAACCCTAGTCACCAGCATGGCACAAGGTGTGGCATCCAGTGCCTCAACCCTCAGCACCACAGGGCTAGCCCAAGGCACCATTCTTTAGCAAACGTTTTATAGAAATTGGGGGAAAGGCCATTGGGTCCAGGGTCCTTATCAGGCATCAGGGCATTTATAGCAGCCAGGATTTCATTTTAAGTGACAGGCTCCAATAGATAGACCCATTGACTATCCAATAAAGTAGGGAAGGGGATGTTTGCCAAATAGATACCAATGTCTGTTAAGGATAGAGAAGGAGACATGGGGCCACAAAGTGATCTATAATACAATTCAAATTCTTTAAAAATATCCTGCGATAAGGTCTTAATAGAGCCGTCCCCACAAGATTTAATAAAGGGAACAAGGTGAGAAGCCTCCTGTTTCCACAAACATAGAGCTAGGAGATGACCGGCTTTTTCCCCATGGTCTATACAGGTGGAATGTATTTTAAGGATGGAGTATTCCACTTTTTCTCATATCAATTCGGCATATTTCTCACGAAGATATAGGGGTTCATTTTGGAGAGCTTTAGGGGACTGTGGGTTCAATACCTTTTCAATATCCCTGACAAGGCTCAGAAGTGAGCAGGCCTCCTTCTCCCGTTGTCACTTCTGTTTGGCTGCCAGTCTTATAAATTCGTCCCTAAGAACACATCCCCTCTCTCGACAGAACCCTGGTTATGAGAGATAAAAATCTCCATTTGCTCACAAATTTTTTTAAGAACAAAGTCTTCCTTAAGGAGCTGATTACTTAATTTCCAAGAGGTGTCTCTATGGATGTTAGACAATTAAGTGATCTTGAGCCTGACTAAAGAATGATCCGATAGAACTCTAGGAGCTATCTCTCAGCCCAGCACTCCATTCAGTGAACCCTGGCTAATCAAAAAATAATCAATATCGGAATAAAAGCTGTGGACAGGTGAGTGAAAAGTATAATCTTTACCAGTAGGATGTAATATATGCCAGAGGTCATGAAGCCTTAAAGAGTCCACCATATCCTAAATGGAGCATTGGGCAGAATACAGTCCTGTGAGTGATCTACCAGTTCTGTCAAGATCTTAAGTAAAGGTGATGTTCCAGTCCCCACTACTAATCATGGGAAGGGTGAGGAATGGAGTTAGTAAGGAGGCCAGTTCCTTAAAAAAGGATGGGTTATCCATATTAGGCCCATATACACTACCCAGAAGAACCTCAGTGCAATACAAGGAGCACTGAACAAAAATAAACTTGCCTTGGGGATCCATGAGACTCTGAGTTTCTTTGAAATCAACACCTTTAGAGGTTAGGATAGCCACTCCTCTATTATTAGAACGGACTCTAGCAGCATAAACCTGGGCTATTGACTGTTTTCGAAAAAGAAGACCTTCAGGTGCAAGCAGGTGAGTTTCCTGTAGAAATACAATTTTGCATTGCAAATGTGCCAAATGCTTGAGAATTTGGTAATGTTTGACTCTAGAACGTGCCCCTTTAACATTCTACCTAGCAAGCATAGCAGCATCAGCCATGAGTATAGTTGAAATTTGTAGTGGATTGAGATGCCCTGACAGCTAATAACTGAACATAGAATATGAAAATTGTCCACTCCGCCAGAATCGCAAAACCCCAACCCCCCCAATGTCCCCCAAATTATAATTCTACCCCAAAAACATATACATAAAAAGGAAGAACAACTGAAAGATTACAAACTATGAACACCCCCTTAACATGTAGCACAATAAAAAAGAAAGCAACCCCACCTGGATTCATAAAAGAGGAAATACCCCCCACACACACACTCAAGCAACCCTATATAATAAGTACAGTAACACTGAAAAAAAAGCTGTTACAACTACATGGGTACTGATCCTCAAAAATCCCCCACATAAGGAATCTGGCTCATGATGAATACCAGATCAGCAAGACTGCAACCCAGAAAAATATCTACCCCCCCACCCAAATCCCGCAATGCAGTAACCTTCCAACCAGATTAGAAAAAGGCAAACAGCAGTGCTCCACCCCAAAAAGTCAACCATTACTACAATGGAATAGGATCAAACTGCAATAAAGAATGTATAGAACAGCAACAAATACAAACAATGTAATAGAACATGTAGTACATCTATTAGGATCCAATGTCTATATAAAAAACACGGAAAAAAAGTAGGGGCTGTTAAGCTTGCCGCAGATATATTGCAAAAGCCCCAAACAAGAAGTAAAACAAAGAGACAAGGGTATAGTCAAAATCAGAACTGGGCTGTCACTTGAAATCTTATGGGAAAATAAATGTCACTCGCAGCAAGAACAACACAAAATGTTCAGTGAAACAGTGCCCATTGCAGTATAAGAAGACCAGAACCACCAATTAATCTGTAGCTTAACTGAAACAGAAGTCACCAGGGAGGTCATCCTGAAGCACATACCTGGGGGACAGCTGGATGAAAAGAAAAGGTGCTCCAAGAAACCATCATATCTCTGCTGGACCGATTGCGTTGAATGCGGGAAAATTCAAATGAGACTGAAGCTCATGGCAAGCTGAGGAAGTTAAGGAAGGTAGCACTCAGCAGGAGAATAAATATCCAGAAGACTGTCGCTCATAACCAGGCATGGTGCAGAAGCTCAAACAAATAATTACCAGCCGAGCCTTCAAGTGGGACTGCTGAAATAATGTGCAAACAGCGCTCTTCAGACAGACAAAACAGAACTGCAGCGCGGCCGAATTAAGCAGCAGACAGGTTCCTGGTGCCACTAACAATAGAGAGAGCACCCCCAAATTAAAGAGTAACACAAGAATTTTAATGTGCACAGTTCAGAAAATGAAGCCTCAATTAGTAAAACAGCAGATAGCACTGGAGCATTACAAAAGGAGATCACCGACTTATATAAAGATTAACAGATGAACCAGAGGAAAATACCTCAGTCCCAACAGGGCATATAGTTACCATGGAAACCAGCTCAACAGTCTCTAAATAAGTCAGGGAAAATATTCTTCACTTCTGTACAAGCCTGCTCAGCAGAATCAAATGTCTTCCAGGAACCGTTGACAGAAACCTCAAGCCAGGCTGGATATAGCATCCTGCTGTGTATCCCCGCTGTGATCACCTTACAGACCACAGCATGATATGTCACCAGTTTCTGTTACACTGAGTGCAGTAACTCCTGCACAATTCGGAGGTGTTTCCCCTCCCAAATAACTTCCTTCAGTGCTTCTTCTTTATTCAGTAGGTGTTGTTTGTCAAAGAAATTGAGGAATTTTAGAATGAAAGGATGTGGTGGGGAACCTTCCAGAGGCATGGGCTTTAACAAATGGTGTGCCTTCTCCACAGCATATATCAGACCATTCAGACAGGCTCTGGCGAGCTTGGCTACCAGTTTCTGGGCAAACACCATAGAGTTAGACCCTTTAGCCTTCTCTGGAAGCCCAGAAATAATCACATTGCTCCTACAGCTTAGCCCTTCTAGATCTTCCAATTTAGCTTCAAGGCAAGATGTCTTTTGTCGGAGCTCTACAAAATAAGAATCATAAAATACAAAATTATATAAAAGTTTTATAATTACATAAAATGTATAAAATGAGCTTTTTTATTACAAGTAATATTTTCTGTGAAACTGGGGGATCCTTGTTTCTACACAGAGTTGTGTATGACTAAGTATTGCGATGGGCTGTAAAGTGCTGTGGCTTCATCAGGAATGATTTCTAAGTTAAATCTAAAACTGCACTTCATTAGATTCGGCTAAGTCACTGAACATGCCTGTTATCACCTTTATGATGGTCGAATGCGAGTCATTACCGTGTTGCTGCAGGTATTATTAAGTCAAGCTTTCGTTTTCAGTTTTAAACTGGGCTGATACCAAACACTGTAATAACCAGCAAGTTATTTAAGCAATACACCACAACAGGGTGTGGGTAATGTTGATATTTACCACACCTGGTGTGGTTTGGTCATGGGGCCGAGTGAGTAAACTACACCAGAAGTGGTAAATCCTAGAATTACCCACACCCTGGAATGGTATATTGTGATTATACAATGTCCCCCTTTTTTAGGAGATGAAAAAAATAAATAAAAAAAGATTTTTGGGGGACACTTTAATTTTTCATTGCATTTGTTACTGCACCAGTATAAATAGTGTTGGTTGCTAGGGTGTTTCTATGGCTGTGGTGTGCTGATCCCAATGCAGATTCATATGCAAACATTTAAATGATGTGATGGGTTTTTTTTTTTCATTGTTAAAGAGAGAGCCTGGCAGTGGTCAGCTGTTTGTTTATTTTCCTTACAGAGTGTGCTAGTGAATATGTGGATGTGTGCACTCTGAGCACTAATGTGCGGCTGGTGACAGAGCATTTCCTTCTGGGTTCAAGTTTGTGGTCATTTTCTACTTCCCCCCTTTCAAGTATGCACTTTTTTACCATTATGGGAGACACAGAGAGGAAGAGCGGGACTACACCCAAGAGTTATAATGAAGGAGCAAGCAAGCAGCAGTGGAGCGGAGAGCGACTGCAAAGCACGGAGATGTGGTTCGAGGAGACTGTCATGTGTGGCTGCAGATTTAAAATGTGAAGCGGTGCTGTACATCTGGGACAAGGAATCATTTCAAAACAAGGTTGGTAGTATGCACAGTCTCCATGGGGAGCCATGAGGTCTGCTTATTTAGTACTGCCATTTGTTTAAAACTCCTGCTTTGTAATCGTGGTTTAGCAGGACTCACAGCAGTTAGGACATCAGTGTTTAATGAGGATCTAACATGGTGGATTTCGGCTTTCTGTTTGGGGCTCAGAGTGTTTTTTTGGCTGATGAGGCTGGCTGGCACCTTTTCCATTTGGTACATGGGAGGATTTACAATGCTGAGAAGGTGCCAGCCAGCCAATGACAATGCAGGAATTTGTCTTTTTTTTTTTTTTTTTTGGCACATTGAATAATACAGAATGGAACTCAGTTATTATGGTGCTTTAAAGTGGTGTGAGTCCAGTCAATAAATTAACTCACCAGCAATTATTTCTAGAATAATACATGCATATGTGTGTGTGTGTAACCAGAATTTTGCACACACATGAGATGCTACATAAATCCCAAGGGCAAAACCCAGGAGGTTTATAAAAGCATCCCACACTGAGTGTGTGTGTAAAATTCTGGGTACACATACTCACTCATGTTTTATTTTATTTAACTACTGATCATCATTTTTTTATGCCATTGGAATTTGTTAATTTTTTTTACTTCAGTAATGAAATGTTTACTTGTGTAACTGATTTGTCTGTGAGGAGTTCTGTGAGCTTGCACTGAGAGTAGCACAAGTTAAATTGACAGTTGCTGATTACAACCACCCGGTTATAATGCAAAACATCAACGGTGTGGTTGTATCATGGAATAAAAGTATGGTTATCCATGAATAAAAATGATGACCAATATTTAAAATACTGTATACTCACTGCTATGCCTTTATTAATGTTCTAAATTCAGATCACCAACATTTCTGTATGTTACATGAAATGAGATTTTATACAGCATTTGGATATGAAGTACCAAGCATGTTGTGCTGTGCTGCTCTGCTCTGTAGCTATCAGTGCATCTGAAGAATTGATAAATTGTATCAGAATCTGAATTGCTCTGGTTGCCTGGAGCAGTAAGATACAACACTGTAAACTATATGTAGGTAACTTATAAGTTTAAAATTTTAAAACTATAGCTTAAACATTACCGTTTATTTTTTTCCCCCATGTACCCAACCCCAGTCGAATCTTACATCCTATGTAACAGAATATAAATCTGAGATGGGAGTAAGTAATGAAACAAATAAAGTTGATTGCGAGGGTGGGGGTTTTGATATTGCTGGGAAAAATGTTGAAATTAATGCTGTTATCACCTGCACCAAGTATACCAATGCAAACATTTGGGGCCTAGAATCCCCCTGATGAATGCAGTAATTCATATATTGCCGAGGCATTGTTATTCTCAGCTTACCTACTGTGCATACAAAAGGGAAATTGTTGTCAAAGCTGGTGAAGTGTGATTGTATAAAAATTATAACTTTGAGCTCGTTCACTGCTACTAACATAAAAATATATAGAGATGGAGAAAAATAGAGATTAAAGGAATTATACTGTAGATAATTGTTGCAGAAATTAAGGAGTGAAAAAACTGGAGTGGGAAGAAACATAGAAACATAAAAAGTGATGGCAGAAGGGGGCCGCAAGGTACATCTAGTCTGCCCAAGAACCTACCTGGTGCTATTCCCCCTCCTCTCTTTTTGCCTTTCCATATGCTACCTTTATGTCTATCCCATGCGTTCTTGAATTTGCTTACCATTTTGGCCCCCACTACCTCCTTGGGTAGGGTATTCCATGGGTCCACCACCCTCTCTGTAAAGATGAACTTCCTTGTATTACTCTTAAACTTCCCTCCCTCCCTTCAGCCTTTTGTCATTCTCTTTCATTCTCCTGCTCTCTTTCAATTGGAAAAGCTCCTGAACCTTATTTATACCCCTCATTATTTAAAAGTCTCAGTCATGTCGCCCCTCTCCCTCCTCTGTTCCAGGGAGTACATGTTGAGTTCTCTCAGCCTGTCCTGGTATGCCATATAGTGCAGTCCCTAAACAATTTTCGTGGCCCTTCTCTGTACCATTTCAATTGTATCTATGCCCCTTTTGAGGTGCAGTCTCCAGTACTGTATGCAGTACTCTAAGTGGGAATGCAGCAGCACCCTGTAGAGTGGTAACAGCTCCCTCCTGCAACTCGTGATTCCCCTCCCAATGCAGCCCAGCATGCCACTTGCCTTTAGTTTTGCCTTTTTGCACTCTTTACCCACTTTCAAGTCTTCTGATATAATGACCCCTAGGTCACTCTCCTGGCTGGTGGAAGCTAGCTTCTTTCCTACCAGGTAGTACAGTCGGCGCCACTTAAACGGGACCCGCTTAAAGGGGACAAATCCTAGGGCACCGATTTAGAGCCCATGATATCCTATGTATGCTCATTCCCTTTAATCGGGACCCTTGAGTCGCTTAATTGGGACAATTTTCCTGATACTCTCGTCATTAACTGCCATTAGCGCTCGTTAACACCTCATTACATAAACAGTGACTGATAACTGGACATTGTTCCCAGTTTTGAAAAACTGTTGTTTGTTGTACAAGCTCCACAATGGCATCCACTAAAAGAGTAGACCTCCTCTGTTGGACAAGATTAAGGTGCTGGAATGCCTTCAGCAACGAACTCTCCTCCTTGCAAAGACTGCTAAGCTGTTTGGCATTTCCAAGAGCCAGGCTGGAGGATTAGCCAAAACAGAGATTCTTTAATGGCTGAATGGCAACAAAACAGTAACCCCACATGCAAACGAAAGAGGGAAGGCAAGGACAGTGAGGCTGAGGATGGCTTACTGACATGGTTTAATCATGCCGTTAGTAGAGGTGCTCGACTCACTGGTCCTGTGCTAAAGCAGAAGGCTGAAGAGATAGCCAGACATCTTGGTCATGACAGCTTTGAAGCGACCGATGGCTGGCTTATGCACTGGAAGAACCGGAACAGCATTGTGTGGAAGCGTGAGCAGGGTGAACGGCTTGATGCTGATGCTCCCTCTGCTTCTGTGTGGGTAAAAAATGTGCTCCCTGGTCTGCTTGCCGAGTACCCACCGGTTGACATCTTTAATGCTGATGAGACCGGGGTGTTTTACCGTGGGTACCCAGACCATGGGCATACACACAAGGCCACTGAGCTCATTGGAGGAAAGAAGGCAAAAAATCGTGTCTCCCTCCTGTGCTGTGCAAATTTAGCAGGGAATGAAAAACTGCCTCTTTTAGTGATTGGGAAGAGCAAGTGCCCCAGATGTCTACCAAAGGATCTTGCTTCTCTCCTGGTCATGTACCGCAACTCAGCAAATGCCTGGATGACTTCAAGTTTGTTCCACGAGTGGCTTTCTGCATGGAACAGCAAGTTCCGAAGGTGCCGTAGGAGAGTGCAGCTTTTTCTTGACAACTGCAGCGCCCACCCTACCTCTTTTGTTGACAAGTTCAGCCAGATAAGATTACATTTTCTACCACCTAACACCACTAGTCTTATCCAACCACTAGACATGGGTGTGATTAGGAATTTCAAAGGCCATTACCGCTCCCTTCTCACTGCTCGCATAATCGGTGTCATTGACAGTGGCTCATCTGCTTTGGCCATCGAGATTGCAAAAGCAGTAAATTTATTGGATGCAATCTACATGATGGCCAAGGTATGGGCTGCTGTCAAGGAATCAACAATAGCAAACTGCTTCAGAAAAGCAGGGTTTTCCATGGACATACCATCTGACAGTCATAGCATGCTCGAGACAGGAGAAGACCCAGAAGTGGATGACCCACTAGCTGATGTGCCAATCCCTGATGGGATGTTACATGATGAGTTTCTGGAGTTTCTGGTGCTAGATGATGATGAAGTCACAGAAGGTGAGCTTTCTTTGGATGACCTCTGCTCCTCGCTACGTGATGACAGCGAGTCGGTATCTACTGATGACGATGATGAAGATGCTCCACCAGTCAATGTCACCAGCAAGGAAGCTCTTCTACATGCCAGCTCTCTTAGAGACTGGTGCTTACAGAACAAAAAAATGGATTATTGGGAGCACATCTTTGAGCTTGAAGTGATTGTTCACTGCCAGCTAGCATCAGACAAGAAGCAAAGCAAAATTACGGATTACTTTGCCCCCACTGAGTAAAGCGAGTGAAGAGCTTGGAGACAAAACAAGCAGATAAGATTTTAAGATTTTACTGTGTATAATGATACTGCAAAGTATGGCACTATAAATAAAGATGCCTTTTAAAAAAGCACAACAAACACAAATTCAAAAAAGAGCTGTAAATCACTGACTTGTGTTGTTGTCTGTTGCTTCTTTGTGTTTCGTATTTGTAATGGCATTTTTAGCGGTTGTGTGGTAGTGCGGTAGTCAGGAAGGCAGATAAATTTTAAAAAAATCGTACGTTTGTAGCGGATGGTCACTAAAGGATGTTTTGCATGGCCAATGGAGGGCGTCCCAATTAAGCTGCTTAACTGTAATTTCATGGGATTGTTTCTACCTAAATGCATGACTTTGCACTTTTTGGTGTTGAATTTCAGCTGCCATGTTTCTGACAACTCCTCCAGTTTCTTCAGATCTGAAGTCATACTCCTCACACCCTCAGAGGAGTCCACTCTTCTGCAAATCTTGGTGTCATATGCAAACAGACACACTTTACCTTTCAGCCTATTTTCAAAGTCTGCTATAAACACATTGAAGAGTAGGGGACCCAGTACTGAACCCTGTGGTACCCCTCTGTTCACCTCCCTCTCAGCTGAAAATGACCCATTTACCTGAACCCTCTGCATTCTTCCTCTCAGCCAGCTACTCACCCACTCAACCACCTCCCTGCCCACCCCCATGTGGTCCAGCTTCCTTACCAGCCTTCTATGTGGAACAGAGTTGAAGACTTTGCTAAAGTCCAGATAGATGCCACTCCCTGATCTACTATCCTTGTAACCCAGTCAAAGAAGTCAACTATGATAGTTTGGCATGAACACATGTTGTTTTGGATCTTACTGCCAACTGGATTCCAGATTCCACAGAAGGGACAGGGAGGGTAGAAGAGGAGGAGGAGTAGCTCTCTACGTAAGGGAAGGGATCAAAGTAATGGAACTAAAGAGTAAACAGGGAGGGGAGGAGAGGCGGCACTGTGGGTCATCCTGGGGACAGGAAATGGCACCACAATCCACACAGGTGTTGTATACAGACCACCATCTCAGGGGGGAGGAAATGGACAAGGAAACATAGAATCTGATGGTAGATAAGGACTGCTTGGCCCACCTAGTCTGCCAATAATAGAAGGTATCCTTAGGATGGCAGAAAAAAGGGAGATAGTGTTGATGGGGGACCTGAATATGCCAGATGGTAACTGGAGCACCTTTGCTGCAGCCCCATCCAAGAGCAGGGTCATTCTCGATGTCCTACAGGAGGCATGCCTCAGACAGCTAATGTTGGAACCACTCGGGAGGGAGCAATCTTAGACCTGGTACTCTCAAACGGGGATGGAGAGAGGATCTCAAATTTAGAAGTGGGTAGCCATCTGGGAACAAGCGGCCATCAAATAGTGTGGTTCATGATAAACACAGCTGTAGAGTCAAGCCACACTAAAGTGAGGGTACTGGACTTTAGGAGGGCTGACTTTGGCAAAATAGGAGAGAATCTCAGAAAAACACTAGGAAACGGGCAAGAAGGAGGGGTGGAGAAACAATGGGGAGACATCAAAACTGCCATCATAGAGGCAAAAAAAGCCTTTGTGTGAAGCAAATAAACAAATCAAAATGAAGGAAAAAAACACTGTGGTTCTCAAAAAAGGTGGTGAGAAGGTTAGGGAGAAAAAGGCAGCATTCAGGAAGTATAAGGAAATACAGAGGAGCAGGACAGAGAACTGCACAAGTTAAAGCAGAAGGAAGTGGGTAAGGCACTCAGAATAGCAAAGGTTCAAACCAAGGAAAAGATAGCCAACTCAATTAAGAAGGGGGATAAAACCTTTTATAGGTACATTAGGGAGTGAAGAAATACCAAGGGAGGGATAGTGAGGCTTAATAAAGGGGAGGGATGGTGGGTGGGCAGAGGTGACAGTGAAAAAGCAGGGATACTGAATGAATACTTCTGCTCAGTATACACAAAAGAAGAGGAGGGGTATGTGCCTAATCCAATGAATAGAGGCACTTTGGATAGGGGAATTGATACCAGTCCATTCACAGAAGAAAGGGTTCTGAAAGAACTCCTCAAACTGAAGGTGGACAAAACAATGGGCCCTGATGGGATTATTTATTTCTTTCTTTATTTGCTTTTGGTAACTGGGTGGGTGCACTAGGCAAAAGAATGCCTATTTTTAGGCATGACCCGGAAGAATACAGTTTGAAATACATGAGCGTACATGTGACACAGCACATGAGATATGTGACACAGACAGGAGGGGAAACACATACAATCCAAACTTAGGGTGTAGAGAAACATTGTTCGGTATAATACAGTCAATACGTTTGGACAAAGTAAAAAAACAGGATCAGAGAACGTGAGAAAACAGGCATTGCAAGAGAAAAGTATACACAGACAATATAATAAGTGCCATTATGTGGTTATTGAAAAAAGGGAGGACAGGAAAAGAGAGAGAGTGGTGGGAAGCAGAGGAAGAGGGTAAGGAATGAAAGAGAAACATGTAAGGAGGGTATTAAGAGAGGTGGAGAAAAAGGTGTCAGAGAAAGTAGATACCTAGTAAAACAGAGGGCAGGGAGAAAGGATGGTCTAAGGCAGATGAAAGCAAGTGCAGGGGCTAGTAGCATGCAGATGATCATGGTGAAGTTTCTTAAAACCAGCATGGATGGGAGGTCGATGAATAGTTTGAGGTATGGAGTTCCAGTACTTTGGAGCTATGTATGAGAAAGCACAAGCTCCCATACTGGTTTTGCATCTAGGGATGTAAAGAGGGGCTTGGTCAGTAGATCGGAGCCCATAGAAGAGAGGTTGTGAGTGCAGCAGAGAGGTGAGGGATAGGGGGAGGCCTGATCTGGCAATGCAGTCAATCAGTGAGCCATAGCACTGGAGTCAATGGACAGGGGGCAGGGCCATTTTAGGTCGGCATAGAGCTGGCAATGGTGTTTGTAACGTGGGGATGCAGAGGTGTAGTGGCAGATGCTATTATAGGTGGTGTCCCATTTATGGTGGGAGGATTTTGAGGCAGATAGGTAGGTGACAGAACCATAGGCCAGGGCTGGGAGCAGAAAGCCTTGTGCCACAGCTAGTCTAGCCAATGGGGTGAGGGCATAGCTAGTACGGTAGGCACCTTCTATCTTAGCACTGACAGATTTACAGGTGGTAGTTATGTGCAGGTCAAAATCTAGAGATTAGTCAAGAGTAATGGCCAGATATTTAAAGGATCTGGTGCTAGCCAGTGGGGAGCCTTCCGCACACGAGATTTTGAGGGCATTTTGGTTCACTTTAAGTCTGGCAGGTGAGCCAAAGAGCATAGAGTATGTCTTGCTTATATTGAGAACAAGTTTGTCCTCTGTTAGCCAGGATTGAATACTTGTGAAGTCCAAGGCAAGAGGGTGGTTTATGTTGGAGATATTTCTTGCACTATGGTAAATAACTAGGTCATCAGCGTAGAGCAGAGATGAGCAGGTAGGTGCAAGCAATGGGATGTCATTAATGAAGATTGAGAAAAGCAAGGGGCCAAGCATGGAGCCCTGGGGCACGCCAACCTGTATAGATGAAAGGTCAGATATGGATGAGTTGAACACTACAGCCTGTTTTCTGTCAGATAGATAGCCTTTGAACCAGGCCACTACATCAGTGAAGAAGCCTAGGGAGCGTAGTTTAGCAAGAAGAAGGGTATGGTTAACCAGGTCAAATGCCTTAGTTAAATTGATGAAAACCACACCTGTTAGGAGGCCTGAGTCCATAGAAGCATAGATGTCATTTGTGAGTTTTAGGAGGGTGGTGAAAGTGCTGTGGCCTTTGTGGAAGCCATACTGGGAACAAGAGAGAAGGTTATGCTTCTGAAGATATTCTATGGATTGGGTGGCCACTAGTTTTTCCAAGATTTTGCTAAGCACAGAGAGAATTGCTATGGGACGGTAGTTGTTGATTTCTTTAGGATCACCCTTTTTAGGAATGGGTGTGACTCTAGCTATTTTCCAGATATTAGGAACTGGTCCATGGCATAGAGATAGGTTAAGGATTTTGGTTAGGGGAAAGGCTATGAGAGGGGCAGCAGCTTTCAAGAGCCTAGGTTCCAAACCATCAGAGCCCGAGCTGGTACTGTCAGTAACGGAGAGTAGCAGTTTTAGAACTTCTGTTCTTGTAATGCTCTGGAACCTAAAAGGAGGATGTGTGAGTAGAGGCTTAGTATCCCGGGGGGAGGGGGGAGTGGTGTGTGCATGTGGAAAGGAGGCCAGGTAGCTGGTTAGGTCTGAGAAGTGGCAATTGAAAGAGCTGGTGATTCACCAGATTATTGCAGTGTATGCCATTTATCAGCATATCACTTGTATGGGCTGTATGATTTGCTCCAAGGAGGGTTTTTATGGTTGACCAGAATTTCTTAGAGTATCCCAGAATTCTAAAAGAACTAAGGGGAGAACTAGTGACACCACTGACTACCCTTTTTAACCAGTCATGGGAGGATGGTGTGGTACTTAAGGACTGGAGGAGGGTGGATGTGATTCCCCTTCACAAAAGTGGGAGCAAAGCAGAGGCAGAAAACTACAGACCTGTTAGTTTGACCTCAGTGGTAGGGAAAATGACGGAATCAGTTCTGAAAGAAAGTATTGTTGAGCACCTAGAGGCCAGCGGGGCACAGGACCCAAGGCAGCATGGATTCACAGCGGGAAGGTCATGTCACATTAATCTAATAGATTTCTTTGACTGGGTGACCAAAATAGTAGACCACAGAGGGGCTGTGGACATGGCCTACCTAGACTTTAGCAAGGCATTTGACACAGTCCCACACAAAAGATTAATATACAAATTAGCCAGCCTTGGAGTGGGTCCCAGGGTTGTAGCTGGGTAAAAAATTGGCTGGACAACAGTACACAGAGGGTAATAGTAAACAGAGTCCACTCTGAAGAAACAGGGGTTATCAGTGGGGTACCGCAGAGTTCAGTACTGAGTCTGGTCCTTTTTAATGTCTTTATAAGTGACATTGCAGAGGGACTGGAAGGAAAAGTATGCCTCTTTGCAGATGATACAAAGATCTGCAACATAGTTGATATACAAGGAGGGTGGAAAGGATGAGAAAGGACTTGGTAAGGTTGGTGAATGGTCAAAAGTATGGCAGCTTAGATTCAATGCAAAGAAGTGCAAAGTAATGCACCTGGGAAACAAAACCCAGGGGAAGAGTACACAACTGGGAGGGGGGGTACTAACAACAACAAAAATGGAAAGGGACATGAGGTAGTCATATCAGATGACCTAAAGGTAAGCAAGCAATGTGAGATGGCAGTAAGGAGAGCTGGGGGGATACTGGGATGTATAGGAAGAGGCATCACCAGTAGAAAACAGGAAATTATTATCCCTCTGTGCAGATGGTTGGCGAGACCTCATCTGGAGTACTGCATACAGTTCTGGAGACCCCAGCTCCACAAGGACATAGACAGGATGGAGTCCGGAGGAGGGCAGGTAAAATAGTGCAGGGTCTGCACCAGAAGCCATATGAAGAGAGACTAAAGGAGCTTAATATGTATACCCTCAAGGAAAGTCCGGGAGAGGGGGGACATGATAGAAACTTTCAAGTACCTCAAGGGAATCAACAAAGTCCAGGAGGGTAGCCTCTTTCAGAAAAAAGATGTGCAAGAACAAGGTGGCACAATTTGAAGATAGAGGGGGGACGGCTCAAGGGCAATGTGAGGAAGTATTTTTTCATGGAGAGGGTGGTGGACACATGGAACGGCCTTTCTGGGGAGGTCGTGGGGTCAAAAGCAGTGGGAGAATTCAAGACTGCATGGGACAGACATAAAGCAATTCTGGTGGGGGTAGGAAGAAGTAGGCTGTTAGTTAACTAGGATCTGCAGCTTATCCAATAGGTAGGGATACGGACAGACTGGGTGGGCCAAGCGGTCTTTATCTGCTGTCAAAGTCTGTGTTTCTATGTCTTTGTTTCTATGTTTCAGATATGTTATGATTCTGTTTTAGTAGTGTCTCCACCAACTTCTTTACCACCGACGTGAGGCTTACTGGACAGTAATAGCCAGCCTCCTCCCTGCTCCCTGCTTTGTGGAGCTGGACCACTTTGCCCTTTCCCAGTCCTCCAGTACAATCCCACTCTCTAGTGATTTAGTGAATAGTTCTGCTAGGGGTGCTGCTAGTACACTCCCCAGCTCCCTGAGAACTGTAGGGTGAATCCTATCCGGTCCCATGGCCTTGTCCACCTTTAGTTTATTTAAAGTTTCAAAGACTTGAGCCTCTGTGAAGGGGCTTATGTCAATCCCTGGTCCCTGGGTGTTGCTACTATGCAGGCTTGACCCATGCTCTGCGTTCTCTTTGGTGAACACAGAACAGAAGTAGTGATTTAAGACTTCTGCTTTCTTGCAATCTTTTTCTACCAGTTTCCCTCCAGTATCTGCTAGTCTAACTGTCCCCCCTTAATTTTTCTCTTTTCCCTTATGTACCTAAAAAAGGCTTTATCTCTCTCCTTTACCAGCTGCACAATCCTCAGTTCAGTCAGGGCTTTAGCCTTCTTTATTGCCTTACCAGCTTTCCTCTTTGTGTACGCCTTCTTTTTCTCCCTTACTATTGCAGCCACCTCCCTGGAGAACCAGAGGAGTTTCCTTTTCTTATTTGCCTTGCTCACCCTTCTGATGCACTGTTCAGTTACCTCTGTGATAGGTCCTTTGAGACACTATCACATTTCTTCTACTCCTTTCTCTTTCCTGTATCTAAGACTCTCTGCCAGGCTCTCTCTCATCTTCCGAAAGTCTGCTTTTCTGGAATCTAAAACCCTGATCTTGGAATGACTAATGTCTTCACTAGTGTTGACTTTAAATGCCACCATGCGGTGGTCGCTATTTCCTAAATGGCACACCACCTATACCTCCTTTACCTTGTTGCTGTTAGTTAAAACTAAGCCCTGGACAGCTCCGTCTCTGGCAGGAGTTTCCACAAGCTGCCTAACCCTGCAGGGCCATTACAAAGTCCCTTCCTCTTGATGAAGATGCTGTACAAGTTTTCCAGTTTATGTCTGGCAAGTTAAAATCCCCTGCTATTATTGTCTCACCCTTGTCTGTCATTTTGTGGAACGTCTCCATTATTTTCTTGTCCCCAATATCCCCTTGTGACAGGCTGTAAATGACTCCTATCCTAATGGCTGTCCCAATTCTGTCTCAGCTGTTACCCAAAGTGCTTGTGACTCATCCAGGATCCCATGAACCTCCGTAGCCTTGATTTCCTACCAGACATATAATGCTACCTCACCCCCTTTCCTACCCTTCCTGACCCTTCTGTACAGGTGGTAGCCCAGTATAGCCATGTCCCAACCATGGTTCTCTGTGACCCAGGTTTCCGTCACGGCCACTAAATCAAGTTTGGCTTCTGCCATGATGGCAAATAGGTCAGGGATTTTGTTTACCAGACTTCTGGCATTTATTGCCATTGCCCTCCATGTTCTACCCCCACCCTTAGCAGAGGTGGGTTTCCTTTTGTTCTGCTACACCTCTTTATGACCCTTAATGGATCTCCTTTAGTCTGCACCTGTGGTTTCAGATGAAAGATTTATGGGACTCTTTCGGTCTGCACCTGTGGTTTTGGACAAAATGTTTTGTTGGAAATTTTTCCACCCCTCGTTTGTACCCCTACTGGAATGGAATGCTATCGAGCACCCCATGGGCATGGCCTTGTCAAAATCATATTTCCCCTCAACCCGGAAGCCTAGTAAATCCCAATCCTCCAGCCTGACCGGCAATAGCCGAAAGGCAGACTCTGTATCTGTTTTTGCCAACCATGCCTCCTGTTTTGATCTAATGAGTTGCACTGCATCTTCCAGGGTGGTGTAGCTGACCCTGCTGTCTTCCTCACCAATGGCGTCATTGACCGGCTCACCTTCCGGGTAGGATAAGTGATGTATTACTCGGTACTCGCCGTCCTGTTTCTTGAGCACCAGTCCCAATGGAGAAACCCTCAGGTTTGGCAATGGAGGGGAGGCAAACGGGCCTTCCACCCTCCCCACTGCCACCTCTTTTTGAATTTTTTGTGCTAGGATTGTCTCCTTCTCGTGCATGGATTTGAGTTTTTTTGCCTTCAACCATTTCCTACAGCCCTGAAAATGCAGGCTGAAACCTGTCTGAAAGCATGCCTGCAACTTTCTGGCCGCCCCCTGGTCCGGGTAACCCCTCAGGCACCTTTCCACCCCCTCTATCCTTATGGGTGTCTGGGCCAGCCAGAACCCCTCTCTGGACCCACTCTCACAAATCCTGGTGTTGGGTTTGATAGGACTGTCCCTTCCCCCCTGTTCCCCTCCCCTGTTACCTCTCCCCATTGCTGCCCCGAAAAGAGCTCTGATTGCTCCAAAAGGGTGACTGGTACATGCTGTCCTGGCTGCTGGACCCTTTTTCCCAGTTGTATCTACACTTGGATGCTGGGTGATGTCCCCCACACTTGGAACAAATATGCCGGAAATGGCAGTTCAGCCATGAGCAGGAAGCCCTGTTGTAACCCCAACAGGTCTTTGCTGCCGCCCTGCCTCTTTTTTCCCCTTCCGTCTCCTTTTCCATGGGGCCCATATAAATTTCAAGCCACAAGTCTATTTGCCTTGCTTCCCACTTCACATCCCCAAAATGAGCCACTATCTTCCTAAACTTCTCATCGTATCGTAGCCAACTATGCCCCACCTTCATGTACACATTTTTTATTATGAGGGAATAGGTTAAGAGCAGAGTAGCACATTCCAGCCACTTCTCAATAACAATGGCTGTAAAATAAATGAAACCCATGGACCAATTGTCCCAGGTTTCTCCCTTCCATGTTTTGTCCTCCTCCCCCTTTCCTAACAACACCACTGCCGCCGCCATGCCCTTCTTTCCGAAACTATCCTTCTCCTCGTATTTATCCATACTGTCTACATTCACCAATGCAAAAATATCTACATATTCCCCTTTCCATATTTTCTCTTTCATGGCCGTGGGAACATGGTCTGCTAAACGCACCCCTGGTGCCCCCAGCTCCCTTCCCATCCTGCGGCTCTCTGCTATAGTTGTGCTCCTTTTCTCACTCCCTCCTCCTTTTATTTCTCTTAATGCTTTCTCCAGCTGTCCTATCTCATTCTCCCCCATACTTTTCAATATTGCTCTACATATTCTTTTACACTGCTCTCCATAGTCACCACCTGATTACCTGTTCCATGTGTCTGCGAGGTGCCGGGCCCCTGCAGGGGGACTCCTGGTGTGCTGGGCGGCAAAATCTGCAACACCGGTGGTGTCAGAACCAGTTCTGGTAGGATCGGCTGGAGCCTCAGTATCTCGGGCTCCGGTACTACTACTGGGTCTGGGATGTGGTCCGGGATCAGCTCGGCAACCGGGTTACTAGGAGCCGGACTCATAGGGGCCATTGGTTCAGGTCCCAGTACCACCGTCCTGGGTCCCGGTACACTGCTTCTTGTTGGCACCCTCTTGTTCGTCTTCTGACCCTTCCCCATCTTCCCCTTCCGCTTTGTCCTCTTCTCCCCTCCATCTGGCTCCGCCACCTCCAGTAACCAATTCGCTTTCTCCACCAGGTCCATCACTGCTTTGTAGCATTCCTCTTTGCTGGGCTTAGCCTTCTTTGGCGCCATTCTTGTTCTGCTGTATCTAGAATGGACAACATCACACAGGTCAACAGACAGTTCAATTGTTTTTTTTTTTTTTTTTTTTTTGTTTTTGTTTTTTTATACCTTGAACTGCATTCACTGCTAAAATGGCCCAGTAGTCCTTTGCCTGTGATCAGGCCAAAAGGAGGCATGGTCTTTAACTAGACAGTGCCTTGGTATGTAACTTCCCATCTGCATTAGGAAGAATTTATTGTAAAACAGCATTTCATATGTAATGGACTTTATATAATGGCCACTGAAAATCCTGGACTCTTTAATTAATCTGCCATTTTCAATGTGACAATTGCCCACCGTGTGGCAATACTAGCATACAAAGGCCTTCAATCCTTCCCATACTGAAACAAATTATACTGAAAAACACAAATATCCCTGGAAACGAGACTGCTATGGCTAGAAGGGGTGGGTATTTAATATCCCCTTTCCTGTGTCCCTATTCTGACTTCTCTCTGTGATTCTGGTATCTTTTCCTACCCACGTGGTGATGACGTCACACGCCACCGCCACGCGGTAGGCCCATGCGGTCTCCTTTGCTCCTTTTTCTCCTACTGTTGTCTACTGCCTTCTATATCCTTCTCTCTTCTCTCACCCCCCATTCACTGCTTGTGAACTCCCCAAATGCTGGTATTCTTATCAATCCCCTGCCTTAACCTCTGTATAACTCCCTCGCCACGCGGTAGGCCCTGCGGCCTCCATCACCCTTTTCCCTTTCTTTCCACTTACCCAATGTTGTTAAAAGCATTCCATGCCTGGTATTCTCCTTCCATGCAATGAAATTCACTCTTATTCCTAATCCCAACCTCTTTCCCCCTCTCTTGGCCCCCTTCTGAACAAACCCGTGTCATTCCAAATATTCCTCCTTCCCAGTGTCTGCTCGCTGCTCCCACAGGCCAACAAAAGCTTGTGTTCTACCCTATCCCTTGCATAAACCCTTGTATCTCATTATCGCCATGCAGTAGGCCCCAGCATTCTCCTTCACCTACCGTGTGCATCACCGTGCAGCACCCTGCCTATTTGGAAGCCCCCTCTGTGCTGGTCATGGTTACTCCCTCGCTGTAGGCTCCTCGCCTTACATAGGTTCCGGCAAGCCCCCCTCACCACTGTTCCAGCGGAATGCCACCCGGCTCCAGCAACAATACCCCCCCAGGCCTGACTTGGCCTCCCTGTCATCCTACTTTCTTTCTTCAGCACTTCTCCCACTCCAGTGGCGCTTGCTTACCTCCAGCTTTGTCTCCCCCCCCCCCACCTGGGCTTCTCACGGCCTTGCTGGCTCGCTTTGTTCCCCTCAAAACACCCTATTTGCTTCTCCAGTGCTCGGTTCCACACTTTGCACCTCACCCAATCATTCTACTCACCTCCACTGGTGCATTCCACTGCTTCTATCTCCCATATAGTGTGCCTAGTGTACCTTACCTTTCTCTTCGGCCACTCGGATGTCTACTCACTGTGGTCCCAACTCTCTCCTCGTAATCCTGCTTTTCTTGGGTTTCCTTTTACTCTTGATATATATATATTTTTTTTTTTTTTTTTTTAAACTAGGCTTACTGTAACCTCTACGATTTTGCTGTGCCTTAACTCCAAATACCAATAAAAAGCCCACTGGCTCTAAAATCTTGCCAACAACTGATGTGCATCCAGAGTAAAATACTTTGGAGTAATTTTGTGAGCTCTCCACTGCTACGCAGCCCTTTTTAACTGCCCCCTTTGTTCTGCCCCCTGAGCTCACCCTGACCATTCACCTGCGGCCACCTCATTGTTCTCCACCTGTATTGCCCACCCCTTTGTGATGTCATCCGTACCGCCCCCTTTCTGTGGAGGCTCCATGCCTCAGCCCCTCCTCTCCCCCATCCCCCCTTTACTTGAGCTTCCACTTTCTTGCTTGAGGCCATAGGACATTGGAGTCTGCCCTTTTAATTGGGCAACCCTCTTTATCATATATTATATTAAAACATATTTTATCTTAGAACTCTTTATTTTGCCCTTAGACTACAGTCGATAAATACGTAATCTACAGCTAGATTCTGTTTTTTTATAGTTCTCCTTATCCTCGTCTTCTTGAAATATTATGAAATATATAAATTAATATTCCTCCACTTGGAAGATGTCAAGCATCTTACATCACAAATCCATATGTATGTTCATATACCATATTATGGTCATAGTACTATGCATAATCACTCTTTCTGTAGACTATATAGACAATAAATAACTCATCTGTTAATGAAACTTTGTTTATTAAACTACTTCTCACCTTTATCCTTTTGAAATATAGTATTATAAAATATAAATATATAAATTAAGTTATATATAAAATGAAATAAAATTATAATTAAAGGTATATTCAAGTTAAATCAATTTTATAAAATAAAAAATTCTATAAAAACCTACCATAAAACATTCATTGAATAGACACTGTGGGGAACATATTTAGAGTTGTCTGGACACGTGCACAAAACGATGCATCACAGAAATAAAATGGTCTGGCTCTGGTGCCATATTCAAACAGATTATGTGATCCAAACAGATCACGCAACTTGCTTGACTATCAGACCCTGGATGCACAGAGCACAGAAAGCGAGTGCCATGCATGGCGCGTTGTATCCAGGGTGCGGGACTGAAGACTGCCCATAGGGAAATGCATTGTGCATACCTGTATGTGCCGCAGCCCCCATGAGTAATAGTCAGCACAAACATGTAAATAAGCCAGTTGGGCATGCAGGGCACAAATAGGGCCATTTGCATGCATATTATGGGCTCATTTGCATGGCTGTGCCTGGCTGAATGAGCCAGTTCAGCCCCCCAGCCCCATCGCCATAAGATAAACTGTATTCCTAAGCCCCTTTTTGATAGTGTAGTTCCCTCTGCCCCGATCCCCATAAAATGAACTGTAGTTCTTAGCCTCTTTTCCATAGTGTAGTGTCCGCCCTCCCAGTCCCGTCAACATAAAATAAACTGTATTCCTTAGCCCCTTTTCTATAGTGTAATGTTCCCCCTCCCCAGCTGCGATCACCATGAAATAAACTGTAGTCCTTAGCCCCTTTTCCATAGTGTAGTGTCCCCCCTCCCCAGTCCCATCAACATAAAATAAACTGTAGTCCTTAGCCCCTTTTCTATAGTGTAGTGTTCCCCCTCCCCAGCTCCGATCACCATGAAATAAACCTGTAGTCCTTAGCCCCTTTTCCGGTTTGTAGTCTCCACCCCCCCACGCCCCAATCACAGTAATCATAAAAAAGACACCGATCCCCTTTCCCTGGTAGTCTAGTCTTTCTTCCCCATCTGAGGACCCTATGTGATTACCTTTTAGAACAGGTCACATTCTTTAAACATCTGGGATCTGGCTTGATCAACACTATGACTTCACCACACACATTGACTCCATTCTTGCAAAACTCCTCCCCAAACTTGGTGCCCTTCTCTGTGATGAGGCTTGTCTTACCCCAGTTGCTAGACAACAGATTATAAGCAAAATGATTTTTCTAGTCTTTGATTATGCTGATGTTGTATATGATGCTGCCTACACATCCAAACTAGCAAAACTGGACACTCTCTTTAATGCTTCCTATAAGATTCACTCTCAGCTGCTCACCTTTGACCCATTACTGTAAAATGTTCTGCAAACTAGGGTGGCCACTCATTGAAGGAAGAAGACTTGCACAGTGTGATAATCATTTTTGAATACCAGCCTGGTATTCTCCTCGAAAACTATACCTATCTTCTCTACCATCCCATGCTTTTCCATCCTCTTACACTCTTAAGACATACCAGTCTTCATAATTACTGTATGACTCCTGGATGTAGACAACAAATCAGCTGGGCCACTTTCTCCTAGAGACTTCACACTCACTGGAACAATCTGTCCATGCAAATTAAATCCTCCTTCTCTAGGCCATTTCTAAGGAAGCCACTAAGTGAATTGAATATGCCTAGTTGTAACTATATGTCATGACATGTGAAAGCTACAGTGGTGCCAGTCACAATGCAATGCAGTACTTTGGGGTAGGTGACATCATGCCACAGAATACTGCATGACAAAAGGGCTTAATTGCCATTGAATTACATTGTTTATTTATTTATCAATTTATTTATCAAGTCTAGGATTACAAATATCTTTGAGCCATGGCTCTTTTACAAAGGTTCCACGTCCATGTTTCCTGCAGCATACTGCAGCACTCTGCAGTTATACTGCAGTGGTACTGCAAGGCACTGTATTGCATACTGTCTGGCAACACTGTATATTACATTTATATAGTAATATTGCTAAACTTATTTTATTTATCAGTAATAGGCAATATGTATATTCCATACTAAATCTATTGTATGTGAGTTTTTCTTATTGTATACAATAACTCCCATTTTATATATGCAATAGTATTACAGGTCAATGGTTCTGTATCCCCTGCCAGGACACACTTAAAAACAAGACACTATAGGTCAGTGTGTCTTTCATTGTCAAATATTATAACTAACTAACTAACTAACTTAACTAGCTGAATTGTAAAGCTTTAAAATTAGCTATTTTAATAGTTAACAGTTTATGTTTCATTTCACTGCTCTGCTTTGAGTGCAGCAGAGGCCACTGTAATATAATCAGGTATTGTGCAAGCTGTTCTCATCTTCATTTCAAATTTGTCAGTGACTAAAATAAATCATTTACCACACTGAACAAAATTATATGTAAAAAATACATGTTGAGTGAAGATATATGTAAAAATGGTTCCACCACAGTGGTTCAACAGGAAACTTCTCGACTGCCTTTACAGCAATGGCATAATGCCAAAAGTCAGCATTGTGCCATCAGGAAAACCTTTTACGGGGGAGCAGCAACCCCACACCCCCCCATGGGGGGTTCTGCCCTCCATGCACCCCCAGACTTTAAAATAATCAACTCCAGGTTGGAGTTGTTTCAGGAAGGGGGCTCCCTTTCCACCCATCTGTGCCCGTCAATAGGGCGCCAAAATTCCAAATTTGCCACCCCTTCTCTGAGGTCCACCAACCCCTGGAGTTAGAATATTTAGTTGGGGGATGTGGGGGGTGCAACCCCCTGCATTAGAAGCAGGAGGTGAAATTAAATCCCTGGCGCCCTAATGACGGGGGCACTCGGGCTGGTGCATTCCAATGGTGGAACCAGGGGGTGCAGAACACTGAGGAGCCATGTCGATGTACTGTGTGATCATTACAGTGAACTTCTGATTTTGTCACTGTAATGGTCTTCGCGGTATTTGTTTTGCCATAACATCGGCATACCTGTAAAAATAAGCACAATAGATGGATAGATAGACAGACAGATAGATATGATCGATTGACTGCTGCTTGGATAGTATCTGACAGAACTGGATGCTGTCAGAGGCCACTGATTTCCCCAGATGCCAGGTAATATTTGATACCATTGATATCTGACTGCTGGATCTTATCACCTATTAACCAATCTGATGCTAACAATCCAATGTGACTATCAGGGATCCAAACCAGACACCTGACCTCATATCACACTTTCTGACCTAAGATCTGACCCTACTGTTTACTGGTCCTACTCCTATCTCATTGACCAAAAGCAATAAGTTCAGGTATGCAGTGTATTACCCACCTCCTCCCTATCTATCCTGCCCCCACAAGGGATCTAGTCTGACCCCCATCCTCATCTCCATCTTCCTTAATGACCTCCCTTCAGCCTGTGTTGCACTGATCATACACATGCATGCTGATAACAGTTCTTTGTGCCATTTGTGTCTCAGTTTCTGAGTTGGAATCATCACTACAATGTGCCTTCAACAAAGTCCAACACTGGTTTTACTCAAACCAGCTGGTGCTGAGTACCAGAAAACAGTGCCCATCTCCTTTGGCACTAGACAAAAGCTCACTAGGATCTGTGCCTCCTTAACACTTAAATCCCTTGATGGTACCCCCTAAAAGAGGTCTTAAACATCAAGTACCTCGTTGTATGGCTGGATGGAAACCTTGATTTCTCCTCATACATCAATGCCATTCACAAAAAGTTTCACCCAGGTTTGGCACCCTCTATTAGAGCAAATCACTACTTCCACTCCCAGTGTTTCAGGAAATTCTACTCAAAATGATCCTGCTGGTTTTTCGCTACACAGACGTGGTTTTCAGTGCTGCCACCCAAGTCCTCCCTAGCCAGACTGGACCCTATTTTTAATTATTTTTGTCATTTTGCTTCCACCTTCCATACCCTCTCCTCGCTGGAGTCCAGGCACCATAAATCACTGCTCCACATTGCTCTCCAAGTAATGGTTCTCCCCCACCTTGCCTCCCTTCCCTCCTCTTCCCTTGACCCTGTCATCCAACTTGCTTCTCTCTTTTGACTCTCAGACCCTTGTTACCCCTTTTCATATTACCTCCATGGATCAGACTGCTTTCTCTGTCCACCCTCCTCTATTTGGAACAACTGTCCTACCCAACTGTACTTCTCCCCACTTACCCTGCTCGTAGGTCCCTTCTCAGGGATCATTTTGCTCCCTTCTGCTCTCGCTCATAGTATTTCCCTGCTTAGCCCTTGTATTTGGGCTGCTCTGCTACCAGTGTAGTTGGTCATGTTTTATACATTTTTATTTGAACATTGTTCCTATTTGCTTGCACTGTTGTTCATTTTGTATTTCATGATTATTGTGTTGTTACCTTTGCAATAATCACTCCCGTACCCTTCCCCTGAGTTGCATCTGCAAATGAGACTTTGCTCAGTGTGCCTTTTCCAGTCACCAATTTGTAAATAAATAAATCAGCCTCACCATCCAAATCTGGGATCTGAAAATCTGCATGGGGTCAGATAGGCGCTCAGATCTGGATCTGGATTGACAGACTATCCACCGGATTCTATTTGTACAGCCAAATACACTATAAATTAAGCATCAGAAGCATATTATGCAAAACTTACATTTTATTTTACTGATAGCAGAACTTTCTCAACCAGTTTCTTTGGCAGTTTGACTGAAAGCAGACTGCATGCACTAAATGCATATTACAGTATGTCTTCATATTGAAACTTATACTTTGAGGAATGGAATGAAATGTTCTGCACAGTGATTCAATAAATGGTGATGTCTTTATTGGTCAGTTTCTAGTTTCTGGGTAGTGACTGAAGAGCTGGTCACTGCTGATCACTACTGAAGACCTTGGATTCTGAACTAGAATGAATATCTTGTTAATGACAGATTTTATGTATCTACTGCATATACATACCTCTCAATTGTCCAACATTAGTTCTTCATTCTAACTCATAAAAGATGCCTGCTCCACATTGAGAGGATTTGTCCCACATTCAGTGTTAACATTTTAAAGCAAACATCCATAATAAATAGTGGAAAACTATATTATTCAATTAGCAATGAACTCTGTGAACATAAAGGCACACATTTTAAGTGTTCCGAGCTTCTTAGTTTAAGAGTTGATTAAATATCTCACATTTTGCCTATTTGTTTCACATTCTGAGAGGTTGTGTTCCACATTGAATCTTGACTGAACTTCTGGTCTGCCTCGATGCATGCCATCCGGCTTGGAAGTCCTACAAGTCCTCTGGTACACTGGACAACCTTAACAAGTACAGTGCCTTGAGGAACTCTTGTACTAAAGCCACCAGATTGGCTAAGGCTAAATTATTTTCACAGTTACAGAGTGGCACCCCCAAATTACCAAAATTAAGACCTTTTTTTTTGCTCAACTATAACCAAAAAACTAGGAAGATTTGAAACCTGAGACTTGCAAGTCTGATAGAATCTGGGCTAAAGTGTGTCCTTTTGTGTTTTGTAAGTCCCAAACTTAAGTAGTTTTTTTTAAATATTTAAGACAAACTGTTCCTTATGTGAGCATACACAGTTTAAAAGATGGTCTAAAGACAACTACATTTTCGTGACAATATGAAGTCATGTTGTCTTATTATAGAGATGCTGTCATTTATCAGCTGACAGGGCTGACTCCCTGTCAGTGTATGCCCTATTGCTGTTTTTGTTCAACATAAATGGGGTTATCTGTCAGTGCATAGCCCCATCCCTGCTAAGTGTGCTGGTGCATGTGTCTATTTTTTCTAGTGGTACTGTGACTGCCATTAGTCACATGAGTGGCTTTATTTATTTATTTGAACTGGTCTCTGGGGTGCCCAATTCCTGGTGCCAGCTGAATTATTAATAAGACAGTCTGACATCTGGGTGTCCACCCTTAGTGCTGGTTCATTCCCCCCTCCATACAGTTTCCCTCCACAAACTCCATAATGTGAAGTTACCAACACTGGGATGCCCATTCCTGCAGTCTGGGACACTGGGGGTGCTCACCCCCAGCTCCCTCAAGTATCATGCCAACACTGTGGTGCCCAGCCCCAGTGTTGAGGTAGTGTTAGTCTGGAGTGTTAGTGTTCCTCTAATAAAGAAAACCATCATGTGACATCTTAGTCTTTTTTTAAACTCTGAAATGAAGAAAATGGTCCCTCATTGTCTGCCACCTCCCCATTCCCTATCTCAATGGCCCACCTCACTCAGCACTCACCACCCCATACCATTCCTTACCCTATACTTAACCAGCTGACGTTCAAGTCTGTAATCCTTTCTGGACCAGAGACATGTCTTCACTCTTCAATGTTGACCCACAAACTAAGGAAAACAGGCAAGTGCCATATAATGTACTGTATTTTGATGTGTTTTCAACTTTCTTCATAACTTGATCACTTTTACATATTTTACCCCAAACTTTCGACGTGGCCTTTATGGGACCCCATCTCATGAATACTGGCTGTGAAATTATGTTAGTCTGGCCTAGAAGGTGAATTCACTGTCACTGAACTCTTGTATTCCACAGCTTGTGAAGCTATTTCTGCTATCTCACTCCCACCCATGTCATATCCTATATATATATATATATATATATATATATATACATGATATCTTCAGTTAGGCCATGTCATATTTTATTCATACAATGTATGTGTCATGAATAATAATATACTGTATATGTTTTAGGAGCTTTGTTAGTTTAGTGCATAAGACCATGACTTTCCCATTGATCTAACCTTCCTTTTTATAAAGTGGCTACCCAGCAATAAGCACAAAATGTTGTAACATAATTTTCTAGTCATACAGTACTTATTATTTTTGTGCAGTTCTGGTACTTGACCTCAGTTTTCCCAGAGTTTTCTCTGTGTTCTTCTCCCACTGCATTCTGCCAGTCTGTGAGACAAATCTCCCCCCGCAGTACCCAAGCAGTTCCAGATAAGCTGATGCTTATTTGTTGCTTGTAAGATAATTATTCAGAATTAATTTGCAGAGACAGATTTCTTTTCACCAAGTTTTCGCTTTGGGACTCACTCATGTACATGGCACTGTCATTTTGTTAATCGGTCCGGAAAGGTGATTTCACACAGTGACCGTGAAATCACCTTACTGGTCTGATTAATGAAATGACAGTGACAGTGTTCATGAGGTGGATTCCCAAGAAGCCCATGTTGAAAATTTGGTGAAAAAAATGTGGAAAAATGGCCGAGATATTAACATAAGTTGAAAACGCCATTGGCAGCCATTATACGGCACGTACCTTGATTCTTCACTTTGCGGTTCAGCTTTAAAGAGTGCAGACATGTCCCGGTCCACCGAAGATGACAGCAGATGACCTCCAGTGGTAAGTATGAGGCAAAGGGGGTGTGGGTTGGAGGGTGCTCAGTGGATGGGTGTGGATGGAGGACGGGTATGGCAGAGATGATGAGGGATCATTTTCTTTTTCAGGGCAAAAAAAGACATTATGGGACTGTTTTCTCTTTTTACAGGGTTTAAAACATTTTGGGACACTGGAAGTGGCCCCCTAGTGTCCCAGAGTAGAGGGACGGGGATACACATCTGGGGACACTGGGAGTGGGCTCCACAGTGTCCCAGAGTACCAGGAGGGGGATAGGAGAAAATTAACATTTGGGGACACTGGGAGTGGGCACCCCAGTGTCCCACACTACAGGGAAGGGGGGCTCCTAATACTAGCATGGGGATTGGGGCCCCCCATTGTTGGATAGTATAAATAAAGTGACTAGGGGTTGGAGAGCATCTGACATTGGGAGTAGGCATCCCGGTATCAGAATACATTTAAATAAATCAAGAAAGAAAAATTTTTGGGACATTAGGAATGGGCTCCCCCGTGTTCCTCACTACTGTGGAAGGGAGAGCTGCTACTACTGACATGGAGTGTGGGCCCCCCATTGTCAGATAATGAAATAATTGTTTGGGGACACTGGGAGTGGTCTCCCCAGTGTCCCATACTGCTGCTTGGGGGTGTGTGTGGGTGATTCCAGCACTGACATGGGGATTGAGTCCCCCGATGTTGGTATTGTCTGTCTCTCTCTAACAGCAAACAGGATGGTAGACAGAATGAAGCTCTGTGAAAAGACAAGAGGTTCCCTGAGGCAACATGATAGCCGTGTGAGAAAAGAGCCTTGCTTTCATGCAGAACACTTAACTTTTTTCCCATAGAAAATAATGGGAAATTAAAAGTTTAATAATTTTGGAATAGATTAATATTTTTTCACCAAACCTTCAAAAGACAAATCTGTGACCCAATGACTTTCTATCCTGAAAATTTCAGACAGTATATAAAGCAGTTTTTGAGATATACATGATGAAAGAAACACAAAAAAATTAGTAAACTGGTAAACTGATAAATTTAGAATTTTTTGACACTGCAAACCACAAAATAAAGTTATACAAAATTTTGTACATGAAGAGACCTACCCCTAGAGATTATGCATGCCAAATTTTGTTCATATCCATTGAACGCTTCCAAAGTTATTAAGGTTCAAAAGTTTTGGCTTAACATAGACGTTTGCACTCAACTCTAATATACTGGTGCTACCACGCTGGTAATGCACACACATACACAAATAAATATATATATATAGATATATCACAAATTTGCTACTGGAGAGACCAATTGTGACTCTCAGGACAAAAAATAAAGTCAGTTTGTTTCTCATGACTATGCCTCTATTAAGATGCTTATATATGCTACTGTTGGTATGCAAAATATAAAGATAGTTCATGAAGTCTATGTTATGGAAAAATGTACCCAAAGTTAGAATATGAAAACTCTAACATGCATAACATGGTGTCTTACTTGTTTAATTTCTAGTTATGTAAATAAAAGCATCTTTTTAAAATACCATGACTTCTGCTTCTATTTATGGGCTGTAGTATTGATCTTTCATTGTTTGTTTCTTATTCATGCTGGGAAGGGGCTTAAACAACAATTCATCTTAGGACACCACTGTATGTTAAACTTTGGAATATAGCAGTTTTGTTGTAACTTGAATCTTTTTAATATTCCCAAACAACCATGCTGTGCAGCCTTCAACACCTTTGTTTCTAAGACAGACAACTCTGCATCGCCAAGTTAAAAAAGGAAATGTAATTTTTTAGCATTTTTTTTCAACAGTTAACGTGTGCTACAGGGACACCACATTATCACAGTGATAATGTCTCACCATACAAATTAAAGCTAACTACTACTTGTTCATAAAACAATGCCATATTGACAAACACACAACTAAGCTACTTACAAAGAACTTTATACACTTAATTACACTATGTATAAGGTATATAATTTCACCTGATATGTCTCAGCCATCCTCATACCAACTGGTCCCAAACCCAGAAAAGAGTGATGGAATCCAATGTAGTACATTAATAAACAATAACCATCAAAATATTGCATTGATAAAATGACTGTTGGGTTTGAGGCAAAAGGCACAGCTAAGGGTTTTGTAGTGAATATGGTGTTCCTAGACTTTAGTAATGCATTTGGCATCATGATGCAGCATTTGACATCATGATGCACAGAACATTTCTGCACAAAATGAGAGCTCTGGGGGTGGCTCCAGAGATGAAGAGATGGATGAAGAAATTGCAGGAGGGAAGGAGGCAAAGGGTGATCATTAATGGAGTTCCATCAGGGCAGGGAAGGGTGACTAGTGTGGTACCACATGGTTTGCAATGGGTCCAATTCTGTTCAATATTTTCATTGGGGACATTGTGGAAGGGCTTAAGGGGAAGGTCTATCTATTTACAGACAGTACAAAGCTCTGCAACACAGTAAGCACTGTTGATGGGGTAGAAAAAATGAAAAGGGATTTGCACAAACTAGAGGAGTGGCCAAAGTGTGGTAGTTGAGCTTAAATGCCAAAAAGTGCGTAGTAATGCCAAAAGGGAATAGTAATCTAAAAGCAGAGTACTGGAAGTGATAGTGCAGGAGAGAGAACTTGGTATAATCATATATAATGATCTCAAGGTGGCTAAGCAATGCAAGGGAGCAGAAGCGAGGGCCACTAGAATGCTGGGATGCATAGGCATGAGTATTATGAGCAGAAGGGGGGAGGTGGCAATGCCACTGCAAACAGCTGGTGAGGTCATACCTTGACTATGGTGTCTAGTTCTGGAGACTGTACCTCAGGAGGGATGTGGAGAGAGTGGAGAGGGTCAAGAAGAGGGCAATGAAAATGGAGCAAGGACTAAGCCATTTGACATATGAGGAGAGGTTGCAAGACCTCAACATGTATATCTTGGAGCAAAGGATGGAAAGGGTGGACATGATAGAGACCATTAAGTACCAAAAGAGTATAAACAAGGTCCCAGATAGTAGTATTTTCCAGAATAAGAGGCTCTTGAGGACAAGGGGTCATGACATGAAGATAGACAGCGGATGATTCTATGAAAACATCAGGAAATACCACTTCAAAGAAAGGGTAGTAGAAAGGTGGAATCAACTCCCTGAGGAAGTGGTGGGGGCCAAACCAGTGATGGGATTCAAGGTTGCATGGGATAGGTACAAGGCAGTTCTGGAGATGGGAGGATTACCCAGATCACCAAGGATCCTTGAATAACATGGAGATGGAACACTTGGGCAGATTCGGTGGGCCTGGAGGTCCTTATCTGCTGACAGTTTCTGTTTCCAAGTTAACTAGCTGCATCAGTAGACAGTCATGGGGTGTATCCAGCAATGTCTAACTTCTGGTGATTTTGGCCACCAGGATCTCCCAATTAATGTCTGGCAGATTCAGTTATCTGACCACCACAACTTCCTCCATTGGGAAGTAGTAAAGCATAGTCATTGGGGCACTGAGCTGCACACTATGACCTGGAAATGATAGACCAATCAGGCTGACCTCAGTGGTGGATACAATTATATAATCTCTGCTAAAGAAAATGATAGCAGAAAACTTGGAATCAAGTGGAGCCAAAGATCCAAGGCAACACAGATTCAGAGGAGGAAAGTCATCTCAAACTAATCGGATTGATTTCTTTGAATGGGTCACTAGGGTGGTGGATTGTGTGGGAGCAGCTGATGTGACCTACCTTGACTTCAGGAAGATATTTAACATTGTTCCACCTAGGAGACTTGTGAACAAGCTGGGCAGCCTGGGACTGTGGCATAAGGTGGTCAATTGAGTTTGAAACTGGCTGAAAGGTAGGAAACAGGGTGGTGATAAATGAGATAAAATCCAAAGTAGGGAGGGCGATCATCAGGGTGCCACAGGGTTCAGTTCTTGGACCAGTGCTGTTTAATATCTACATCAGTGACATTGCAAAGGGGCTGGAGGGGAAGATGTGTCTCTTTTCAGATGACACAAAGATCTGCAATAGGGTAGAAGTCAAGGAGGGGTGGAGAGAATGAGGAGGAACCTAGCTAAAATGGAAGAGTGGTCCAGAATGTGGCAACTAGGATTCAATGTTACAAAAAGGTAAAAAAAAAAGTGAAAATACATTAGCTTAAAAGATAACTATGGGCCAGTTACAGGCCAGAGCCGGACCAGGTTGCAAAACTTTATTTTACATCTCTTTTCACCAGAAAAGGCCATGCAGGGCCTTATACACATCACATGGTACACCAAAAACTTACTCAAAAGCACTTGAACATGCCCGGAAATGCATTAAAAAATTAAACTTTCAAATACAAAGATGCTTACAGATAAACTTGAAAGTACTCTACAGACATCTGGGGAAAAAGAGATGTAAATTCAGCATTTAAAGCTGTGAGATGGCCCAAGCTTATGTTCAGTACAAAGGAAACAGCCTTTTTAGTTGCCCCTATACTGAACATAGATTGTAACAGCTAAACAGCCTAAATGTTCCAAAAAAAACCCTCAAAATGCAAAAAAAAAAACTAGCATTGAAGACAACTAAGGGTGTGTAATTGGTCAGTCTTGGCCCAGGTTACAAAAAATATTTTATATCTCTTTTCCCCAAAACACCCATGCAGGGCCTTAAGTGAAGCATACCGTACACCAAGGAGTTACAGCTAGAATTATTGCAGGGGAAAAAAGCAATGCAGAAAAGTACAGTTGTTGAAATGGCTGGAAGGGATCACCAGAAAGTTGATGTGCATTTGAAGATAATGCTGGTTGACTGAGTAACATATGTTCATTACAAAGGAGTACTGTGAGGATGACAGAATGTTCATCGGACAAAAGTATGATTGAAAGAAACCGAGAACTGCAAGTCAAGCATTTTAAAAGACCAGGTGGATGACAAAACCAGGTGCTGATGTATACTTTCAATTCTCATTTGTCTGGACTGTGGCTAGGACAGTACTTTACATGAGTAACTATAGGACACTGAGAAGGGATCACCGTATACTGTAAAAACGAGCAAAAAAGTAAAACTTATATAAATAAATTAATTTTAAAATATGAAAGGGGACATGAAAATGCATCATTGCAGACAGCTGCACTGAAATTGCACGGCTCTGTAATAAATGGATAACACCAGTCCAGCAAGGTATATAAAGGACACCACATGTTGTGAACGTAAGAGGGCAGTCCAAAGTGGAAAAAATTGCAAAAATACATTTATTTAACCAAAGCCTCTAAGTAGGGGGATACAATATGTTATCTAGCAATGAATGGAATCAAAGTTTGTTAATTAGAGCACTGTGTGCTTGCAAATAATTACAGCACAATTTGTGATAGGCAGGAATGTCACAAAATGGATGCCAGTTTAAGACAGTGAGAAGGTAGTTGAAGGGCCATAGTAAACAAAATCAAATTTAACAACAGGTCATGTTATGCCCAGTATGTCTTATGATAGATCACTAGAAAACAGAGATGGAATAAAAGCAATATAATACTTTTTTTAAAAATTACAGAGTAAAATTGTGCATAAGTTATGAATCTCTCCAGTACTGTATGCAGAGTCATATATATATATATATATATATATATATATATATATATATATATATAATGTTAAACCTGAAATGTTGCACTTTCATAACCTTGCAACTGTTCTATGGATTTGCACAAAATCTGGTATGCTGTGGCCCGTGAGGTAGATCTCTTGACATATTAAGTTTCTATTCGATCGGATAGGCAGATTTTGCACTGCACATAGTAAAAAAATGCAAACAATTTGCCTTTTTTGACTGTTTTTTCCTCATCACACTGCGTCCAAACTGTTTGGAATTTTGCTCTGAAAGTTTCAGGGCAGAAGGAGCTTATCCCCAAAGAACAAGCCAGCATCGGTTTGGTGAAAAAATATTAATCCATTCCAAAGTTATTACATTTTGAAATTTCGGGTTCTGAGCATGCTCAATTTAATCTTTTGGATAGCTGCATGGAATGAAAAAGGATTTTGCTCTGACAAAAAAAAGGATTTTAACACCTCACAAAAAAGGATCCTTAGAATCCTTTTTCACCAGAAAAAAAATCCTTTTTTGTCAGCAGCCATCTTGTTGTTTTTTTTAGCCCAAACAAATTGTTATAACTGTGCCCAGGGATGTCTTCTGCAGACATACAAGCATGTATCATGTTCATCAGGGTGCCCTTTATTGTTGTGTGCCTTTAGTTTGATTTTATGTGGACTCAGAATTCATATTTTTATAGTTTTTAATCCTTTTTTTGTGACTTGCTTCCATTCATAGAAACATAGAATTTGACGGCAGATAAGGACAATTTGACCCACCCAGTCTGCCCATTTCCCTACCTGATGGATAAGCTGCAGATTCTAGTTAATCAACTGCTTACTTCCTCCTGCCATCCCCTAGAATTGCCTTATGCCTGTCCCATGCATTCTTGAATTCTCTCTCCGAAAAAGGATTTTGACGTCGCATGGAAAAAGGAATTTGTCTGACAAAGTACCTCAAGGGAATTTATAAAGTGCAAGAGGGTAGCATCTTTCAGAAAAAATAGATGTGCAAGAACAAGGGGACACAATTTCAAGATATAGGGGGACGGCTCAGGGGTAATGTAAGGAAGTATTTTTCACAGAGAGGATAGTGGATGCATGAAACAGCCTTCCTGAGGAAATGGTAGGGTCAAAAATAGTGGGGGAATTCAAGAATGTATGGGACAGACACAAAGCAATTCTTGTTGTGGGGTAGGAGGAAGTAGGCTGTTGGATAACAAGGATCTGCAGCTTCTCCAGTAGGTAGGGGAATGGGCAGATTGGGTGGGCCAAGCGGTCCTTATCTGCCAACAAAGTCTATATTTCTATGTTTCTATGTGACAAAAAAGGATTACCAGCAGGCCATTTGGTCAGACAAAGCCTTAATCTTTTTTTATAATAACGAAAAAGGATTTTATTGTTTCACAAAAAGGAATCCTCTGATGAAAAAGATTGAGGATGTCTTACAAACAATGATTTAAAAAACTAAATCCTTTTTCGTGAGGTGTCCTAATCCTTTTTTGCAAAAGGGCCCTGTGCTCTGACAAGCACATTAGGATATGATTACACTATCTGAAAAAGTAAGGAAATGAGTTGCAAAAAACGTTGTTAATGCATCAGTTAGGGTTAAAGCAACAAATGTAGGGAAATGTGGCATTAGGTGTTAATCCTAACATTCCATCTTCACCTGCAAAGACCAAGAGGCATCATGGCCAGCATTGGGGTTGTCAACCCTAATGCTCACCCCTTTCCATTAGAAAATAAGCTGGGTGTGTACAGCATAGGAAAATGGGGTGAGTGTTAGGGCTGACAACCCCAATGTTACCCCAATGCCTCTTGGTCTCTGCAGGGTGGGGATAGTGGGGTGTTAGGGTTGGAAATCCTAATGCCATATTTCCCTACTTTTGTCGCTTTAACCCTAACTGATGCATTAATGAAGTTTTTTGCAAAATCTCTCTCTCTCTCTCTGTATATGTATGTGTGTATATATATATATATATATATATAAAAATGGATAAAACATGTCAGATGATCATGCTTTATTCCACAATGACCGCACACCTCCCTGTATGATCGAACACCTGAACTACTTCCGAGCCCTCAAAACTTTCTCACCAGTAGTGAGATCACTCCACACCTGGCACATATAGGCAGCCAAACATATACAACTGGTACAGTCACATAGCTGCCCAGAGGCTCAAGTACATTAATATACAAAGATATGGACCTGCCAGCAGATAAAGGCTATACGGTCTTTCAAGTCTGCTTGCATGTGCAGCTAGCAGCCCTTATACTGCAGCTGACCCTCCTCCCTCCCTCCAGTGACCCTCCCCTTACCCTGTCCCATCCCCTTTTGAAGCATCACACTGTATTACAGAATATCACTTCCTCTGGTAATACATTCCAACCTGCCACCACCCTCTCCGTGAAAAAAGTGTCTCCTCATTTCCCTCCTGAACCCCCCCTCCAATTTCAGACTGTGCCCTCGGGTGTCTCTCCCCCTCCTTAACTGAAAAAGTCCTCCTGTGTCAGTTCTATTGATCCCCTTCATGTACTTGAAAGTCTCAATCACGTCTCCCCTGTCCCTCCTCTCCTCCAGGGAGTACATGTTCAGCTCCTCCAGCCTACTCTCATAGGGCAAGTCCTCCAACCCGTGTATAATTTTTGTTGCCCTGCGCTGCACTGCCTCCAGCAGCCTAATGTCCTTCTTCAGGTACAGCCTCCAGAACTGCACACAGTACTCCAGGTGTGATCTACCAGTGACCTGTACAGTGGCAGAATCACCTCCCCCTCCTGGAGGATATGCCCCTGGCAATACACCCCAACATCTTGTTAGCTTCGGCAGCTGCCCTTCTACATTGCATGGTGTTGTTCATTGCTCTTGTTATGATTACCCTTATACCTTTCTCCTCCTCCATCTTGGTCAGCCAACTACGCCCTAGTTGGTAGTTCCTCCTTGGGTTCCTTGCTCTGAAATGCAACACCTTGCATTTCTTAGCATTGAACCCCAGCTGCCAAGTGTCTGACCAGGCCTCCAACTTTGCCAGATCATCCTGTAACCCCTGCCACCCTCTAGGTCATCCACTACTGCTCCCATCTTGGTGTCATCTACAAACAGACTGATCTTGCTCTTGATGCCTATTGAAATGTCTGCTATGAAGATCTCAAATAACACCTGCCCCAGTACAGATCCCTGTGGCACCCCACTTGTCACTGCCTTGGGTGATGAGAGCTCCACTCCCACCACCACCCTCTTTTGCTTCCCCTTCAGCTAGCTCCCCACCCATCCCACCAGCTTCGTCCCTGCCCCTGTGCCCTCCAGCTTACTACCTAGCCTCCCATGTGGCACCAAGTCAAATGCCTTGCTGAAGTCCAGATACAGGACATCCACTGCATGGCCCCTGTCCAATTGCCTGGTTACCCAATCATAGTACTCCACCAGGTTAGTCTGACAGGATCTGCCTGAGACAAACCCATGCTGCCTGCTGTCCTGCAGCCCATCTGCCGCCAGGTGAGAAATCAGTCTGTCCTTCAAGATTGTCTCCATTAGCTTACCCACGATGGACATGAGGCTTACTGGTCTGTAATTCCCTGGCTTGTCCTTGGGGCCACTGTTGTGGAGGGGCACCATGTTTGACATCCTCCAGTCCTGTGGTACACACCCTGAGTCCAGAGAGGCATTAAACAGGTCTGCAAGAGGTTCAGCCAGGACATCCACCAGTTCCCTTAGTACCCTGGGGTGCATGCGATTTGGACCTGGTGCCTTGTCCACCCTCAGTGCCATCAAGCCCCCCAGTACCCTGCCTACTATGATTTCACCGTCTGTCTCCTCACCCCCTCAATGCTTACCCCCTAACCCCTTTGGGTACCTCCCCCCTTTCTCTTCGGTAAATACAGAGTAGAAGTACCCATTTAATGCGTCTGCCTGTTCTGCCTTAGTATCCACCCACCCCCTTCCTTTTTAATCCTCACAATTTGATCTCTGCAGTTCCTTTTCTCCCTGATGTACCTAAAGAAATCCTTCTTCCCCTCTTTAATGCCCTGTGCTAGCCTGAGTTCCTGGGTTGTCTTTGCTGCCCTGACTGCTTTCGTCACTTCCTTTGACTCCTTTAGGTATGTATATCTCTCTGTCCATCCCCTCCCTGTACTCTTGTACCTCCTAAAGGTGGTTCTTTTTCTTCCTATTTTCTCTATGACCCCCCCCCATTCACCCAACTAGGCTTCTTTGCCCTCGCTGTCTTACTCTGGACCGTTGTACATGTTGCTATTGCCTCCCCATCCCCCTTTTAATGATCTCCCACCTCTGATTAGTGTCCATATCTGGGTTGATCCCCGCTATAGCCCCCTGCACTATATCCCTTATTTTCCTGAAGTCGGCCCTTCTGAAGTCTACCACCCTCGCCACCCTCGTGACTGATCCAACTCCCTGTTTCCCCATGTTTATCCTAAACCACACTCAGTGATGGTCACCAGTTCCAGTCCCCCTGGTAAATGACTTGCTGCCAGAAGCTCAAAATAAACCTCATTCTGTTGAAGAATTAAAAAGAGTTTTGTTTATGTGTTTATTCCCTTTACTTTTCTGAGAAAGAAGGCGCCGTCTGTACAAGGAGGAGAACCAGCAGGGAGCACTTTCACTTTTATTAGTAAAATGTAATGTGACCGAGTGGTGTCAGTACTGGTAAATGGCTTGCTGCCAGTACTGTAGTTTAAAATATGCCTCACTCTGTTAAACATGTAAAAAAAGCTTTTATTTTTCCATGTATTCCCTTTTATTTTTCTGAGAAAGAAGGCGCCGTCTATACAAGGAGGAGAACAAGTGGGGAGCACTTCCACTTTTATTAGTTAAATGTAGCACGACCGAGCATGGTCAATAACAGTAAGTGAAATGCAGGCACATGTTTAAATTAAGTCCCTGTCTGTTCAAAACCAAAGTAAACTGTGTATTTTATCTCATTTTTATTTAGATTTCCCTACAAGAATCAGCCGACTGAAGCAAGAAGTGAGTGAGAGCAGAGTGAGGGAGTCGGTGGCTTTAGAAAGGTAGATGCAAGGCAGAGCGAGTGTTGCTATAGCCTAGACAGTACGGACTTTTTCCCAAAAAATTTCAGGGATGGTGGAGTCTATGCCAAGGGTGTGCCTTTGGATGGTTTGGTTTAAAAATATTAGACAGTTTTTAAATGTAAATGTTTTTTATGATAACATCAAAATGCAGCTAAAAAAACCCAGATCGATTAAAAAAAAAAAACAGATTGATTTAAAAAAAAACAGATAAAAAAAAAAACAGACCAATTTATAAAAAAATGTTTGCTGTTAGACCATGTGATGCAGCGGACGGTGTAACAGCCTCTTCATCCAGCTCCCATCGCCCATCGTTACTTCACTAATTCCAAAGTATTTTGGAGACTTTTGATTCTCTTTCTTTGTGACCAATTGCTTCCTCGTTCCTCTGGGAGAAGTCTGAAGAAAATAATGGATGCCAAAATGTGTCTGGCAATGCCAAGACACACGCCTCCTGTCTCCCCTGAGAAAATTAGCAAGCGTTCCAGGGCCCAACAGAGTGGCGGCGGTAAATCATCAGCTACTACAGCCTCCACTACTCAGGCTTCCGACTAGTCTCCCCTCACGTTGGAACAATTCTTGAAAGAATTCAATCCATTCCATTGTGATTTAAAATCACTGGCTACTGAAGTCAAGCAGTTGGCGAACACGCTTGATGATCTCTCAACAAAGATGGCAGATTCCATATCTCGCCTTATTTCCATTGAGAAGCAAGTGGACAAAACAGACAGAGAAATGATTGATATCAGACACGGAATAAAGAACACGGAAAGCAAGATAGAAGATTTAGAGGGGAGGAGTCACAGAAACAATGTGGTGATCCTTAGGATACCGGAGAAAGAGGAGAAAAACAATACGATCATTTTTATTCAGAAGCTGATTGAGAAGTTGGTAGGCTCTTCCCCCTTTGGTGCTTCCTATACAATCGAACGGGCCCATAGTGCCCTAAGGCCGATGCCAGTGCAGGGTTTCCTTCCCTGACCTCTGATATTTAAGTTTTTGAACTATCAGGAGAAGCAATTGTTCTTGGGGAAGATTAAAGAGCTGCAGGAAGTACTTTGGGAGGGGAACAAACTACGGATTACTCAGGATTTACCCACTTCGGTGAGACAACGAAGAGCTCTATTTCACCCTATTGTAACAAAGCTTATAGCTGCAGGAATCAGATTTAAGATGGGCTACCCTGCTCGCTTACAAGTAATGTTAGCCGGGTCTTGGGTTGCATTCGAAGAGCTCGAACCAGCACAAAGGGCCCTACAGGAAGCCTTACCTGATCTGTTTCCAAATCATTAAAGGAGACTGTATTCTTATGTTTCTGGTGAATCCCTGAGTGTTAAAAGGTAGTAGTACCATGATGAGGCATGGATACACGCTCTTGATATGGACAGTCTGGATGTTTAAGATCCAAGGCTATCAGGTTACCTCAAGCATGAAGGGTACTTTCAAGATACTCATATCTGGTTTATGGGATTCAAGACAGCAGTCCATAAATATCCAGAAGTAACTGTTGATTATGCCGAATTTTGGTGTACAGCCCGATTTCTATTGTTTTCTCATTTAATCCCTAATCTGAGGGGGGGGGGGACAGGTTATTTTATAAGATGCAGTCTCAATGCAATATTTATTTAGTAATTTTCTTGAATTGGCAGTAATGATGTGTAGCCGCCACAAGAGGGAGCTCGACGCATAAGAATGGACTGAAGATCAACGGTTGTTTTCTATCATACTGACTGGGACATTTTAAGTTTATGGGACTGTGATTAACGGTTTTGATTAGCATATCCCGGTGACTTAAGTAAGTTTTAAGCAGTCCATGACTCATATGTAAAAGGTGTCATGTTAAAGTCTGTAAATAGATTTATATAATCATTCAGGTATCATAGTTGTTTCAGGGATTGGGTACACTTTGGATCGAGTTCTGTCATATTAGTTGGAATTGAAATGCTCTGCCCACTAATGGGGCAAAGGGCTTAGTAGAAACGAGGAGTTCATACAGTTATTGTTTCATGTAACACTTATCCCCAAGGTTGGGGCTAGTTTTGAACTCACTATTATTTAGTTAAGTCATTTTACTGGGTGATGGAGAAGCGGAGTAGAGGAAGAACATAGGACAGGCTGTGTAGCGTGGTAGATACAGTAAGAGGGATAATTAGGGGAAACAAATCAAGTTTGATGTTAGGATTGGATAGTAGAATACTATATAATGGGATTGGGGGAAGGGGAGGGGTGGGTAATTAAAGGGAGGAACACAACTAAACACGACAACCATAACATAGGCATGTTCTGGATTGCTTCTTTCTGGTGGGGCTACTATCTGTGTGCCCTCTTTATTTTATACAATGGCTAATACCATACGAATTGCCACCTGGAATGTAAAAGGGGTGAGGAAAAGACTTAAGCAGTATCAGATACTAAAACACCTTAAGATTTTAATCATAGATATGGTTTTCATTCAAGAAACACACTTATTGGATTCTGAAGCATCCCAACTTAGGAGACAACAATTTATCCAGTTTTTCGCAGCACAGGGTACAACCAATAGCAGTGGGGTGATGATCCTTATCCATAGAAGGCACCCGTTCACCATGACCAACGTGGTCAAGGATCCAAGGGGTAGATTTATATTGGTACAAGGACTACTTTATAATAATGAGATATTGTTGGGTAGCATTTATGGTCCTAACCAGAACACACCAGGATTTTTTATACAACTTTCACAAATGGTTCTCCCATTTATCTCCAGCCCATTAATCCTGGGTGGGGGGACTTTAATCTGGTTTATGACCCGAACGTCGACAGATCAGGTCATAGAAACATAGGTTTGTCACCTGCTCAGTGTGTGTTAAGGGAATTAACAGACCAGCTAGGTGTCTGTGATATATGGAGAGTGCTCCGCCCCTTGGAAAGGGAATATACTTATACTTCTCCTGTTCACTTAACCTCCTCTATAATAGACTATATTCTCCAGTCTCACTCTCTTATTGCAGGGACCCTAGATGCCTCAATATTACCTGGCCCACCATCTGACCATTCATTGGTCTTAATTCAAGTTTCTTTCTTATCACTTCATAAATGGGGCTCCAGATGGAAATTAAATGACTAGTTGTTGAAAATCCTGGTTCAATTAAGGGTATACAAGAACATATCACGTTGTTTATGGAGTTTAATATGGACATGTCTGAGAGACCAGACATTATTAGGTATGCTTTTAAGGTGTATCTAAGGGGTATCCTTATTAGCCTAGCTACTAGGGAAAAGAAAGAATCCTCTGCTCAAATGACCCAGTTACTTTCCGAGATAAGGACTATGGAAAAAACTTCTCCCCACATTCCCCTGAAATTGTTAGACAGGAATTAACTAAGGTAAAAGCTGCATATTTAGCTTTATTAAGAGAAAAAGCTGATTACGCCATTTTAAAGGCATGCACCTCTTACACCGATCAGGAAGAAAAGGCAGGGTGCCTTCTGGCCTTTAGGATTAAACAAATGGAATCCTCTCAGTATATAACCTCAATACATTCATTAACAGATGGTTCCTTATATACTAAACCTGAAGATATTGTACACAAATTCACTGAATATTATAGGGAAATATACGGCCCCATGAAATCTCCCCCAACTGAACAATGTGTGAAAGACTATCTGGCTGAGGCAAATCTTCCTCGCCTTACTGAGGAGCAGCGTAGTAGACTCTCAGCACCTTTAAGTGTTACAGAAATTTCTGATGTTATTCACAGTCTACTGGTGAATAAAACTCCTGGAATAGATGGCAATTTGGCTACTTTCTATAAGAAATTTAAGGACTACTTAATTCCTATGCTCCTTCCCTTAAACCAAAAAATCTTATCAGGTAGACAGGTAGACCCCACACTGTTTGAGGCACTGATTGTCCTTATACCCAAACCCAATAAGGCACCTGACTTGGTTATTAATTATAGACCCATCTCATTGATGAACGAGGATGTTAAAATACTAGCTAAGTTATTAGCCAATCATCTTGGCCCGGTTTTGTCCACCCTGATTGGACCTGAGCACATCGGATTTATGAAAGGGAGATCTTCTTCTGATCATCTCCACATCCTGTCTCATGTATTCTTGGCATCCAGGGGCGCACCTTTTCCAGCCGCCCTGGTCTTCCTGGATGCCAAGAAGGCATTCGACAGGATTAACTGGAAGTACCTGTTTTTAACCTTAGAGGCTTTTGGTTTCCCCTTGGACTTCCTAAAATGGATCAGATCTTTATACAAGTCCCCCACAGCTCAGATTTCAGATAATGGGGTCATATCGGAGGTTATAACACTCCACTCTGGAACTAGACAAGGGTGCCCATTATCACCTCTGCTCTTTAACATTTATTTGGAACCTTTAATTCGTAAATTGCAAAATTGCCCAACTATCCAAGGTATTCCTATTCACCCATGTGAGATTAAAGTATTGGCTTACGCGGACGACCTTCTCCTCCAACTCTCAAGCCCTGTCATGTCTATACCCCTATGTTAGAGATTATTGCGACACTTAGTAGAGTCTCGAATTAGAAACTGAATGCCAATAAAACAATAGTTTTTCCACTCAATTATAAACTGTTTAAGGCAGATATCTTGGATTTAGGGCTTGCCTGGAAACAAGACTCTTTAAGATATCTGGGAATTGAATTAGCTAGACAACCAGGACAAATTATAAAGCTAAATCTTGACAACTTAGTTAGTATGATAACCCAGGATCTAAACAGATGGGCATTACTACCAATTTCATTATGGGGCAGAATAAATTTACTCAAAATGAACGTTTTTCCTCGGCTTTTTTACCCATTATCAATGCTTAACATTTGGCTTCCTGACGTTTGAGTCAAGAAAATACACTCCCTGTTTTCTAACTTTATATGATACAATACATCCCCTAGGATAACATATAATAAACTGACTGCTCCCAAATTAAGAGTAGGGTTATGTGTCCCTCACATTAGACTGTACTTTTGGGCCGCTCATGCTAATAAATACTTAAAATGGATTTCTAATGAAGGAATGCAACAAGCCTCGCTCTGGCTCAGAATTGAATTGTCCCTGATACAATCATTTGGGCTAGCTCCTGAGGGTTTATTATATATTAGAGAAGGCCTTCTCCCTCTTAAGCTCAGGAACTCTACAATAGGGATATCCCTGAAGATACATACTCAGATATGCCGTTTTTTCAAATACGATCAAGGTAAGGATCCAAATCAGCCTATAGTGGGAAATTTACAGTTAAAAATTGATGGAAGGCCTATTGTCCCAAACTGGATACCTGGACTACAAAATATGCAAATCATGAATCTTTTTAATGACAGTGAGCTATGGCTTCCTATAGCTGAATTTAAGGATAAGCTTGTGCCCACTCACAAATTGTCCTTCAGAATAATTCAGCTGAGGCACTTACTGATACAAATATTTGGTAAGATCCCTTCCTTTTCCGAAGGTTTTCCCTTTACTAAAGAGTTGTCTCCCTTATGCAGTGGCTCAAAAGCGGTCTCAAAAATGTACGGTGCTTTACAGACTTGGAAAGTCCCTGACTGTTTTGGTCCCACCCGATATTGGGAGGCTTTATTCCCAAGTTACATCATAGATTGGCAGGTATTGTGGCATAATTGCCATAAATTTGTAACACAAGATAGATTAAGGCTCATGCAGATGTCAATTCTGCACAATGCATATTATACACCCAAAAAAATGGCAAAATTGGGCTTAAAACCTTCGGCACAGTGTTTCAGATGCCTTCAGGAAGTAGAAACACTATATCATATATTCTGGTCATGTTCTAAAGTGGTCCCTGTCTGGACTAAGATTAAACAATTATCTGATCCCCTTGTAGGGCTTGAAGATCTGTTTACCCCAGAGGTTTGCCTACTGGGTGACTTCTCAGGGATCAGGATCCTCAATCGAAAATACCGCATGACGATTATATCCATGTCGGTTAAAAAGCTTACATTGAAACACTGGGTTTACCAGGAACAGATATCTTACAATGAATGGTTGTCAGAACTACTAGCAAATTTGAGAACTGAAAAAACTATTACTAATCTAAATAATAGAATGGGAAAATTGAAAAAAATATGGGACCCCCTATTCACCCTATATTCTTTATAAAGCACATATGGACTATATGGAATGTATGGATTAATTAGACTCATATTAGCATGGACAAGGGTAAATGGAATACTCCTGTGCAAGTTGTGGTTTCTTGGGGAGGGGTGGGTGGTAGGGTGGAGAGGGGTTGGAAATGGTAAGGGGGGGATCAGGATGGGTGGACAGACTCATGTTGTTAGACTGTCTCATGTATTTAGTGACTTGTCTATGTATTTCTGTCCTATGTGTGGGAGAAAAGAAAAAAACTTGAATAAACTTTAAATTAAAAAAAAAAAAGTTTGCCGTTAAAGAGTTAGTGTACTGAAAGACTTTAGCTTTTAATGTGGTACTGGATAATCATTACCAGTCAGTTTGTATCCTTTTGTGGTGACTTCTTGAATGTTTTATTGTGCCAGTTTTATTTCTTGGATAAGGCTGCTGTCGGCTCCTTGAAAGATTTTGGTCCTGCTGTAATCCATGTTTTGTATTGATCAGAGATTGAGATAGCTACCACTTAAAAACATGATAGATGTTCTGATAACCCCACAATTCCATTAGGCAACCTATTTTTTTTTTTATAGTACACATTTTATGTATTCTTTGGTCACATACAAGTGTGCAGTTACAATTTATGCCCAATTAACATATTCCTTATTATGCAGTAAATGCTACTGGTATTAGTAGTATACCAGATTCCTAAATGACCTCTATTTTTTCTGTTATAAAAGCTGAATTTTCTAATACATCCATTTTTGCATAAAATAATTCACTAGCATAATGCCTCAAGAAAGGGCAGTTCTTATTCATCTCCACTTTTTCCGTGCTGCAGGGTTATAAGGCATAAAATAAAATCAAAAACCATTTCAGATTTTTTTTTATTTGTTTATTGAAAAAGTTTTACCAGAAACATATATATATATTTTTTTTACTGAGCTGTTACAGGTAACAGCTGAATTCCAGCTGATGACATCCACGCCACCCCAAAAAAACACACCTTGTTGCCCTAGTCTCACACTGGTACAAAACTAATAATAAATACACTGTCCCTTTTATTAAATGTTTTGAGCATGTTTTATTGTGATCTGCTGGCTCAGATTAAGTGTTCAGTTACAGCCCTAGTCAGCACTGCACTTTTTCCTACAGAAAGAGAGCGTGTGTCTGTTGGGGGGAAGGTGTGCATTTGAGGTTGATATGGGATCCAAGTGAGTGCATGCTCCTGTGGATTCTTTTCCCTGGGAGCTATTTTGTAAGCAGCTTCAACTATTTATTTAGATTTTGATAACCAGGTAAGTCCACTGAAACCAGAGGTCCCTTTTTCAGGGGCGACCCGGGATTAGATACATAAAGCAAAAATTACATACCATGGACAATAATATAGAGGTTAAAACTGAGACAATATCATCGGAGAGACACTAATTACAGGTTGAGAATCCAGAATATATATTTGCACAGTGCATAGAATTAACAGGGGTCACAGCTGTCACAAACGCCAGCTAGAGCAATGAAGTACAGCGGTCACAGTTGATGGGAGGAAAAATGGGGGCTAGCGAGTTCAGCCGCGAAGGCTAAGCTCCAGGAGGTACACTTTGAGGCCCGCCTTGAATCCTTGGAGAGAAGGCCTATCAACCAGTGTTGCTGGGAGCGTGTTCCATAAATGTGGGGCAGCATATGTAAAGGAGCGCTTGCTCAGGTTGGGGTGTACATGGGGGATGTCCAGGGGACGGCCGGTTGAGGATCTCATATCTCGGCATTGTACTCTGGGGTTGAGCAGTCCATGCAGATGAGGAAGAGGGCCACTGGTAGTGAATTTATAAGTCAGGCAAATGGAGGAGTAGGCCTACTAGTGGCATATGGTTGGCCAGTGAAGGGGAGGAGTTAGTGGCAAAGCGTGCCACTCTGTGGTAGAGCATCATGAGTTTTCTTAGTTCCCCCTTCTCGTAGGAACTGTAACAGGGGGCCCCCTAGAGGAGGTAGGGGAGAAGGGTGCAGTTAGAGATTGCACGCCGAGCCTCATCAGAAAGGGAGTTTCCCAGATGGTAGAGGAGTTCAAGTCTCTGGTGGATGGACTTAGTTAAGAAGTCAATGTGGGGTCCAAGCAGCTCGTTACAGGAAATCACAGCCAGATTGTTCTGGGATATAGTCCTCCATGGTGAACAGTAATAGAAACATAGAATTTGTCAGCAGAAAGAGACCAGTGGTCCATCTGATGTGCCCGGACAAACCACCACCTGGGAGGCAATTCTCGGCTAATGGTTTCTTTCTTTCTTTCTTTCTTTCTTTCTTTCTTTCTTTCTTTCTTTCTTTCTTTCTTTCTTTCTTTCTTTCTTTCTTTCTATCTATCATCTAGCTATCATCCCCTTACATGTGCAGAATTTACAAGCAACCGAAATGCAAAACGCGAGGATGCCACAGAGGAATATCACCACTTTTTGTACCTAGTACTGTGCAAAATCAAATGCTGGCAATGGTGGATAGTTTGGATACTGGAAACATGCTTTTTCAGAAACCATAGTTAGAAAAATTCAGAGCTGCCCTTGCCACCAGAATGTTTGATAGAAACTATTAGTAATGTAATTATAATTCAGTACATGGCCCAACTGAGATGTACTGTCTTGTTTTACAGGGTCCATTCTGCTTTACTCTGTGTTAAACATGTTGAAGCTCCAGGAGAGGTTCGACTTGTTCAGCCACTCAGTGACTAACTGGCCAGAGTGTAGTTTCTGTGTGTGTGTGTGTGTGTGTGTGTGTGTGTGTGTGTGTGTGTGTGTGTGTGTGTAATCCTACCAACCCCCCCACCAAAGAAAATCAAACATTTAAAGCACAATATAAACCCTTAAAATATCACAAGATTTTTGTACAGTAGGAGGTTTTGTTTTGAGGTAAGGGCTTTTACATGACTTTCACACTATGGCAGACTTAAAAAAATACATTAGCCAAAAATATTTATCCTGCAATTTTCCATTTAACTCTAATTATTATAAAGATATCCATACTTAGAAATGACCTTTCTCAGTCATACCACACCTACCCCTGCTATATGAGCATAGGGACATTATAATCTTCCAACTGTGACATCATCATTTGTTGGCATGGACATGAAATGTGCAATCACTGCATGCCTGTGAGTAGCTGGTTTTCTCAGTGACACCCAAGTGTGCTGCTGCAAGACAAGAAAGCTAGAAATGTAAATTATTGACAGGCCTGAGATAAAACTTATTATGCGGATTACGCACACCCTATCAAAATTTATTCCATGTGCACTGAGGAAGTCTTGTCGAAGAGCACTGTGACCATGAAAGGGCCCTAAGTTAACTTCTCCCCATGTGTAGCATGACTGAGAAAGGTCATGGGTTGAGAATGGGATGAGCTGTGTTTCACCAACACAGTGGTAGCTACATACAGCAGACAGACAAAGCAGAAATATGGAGATCTTATGGTTAGTACCTTTGTTCTGAGCAGCCAGGACACTGCAGTTATTTATCAGCAATAACGTATTTAATAGTGAATAAGATCATATGTAAAATACAACCAGCTATGTAATTAGCAAAACAATGGTACAACTGATGGTAGTATGCAGACCTTCAAAGAACTATTCAGTGTTAGCAACCAAAATATTGGGGAAAAGTGTTGAAACTTCATTACAAGTCCTGAGTCCCTATTAATACAGGTAGTGATGCTGCTAATGGAGGGTCTAAAATGTTGACATGGGTACCTCAGCAATATGAGACTGGTGTGGATGAGGCAGAAGTTAATAGAAATAGGTCAACATCATAAATAACATATGAATCTCATTACCCAATACTGAATACATACATCCACTTCAGCCTATTTGCAGCCACCTGTCTAATTAAAAATAACTCCTTAAAAATATAACAACAGATTTCTTACTCACTTTGATGACAGCAATGTCATATGATCTTCAAAGGTTAATGTCAGAGTGAAATCACTTTCTCCATCACAATACCCTAGAATGCCTTCCTGGTTACTCAGCAGCAATAAGACTTGAGCAACAGTGGGTAACACATAGAAACATAGACACTGTCGGCAGATAAGAGCCTATGGCCCACCCAGTCTGCCCATTTAAGCTTGTAAGATCACTTTTTTGTTTTTCTGGAAGTCTGTTGCCCCTTACCTCTGACCTCCAGAATTCCCTTATGTCTATCCCAGGCATTCTTAAATCCCATGATTGTTTCAGCCCCCACCACTTCCTCTGACTGGGTGTTCCACTTGTCCACCACCCTTTCAGTGAAGAAATTCTTCCTCACGTTTCCTCTGAATCGCCCTTCCTCCAACTTCATCCCATGCCCTCTAGTCTTGGAACATCTTTTTCACTGGAAAATAGTGTATTCCTGCACTCTGATCCTCCCTGTAAGTTATTTGTATGTCTCTATCATATCCCCTCTCTCCCTCTCCTCTCCTCAAGGGAGTACATATTTAAGTCCTTCAGCCTGTCCTCATAGGACTTGTGATTCAATACCTGTACCATTTTTGTTGCCCTCCTCTGAATCTTCTCTGCCCTGTCTATGTTCTTACATAGGTAGGGTCTCCAGAACTGTACACTGTACTCCAGGTGGGGCCTCACTAGTGTCTTGTATAGTGGAATTATGACCTCCCTTTTCCTGCTGGTGATGCCCCTGCCTATGCATCTCAGCATCCTATTTGATTTACCTGCTGCCTTGTCAAATGGTTTCTCTACCTTGATGTCATCAGAGATGATAACCCTAAGGTCCCTTTCCTGCTTAATGCATGCTATATCCTCACCCCCCCAACTGATATGTTGTTCCAAGGTTTTTGTGCCCCATATGCATCATCGTGCACTTCTTTGCATTAAATTTCAACTGCCAAACCCTTGACCATTCTTCAAGCTTCTGCAGGTTCCTCCTCATTCTGTCTATACCCTCTGGCATGTCCACTCTGTTGCAGAGCTTTGTGTCATCAGCGAACAGGGAAATTCTGCCTTCTAGGTCCTGTGCAATATCACTGATGAAGTCGTTGAATAGGACCGGTCCCAGCACTGATCCCTGTGGTACCCCACTGGTCACTCTTCCTTCTGTGAAGTGACAGTTATTTACCACCACCCTCTGCATCCTGCTGCCTAGCCAATTACCTACCCACTGCTCTACTGTCCTGTCCACTCCCATATTCCCTAGTTTGTTTAATAGCCTTCTATGTGGCACAGTGTCAAAGGCCTCGCTGAAATCCATGCAGTCAACAATTTAATTTCTGGGAACCCTTCTGTGCTGAACCATGTATTTCTGTGACTGGGTGACAGGTCACACAATTATGAATTGTATTTTGTTGGTAAACACATTTTTGACTAAATGTTTCAGTAATAATCAAATAAATGTGAAGCAGCTTTCCTTCTTCAATTACATGGGCCATTAAAACTAAAATATTATGGCTAGCTAGACTTCAGCTATCAACGGAAATCCGAAGTACAGATCTGTTTTCTTCTTTGGTTAATTATAAGATTGTGTGCTTCCTTACTATAATAGAATTATTTCCTCTTGCATAATGCATTACCTAATAAATTAGACCATACCAAACTGGTTTATTTGGTTAGATTTTTTTAAGATAAAGAACATAAAATGAAACTGACCCCTTATTAACATAAATAATTGCAAATTATGGCCACCGGATGATGTGTAAGAATGTTAGTCTTGACTATGTTGTTGAAAATGTTTCATATACTCTTTGTGACAATAACATGGTTTTTAAAGATATTTTAATTGATAAGCAAATGACTGTGTGCTTGTGTGTGTGATTTTCACTGTATTCACTGTATTCACCTGTGGGTAACAGGTAGCAACTATAAGCAGTGATAGTCGGAGCACTTCTCCCCATGCCACAAAGACACACACACACACACACACACACACACATATATATCTGGAGGGAACAGGGTAGTTGTGGGTCCTATAAAAGGACCATTCAAATGCAAATCAAGGTGTACCGGGATGGCACTTGAGTGGTGCCACTACACACCAAGGAAATGGGCTAAATCAGTTTTACAGAGTTTACTTTTAACATGTTCTATGAAGCTGAGCACTGGTTCTGTGTCAGTCACAGCCAAATTACATCTTGCCTGAGCTGAGGTATTTCATGGGAGTCAAGACTCAGGACTTTTAACTCCAAAATAAGGCAACACTTCCAAAACAATTGCAAGGAAGTTTGTCCCATGTAAAAAATAAAATTCAGTGCCCTTGAGTTCTGAAGGCATGCGGATCAAAATGGTAGATTTTTTTGTTAGGCAAAGGGATGTTTTATCTTTGAAAAAAATCTTGATACATCATTGTTGATGCAATATCAGAAACTCAGCCCCTCACTCCTGGTGTTTGCACATAAGTCGTACTACAATTAATGGAGATCACTCCTAAATCCTTCCTTTGAGATCCTGGTGATGTTAACTAGTGAAGCAACTAATACCAATTACATCACTTTTGAATGGGACGTGCAGGCTCATCACACTGTCCCATTTGGGATTTGACCATTATTTATATATTCCAAATCCCCTGATCATACCAGTGACTGCTGGCATGGCTCAGGTACCGATGCTTATGTGCTTTGAAAACTGTCATTACTAGAATAAGATTTAACCTAAATTGTTAATAATGAAGGCTATGATAGCTCAATCATAAATGCTTGGTATGTCATCTTAATTTGTAGAGCACAACCACTTCCAACTGCACAATCTATGTATGGTTATTTGGTTCCAAATACCTCTCAGGAAATGCATTGCTTGCTTCCATCATCTGAATATGACAATTCCATTTACACACAATCTGTGTGTGTTTGTTTATTTGTAAATACCTCTCAGACTGCCATGTGCTATGGCTAGAGATGCAGTGAAGTTTTACTTCCTTAGCAAAGTACAGGCGAAGTAGCCCACTTTGTACCCATTTTGGGCTGTGTCAAGTCTCCATTATAATGGGCCACTTTGCACTGCTGACTTCGCGTTCACTTCACCTTATTTTCAGGAAAGCGAAGTGTGTGAGAACAGAAAACAGCCCACAGATCACATGAGTCACATCACTAGCAATAAAGCTATCTTTGAAGGACAGGGGGTTCAGCCACTCATCAATTTCTGTCAGTAGCAAGTCTAGCATGTTTTCACCTGTGTGGAACCCTGCACATTGCAAGCGTTGCATGCTGTCTAATTCCCTGAAGGTCCCTACAATGACAACTTACCTTATTACACTGCTTTCCAATCCTGCCAGTACAGACAACCCCCGGTACCTGCACCCAGTGTAAAGTAATACACAAATAGAAACTACGCACCATTTTGCCACTTGTCCACATATCCATACTTAAGTGAATGTATGGTGAGGAGGAATGCTGAAGGGCATGTCTTACAGATTCTGTCACAGTCTGGTATAACTCAGGGACAGCACAGGTGGAAAAGTAGGTCCTGGATGGGACTTTCCATTTGGGACAGGCGCATGCTGCAAAATGCCAGAATCTGGATTTCTCCACAAAGAAGAAGGACAAAAGGTCAATTGGCAGCATTTCCCTGACAGCAACATTCAGTTTACATGACACCACATGATTAGGTGGGTATTTCATGTTCCGAACGCGTGGGGAGCGTTGTTACCCATTTTGCACATGGCGTGCCAAATGGCTCTGCTCTGCGAACTGCCATGGATGGGGTGCTTTTGCTGTGTGATGATGAGGGGTGCTCAGGGGACAAGTCAACAAATGTTGTTATTTTCTCAATTTTAAGCACATGGGTTGATGTACTAGAAATACTGCTTGGACTACAACTACTAGTCTGGCCACTACTTGACAATTCAAAATCATCCTCCTCCTCATGTCTATAGTAATCCTCCTATGTTATTTCACCACTGCTACAGACATGCCTACTTGGGCTACTTACAGTCAGGGAAGGAGATACCATGCTCAGTAAGGTTGATGAGGATGAATGTCTCACTATGGCACTGGTTCCCTTCTGGTGCCGAGTCCACTGTGCCATGTGCCTGCTCTTCAGATGTGTATGCTGGCCCCCAGTGCCCAGATGGGTACCCTTTTTACCATGCCTCACATGCACTTGGCAAAGCTGGCAGATTGCCACTGTTTCATTACTTGCATCTTGTACAAAAAAATACCAAACGAGGGATTTTGATGCTCTACTTTTCACATGTCCTTGAAGCTGCATATTGGATTCTAGTTTTTTAGACATTGAAATGGGGGTGCACTGCATGATTTCTGTTGTTAGGCACACTTGGACTCTACAGACCATCACAGTCTATGACTATTACTGGGTCATCATCATCAACAGACACAGCTACATCACAACTTTGAGGAGTTGGTGATTTACCAACAGACTGTTTACACACAGTCACCTTTACTTTCTTTTTCTCTAGTTCCCAACTGGTGTAGCTGAAGTCATCATCATTATCATCACCCACATCCACAATTTCAGCTTGGATGCTGTCTTGTGGAGAACATGTTCCAACCACAGCATCAGTATGATCATCCACTATTTATTTTAGAAACCTGTTAACTTGTCATGGGTTGAACCTGGGGCAAAACTCGTGCCATCAGCAACTTCACTACCACCCGCAGTGGGGACAATACCATCTCCAACCATCAATGAAGCAACTGATTGCACTGTGAAAAACATAGTCAGAGAAATCCCTTTACTGCCATTAACTATGTCCTTATGCTGTATACTACCATGTCCATGGCCACTCTTGCCACTGGTAGCAGTGCCATGGCCAGAAACACCTTTGCATGCACGTCTCTTTGCAGGCACTTTTTTGGATTACACAGAAAATTAACAACTAATTTAGATTTCTGAACTTTGGGGTGGATGGGCAGCCAAAAAACAACAACTGTGGCTTACAGATGGAGACTGAGCCCTAAACAGATGCAGATGCACAGACAGGTGGAGATTGCACACTCAAGAGATGCAGCCACACAGGCACAACAACACCTTAACCAGTGATCACACAAATCCAAAACTGGAAAAATAATACCTTTAGTGGGGGGGGGGGGGTACAGCTTCAGTACCAGTCCACTAACTGGATAGAATGAAGCAGTAAAGAATACCACAGACGGTATAAGAGAATCAGAGTGTTGCGATTACAGTGTGGCACAATAAAATGTGTCTGACTTGACACGCACACTCACACACTACAGGTAATGTGCAGAAAATGTAACAGTTCAGTACACTATAACCAAATCTTTTAAACCAACCGAAAAAATGCACTACACCTCAGCAAACAGCAAAACATTATCAAAATGTACTGCAAGTATTACTGTATGTACATGAGCACACAAATACTAACACACTAGCTACCCAACAACAGTTAGAAAGACTGCCTTTCTCACTGTGAATCTCCCTTCACCACAGATACGCCCCTCCCCTGAAGCACACTTCTACAGTGCCTGTCAGTACAAAGACCGAATGTACTAAATTAACATTCAATATGCACACAAAATCAATAAACGCTCGATGATTTAAACACACAACGGTTTCCTGCAATCAATGTACTAAATTTTGACACAAAGTTTTGTCACAAAAATGATTTTTTAAAGCTTTTCCGATAGTTTGATTCTCAGAGCTCTGAGAGGAAATTGTCTCCAGCTTTCCACTATGCACACTATGCTGAACTGAGGCTGTGCAAGACAATATAGCACCCATGTGACCTGCCATCCCATGAATCACTGCAAAATTTGCCTTAAAGAGCAATAAAAAAGGCAAAGTTAACACAAAGTCCTTTGTAATCAATGGAACTTTGCACTAAAATTAAAGGTGAAACAGTAAAAAAGGTGGTGATGTTAATGTGAAATCCATTGTAAACAATGCTACTTCACATTAAAAATTAAAGGCAAAGTTATACACTTCACGTTGCGGTTTTATACACAAAGTACTCTGCATAGCGAAGTTTCGGGACTTCGCCTCTCCACTAGCTATGGCTTTCACTTGCTTGTGTGATGCAGAACTGCTCATGTGCATGAATCAAAATTACTTGTGTGTCTCTTGAGAGACATTTGGAACCAAATAGCCACACATAGATTGTGCGGCAGGAAGTGGTTGTGCAGCACAGAGATGCTGCAAGCAGTGTATTGCCCCCTGCCGTGCTTTTTTCTTCTAGGAGTTGTTGAGGTGTTACAGCCACTATTACTGCTTTAGGAGGACTGCTCTAGCCTGCTTTCTTTAGGAGGGCTTATCGTTACCACAGTGGCCATATGTGACCCTTGCCTCCTATTTCTAGCCACAGAGATTAGTAACTTAATCTCTTGTGGACGGAACACATACAGCAGTCTGTATGTGAAGAGTGGGAGTAAAAAAAATTTAAATGCTATGCATTCAAACAGTGTCCATGATTAAACTGTCATTTTTCAGAAGTGTAGTAAAAGTCCAATAAAATCAAGCACTTACGATGAAGCACAGTGTCCACATCAGCACTTAAAATTCGATTGTATTTAATCAGAATCCACTAAATGCAAACACCAGCTAGTGCTCAGCCTCAAAGCCTGCCCCTGGACAGAGGAGTTGGCATTTGCATTTAGTGGTTTCTGATTAAACTGAATGAGCTTTCTAAATGTTGAAGTGGACACTGTGCTTCATTCCTAGTGTTTGATTTTATTGCACATTTATTACGCTTCTGAAAAATGAAGGCTTTCAAAGCCCTGTTCTGCACAGAGAGAACCAAGCAGTTTGTGGCAGTCAGGGAGAAAAGGAACTTTACAACAATGTTTAACTTTTACTCCACCTTGCCTAAAGAACCAAAAGCAAAATATAACCACTTTTTTCAGCACTATAAAAATGACTGACAGGTTTGGGCAGATAATCGAGAAGAAGGTATCCAAAAACAAGGTGTACTTTTTAAAGTAACTTACTGATTTTAGATATTTTTTAACCTGACTAGTTTACTAAGTGAATAAAGTCTACTAACAATTGGATGACTGTTAGAGAGTTTTGTCTGATTGTACAGTGCATTACAGTCAAATAATTCATGTTATCCTCTAGATACATCCATTTTAATGTGCTCTTCGGTGAGAATTTTTTAGAATTAAAAGAACAGTGTTATGATGATTTCTAGCACCATCAGATGCCCTTTGTACAGAAACAAAAATCTGCTGTGACAGTTACTTAAGAGCAAAATTAAAACCACCTCCTTCCACCTAAGCATTTGTTTTACTCTTTTTTTATGTTACATGCACCAAGATAAGATATCTGGTATGATATCAGATACCATTTCAGACATCGGGAACAGTTCCCCAATGTCTGAAATTATGCCTGATATTGTATGTCTGTCTGTCTGTCTGTCTATCTAGCTATATCTTTTTGACCCCCTTCAGTGCCGTCGCCCACTCATACCACAGCATTGTTGAATAAAATTAGCTCTTTTCAAGGACTGCTAGTTGCCACTGCTCCCCCTCTCAGTCACTAAAGCAAAAGAGCAACTTTACAAAAATGTCAGGATTTTATTTATTTATGTCAGGCTGTAGGAATCATCAGAATACAACATTTTTCCTCTTTTCTTTTTGGGAAAAAAGAGACTAATGGTCTCTAGATATCAGAACAGCTGTTCTGACTGTAGGACTCTCTGGCTTCTGCCATTGACACCAGTCTGATCTGAAAACATATTTTGATTATTCTCACAGCTCGACATATGCTATAAATAAATTTAAAAATAAATCCTGCAGGAGTCAGCGGTCTGTCAACATCTTGTGTCCTTGCTGATGCAGACGGCTCTCTGCCCACTGGAATACCATTTCAGACTAACAGCTCCTAGCTCTCAATGCAATCAGCTCTAAGTTAATATATTGTATGGACACTGTATTTGAGTCCACAGCTTTTATTTATGATTGGGAGACCCATTACTATACAAAACAAAAAAGATGTAAAAGGGCAGCTGCAACTTTAATTAGGGCATTCTTGTAGTTACCATCTCATCTTATAAGCTGTTCACTGGTGGCCTCTGATGAGATTTACCAGGACACTGCTGGCTGCTGGATGTTGTCAGACTATAGTGATCTGGATGGTTCCTCCTCCCCATGCCCTCCAGTGGGTAAGAGCCATCTCAACCACCAAATTGCCTTTATAAGACTCTGTGACCCAGCTCACAACAGACTTTCTTAACACTGGAATTATTGATTAAAATGCAGGAGAAAAATACATGGATTTTACTGCTCTTCTGCCATCCCTGATGTTCTATAGGATGACTGCTGTGAGACACCAAAGGTCGCCCTCAGAGATCTGCACATTCACCAGTTATTGACTTCAGCTGTTATTTTTCACTTTTGTTCTGAGAAGGTTCACAATCTTCGGTTAAACTTGTTACAGGGACAAAATGTCAGAATGCTAGCTTTGTTTTGTAGCAAGCTTTTACGGATGTGGTTGATCCCCCCTTCCCCCCAGACATATGAGTAAGTGAACAGAGGAGGCCAGGGGAACAGTAGAACTGGGTATTTATACAGGAGGAAATGGAAGAATCTATCAAAACTTTAAAGTCAGAGAAACTACCAGGTACCTATGGAATGGTGGTGGAGTTCCATAAAACCTTTAGAAAAAGACTGGCACTATTACTCACTAGGGTGTGGGAGAGGTATGGGGAAAGGGGGCCCTGACCTCCTGGTCACTGGCTCAAATCTTGCTTGTACAATCAAGGAAAAGACCTGGGGTTTTGAAGATTTATGCTTGGACATATAAAGTGTTCCTCAATAAGCTACCCCCTTATATATCAGCCTTCTTCTTCTCATGCTCAGCTAACACCTATGCCCTCAGAATATGTGCATATATTACCCTGAATGTGCCAAATTATTGGACATGATTTGGTAGGGCATCTATAAGCTTTTCTCCTCCCTGCCTTTCGAATAAGCTTCACGCTACCCTAAAACTCCATACCCTTATCCCAGTTAGGGTGTTCATTGGTAGGGTACATGAGATCACTGCTGAGACCTGCAACTGCACTTAGCTTCCCTCGTGGGTCTACATTTCCCCACATCCCTCTCATATTGTCTTTGTACATTCCTGTGGAGACTGCCATGCATCCATCTTCCTTCCTTCCTTCCTTCCTTCCTTCCTTCCTTCCTTCCTTCCTTCCTTCCTTCCTTCCTTCCTTCCCTTTTGTCCATTCTACCTAATTTGTTATCTCCCAGATCTATAAGGTGTGGTAAACTTACTGTTAAGTGATGCTTCTAATTTACCTCTATGTCTTGCTATAAACAACCTATTCTACGTACCATGACATCCCTGCTGTTTTTTATGATGTACTGCTTGTATTGATTGTCTGTGATGATTTTTATTAGGTGGTGGTAAACTTACTATCATGTGATGTATTGATTGCCTGAGATGATTTTTATTAGGTGGTGGTAAACTTACTGTCATGTGATGTATTGATTGCCTGTGATGATTTTTATTAGGTGGTGGTAAACTTACTGTCATGTGATGTATTGATTGCCTGTGATGATTTCTTATTAGGTGGTGGTAAACTTACTGTCATGTGATGTATTGATTGCCTGTGATGATTTTTATTAGGTGGTGGTAAACTTACTGTCATGTGATGCTTTTGCCTCCATGTATTTGTTGGACCTCATTGCACAAGCAATCACAGACAGCCATCATCAGGTAAGACGGACAACATGCAACTGTTTCCAGATGATACATATGCAGTAGCACTGATGTGTTACCTGCATGGATTTGTATCTGCAGTGACACCTGTGTCTGTATGTCATACAGTGTGTTCTATGGGGTGGTGTTTAAGAAATTGTTTTGCATTGAAGAACAGTAATATGATTTTTGCTACCTTTCACTTTATATTTATTGCCTATGTGATATAAATGTTGTATTGATTTGTAATATGACTTATAACAATACACTTTATGTGCCATGGGGACCTCGTTGTAAATTAGTTTTTAACTTAATCGAGTTTTATCCTGATTCATAAAACTTTAATGAATAAATATTTTACTACTACTACTACGGTTGCTAAAAATGTAGTGTGAGGGTGCTTGCTGTGAGGGGAGCTAAACCTTGATGGGAGTCTGCTCTTGCTTCTAAATCTGGGGCTATTTCTCTGTTGGGGACCCACCCCATCCATATTAGCTGTTCTGTTCTCTAAGCCTGACTGGGCTGTAAGAACCCCTTGTGTCTACCCATCCCCCAGTAGCCAGGACCAAAAGGTGCAATGTTGCATGATGGTCCTGAAAAGTATTTAATATAGCTTGTGCATCTGTACTCAGTGAGACCAGCCCAGGCAGATGGACTCTTCCCAGAATGTCCTGTGTGTCCAAAGAGACCGATGTGAAGGAGAATACAATTCTATTACCTCAAAAAGAAAGGAAATTAATTGCAAGAAACTGTGTTAATGCACCAGTTAGGGTTCAAGTTAACACCATGAAAGTAGGGAAATGTGGCATTAGGGTTTCCAACCCTAACTCCCCACTCCCCCAATGAGCAAAATTACAAGCCCACACAAGCAACCACAGACAGCCATCATCAGGTGCTACTGCATTTGTGTTATCTGGAAACAGTTGTATGTTGTTTGTCTTACCTGATGATGGCTATCAGTATTTGCTTGAGTGGGCTTGTGCTTTTTCTCCTTGAGGGGTGGAGAGTTAGGGTTGTAAACCCTAACACCATATTTCACTACTTTTGTGGTGTTAACTTGAAGTCTAACTGGTGCATTAATGCAGTTTTTTGAAATGAATATTATATATATATATATATATATATATATATACACAAACTGTAAATTGCAAAAACTTTGTTAATGCATCAGTTAGGGTTAAAGTGACACTCTCCCATACTTTATCCATCTCACCATATATATATATATATATATATATATATATATATATATATAAAACACGGGTTAGGGGTTCCACTAGACACCAGGGATTTTTCATATTGGGAGGTCACAGCATAAAAAATAAAAAATAAATAAAAGCACACTGAAAAATATGTATAACGAAGGATCGTTTTTAACCAGGCAGAATTCTTTTCCACAAGGCAAAATCCATTTTTGCCTACTTTCCTGTGGTGACAAAAAAAGGATTCTGTCTGGTGAAGAACAATCCTTTTTCCTGATGAGAAGGCTGCATGTTTTTGATGAGATGGCCAGAAAAACATTTAGTCAACGAGATGGTCAGATGGAGAATCGTTTTTTGCCACCTGCAATTCTTTTTTCTTCATGGCAGAAAATGAAATCAGCTGGCAAAAAAGGATTTCCCCTTTTCCCAACCAGATGGCCCTGCAGTGCCATCTGGTCAGCAAAGGGACATCTTGTCATGAAAAGGGGAAATCCTTCTTCACCAGCTGATTTCCTTTTTTGCCATGAGGAAAAATGAATTGACAAAAAGAAATTTAGCGAGTGGTGAAAAAGGATTTTAATTGTTTAAAAAAATATTTATAGGGGCATACAAAGGTTAGAAACCACAATGCACAACTCATCAACTCCCAATGAGCTAAATACATACTTTAATGTACAGTATGTAACAAACAACCCTGGGCACAGATATGACAGTTTTTGAGGCAAAACTAATAAACAAGATGGTGGCTAATGGAAAATATTTTTTTTTCTGGTAAACAAGGATTGGTCCCTCAAGAAAAAGGATCCTTGTTTGTCAGAGCAAAATCCTTTTTCATTCCATTTCTCTATCTGAAAGACTGAACTGAGCATGCTTAGAACCTGAAATTTTAAAATTAAAATAACTTTGAAACTGATTAATATTTTTTCACCAGAACAATGCAGGCATTATGGGTCTGGGGAAAAAGTTGGGAAATTCAAACTTAGAGTTCTCAACCCTAAGACCCCCACCATTGGCTTCTGACCCTAAGACCCCACCCTCACCCTGCATGCAGGAAGAGGTGTGAGGTGTGCTTGTGTTTTGAACCCTAATGCTCACCCCATTCCAAGAGTAAGTAAGCTAAGATGGGTACAGAATAAGTGAATGGGGTGAGCATTAGGGTACAGAAAATTTTCACATCCCGACCAAAACATAATTCTGCACAACTGCGACGCCCTTCCACACCACAGGTACAAAAACATATTTTGGACAGGATTTGAAAAAAGACAGCAGTGACATATATGAGGTCAGGTAATAAGAAGGCTATGTTTAAAATGTAGGGTCAAAATATTTAAAATGTCTGTAGTTACGAGCGGGCATACTGAAATTGCTACAATTGGTCATAACTTTGGCATGTTTTTGTATTTTGACCCCAGATTTCCAACATAGTCTTCTTATGATCCCACCTCATGAACCCCATAGGTGAACATTTTTAAATCAATGGCAAAACACCATTCCATGCCACAGGTGCAAAAACACATTTTGGAAAGGTGATTTTGTGCAGTACTTGCAACATCCCCTTCCGGGCCTGACTAACAAAACAACAGTGATAGTGTTCATGATGTGGGGTCCCAAAAAGCTTATGTTGAAAATTTTGTGGAAAAATACCAAAAAAATGCCAAATATATCACCATAAGTTCATAATCCCATGGAAATTCATTATTTGGCTCTTACCTTGATTCTTCAGTTTGCAGTTGTTTGGCATTGAAGACTGCAGACATCTCTCATCAACAGAGGATGACAGCCAATGATCTCTGGTGATAAGCATAGGGTGATGCTGGGGTGGGGTGGGGTGGTGGGTGCTCAGTGGGAGGGGCAGGATGGGAAGGGGCAGGGGAGACAACAAGGGACCACTTTTTTTTCAGGACAAAAGAAAAAAGAAGACATCAGGAGAATGTTTTCTTTTTTACAGCTTGTGAAATAAAGATTTTGGGACAATGGGAGTGGGCTCCCCAGTGTCCCAGAGTGCTAGGGGTACATATCTGTGGACACTGAGAGTGGTCTCCCCAGTGTCCCACACTGGCAGGGGGCTTCCAGTGCTGACATGGGGATTGGGCCCCCTGATGTTGGCAACTGAATTTTACGTCAAGGGACTGTTTTCTTTATTTATAGGTATAATATAGTAAATGTCATAAATACTATGTTGGGACAATGGGATGGCGCTCTCCAGTGTCCCACACTGCTCATGGGGGGGCATACATATCTTGGGACACTGGAAGTGGGCTATCCAGTGTCACACAGTGGCAGGAGGGCCTTTATTGCTGACATGGGGATTGGGCACCCCGATGTCGGCAAAATGTATTTGAGCATGCCTTGGCCCCTTCCCCTTACAGTCTGTGAAAATAAGGAAACATACTGGAATTAGGTAAACACCAACAAATGTTTACATAAATGGGGGTCAAGGAATCAGATTCTGGGTTCTTTTTGCCCCTGAAATGCACAGATAAGTTTTTAAAAGTAGTGCCACAACCCTCCCCCATATTTTTATGCAACAGTGAGTGTTTTGTGAAATAGTACCTCATTTTGCATCAGTTTCGCAAAAGTAGTGCCACAATTTGCTGAAGTAGTGTCGTACATTTGTGACATTATCTGCAGCCAATAAAAAATAACATATTTCCATCCACTATTTCTCAAAAGTAAGACCAGAATCATGTTCCTCGCGCCCCAATTAGGTAAACATAACTGCTGGTGTTTACCAAGGGGAAGTATTTTTTGAATTATATCATTTTTTCTGCATCGCTAACTGAAAACAAGATGGCAGAAGCAGGAAACTACTTGTCCCATTTACCAGAACAAGTACTGCTTTCACAAAAGCAAAAAGTGTTTTTGCCTGGCACATCTAATTTTTCCCATAGGAAATAATGGGAAACTCTAAAGTTTTATAACTTTTGAACAGATTCATATTTTTTTCACCAAACCTTCAAAAGGCACATCTGCTACCCAGACCCCATACAACCAGAAAACTTCAGACCAAACTACCAAGCAGTTTCAGAGAAATGGCATACAAAGAAATTTTCAAAAAAGTGGCAATTTTCACATTTTTTGACATTCCGCATCTCTGCAACCACACATCCAACTGGAATGAAATTTGGAACACCAAGAGATCTTTGGTCCCAGATGGTGTGTGTATATGTATATGCATATATATATATATATAGATATATGTATAAACATATATATGTAGGGTTGCATCCCTAAGCACCCCCCCATCCTCCACAAACCGATGGACATCAGGGTGTGCCATGAGAGTCATCAGGCCTATCTCTCACCCCATTCCACATGTAAACAGATTAACGTGCTACAGTAAATGAGAATGGGGTGAGAGTTAGGCCTTATGACCCTATGGCACACCCTTACATCTGTCGGTGTGTGGAGGATGGGGGAGTGGTGGTAGGGTGGAGGGGTTAGGGGCTCAACCTTAACACCTCATTTCCCCACTTTTGTTGCTTTAACCCTAACTGATGCATTAACACATTTTTTTGCAATGAATTTCCTTACTTTTTGAGAAAGTGTAATGTAACTGATAAGGAAGGGCCCCAAGCTCCCACCAAGCTGCCCATTTCTGCATAATGATATGCATTTGTGGGAGTGTGGGCCCTTTGGGCCCTGTGCTCCAACTTACACATAACAACAGCGCTATGCAGTAGCTCTATAGGCCTGAAAAGGAACCCTTGTAACATTAATTTGCTAATATCTCAGTAATTGTACACACTATGATGAAAAATTCCACTGCAGTTGTAATCATGACTTTGAAACCTCCATGTGTGCTTAATGGACTAAGCTGTGGGTAACAAAAAATCCATATCTCGCTTCGTTTCTGAGATACGGGCACCAAAAGTCGCTGTGGGAGCCGCAATGTTATCCTATGGGAAAAATTTCAAGTTTGTGATGGCATAGCTTTGTAACCAATTAACTTTTTTACACCTAAATAGCATAATTCATATCTCTGGGATATCCCTTTTATACTCTGCAAATTTCAAGCCGAAAGACCAAACCGTTTATTTACAGTGCAGTGGTAAAGTTTTTAAAATCCTAGATAGCGAGGTGGCAAAATCCCCATTCGCAAGCTTAATCCCCATTCACATGCTGTCAAAATCTCCATTCACAAGGAATCCTTGATGGGCAGATTTTGGCTATCTGGTCCGAAAGTCACAAAAGGGGATTTTGTCAGCTTGCGAAAGGGGATAGGCTCAAGAACAGGGATTTTGACAGCTCATGAACGAAGAATTAAAAAAACAATCCCCTTTTGTGAGCTGACCAAATCCCCATTCGCGAGCCGATCCCTTTTTGCAAGGTGTCAAAATCCCTGTTCGCAAGCCAATCCTTGTTGCGAGAATAGCCATCGGGTCGTGAAATGACGATCAAGGATTTTGCCAGCTCGCAAAAGGGGATTGACTCACAAATGGGGATTCTGACAGCTCACAAAAGGTGATTTTGTCAGCTCATGAAAGGGGATTCAAAAACCCAGTCCCCTTTCTTGAGGGGACAAATTCCCTATTCTCTAGCCGATCCCCTTTCGTGAGCTGTCAAAATCCTTGTTTGCAAGCCGATCCTTGTTCGTGAGATAGGGCCATCTGGTTCCTAAGTCACAATCAAGGATTTTGCTACCTTGCAAAAGGGGATCAGCTCATGAATGCGGATTTTGTCACCTTGCAAACGATGATCGGAAGCGAGTTGTGAACAAATAATTTTAATATCTAAAATGGCAATTTTTTTGCCAAAACAAAGAAACCAAAGGCATGGGTTTGTAGACGGCATCACCTTGAACAAAGCCCATGCCATATTTGTGTAAGAAGCCACCTGTGGGGCAAGCTACAATATTTTGTCTGGGGGAAAAAATGAAAACAAACTGGCAGCATGCGAACAAATAATTTTTTCTAATGAACTGGAATTTTATAAATCCTCATTCACAAGCTGACAAAATCCTTGATCACAAGCCCAATCCCCTTTCACAAAACATACATATAAATCTTGGAGTGAACTGAGCATGCTCAGAATCTGAAAATTTAAAATGAAATAACTTTGGAACTGATGAATATTTTTTCACCAAACTAATGCTGGATTGTTGTTTTACCAAACCTCTTTCTACCCTGAAAATTTCAGCCCAAAATACCAAATGGTGTGGCTGCAGCGTGATGGGAAAATATCAGCAAAAAAGTGCAGAAAAAAGTGAAAAATGTGTTTTCTGTGCTTCGCTGTACAAAAAATGCAAGTCAGATCAAAATGCAACTAGGCAGATCAAGAGATATACCATATGAAACCACACATTCTAAACTTCGTTCAAATCCATTGAACGGTTCCAAAGTTATTAAGGTACAAAATCTGAGGTTCAGCATTAAACTGCTTACTCAACCCTAACTACAGTGGCACAGTTGCGCCACTGTATATATGCATATATGTATATATTTATACAATGTAGGTGAGAGTCAAAACTTTAAAATAAATGCTTTATATACACTATTAAATACATGATGTGCAGAGGAAGCAGTATAAGTAATATAATTGATTCTTTTTAGCCAAAGAATGTTTCTGAAGATGTTGCATCCAGGGTCACAGTAGAAGGAGCACTGTAGGCATTGGCAATAGAACCATAAAGCTTACCTAGCTGATTATCATTTGTCATAAAAAAAAGTTTCTACTCTTTCAAAATATGCAGTGCACATGCAATGCAGACATCCAGAAAAGACTGGGGAAGCAGGTAAAAAAGTATATAACTCCTGGACATATGGAACCCTGAATGAGGGATGTGCAATTTTAGTTGGATCACAACTTTTCTGATTGGGATTTTATTATGTGGGCAGCTCTTGGAGGCACTGGTCTGAGACAGCACTATAATGAAGCAAAGAATAGCTAAAATTACAGCAACATATATCTGACATGTTGCACAGCACGATGTACAGTTTTCAGGCGTATTTGTGGATTCTTTTAAAGAGATGCTACTGCATGTATTTACAAGTTTTAAACAACTCCAAATGTTTTGTAAAAGAAATGGGCCAGCTATTTAAAACACTTACCATGCAATTTAACTGATCATGAAGACTTCTAAAATACTTTGGGGGACAGAATAATGCCTGCCAGAAATGTCAGGGGTCTTCACCAGAATTTATCCTTTTTTGTGAATTCAAGGCCAGCATTGTTCTGTTCAAAAAATGCTTTACATTTTACCTAAGTAAACAAATTGCATGAACAATATTTGAATATTTAGTGCATGTTATTTATAGATAGTTATTACTTGTGTTCTATTAATTTAATAGTGCTTACTGTATGTGTGTGAGGATTGTTGTTTGTTGACTTATCCATGTGCTTGTCTAGAATCATTTATTTTTATAGTTATAGCTATAAAACATTATTACCAATACCTTCTTCAAGTGGGGATTAATTATCCAAGGTTTTGTTTATGAAAGCCATACATCAGGGCTCAGAGCACATTTTAATAAATAATTTATACTCTGATGCAGTAGTCCCAATTTTATTAATGAATTCTAAGTTCTAGTCAGATTTCTGTCCATTCTAGCTATACATAGAAAGAGATTGCAATATAGATGTCATTTCACAATGATCTTTCCAGTCCATTTATCATTTGTACATACAGTTTGCCATATAGATGTCCTTTCACAAGATGTAGTTGCATTATTACAAGCATACTTAAAACAATGTGAGTATACATAAACAATCTGAGTACACATTTGTAATAGTAAATGTAAAGGTTATTCCATTTTGCTGAAACATTCAGTAGAGCTATATCAAAGCAAATCAGCTAGAGAGGGGTCAAAAGAAGTGTGAGTGCTCCATTATTTTGGTTCCTCCTCCTCCTCTCCACTGGTTTAATCTTTCCAAAAATGGCTTCTTTGCATTTTGATGGCCATATCTATCAAAGTACCAGCCTATTATTCCTCTTCCAGTAATGCAAGCAGCAAACAAGAAGTGTACATAAAGGAACAGTACCAGCATTATGAGTTTTTTTCCTAGCAATTATTCTGTTAGTCAACTTATCACCTGTTCTAAACTGAGGCAAGTAGTCTTTCTCTTGATTGAAGTTATGTTGTTTGTATGCTTCCTAATGTAATGGTTTCTTGGTTTTATAAATTAATTACTCTGTATGTCATGATTCATACTAAATAAAAGAATGATTAAAATTGAAGTATAAACATTTCTCTGGCACAGACCAATATAGTATACATCTTGATAGCAAAACAGATTTTGAGAAGCCTTGTGTAATAATTTATATGATACCGCCTTTGAAAACCATGGTATTTATTTTCCAAAACACACTGGTCATGCTTTCATGGAATCACCAGGAGGAGGTCAAAAGCAAGCCATGCTCTGTCAGCAACAGGTAGACTAGTAGCCAGTATACCAAAGGAAAGAGTTTCATGTGTTTCAACTTTCCTTGTTTATGATGAGTGGCAATGTTGACCCTTCAATCCAGAAGGACACAAAAAGCATGTGCTTACAACTATAATTTCAGATGTTTAAGTGCATCAGTTCTTGGAGTCCAATTATGATTATTTGCATGCTTCAGGTTATCATTAGTTTGTTGATTTTTTATTGTAGTCATTAGGAAAGAAACTTGGTAAGCATGCTGATACTTGGTAACTACAGTTACTTGATACCTTTTATTGATAAATATATTAACAGCTGGTATAGGGATCTGTGCAGCCCAGATAGCTTGTGTATTATAACATTTTTGTACAATATAATTTTTGGTACAGTGAAATATATCAAACTATCAAAAGACTGCTAAAATCTTTGATATACCAGGAGACATTTATTCTGTTTTTTTGTATTCTCTTCCAATCCACATCTATGGTATGCTCCTTCTTTTCTCTTCTCCTGGCCTAAGAAAAGTGCTGGTATTAGTTAACTTAAAGGGCCTGCTAATGCCAGTTTGCAAATCATTGAGTTGTTTGAAAGGTAGTGATGCAGGGTAGTGTCTCTGCACCCAACAAAGTTCATCTGTCCTCTGATTTCTGCCAGTACAGAGCCAAGAAAGAACAGATGGTTTCTGCAACTAGATTTCACAGCTTGCAACACTTTGGGTTCTGCTTGGCTAGGGTGCCAACCAAATTGTTTATATTATGTTTATGTCTTATGTTATTATAACTCTCTTGGTGATGTGTAGGAGGAAATGTGTCAATATCATCAAGCACTCCCCTGTAATTTGCAGACAGAGAGAACTCTATGGCTCATTAACGTAGCTTACATGTAATACAACAGCAGGTTTTGGGGGCATATAACTGAAAACTGCATAAACAAGCCTATATGACACACTTCAGAAAATATCATTACATTTCAACAGTACAAGCTCAGTGCCTTAAATTTTAATGTCAGTATTGTCAGTCAAAAAGTAATGAACACCTTCAAAATGTCTAATTGGAGCAAGGCTAGTCCAAAACTTCAGCAAAATAGAAGGCTGAACCTCATTCTTGTTAATGTTTTCCATATTATTGAAAAAGACTGAGTGTCCTTCTAAATTATGTTTCTGTAGATGGAACTTAGAAAAAAAAAGTCTGTATATACTGTACTGACTTGTACCATAAGTTATATTTTGGACATATCACACAAAAGTCATTATACTTAGCTGTTTTTAAAAGGGAGATACATTAAAAGCCCCCTCCTGCTTTCATCAAAACAGATTTCATATGTTTTCTTTCTGTCAGTGTCAATTGAAAGTCTTAATAATAATATATTTATGTGTGTATGTATGTGTGCAGCAGCTGAGTAATATATTTAGAGCGTTTCAGTTTAAAAAAATGCAACCAAAGTAAAATAATGCATGTTTCTAAATAAATGCATTTGGGTTTATTTTGCGGTGCAGTGATTACAACCATGTCAAAGGTGTAATGTACACTGTAATTGTATTGATGTCTTTGTAGTTATATATTTCGGCCACATTCAGGGCAGAGGACGTCATCTCGCTGTGTGAGGAATCCTCTACCAACCAATGATATGGAGCACTTCATACAGTTAAAGCAGTCACTGTGCCACTGGCGTTCCTCAAATGAAATATACTTGGCACCACCAAGACCTTAAAAACAAATCACAGAAAAAATACTTTATAATGCATTTTTCAGAAATGGTTACACACACATAGCACACACACATGTACTGCAGTGATAATTTAAAGCAAACGATTTAATGCTTTGCTATTAATAATTGGTGTGTTAACCATCACTTTTTAAATACTGCATAATAAATAGAACTGTAATACTGAAACACAGTTCATAGCAAAATCACAACTTTTTAAATGACATCCTTTATATGACTGCATTACATTTTCCAGACAGTGTAGATCTGAAACTAACATGCATTACTGGTCCAACTGTAACAGGACTTGTGTTTTCTAAAAGATAAATTGAGATTGAAGCTGAACTGTTTAAAGTTTTCATTTATTTCATCAGATTTTTAAATTTAAAGAAACATTGTAATCCATTTTGCATCATATTATTTCCATGTGAAAACCCACATTTCATGACTGTTTACCATTATTAAAATTCATTGATGTTGCAGATTGTTCTATCTACTTCTTTTGTTATTAGAACTGTATTGCATGTCAATGCTGTAATTATAAATTTTCTTGTTTTGTTTCAAATTCTTGATCTAATATGATTGCATAGTTCCTGAACATTAGGAACACCTCCAAACAGTGCATTTTCTCCTCCCACTGCATCATGAGTAGACTGTGCTAGGGGTGTTCCCCAGTCCAGAAAAGATGCAGTGGGAGCTGATCAAGAACTGTATGCCGACACATTTTGTACGGTGACACCAGTATAATGTGCAGTCTGTTTTTCAATTTTAAAAAGAAAACAAAACTAATAATCAAAACCAAACAACCAGCTACGTCAGCAATCTCTAAAGAATGGAACTAATCAATACGTGTGGTTTTTTTTTAAATTAGAGATGCTTTGAGGCCTAGGGGGTTAACAGTGTCCCTTTAAACCATGAACATTAACTGATATTATGGTCAGATATTCATGTTGCTGGGTTGTAATTAGTTGAAAATTTACCATTACCAACACATCAAAATCCAGCACCAGAAACATCTGAAAACCATACCAGTTATCAGCATTGCATCATGAGATGATCAATGTTTAAAAACATTCACTCTTGTCAATTAGAGGCAGAAAAAACTGTAAAAATAAAAAAGGAAGCATTAGCTAACTACAACCATGTAGCTTGCAGTTCGTAGTATTATAGATTGTTTCAGGAAGTTGAGGGTGTTCATCAAACACTGTCATAGCTGTAGAGAAGCAAGAGTTTCATAGTACTGTTTTGTTTTCCATGCAGAAACAAGAAATGAACTTGGCAAACAAAAAGACAACTTGGGTACATGTTAAAGGGACACTGTTAGGATTTTGTTCATTGTTGAATCCCAGTGTCAGATATGTCCCTGTAGCCTTCTATAAGCTTATTGTAGTATAAAGTAGTCCCCGTGGTGCTTGATTTTCAGATTTTGGTACTTTTTCTTTACCTTGTTTCATAATATAGAAATATAGAATGTGATGGGAAATAAGCGCAACTGGGCCCACCCAGTCTGCCCATTTTTTTTTTACCTACATTTTTTGTTGCAGATTTGCTGCTGATCTCTGGCACCATCTCTTCCCCACCCTTCCTTACCTTCATGATTCCCTTGTGCCCGTCCCAGGCATTTTTTAACCCTACAACTGTGTTCAGCCCCACTACCTCTGCTGGAAGGTTGTTCCAGGGATCCACTACCCTTTCTGTGAATAAGTATTTCCTCACATCCCTCCTGAATTTAACTCCCTTCAGCTTCCTAGCATGACCCCTTGTTCTAGAGTACCTTTTTCTCTGCAAATACCCCCTCCTGTACCTTATTAACCCATGTGAGACATTTTAAGGTCTCTATCATATCCCCCTCTCCCTCCTTTCTTCCAGGGTGTACATATTTAGGTCCCTAAACCTCTCCTGATAAAGCTTTTGATGCAGACCCTGCACCATTTTGGTAGCCCTCCTCTGGACCACCTGCACTTTGTCTATGTCCCTTCTGAGATGTGGTCTCCAGAACAGAACAAAGTACTCTAGGTGAGGTTTTACCAGTGATCTGTACAGGGGCATCACCATCTCTTTCTTCCTGCTGGGCATACCCCTTCCTATAACCCCAGCATCCCACTAGCTCTTCTGACTGCATTGTCACACTGCCTGGCCACCTTTAGATAATCTGAAATTAATACCCTAGGTCTCGTTCCTGCCTGGTCTTAGTCAGCACCACTCCACCCATTTTGTATTCCACTCCTGGGTTTCTATGTGCCCAAGTGCATTATTTTGCACTTTTTGCATTAAAACCCAGCTACCTTACCCTTGACCACCCTCCGCCCCAAATGTTCTGTCTGTTGCAGATCCTGGTGTCATCCTCAAAGAGGCAGACCTTTCCTTCTAGTTCTTCTGGTATGTCACTTATTAAGACATTGAAGAGGACCAGTCCCAGGACTGATCCCTGAGATACCCTGCTGGTCACCCTCCCTTCCTCAGAGTGAACTCTGTTTACCACTACCTTCTGTGTTCTATTTCCTAACTAGTTTTTTTACCCAGGTTACCACCTTATTTCCCACCTTCAAGTTCCCCAACTTGCCTACCAGACTCCTATGTGGAACAGTGTTGAATGCCTTACTGAAATCCAGGTAGGCCATGTCCACTGCTCCTCTCTGATCCAACTCCTTGGTCACCCAGTCAAAGAAGTCTATTAGATTTGTTTGGCATGACCTTCCCCCTGTGAAATCATACTGCCTTGGATCCTGTAATCCATTGGATGCAAATATTCCTCAGTCCTTTCCTTTAGCAGTGTTTCTATTAACTTACCCACCACCAATGTTAAAGTGATCAGCCCATAACTGCCCACCTCTTCCCTCCTACCAGTTTTGTGAAGTGGGACTACCTCTGCCCTTCTCCAGTCCCAGGCCAGTCTCCAGTGATCTGTTGAATAGGTATGTCAGAGGTGCAGCCAGTACAACACAATTACAATTACAAACTATCCTGTAGTTCAGATGACCCACTCCTAACACAGCTTCCCAGTACTCCAGCACATTCAGATTTCAATGTGGCACTGCAGCTCAGCTAAGCTCACACACTGGTCAAGTTTAGAAATGTTAAAGCTGTCTGAGCTAAACACAGATTCTGATACAATACATCAAGCAGAGCATGCTAGTGTAAGTATTGTTTAAAACTACATGGGGTAACCCAATAACATTTATGTTTGAAATATAGATACATGGCTCAGGGCATGTGCATCATCATCATCATCATCATCATTGTCATCAACACACCCACATCACATCCTGCAGTACTGCAACTACAAGGGGAGGAACATCTCTTTCTCCCTGGCGATGGAGTTGTCTGGCATTCTAGAGCCAGGTCCAACATATTTCTTCTCACCAGATTTGAACCTTGTCAAACAGGGGATGCCCCCAACCTGAGGGCACCACCTACAGGGGCAAATAATAGAAAATAGGATAATAGGGGTATGTTGGGCTAGGTCTGGAAGATCACTGGCAGCAGCATGAGGGCTGGTCAAGACAAGGAAGGATGTGTAACAGCTTGATTTAAAAAAAGACTGTCTAGATGTCTTTTCCCCTTTTTACAACTTATTTCCCCATGCTAGCCCAACTGAGATGTAACATCTTGTTTACTGTGCTGTCCTACTTCTACCAAATGTTATATGAGAAAGGACAGAAGGTTAAGTGGCGTGCTCAAGGTCACAACGTAGTATGTAATCTTGGGGGATTTGTACCTGAGCCTCTTTCTTTCCATGTCTGGGCTCCAACCACTTGGCTTTAACATTTGATGTCAACTTTTCACATCAATAGGGTTTGGTGTGGGCACAGCACTTACTGGACTATATGAGAGGGTGTGTGGTTTCTGAGGGGAACAAGCATTCCTCAGTCATCAACAGTAATGGCTCTAGGCAAGCCCCTGTCCTGATGAGATGGCTTCTGGGTTCCCATTGTGAGTGGTAAGTTGCAGGGTTGTACCCACAGGATTGGCAGACAAGTAACCCTAGGAGCCAGATAGTGAAACTGGTACAGTGGACAAAAAGCTATAATGAAAGAAGAGTAAAGGGCAAGTTTGCCAGTTTCTAAAATTATAAAACATGATTGGTGCCACACTGGTGCCCATATTGGTGGAAGAGTTGCCTCCCTGCAGCACAGTTCTGCCTGTAAATAAGTTGAACATGCAGGAACTGTAGGAATGAAAAGGTTCAATATTTTTCATTTACAACTCCTCTAGCCAGTGCCAAAAATCAACAGCCCACATTCTCTTGGAGCTTGTGCCAATTTTGGTACATGGTCTGGGAGCACTGCAAATCCAGCTGTTATTGTGTATGAAAGGGTAGAAACTTGAGGCCCCATTCTCAGGCACTAAGTGGTTGCTGTGAGCTATGCTTAATGGGGGTCACAAGCCCTTCCAGCATGGTGGCTAAAGTGCTTGTGACCATGCAGCAAAAGGAGTATTCAGATGGCCTTCAAGATCATTCACAAAGCACTGTAGACCTCATAAAGCTGATCACAGTCTCCTGCACTGCTTCTACCTGCAGAACTAATACAGGCAGGTAGTAAGTCAGGCTGCAATGTTGTAAGTGTATCTAGAGGGTGAGAGGAGGAAGAACTTTGGGTGGGCACCATGGCTGAGTCACTTTTCAAGTGGACCATCACTACTGAGGGGGCACCTCTGGAGGCCATGTAGTAGATAGGATTGGGGGACTTGGGATGTGGGGTCTTCTGGACAATCAGGTAAAATACCATTGGGCCACAGGAACTAGAACCCACACACCCACTGAGGCTATACAGCAGAAAAAACTAGAAAAGGGAAAGACATCTGGGTGGCATCTGTGGTTGTCACCACCTTGCTGCATGATATAGTGCTACTCTGCTGGTATCATTAAGAGTGTGCACATACCTTTCTTGGAATACTCAGCAAGTATTCATACTTGGCATGCATACCACTTGGCTTTTCAGTCTCTGGTACTCAGTATTCAGTTATAATCAATGAAAGCATCAAACAATAAAAAGGAACCAGCTTTGTCCAGATGGCCACCCCTGACCTACCCTAGTCATCCTCCTATACACTCATCCACACACATTTTGCCACACACAGCTTTTCTTTTTTTTTTGTAATGCCAGGCTACTAGCACTGTGTCAGGAGCCAACAACATATTCTTAACTCATCTTCTCCTCTCTAGCTCCCAAATTCCCAGAATGTTATTTGGGGAAACAAACTTTAAAAAAAAAAAGATATTTTGAAGATTGGCAGGTCTAGGCTAATGGGGATGGATGGGTTGAAAAGATGTTATCAGCTCCTGACACAGGAATGGCTACCTGGAAAGAGCTAGAGGGACTTTATTTTATTTTTCTGAGTTTTTTTACCCAAATGGCTATGAATAGGGAAAAACATTTGTTCTTTGGTACCAACTATCCTATTAAGTGTGGTACTCATTCAGAAATGAATATTCAGGTAACTCATAGCCCACATACCATGCAGCAACATGACTGGTGTAACTAACTTGCCTTTTAGTGGGTATAAACCTTGGTTGCACAATACAGTGCCTGGAGAATTTATTTGCATTGTGATGCTGTCACAGGTCTCCCCCTCTGCCCCCCCCCCCACACAATTAGCAACTATGTTTGAGAACAGCACAAAATGGTGGAGGTGCAACCGGGTGACAAAATGCCACCTTTCTGCACTGCCACCTATTACAACAGAACAGGGTCCTTGTTTTCCCAGAGGAAAGCTTAGCTTCTTCAGAAAACAACAACAGTACAGCCTGAAAGCAGACCAGCACTTTCAAAATCAATGGAAACCTAAGATTTTCCTTGCCTGTGGAAGGATTGGCACAGCAAATGAGGTGATACAATGTATTTTAGAAGTTATAGTTTATCATCAGATACTTTTTGTTTACATTTCACATTAGACAACATTAGATGGAAGACTATATTTTCCAGTGTAGTGCCCATTAAAGCTTATTTCTGAGACATTTACACATGATACATTTGGAAACAAAATGGCAGCTTTTTCAAAATGGAGCCATTTATAGCATATTTACAATGCATACTTGGAAAAATATATACCAACTTAACACCTGCCATGTAGCTGTCATCTATAGGCATACAATGGCAAACTTGACACTGAGTGGAAGCATATGTATGTTGCTGCCTCAGATTCATTTTGCCTTTCCAGAGCAAACTGTTGCAGCATTAACTTGTTCAAAATCAAAGTGAATAAGCTGGGCGTGGGATTGAAATCTGGATCTTAAGTATCACAGCTCTGTGCTCTAACCAGTGGGCTGCATTGCATCCTAAGGTCTTAAATTCAATTCTCACACCAGAATTCAGGCTCAATGTATGTCATTCTGTAACTTAAATGTTATACTGAGGAGCCATCAGCCTAGTTCTGGTGGTTGTTTGCATGGAAGTTATAGCTTTCATGGCACTATTAGAGAAAGTCAGGATTACCTCAGTTCCTGGTATTGCACTCAGAGACAGATCAGAGGAAATGACAAATAATGCACTGAAAACGTTATTTCAGAAAATCGCATGGTCACTTCATGACTCCCACATCAGCATACACAATAGAGCTGTTACCAATACAACCCATGACCTTTCTATCACAAGTGTGGTGGCCGACAAAGAATAAACAATATATAATATAGTATGACACATTTTCAAACACATTGGATTCAGCAACAACATGCAGTTTTTAACCATACAGGCAATAATCAGTTGCCATAATCTGCACATTTTCAGATACATCACATGGGCTTACCTGCCTATATAAAAAAAAGTTCTAGTCTAGTAGCACATGGCAGTGTGAGGAATTTTGTGGCAGTAATGGCCGCAGGGTTTGTCTGTACACTCATTGCTTTGTAAAACTCTGTAAGATATTTTGTGTCTGCAGTTACCAAAGGATAAAAGTTGTAGATTTCCAACTTACCGGTGATAGCTTTAGTACAGGCCACACACTTCTTCGCATACAGATTACCAAAACAGTCAAGGCAGTATGGGAATTCATCTCGGGAGGTAAACCTCTTCCCAGACAGTTGTTTCTTACATCCAGTGCACAGGAAACACTCCTTATGCCAAGGCTGATCATGATAGGTCACTCCACCTGTAGTTATTGCCTAGAATATCCATAAAAACAGAAGGCATTTTAACTGCAATAGTGATACAATTCTGAGAGCTGATACATTATATATGCAATTTATAGTATATATAAATGGAGACGTAACTGTGGTGTATGAAGAAATCTACCATCAAAGGGGGCTAATATTCTTAATAACCTATGAGCCCAAGGGTGACTGGAATTACTCAGTTTACTCAGACATAAGGAGGCTTGCGCCCATCGGGTATGTCTCCCATGACCACATGGGGGTATTTATTTCCATCCAAGATATTTATCTAATCTTGATTTACATATTTTGATTGAAGGAACATCTACCACATGCTGGGGCAAGTTGTTGCATGCTTTTACTGATCTTGTGGTAAAGAAGTTATCTCTTTTGCTGGTTTGGGCCTCAGGGACAGCTGTTGATTATGAGCTAATTCGTCCCCAAAGATGGAAGATTTCCACATAGTACACTTACCTACCTTTTATTTTATATCATATTTTAGGATGGTCTTTTTGTTCTTTAGGAGCACATTTGTAATCATTTCTAGATTTGCCTTTTTTGTTTTTTGTTCCTTGGGTTTTTCTGTAGTGAAATGATCTTTTGGTTGTGGCCAGTGTTTTCCCATTTGTTTTCTGTAGTGTACAGCCCTTCTATAAAATGAGGCATGGCTGGGCCAGTCAGTCCATTACTTCACAGATCAGCAATAGTGTGTGCTTGTGGAAGGGAGCAGCATGTCTGTGGTCAGGATAGGTGTTGTCTGCAGCAAGGATCGGTGTATATCTGCAGTTGAAAGCAGCAGCAGAAGCAGCAGGCATTCGTGTCAACCCTAATGCTCACCCCATTCTCATACAGTCTTCGCATCTAAGCTTCTTTACTGATGGAATGGGGTAAGTGTTAAAGTTGACAACCCCAAGGAACACCCCAGGCCTGATTTGCGAAGACTCAGAGGAGGTGAAACCTCAATGGGTTTTCCTTTTACTGTCTGCAGGTTGGGGGTGGGGTGTTAGGAGTTAGGAACTCTAACACCATGTTTCCCTACTTTTGTTGCTTTAATCTGAACCCTAACTGGTACATTAATAAAACATGTTGGCAAAGAATTAATGTATGAATTGGTGAATTCATTTATATTAGGGCTGAGTTAGTCTGTGCCAAAAATAGGGGTTTTGCCAGCTTATATCTTAGCAATATTAGACCCTAGGATTGTAAGTAGTGGTGTATACCTTTCAAGTCCAACGGGCTAATGTTTTGATAAGTTTGGTGTCAACTGGTTTCATCATTTAAAAGTTATTAATTGGTCAATTAAGTAACATTCCCTTTTTAAAACTTTTATTGCCATTGGGTGGCACAAATACTAGACCAATTCAAATTATGAAATTAACAGGTTCTTTAGATCTTGCACCAGACAAAGGGCATTTTGTTGTTTGCAAATGAAAGGTTGTGTAGTTTTTAAGTTATAAAGTTTTAAAGGTTTATAATCAGGTGCATGTGAAACTTTTTTCCAAGTTAACACTGGGCATGAACAAAAACTTAAAACCCAGACAACAAAACAATGAGATGTATGTTCTAACTTAAAAAAAATAATTACACATTGTAATTTAATTAGAAAAACATTTTCCTGATTCAGGGCAAAAATCATTGAGATGGACATTAACAAATTCACTGTGTGCACTAAATAGATACAACATGCACTTAGTAACACAACGTATGCCTCTTTTCCTGTTTTGCACTGGGGCTGGGCAAAGAAAGTAAGGAGTTATGTACACTTTAGAAAAGGTCCAGATGGCCCTGCATGGAGAAAGTTATGACCGCTCTATTATTTTAGACCCCGTGAGGAGAAAGTTAAAACTCTACTTTCTCATAAAATAAAAAACTTCATTACAACACAACTATGGTAAAGCATCATTAGTGTTCCAAGGCCACAAAAGCAGAAAAGCATGGCATTAGGGTTTTCTCAATGCTAATACATACACCTCTCCCTCAGCCAGTAGTCTCATAACCCGTAAAATGTGATGAAAACTGCAAATATGTTATTTAAATGCATAAAATGACATTGAGGTCTGTGACACACACATGGAATTGTAAACAGCATTTCAGGAAATGAAAACTGTGAGTTTATAGCACTGATGTGCTGGTCAATTGCCTATGGCTGTCATGCAGTTGACCCCTGTTCCCTGCCTCAGTAGTGCTGTAACTGTAAACGGACCTGTCTGACTTCAGAGGGGGGAATCCCATTCCCACTTAGTAGTATACAATGGACATATCAGTTTTTTGCATTGTTGCCCTAGTTCCTTCTCTGCTCCACTGAGAGTCATGCAGTTATTTTCAATGGCATGGGGTCCCCTCCACCACCCACCTAAATTGATGACACATTTAGGGGAACCCCTATCAAAAATGCCTGCATGTCCTTAGGAGTCCAGATCTACATTGAGGCAATCCCAAAAATTAGCTCTATTAGTACATGCTGAAAAAAGTGTGCCATCAGGTTCAGGCAATCCAAAAATTAGCAAAGTCCATTAGAACATGCTGTAAAACATTTTGCCATCAGCCTCAGCTTCAAGCAATCCAACAATTAGACAAGTCCATTGGGGCATGCTGTGAAAAGTGTGCCAGCAGGTTCAGTCAGTTCAAAAATTAGCCAAGTCCATTAGGACATGTTGTAAAACATTGTGTCATTAGTCTCAATTCAACTTCAGGCAATCCAAAAATTAGACAAGTCTATTAGGACATGCTGCAAAAAGTGTGCCATCAGGTTCAGGCCCAGTAGGCCAGCTAGATTATCAAGAAGAATACCACTGTCAGGAAAGAGGGTGGATCAGGACAAGACTGTTTTATTTTTTATGTAACAGGGAGCACGCAGCAATGGTAGGAGCAGTAGACCATGTACTATATTCACAATAGCAGATAAACAACACACAAAAACATACACACGCACACACACACACACACACACTCACACACACACGTATACAAACTGGAAAGTGTGATTATGCAACTATACAGAAAAGTTGTACTATATTTTTAATTCCTACCACTCTGCCAGGCAATAAAAAGCACAACAGTCCACTGGCAGCAGAGTACGGTCAGTCCTGCATCAACTTCCACTTTATTTTTTTTTTGTAAAATAAAAAAATGCTTTCCTTTATATAGGCACTTTTTATTTAGTCCCCTCAGTTATTCCCAAGTTCCTCTGCCCGCCCAGTACAGGCTCGGTCTCAGAGCCACACTCCGGTTTTACCGTGCCGCAGCAACAGCGGCCACAGAGACATCCTCAACAGTGACAGCCACATTGCTGAGTGTCGGAAATGTGGTGTCGGGGATGCCTCTGTGTTTCCATAGGGGGGCTGTGCCCCCGAACCCCCATGTGGGGGGCTGTGCCCCCCAAACCCCCTGTCTCTAGGATTCCAACACCGAGTCGGACTTGGATTGGGGGGTGGCAAAACACCCTGAGAGGCACTTCCCTAGCTGTGCAGAGACCATCACAGTGACATGTGGATTTTGCCCAAATCCTGTCACTGTGTTGGTCTTTGCCATCGGGGAGTCACTGCAGTGACGGTATACCCCACACTCCCCCTTCCATCACTGTAGCTAGGTTTTTTTTTATTAAACAAAAAATGCTTTTCTTTTATGTAGTTTCTTTTTATTTAGTCCTCTCAGTTGTTCTGAAGTTCCTCTGCCACTTGGAACAGGCTCGGTCTCACAGCCGCACTCCCCCTTCCACCACTGTAGCTGCCAGCTAGTTTTTATTTTTATTTTGTAAAACAAACAAAAAAAGGCTTTTTCCTTTATGTAGTTTCTTTTTATTTAGTCCTCACAGTTGTTCCCAAGTTCCTCTGCCCTTTTAGGGGTTCAGGGCAGGCTTGCTTGCTCTCACAGCCACTCATACCTTCCCACCACTGCAGCTAGGTTTACTTTTTTCCAGTTTAAAAAAATACATATGCTGCTTTTTCTTTCCTGTAACTTTGTTCTCTGTTGTTCCTCAGTTCCTCTGCCCTACCAGGGCATGTATAGTATGTACAACCTCTCACAGCCACACACCCCTTTACCCACTTTAACGAGGTCTTTCCTTTTTTTAATATAAATAAAAAGTACTTTATTTTCTGAATTTGTATGTAGTTATTTAGCTTTGTTTAGATTTTAATTGTTCAGAGTAGACTAGTTTCTCCAACCTCCACAATCCTCACAAACTCAGTCAAATCAAAACACCCTGATAATATAAATGTATTTTTATCTTTGTTTCTTTATCTGTTATCTTTCTTTTATTTTTGGCAGCTGCCTTGTAGCCATCAGCCCCCACCATGAGCATTTCACTTCAGATGTCCGTTGTCTGCTGATCTCCCCATGATGTTCTTCTCTATTTTCTCTGCCTTCTCTCCTCAACCCCCAAATTGATTCAGTCTTCAGTATATGCCTCCTCTCCTGCCCTTCTTTTACTTTTCCTACTGGAATTAGCCCCCAAAAATGTTAGTTCATCAGACTATAGTATAAAGCAGTACACACACACACACACACACACACACACACACACACACACACACACACAAATTTACTCTGAAAAGATTTGGAAAGCATCTGTCCTTTGCAAGAGTTAGCTCTGAAATTGCGCCTCTTCCTAACGAACGTCGAGCTATTACAGAGACTCAGTGTTACAGCTGTGCCCACCCACCACATAAGCCAATAGCCAGGACTGACAGGCAGTCACCCTTCAACTACAGTCTGCCTAGCCTGTCAGTCTGGCTGGATTGGGCCAATCACATTTGTCCACCCTTTGGCCATGGCATGCTCATTCATGTTGTGTCCTGTACTTGTCTCACTCACTCCTGCTCACTGAGCGCCCACCATGCCTGCTGTCTGCCAAGTCCCTTCCCCACTACCACCAATGTAAGCATTCTGGAGCTGGAGTGAGTACAGGATGCCACATGACCTCTACACAGTGACTAAGATGACTGCCAGCTGGCCGGGATGGTGCATCATCTAACTGCAGCAGCAAAAAAAAAGTTCTTTAAAGCAAACCAGCAATTTGAGCCACTTGTGGCCGACAGACCCAGACTCAGTACAATTAAGCCATTGGCTGTTATTGATCCAGGTCTGTCAGACTGCATTGGATCGTGGGGGGGGGTGTCTGATTTTAAGCAGGTTGAGTATATATATATATATATATATATATATATATAAAATCATCTCACGCATTTTAGATCCTAGTACTGCAAAATTTAGTATGCACCTTCTTAGTCTTCAGGTTATCTTAACTCCCCAAATGTCAGGAAGATCCATCACATTTGAGTTAGTAAGGGTCAAAATTATCTATTTTTGCATATTTGCCACCTAAACATTTTGCTTTAGATAGCTAAAAAAATGACAAAGATTTGAGGTATGAAACTTACAGGTTTTGTAGGTATCATTTGGGAATATGTCTTTTTGGAGATTTTATTAAAAAATCATTTTTCAAGTTAATTGTGATTAATACGTGCATTCAAAAACATGTCCAAGAAAGCCTGTGCATGGGGAGGTGGTGAGGGTGGAAGCTGAGTCCCTGCAGGGAGATCGAGAGCCGACACACACACACACACACACACAATAAAACATGTCCAAGAAAAATGGCTAAAACAGCACACATTCATGTTAAAGTTTGACACAAACTAAAACTACAAGGCAAAATAACTTTAATTTGGTAAAAGTTAAGGGTGACAGTTTAGTTTGTATGAGGGAGAGTTAGCACAAATTACAAAATATATAAATATTATTTTTATTTTGTTTTTAAATTAAGAGTAATTTGTTGTCTTTGATTAAAAATTAAAATCTTCACAAAGGAATCCTTCAAAAGTGTTATTTTTTTCTGTAACACCTACATGAAGCACAAATACTTTAAATAGATTTTTAAAACCTTCATGCTGCACAATGGTTTTCATCCTCTGCAATTATGGTTAAAGTCTCCATGAGGTTATGCATTATTTCTTAAAATATTTATGTTTCATGGGGGTTTTCATGCTTTATGACTGTTTTCAGTTTATAAAATATGTCATGTTTCATGGTGGCTTTCATGCTTTGTAATGGTTTTCAATTCTTAAAATATTTGTGTTTCATGACAGTTTTCATGCTTTGCAACAGTTTTCAAAATCTACATAAGATATCAGCTATTTCTTAAAAGCTTTAAGCTGCATGATAATTTTCAACCTTTGCAACAATTGTTACGATCCCCGTGAGGTTATAAAATATTTGTAAAAAACTTAGTGCTGTAAGACGGTTTTGAAAAGGTTTTGAAACTCTGTTTTCTGCAGGACAATTGTAACAATCTATGTGCTGCTGCATGATTTTCAAAATCTACAACTGCACAAAGATATTCATTCTGAAAATATACATGTTGTGCTAGGCTTTTTCATTTAAAAAACTTTAATGTAATATAAATGTTAAATACTTAAAGCAGCAGTGCAATGAAAAAAGGTTTTTTCTGAAAAAGCTAGTTTCAACTAAAATGAATAAAAATATTAGCAAACCTGTCAAATGTACATGTCTAGGATATCTGATGCTGTCTTTGTGAGCCTTTTTTTTAATTTTCTCAATCCTAAACCATGCTAGTATTCAATACTATTTCTGTGCAACATGTGGAGGCCATCTTTTTTTCTTCAGAAAAAAAATAAATTAAATCACTTGTAAAGTACTCAGATGTTGGTGGAATTAGAAAGTTGTACCACCAAATAAAATTGGAAAATGCCTGGAATCTTTAATAGTGAACAAAACAAAAGTAGGGTCAATTGTTTTGCCAAATTTTGTTGCACTGGTGCTTTAACTGTAAAGGATGATATTTTACTATTCATGATGGAGGGGTTTACATACACAAACAATAGGTCCTATGCATCACCCACTTCAGTAGGTACCACAAAAGAAATGTGCCAACACACCAAAGTGTATGCCGTGCACCCATTACCAGCCTGACATGCTGGGCTTGGGATTTATTATCCTTTTTTAGACTGATGCATGGTTCTCAACTTCTACACAATGTGCTGTGCCATCGGAGGGGGGGGGAGGCTAGCCCTGCTGTATTATCACCTTTCAATTTAAAGGGCCAGATTGTCTCATGGTAGACAGGACAGGAGCAGAGAGTCATGGTATACAACATTCCATAGAAGAACTGTCTTCCCCTCAGCAGAAATCCTTCTGGCTTAACACAGACCAGAAAGGGTCCTCTGAAAAGTGTGTTAGGAGTCCCTTCCTGCTTTGTGTAAGGTTTCAAAGACCATGAACAAATTAAGTTACTACACAAATTCTTAAAAAGTAAAGACATTTGTGGAGAGAAAAACTATGTCAATGCTCATTAGGGTTGCTACCACACAAAGGCTGGAAATAAACTATTAGGGTTATAAACACAATGGTCAGAAAGTTTGGAAATGTGCTATTAGGGTTCTTATGTCTAGCTCCCACTCATCCTACCATGTCCCCTAACCTTATGACTGAAGGACAGTCTACAGGTACTGGGCCATGCATCAATGGTTTGATACCTCATACCGGGTCAACATATTAAAGACTGGTATATACCAACCCTAATCCCCACCCCTTCCACACTCCCCTACCATTGTGATTGATGGGTAAGGTACATGTCCAGAATCATGCCACCCAGGTCTGGTGTTTCATACATATAGTGCACTTCGTAGACTTGTATAGATACATAGATATATATCCAGTCATCAGCTACTTTATTAAATCAGATTGTGGTAATAACTTTTCATTTTCATGTTCCATGCAATAGCAGCAGCATGCTTTATCTTGTTCTCTTTATCCTGTTCTGATTCTGTCACCCAAACTTCCTGAAGGAGAGTTGGAGGACCTGTAGGCATACAGTGCAAGAGGGATGCACTGGGGGACCACAGTCTGCATCAGGTTCTCAATCAGAACCTTCTCTCTCACTGGTCTCCATGAGTAGAAGGTACCGCAACTGTGAAACTCACAGATGTTAGTACTCAGTCATTCATACCTACTTCACTGTAAATGGCATAAGTTGGAGATTAAGTATTAAAATACATTACTTAGACATCAGTATCCACTGGTTAGTCCAGCACTTCCACACTGCCTCCAGCAGAAGATCAAGCACACAGTGGGTGCTTCCATTCAGGCACATGCGATCAGGTGACTCCTGTGGGACAGCAGGTGTGCATAGGCCAAAATCTGCCAGCTTCAACATTGCCAGACCCCATAAGGTGAGGAGTCCACATATTGGTCACTATGCTCACTGTCTCTGTTGCGCTTTCAATGAACATGGTCCACAATGAAAACTGAAGTTTTAATAACATTTTTTCTGTTAACCCACATACAGCGTAACATGAGTTGATGTCCTGTGCTACTTCTCTTCTTGCTGAGGCTAATGTAACGCAAGAGAAAACCTGGCAGGTTGAAATTTGGATGTGGGAGAATCTTCCTCCCTCTGGCCCTGAAACTGACCTCCTTTCTCTCTCTCTTACTCGCAATCATTCAGACTCTCTCTTTAATCTGATCTTCTTCTAGCTGTACAGCAGGGATGATCAATCTGGGTCTGCCCCCCCATCACAGAGCTCCCTTCAAAGCACATATTAACTCTTGTGATGCTGCAGGAACCATACAATCATCGAACCTACAGGGATCCTGAAGGTCACATTTGCATCTTGGTCAACTGAAATGTTATTTTTGTCCAACAGCAAACAGGAGTATAGCTAGCCACTTAAAAACTGAACACCAACTGGCCAGTCTGTTGCCCACCACCTCTCCCCCTCCTGCACCACAAAAAAATGTCAGTGATTCGCATTAGGTATATATAGCAGTACATTAATAACAATCTGGATTGTTATTTTTTGTGTATCAAATAATGCAAAATGCTATTTTTGATAAACTGACAAAACAGTTGCTTCTGACTTTGTTTTTATTATTTACACAGCTATGTACACACATGAAAATTTAGCAACTCTATGGCATAAATACTAACATACATACTAACATACTAAAATGCCAGCAGAATAGGCCTAATGGTCTTTCGTGACTGCTCGTTTGGTCAGCCCCCACCCTGGGTGCTGACCTTGCTGTCCCCCTCGCCTTCTCTGGCTTCTCCCTTCCCAGTTCTGGATATTCTTGCTGCATTGGATTTTGCTTCCTGAACCCTTCCCCTGTACCTGTCCCACCCCCTCTTGAACCCCTCCACTGTCTCTGCCTCCACCAGCCCCCTAGGTAGTGCATTCCATGGCTCTACCACCCTCTCAGTGAAGTAGCACCTCCTCCTTTCTCCCTGAATCTTCCCCTCCAGCTTCCACCCATGCCCTCTAGTGGCCCCTCCTCCTTCCTTCAAAGCACCCTCACTGTTCCTCCCTATTTACCCTCTTCATGTACTTGAAGACCCTATCATGTCCCCCGGTCCCTTCTCTTCCAAAGTGTACATATTTAGCTCTTCGAGCCTCTCTCATAGGTCCTGTCCCCCAAGCCCCAAATCATTTTGGTTGCCCTCCTCTGGACCCTCTCCAGGAGGTTAATGTCCCTCTTTAAGTGCGGCCTCCAAAACTGCACGCAGTACTCCAGGTGCGGCCTCACCAAGCAGTTATGCAGAGGGAGTATCACTTCCCTCCTTCTGGAGGTGATCCCCCTAGCGATGCATCCCAGCATCCTGTTGGCCTTGGCTGCTGCCCTCCTACAAGTCTCAGAGTTGTTCATCTTGACATCCACCACCACCCCCAGGTCCCTCTCAGCCACTGAGACTTGTAGTATTCCCCAGGGTGTACACTTGGCCTGGGTTTCTGGCCCCCAGGTGGAGTACCTTGCATTTCCCTGCATTAAACCTCAGCTTCCACTTTCTAGACCATCTTTCCAGAGCCTCAGGTCCCCTGCAGGCCACCCTCCTCCTCCCCATCCACCACCACCCCCAGTTTGAGTCATCTGCAAAGAGACTCATCTCCTCCTGATTCCTGTCCTTATGTCAGATACGTAGGCGTTGAACAGAAGGGGCCCAAGGACTGATCCCTGTGGGACCCCACTAATGACCCTCCTTGGGGAAGAGACTATCCCACTAACTTCCGGTCCTGGAGCCAATTGCCTATCCATCGGATCATCTGGTTTCCCACCCCCATTTCTCCTAGTTTATCCAACAGACCCACGTGAGGAACAGAGTCAAATGCCTTGCTGAAGTCTAGAAAGAGGACATCCACTGGTCTACCCAGGTCCAAGGCACTTGTCACCCAGTCATAGAACTCCACCAGGTTTGTCTGACATGATTTCCCTGGGATGAATCCATGCTGTCTATCGTCCAGGCACCCTGACTTATCCAGGTCCCCCCTAGCCTCTCCTTGACAATGCCCTCCATCACCTTGCCCACCACCGATGTCAGGCTGACAGGCCTGTAGTTCCCTGCCACCTCCCTTGATCCCCCCTTGTGGATAGGCACTACATGCGCCACCTTCCAGTCTTGGGGCACCCACCCTGTCCTCAGAGAGATGGTGAAAAGCTCTGCCAGGGTTTCGCTGAGACATCTGCAAGTTCCTTCAGCACTCTAGGATGTAATTTATCCGCCCCGGTGCTTTCTCTGTCTTAAGGGAGCTGAGGCTTCCTCACTCTCTCTGCTGTGATTTCCACTTCCAGTACCTCTTCTCCTGCTAGCCCTCCCCCACCTGCCAGTGATGCCCCCTCTCCCCAGACCTGCCGATTGGTAAGGGCCCCTCCTCATTATCTCTGTCTCCTCCATGTGTGGATGCAGCATCCCCATTTTCCCTGGTGAAAACTGAGATGAAGTACTCATTTAGTACCTCAGCCTGCTCCTCTGGGTCTTGTGCCCATCTCTTCCCTGATCTAATCCTGCTAATCTGCCCTTCACCCTTCGTCTTTCCCCAATGTATCTAAAGACCCTTTCCCTCTCCTAATTTCCTGGCCAGGTTCTGCTCCTTCCTTGCCTTAGCCACCCTCACCACTCTAGTGGCCCTTCTAGCCATCAGCTCTACTCCCTCGATCCCTTTCCTCCTTGAGCACTTGAATTTCTTATAGGCTGCTTTCTTTCCCGCACCACCTCCTGGACCTCCCTGGTCCACCAACAGGGTTTTGGGCCTACCGCATTTTAGTCTTACTCTTGCACAGGTGCTGGTAGCATCCTGCACCCCTCTCCTGATGATTTCCCACCTACTATCAGCGTCCATGTCTGACCCAATCCCATCCAAATGCTCCTTAAGGATCCTTCCCATTTCCTTAAAATCCACCCCTGAAGTCGGTTACTTCCGTCTTTGTGCAGCCTTCTACCCCTCCTAGGTCCAGGCAGAACCAGACCGTGGCATGGTCACTCCCCGCCAATGGGTCCCTTACCTCCAGGCCCCCAATCTGGTCACTGTCTGCCAGGACCACATCCAGTACCCGTGCCTCCTGGTCGGTTCCCTCACCTGCTGAGTTAGGAACGTCTTGAAGACATCCAACAACCTCTGTTCCCTGGTCACAGAGGATGTCATAGTCTCCCAGTCTGTTCCTGGCATTTAAGTCCCCTAACACCACCACCTTTCCTCTGCCCAGTCTGCAGTGTCTCCTAACATCTGCCACCAGACTGTCCTCCAGCTCCTCCGCCAGGGCAGGGGGTCTATACACCACTCCTATTTTTACTCTCTTGCCCCTTGTTATCAAGGTGACCCAACTCGCCTCCACGGTTCCCTCCGCCTCCTCTACTCCCCCATGCCAATGCAGTTTTTGACTATCATTGCTACCCCTCCTCCCCTTCCCTCCCCCCTGTCCTTCCTGAACATAGTGTAACCCTCCAGGTTCAGGTCTCAGTCATGTCTTGCAGTGGCCCAAGTCTCAGTGACCGCCACATCCACTGCTCCCTCAGTTAACATTGCCTGGAGCTCAGGCATTTTATTGCCTAAGCTCCTGGCATTTAGCAGGACTACCTTCCACCCTTTCCCTATAGTTCCATTTCCCCTGCTCGTGTTCCCTTGGGGATTCTGTTTTCTCCTGGTCTGCACTTTGCCAGTTGGTCTTTTCCTGCAATCCTCCTGGTCCCCAGGGGGGTGGAGACAGAGTCCCTCCTTTATCGGCATCCCCTTGACTGCCTTTTCTCCCATCCTACCCCCCTTCACAAGTTTAAACCCCACTTTTCACCAATGAACTCCTCTATTTTCAACTTAAGGATTTCCCTCCCCTCCAAATTGAGATGTAGTCTATCTCTAGCATACAGCTCCTTATCCTCCCAGGTCTCCCCCCAATCCCCCATCAACCCATACCCTCTGGCCTCACACCACTCCCTGAGCCACTGGTTTATCTCCCTAATTTTTCTTTTGTGTTCCCCACTAGCCCTTGGCACTGGCAGGATTTCTGAGAAGGAAACTGTGCATCCTATGTCATGACAGACCCTGGCGAGCTCCCTGAATCTTGCCTGTATCTCTAGCTCACTATTTCCCTCAATGTCATTTGTGCCCAGGTGGACCAGTATGTCTGGGGAACCCCCACAGTCCTTTGCCAGATGATATACCTCATGCTTAGCCCTGTGCACCGTTAGTCCAGGGAAGCATCTTGTTCTAACTGGCCAGGCTTCTCCCTCCCTATCCCATTTGATACCCCTGATCATAGAATCCCCCAGTAGGAGCACTCTGACCACTCCTTTTCCTCCATTCCCCCCTCCATGTCCCTCATCCTTTCTACCGGCCCTTCCACCCAGCTGGCTCCTTGTTCCTCCCCTATCGTGTGCCACATGCCACCCGCTCCTTATTTACCATGGCCTCCTCCCTCAATCCCTATGCCTCTCCTCCTTCTGAGTATCCTTCTGTACCTTGTTTATTCCCCCTCACTGCTCACAACTGGTCCTTCTCCCCATCTGCTAAACTAGCCTGGCTCATCCTCCCTTCCTTCCTGTCTCCATTTAGTTCTCTCCTTGCTGTCGTGCTCCCCTGGTCTACCCCTCAGCTCTCTTTTACTGAATCCTCCTTGTACTTCTGGTCCTTCTTTACCTTTCCTCCCAACTGGTCCTCTCTCATGCGCTTCCTCCCTCTTCCTCTGCCCCTCCTGCTCCGATTCACTGCTCCCCATTCTCCTGCATTCCAGGTCCCCCTGTTCTTCCTGTTATCTGGCCCTGCCTCCTGCCCCCACTCCACACCCTTTCCGTCTCTAACCACCTCTGTCGTGGCTACATCCCCCCCCCTCATCCTTGAGCAGAAGAAGAGAATTGAAGCGGTTACTAAGTATAAGGTCTGATCCACCTCCCTGCCTTGCTTCCTTCTGTCCAGCACTGGCTATCCGCCTACTTCCCTGAGAATGTTAAAACTTTCTACACTCTGTCCCTGAGCTGTGCTCAAACCCAGTACCCTTGTAGTCAGAGTCAGCAGCTCTACCTCTGGACCACATTGCCTACCTAAATAATAAAAAGTACATGGATTGATGTGCTTTGAAAAAGTTGAGGCATGACAGAATATGCATTAAAAAGTTCTAACTCCAGAGTCGGCCCGGTGGTGTAGAGGGCTGAGGCACTGGACACCTTACCTCTCGGCACTCTCTGGGTAGATGGGGCCATCACTGGTGCAAGAGGGTGCATGCGCACCTCCATGAACATGCACCTCGCTGTCTGGGTCCCCGGGGTCATCGGGAGAAAAAACATGAAAAAGTCAAGGGCTGCCGCAAGAGGATGCTTCCAGGCTGGCTCCTGGGGGTCCGCCAGGGCACACACAGTGTAACAAGGCCCTGAATGACCCCAGACACTGGTATGGTGGCAGATGGCAGCAGCAGCCTGCTGAAGGAGCATAAACACCTCTATGGAAAAAAAAAAGTTCTAACTACGCTTCTAGGTGCTGAAGGCACTCTGCCCATGGCCTGAGCCTTCTATATTCCTGAAGGTGCAGTTAGAACTGTTCAGTGCACAACCTGCTGTGTCTTATTGCTTACTGATTAAATATGGTGTGCCGACCACACATCAAAACATTTATGGCGAAATCCCCCACAGTGACAATTTCAACAGGTTTCAAAATTGTCACTGTGGGGGACCTGAGGACGAAATGTCACCCTTTTTCCATGTGCCCCCCCCCTTCAGATCAATGCTGACTCAGAGTTGATAATCCTTTAGTGGGGGGGGCACAGCCTCCAACATTAGGGGTTCGGTGGGCACAGCCCCCCTCGAGAAACACTTCAATGTCAGACAGGTGAAATTTTGCCTGTCGTCATTGGGGATCTCGCTATGCTGAACTTCGACAACATTTTTGTCAATTCGGCATAGGTAAACCATTAAATACACAGGGACAATTTTAATATAGGTGTTTATCTTCAGCAAGTAGAGTAAAAACACCCCATTTGTTCAGCATTTGTCCCCTTTCACACACCCCGAAGGCATCCTGTATTATCAAAACACAACCTTGTCAGTTCTGTCAAAATATTACCCTTTCCAGGTGCACATTATTTTATTTCAGCACATCAAGGAAACACTGTGTTTCTTATTAAAGGGTTAAACTTTGCAACACATCATGACAACTCCTGCTGCCAAGACTTGAAAGTCATCCTACCCTACACTGGGTACTGGTAAATGTACAAAGTATAACACACATTTTCCAAGCAGCAGTCCCTCCCTCCCTCCCCACCACCACCATCATCACAATCATGAGATTAATAAACAAATTAGCCAGCCTGGGAGTGGTCCCAGGGTGGTAGCCTGAAGTAAAACACTGGCTGGACAACAGGACACAGTGGGTAGTAGTAAATGGAGTCCACAGTGAAGAAAGGGGGGTTACTAGTGGGGTACCGCAGGGTTCAGTACTGGGGCCTGTCCTTTTTAATGTCTTTATAAGTGACATTGCAGAGGGACTGGACGGGAAAGTATGTTTCTTTGCAGATGGCACAAAGATCTGCAACAGGGTTGATATGCAAGGTGGGGTGGAAAGGATGAAAAGGACTTGGCAAGGTTGGAGGAATGGTCAAATGTGTGGCAGCTTAGATTCAATGCAAAGAAGTGCAAAGTAATGCACCTTGGAAACAAAAAACCCAGGGGAAGGGTACACAATGTGGGGGGCGAGATACTGACAACAACTAAAATGGAAAGGGACCTGGGGGTAGTAATTTCAGATGACCTAAAGGTGGGCCAGCAATGTGAGAGGGCATTAAGGAGGGTTGGGGGGACACTGGGATGCATAGGGAGAAGCATCACCAGTAGAAAGCAGGAAGTTGTTGGCCCTCTGTACAGACAGTTGGTAAGACCACATCTGGAGTACTGTATGCAGTTCTGGAGACCCCATCTCTACAAAGCCATAGACAGGGTGGAGGCTGTCCAGAGGAGGGCAACCAAAATGGTGCATGGTCCGTACCAGAAGACATATGAAGAAAGACTAAAGGAGCTTAAAATGTATAGCCTCGAAGAAAGGAGGGAGAGGGGGAACATGATAGAAACTTTCAAATGCCTCAAGGGAATCAACAAAGTCCAAGAGGGTAGCAACTTTCAGAAAAAGAGATGTGCAAGAACAAGGGGGCACAATCTGAAGATAGAGGGGATGGCTCAGAGGTAATGTGAGGAAGTATTTCTTCACAGAGAGAGTTGTAGATGCATGGAACAGCCTTCCTGAGGAGGTCATAGAGTTAAAAACAGTGGGGAGATTCAAGAATGCATGGGACAGACGTAAGGCAATTCTAGAGGGGGGTAGGAGGAAGTAGGCTGTTGGTTAACTAGGATCTGCAGCTTATCCGTTAGGTAGGGAAATGGGCAGACTAGGTGGGCCAAGCAGTCCTTATCTGCCATCAAATTCTATGTTTCTGTGTTTCTATGACACTAGTGATATACAATTTCATCCAACATTTTTTGTCGGTCACACACACACACACACGCACACACACAACCATATGTATGGTGCCCTCCAAACAAATAGCATGCCTAAGAAAGTGTAAAACACAGCAGAAGCAGCAAATAGTTAGGAAGTTCATACAAATTTTATGTCTTGCATCTTGCATCCCCCCACCCCAATGGATTTCAAAGCCACAGCTGCAAGACACTGCTGACCTACAGACATAGAACTTTTATGCATTGCTGTTCATTCTGTTTGTGCCCCTGGGCAAATACTTGGCAATTAGAGAGATACAGCAATTCTGTCCATCTGCCCCCTGCCCCCCCCCAATCAAGGGCTCAGCAATTGATTACAGAGCCACAGCTTACAAAGACACACACTGGTTATGTTGATGAAACTACTCAATCAATGCCCAAGTGCAGAGACAACACATTCTACAGTAGTACTGCATACATTTTGAAATGTCAGATAAGGCAAGAACATTACAAAGGGGTGATTTATTTCAACATTTTCCTAAGTTGCTTAATGCATTTTTTCTATACAGTCAGTTCCAGTTTATACTTCAAAGACCTACAGAAATACACTGCCCACAAGCTGTCATGCCACCCACTATGCAAAAAAGATCACACAGAAGCATGAGGCAGAAAAAATACCGAAGGTAAATGTAGAGCAGAGCTGCTTGCAAAGCAGCATAGTAGCTTAAATCTGTATTGGGGCAAATCACAATATATATAAAAGCACTCTCTCATACTGAAATATGATATTTGGTTCAGCCAGGCAGAGAGTGATTTACCATAGAGCATTGTGAAAGGTGTGTGCCAAAATAAAAAGCAATTTGGCTGCTTAAATCCTAAAGCTAGGACACAGTGCCCATCTTTAACAAAATATGAGGCTGACTTGCTTAGGCGATGGCTTGTTATTTAAAAGACTTTGTTCAAGCTGTGATTGCAAAGCAGACTGACTGAATATACAGGAGCATATCAGAGACTGGAGCCTGAAGTCATTGTGGTTAAGTTTAACAAGTATTTGTCAATGCAGAATGTTTGCTTGCTGGTATTGGCATTGGTAGTGCAGGAGTTAGAGAGATGCATAATAGGAATGGCAGTGAAGTATTGAAGTAAGAACAACCCCCACCCCCACCCTGCAGAGACTGACAGGTGTTGGGGGTGTGCCTTTGGGTCGTCGGCTATAACACTCATGCCATTCAACCTCACCCCACCCTGCAGACACCGAAAGGTGGCGCAGTGTGCCTTGAGGTCTTCGGCCCTTATGCTCGCCCCATTCCATAAGGAAATAAGTTGAGATGGGTGAAGTATAGGAGAACTGCTTAAACGTTAGGGCCGAAGACCCCAGGGCACATCTTGATGCCTGACAGTGGCTACAGGGTGGGGGTGGAGGTGGAATAGTGTGAGCTTAACAGCCAATGACCCCAAGTCACACCCCCAATGCCAGTCAGTCTGTCCAGGGTGGGCATTACAGTTGGAAACCCTAACACCCCAGGCGTTTGTTGATATTTTTGCTTGAAATTTTCAACATGGGCTATTTAGGACCCCACCTCATGAACAGTGGCAGTATCATTTTGTTACTCAGTCCCAAAAGGTGATTTTACACAGCAAGTGTTCCATTCGGTGCCACAGTGCAAAAACACATTTTGGGCAGGATATGAAAAATAACAGCTCTACTGTTCATGAGGAGGTGTGAAGAAATGGCAATGCTGAATATCTGGAGTGAAAATATGAAAAATTGACTAAGTTAAGAGTGTGCGTAGAAACTGTGAAACACACACTCATAACGCAGTCATTTTTTGGGATGTTTTCGCCAAATTTTCAACATGGCATTTTTGGGACCTTCCCTCATGAACAGTGGCACTGTGATTTCATTAATCTGTCCCAAAAGTTGATTTTACACCCTGTCCATGCCGTTCTTTGCCAGAGGTGCAAAAACATATTTTGGGAAGGATGCAAAAAATGACAGCTATACTGTTCATAAGGTGGTGTGAAACAATGGCAATGTTGGAAATTTGGAGTGAAAATATAAAAAATCGATGAAGTTACGAGCTGCGTAGAAACTTCGCAACAGACGGTCATAACATCGTAATTTTTTGGAGTTTTTCACCAAATTTGCAACAAGGGATTTTTGAGACCCCACCTCATGAACAGTGGCACTGTCATTTTGTTAATTGGTCACAACAGGTGATTCCACACAGCGACTGCAAGATCACTTTTTTGGGACTGAGAAATGAAACGACAGTGCCAGTGTTCATGAGGTGGGGTCCCAAGAACCCCATATTAAAAATGTGTGACCAAAACTCTGACCACTGGCTGAGATATCAACCTAAGTTGAAAATCCCCATTGACTGCCATTATAGGGCTTACCGTCATTTCTTCAGTTCCCTGATGGTCTTTGAAGAATGCAGACATGTTCCTTGTCCACAGAAGATCACTGCTCCCAACCTCCGGAGGTAAGTATGGGTAAAGAGGATGCAGGGAGGTGGGGTACTCAGAGGAAGGGTGTGGGTTGGGGAAGGGGAATCAGTGGGAATGATGAGAGAACATTTTCTCTTTTTTCATGTTTAAAAAAAAGACATCATGAGACTGTTTTCTTTTTTATAGGTGAAATATTAACAAAATGGATTTCGGCACACTGGGTTGGACTCCCAGTGTGCCAGAGTACTGAAGGGGGAGAACAATGCTGACCCGGGGATTGGGCACCCCAAGGTCAGCTGAGAAGATAGGGGTGTGGGGGGCAGCACATCTGACACCTGGAGTGGGCATCCCGGTGTTGAAAACATCAAAGAAATATTTTTTGGCACACTGGGGTGGGCTCACAGTGTGTCACATTGATGGTGGGAGGGGGGAAAGATGCTGACATGGGGATTGAGCACCCTGATGTCAACAGGGGATGGAGAACAGAGGGTGCCGTGTGGGCAGCAGCAGTGGGAGGGAGCTAACACTTAAATTTGTTGTCCTGCTGTGTGCCTGGTTGGTAGGGAGGGGGACTGCCACTACAATGATGAAACTGCCCCTGATTGTAGTGGTAGATTTCTTTTAAGTGTGGAGCTCGCTCTGAAACTGCCATCATCTGCAGCTTCAGCATTATTTGGTGGCTGAGGGATGCACCCATTAAAGCGTCTGCTGCATTGGCCACAACACTGCCACACCGCTGCAATGCTCTACTATCTCAATATGTTTCTTGTGCGCGCAAACATAAAAAGTGGAACTACTGAAATTACAACTAGATGTGCAAACAGTGAAGCATCAGTTATAGTGTTCTAATGTAAAACTATAAGTTTTGTACAAGCCTCTCTTGAATTACTGTAGGAAGCCACTGGTTTTGCTTTTTTCTGATACCATTTTTGTAAACAATGCTAAATTGCTGACCACTAGGTCTCCTCTTCTGTTCATAGGTCCTGATTTGGAAACAGACTCCAGCCTGCCACTAGTTTGTTCATTTGCTTGTTTGTTTTAAAGTCTGTGCACACAAGTACATAAGAAGCCCCCACCCCATCCCATACACTTTACTAGCCAGCCCCAAAACAAACTTAGGGAACAGTCAGAATGTCAGCATATCTGGGCCAGTGATACCTGATTCCTGATTCCACATAGTTTGTACAGCAGTCCACTCGTAATGCTACCCAAACAACAAAGAGGAGCCCAGCCTGTGGCTTCTTTCTACTGTTGCATCACAGGCTCAACATCAATCACATCTGGGATCAGAGAGAAGAAGGTCTTATACTGGAGACAATGGAAAGGCTTTGCCTGTAGTTCGGTGACCAAGCAGCCAGCCACTCCCACTTCCTGAGCTATATAAGCCATTCCTCTCAGCCTCACTGTAAAGCATTTTGTCTTTGCAGGTGAAGGCTCTGCCGGTTTGTTCCCTGAGCTGGTTGGGCCTCCTGCTGAGCCCCCGCCCACTTGTCTCTGCAGGGCTTCTGTGTTTGTTTTCTTGCTTTGGTTTGTATTTTGCCTTCGGTTGTGTATGCTTCCTTCCTTTTTGGGAGGGCTTTTCTATGCTCCTAGCATACTGCTATTTAGAGCTCATAATGCTAGCTTCCAGTTACTCAACTATAGCTGTCCATGTGGCATATTTTATTGCTCTCACCTGACTCAGATTACTTGAACCTAGCTATACAGCTTACTCATGCTTGTTCTACTAACCTCATTGCTGCAATCTCAATGCACTGCATGTTTGACAATGCTTAAGAGCATTGTGCCTCCTTTATTTGCACTTTCAACTCAGTGTACTCATTTATTTACTACTGCTGTACAGGCCTACTTGCATTCTGCTGCTGCATTGTTTACATATATTCCTACTGTACCTTGTTTACTCTGAGGTTAGCTGAAGCTCCTGCTGAGGCTATTAAATTAGCTTGTATATCTGCAAGTGGTTCTCGGCCTTTCATTGCTTCCTTGTTTGTCCTACGGTGGGGTCTGGGAGGTGTTTGGGGCGTCGTGGCCTATGTGGTTAATTAATTCTGTTCTAAATCCTGTCTTCGCCACTGAAAATCCTCAGACTTTGTCACCGTGATTTGGCTATTCATGTCTGGCTGGCTTGCCCCTAACTCAGTGCTGTTTACTTGCTATACAGTTGTTATGCAGGTCCACCTATTACTACTACTGCTTACTGACCTATCAGGTCCACACTTGCTTATGCAACCATTGCTCCTTGCTTACACAAACCATTGCTTTATGCCTAGTTCCATCCCCTCGCCTTCGCCTGGGATTCTACTGCTGTCAATCTACATTCGACCTTGCAAGGTCTCAGCACTCAATGCTCATTACAATCTCAGCACACTGTGCTCATTCAGCTCACCAGCTTTACAGCTCTTAATCAATTTTGGGGCATGCCAGCCATTCTAATCTGGTGCAGGTTCCTGCAGCCGATGGTCTCACTCTGCATTTAGTCCGCATCATCCAGCGTATCCAACTTGGGGCAGGATCCTTCTCACCTGGCCCATAGCTGGGAATGTGCTCACCCCAGGCTTGGCTTTAGCTGCCTGCTACATGACAGCAGCTCCTGGTGTAGAATTTAAGACTACCGGTGAAGGGTGGTTATGACGATCTCCTTTGGCACTAGTGTTCCACTATAACGGTTGGCCATTGACTTTAGTGGTTTCCCTAGCAAGGCACCTTCACCGCATTCTCCCTATGACTGCCTCTGGTTCACCTGGCTTGATTTAGGGTGGGCAGGCCAGGTGAGTGCCTCAGCAGTTGTTGCTCTCCACCTGTGCCTTGGATGCTCGTATTGTTGCAGAGTTTTCTCGCAACCTTTCACGATGTTCCCGCTAGAGGGTTGGAGTGAGAGCCTTCCTCCAAATTGGAATATTTTCCACCTCCCTTTAATTGGGTTTTCCAAATTGCAGCTGCAGAGTCATCACTAAATACATTTTCCCAAGCCTGGAGGGAAGGTGACCTAGGCCTTGGATCCCCAGAGATTTCCTCCTCATAGGGTTTTTTTCTCTCCTCTGTTGCCTCAGGTCATAACACTTAGTTAGCATAGTTGTTTCCCCTAGTTTCCTTAGGTAGGTTCCATTGTTGGATGGAGGTGGAGGATGTCCTGCCATTCCCTCTCTCCTTAGGGGATCCTCTTGTCTCAATGCAAGCCATCACTATTCTTCTCTACTACCATGTTGTAGTTACTGCTTCTACGTCAATGTTAATGCTTACTCATATGCATCATGTTGCCTCCTTTTGGGGATGATACTACTTTTCTTTTGGGGATTCCAAAGGTACCTTTAGCCACAGAAACCATCCCGTGGCACCTCTAGGGGTGGAACCCTGTCCGAGAGTTCCTTGCTTTAGTACCCCTACAGGGTGGTAAATCCTCTGCAATAGAGAGTGCGAACAGCCACAACCAAAACTAACACAGTTACATAAGCATAACACTATACTGGCTGTGTAGGTCAGTGAATGAGAGATGGGTGTCTGATCTGTCAGCCACTCACTGAGAAGGTACCAGTTCTTCTCTCTCTGTCCTCTTCTACGCTCTTCAGACTGTTCACTATGCTAGCTTTCTGAAACAGGATCTAAACATGGCACAGCTGAGCTAGCCACACCCCTATCCTATCAGCAGACAATCAAACAAGCCATGGATGCAGACCTAATTGAGCTCCACGCTGTTGCTGCTATTCATCACTCCTCCTTTCCACCACTGCTCAAGCAAACAAACAACTAACTAACAAACAAAGGGGTTAAAAAAAGACACCACACAGCCTTGGGGCCACTGGCTGACTTTGTTTTCTGTCATGGCCAGTTCAGTTTGTTTTGCTGCCCCCTTTGTGTGGTTATGTATGTTGTAGCCTACTTTGTGTCTGTGCCTATGCCCTTGACAGCTAAGAGACTGCTCCACATGATGACCCTTTGTAATGTAGGATTTCACTTGTCAAAGTCTTGCCATTTTGGAGACATCTTATTACAATTAACACATCTGCAATTGGAAAATGGTACAGTTTTAGCTTCATGCTGTATCCAACTTTCAAAGAAATTAGCCAGTTTATATTAAATGTTGCAGTATTTAGAACTGCTATTATGAACTATTGACCTGCCAAATTTAAGTTGTCTCAGCCACTTTTTGTGTTGAGCCCCAAATATTTTTTTTGAAAATCTCAGTGTTTAAATATCTGCATTTAAAAAAAATGATGGGGCCTGATTCTCCATTGCAATTGGGCATTTTGCACATATACCATTGAGAAACCATACCACACACTATACAAAAAAGGTGTGCGTTAAAGAAGTAGGACCCCCCCCACCACCACCACCACCACCATACTGAGTGAAGTATAATGCTTATTATCATTCCATATGTTATCAGACACAATCTGGATTTGTGCCCACTAAAAGCCAGGCATGCACTTGTGGCACAAAGTGTCACTGTGACATATGCCTCATGCATGTCATGAGACTCAGTGTTGTACCATGATTGTGGCACCACATGCTTAGCTATCCAGCTGAATAGTGTCCACTAACTTCATCATCCCTGGTCAAGGATACTCCAGTGTAGTTGTAGTTCCCTGCCAATAACCTCACCATACACAATAGCCTTAGTGGTTTATTGGTTCCCCCTGCTTGCTCCTCAATGTCAAAATACGGTAGTGTTCCTACCTCCTTCACCCCTGTTCAAAGCCATACCCCATCAAGCTGCTGACTACATTTTGGTGCCACAATTAGGGCATCACAATGAGGGTGAGAGTGACAGGAGCGATCTTGTTTTTTGATCGCCCCACACTCATGCCGTCCTTTGCACCCACACAATTTTCCTCCCTTTTGGGGCATGCCGCCCCAGAGTTCATTATATTTACTGGTGGGAGGTGTGGGGGGCAAACCCCCCCTCAAAACAGGAATGCACTCTGGCTCCAGGAAGCCACAATGCTTGGCAATGCAGAGCCAGGTAATGTATTGCCTGTGCCTATATTGGAGTCAACAAAATTATTGTCGCACCAATAGGGGTGAACCGTTTAAAGCTTCCACTGGTGGTTCAATGGTCCTTCCTACCAAGATGGCTCAACTGTGAGGCTGGGCAGCCACCATTTTCTTTTGTTTACACAACTGCAGCTGGTATATAGGTGGGAATAAGCACAGCATGCAAGCAAGCCTGTAAGGGCCAATATGCACTGAGAATGACCTGTCATACCTTTGTACCGCCTTTCCACATGCCAGCCATGGCCTTTTTGGGCACAAGGGAAAGATTTGCAACCCCAAAGAGCATAGTTCAATGGAGTTGCATGGTGTGCATCATCACAAACATTGTGCCCATCCATAGCAACTGAGAATGTAACCCATGATTTGATATAAAAGACAAATCCCCAGCCAAACTCTGGCAGAAATAAGGTTATGTGCTAACTATTATATCAAGTAAAATTAGATTTTTTTTAAGCAGTAATATCATTTTGGACATTACAGTTCTACTGCCAGTGTACCACAAATTAACTGAGTTTGTCAGGTTTCATTCTCAGCACTAGCGTTTAAGATGGGTTGATTTTGTACAGCATGCCAAAAAAAAAAATATTGAACAGCTACCTTCTTGCAGGAGGTGCAATGATAAGCAAACTGCTTTTCAAAACATGCTACGCAGTAGCTATCATTATCCTTGGGAATGAAAGGCTTTGTTCCAATTGGCTGCCGGCAGCGTTTACAGGAAAAGCAGGTTTCATGCCAACTATTTCCCTTGAACTCCATTTTACGGGAACCTGCAGGAATGACAAGAAGGTTATGATTTGAAAGGCTTTCCCAAAAATGCATATACTTGCAGCTTCTTTATTGCACAGGGTATGTGTTCCACATATGATGGGGTGCCCTCTGCAACCTGAACTTTCTGGGGAGGATTTAAAATTGTTGAACCCGAGACAGAGTTACTCAGATTATCTGTAGTATCAAACACAACAGATAATAACCATGCTGGATCCAGATCAGATTGTCTGGACTGGATACGTAGATATCTTGGGCTTTATCCTAGCAAATTATTTATATTATCTGGTCACATTATCCATGATTCAGGACTGTCTGCCAGGATAAGGAAATCAGGTTAATCCATGGATTGTGATCCAGTTTCTTTTTTGTTTATAGATTTTTTTTCCCCGTGTGACAATATAGTGCTTGTGCAATGTTGTGGATTGACTGCACTGGAACCTCCGCTTATCCACATGACAGATACAGCAAGGGCAATCACCAGTGCAAGCTTCCCTCCACTTACCTGCCAATGTGCCTAAATCCTGAAATGTAGGGACCATCATGGAGGTGAGAGGGTAGTTCAGACGCCATGCCCATTCAACCCTTCACCCGTTATGTGAGACTTCCAACAAGGGTGTCAGTTAGTACCAATTGTGTTGTTGGTGTTTGTAATGTGGACACCTGTCCACTTGAGAACTGGACTGAGACCACCACAACTCATTTCACATAGGCCATTAAACAGCCCTCAAGGGATAATGGCTTTTGGCGACTATCGGTTGTGCTGGATTTGAACCAGTGACTTAGAGGTAAAAAGGTTCCTTAAACATGATAGAAAACAGTTTTTTTACACCTCTAGATTCCCTCCTGTTGTGCTTTTGTGTCTAGCCAGTATTCCGACATGTTTTTGACCTTTTTACTGCTGTGGGCAGAGCCTTCAGCCATTTTGCTTTCTGTGCTTTAAAACGGTCGATCGTGGCACCTTCCATTGGACTTTTAGAAGTATCTTTCCAAAAGTCCAACAGAGCTTGTAACACTCTACCATGATCGGCCACTATGGAGTAACAGCCGCACAATTTCAGCTGTTACTTCCACATTTCAGGACAAGAACTGTGCATGTGCACCTCTCACGCATGCTCAGTTGTACTGGTGTCGCCATCTTGCGAATGGCATATTGCCATTCACCTCAACTACTCATGCACGAATGCTGCACATGCACAGTTGCATAACCGCCATCCTGGAGATGGCACTCAGTGACTCTCGCTCTTTGGAGCTTTGCAAGCTTGCCACAGCCATGTTGGCACTGGCTAGATTTTGTTTTATTTTGTTGCCTATGTAACTACTCTAAAAACCTCAATCCTCAACAGTTGCTGCCCTCACTTTTCATACTACCTAAACGTTCTATGACATCACTAATACCATTCCAGGCCATTCAGATGACTAGCATGGAATGGTGCTTTTGATGTCACAGAATGTCTTAGAAAAATGAAAAGAAAGAACACTAAGTAGTGAGGGGGAGTGCAATTCTATGTAGATCTGCGAGCACCCCAAAGTTAGATCATTTGCTTATCAAAAATTGACCAAAGCATATTAGAATACATAACTGGTATGGAAAGGAAGATGAAAGGACGTTTCGCTACATAAAAATAATTTACCTCCTTTAAACCGCTTCTTATCCACTGAGTCACTCAGTTCCCCGATTGTGATCCAGTTACAATAATGCACAGTCTGAGTATCTCAAACCTTAGAACCTATCTGCAACAACATCACTCTCTGTCTTTGCTGGAAATCACAAGCAATTGTTGTCAAATGACAATAACAGTAACAATACACTATAGAATTCTATGGGCCAGTTTCCTTTGTGGTCCCTTCCTGCTCACTGTAGAACAGGAATTTTATGCCTATGGCCTCTGCTGTTTGATGCACATAGAAAGCCTAAGATATAGTCTGTAATAAAAAGCAAATAAGAACAATGACTGAAAAAAGTATCCCTTTAAACAAGTATATTGCTTTGTAGACCATCCCCCACATTTGCTATGTGTCAGTTTAAAGATATAGAAATGGAAGAGCCTATCTGGGGCTAAAGGACTGTAAGTCAGTCTAAGGCCTTAGATAACACAAACACCTAATATGACTCTGGTAGAACCCCCATGAAGCTAATCAACAATTATTTTAAGCACATATTGCATGGTGGTTCCATTCCCGTATTCAACACAGGGGCCGATGGCTGTAATGAATGCTGTATAAAACTGAATAAATTTGCATAGACAGCATCAGTTACTGATCTCAGCGTGGGTGTTTCTTTATCTACAAAGGAGAAGTAAAGTCATATCTACAGCAAAAACAGATTTAATTTCCTCCAGAGAAGCAGAGGCTCTCACTATGTTGATAGAGTAGGGTAGAGAACAAGATTTTACACAGCAGTACATGAAATATGGCCCTGGGCCAAATGCAGCTTCAAAGGACTTTACTGGTGGTCCCAATCTTCACCATGGTTCTAAACAGGACAAACTGTTCTGCCAACTCTCACATTTCCAACTAAAACTACCACTAAATAAAACATTCTGTCCCTCAGGTGCCATCAGTTTTTAAACTGGTTAAGATCACAGTGTTCAAATGTCATCACTAGCCACTTTAACAACACTGCTGGTGCCCAAGGGAGGTAATGATCAATAATCAAGGTCACTGGACAAGGGCCAGGCAGTGGATGTACTATATTTGGACTTCAGTAAGGCCTTCAACTCCATGCTGCATGGAAGGTTGCTTATCAAACTGAGTAAACTGGGAGTTGTCAAACTGAGTAACCTGGGAGTCGGGGACAAGCTTCTGGGGTGGGGCAGAAGCTGACTGCAAAAAAGGAATCAGAGAGTGACATTGGGTGGGGACTATCCAAGCCTACACCTGTGACCAGCTGGGTCCCACAGGGATCAATACTTGGTCCAGTGCTGTTCAACATCTTTATTAGAGGCATATTGGATGGGTTCAGAAGTTAAATCTGCCTTTTATCAGACAATACTATGCTCTGTGGGAGGGTGGACATAGAGGCGGGGAGACAGGAGCTCAGGGAGGATTTGGCTGGGCTAGAGAAATGGTCTAGCAACTAGCAGTTGGGGTTCAACACCAGGAAATTCAAGGTCATGCACCTGAGAGCAAGGAATCCAGAGGCCAGCTGCTGGCTTGGGGGGGGGCGAACAGGTGTCCAGCTCAGAGGAGGAAAAGGATCTAGGGGTGATAGCCAGGGGCAACATGAAACACTCTGCACAGTGCTGTAAAGCAGCAGCCAAAGCAAACAAAATTGGGGTGAATCACCAAAGAATCACTTCCAGGAGGGAGGAAGTCATTCTGCCCTTATACAGGTCATTGGTGAGACCACACTTGGAGAACTGTGTGCATTTCTGGTGGCCTTATTTGAAGAAGGACATCAAACTACTGGAGGGGGTCCAGCGAAGGGTGACCAAGATGATCCAGGACATGGGGGACAAACCATATGATGAGAGGCTGAGGTAGCTCAATATGTATTCCCTGGCAGACAGAAGGGAAAGAGGGGATATGATAGAAATCTTTAAGTGCCTAATGGTTATTAACAAGGTTGGAGTGGAGGGCATTTTCAATTTAAAAGAAGAGGGGACTACAATGGGCACAGTCTGAAACTTGTGGAGGGGTAGATTTAAAAAGGAAATGAGGAGATACTTTTTCATGGAAAGGGTGGTGTCAATGGAATGAACTGCTTGAGGAGGTGGTATCATTGAAAACAGTGGGAAGTTTTAAACGGGGAGTAGGACAGGGTGAAAAGGGTAGTGGCAACAGGAAGGATGGGCGAGAGAGGGGGCATGGATAATAACTCCGGGATGCAAGGGGGGGGGCAGCTCCAGTTAAATAGACTCAGCTGCACACTCAAGCAGACTTGACAGACCACTATGGCTTGTTTCTGCTGGCACTTTTCGTATGTTCATATATATAAAAGATTCATGGAGCCCCAGGCACAGATGGTAACAGCAAGGAATGATTTGTCCCTGCTACAGTATGTCACCATCTGAGCTGGTACCCACAAGCACACCACACACCCCCACTCCCCCAGAAGCCCTCTGGTCTTGGGGGTTGGAGGGTGCTGGTGAGGAGGAGAAAAAGGGTTTGCAGATACAGTCACAAGGGAAGGGGAACATTGTTTAACTAGGAGTAGCACACTAAGCCAAAGCTTGTTTCCAGATGCGACCAGGGAGCACAAGGAAGTTAAGTGACTTGCTCAGGATCACACAGTATCCACCTAGGCAGCTGTGGCATTCAAACCCAAATCTCCAAATCTGCAGCTCAGAGCCTTAACCCACTGCACTATATTGCCTCTTACAAGGCATTTCACCCAGCTCACTGAATCCCAACAGCAAATCGCTTTGCATCATTGCAGGATATACAGGTACCTGACTGTTCCAGGGAGGACTCAGAGCCAGTCAGAGGACTGAGCAGGACAAGTTGGTGGCACCCAATGATGAAAGCAACAGGAAAGTAGCTAGGAGTATGCTAGCTGTATGGGATTCTATGGTTAAAGAGGTAGTGAATATGGTGAGAAGAGGGGAAAGGGAAGGCATGGTTTGATGCCTCCCAGGTGCATCAGCCATCTGGGACATAAGATAGGGAGGAGAAGGTGGTGGAGCTTAGGGTGATAGTACACTTGGGTACTGATTATCTAGCAAACCAGCCTTTGGAGGCAAGGAGTACAAATTCCAAAGGCTGGGGGACAGATTGAAGGTGTAGTCAGCTTCCCTGACCTTTTCTGAGGTCCTTCCTATGTGGGATAGGAAGAAGGGTGGCATGAGGAAGGAGTAGCTTAAGGAGTTTAATGGGTAGCTGAAGGGATGGTGTCAGTAGGAGGGGTACCAGTTTATGGCAACTGGAAGGATTTCTGGGACAGAAGGCTCTTCAAGGATGATGGCCTTTACCTGACAAGAGAGGGGGATAGTGCACCTGGGCAGAAGTTTGATATCTACATTGACAGACATTTAAACTAAGCGGGGGGGAGACTGAGGCTGGAATAAGCACAGTGGATGGAGGACAAAAGGGAAACTTAGCTAGAACTCTCCTAGAAATGGGGGTTAGAAGCAATGAGAATGAAAGCAGCAAGGTGTGCATCAATAATATGCTAAGAATGGGTGTCAGGGAGGGGGCACACAATGCTGGCTAAGAACCATAAAATCAAGAAATTAAGGAGGGCAGGGGAGAAAAAAGGGAGAGAAGCTGATAAAAAGTGAAATTGCAGAGGCACAAGCTGGATGGCAGCCTGACTAATTTCCAGGCATCTAGAAAACAAAATTAATGAGCTCCATTCCAGGTGTTGGCAGATGTGGGGTTAGACATCATGGCCTTTACAGGAAAATGTGCAGCAGGAATAATGACTGGGACTTGGTAGTACTGTGGTACACCATGCATAGGAGAAGAAGGGGTAAAGGAAAAATAGGTAGGGTAGCGCTCTATGTTAAGGAAGGCAACGTAGGTAGGGAAACATGGACATACTAGGTGGGCCAAGTGGCCCTTATCTGCCATCAGATTCTATGTTTCTATGCTTCATAGACGTGGTACAGAAGGGAGTTACAGTATTAGGGGAGGGAGCATGGTGGCAAAATCACTATGGGTACAACTCTCAACAGGGTCAGGTAAGAAGCTGTACATGATGGTGATCTCTAGACCGCTGTCACAGAAGGAAGAGGGTGACAGGGAAATAGGGGTTGAAATTCAGAAGAGGAAACAAAGTTGGAGGTTGTGGTGGTGGGGAGCTCTTAATCTACCAGACAAAGATTGGGAAAGTCCAGCAGCTATGAGTGCCAGGAACCAGGCCCTGAAAGATAAATTGCAGGACTGCCTGGTAGTATAGCTAGTCAGGGAAACCACACAACAGATTGCCATTCTTGACATGGTGCTCACCACGTCAGAAATGGTAGGTGGAGTGCAGGATTAGGAGCCATTGGTGTCTAGTGACCATAACACTATATTGTTTAAACTGGATCTGGGCACCAATATTCCCTCACCAAAAGCTGAGCTTCTTGACTTCAGATGAGCAGATTGTGATATGATGAGGGAATTAGTCCATGATAAGCTGGTCATAGATCAAATAAGAGGGGTAGAGGAGAAATGGCAAGTAATTAAACAGACCATTGTCGGGGCAACTAAGTCATGCTTGACAATGGTTACCCAGAGTAACAGGCACAAGGGACTGATCTGGTTTTCTAAAAAGTCAGGGAGACAGTGAGGGTCAAAAAGGGGCCTTTGTCAGATACAAAAGAGAAACAAAGAGATGAGGAATGAAGTGAACACCAAGAAAAGATGAGAGAAGACAGGGATGCAAAAGCAGACACTGAGCTGTGTGTTGCAGACAGGCTCAAGGAGGGAAAAACTGTTTTTGTAGCTACATTGGGGAAAAAAGGAAGATGAGAAGGGGAATTGTATGGCTGACAGGAGGGGGCAGGGTAACTGAGAAGGATAAACATATGGCAGCCATCCCTGATGACTACTTTTGCTCTTCATTTATTGTGGAGGATGGTGGACCCTTGCCAAACAGTGGCATAAAGGCTGCTGCAAGAGGGATCTCAGAAATGGGGTAGGTAGTAGTCATAGGATAAAGGGTCAGAAAAGGGCTTACAGCCTTAGCCTTGCAACTAGATAAGACCACAAGACCAGATAGATTGCACCCAAGGCTGCTCAGGGAAGTAGCATCAGATCTGGGCTGGCCGAACCTCTCAGAGGGCTATTCAGTACCTCACTACAGCCAGGGGTAGTTCCAAAAGATTATAGGTTAGAGGATATAGCTACACCCTACAAGGGGGCACAAGGAGCAACCAGTTAACTACAGGACCATCAGTCTTACCTCCATTCTGGCGAACCGATGGAATCACTAGTCAAGGAGGTTCTAGTGTTCTACCTGAAGAGAAATGGACTCCAGGATAGTAAGCAGCATGATTTCATGGTAGGGAAGCCTTGTCAGACAAACCTTGCAGTATTCTTTGACTGGATAATAAGGGACAATTGGTGGATTTACTATTCTTTGACTTCACTAAGGCATTTGACTCAATGCCATATAGAAGGCTGCTGAAGAAATTTGAGGATCTAGGTGCCACAAAGGACCTAGAAAGATGGGAGGAATGTTGGCTGAGGGGAAACAGCACAGGATGGTGGTAAATGGGGTCAAGCCAGGAGAGTAGGAGGCCATGAGCAAGGTGCACGAGGGTCAGTCCTGGGACCAGTCCTTTCCAATATGTTTATCAGTGGCATAGAAGAAGGAGTACAGGGCAGGATTGACATGGTGTCTCACCGCACTAAGCTCTGTGGCAGAGCAGACAGTGAGGAAGGGGTAAGAAAAATGCAGAGTGGCATACAAATGTTAGGAAGGTGGTCCCGAATCCGGCAGTTAAAATATAACACTAAAAGGTGCAAGGTGACGCACATAGGGAATAAGAACTGCAGAACGGAATATTGGATGGGAGGGTTAAGTGGGACACTAATTCTGAGAAAAGAGACCTGGAAGTTATCATAAGGGGCTCCGTAAAACAATCCAGCCAATGCAAGGACTACAGGCCTACAGAAAGGCAACCAGGATACTGGGGGGTATGGAGAGGGGTTTCAGTAGCAGGGGGATAGAGGTAATGCTACCTTTCTGTAGAATACTGGTGAGGCCACATCTGAAATATTGTACACAGTTCTGGAGTGCACTCAAGGAGAGACAGAGACAGGCTGGAGATGGCGAAGTGTAGGGTAACCAAATGATTCGGGGCCAACAGGCTAGATCCTATGAGGAGCAGCTTACAACACTGAACATGTGCTCACTGGAGGTCAGAAGAGAGAGGGATGACATGATAAAGATCGTCAAGGTCTTGAAAGAAGGGCTTCCAGCAACTCTCAGATCTTCTAATACACACTTCTCCTTTAAACTTGACCTCAGATCTTGACTCCTCTCCCGTGACAGTTGCAACTGTCAGACCAGGTAGCACCCCCCCCAGCTTTGTCCCCGATGCAATGACCTGACCCTTCCACTCTTACCTGCTCCGGTTGGTTATTTCGACTGGTTAGGTATGCTGTTAATGTTGAGGGGGGGGTTGATTGATGTTGCTCGTTGTTCTCTGGACTGTGTTACCTCTTCTTTGCTATGCTATTACAGTTGTAATTTTGTTGACACCACTGCCTGCTTAATGTATTGTACCGTGTGTGATTGTAATTTGTTGTTACCACTGCCTGTTTAATGTTTGTACCATTTGTTCAATGTAATTTTCCTTACTTGTGCCTCACAGCCCAGGTCGTGCCTGAAGACGGTCCCTCAGATCAGTGCACTTACCCGGTAAACAAAGGCATAAATAAATAAATAAATAAAATAAACTGCGGAACTATTCAGCAGGAGTAATGAGCCAAAAACAAATAGAAGCTGATTGGGGGTTGGGGGGGGTGCATCCAGGAGGGACATGAGAAAGTCTTACTTTACAGAGAGCGTAGTTCAGCCATGGAACAGCCTACTGGCTGATTTGGTGGATGCATCAAAGGTTGTAAGTATGGCTGGGACAGTCATGGGATTAACAGTTACTCAGAGGGGTAGAGGGGTAGCAGTAAGGCAGAGGGTAAAGGGGGAAGCAAGGGCATACAACCCATCTAGACAATAGATCCTAGGACAGCATGGGTATAACAGGGCAGACTGGATAGAGTGATGGTCTCTGCTGACCTTGTCTGTGTCTCTATGAGAGAAAGGAAATCAATGGGAAAGAAGGGCAGAGGGAGAGAGACAAGCAAGAGAGAAAAAGTGAGAAGCTGACATATGGAGCAGAATGTTAAAAGTAACAAGACTATAGAGAAAAAGACTCCCCTCCTCCTGGCATATGTTGCTTCATGTGGCCTTCAACAGAGGAATCCCTTGGGAGTTTGACCATTTGTGAAAATATGGTACTATTGTGTCATGAGAAAAAGTTTATTTCTCTAACTTGTTCATGTGTTTGAAGGCTAGCTAGCACAGGAAGACTATCTGACCCATACATGATCAACAGCCCAAGGGTTTAGGTAAAAGAGCCTTCTAACTCACCAGGCATGATGGTTTTCTTGCACTGAAAGCACTTGGAAGAGTATTCATTAGAATAACATTCAGTGCACAGCAAGAGCTCATCCTTGGCAGCAAAAGGCTTTTCCAGCAGAGATCGAGTACATTTGGCACACTTGAAACACGCATCATGCCAATGGCGATCCTTGTATGAAAGATCCTGAAAGACAATAAGTAAATGGCAATTTGGGTCTCTGGCTCCAGAATATTATTCAACTGCAGCACACCAACCTACAATCAAATTGACTTAGTGTAGCTTACTCCCTAATGCAGTCACCGTGGTTAGTTTAGGAACTCAGAGACCGTGTGTTAATTACTTTAATGGAGATACAATCATGACCTAGGTTGGGATGGATAAGTTGTACCTGGTCTGACAATATGCAGTGTATTTTATGAACAGTGTCTGACTGTATGCTCCCATGCAACAGGACAGATACCAAACCAAGGAGACAAGGAGACATGGCAAACTATTATGACTTTCCTACGTGCAAAATATGTGACCACTGATACTGGATAGGTTGTATTGCTTGTTCTCCAAACATGACATCACGTTTACTAAAATTGTTCATTCTCCAAATGGTTCCTCATGTATAGTTTGACCATTCCTATATGGTGTGTAGAATGTCCAGGTTGCTGAAAGATACTGTGAAGATGGGATTGGCAGGAAAAGAAAATGTATTACAGTGTTTTTTTTTTTTATTATTTGTTTAGTTTTTCCATTTGCACATTGTACTAGCATTACCATATCAACCACATCCCAGAGCAACATGTATTTATTTTCACGTTGGTAAATGGGAAAAGCATTTCTTCCCCCACTGCTCCCACTTATTCCCTTCACAACTTTGACCCTAGATCCCTCACCCTTCCATACATGAAATCTGCTGGCCAAGCTGCTTTCTTCTTCTGATTCCATAAGCTTTGGCCTTCTTTGGAAATGGTGGGTGCCAAGACCATAAATGGTTTCAGACATGGCTGGGACAAAGTGAAGAGTCTGATGGTTACTCAGGTTGGTAGCAGTAAGGAGGGGAACAGGAGGGATGGCTCAGGAGGGATTATAACATTGGTAAGAAAAATCATGTTTCCTGATTGGTCGATGCCCATACAGTAGATATGTTTAGAAAACCGGGCTTTTTCTTTCCTGGTCTCTGACTGGCTGGTACCCCTGCCAGAGGGATACATTAACTTTCAATAGATGACCAGGTAATAAAAAGTGCCAGCCCCAGTGCCCCTTTACCCACTAAGGTATCTTTGTACCCACCCTGGTTCCTAATTGACTGAAAAACCTAATTTGTATTTCAAATCACTGCCATTTTTCCTCTTAGTGAGATATACTGACCCCCAAAGTAAATAATTTTTTTTTACTCCTCTCAGTGAGGTTCCCTCACCTGTTTAGCAAGAGAAGTGACCCCCCAGCCCTGCTCCATACCTTCCCCTGACACAACACATCAAACACTAATGCTCTGTAATTCAGAGCCTGTACCAACTGGTACAGAAAGACACATTTTCACCTAACCACTTCTTCCTTAGTAGATTATTTTAAAATCGGTCTCCTTCTGACACACTGCAGCAGCACCGATCCGATCCCTGCGCTAGTCAGTCATCAACTTTGGAGTCGGGTATGCCACTCCAAGATTAACTCTGTCCCCTTTTACTCACAGAGAAATACAAAACAAAAAGGAAACCATTTTTTTTTTAACACCTAAATTTGTTTTGCTGCCAGCTCAATCGACCGCCCTCCATACATACTTCCCATCATTTCAGACTGTGAGATCTGCCAGCTGTGTCATATAAAAAAAAAAAAAGAGACTTAAAGAAAGAAACAACCATGCTCAAGTCTGTGCCGGGGGAGGGGGAGCGATGATGGTGTAACCATGATAACGACTGGAAAAGTTAAAACTACGGAGACTCCAAACACTCTTATCCTTCGTTTACTAGCATGGACCTTTTCACAGCAGCTCTCCGAGCTCTCTCTTCCCCCCCAAAAAATGACAGTTACTTTGGGGTGCCGTTGGGGACTGTGAGGGAATAAAAACAAATTCCTCTATCATGGAGGAAATTAAATCTGCTGCCGACTGCGCTCACACTTTCTCTCCTTTGGGTCCCAATAAAAAAAAAAAAAATACAGACAACTAGAAAACTATTGCCATGGGGAGTGGGGCAGGTATACAAATGAAAATTAAACACCAAGTAGCACATAGTGCATGACAATGGGGGGGCGGTGTTTATAGACAGATTGCCAAGGGAGGTTGTAACTGCATACATTTTTTTTTGTTTTGAACTATGTGGCCTCCAATAGGACATAACTCCCTAGCTCATGCAGGTGGAGGAACTATTTTATAACAAAACCGATCTTAAACTAACTATTCATTTACTATTTTTTATTAAGCCTTTTTTTTACAGTGCCCATTTTCTAAGCACAATAATACCCTCCAGGGTGGGCGGTATGGGCAATACCAGACTTTCCAAGGGCTATAAGGCCCTCCGCCTGTGGCATCGGGCCTCATTACTCCCCTGGGAGGTCCGGTATTGCCCAATACCACCCACCCTGTTAGGTATTATTGCTTGCTTGACGCATGGGTAAAAACAAGTTCTGTCATCCAGGATGAAGGACATTAAAGAAAACCTTGAGTCAATACTTAGAATTTAAAAACAAATTACAGCCACCATTTTTTCCCCTTACTGAGGAGCCAGACTTTCAAAGAGCATGACTTGCTCCTCTCCTTATCACTTAGTAGCACACATACCAAGTTAAATAATCAGTGATAAGTAAACCAAACTGAATTTCAGGCAATATCTGCATAATGTTACTGTTTTGCAGTATTCCTCTGTTAGTTTATGTATTCTGTGTTATGAGTGGCAGGGTGCCCCAGCCCTCCTCTCCCACCAATATCATTAACTCACTCCATCAGCCCAGGCAGTATCCAATCAATTTCACATGGTAATAACTGTGCCACAAAAACTGCATAGTGAAAATGGGATTGGGAAAAGCAGTGACTGGGATAAAATAGCGTTGGGTTGTTGTCATGCCCCCCCCCCAACTGTCACCTTCCCAGAGTTTCTAATAGTAAATCTCCCCCTCACCAAGTTTCTCCCCCATGTGGTAATAGCAAATCCCCCTCACAAGTTTCTCCCACCAAGTCCCCAAGCTGGTAATAGTAAATCCCCCACACACACCGAGTTTCTCATCCCAGGTTCTGCCCCAACCCCGACTCGTGGTCATGCCTTTGTGCTGTGTGTCCCACGCATAGTTTCTGATGTCACAGTTTTGTCTGTGCAGTAATTGACCACATGATTATGGCCGTGTTAAATTGACCTAGAGGCAAGGCAGCCTGTTACTGCAGAGTTAACAGAAAAATAAAGGAAGTGCACACACCACATTTAGCAACTTTGATTACATTTTCTGAAAAGTTACTTTTAACTGAGCTCCATGTCAGTGTGAAATAATCGCATCCACGTTACATGTTTCCCCTCCCCCACACTACTTACATGGGATCCTCCACAAAATAATCTGATCTGAATGAACCGCAGTAAATGCAAGCCCATCTAATAATTTTTAGAATTCAAACAAAATGGACTTGGCAGCACTGTGCTCATGCAGCCACTTGAATTTAAAAATAAAACAGTGGACTCCTACTGTGCTCATGCTAAAGCTTTCCCTTGCCACTCGGACCATCTCTGTCATTATTTTCCATGGCAGCATTGCTCACAGATCACTTCTGCCTTCCAGCAGACACTAGCTGACTTCATTTTTTTTTTTTAAAGAAAAGGACATGCCTGCACTTTTCCTTTTTTACATACCTCAAAGCTACTGATTACACCTGACAGCCTCGCAGCTGAACATCTCCCGTTCACACACTCACTTGTTTGCTCTTTGCTGTGCTGCTGCTTAGATTCTCTTTCTATTAACAAAACAGATTTGAATGAAAAGCAGTACATTTTGCAGTACATGCTAGTTATGTTCACGTGTGTGTGTGTTGGGAGGCATGCAAAACAGAAGCAGCATATAGAAAAACTACAACTATGGTGGCCAAAGTAGGACAAATGCCCTAAAGGAACAAAAAAAAGTCATGCTCATGTGTGTGGAGGAACTATTTCATGTAAAATGTAGCCAAAAATTGTACTTTTTTATTATTTAACCTATTAATTTTAATTTTTACATACATATAAAATAGGGAGTTTCATTTTAGAAGCTTAATAAGACATTCTAGGGACGTGCCTCAGAAACGTCTAATGCATGACCCAGGGACTAAATGCACTTGGCCTGCGGCCTTGTCCCTTACTACATCCCTGCCCATTAATCAGAAGTGTCTAATGCACACCTCATCATGTCTTATTGTATACTAAAACCCCTATATGAGCAATAGTTTATGTGGCACTTAGGGAACTATGGGCAGACTAGATGGACCTTTGATCTTTTTCTGCCATCATTGTCTATGTTTCTATGTTTCCCTTTCTCTGTCTATCCACTCTGCCTCCTCCTCTTTTCCCTCAGATCCCATCTTCATGACTTCTGTACTCACTCCTACTCACTGCTGTTACTACCCTTGACTGACCTGTGACCAGTCACCTCACCCCCTTCAGTCTCCTTACAGGCACAACTCATTTGATTTTTGCACGTGATCTTTACCAAATCCATTATTCAATCCATCTGTGCATTTGAGCAGTGCTAATGTATACTTCTCAGATAATGTCTGACTCATCAACCAGCTGTATCTTATTATGTATATTTGCTGTCTTTTCTTTGCATACTGTAGTTTAAATCTGGTAGCATGTCAAGTCCCTGAGGACAAAAGCAGCAAGGTCAATAGCACGTGGTCAAATTCACAAAAGTCAGAAGAGCATGGTGTGCAAAATAACGAGGTGCCTTAATGGCGCAACCTCAGATTTCATTTGAGTGGTGATCTTTGGTGGCATAGTGTTGAAATAGTAAATCTGTACCTCCCTCAAATTGCACTGGAGTAGTCATCCATTGCAGCATGGTGTTGTAATAGGAAATCATTACTTGGAATTGTGCACTGTTTTTGCCATAGCTGTTTTTCAGACACGCGGTTGTGTCTTGCTGTGTTTTGACCACACTGTATTTTACCACATTAGATTGTATTTCACTCAGTTGACATGGAACCTTTATGTTTTATTATCTGCTACCTCCTTTCCACCAAGCTGTTACCAGCCCAGAATGTTTTTCTTGGTGAGACTTTTGAAAGAAAGAAATGTCAATCAGTTAGCCAATCGATCAATCAATCGATAAAAAATGTTTAAATGGTCCTGAATTTGCTTTTCTACTGTTGCAGTTGATGTATGTTTTATATTGCAGTCTCATAAACATTAGATATTTTCTTGTTAACTTTCTTGTCTGTGCTGTATTGTGTTTTGCCCCTTTGTAATATCCCCTCCCCAGGTTGCACCTGTAAACAAATTTTATGTAAATCTATATGTTTATATGGTAAAACATTGTCAATTAATAGCTAAGAAAAGGATGTGTTAACACAAATTATACCATATTTTATATATCAGTTTGTATTCTCATTTTCTGGCTCAATGCTTTGTGTTTTGAAGAAAGTTTGAAAACCGTATGGTTCTAATTCAGAGATTGAAGCTTTTACAGGCCAAATACCCCTTCCCCCATAAATACAACACTTCTCCACCTCTTATTCCCTTAACTCTGCCCTCCACAACTTCCTGTCTCCCAACTGCACCTGCTCTAACCCTCCTTAACTTTCCTTATTCCTAGCTCCAACATTCCAATCCTTTCCCCCTTGCAGGGTTCTCAACATCCTGAAGGGGCACCCGTATTGTCTGTCTCTCCCCTCCAGTACCCAGCTCCCCTCTCTCCCCTTCCCTCCTGACTTTTCTCCTAGCCTCACAGCACTCGACACAGTTCCTCCTCATTCAGCATTTGCTTTATCTTGAGTTTGCTCCTGGTATGCCACTGCACTAAAGTTTTGTACTGTCTTATTATCTGGTTTGCATGTTATTTTGTACTACTCTCCTTTGGACTCCTTTGCATATTGTTTACAAATTGTATTTTGTCTGTACTGTGCCAGCCTTCATAGCTGTATTATTCTGTCTTCCTGTTCACACCCAATTTTGTAACTGCACTTGTGTTCATCTCTATGTAACCCTCCCCCCCAGGTCGCACCGTGAGACGAGTACATTTTTGTTCAGTGTGCCCTCCTGGTGAAACATTTCAATAAATAAATAAATACAACATACTGTCATTCATTGTCTGAAATGAAACTTAGTTTTCCCAGTCCCCAGACTGGTAGTATGCTGCTGCTGCTGCCATGAAATTCAGTTTGGCTGAGCCTAGTTTGGTTGGTGTCTGGTCAAAATCATGACAGCAAGTACATCCAATCAAAAACCAAGTGGTCATAAACCTTACGGTCATAACAGTGCCATGTGGTTTCAGAGTTAGCATATCTAATTTAGCATGGTTTAGGACAATTTGGTTTTGCACTGACCGCACATTTATTGACTACGCTGTTTTTGACCGCACAGTCTTAACATAGTGCCAGTTTGATCAGTTATTTGGGTTTATGGGAACAGGATGTTGCTTGACCATCTTTGATATTGCTTAATATAAATAAGTTATGCTCTGCTGAGTGTCAGATAGAAATGTGGAGAAAAAATAGTTTTTCAGAGTTTACTTCAGCTCTGAAAATAAAGGAGCCAGTTTAGTACACTTGTGTTTATTTCCCACAGCTGATTGTGTTTTGTGAGACACTGTGCTTGTGCTCATATAGCATCTCATCCATGTCAACAGGATAGTAGGATATATAAGGAGGGACTTCACCAGTCTTGGGGGGACCTATACTGCTCCTCTACAGGTCACTGGTTTAACCACACCTAAAGTATTGGGTACAGTTCTGGAGCCCTCATCCAAGGAAGGACAGAGATAGGCTGAAAACCAGAGCAAAGGGTGCTGAAAATTATCCTGGGACATTAGGGTCAGTCCTATGTAGATAGGATGGCAAGTCTCACTATGTACTCCCTTAAGAACAGAAGGGAGAGGGGAAGGGGGATATGATAGAAACATTCACATAAATACCGGGGTGGGCCAGCCCACTGGCATGGAGGGCTAAGACCTTGAGCTCCTTGCCTTCTTTTGTGCACACAACCCATGTTCAGGAATGAGCTCTTGTTGCCAGGAGTCAGCAGGGTGGGAGAGGACTGAGCATAGCAGAGAATGCTTTCCTCTCCAAGGGAAGGTGGCCAACCATCTCAGCCCATGACTGCAACCAGGTGGAGGCCTGTTTGCAGTGCAGGGTTGAGTGACCTGAAGGGAGGTGTTGTGGTTGCCACCATGTGCATTTCCTGACATCCCAGCATGGGAAGGATGAGAAACTGAGGAGAAAATGGAGATGGGTAATCTAAAGTCCTGCCTGTTGCTCCGTGGCCCACTGTGTCACTCCTGTCCATGATACAAATCTGGATATGTGATCCAGGGAGTGCAGCTTTTCCCCATGCCCCACCATGTGGTGAAATTCACAGGGGATGGGACCCCTGACTGAAGGAGGTATGAGACGAAGACGGTGACGGTGCCTGGGGACAGAGCTGAGAAGCCACCTGTTCTGCCATAGCAGTATAAAAACCTTTATGGCAAAAACAAAAAATACATATGGGGTACAATAAGGGGAATGTCACAGGGTTGCTCAAGCTGATGAACCTTCATCCATTAGGGGACCTACTCTCAAGCTGGGATGGGGAGTTAAAAGGGCATTAGGAAGTATTTTTTTTCACAGAGCTGATGGTGGATGAGTAGAATAGTCTATCCATCAAAGTGGTCAATGCTAGGACCATACCTGCCTGAAAGTAGGCATTTTTATGCCTAGTATGCTTACCTGGTTAACAAAAACTAAATAAAGAAATACTTGGGTTCAGAATATAGTGGGACAGATTTAAAGGTGGTATTAGGAATGAAAGAGTAGTAGGAGACAGGAAAGACTCTAAAGTGAAGATTAATCTTGATTATACAATGGGGTCCAAGAATCCTACTATCTGGTTGGCTGACTGGCACTTTTGAGCGATGGTAAATTCCTGCATAACCACCTTAAAAGGTGCCAGTCTGATAATTTATTACCAAACTAAAAATCACTACACTTCTTTACAAAATGAAAAGCTCCATTTAGCTGCTATTTTATTTTTAAAAAATCTGTCCCAAACATCTGAAAACAATCACTTCAGCCAACAAATGCAATTTTAGGCAATGACACACTGAAAATGTGTTACTAAAGTGTTAAAAAACACCATAGCTCACATTTCTGACCATTTCTTACTTTCCACTAAAACTGATAAAACCACTCACAGTATCGAGCTCTGCCTGTTCAAGGAACAGATGCTCCCAACTGCAAATTCAGCTAAAACTCTAACATTTAATTACTGCACCAAAAATAAGGGTAAAAAAACTGAAAGATCACCCACTCCCAGTTTCTCTGACACTGCATAATTTCATCTGCAGTTGCACTCCAGCCCCTTAGACTGCGCTCACTCACAGCAGCAGCTGCTTCCGGCACTCATTTATACTGTGCCCAGCTCTTCTGCTCACTGTTACCTTCACACTGCAGCAATGCTCACGCTGTCCTGACCTGCACCTCACAGTATCATACACCATTTTCCCACAGCCTAAATAAAAACTAAAAGACAAACACAACACTTTTTGTAGGTGGGAGTGGATAACTTTTTTACAGTTACTTGCAGCCTAACTTGGGAGCTATAGCTTAGTAAAGATATTTCAATTTTACAGCTTAAAAAATAAAAAAAATAAAAACATGTTTTCTCACATCTTTCTCATCTCAAATTTTGTTAAATTTATTTAGGATTGTATAATCACAGTAAACCACTCCAGAATGTGGGTTATGTTGGGATTTGTCCACTTCTGGTGGTGTTTAGTCACTCACTTATGGCCCTGTGTCCAAACCACCCAGCCATGGGTAAATCCCAACATAACCTACACCCTGTAGTGGAGTATTGCTTAAGTAACATAATGTAGGGCATTAGGACAGACTCGATGGATTCGTGTTCCAGTCCTTATTCTTCTATGTTCCTGTCCTTATTTTGGAACTTGGAATGTATTACTTGAGCTGCACCTACACAGTAAGAAGTGTCCTCTCACACAGTTCTTCCTGTTGACACTCAAATAGATGCATCTTTAAAAGGGCATCATCATAGATCCTCACTGAAGATGCTCTGTTGGCCTAGATAAAATGGACAACCTGTTCCTGAAGCACTCTAAAAGCAACAGTTTGATGCCTTTCTGCATTAGGAAACCAAAGAACATACCTTGAAATCGCAGCCAATGGCCTTCTTACAGTCATCACAGGTGTTAGCAAAGAGGGTGTTGTAACACTTGACACAGTATGGGTTGTCCTCTCTCAACACATACTTGCTACCAAGAAGGGACTCCTTGCAGTAGTAACAATCAAAATGTTCAGTTGTCATCCTCACTGTGTTATACACTGGAGCATAAAGAAACATATAAAATGCATTTGGTCAGTAATTATTCTTAAGTTCTGTGAAATGATAAATAACACCAGTGGTTGATATTTTAAAAATGCCTGCCTATAGAAATTGTGCATTGATAACAAGTGTGGTACAAAACATGAATATAAAAGTTCCAAATATTTTACTATCAGGAAACTGGTAAACTTCTGTGTTAGTCTGAATTTCATGAAAGGGCATAATTTTCATGCAACATAATGAGGAGCATCACCAGTAGGAGGGAAGAGGTTATAATGCACTGTACAGATCTTATGTGAGGCAACATTTGGAGTACTGCTCACAAGCATGGTATCTTTAATTCAGGGGTGATGTGCAATTACTGGAGAGGGTTCAGAGATGAACCACCAGACTGGTTATTGATATGGTGGGCATGGGCTTCTGTGACAGGTTGGAGAGCCTTGATTTGTTCTCCCTGGAGTATTGGAGATTGTGAGGAGACATGATCGCCATCTCCAACATTATGCATGGACTAGGTAGTTTACATGTCAGTGACTATTTGGATGTGCTGAACCAATGGTGCAAACTAGGTATAATGCTTTAAAAATTGAAAGTGAAGAATTTAGGCTGTTTTTTGGAAACTATTTCATTTCAAAAGACTCATTAGGCTGTGAAATGCTTTTCCTGAAAGTGTGGTTGAGGTGGAGACCATCATGGATTTAAACAAAAAAAAAACCCTTCTGATCTATAACTACGATGTAAAAAATATGAATGGACATGACAGCTGAATAATGGGAGGATAAGCTTGACAGACATTGCCTCCTTCTGTTCTGAGTATGATGTGACATGACGTGACATGATGTGACATGATGTGATTTTAGGTTATGTTAGGTTACATTATATTACATCATGTTATGTTAAGAGTGTCAATGGCTTTTGCAAAGTCTGTGAACCCTGCACTGGTCAGCAAACCCTGGTTCATGCCAGTGTGGATGTGACCTGTTATCTTAAGTAAGGAAGAAAAAGTAGCATGGTCAGCTTTAAAACCAGACTGAGACAGGTTAAAGACATTAGATCTGCTCAGGAAATTGAGAGTGGATCAGTTTTTGCAAAAGTATGTATAATGCAAGCAGAAGGGAGATGGGGTGATAGCTGATGACCCATGAAGGTCACCACCCTCATAAAGGGTATAATCCTAGCCTACATCCAAGAAGTGGGGAAACATTTATTTAAAATATGTAACACATCTATAAATGCTTAAAATTCCTATTAAGGCAACTCTATGCTAGGTATAAAGCTGAAATCTGATAAGAAGGTCATTTTGGACAGTTGTTAGATGCTGAAAGGTAATAGTGCTGATTTGTCATGCCCTACATTTGATCTGCTGCACTGAAATTGTTACAAGGTGAAGTGTCTAACTCTACCGCACTGCTTAGAGACTACGCAACACAATCTGTAATATAATTCAAATCAAAATGTGCTGATCAGTGTAAAATGAGCAAAGCAGTTCCTGTGTGGGAAATATGTGATGTAATTTCCTCTTCAGACTCCCTCTCACACTGATTTAATTTCATTGCACCTTAAATGCTGTTTAAGTTTTTCATATAGGCTGGGAGTGAAAGGGGTCAGAAATGAAAAAAAAAAACAGCCTTGATATCTGCTGCAGAATGTAGAACATTATAACACACACACATGCACACGAAGGCAGGCATGCACGCACACACAGCAAGAGAGATGGCATTAAATAGGTTGGATATTGATTTTAAAGGAATAGAGGAATGCCAAATGTTACATTCTGTAAGTTTCAAAAACCTTTTCCGCTGATGTATGTGGGGAGAGGGTTTGCAAAACATGTTTTCATGAATAATTTGATATTTGTTCAGACAGCTGTAATGCCTGCTACATCCAAAGGAAAAAACTCTCCTGTCTTTCTTGAGGGAGTGTAACATAGGAGCAGGATGTCAAGAGTCCTTTAGTTCACACATACAGCACAAGTGGACTGCTGCAAAATAAACTGACAATGGACCTCTTGGGAGTTCTACTTACAGCAGTTATTGAGGTGCCTCAGAGCATTAACACTATTGATCATTTATAGAGAGGTTAAGCTCACTGTTCAGACTGTTGCTAACAATTCTGCAGCCAGTGAAACATGTGGAGTCCAATAACATTTTACTTATACAACATCTTAAGTACACAGTACGAAAGGGCTTCACATTACACAACCAATGACATGATTAAAGTTACGAGCATCCCTCTCAACCCTCTGCGCCAAAATGTAGGGATAAGGCTTGGCCAAATTCAGCAACAAATTACCTAAATCGAGGTCACACATGTCAGAAATGGTGATAATTTAGGCAGCAGTTAGAAAACTGATTTGGTACAAAAATAATTTATGAAGGTAAGCCAAACTTTAATGTCTGATATTATCTTGTGCTTCTAAATTCCCACTTTTCACTTCAGTGTCAGGAGCAGCAATTTCAGGAGGGACAGAGGAACATTTTGATCGACAGTCAGGGACATTTTTGAAAATCAGTGATTGTTAACAAGTATTTTATCAAGGGTAGTCCAGAGTTCAAAAGCATAAAATAAAGAAAATAACATTTCAAAATTGCAAGTATTCATGGCACAGAGTCATATCTTTAAGAGTCACCAGTCAAATAATTGGTAGCACGTGAAGCGGGTGCCTGAATCATGGCGCTGTCTGAAACGGTGTTAAGATATGGGTGAAAGCCCGAAAGGTGAAGGGGCAGTGAGGGCAACCGGATGTGGTGGGATGGGCGACCCTAGTGACAGGATTTTGCTATGTGTATGCGGTGGGGGGAGCCAGCATGACAAGCGTGGCCTGGGAGGCGGCGGAGAGGATGTAGGGGGTGGCACTGCAGTCGGCTGCTAAGCTGTGCCATGGCGTCGGGGTTGGCCTCCGCTTGCGGTGCTGGGGTTCAAGGTTCGGGTCTGGGTCTGGGCGCTACTGTGCTTCTCTTGCACCCAGCCCAAAATCTTATTTTTTTTTACTTTTGCACCCCCCTTGACATGCATCCCAGAGTTGAGAATCGTAAGTAGGGGTGCGGGGAGTGAAAGCTCCCTGCATGGGGGGTGTGTGGGGGCAACCCCCACTGAAAACTAGTATTTTTAGTCCCAGGCACCGTTTTTCCATGTGCCGGGGTTGTCAGAGTAGCAAAATTGTTTTCGCCACCCTGACGTTGTTCTTCTGTGGGTCACCCTTTCGCGGTTGCTGAGATCACATAGAACCAAATAATCAAGGTTTGTGTTATTCCTTCACTGAGCTGTACTACAACTCATTATCATGTGTAAAATGTTGATACTAAATGTCATTCCTTTCATTTCTTCAGTCACTTACAGTTTCTTGTGTAACTCCCACCTAAAACGTTTGGTGCAGCCATAGGTAAAATAGTGTGGCTTTACCATTTGTCTCTCAGTGAATGGGCTCAACTACAAAATAGTCATCTGGTTCTCTTTCTTTCTCTGTCTGTTGCTCGGCATGTAGCACTTATTCTTGGAGGATGCCTTCCTGTACTCCGACCTAAGGGTGACAGAAGCTGTCCATTGACACGTTTGGCTCGGTTTTAATTCGGGGCCCATGACTTTGATTCTGCTTCAATAAATTGACCGAATCCCTTTGGGTCCCATGGCAAGAACTGGCTTGTGGTAAAGTGTACTGCAAATATCGTTTGACTGCTGATAGCACATGAGGTGTTTGAGTCACAGTGTCCTTACTGCACACTGATTTCTCAGGAAGGATGTCAGAAGAAATTTAAGTTAACATTTTTATTTCTCTCCTTGTCCAGCTGGCATGGCTTTGATTAGTAAATGATTGAAATAGATAAACAGAGTCCAATACAAGGATGCCCCTTTTGTCATGTATTTCTTGTAGACAACAGAAAGCTTATCAAACAGCAGTGTGCAGTTAGGTGACCTTGTGCCTTTGGTCACAAGGTAGATGGGCACCTTTTGTGCCTGTGTGAATTTATGACACACGTGGTGGACGCTGATGCACTGAGTTCAAATGCACTGGAAAGAAATCGATGACCTTTTAAAAATTAATATGAAATTCATGGTTTGGGTTAATGTTTACATTTTATAGTATACTGAACACTGATATTAATGGCAGAAAAAGGTCCATAGGCCCATACAGTCTGCCCAAAAAGACTAAGGATACAAATGAAAGAAAGATGAACTTCTGTAAAGCACAGTGCTACTGTATGGAGAGCATACATAATTGCAAGCAGCAACTTATTTTTGGGAAATTAGAATATTACATAGGCAAGATGGAGGCAGTACAGAGGAGGGCAACTAAAATGGTGCAGGGTTTGCATGCAAATCCCTAAGAGGCAAGACTGAGAGTTCTCAGTATATTCACCCTGGAAAAGAGGAGAAAGAAAGAAAAGGGGGGGTGACATGGCAGACACCTACAAGTGCCTCACAGGGTGAACAGTTTGCCGGAGGGAGTCTCTTTTAAATGAGAAAGAGCATCAGGACCAGTAGGAATGCAATGAAGCTGGGGGGGGGGGGTTCAAGAGAGATGTGATGACATTTTTTCTTCACTGAAACAGTGGTAGACACATGGAACAGACTGCAAGAGGAGGTGGTGAAGGGTAAAACAGTGGAGTGCTTGAAGCATGCATGGGATAGATATTGGGGTTTATTACAAAAGAGGCATGGTGGTGGGAGGGTTGCCAGAGACAAGATAGGGACTAGAACGCAGATTAGACAGGGAATATCTGGGCAGACTGAGTGGGCCAAGTGATCCTTTTCTGCTGACAAATTCTATATTTCTATTAACTGTTTTAGAAATGATCTAGAATTAAAAACATGCCCCTGAAGAAGCCATACTATGGCAAAAGGTTGGTATTTGGTGAAATCAAACTAACCAAATCTTTTGAAGGTACAACAGTAATGGAAGTCCCTTATTTTGAATATAAGCAGCCCCCTCTTTTCAAATTCCAGAATGCTTTGATGTCATCCTGGGGTACGCTCCAAACTACAATACCACAGAGCCCAACAGGAGCCATTCCCTGCAGCAACTTTTGGATGTTGGAGTATTGACAGCCTGGGACACAGGGTGCCTAGATGTCATTAGGGCATATCACCCCTTGTGGTCGACACCCCAATGGCAAAACATAGAAAAAGACCATTACAGCGACATTTGTGGTAAAGGTCCTTTTTTCTGTGTTTCACCTTCCCCCAGTGTTCAACCCCCTCCCTGGCCCAACTCTGACCTGGAGTTGGAATCCTAGAGTCTGGGGAGTGCGGGGAGCAACTCCCCACAGAAAACAGTGATGGAGGAGGCAGCACAATACTGCGTCGGTATTGTGCCATCACTGTGGGGGAAGTCGGCATTCTCGCCGACGAGATATCTTGGTGCTTCCCCATTAGGGCAACTGGCTCAGTAAATCTGTCTGGTGTAAGGTCAGACAAGAAGTCAGGTAGATAATCAGCAGACTTGAGGGACTGTTGGGTCTTTATCTGCTGACATATTTTCTATATGTATCTACTGTATGTCTAGCAGTGATTGGATGACCTACACAGGACCTTCCCCTGTGTTTCTCCTTTCATTACTAACACATTAAGTAACACATTTCTTCTACTGATGTGCCTCTGTAAGGCTGCCTGCTTTAATATAATTCATACAGGTGGTGGTGGTTGAACGAGACAGGAATTATGGTCGTGCTTGATTTGGAGACAAGCCAATGGGCAGTAAGACTCTGGAACCTTTGGTTTACACTACTACTCCTCCCAATGTCACTAGTGAAATGCACAAGACCCCCCCCCACCTCCTTCTGAAGTGTCACTGTCTGTATGCTTACTGCCTCAAACATGATAGGAATACAATGCCGACAACATGTGATTTAAGAAGGAATGTTGTATTTGGACTTTTCGAAAGCAAGTGTCTTCTACAATGTGGCTGAAGATCAAGGGCCATCATCACACCAATGAGTTGTGTTATTCCTATGGAACCTGGGTATTATGTGGCAGATCTAGTTGAGCATAGAATGATTCTGGCAATATAGCTGGTTTTAGTATTGATTTACTACCAGTGCTGGCAGAAAGTCTCTGGGCCTGGCTGGTGGTGGGTGGACTCTTTCTGAAGCAGCACTGGTACATAGGAATTCATCAGCTGGGTGTCACCATGGTGGATGGATTACTTGAATAAACCATCTTATTCCACTTCCCATACTCAACTATCCCTGCTGGTTCTCAGTTTGACTCTAACCTAAGTGGGGAATGGTCCTGATGGTTGGGAAGATGTAGTGTTCATGTTTTGAATGATCATCCAGAACACTTGTTCCAAAGATTGAGTAGATTGACCATGACTGATCTTTTTGCAATACTGATTACAAAATGTTTTCAGTGGATTCGTCTTGTCAGCAATAAAATATTCCCATGCTGCAGAGGATCACATTGGCTTTTTAGTGATGATCGCCTTGGGGAATGTCTGCAGGAATTGAGTGGCAGCCGTAAGATGGTTGTTTTTGAAGCCCTGTGGAATGATTTTGCTGCCTACTGGGTCACTATCTCATACGCTCTACAGTGCATGTCAAAACCGCGCAACAGGAACAGTGCAGTAGGGAAGAGTGAGATGGTGCAAAATCATGAAAGGGTGTATGCACGGTAGTGCAGCCCCCCTCACTCTTCCCAGGCAGAGGATAAGATCTCTGCTGGGATGAGGAGCCAGTGAGCAGGTGCCGTGGCTCAATGGGATGAGCCACAGGCAGCAAGGGAGGCAGTGTGTCTGTAGACTGGGTTTCGATTCCCAGTCCTAGATGCAAGACATTTTTTAATTTTTCCCACTTTTGTGTTATTATAAGTGCTAACCCCTCCACTGGGAGTTGGTTATTTAAGGTGGGGGGATTTGGGGTGCAGGTCCCTGTAATGGGGTGCAGGGGGTCAGAGCCCCCCACAAGACGTACCGCAATCCCTTTGGCAATATACCACGCTGTATTGGCACCACGTTATATTGCTGTGCTGTAATGTCTTACAACATTATGACCCCATGCCATTTTTCTGGGGATGGACAGCAGGTGGTATTGTACAATCTAGCTAATGCAGGGCTGGGGCTTTGTTTTAGATTTCCTTTCCTGAGAAACTTGCTTTTCTCTTTTTTCATTACAGTATCTTGTTTAATTTTGCCATCTTCTCTACCAATGGCCTCCACTCCTCAGCATCACACTCACTGCCAGTAAGACCCACTTTCAAGCTCCTTAATTCATTGTCCTCCTCTCATGCATGTGTTTCACCATGCTCCAGGTCTGAACTTAAGTATAAGGAAATTAGGAACTTGCCTTGGGTGCCCATTGTAAGAGGGCACCAAAAAGATGTATTCAGCATTTGTTTGTCCTTTTTCCCACTGAGTGTTTGTGTTTCAATTTTTTTTATGCAAAGATTCTGTTGTCAAAGTCCTGGGGGAGAGGGGAGGGAGAATTCTCTTCTTAACTATGATCCAATAGGACATTAGTGCCTGACCACATGATGTGAGCCACTGAGCAGACATGTACTTCTCAGTAGAGTGGCACTAGTGATGGTCTGATCTTATGCAAAATGTAGTTGCCATTTTGGCACAATTTCCATGCTTCATGACTGCACAGTAGCAAGATGGGTTGGTGAGTTAGGCAGCTGGAGGGCGACATGAGAGTGATGACCCTTACCCTTACTTGGACTCCTCCTTGACCTCAATGGCTACACCAGGCACAGATCTGGACTCTGTGGAGGAGAGAATACTGATGCCATCCATGTGCCCTGTCTGGAGCAGAGCAGTACAGCACAACTCATCTCTCACCCTCTGTCCTCTCCCATCGGGGAAGTATCAGTGAATTACTAATCAAACATCACCTCTTCTCAGACAGACCCCACAGAAGGTACAGTATTCATTTTGTATCTGTATTACAGTCCTTATCTGACTATCCAGATAGTATCCCAATCATTTCCGCTTCTCAGACCAGACTCAAATAAACCACAGGTGTGTACAGTAGAAACAAATTACAGGTAAATATTTAAATTTTGAAAAACTTATTGTTTTGCCTAAATTGTCCTTGCCAAAAAAATGTAATGCCTAGTGACTCTGATACAGACATGAGATATGTGTGTGGGGTAGTAATGTTGTGCAGCGAGGCCACCTTTTTAAAGTCTGCATAAGGGCACCGCATACTCTAAGGTCGGCCCTGCCATGCCCCTTCTCCTTTTGTGCTTCCCCCTCCCCTACCTTCCATGCCTCTGCTTCTGTCCCCTACCCTTCTGACAGTCTTACTTCCATCTCCACCTCTTCACTGACACTAGCCCTTACAAGCTAGTTTATTGCTACTCACTTCACTTTGTAGAACTGTGGTATCAATGTGTACCTCACCTCCTCTCAGGAACAACTGGAATCTTTCTTCAGCTGTTCAAGCTTCTCCAGTCACAAATGCTTTTGATGTTCCTGTTATGTCATCCATTGAGTTAAATCTGCATTCATCTACCCTATATACCTATATACCCTACCCAATATATATGGTACTATATATACCCCCTACCCAATATTTCCTGAGGTCACACCATGAGACAAGCAATTTGTTGTTCAGTGTGCCCTCCTGGTGAAACATTTCAATAAATAAATAAAACCCTGACACTTTTTCTGTTTTAGATACCACGGCCAGGATATTCAGACTGCACCAGGCAGTGGCACAAGCCTGGGCACAGCACAACTGTGATGCACTGGGGCCAGGTCCAGTTGATATTCAATGGGGATGCATCATGGTGCAGCACTGTTGAATAAGGCATGGTCAGTGCACAAACTGTGCATGGTACAATGGCACTGTGCCAGCGCAAGCCACAGAGAGGGAGCACGGGGATGTGCCAACGCAAGTGAAGTTGCGCTAGGTGCTTCACCTGGGCTAATCAGCAGGGGGCATGCAAATGAGGCAATAATATATGCATGACACAAATGGGGACATTTGCTTGTCATTATGGCCCCATTTGCATGCCTTGCGAAGGGCAGCCCGGTGACTTGCGCCTGGCGCCCTGCACAGCATGACATGTGCTATGGAGATACCAGGGCATCCCCTGCCCAGTAGCCACTATCATGCAGTATATGTTTATAAGGAAATTCTTGGTAGTCAAGTGGCTCTCCAGTCCCCAATTTCCTGATATGTATGATATATGACCATCCCTGGTGGTCTAGTGGTCCTCTCTCCCACCTGAGTCTCCGATTCTCCCAATAAATGACAATATAAAGTCCCTGGTGGTCTAGTGGAACCCCCTGCCTGTTGCCACGATCATGGTAAAATCCATAATGGAATGCCCTGGTGATCCAGTGGCACCTCCCACCCTCCCACCCACACAGAACCCCTTGCCTGCCCTACTCCCCAACCTCCTGTCATCAGTGGGCAGCAGCATCCCACCTGCACACTGCCCAGCTGCCCGCCAAATGAAAGGTACAGTATGGGCTGTATGTCCATTAGTCCCCGGTGTGGACCAATGGGCTTGCAGGCTTGGCTGTAGATCAGTCCCAAATCTGTGAGTGACCCATTCACAGATTTGGGACTGTCTAGTACAGTATGCCCTGTAAGCCCATTGGTCCACACCAGGGACCAAAGGGCTTACAGACCATACTGTACCTGTCATTCGGGTGGGTGGCTGGGTGGTGTGTGTGGTGGATGCTGCCACCCACCAATGATGGGGAGAGCGGGTGTGCAAGGGGTTCTTGTGGGTGGAGGGGTGGGGGTGCCACTGATCACCAGGGCATTCCATTACAGGATTTTACTGTGATCACGGCAATGGGTGGGGGGGGTTCTACTAGACCACCAGGGATGTCATATTGTCATTTATCGGGGAATCAGGGACTCAGGTGGAAGGGGCGGACCACTAGACCACCAGAAATGGTCATGTATCATACATATCGGGGAATCAGGGACTGGGGAGGCCACTAGACTACTAGGGATTTCCTTATAACCATATACTGCACGATTGCAGGCAGGGGTTCCACTTGACCACCAGGGTTGTGAGTGCTTGCAGATGGTGTTCTGGGCAGGCAGGTGGCCACTCACAGCTGGGCTGCTGTGTTGCACCCTGCAATACAGCAGCCTACCCGTGGGTGGCTGGGATTTGTTCCTACTCTGCACAGACTCAATTTTGAGCCCTTCTATGTGGCACAGTGCAGGGGTGTGCCTGCATGCATGCCACACATCCCAGGCTGAATATTGGGATGGGCCACATATGCATGGGCACGTCCCCTGCATCTGTGCTGCATACATTATCATTGCACCCCTGCACATCAGGATTTGCACTGCGCCAGACAGCCTTCTCAATATCCCACTGGGGCACAATGTGGGGTTGCACTGGCACAACTCCATTGCGCCAGGTGCAACCCCTTTGAATGTCTGGGCCCACATCTTTATACAACTAATCTGCTTGTTGTTGTCCATGAATATTAACTTCTTCTATTTTTTATTTTGAAAATACTGAATTACTTAAAATTTTGGCTTGCATATTAGTTAACGGTCAACAAGCTTGTATGCTCAACTATTTTAAATGACAAACAGAACTCTCACCCTCATATTTAACTTCTAAATATCGATATAAAATGCTTTAAACTACAACATTTGTGTTAGGTCAGAAACATTTATGTTCTAGCGTGTATTGGTTTCTCTGTTTACAGAGCTACTTTTACCAGGTAGTTTTCAGTTAAACAGAATTGATTTTGGCTGTGATACTGTGAGTCTTCATTATCCGTATCTATGAATAGCTCAGGCTTGTATTTAAACCCATTGGTTTTAAATCACTTTTACATTTTGGTGAGCTGCAACATTATGCCTTATTTTTATGGAATACAGTTGATTCCTTTATCGAAGCATAAATTGCAATTTCAAAAATAAATTGAAAACCCTACAAATCTCCATTATTCCAGTTAATAAGAATGCTAATAGTAGGTATCAGTGTGCTACCCTAATATGCAAAATAGTTTTTGATCCTGGCTGACATTTGCCTGATGCTCACCTTCTATAGCTCCAGCTCCAGACAGATTTGGCCCATAACACATGCTCTGGGATAATTTTCCTAGAGTGAGAAGCAATTCCTTCTTGCACTTAATTCCTTTTGGTGTAGATTTGCTATTTGAACATTAAGCCACCATGGATCACTACTGAAGTGTAATGTAAACCAAATATAAATTTTGAAAAAAAAAGTTAATGTTACTGTTAGGATTCAACGCTTTGTTTCTTAAGTTAAATGTAAAATTATTTGGTGTCTGCTAAAATTTGAGTCCTGGTCTTCTGAGTCATAGGTAACTGACAGATCTGCTGTGACATGAAGCTGCACTTGAGTCAGCGAGAGGATTAAAGTGGAGTAAAGGCTAAATCACAACTTATAAAGATGGCAGCTGAGGTTCCAATCCTAGTAGTAGCATATACAGTATATTATAAATTTCAGTATCTAAAACACAGAAAGTTTCCAGCAGGAACATGTCATGGTACTGTTTCTTTTTGCAGAGTGCAGTCAGGTTCAACTTAGAAAAAGATTTGCAGATTGGAAGTGCTTGGTCTCAACCTAAGTTAAACTTGGTGAAAGAATTTTAATTTTCAAAACATGTAAATTAGTTGAGTGCTAAGCTTCGTGAATTCTCTACTAAAGCTGATACAGTGTCAGCCAGAGAGAAGTAGCAATGTATCTGGATACAATATGTCACTGCGACATATCATTCATTTAATAGGATTTCACAGTAATATTTCTGGACATACAGTATTGCTAGTTATCCCTAATTGCCATTGTATTTCAGTAGACATAATTTTAGCAAGTCTGTTATCAACTATGCCTTTACTATGGAATTGTAACTCTGGATGAGCTATAGCATGGCAGACAAAGAACTTACCACTGAGCCAATAGGTGGTACATTAATTTCCAGGCTTCAGAGATGAGGTTTGCTACCTCAGCCTGTATAGAAAGTTCACTCAGGAGTGTAAATGCAATGTGAAATGGTCCTTCCCATATTCAACCACCTGGTCTTTGGTTTGTAATGCCATGCTACAGTACACTGAAGTAGACGTAACTTTCTTTGGTGTAGAGATAACGTCATATACCTACTGTAGGTATCTGGCATCCCAAGCTACTGTACAGTTTAGGTGACAAGAAAGATTCCTGTGACAAACATCCAGTGTTTATATTTTATTTTCATTACTTACTGTTAGACATGTGTTGTTATAATAAAACATAATGTAATAATCCATAGTTAAAACTAGGATTTCTTAACATATCACTTTATACTAAAAAATCTTCACCCAGTAAATTATGTGCATAATTCCAAGGAGAGAGTAAAAAAGAATTATAAAAGCCCATTTGGGTTGGATGTGCTTAGAATCCTTAGATAATGCAGAACTATATCTGAATGTAAATGTGTGGTTAACCCAGGGCAAGTGGTTCAGGTCTGGTTACCTATATCCCTCCTTGGCAGGGTGCCTACCTGAACTAATAGTTTGTAGTATACAAGCCTCTGCTAGGATTATTTGTTTCTGTATGTATTTTATTGATTTCAAGTTTGATAAGCAGGATAAATAAGCTAGCCATGGCTCATTCCAAGTGTGGCTCAAGGGAAGGTTTTCATGAGGAAGTGATACAGCAATAGCAAATATAGTGACAACAACAGGTGCATGTACAGGAACAAGAAAAAAGAAAATTACAAGTAATGAATTCCAGAAATATAAACACCATGCAAAAAATAGACAAAGCACATATGTTGCAGGAGTACTAAGCAGGATCTGAGAGAGGAATTCCGGGCCTCGAGAAAAGTTCAGACTCTGGGGCCCCTATGCAGCTGTGTACAGTAGCATGCCAGGTGGCCAGGGCCCCGGGAATTATCCCCAGCTCCCCCACACTCTCATGGGCCCTGGTACTAAGGATGAAAACTAGGGGAGCGTGCAGTCAACAAAAAGCAAGATGCCTGTTACAAAATTGTGGGGATATAAAAGTACATACTGTAATTACAGGTTTGGGTAGGTGGTTAAAAAGTGTCAGGAAGGACAGGGGTGAAGAGAGCAGGAGTAGTTGTAATGATAGAGAAAGAAAAAGATGGCTAGTTGTAGAGTCATGCTTTTGAGATGTGGGCTAGTAGGAGTGGTTTGAGATTAGAACTCTGTCACCTGCTTAAAGGGACACTGTCAGTCTTTTGTACATCATATTATTTCCAGTTATAACCCACTTTTTATGATTGTGTGCCTTCTCTAAAAAAAATATTGATGTTGCTGGTTGTATTATCTGTCATCTTGTTAGTACAACTGACATAACATGGTAACAGTGCAATTATACCCAACCTTGTTTCATTTTAAATCATTGATCAGCTCACAATGCATAATTCCTTACAATTAGGAACACTCCCACATAATGTAGTAGCTCATGATGCATTAGTCTCCTGTCCTCTCCTCCCACTGTATTATGAGTTGCCAGACTGTGTTGGGGTGCTCCCAAGTCCAGGAAAGATGCAGTAACAGTTAATCAAGGAATGTAAGCAAAAACATTTTTGTATGATAACAACAGTATGATGGGCAGTCTGTTTTTCACTTAAAAAAAAAAAGGAGTCAGAATCAAACAGCCAGCTACATCAACAATCTTTATAGAATGTAAGTAATCATAAAATGTGTTTTTAAATTATGAACAATGTTATGCCTAAGGGGGGTTGACAATGTCCCTTTGATAGGTTTTGCTCTATATTCTTTATCACAGGAGCTGCCATTGTCTTCAGCATAGTTTGATCATACACTGGTTATGCCTTGGCTTATTAGACAAAGGACTAGAGGTTCAAATCCAGAAAGATATTCAACTTTGTTTCTATTTTCAGAAATATACTATGATCCAAATCCTGACAAGGAATTGTACATGTTTGTCATTTTGTTTGATTGGGATTTCATTACAGTGGTGATTCTTGGTGGTATGGAGTGGCAATAGTAAATTCTGTCTAGAAAATCTAGCCCTCGTGGCCATGTGGCCTGAAAAGTAACAAAAAATAGAAGAGTTCTGCGCCCACAAATCCAAATGACTGTGTGACAGGTAAGAACAATAAATCCACTGAAGCAGAGCATTGTGGGATAATCAATATTTATTCATGTGCCCAGCCTGAAAACTTCATTACCAACATTTTGCCAGATAACCAGCATTCTCAAGGCAAGTCAGGATCTGGATACAGAGTTATAGGAGCGTTTAATTTCATTAATATATCTTACTATTATATTTCACTTTCCCTTGCATAAATTATTTTATTGATTTGCTAATCTAACCCTCGCAGGGCCACGGACAGATATATGTTCTAATTCTGTTGTCAGCCTAAGGGCTAATTTTATTTTCCCTTTCTTTAATCTAGGGGTGTGACTCTGGGTGTGTTCTCCTTCATGACTCCCTCACCCTTCTGTGGAGAGCCCAGAAAGAGCACAGAAGGGTGAGGGAGTCATGCAGGAGGATACACCCTGAGTCATGCTCCTAGATTAAAGAAAGAAGTAAAAAATGAGATGAGCAAATCAAAAAAGTAATAATTTGTGCAAGTGGGTTTATTGCCCTTACCTGTCACACAATAGAAAATTGTATTTAAAAAAAAAACCCTTAGTTAAGAGCAACAATTTGTGTAAGTAGAAAATGTTCCTGTCAGGACAAGATGTTTCAGATAGGGATATTTTATGTCATGTTTATTAAACTTGAACCTGAGTCTGAACAAAGAGAAGTCCCTTTTCTGTGCAAACATATCAGATTACATAGTGGGGGGGGGGGGCAATTTCATTACATGTACTGTATAACAGACTTTGATAAATGTAGCAACAAACACTATTGGCTCCAGCAAAGTCCTGTTTTAACCATTAGAATATAGTCGTATAGTTTAGATGTGTATATCACAAAGTAAAAGGTTTTTTTTTAATTTAATTTTTATTTACTTTTCACTTTTTAAATACAAACCGTACAATATAACAAGTAATACAGTACAACACATAATAATGCTGCATTATTACAGAGATATAATAAACATGTTGACACATTTTTTTCCCTTTAAGTTAGCATAACAATAAATTATGTTTGTTGTTTAAGGCTTTAAATGACTTACATTCATGGTACAAAGTTGGTGTACTTATTCAGTTCATACATGACCCATCTTCTCCATAATATTTCAAATTTTGGTAGGTTTTGAGTTATTTGAGCAGTTAGTCTTCCCATATTATAGATGTCCCTCATTACCCCATTCCATATTTCTATAGTTAATGGTTTATTAGTTAACCAATTCTTTGTAATAGCCTTTTTAGCTGCCAACATACATATTGTTAATAGTTTCCTTATTTCTATTGCTCTAAACCCTAAAGGCATGACTAACAATAAAATGGTTCTTTCTGTGAGAGTTAAAATGTCTGTGGAAATTGTACCCATTGTGGGAACTGGAGTCTTAACTGTCTGTTCCAAACTACAGCTCCTTTACCATTAAATTGCAAAAGGTTAACTGCTTCAGTCTTGCACTTACATTTAACCCTTAAACCATTATATCCTTTGATCTGTGTGAGAGGAGAGGATTGTGGGATACAACAGTCCACCTGAGACAGTCATATCCCCTTGTACAGTACTGAAATTATAATCCTGAATTTGTAACATCACAAAAAATCGTAACGCTAGCAGTTTATGATTTCACAAATGCAGAACTATGATGTTGTTGCTTGCAGTACGTTGGTACGTACGTTGGTACGTACGTGGTTTATGAGGGACACATCTTTTATTTAATGCAAAGAACCTTCAATAAGTAAGCAATAACACATGGCGGAGTGTGAATTAAACTATATCACTGCATACCCCAGGTGTTGCTGTGAGGCACAAGGTCATTGGTTGAGTGCCTAACAACACACCAGGGGCATGCAGTGATATAGCTTAACACAAACCCTGGAATGTGCTATTCCACTTATAAAATGGATGTTTACAAAACCTGTGACTATACATTAAGCAATATCACTTCATGGTCAGATAATCGGTCTCAGCCAATAATAGCTTTCCATTTATTTTATCCACGTTTTACGATAAGCAATATTGGGAAGAGAAATGCATGAAAGGTAAATGGCTTACTTTTCTAAATGATTATATTAGAGTGAAAGCTGTTCTGACTACAGCTGAAAACTCAGCACAACTACTTTGTATAATGTGTAATCCAAACGATTCATACAGTATCTCTCAACCCCTTGCGTCAAACATCAGGGACAAAATCATGGACATATGACCAAAATCATTTATACATTTTAAGAAAGGTAATATCAGTTCATGAAGCTGCTACAATAACTGGTTTAGATATAAGTGCATTTTATAATGTCAGGAACTGGACTGTAAAACTATTGTCTGGCATGATTTTATAATTCAAATTTCTACTCATCAGTAGCAAAAAATGTCAAATTGAGGAGAGACAGAGGAAATGTGTAATGCCAAATTAGGAATGTTCCTGAAAATTAGGAACAGTTGCAAGGTACAGTATGCTTCTTATGGCTTTATAAAGCTTTGCTGCCACTGTTCTAGAGCACCATGGAGTACCTTAATTATGCATGGGTGCTCAAAGGGCACATTCCAAGTTGGGATGCACAGACACTTAAGTGTAGATATAAGAGATAGTCTTAATGGGATTCCACAGAAGCCACTGCTCACAAGCTGTTCTGTACAATCTGCATTTACTGTATACTGTTACTATATGTCTGCCATTTGAGGATTTAAACTAGACAGGTGTCTTGCTGGGGATCAAACCAGGGACCCTTGGGTCCTGAAAGCAGCAGCTGTAACCATTCGGCTAAAGGAAAATTCCATGTAGATGGAAATTAGACTGTAATTTTAACCTTCCCAGTACTACTGTGCCTCTTATGGCTAGAGTGCAAGTCTACAACACTATAGGACTATATTATTGTAACTCTTATGTCTGACATCTAGATGGCAGTGCTGTTCACTAACACAACATATACTTAGCCTGTAATGTAAGGATTTGCATTTTTAAGGCTCACTGGTGCATTTGTAGTTGCTTAAGCACTCCAGACCCATTGCTAATTTCTGTTCGGTATGACTGTCTCAGTAATGTGGCTATTGTTTATTTATTTATTTAAAGATGTTTGACTGGGATAAGCACACCGAGACAGAACTTGTTTCCAGGTGTGGGATGAGGATGGAGGAGGGGGGGAGAAGGGGTTATAAGACAGAAAATAACAAAACTGAATGCAGATCAATATCTTGTATGGTAAAACAAAACAGTGTAAAACAAAGCGCTATATGTATGCAGGAAAAACACTAAAGCAAGGCTGTGCAAGAACAACAAATGTCACCAAAGTAATAATTAGCAATATAAGGAAGGGTAGATTCAGTGTGTGAAAAGTCTGATACAAGTGCAATAAAGACTGACAGTTAGTGAAAATTGAGAATGACGAGGGTTGTATAAAAATGAGCATGACAAGAGGTTAGCTACAGTTTCAGGCAGCGGCATGGTGCACACAAAACAGAGGCCTGATAGAGGAAATAGAGGACGAGGAGAGACACGTAGGTAGAGGGAATATATTACAGGAAGTAGGGACGCAGAAAGAAAAAGCATACTGGCCAGCAGAGGTTTTACAATAATGGATGGAAAAGGAGCAAGCATCAGAGGAGCAGAGAGAGTAGGAGGAAGGGTTGAAAAACAGTGGGGGAATTCAAGAATGCATGTGACAGACATAACTTAATTCTAGTGGGGGATAAGAGGAAATAGGCTGTTGGTTAACTAGGATCTGAAGCTTATCCATTAGGTATGGGAAATGGACAGACTAGGTGGGCCAAGTGGTCCTTATCTGCCATCAAATTTTATGTTTCTATGGAGGGAGAGAAGAGGGTAGCTAGGCAGGAGGTGAATGTTATGAACCAGTATTTAGGAAGCTGTGAAGAGCAGTGAAGGAGATGCCAATACTTAAGAGGGGTGTGACACTAAAGTAAAGAGAGCAATTATGGGTAAGAGCTGGGGTAATTATAAGAAAAAAGCAGAAGAAATGAATGAGGGGTCCAACCTGGTGAGGGTGATTTGGGGGAGTAGCACTGTACACTGCCTCTGTGTAATCAAACATTGGTAGGGTCCTTTCGAGGATGATTTAATGGTGAACTGAGAGAGGCAGACAGGACTTGTACCTGTATTGCCAAGCTTAGGATGAGGTTTTCTATGCATGGAATAAGTGCAGATGAAAAATCAAGGGATAAATCCAACTACACACAGAGGTTCTTGATATGGGAGAGTTTTTTAAGGGGGTGCCATCAAGTCTTGAAGGCTGGGTTTGTTTGGAACCTAATGCCTGTGTTTAGTGCCAGAAGTCATGGAAACAGTCATTTTACCATGAAGAGAGAGCTGGTTTGGGTGGGCCCAATGCTAAACATTATCACAGTCATACTGAAGTGACAATTCCAGCTCAGGAACTGAGATTCCAGAAGTACAGAATATAGTGTCATCCAACTATATTTGGCTGCTCAGGAACAAACAGGAAAGTCACTGAGAGCACTGGAAAGGAGCAAGAGGCCCCGCATAGAGCCTTGAGGGGTCTCCAGAACTGATAAGAGGAGGATAAAGCATCACCAACCTGGTCTGACTGGTACCCGGTCAGAGAGGTAGAAGCAGAACAAGCTGACCACAATGTCAGATACTGTACTCCTGCCCCTCCAAGCTTTTCCAAGAGGATCAGTTGGGCCACAGTATCAAAGACCTTGTCAAGATCAATGAATGTGGTAGCAGTTATCTGTGCCTAAACCATACATCCCAGTATGAAATCAGTGATCAAAAAAGATGAAGAAGATGATAAATTAGATTTCTGAAAGCCAGACAGGAAAGAGAAGGAAATATAATGTTGAAATGTAGAATGTATCTTCCATGTTGCAAGAGTAACAGAATAGACTCACAGGAATAACATTGTCCTATGTAAGAAAAAAATAAGTGTGGCTTGTGTGAACCTCAAGCGATTTGACTCTCATTTTGGTGAGATTCATAATCAAGTTCCATTCATATTTCCCATGGTTGTGATTTAAACAGACCTGAACCCTGTTTAAATATAAAGTGCTTCGTATTTCCCAGACTTTTGATAACATGTCAACCTTTTCATCTAAAAAGGTGATATGCTGCTTAATCTTGCCATCCCCCAAGACATCTTTTACAGTACTTTCAAGGGAGTAGTAAATGAAAGAATGTTGGTCTATTTCAATCTTTTACAGCTGAAAAGAAAATTTTATGAAGCCTTAGTAAAGGCAGAAGAATGCTTAGAAAGTCTACCCTGACCTTCAGGGAAAAAAAAAAAGTTCTGCAGCAATGAAAAGAGCTTTAGCAGTTGCACGTAAAACAAATTTTAATCAATTGTTCAGATTTGAATCTTTCTTTTCAGCCCCACTAGACATTTTATCACTATAGTGTAGTTTAGTTTTGTCTCTGTGGGCCTTACTAGGAGATTTACTTTTCTTCAGCCACTAAAAGTTCCAGTCTCTATGAATTTTGATGAGAAAGCATTTTTAATTGTTACATTTTAGAAACTATTTGATCATTCATACTATAAGCAAGCAAACTTTTATTCATAAAGCACCCTCTCCCATAGGCTTTGGGTGCAGTACATTATAAAATGTCATAACTTTACATATAGGACATGAATAGTGAAATAAGATATACAAATAACTACGGTATTAAGAATTTAAAGCTGACGTAAATAAATGATAGTCAGTCTACAAATAATTATGAATATAAACAGTCAGTAAACTAAAGTAAATCAAAAGCTTCCATAAAAAGATTACCATAGTAATTTATGGTAAGAAGGGACTTTCGGTCTATCAGGACCCCTCCCCCCCCCGGCACACACACACACAGTTTAGAAGCTGGTATTAATAAGTGCTGTATGCTATGCAAACAAATATTATACAACGGCAAGAAAGAATCTTGGACTGTGATTGGTCATCTTGGGCTGAACCCATGACGTTATCCCAGCACGACACCATGGGTCTAGACTCAACCACACTGTGAACCTGCAGATCATCTTGAGCACATTGATCATCTTGAACATGATTGTTTCATCTGCTCTTAAAAAACAAAAATATTTTTCCACACAAAAACATCTTTAAATGTATTTTTTTTATTCTGTATAACAATGATCCATTGTATAATAGGAATAATGCACTCCAGGGTGTGTGTCATTTGGGATAACGCCACGCCTGGGGCATTGGACGCACTCAACCTGTGGCCTTGTGCCCAACCCCCCAGGCATGGCATTATCCCAGCACAACACACACCCTGTCGTGCATTATTCCTTTACTAATTTATAGGGATGCCTGGCATACTGTACTACACAGCGCACCCAGTGATTCCCCTGGTTAGCAGAAATTTGTCCAAGCTTACCTTAAATGTCCGTACTGTTTTCTTATTCACTGTCTATGCAAATAATAATAATAATAATGCTTTATTTATTATGCGCCTTTCATGTATCAAGGCACAGTACAAAAAGACAATAAAACACACTAAAAGCAGGAACATCATCATAAAATATACAATACAAACCAGCAATCATCACCACCATATGCTTTAACCCAGAGATAAGACTTTAGGGCCTGTTTAAAACTCCCCACGATCGTGCACTCCCTAATCCCTAAAAATAGGCTGTTCCAAAAGGATCACCATCCTCTGGTAGAAGTGCCTCCTAACCTTACAAGCATATTTGCCACCCTTGAATTTCAGACCCATCCCTAGATTTCCTATGGCTTCTCCAAGTCTTCCATGGTTTCCATGGATATGATAATGGTATTTTTACAAGGGTTCCCTATGATTTCCTTCACCATTTTCTAAGATCAAGGACACAGAAAGAAGAAAACAATGGCAAATAGCATGGAATTCCACAGAAAAGTCAATGTTTCCATGCTATCATGACAATACACTAATATGTGTACAGTGTTAGTCATGGAATCCATGGAAAATCTTGTTAATTCAATCCCAATGTTTATGGTAACTCATGGAAATATGCCCAGATACTCCATGGTTCCCAAGTTCCTTTCCCAAGGTAGTTTCCTTGCAACCCATGGAAAATTTTGGGATGGGACATGTCCCTGCATCCTGCTAGAGAACATCAGAACAGCTCCATCTGCTGGATCTTTTCTATATTCTTGAGTATGGCGAAGACCGGCTTCCTATCTCTAGATCATTGTATGGATTAAGTCTAGCATCCCTTCAAGTTTGCCTGCACCATTTAAAACAGTTACTGCTTTTCTTTAAAAGTATAATATAGATAAATTAATGTATGTCTCCTTCACACTCTGATAGGAGTCTTGTAGTAGCTCCCAATGACAATCAACATGATCAAAAAAGAAGAATAGTTGGGGAGCGACAAGTGTTACTGAACAAATTTAGATTACTAGGTAAAGTTCATGCAATCCAGTACCACTGATGCATTGATAATGTTATTAACAGAGTTAAGGAATTCCTGAAGAATATACAAGTCTCTCAGCATCCAGTCTCTCATCAGTTTGTCCCTGCAGAACATTTTCTTTCATACCCATACAATGACCTTGTGTCCAGGCATATTTGCAAAGAACCAGCACTGGCCCAATGTGCACTGGTACAAATGTCATAAGGTTGACTCAGGTGGCTTAAGTGCAAGTTTGTATGGGGGATGGGAGAGCACAGAAAAAGTTGGTTTTGTCTAGTTGACTTAGTCCCAACTTGGCAGATGCATACAAAGTTGGACCCTTACTGTCCTAAATTGACTCAGGTTCAAAAATGGCACCTGCTGAGTCTACAGTAGTCAGAAACCAGCCGCAGTGGGTGCTACCAGATGCATGTGCATCTTCTAACTGTGGTGCTAGCAGCTAGGCTTTAGAAAACCAGCACCCCCCCCCCCCCACCCCCCGTTCAGAAAATGAACCTTAAAAATCCCTGTGCTTGTGTTATGCTTCTCTTTCCTCAAACTAGAAGCATTCTGGAAGCAGAACTAGAAACTAAGAAGCAGGTGAACAAACTGCAGTCAGATTGTTTTGCAAGAAATGCCAAGGAGATTGTGGACTGCTCATATTGAAACCAGAGGTGGGATGCCCATTCCTAGTAAAATATCATCTATTGTAGATTGAGGGAGCACTCCTGACCAATTGGAATGCTCCATTCCCTGCACATGAAACACTCTTATTCTGTGAAGAGTGTCTCATGCGCAGATGCCCTGGAAATGGGCATGTTCCAGGAAGTTTTTTTTTTTAAATATTATTGATCACTTTTGATCAATAATATATTAATATGTCCCCCATCACCACTTGTTCCTGTATTAGAGTAGCTTCACTTGCCTTCAGCTTGAGCCAGAGCAACTCCGCTTCACTTTGCCATTCTCGCTGCAGCTGAAGACTCATGAAACCACTCTCATAGAGCAACAAGTGGCTTCAGGGAAACTATTAACATATATTATACTGTAATGAAAATAAAATGAGTAGCATAACTACTACATTTACAAATGTTGAAGCCTAACCTACAGGCCTATAGATTTTATTGGAGAAAAGTGGTAGCAGAGATGTTGTAGCTCAAGAATGTTGGAGAGAAGCACACAATTATAAACTAATTTCAGGGGCATGCTAGCATATCTTCACTGCCTTTCTTAGCCCAGAAAGTATTACTTGGATGACAATTGTTTTTGAGGGGCAGAGGCACCTGATGTCCAATCACTATGTGCATGATCTCACTGGCAGGCAACTATACTCCATGAAATGACAACTGAAATGGCCAAACCTGTGACCAAAATAACAGAAACATCAGAAATGCTGTGCACAATGAAGAATCAACTTCATAACCAACTAACTTGTCAGAAATAAAAAAGAAAACAACTTCAACCAACTGGCACCAATGACAGCACCAAGGGGGGAGCACGCGGGGTCTGAAGCAACCCTACAATTCAGTTTTATTCTCAAATATGCCATTATTCTTGACCAATAGTGACTTTCTGATGAACTCAGCTTCCCTGCACATTAGGTCTACAGCCTTTCCTGAGTGGAAGTCCTCTTTGTATCCCAAATTAACCATTACAAAGCTATATCTTTGAACATTAAACCCACTGTGTCCTTTGTAAATCTGTATTATTACTTTATACTTTTGTTATACTTATTTACTGAAAAATTCAATATAAGACTGTTCATCATATAAATCATATACATTAATGACTCAAGTATGTGTGGAATGCTTACTTAGTCTGAATAACAGTCTTGAAGGTATTCTTCTAAAACATGTGCCTCATGCTCCTTATACACAGTACATGGATCATAATGTACTCTACAGAAGAGATGAGCGTCTAGGCCAGCTCATAAGACAAAGTCTCTCTGTCAAGACATGCAGTAGGGGGCCAGATTGTCAAAAGGGTGGGACATAGATGTAAATGCATGTAGCATCCACTTTTGTGTCATCCCAATTGCATCCTGGCAATTGTGCTGCTATTTCCAAAAGTCAGCTTCATTTGCAACAAAAAGTCACAATTGGTGGTAGAAAACGGGGGCAGATGTGATTTCCATAATTTTTCTACTATTGCATCTTTTGTTATGAGACTTTTGGATGCAGTTAGAACAGTTTTGATGGATTTCCCTTTTTCAAATAGAATTGGGTGGATCTTGGACAGTTCTTTTTGAAAATCATGCCCAGAGTAATTTTCAGGTTTTAAAGTCTTGACGATCCCCCAAATTAAGGTTTGTGGTATTACAAAAGATTCTCACACTTTATTTTAGAAGGCATGATTTGGCTCAGTGGTCAACCCTCCATGCTTGACTTTCCATTTAGGGAAAAAACAGCTGCAAGCAAAAGCAATCAGTATTTATATGCAGCTAGGTTTAGCGGCAGCTGTACATTTAGGCATTTAATCATTCAACATAGTTTCTAGATCAGGACAATCAGGTCTATCTTTAGGGACAGTACTTCAGTGGCCTTTTGTTAACCAACAACTGCTGGCATGAACATCCATCTCAATACAGGGACCACTGAAGGTAGGTTTAGACATTTTACCATTCAACATAGTTTCCAGATCAGGATAGTCAGATCTATCTTTAGGGACAGCCATTCATGGGCCTTTTGTTCACCAGCAACTGCTGGCATGAACATCAATCTCACTAACATTAGTGGCAAAATTTGTCAATCAGAAAGCTTTGTTTCAAAGAAATGTAGATACTGTATGACATTCCTTCTGCAATCTAAGATTGTTGGAAATGGTTGTTAACTAGACGTGGTGTTTACTAATTCTTCAGTCCTTGATTAGAACTTTGTTACTATCCCAGGTCAGATTTAACTGTAACCCCTCCAAATTGCAGGGTTTGTAGGCTGTTCCTCTTTCCTCCAAACTGCAGGGGTTATAGGCTGTTCCTCTTTCCCTGCTTACCCCCAAGGGTTCTCAGTTGCTGCTGTCTACCAGAGATTATAGAGGGATGACACTATTAGTTCTACAAGGAGACAGAGAGGTTCATTGGTATAAAGCATTCCTGACAGCCAGTGAGGCATGTGACTGGTAATGTGCACCCACTTGATGGCAGAGCACTAGACCCATGGAGTGGTCTGGCCCTAAGTCCCACTATTGCTCCATACTTTTCCCAACAATAAAAAGGATGCCCCAAGCTTCATGTTGGGTCAGGATGGTGGCTGCCATATAGCACTGATTGATGGTAGGCCTGTGAGCTTGCTCTTTCCATCTAGGAGGAAGAGAAGGTGGTTTAGGAACTTTAAGTTGACAAGATGCACAGATGTAGACAGGTGTTTCAACATAATTATTTATTTATTTAAGAGTTTAACCAGGAAGGCATACTGAGCAGAGTATAGCTCGATTTCAGTTGCAACCTGGGGAAGGGGGCAGGGAGAAACATGGACAAAACAAAACAGTGCAATAGGAGTGGAGATAGACATATTGCAGAATTATTTGGCTAACTTGCATAGACTAGCAGCTGCAAAACATAGAGATACCAGAACAGTAATTAAAATGTACAAATTGTACATTCAGATTTAAATTAAACATTTAAAGATTATGACTAGAGCCTAAACACACACACACATTACAGCAGTAAATTTCAAGCTGAGCTAGCAGAGCTAGCAGAGTGACAGAAAGCCACACACAAAATGAAAAATTAGCAAAATTTGCCTGAGCCGGTCGCTCAGACTGAGACATTAGCCACAGTCGCAGGAGGTGAAGAAATGGGCAATGATGTGGGTGTTGAGAAGAGGTGAAGGGGACATGTGCCAGATGTCTGCAGGAAGGAAGTTCCACAGTTTGGGCATGCGGAGTCTAAAAGCTGCCTGGCCAGCAACGGTGGACATATGTGGCACAGACATGAGGTGGGAGTCTATGTTCCAAGAGCAAAAGAAGAAGGAAACCACCTTGGTTCTCAAACACAGTAGCAGAAAAGGTCAGAGCCAAAAGACTGGCCTTCAGGAAATATAAGGGAATGTAGTGGGACGAAGATAGGGAGGCATACCAAACTTCCCTAAGGGAAGGCAGTAAGGCAGGCAAAGACCCAAACCGAGGAAACACTAGCATGAACAGAAAAAGAAGGTGACAAGACTTTCTATAGATACATTAGTGAAAGGAGAAAGTCCAGAGGGGGTATCGCTAAGATCAAAGGAGATAAGGGGAAGTGTGAGGAGGACCAAAGCACCTATCCTAAATATATACTTCTGCTCAGTGTTTACTGAGGAGAAGGTAGGGCAGGGCCCACAGCTCAGCACCATGGACACAGGGGGGAGGGAGGTGTGCACTAGTCCCTTCACAAAAGAAAGGGTCCTACAAGAGCTCACTAAGCTCAGGGTGGACAAGGCAATGGGACCTGATGATCCCAGGGTACTAAAGAAGCTAAGGGTGGAACTAGCAGAGCCATTATCAGAACTGTCTAGTGAGTTTCTGAGCACAGGAGAGGTCCCAGAAGACTGGAGAAGGGCTCATGTGATCCCGCTCCACAAGAGTGGTAGCAGGGAGGAGGCAGGGAACTACAGACCAGTCAATCTTACCTCAGTAGTGGGCAAGATTATGGAGGCACTCCTTAAGGAAAAGATGTGCAACACCTGTAATCCATAGGAGCACAGGATCCAAGACAGCATGGGTTTACAACATGAAGATCCTGTCAAACTAATCTCATAGATTTCTTTGACTGGGTAATCAGAGTGGTGGACCAAGAAGGAGCAGTTGATGTCACCTACCTTGACTTCAGCAAAGTTTTCAATACTGTTCCACATAGAAGATTGATTAATAAGTTGGGTAGGCTCGGGGTGGGTCAGAAGTTGGTCAACTGGGTGGCAAACTGGTTGGCGGAAAGAAAACAGAGTGGTGAAAAACAGTATACAGTCAGAAGAAATGCAAGTTACAAGTGGGGTATCTCAGGAATCAGTCCTGGGGCCAGTCCTCTTCAATATCTTGATCAGTGACATTGCAGGTGGACTGGAGGGTAAGGTTTGTCTGTTTGCAGATGACACTAAGATCTGCAACAGAGTAGATGATCCAGATGGAGTGGGCAGAATGAGAAGAGATCTGGATAAACTGGCAAAATGGTTGGAAGAGTGGCAAATGGGGTTTAAGGCAAAGAAGTGCAAGATCATGCACATAGAGAAGAAAAACCCTGAAGCCACCTATAGGTTTGGGGGTGGGGGGGGGAGTTGCTGGCAATCACAAGGGAAGAAAAAGACTTGGGCATCATCATCACAGATGACCTGAAATCATCCAAGAAGACCACTAAAGCAATAGGTAAGGCTAGAGGGATGTTGTGGTGTATTAGTAGGCGTATCGCAAGTCGTGAGAGGGAGGTAATAATCCCTGTTTACAAGATATAGATACATAGATACATAGACAGTGTCGGCAGATAAGGGCCTATGGCCCACCCAGTCTGCCCATTTGAGCTTGTAAGTTCAGTTTATGTTTTCCTAGAAGTCTGTTGCCCCTTACCCCTGACCTCCAGAATTCCTTTATGTCTATCCCATGCATTCTTAAATCCCGTGATTGTTTCAGCCCCCACCACTTCTCTGGCAGGGTGTTCCACTTGTCCACCACCCGTTCTGTGAAGAAATTCTTCCTCATGTTTCCTCTGAATCGTCCCTCCTCCAACTTCATCCCATGCCCTCTAGTCCTGGTACATCTTTTTCGCTTAAAATAGTGTATTCCTGCACCTTGTTCCTCCCTGTGAGATACTTGTATGTCTCTATCATATCCCCTCTCTCCCTCCTTTCCTCCAGGGAGTACATGTTCAGTTCCTTCAACCTGTCTTCATAGGACTTGTGATGCAATCCATGCACCATCTTTGTTGCCCTCCTCTGAACCTTCTCTACCCTGTCTATGTCCTTACTTAGGTATGGTCTCCAGAACTGTACACTCTACTCCAGGTGGGGCCTCACTAGTGTCTTGTATAGTGGAATTATGACCTCTCTTTTCCTGCTGGTGATGCCCCTGCCTATACATCCCAGCATCCTATTTGCTTTACCTGCTGCCTTGTCACACTGTTTCCCTACCTTGAGGTCATCAGAGATGATAACCCCAAGATCCCTTTCCTGTTTGGTGCATGCTATATCCTCACCCCCAACTGATATATAGTACCAGGGTTTTGTGCCCCATATGCATTATCTTGCACTTCTTTGCATTGAATTTCAACTGCCAAACCCTGACCATTCTTCAAGTTTCTGCAGGTCCCTACTCATTCTGTCTACACCCTCTGGTGTGTCTACTCTGTTACAGAGCTTTGTGTCATCAGTGAACAGTGAAATTCTGCCTTCTGGGTCCTGCATAATGTCACTGATGAAGATGTTGAATAGGACCGGTCCCAGCACTGATCCCTGTGGTACCCCACTGGTCACTCTTCCCTCTGTGGAGTGTCAGCCATTTACCCCACCCTCTGTGTCCTGCCACCCAGCCAGTTACCTACCCACCACACTACTGTCCTGCCCACAGCCATATTCCCCAGTTTGTGTAGTAGTCTTCTATATGGCACAGTGTCAAAGGCCTTGCTGAAGTCCAGATAGGCCATGTCCACTGCCCTCCCCTGATCCACCTCCCTAGTCACCCAGTCAAAAAATTCAACGAGCTTGGTCTGACATGACCCCTCGTGGTGAAACCATGCTGCCTTGGGTCCTGTAGTCCATTGACAAGCAGATGTTCCACCAATCTCTCCTTCAGTAGTGCTTCCATGATCTTCCCCACTACCGAGGTGAGGCTGACTGGTCTGTAGTTCCCTGCTTCCTCTTTGTTCCCGCTTTTGTATAAGGGGACTACATCTGCAGTCCTCCAGTCTTTGGGTACCTCCCCTGTTTCCAGTGATTGGCTAAACAGGATAGCCAGAGGTTCAGCCACCACCTCTCTTAGTTCTTTAAGGACCCTGGGGTGCACCCCATCTGGCCCCATTGCTTTATCAACTCTTATTACTTCCAGTTCCTTCAGGACCCATTCTCGTGTAAAGGGACTTGTGTCCATTTCTGCACCATTCTCACCCTTGTACTCCCTTCAGACCCATTAGCCTCCTCTTCCTCAGTAAAGACTGAGCAGAAATTCCTGTTCAATATGTCAGCTTTACTGTTGTTATCCTCCATGCAGCCCCCATCCTCCCCCTTCAGTCTCACTATCCCACCCTTTGTCTTTCTTTTTTCACTTATGTACCTGTAAAAGGTTTTGTCCCCTCTACCCACTGATTTTGCAATGTGTTCTTCTGTCTGAGCTTTGGCTTCCCTTACTGACCTCCCTGCTTCCCTTTGCTTCTCCTGGTACTTCTCCCATCCCCTTCTGCCTGTGTCTTTTGTATTGCCTGAATGCAATCGTTTTGGCTTTCACTTTCTTTGCTACCTCTTTGGAAAACCATAATGGTCTCCTCTTCCTTTTCCTCTTGCTAACCTGCTTAATGCATAATTCTGTTGTTCTTGTAATCCCCATTTTAAATACTGCCCACTGTTCCTCAACCCTGATTCCTGTCCTATTCCCTTAATGCCTCTTTCAAGTATCCCCATTTTCCCAAAGTCTGCCCCCTAAAATCCAGGATACGTGTTTTGTGTGGTTTGGTTCTGCTCTTTCTGTGATTTCAAACCACAATGACTGGTGGTCACTGTTCCCCAGGTGCTCCCCACTGTTACCCCCATCACACTGTCCCTGTTTGTGAGCACAAGGTCCAGTATTGCCTTCTGCCGAGTTGGTTCCATGACCAGTTGCTTGAGGAAGGCACCTGAAGGAGTCCAGGATAAATCTGCTCCTAGTTGATGCTGCTGCTGGGATGCTCCAGTCCACGTCTGGAATATTGAAGTCTCCAACCAGTACTACCTCACCCTTGTCTGCCATCCTTTGGATGGCTAGCATCAGCTCCCTATCTGTTTCTTCCTCCTGGGCTGGTGGTCTATAGACCACACCTGTGCGGATGGCTGTCCCCATTTTCCTTTCCAGCTTGACCCACAGTATCTCTCCCCCATTTTGTTCCTCCTGGATCTCTGTGGCCCTTATGTCATTTTTCACATACAGTGCCACTCCTCCTCCCTTCCTGCCTGTTCTGTCTCTTCTGAGACACTGGTCAGGCCTCATCTGGAGTACTGCATGCAGTACTGGAGTCCACATCTGCACAAGGACATTAACAAAATGGAGGTAGTCCAGAGAAGGGCAACCAAAATGGTTCAGGGGCTGCATCAGAAAACATATGAGGACAGATTAACAGAGCTCAATATGTATACCCTAGAGCAAAGGAGGGAGAGAGGTGATATGATTGAAACATTCAAACATCTTAAGGGCATTAGCAAGGTGAAAGAGTCTAACATGTTTCAATATAAGAAAAATAGCAGGACAAGAGGACACAGCATGAGATTAGAGGGAGGTCGATTAAGGGGGAATGTAAGGAAGTTCTTTTTCACAGAAAGGGTGGTGGATGCATGGAACGGCCTACATCAGGAAGTGGTGGATATGAATACACTGCAGAGCTTCAAACAGGCATGGGATAGGCATAAGGGAGCAATAAAGATGAGTATGAATAGATAGGCCGTTGCCAGAGTACAGGCCTATGGCGCATTCATAAAGTAGAAAAACGGGCAGACTGGATGGGCCTTGCAGTCCTTATCTGCCATCAACTTCTATGTTTCTATGTTTCCTGAGTGGGTACACAGGCTATGCCTGGGCAGTTAGGACTAAGGTATGGTATTTGGGTAGAGAATTGTGCCAGAACCTTGCCAGGATACTAACAGTTTGACAGTCTGCAATCGCGAAGTGATGGAAAATCAAGGGCTCTGTAGAGGTCACAGTGATGCATCGAGGGGGGAAAGTCTAGAGCAAAGAAACAGAAAGAGTGGAAGGGGGGAGTGAACAAAAGGAGGCAGAGGAGAGCACATCAGTCTCTTTAAGGTGCTGCTGCACCATGTTATCAAAAAAATGAGAACAAAACAGTGCAATACATCACTGTGCCAGAGAAAAAAATAGCAATATTTATTGATGCATAAGAAACGCAGAGCAACAGCCTCTGAGGAAACCACTGTGGGTGGCAATATGTAGGGGCTGTTGCTCTGTATTCCTTATGCACCAGTAAATTGTGTTATTTTTTTTCTCTGACACAGTGTGTGTGTGCTGTTTTTAGCTCATCTGTTCCAAGAGAATGGCAGAGCCTAACTTACCTTCCACACATGTCTGAGGGAAGACGACAACGTTCTATATGAAACACCAATTCTAAAGGAAGATACAAAAAAACTGTCCTACCCAAGGGGGATTCAGGAACAAGTTCTGGTTGATATAATGACTCTGAAAACATGCCCCAGTAAGCAATAATGAGTAGAGAGGCTATGAAGTTAATCCTCTTGTACATGAAGTTGCATTGTGACTGAGTACCTACTGGGAAGGTACTGTATTTGCCTCACTCACAGGGGCAAGGTACAGTAGGGTCTACAGGCAGTCAAAACTTTGCCATTTCCTCAGTCATGCAGAAAGAAGAATACCTGTTTCAGTTTAATCCTCTCCCAGTAATCTGCAGTACCTCTGGGTGCTTATTACAAAGGGGCACAAATTGTGACTGACTTCCGGCATGTTGGCTCAACTGTTATTGTTCTTCAGTACAGGATCTTCTCTGTGTCAAGTAACAAAGCAGCCCTATTTGTTTAGAAACAGCTGTGTCTAAGTGGCTGTTTCAAGCTTCAGGCAGTAAGATGTGACTGAAAATCTGGCTTTGATTGTTTCCGCCTGAGAAGCTGACCAAGGTAAAATTGATCACCTTTATTAAAATAGGATTTCATAATGACAGACCCTACATTGCCACAGAAAATCACTCCACCGCCTGGCATCCTTTCCATTCAGGACGTGGTAAGTTTAACAGTGAACCCTAGCCAGCCCCTCACTACTTGGTTGTTTGTCCCTGACTGCATCAGTCTACATAACATTTGATTAAGTGGAGTGCAGCTGAAGTAACCTCTACTACAGTACAGCAGTCCCTCCATAAAAAGCTCTGTGTTTGACTGCTGTTTCTGCTACTGTATATGACTTCCATACGATAACTAGTTAACACCATGGATATAGTGCAATTTCATTATAGTGCCCCACATTGCTGTGCACCTCTGAAGGGCATTATAAGTGGATGACTTACACAGCTGTTTTCTAAACAAATATGGCTGCTTTGTTACTTGACACTGAGAAGGGCCTGTACTGAAGGACAATAACAGCAGAGCCATCATGCCCGAAGTCAGTCACAACATAGACTGAACTAGACAAATCCTGGGGATATAGCCATAAACTTTGGGAAAATATTAAGTCTTTAACAAGGAAACTAAATAAAACGGCTCCGACTATGCTGAACATCAATGGGACTGTAACACACGATCTTAAGACCATTGCTAATGTATTCAATAAGGCATTCACAGACCTCAACGGTGTGCTTCACCCCGACTTCCTAAACCCAATTAGCGGTGACTCATGTAATATATCTGGTACCTCACCCCTCAACCCAGCCCCACCATTCTACCTTAGGATTATCTTGAAATCTGAGGCAAAAAAGTACCTACTGCAAGTGTTAGGTAAAACCAGGCATAGCGGAGACAGTCTCAGCCTCAAGCTAATTTCCCTAACCCTTGAAGAATTACTGGCACTGCTAACAAGCATACTAAACCTATCCCTCATAACTGGGAAATTCCCTAAACTCTGGAAAGCTGCTGTAGTCACCCCAGTTTTCAAAAGTGGGGAAAGGACGATCCGCACTAACTACCAGCCAATTTCAATGTTACCCCTATCTCTAAGGCTCTTGAACGGATTATCTACGATCAGCTCATAGACCATCTAGACAAATACCGACTACAATGCCCGCAGCCACATGGTTTTAGAAAACAGCATAGCACGACAACAGCACTAGTTGAGTTTATGGGATTTGTTCACAACTCCCTTGATCGTGAGCACTCAGTGGGGACTACCTTCATTGACCTCACTAACGCCTTCGACACAGTAAATCACGAACTCCTGCTTACTCAACTTGGTAACTCTGGCATATCCTTGAACTCACTGTGCTGGTTTCAGAGCTACCTCTCTGGGCGTGAACAGCAGGTACAAAATCTGCTCCATACTCTCAGATAGCCAATGTGTTAGGATGGGAGTTCGCCAAGGTTCCATATTGGGCCCCCTGCTATTTAGTCTTTTCTTAAACCACCTTCCACAAGCATGTACAGACAGAATCCTCCTATATGCGGACAACATGGTCCCATACACCAGTCACCCTGACTCCACTACTCTAGAACAATGAATGCAGTATAATTTCAAGGCTATAGATGACTGGTTCATTATTTCGTGGCTATTGCTAAACTACAAGAAAAAAATATACCATGTCGTTTGCTTCTATGCACAACAGATACATCACATCCAAAAGTTGAACATCCCACCACCACCACCCTCAACACCAAGATTGGGTCCCCACATACCCAGCAAATTCTTTTCTGCACTGCTGATAAAACCCTCCCAGACCATGTCTGGACATATACTGCTCAATTCATTTTCCTACTCTACAGAATATGCCCTTCTCACCCAGCCACTCTAACCCACTATGTTATCCACACCGCTCTCAACAAGGCCCCTTGAGGCTGCTCCCACCTCTCTCTCTCCTTCTAGCTCACCCCCTGTCTCTCTCTCTCTCTCTCTCTTCCTCCCTCTCTCTGTCACAGTATCAAATCACTGCAAATTTGAAGGCACTGCTTGTACTGGTCTTGTGTTATTTATTAAGGGTATCACCGAGGCTACCACTAGGCCATTGTGCAGTACTCAAATTGTTATTGCTCCTTCACTGTGCGATTCTCATGCACCTTTTGTTTTCATGTAACTGTAACCATTACTGTACTGTATGTTGTGCTAGTTTTGTCTACTCTGACGTGGAACCTTTGTAAAAGAGCTTGCGCTCAAAGGTCTTATTTGAATTACTAAATAAATAAAAAAAACAACAACAAAAAAACTACTAATAAGAAACAAACAAAATGAAATTCTCAAACAGGTACAAAACTTCAGATGTCTTGATGTCACCCTGGACAGCTCCCTCTCATACTCAGTACACATTCACCGGATCGCCAGGTCCACTAACCAGAAAATCGGTCAGCTGTATAGACACAGGTACTGCCTAACAGAACAAGCCCTTAAACTCACTCTCAATAGCATGATTTTCATTGTCTTGGAGTATGGCCTAGTTGTCTACAGTTCAGCCTCTGAAACTGCCCTAAAAAGGATTGCCTTAACGCTGAATAAAATCTGCAGACTACTCCTAGGCCCTACGTGCCTCACCCACACCTGTGACCTTTATTTGCTCTCTGGTAGTTTATACCTGGATAACAGAATCTGATACCGGTCATGTCTCCTAGCCAAGAAGACCATCCCAGGACAGGCCCCAGTTGGGATTCAGACCATGCTTTGCCTGGCTGCACCTGCCAGACAGACTAGGGGGACAAATAATCCCTATAAGGTCTCTTTTCACTGACCCTCACAAGGCCAGTGATCCTTTGGATACTGTGCTCCTAACTGGCTAAACTCCCTCCCTAGTGCCTACTCACTGAGACCAAAATTGGACCTTTTAAATCTAAACTCTGCTCCCACCTCTCAAGTCTAAAGAAGTGCACCTGTTTCCTCTAACCAGCCAAAGCATCCTAGGTCCAGTACTGACTATCAGAACACTGTCCACCCCCCTTTTGTACTGAGAATCACAGCACTTTATTTTCCCCCATCTGCCTCTTTTCCACCTCTTGTAGCATTCCTTTCACACCTCCTACTCAGCCTTCTTCACCACTCTGCTCTTACCCTGACAGCCCCTTCCTCAGCTTCTTACCTCCACTTCCCTTCCCCCACCCCTCTGGACAAAGATTACTGGCTTCACTGGTCTCCTGCATTCGAATCTACAACTTTCTCTGCTTTCAAGTTACTTTACATGTTTCTTAATAAGATTCCTGCTCTATGCACGTAATTGAGTTGTACATTCTGCTTTTCTAATTACAAATTCTACTTATACTATTGTATGTTTTGTAAGTTCAAGAACTACTGTTATCGCCAACATTATTATATGTATAAAGTGATTGTACTGTATTGAATGTTCATGACGTGGAACCTATGTTCATGCACTTCTAGCTCAAAGGTTGTAATCCGAGACTGTAATAAATAAATAAAATAAATAAAAATATAGGAAGTTCACTAAACTATTAATTACTGGCTTTGGAAATTCCTCCCGTGATAATAAAGAGAAAACATACCATGGAACTAAATTAATGTTCAATTGTGCTTATGCAACTGTATGAGATGTATGCTTGTGTGACTTCAATACACTGTGGCTATTCGGCTCTCTATCCATGGGTTATATCACCCTATAGGGGTGCGATGCAAGGAACCCTAGAGGAGGGTTCCCCCCCATAGGTGCAATGGGAATGATTCCCTTAGCTAAAGGTAGCTTAGGAAGAAGCCCAAAAAGAATTCCCAAAAGGGTGTCGAGCATCAAAGAGGTGAGAAATCAGAAGATATCACGACAGGAAATAAATATGACAAACATAGATAGGAAGGACAGGAGAAGAATGAGAAAAGGCAAAGACGATGAATGAAAGGAAATCAGACTAGATGCAGAAGGGTGGACTTCCTAAGGAGAGAGGGAACAGCCAGGTCCACCATCTGACTCCAACAGCAGAACCTAACTAAGGGACCTATGAAAGCACTAACCCTGACTAATATTATGACCATTGGCATGGAAGAGAGGAAAAAAACCCTTTGAGGAGGAAACCTCTTGGGATCCAAGGTCTAGGTTGCCTTCCCTCCAGGCTGAAAGATGTTTTGATCAGGGATAGCTCTGGTACAGCAATTTAAAGTAGAGATTGAGGAAGGAGGAAAAGTCCAATATTAGTGGAAGCTTTCACTCTGTCCTTCTAAATGGACAGCCGTCAAGGGATGCGAGCAATGTCTGCGACTAGACGCTCAAAAGAAAGAGAGGAAGTATGATGATGGGAAGAAGCCTTGAATGCTTGACTGGTTTAAGGTGAGACATGAAATGAATGATGCAAAATGATGGAGAGAAGCCTGCCAGCCCCTAGCAAAGGGGCAATAGACATGAAGGCATATCTCCGAGTAGAGGGCAGGTCGAGTTGAGGTAGCATGGACCAGAGAGGGTTATACTCGAGTAGTCAATGTGAAGGAGTAGTCCCACATAGAGGTCAAATGAGTAAGGGATACCCAGATGCGGGCATGAGAAGACTGATGGTGATAATAACTGCAAGAGTGCAGCAGTTCGATGAGGTAGTGTAGGACTCAATGAGAGATATTCTCAATTAAGCAATGCAAATAAGTAAACCCTGAGATCAGACTGAGTGAAGGAGAACTGAACTCAGGCACCTGGACACCATACGGACTAAAGTAAGAGGAGAATAAGAATAGGGAAGGTGATGGCAGGATAGGGAAAAACCCCAAAAGAAAGCAAAGGTCAGAGAAGTAGCAGAAGTGAGGGAGGAGGGAAAGGGAGGAGGAGGGCAACAAGTGGAGTTGACGGTGGCAGAGTGGAGGGCCAGCTGAGTAGGAGCCTCCAGGGAATTGGAAAGACCAGGCAGGAGGTGCTAGTGTGGAAGGGGCAGTGGGGCACCGATGAACCAGGAAGCAGAGCAAGCACCAGCCAGGTAAGTGGGGATGTCCGCCCAACAACCCCGCGAGGATGCAGGAGGCAGCCCAGGGAGCTCACTGAAAGAATGCAGCAACAACGGGGAAGGCAAAGAAGGGCAAACGGTAAGAGAGCACAGGAGCAGGAGAAATGGGAGAGGAGGGCAAAGAACAAAAGAAAGGGGGAGCAAGCACAAGGAGACAAGAGAGCAGCCAAACACCGCTGCTGACAGGGTCAGGACACTGAGAAATGAGAAATGAAAGGAGGGGTGGGGTCCGGGGAACAATGGGGGAAAAGGATGGAGAACAGAAGGAGAAGAGTCAGCCACAAAAGCGGCAGCCAGGAGGGGGGAGCAAAACAAGTGAAGGAAGGAGTAAGCAGGCAGCAGGAGGCAACCATAGCAACAATCTGACTTAAGCAAGAAATGGACAAGGAAGAGCAGTGCAGCCAGCCGCAAAGAAGAGACGAATCCTGAAACAGCCCAGGAGGAGTGGCCTTTTAAGGCCCGATGGGGGAGTGGCGTAGTTGCTCTGCCCATTGAACCTCATGCTTAAAACACTCCCAGAAAATGATACATTAGTTGAATTACAGACCAAAAACAGATTTGGTTGCAAAGGTTCTACCTAAATTTGGGGCATTTTTAGGGCTGCAGGTAGGCGGAGCCTGCAGCCCTCTTGCATTAGCTCTAAAAATGAACTACCAGATTCAGACCATGGAACACTTCCTTTGGAGATTTCAGATGATTCTTCCACATCTTTGCAGCCCTTCAATTTAACCCTTGCAGTGTTGCAGACTGACCATCTGTCCAGTGCTCAATTAAATAGATTCATTCTAGTTTTTTCTGCAGCCTAGGTGTTAAGAAACAAATGCTCTGGACAATCAGTTCTCTTCCCCCACCTTGTAGTGCTTTAGTGAGTACAAGAAAAACATGTTTTCTTTTGAATCCAACTTGGTAAACAACATTTTTAGAGCTAATGCAAGAGGGCTGCATACATCCATCTTGCTGTCCGTAGCTGGAAAAAATGGAGTACAATGGCACACATTTTTGGAGTTGTCAGTGTATCCTTCCCCAACTTGCCAGTTAAATAAAATATTCCCTTGCCTCTGTTGAGTAGACCAATTCCAACACTATTTTTTCACCGTGTTTATTATTGCAATGTAACTTGCTATCTTTGGAGACTAATAATTTACTTACATGACTTCCAACAGAGATCATCTAACTGCAGAACAGTTTCAAATTACATTCTTGGTCATCTCTCCCAATGTGTGTATGTGTGTAGCAATGATTTACAGTATTTCCTGTGAAGAGCTGATTTATGTTAAGCCTTTCAGGACCTATCTAATTAGTGGCATTGGAACTATCATGGTTTTGTACTTGTTGTAGGAAGGGTAAATGCTAGGCAGCTAATGTTTTAGGGGTTTTCAGAGGTTACAAGGGGTATCCTAGGGAATTACAAAGAAATGATAGCAGTGTCAACTGCAGTGTTCCTAGATTGAACAAAGCATTTCCCTGTAGGGCACCCTCATTTTCCCTGTATTTTTTCATGTAAAACTGGGACAAAACTCCTGTACATTTTCCTGTATGCTCAGATCAATACATGTACACAGCTGACCTCATTATGCCTATCAGTAAAATCACTATAACAAATGTTAAGGCTGTTTTATGTGTTCTTATTTATTGTAAATGGTAAAACTCAGCTGCAACATATCATAGAGGCTCTGGAAAAATGTTGGAATCTCTCAAGCTTTGCTCTCAGTGTTCATATGTCTCCAGAACCTCTTCATGGTATTATAGCATTGTTACAATGTACTCACACAGGATAGCCTAGATAAGATGCAGTATGTCATATTCAGTGAGGTCATACTTTCATCCATTTTGGCAATGTACTGACACAGGATAGCTTTGATGAGATGCAGGATCTCATTTTCAGAAAGGTCCTAATTTTATCCATTTCTACAATGTACTGATAAAGTTTAGCCTAGCTAAGATGCAGTATCTCATTTTCAAAGGGGTCTTACTTTTACCCATGTTTGACTTCCAACAGAGGATACAGCATGTAACTGCAGAGTAGTTCCAAATTACATTCTTGGTTATCTCTCCCAATGTGTGTATGTGTGTGTAGAAGAAGAAGAAGAATCAGCATTTATATAGTGCTTTTCATACACGGTGTATCCCAAAGCACTTTACAAGCAATGCTAGGCTGGTAGTGAAGTGACTGAATGTGTAGTGGCGGCCATGTCACACATCATCACCCACACACATCCTGCATAATTGCATGAACTGATTTATGGGAAGGGGAATGTTGTTCAGGACACTGGGAATGTCCACTACTCTTTGCAAAGAGTGCCATGGGTTCTTTTACTTCCACCTGGACACCCACCAGGACAACACCAGGATGGGTAGAAGGGACCTCAGTTTAGCATCTCATCTGAAGGACGGCACACCCCAGCAGTATAGCACCCCCTAATATTGCACTCAAATGCCAGTGATTTTTAGGTGCAAGCCCAATCCCAGTGTGGGAAAAGAACCCACAACCTTCTGGTCCAGAGGCGAATGTGCTACCAACTGAGCCACGCTGATTTACAGTATTTCTTCTGAAGAGTTGATTTCTGCTAACCCTTTGGGACCTATTTAATTAGTGGCATTGGAACTATCATGGTTGTATACTTGTAGAAAGGGTAAATGCTAGGCAGCTAATGTTTTTGGGGTTTTCAGAGGTTGTAAGGGGCATCATAGGGAATTACAAAGAAATCATAGTGGTGTCAACTGCATTGTTCCTAGATTGAACAAAGCATTTCCCTGTAGGGAACCCTCATTTTCCCTGTATTTTCCATGTAAAACTGGGACAAAACTCCTATATATTTTCCTGTATGCTCAGATCAATACATGTACGCAACTGACTTCATTATGCCTGTCAATAAAATCACTATAACAACTGTTAAGGCTGTTTTATGTGTTCTTATTTATTTTAAATGGTAAAACTCACCTGCAACATATCACAGAGCCTCTGGAAAAATGTTAGAATTGCTCAAGCTTTGCTCTTAAGGTTCACATGTCCCCAGAACCTCTTGATGGTATTATAGCCCTTTTACAATGTACTGACATGGCATGTAATGGCTAAGATGCAGTATCTTATATTCAGTGGGCTTATACTTTTATCCATTTTGGCAATGTACTGACACAGGATAGCTTTGCTGAAATGCAGTATCTCATTTTCAGGGGGTCCTAATTTTACCCATTTTGATAATGTGCTTATACAGGTTAGCCTGGCTGAGATGCAGTATCTCATTTTCAATGAGGTCTTGCTTTTACCCATGTTTACATCTGCATGCAATGTACTGACACAGGATAGCGTTGCTGAGATACTGATGGCCGCCATGTGCAACATGGTGGTGCTGACTTAAACTATACATATGTGAGTATTGCGCATATATATATATATATATAGCCATGTCAGTGCTGCCGCCTTACAGCTGACTCCGGGGCAAACTGTACATGCATGAGTATCACGCATACGCAGTTCTGTAATCACTGCAGTATCAGTTACATCTGACTGTGGTGTGGTGAGAGCACTGCATATTCTTTTCAATGCTCTTGCCACTTCTAAACGCTCTCCACAGCTACATTGGCTCAGTGCTGGCAAAAGCCAAGGGATGGGCAACACTGGGGACCACTCTACTGTCTTCATGTCCACAGTCTCTAGTGGCAGGTCATTTTAGAAGGCCATCACCTTCTGGGACAAAATATGCTTCCTATGTGTTGGTGCACTATGCACTTTAGTTAAATAAAGAACTTTGAATAATATTTTTGCAGTTCTGGTGCTTTCTGCATATGTGGGTGCCTCTCATCCTTTTGCTTGTTTCAGTGTTTTTTTATCACAGCTTTGTTTCTTCTCCTCCTCTGTGGAGTGGTCCCGGTGATCATCCAGCTGCCGGCACCTGCACCCCCAGACCAGGTCTGGCCCACGACACATTCTCCCCCACAGGAAGGCCAGTACACAAGATCTCCCCATGGGGACCTGGAGCTCAGACACCTGGGGGCACACCTCTCATGTCTGGGGGCACAGGGCACAGCCATCAGCCACCATGATCACATCACAATTTTTTACCATTTTCTCTCCTATGGAGTTGGATGTGCAATGGCATCAGCGCACAGCCATGCGGGCGCTCGCAGCGCTCCACCCCTTGATTGTGCATGCAACCTGTAGTGCATCTGGCCCCCACCAGTTATCACTGTAGAGTGATGCAGTTCACCCCACCTACCCCAGACGGAGGAGAGCAGTCATGGACACTCAATCCTCCCTCTCCCCAGCCAGCCTCTGTGATCCAAGTCCATTCCCAACCCGGGTCACCGGTGTGGCATGAGGTGTGGCATTCAGTGCCTCAACCCTCACTGCCACCGGGCTGGCCTCTTGTTTCAGTTTTTTCATTGCTGAGCACCATATTACTTACTTCTCTGAATCCATTTTGCTTTGTTCCACTGGGAGAAGACAGTAACAACTACTAGTAAACATAAATGTGGATATTATCTGTAAGATCCTTCCAGATATTCCTGTTTTGAAAAAGCAGCTTCCCCTTGACACTGGCATCTAAACAGAAAGCCCACCAGCAAATATCTTTATATTTTTAGTACTGAACACATTCTCTTTAGTGCTGCAGTAAATGTAAACACTGGAGGAAATATGAAGAAACTGATAGAGGGAAGCTTACAAAGAATGTCAGTAGGCATTTTATGTGACTGCATAAATATGCAGAACTAAAAATGCTACATAAATTCACTGCCACTAAGCAAGTGGCAGATGGGGGGAGGGGATTTGTCAACACAAAAAGGGGTCTTGGTTTGCACTCAGAGAAGCGTGAGAAGGTTAGTTTTCCTATGTGGGACAGTGACCCATAGGGGATAAAAAGTTGGGGTTATTCAAAATATGATGGATCATAGTGGTTTTCATAGCCCATTTTCTTAAAAGAAGCAGTTTTGTCATTGAAGAAGAAAAAAATGTGGTTCGGAACTGACAACCATCTGACATTTTTCACAATCCACCACTCAAAAATGAATACCGACACAATTTAACTTGCTGCACTATAAGACTGCACCAAAGAATTCAGCATCTTTGCCAAGCTGGTGTTTCTCTGCTTGACGTATGTGTTGCATTCTTTTGGCAGGGTCTTTATAGAGTACAGTACCACAATAAATTTTCTTGACCTTATCCTCACTTTCCTCTGAGTGCACCCTAACCCCTTTCTGCCCTGATATCATGATATTTAGGGCTTTATTAAGTAAAACTGTATCCAAATTTCCTCCCCGTAGACCAAGTTAAACTTTTTCAATGCCAAAAAAAAAAGACTAGCAATGCATTCCCTGACTTTGAATAAATTTAATATGGGGTGGTACTATACTTTGCACATTCTTGTGTTCTATGATCATAGTATGTTCACCTATTAAGTTATGAGGCTATGTTGAATTTTGCAAATACGGACTCATAACTTTGGTAATATTCAATATGTTTACCACAAAATTTCACCGTAGCCATTTTGGTACAGTGACTCATGAATGTGACAGCTGTCATTTTTCAACTCCTGCCCAAAATGTGTGCTTGCAGTCCAAAAGTTGATTTCGCAGTCCCGGCATGACATCAACTTTAGGCCAGGAGTTCAACGTTTTCTCTACCCTTCTTTATGAGGCAGGCTCATCACAAGGCTGTGTTGAAAATTTGGTGTAAAAATATTACAAAAAAAAATCACTATTTTTAACCCAGATTCCTCTCCTACAGCCCTATCAGCTCTGGCCAGAGTTTGTTTGAGATGTCAGCACCATGGACTACTGGCCTGACTTAAAACATTTCTACAGGCAAAGCATACTATACTCTATACTACTACTGTAATACTAAACTGCAGAACAGTTCATCCTGAACATCAAAATTACCACAATCACCATTACAAATCAATGTCATCTGAAGAGTTAGAATGTATTTCTTGTGCAGTGGACAGAACAAACAACTTTCAGGGGCTGACTTATGGCAATGGTGCTATAGACAGTATTTTTAGAAATAATTGTCATTGTCAAGGGGGCCTATGTAGTTTACCCAGCAACAAAATTTCAGTGCAATTATTTGTTTCCTTGCATTAAATGGGTAAACACCCACAAAGTTCAGCAGAGAAACACATGATGGGGAAATATTTGATTACACTAAAACCCAAGAGATTTTTTCTCTGTATCTGCATTTGAAAAACATGTGGGCCATCACGAGAAGCCCACTACAGACGACTAAAGGCCACACTTAGGGACATACAGGGAACATAGGTAAAGGGAGGAAGGGTGTCTCAGGCTGAAATTTGGGAGATTCAATTGGAAATACAAAGAATCTTGGACTCAACGGTCCAGGCAGCTTTACTGTACACTAAAAAATGTTTTTATGAGGGAGGTCCTGGGGGGCTAGAAACTTAGCCAAACAAACTAAGGCCTTTCAACATTTAGCCACAATTGAAAAGATTAGAGATCCTAGTTCTGGAGCAAGAATTTATCTGGGTCCGGGTATTATGACAGCATTACAGCATTTTTATAAAATATTATATGCAGAACTACCCCCTCGACTGTTGACAATATACGATCTTTTCTGGCACCCCTACCCTTCCCAAAGTTCACTCAAACACAACAGACTTTTCTTTTAAACCCTATTACAACTACAGAAATCCATGCAGCATTAATAAGACAAAAACATTGAAATGTCCTGGCCCAGATGGGTTTAATGCTGAGTGGTATAAAACTTTTTCTGGTGTTGCTGCCCCCATTGAGGCAGGCTTTTCTGGAGGTTCAAAAAGGGGAGCCTCCTCCGGCCTCATGGGCATACGCAGTAATATCAGCTATTTTGAAGCAGGTAAAGACCCACAATCTACAGAATCATACAGACCCTTTTCGGTCTTAAATTGTGACTACAAGATTTACATGTTGATCAGGGTCAGGTGCTTAGAGAACATTTTACCATGCTTGATCCACACGGACCAGGCGGGGTTCCTAGGAATGCGACAAACAGCTGACAACATCCAGAGAACGGTCCATCTTATGGATCACATGACTCGGAAGTCGATACTATCTCTCCTGATAAGTTTAGATGTGTATAAGGCCTTCAACAGGGTCTCTTGGAGATTCCTGTAGGAGGCCCTGCTTTCTTTTGGTTTCCCAAGGGAATTTATTAATTGGCTCAGGGGATCTACTCTGCCCCTAAAGTATATATAAGGATCAATGGCGGGGTAACCACCCATCCCACTTAAAAGGGGAACACAACAGGGATGCCCCCTTTCCCTGCTGCTTTTCACTATATACAGTATATTAACATACTAACATACTATTTGCCAGCAGATTAGGCCTTATGGTCTATCAAGTCTGCTCGAACCTAGATCCTTAGTTGGGTGCCGAGACCCTCCCATCCCTTGTGCTCCAGAAACCCCTATCATCCATCCCACCCCCGGGACAGGCCATCATCTGATACATCCACTTTCTGTTCTGTCCCACCCTTTCTTAAGCTCTCCACTGTGGATCTCTGAACCAGCTCACCAGGCAGAGCATTCCAAGGGTCCACCACCTCTCAGTGAAAACCTCCTCCTCTTTTCCCCTCACCCTTCCACCTTCCAACTTCAAACCATGCCTCTGGTGATGCCTCCCTGCTTTAGTCTAAAGATCCTCCATGTTTACCCTATTTATTCCCTTTGAGGTAACTTGAAGACCTCAATCATGTCCCCCTGTCTCTCCTCTCCTCCTAATGAAACAGGCAGAGCTCCTCAAGTCTGTCCTCGTTAAGTCAAACTTCAGCCCCGTATCATCTTTGTTGCCCTCCTCTGTACCTCTCCAGGAGCTGTATGTCCCTCTTCAGTGTGGTCTCCAGTACTGTACACAGTACTCAAGGTGTGTGGTCTAACCAGTCCATTGTACAGTGGCAGAATCACTCCTTGCTCCTAGAGGTGATCCCCGATGCATCCCAACATCCTGTTTGCCTTGCTAGCTGCCTCCTGCACTGCTCAGTGTTATTCATACATGTATCCACCATGACCCCTAGGTTCTTTTCCCTGTTGAGGCTTCCAGCACCTCCTCCCAGGGTGTACCTGTGTTTAGGGTTTCCCGACCAAGATGCAACACCTTGCACTTGGTGATATTGAAATTAATTTCCATGTGTGAGCCCAGCTTTCCAGGGTGTCCAGGTCCTTACAGGCCAACCTCCCTCTTCTCCCTCCACTACTGCTCCCATCTTGGAGTCATCCGCCGAAGAGACTCATTTCACACCCCTTACCCATCCCTGATGTCTGATATGTATGCATTAAACAGGATTGGACCCAGGACCGAGCCCTGTGGTACCCCACTACCAACCTCCTGTAGGGTTCGAGAGCTCCCCACAGACCACTACTCTCTGAGTGCCCAGCTATCCAGTTTTCAATCCATCTGACCATCAAAGGGCCTACTCTAACCCCATCAGTTTCTCCACCAGACCATTGTGGGGACAGGAGTCAAACGCCTTGCTGAAGTCCAAGAATAATACATCCACAGGCTTACCCTATCCAGTTCTGATGTTACCCATTCATAGAACTCTACAAGGTTGGTTTGACATGATCTACCTGGCACAAACCCATGCTGCCGACTATCCAGACCTCCCACCTCCTCCAAGTAAACCCCCAATCGTTCCTTTAGTATACTCTCCATTAATTTTCCACCACCGAGGTTAAACTGAGGGTCTATAGTTTCTGGTACTTCCTTGACCCCCCTTTATGGATTGGTACCACATGTGCCTCGCCAATCCCTAGGTACCTCCTGTCTCAAGTGACCTGTTGAAAAGCTCCGCCAGTGCAGCCAGTATGTCCGCCAATTCCCATAGTACTCTCGGATAGATGCCATCCGGCCCAGGAGATTTGTCTTTCTTTAGGCCTTGAGGGCAAACCACACCTTTGTGGGGATGGCATCATCCGCCTCCCTCCACCTTACTGGTCTTTTTCACTTATCCAGATGCGACACCCTGGGGTACTTCTTCCTCCCTTTTTGCTCCATTTCTGCTGCTCCCTGATCCCACTCCTGCCGCTTCTATCCCCTTTGTGCCTTGCTTTGTAGATATCCATCCCTTCCCTAGTGAACACAGAGGCAAAGTACTCGTTAAATACCTCTGCCTGGTCCCTCGCCTCTTCCACCCACCCTCCTTCTGATCTCAATCTGCTGAGATGGCCCTTAGTTTTTCTCCGCTCCCCAATGTACCGGAAGAACCGCTGGCGATGGCCATCAGGGAGGCACAAGAGATATCTGGGGTGCAAGTAGTGAAACGTAATTGGAAATTAGCCTTGTATGCAGATGTCATATTGCTTTCTCTGACTGACTCAGGAAGGTCTCTTCCAGTGCTGTGGGACATTCCGGAGAGATGTGCTCAAGTATCAGGGTATATAATAAATTCTACCAAGACCGGAGGTCTTGACCTTCAACTTCACTCCCTCTCCAGAATTGAAGACACAGTTCCCATTTCAATGGCATAGTACTAAAATAAAATATTTATTGTGCATTCACCCCAGAATATGTAAAATATTATCCTTGTAAATTATGAACCCCTTACTATAAGGATAGAAAGTGACATACATGTATGGTCCCAACTCCATCTCCCCTTCTATTCCAGGATAGACCTCATTCGAATGAATATTCTGCTCAGATTGTTGTACTTATTTCAGACAATACCAATCTTTCCAGCCTCTATGTACTTTAATTCATGGAATAGAGTCCTTGCTAGGTTGGCCTGGGTGGGTAAAAGAGCCACGGATTAGATGGTCCATTTTACAGCTCTCTAAGGATAGAGGAGGTCAAGGTCTCCCAAACCTCCAAACATATGCACAGGCTACTGTGCTATCCAGAATTTTGCATTGGGGTAACCTGACATGTACTCTTCCTCGGAAGGTTTTGGAATTATCCCTTAATCAAATACAGGATGCAACTGAAGTTGTATATTCCCCAGATGCCCCCTCTATAGGGGTAAGAAATTTTGATATGGGAGTCCAGTCTAATCTACAGGTTAGGAACTGCCTCCAATCATCCCCAGAATTAGAGAAAGTCATTTATTTCCTGAGTACACTACGGTCCAAAACTAAATCTTTCTCTTACCAGGCAACACAGACATTGTGTAACTGGCATGAGAAGGGCCTCTCCTTTATCTATCAACTACTGGAGGCACAGGGAATTATTCCCTTTAGTAAAATACAGGTATTATATGGCCTCCAGCATAGGGACCATCAAATTTATTTACAAGTATCTGACCTCTTAATGCAAAGGGGTCCTCTTGGCAGTTCCCTGCCTAGCTGTTCCTCTCTATTACTAAATACTTTTATGACAACTCTGAAGGGACAAATTTGTCCCTATTTCATTGGATCAATACATAGGGGACTACAAGAGTTATCGAGGGAATCAACAAAGGGGATCTTAGAGGCTTGGTATAGAGAGCTTGAGATACCAGTCTCTGAGGAAGATCGGGGGAAATTAGTTTGGTCATCATTAGGTGCCTCTGGTGCCACATACTGGAGGGAATTTGCATGGGAGACAAGAAATAGATTCTGTAATACCCCTGCAAAATTTGAAAAATTCATGGAAAGCCACACAGGGCAATGTTGGAGGAAATGTGGTGAAACCCTGGCTGGCCATACTCATATTCTCTGGTCCTGTCCACAGCTGAAGCAGTTTTGGGGAGTGGTCTTGGATGCTTTGGTGGAGCTGGTAAGAGAGGAAATGGCCCTTACTCCAGAGTTGGTGCTCTTATCAATACCCCCAGAGGGCCTTCGAATTGCAAGGGGCTCCCTTCTTGTCACCTATATTCTAGAAGCCAAGAAGGCAATTATATGCCACTGGGGAAAGAGGATTTCTCCTTCCTTGCAGGACTGGCATAAAGTTATGGGGGAATTATACACCATGGAAAGATTCATTGCTAGGGGAGGGAACAGGATGGAACATTTTGAAATTAGATGGCTTAAGTGGGTTATGCATATATCATTGCAAGACCCACACTTTGTCCCATGAGGATTTTTATCTGAATGTGAAGGGTGGGGGGAGAGGAATAGAGGGACAGTTAATGAAACTTATCTGATAGTAATAATTTGTACAGCTTACAATGTTAAATAACATTTTGTCATGAGAAATGCTCTACTGGAATACCTACCTATTCTATAGTAATATTGTAAGAACCTTGTATACACTGGATTTTCCTGATTGATTGTCAGTATTATGAGATGTATCCCTCAAACCTTCTTTATTGTGCATAAAAGAAATAAATTAATAAAAATTATAGTTTAAAAAAAACAACAACACGTGGGGCATCATATCTATATGCCCTGTAATAACATTTTTTAATCACGTTTTTTTCTCTGTCCTGAAGTCCAACCCCCCCATCCTAAAAGCACTCAGCAGCCTGTCATCTACCTTCTCATTGACTTACACAGACCATCTGATTGCCCAGGACCATTGTTTTGTGGGTGGAGTTTCATGTCAGTAGTGTGTGAACCTGATGAGTGCACCAGCAACACCCTTGGCAAGCTAGAGCTTTTCTCCTCTGGGTTTTCTCCAACATCCATACAATGACACTCATACCCATGCACCAGTGTGTGACCATGCCAGTGCCTGGGGGCATCCTTCTGTTCTTCTAATGGCCCTTGACTGCAATCCTTCTTAGCCACCACATGCATCCCTTTTACCCTGAGGGAGAAGAGCAATTCCCTGGATGCTCAGTCCTCCTTGCATTGTCTGACTCCCAATGACTTGAGTTACTTCTAAACCCCAGTCACCAGCTTCCAGAGCAGACAGGCCAGCTTGTCATCATATTTATTTCAAGAATTGATATGCACGTGGATTGAGCTTCCCAGAGGACATCCTTCTCCTCCAGGAAGGGGAGAGAAGGATGCTCCACTGATATACTGTCACCTGTCTGTCCACAGGTAGTAGAACAGTTGGAACATGTAGGACACTGACTGATGCTATGTGCAGACAAGTTTCTGCATGCACATCCGCACCTCGTGCTCTTGCCACTGGCATCCTGGATAGTGGATGAAACTAAAAGAAGGAACAACCCGATAGTGCTGCAGCACGATGCTGACACTTGGGTCTCACCATCCCAAGAGCCAACCACATTCTACACCCAGGGACTGGAGGGAGAGCTGCCCTGATGCCCAGTAGAATCCACGATTGCTGGAAGAGGAAGAAGGGACTCTGTGGACCCCATAAAGTAACAAAGAAGGGAAGAGTAGGGCTCAGAGTTTGCCAGGTCAATGAGGGCTGCTCTGATGATGGGGGATAAACAAAAGAGTGAAAAAAAGAAAAAAGTAATATATAGAGTTATCCTCTCAATAAAGAAATGTCTGTCATATATTCCTAAAAGGAGAGTTGCCATGAAGATAAAGTGTGGAGCTGCAGTCCTATGGAATAAATCTCCACAGCCTAGGAAACCATGCTGTGTGTGTGCTAGCCCAGTAGCATGTTACTTGTATCCCCCTACAGTACAAACTGGCACTGTATCTGTGTCAGTAAGCCATTGTTCAAGTTACATTTTCTAACAGCATCAAGTGATCAAAGTAACTATTAACGCACTGCTTGTGAGATGGTGAGGTACCAGAGTGCTACCACTATGACTGAGAAAAGCAGTTGTGAATGCAGCTTGGCCCCCAGCATAGTGTCTCCTGGAGCCCTGTGGCCTTGACATGTAAATGTTGGGCTGCACTAGGCCCAGCCCTCCTCTTTGACATTAAGCCTGGGAACTTCTTGGCCAGAGGCTCTTCATTTTTATTGTCTTTAAAAACTTGATGAAGCCAACAGGGGATACAGCAATCCTAGCAGTAGAATGCCCTATCCCATGATCCCTTACTTCAGTGGTGCAAACAATCTACTTCTGAGCTAAACCGTGCTTTTTACTGGAAGCCCAGTGTCCTGGCCAACTCTGTTACCCTGGTCAGCTCCTTCCCCTCCATGCTACTATGTGCTTCAGAGGAGGCACTGCATGTGGTACTCAATGCTGCTACTGCATGTCCATCTGAGGCCAGCCCATGCGGATTTTGGATCCCAGATTTGGATGGTGAGATCTGATGTCAGATACTGTACACTTATGTCGCATAGTGTGACCCGAGGTCAGATGTCTGCTTTGGATCCTGGATAGTCACATTGGATAGTTAGTATCTGATTGAATCCTAGGTGACAGGATCTAGCAGCTGGATATGAATAGTGTAAGAGGCCAGCTGGCATTTGGGAAAATCAGTGGTATTCAACAGTGTCTAGTTCCATCAGATACTATTCATGCAAACACTAACGGCTAGGCATTATTTACTCATGTCACAGTGTTAAATGTTAGCCTATGATATGTATTTTATTTAAGTAGCCATTCTGAGCAGCGGTGTTGGCACTTTTTGATATTTCAGTGCTTTTATTGTACTGTATACAGGATAAAGTAATAACTGGATTATGTGACTTTTAATCTATTGAGGGTATTGCGATACTATAAACCATGAGAAAAACTTTGTGCATCATTTTTTTTTTACTTATAATAAATGAATCTTTAAAAAGTGAACTGGAAATGAAAAATATTATTATTTAGGATTTATAAAATGGAAAACTGAGCGTAACAAAAACTTTGCAATTTTTTTAAATTGTTTTGCAAATGTGTACCCATTTTTGACATCATTTTTTTCTTTGTGTACTACCATAACAGATGTAATAAAATGATAACTACTAATGACATCACAACATTGTAATTCACAGCTCTACCATCAGATATTTAAATTACAGAATGACTCATTTGCATATTGCAACTTGATTCACCCATGGGAGTTCTAACCCATGTTAAATCTCAGTATGACTCACAGTCTGGAATTTTTGCATTGTTCTTGCAATTTGTTCAGTCATGTTTCTTTCTTTTAACAAAACGATATTTTCCTTTTTTAACTCACTGCAAAATTCTGAAAACGATTTTATAATTGCAGTAAGGCACTTCATGGTGTGTGTTGTAATTGGATTTAGTGAATTTCAGACACTAGGTTTGTGATTAGTCTGACAAAATCTATTGCTCTTTGATAGAAAAAAATAATCTCTTTGGTATGCTAGTCATTTCTGACATACCTGAAATCAAGGATATCTCCCATCAAAACATTTTTGAATTCAGGATAAGGTGATTTTCTGGTATTATTTTATAATCTCACAAGATGTGTAGAAACTATCTAGAGATTGTTAGTTTACCAGCAGTAAAATGAGGACATGAAAACAGCACAGCATGAACTTTGTAAAATCTTAGCTCCATGGTTCAGTACAGCAAATGACTGAAGTGAGTTCCAAGAATAATTACTGTACATCGATACTCTGGAGTAAGCATGGCAGTGCACTGTGAGAGGGAAGAAAATGGTTCAGACTGAAGCTCCCAAGGAGCCCAGTACTGAATGTTGAAAACAAATCTATGTTGTACACATATGGGCAAATACTTTTGATTCTACAAACAATTCTTGTAGAAAAGCATATTATGAGATACATTTGTATCTCAGAGTAAAGACTGAAAATTCAAGATAGCACAACTGAAAGGATTACACACTCTTTGCAATGCACTTATTGGGCAGCATTTCCAAAACTGGAGCAAAGTCCTGTACTGGGACTAAAGTTGCCTGGCATGTGCAAAGTGATATGATGGAACAGGTGCAGAGGCAGGTTTGCACATACAAAATCTGTTCCACTATACTGCCATAGAAGCACAGGGCAATGAATGGGTGAAGTGCATGCAAATCCTCCTGCTGGACTAGGAAGGGGGGACATCTGCTGGAAAGGCATAGGCAGGCCTCACAGGAGCGAATTAGAGTTTGCACAGGGCAAAGGGGGTTTGCTCCTGAGACACACAGTCCGATAATGGAATCATGACATGTAAATCACCATTTTCCCCATGGATGGGGCAAAGAGGCAATTTGGATATCATTGCTGCTCCTTTTTCCACTATTCATAAACTCCCTACCAGGCGACAGCCTTACTTGTGATGCTGTCCTGTACACAGATGAGTTAGTGTTGTTCCACAGTGACAAGTCACTGACTAGTCGCTCTTCCACACTAACTTTAAACTACAGCACCACCCATGATTGGTTCCTTGAAAATAGACTCCTGGTAAACTCAAACAAAACAAAGGCCATGCTTCTAGGGTCTAAACCTAAGATCTCCAAACTAATACTTCATCCGCCCTTAGCATGCTATCTCCATGTGCGCCCCCCCCCCTTAAAAAATGTACCCTTCTTCAAATACTTGGGCATCACCCTTAATCCCACCTTGACTTTCACTGTATACATCAGTAACACCTTGCAGCTATCAATCAGAAAATGGCAGTGTATTTCTTACTAAAACACTATCTGACCAGGGAAGTCCAGCTTGCCATTGCACAGGGTAATTTCCTTCCCCTCATGGATTATTGTGCCCTATTCCATACACAAACATCACCCCAACTTCTCACAAGGCTTACCACCACTTGTAATATCATCTGTAAATTTGCACTGATGGCACCCTACTCCACCTATCACTGTTCCCTATACCAGTCCCTGGGCTGCCCCCAGCTCGTCACAACTACTTCCTTGGCTGCATCATAGATAATGCCATCAGAGGTAGGGAACTGTCCCCCCTTTTCTCCCTGCTCAAACAAAAAACTATCCCCGCAACCTTCGAAACTCCTGCATCATACCATTGGAAGTTCCTCAGATATCCACCTGTCTGGGTAGCAAAGCCTTCACCTCAGTCGCCCCTAAACTGTGGAACAGTCTGCCTGCCTCTCTTCACTCTCTGAACTCCCACCTTGAATTTAAAACCCACTATAAAGCTGCCTTAATGGCTGCCACCTCATGTACATGCCCCCCAGTGTGACCCCCCACCCCACTCTGGACATCCTTGTAACCTGAGGGTTCTTGAGTTTTTGGGTATCTCAGTCTAGCCACCATGACTGTGCCCTATGTCTGTTGCCCCTGAAAAGAAATGTACTGTACAATTATTCTGCTGTGTATTTTTATTACACTTTACTGTATTCCTGTCGGTTTCACTCTTGATGTACTTTACTGAAAAAATACTTAATGTGGTTTACACTTCACTGTACATCCAACTCTGCTGCGATTTTTTCCTGTACTGTATATTGCACTTACACTTGTTTCTCTAGGGCTGTAATTGTACCTCTGTACCTGTTGCTTGTATTTCTAATTGTATATACCTGTGTGCCATCTTCATGGCCCAGGTCATGACTGAAAAAGGTCTACTGGATCAGTGCGTCCACCCGGTAAACACATACATACATGTATACAATATGAAAGGCAAACATTTGCACTTCCAAAGCTGTGTTGGATGAATGTTCCACAATGCAGCCCGTGGTCGACAGTGGGACTGGTCCAACAAAGAGCACAGCACACAGCCCCATATTGCTCAACATTCCCTCATTATGAAGGACATCCCTCATTATTTCCCATAAAAGTACTCCATCCTACATCTGCCCCACATGGAAAGGTGCTGCCCATACAGAGAGTAGGCGCTGTCAGTGCAGACATGTAAACTGTTCTAAAATTTAATAAAATGTTAATTTGCCAAAGCAAAGCTAAACTGTGTAAAACATAGTGTAGGTGCACTGTGTAGCAAACTAGGTGGCTTCTCAGGGAACACTCATGGATGGAACACTGCAGACACCAGTTTTAATTAAATGCAACCTAGTTTAGTTTCAGCAACAAACAAAAAAAATCAAAGAGCCTCAATTCAGCTTTACAAAATGGTTCTTGCAGTCCAGACTCTGGCGTTTTGAAAAACAAAAAGAAACCATTTTGATATCTCTGCAATTACCCTCCTCCTTCATTAGGCTCAGATATGCTTGTTAACACTCCCCTTCCCCCTAAGGGGCAGCCAGCATTTAGACCAAGCAGAACACGAAGGTCTTAAAGGGGACAACTTTCAAGCAAGAGGGGCTTGGTTCAAATCCCCTCCTAGCCCCTGCCAAAACCTGTGATGCTGCAGTCCTATGATGGGGTTGATGGGTGTAGCAAGCATAATGGACATATACTCCATCACTATAGTGCTAGGTAGAAGGTCATTACCAGCTTGTTTCTGCTTTTCTGTCTCCCTTCCTACTTCTGCTCCATACTCAGTGCACTGTTAAAAGGTGTTTTTTGCACACCTTATATTGCCCATACTGGATCCACGACAGGAGTACGACAAAAATTTTGTTGAACACCCCGTCAGAGCAGCCCCCCAACCCCCCAATCCCCCGCACCCCTCCCACTTAAGGATTCTCAACCCAGTCAGAGCTGATTGGGGCTGGTGATTCCGACAGACAGCGCCTGGTTCCAGCAGGTCTCCTACTGCTGCTAGGCACTGTAGTCGCTGTGGGGGACCTCGCTGGTGAAATGTCGCTGTCGGGGGGGGGTAACCAGCCCAGGATCACAGGTACTTTGCTCTTCCAAACCTATTGCCATTATGTGACTGCACATTGTACTTTATGCATGACCCTGCCCCTTGTTTGCCCATGCTGACATGTGTCTTTGCACCAGAATGCAATCTGTGCAATTACATGCCTTCTATAACTAAGTCCTGGTGGGCACGAAGCCACTCATAACGAGCTACAGTATGCACTGCACAGACACACTTTGCACTGTTCAAAATGTTCCATTATGCTGCCCCATGTCTTCTATAATTAATCAAATAATAGTGTTTTTTTTTTACTTATTGTCAGAACTTACATCTGCAGCTATTCTTTGTAGGGGTTTTACAAATAAGCTAAAAAGTTTCTGTTGCACTGTCCTGAATATTCAAGTTTTTACTCTGAGATACACGTGTATCTCATGATACACTTTTCTACACGTATTGTATGAAGAACACAAGCGATGTGGTCATAATGATACAACATAAATTTGTTTTCAGCATTCAGCCCTGGGCTCCTTTGAGTTCCAGTATGGACTGTCTCAATTCTCACTGTGCATTGCCGTGTGTTAGTCTTGCATATCGATGTGCAGTAATTATTCTTGGAACTCATTTCCTTTACTTGCTGTGCTATGCCATACAGCAATGATTTTACAAGGTTCATGCTGTGCTGGTTTTATGACCTCATTTTACTGCCAGCAGAATTACAAAGACAGTTTCTATAAACAGTATCTCAAGTTTGTTGTATAATACTAAAAATTCACCTTTCCCCTTAACTCAAAAATTGTTTCAAGTATGTCATAGATTTCATTTGGTGCCAGCCAGAGGAGGAGGACTGAACATCTCAGAAGACCCTCTCCTCCTCCGGAGATGGGTTGACAGTCATGATTTGGCACAGTACTGCTACTTGAGAGACCACAGGTAGCACTGTGCTCAGAGAGACTTACTGGGTGGGGGGGAGTGATGCTCTCCATGTTTGAATGTGAGCTTGCATACCAACCTGAAGCCTGAGACCAAAGGGAGAAAACCAGCCATGAAAATCCTGGATAGAGTGACAATGAGTGGTCCAACACCTTACAGGCCTCGCACCAGCAACAGGGATCTGTTCTCCAACAGGTAAGAGGGGGTCTGCCAGCCCTGCCTGAGGAGGAAGCCATGGCGGAAGAATGGAGGTCAGGCTAAGTGCTTGGGATGCTGGGTCATGGGGCTGGGAGGGTCAGGCCAAGATAATAAGGCATGTGCCAGAGAAGCATAAACAAATTAACAAACAAAAAATAGTATGTCAGCCATTCTTTGCTTACACTGGAGATTTTTGTTTGTTTGTTTTGCAAAAGCAACAGATTTTGTTAGGATAAGAAGAAACCCAACAACTGTAGAAGAGTTTAAGTGCTCAAAGGTTTCTTTGTCAAACTGGATATATCAAAAGTGTACAGACTGTCCAGCAGCTTGATAAAAAGGTACCATATGGACAAAGCATGTTTTATGTAGTTTGTCTGGCTAACAGCACTACTCTAAGCAATGGTTCCCATATCCTTCTGTCTTATACTCTGTGCTTAACTATGACATATTGTATTGTCTGTCTGCCGTGCTTAGTGTAGGACCTGTCATTTATGAGCACAAGTACTGTAATATTAGGAACAACTTACAAAACAAAAAAAGATATTAACCTGCTGGAAAGGGTCCAGAAGAGGGCTACAAAGATGAAAGTGGGTCAGCAGGGTAAGACAAATGAGGAGAGGTTGAGGGCACTGAACATGTACTCCCTGGAGGACAGGAGAGAGAGAGGGGACATGATTGGGACCTTCAAGTACTTGAAAGGGATAAATAAGTTGGATAAGGAGGGTCTCTTTAAACTGAGTGACAACCATAACACAAGAGGGCACAGTCTTATGCTGGAGGGGGTAGGTTTAGGGGGGTGGTCAGGAAACATTTCTTCACAGAGAGGGTGGCAGACACTTGGAATGCACTGCTGGAAGAGGTGGTCTTGTTGAAGACAGTGGGCAGCTTCAAGAGAGGCTGAGATAGGCATAGGGGAAGGTAAAGATCATGGGTAGGGAGGATGGGAGGAGTGGGGGGGCAGGGACAGTAGCTCAAGCCGTGGACCCTGCAATATGAGTAGACTAGATAGACCAAATGGCCTTCTTCTGCTGTTGGCTTCTTCATATGTAAGCTATAGATGAGTGGCTGTCTCCCCATGGGTTCATTTTGTAAGGGTATTCACGATTGGTCTTTTAAAACTATTTCAGAAAGGCATTTCATTTTAACATGCAATGCTCAGATCACACTCCTTTTCTTTTTGTACTAGTAAAGATTTACAAGGAGTATTCAGGCCACTCTGCTACTGATTGATCTTGATTACAGCATCGCTATGCAGGCAATATGAAGAGCACTATAAGCTCTCAGACATGGAACTGCAAGGTGCTAACATGTGACTAGATTGTAAAGATGTTTAAAAGATTCCTTGGGAAAATGCATGGGCAGCGTGGTCCAGTGCTTAGAGCACAGAGGTGAGACAGGAGATCCTAGGTTAGAATCCCACCATGGTTTTGGCTCATTGTGTGACCCTGGGGAAGTCATTTGGCCTCCTGGAGCTTCAGTTTTCCAAGCTGTAACACTAGGGAGAAGCAGAATCCTATTGGAAAGGAGATGCTGCATCTCAGTTTCACCATCCGTGATCAGTAAAATGTAAATATCATGCAGACATCGGCAGGGTAAAACTGCAAGGAGAGACCTTAATGGAATCCAGAAGGCTTTCATCTGCAGAGCTAGAAGAGGCATCAAAGCTGATTTTTTGCTGCTATGGTTTACTAAAGATGCTGAGCTACAACTAATTTATTAGTGTGACCCAGATAAGAAACAGGTGAAGAAATATCTTGCAAGTTTCATTTCAGAGTCAGCTTTCATTTTTTGGGGGTAAATGACAGGATCGAGGCACTGGCCAAATCCATCTGGAAATGCAGTTAACACTGTGGACCTTATAGGGAAGTATTTGTTTCTTCAGGTTGCATTTTAAGCTTCTGCTGGAGAGTTACATTTCTGTTATTATCCAAATAATTTCAATAGGTTGTAAATTAAAGCCCACCTCAATAAAGTCACTGTTTTAAGCTGTTACAAGTTTGCAAAAATGACATTGAAAACTTGCTGGAAAATGGGCAACAATGCAAATCACATACTTCCACAAACAATGATTACTTTTTTTTTGTTTTGCAGATAATTTCTGAAAACTTGATTGTCACAGCAACATCTATAGCTTTGCTTTTTGAATTAGGTTAAATAATTAACCTGCCAACAGAATGAAACACTCATTTAAGTGCAGTGCATACATTACAAATACACTTGAACATTTAATTAAGGTACCTTAACATAGACATTTACATGTATATTAGTTATAGCATTAGAGTAAAATTATTTCTCAGTACTTGTACTATTAATGTTGAAGAACCTGAGTTACCTGCTGCAAGCTAACTTGAGTGAAGTAGACCCTTCTTGGAGCTGTCACAGTGTAATAACTGGATGGTTTGCTATAACATGGATGGATAACAAGCACTCTGCATGGATTAGTAAGCAAGAGGTCTCACTATAAATACTATATCCCCTATTCCTCCTAATCCCAGGAGAGAAGAATTACGCCCTCACACACACATATCTGTACCTTTTATGGCAGCAGTTATTTAGCACTGAGCTCTGGAACTTTGACCATCTTTGTTAAGAGCTGCCTGTCACTCTGTGTCAAGCTGTTCATGTGTGTGTGTGTGTGTGTGTGTGTGTATGTGGTGGGGGGGGACTGTGCTTGTCTTCATGTCTAGTCTGCATACTTTTTTTCATTTTAGTGGTGGTACTACAAAATAATTTTTCAAAGAAAGTTGCCTATTTTGCTCTTATTGCAACTGCTGCTAAACATATAATGTGATCCGTTTACTTGGGTGACCAACCAGCACTGATGCCCAACTGTGCACCCTGTTTGGGCAGGTTATGCATGACAGATCTGAAAATGGCAACATTGATGTATCAACAGGACTCCAATTAGCTTACTGCTTCAGTAATTGTTATTCACTGATGTGCTACAGCACTTTGAGGAGGTATTTATTTGCAGTGATGCAGCAGTTAAGTGTGCTCTATATAGCAAAAACAAAAAGAATGAAATGGCATGTTTATGAGAAATATAATTTTGCAGTTCAGGTATGGATTCAGAAAAGTGAATTGATTTTCAGAATCAAATTCTAATTCATTAATAACTGTGCAGGTTTTAAGGTGGTTATATAAGGGATAACATGACAGGATATAAAGTGATTTGGTAACTGAATGCCTTGGATGGGTTGTGAGGCACGAGGCACAGCCAAGTGCCTTCACCCAATGAGGAAGTGCAATTATTTCAGCACATTACACACACTGGTGTATTGCTCCATTTATAATACTGAATGCAATTATGTAGATAAGTACATAATCAGGCCCCAGTGCTGCTTTCCTTAATTTGCTCTCTTATCTCTAGTGTCATTGTAACTAAGTGGTAGCACTTTTGGTTCTGAGTCAGAAATTTGGAATCCTAAGTGCCACAGCAGGGATTTGGGCTCATACTCAATGTTGGTACTGATGTGTAGTACAAGGAGGTGTTGCCCTGTTGGAGATAGGCAGTCATGACCAAACCTACAAAGTTCCAAATGCAGAAATCAAAGTTGCAAAAGTTGCAAAAAAAGTGGATGTAAAGTCTGTACGCACAGAGATTACACTCACAAAACACTCAATGTTTTGTACGTACTTTGTGCTTCCTCCATGGTGCTGCCTCTCCAGCAGCTGATGAATATACACAGTTTTCAGCACTTAAAGGACCAGAGTATGAATACAAGAATCTTGTACTACTACATATAGAAGGAATGAAGAGACTGGGGAACCAGTTTAAAAAAAAAAAAAAGCAGCTAATGGTTTCTATACAAATGGAGCCAGCAAAATAGGTTCACTGAGGCCCAGCCATTTCTGGGCCTACGATGTAAATCTAAAAGTCTTACTTTCTGGAAAAGCGGTAAACAGATGGGCATCCATGGGTTCACTGGTTCATCTGACAACTTGTGAAGGAATGCTTAGACAATGTAGTCCAAATCTTTGGTACTGTAGGATAATGGTTGATGAAGGTACTGAGTAGGATTACACTGCTGAGTAGGATTTAGTACAGTTATTGTGGAGTGGACAAAAGTGTGTGCAATGATATTTTGGCATACATGCTCTCTGTCCCTGCTAAAGGGACTGGGACCCTTATGGGGGGCCATAAAGACACAGGAGCTTTCTTAAAGGAGGTTCCATACTTAGAGATGCAGCAGGGAAAAAGTCCCATTTAAACACAGGCACTTTAGTGAAGAAGGCCCTGAGAGGAAAAACAAAGTGATGCTGGAGGAGGAAGGGAGAATGGCCGAGCAACAAATGGAGCATCCAAAGGACACTTAGACATGAGCAGGCTAAGTACTGCTTTGGTGGAGGGGGAGGATAAATTATCCATTGCCTCACCAAACCACAGGAGAAAGCATTTAGATTCACTGTGAGTTATGAAGGGCAGGAATGCTTAGGCAATGTAGTGCAATGTTACTGGAGTGATTGGTAGGATGAATGACTGATGACAGTACTGAGTAGGACTGCAATGTTGAGTTGGATTTTAATGCAGTAGTTACATTATGCTCAAATGTTTGTGCAGTAAGACTTAGGTGTATGCTCTCTCTGTCCCTGCAACAGGGACTACCACCCTTTTGGGGTGCCATGTATATACAGGAACCCTCATGGGGAGGGATTCCACTTGTAGAAGTGTTGCAGGGAAATCCCCTTAGACCAAAGGTACCTTAGGGACAAAGACCCCATAAGTACAATTTATAGAATATGCAAAGTTCTTACTTCCCAAGGAGTAAGAGATGTAGCCACAGATATGCCACTGACAAGCAGGCCACCATTCAACTCCAGCTCATGATAGAATTATTAACTAATTCATTAATATTATTACCTTCAATATGGAGGAGACCCCTCCCCCTCCACCATGGAGGAATATCTGGGAACCAAAGGCACAAGTTGCCATCCCTACAGGCTTTGGAATATTTTAATTACAGTCTAAATAAGTCAGCTGTATGACATGAGGTGCTGTTGCAGATTAGAAGCACATCAAGGCTAGCACACTCTACCTACCACTTGAATGAGAAGACTTGGATCAAAGCTGTCAGCCTGCAGAGAATACAATCATGAGGAGGAGGAGAATGATAAATAGTGTGCAGCAGGCATTGACCACATAATTTGATTGTTTGCATCCATCCTACCTGTACCAGCTTGTTTGTATCTATGTCTTAATTTACTGTTATACCTATGTGTTGTACTGCTATACTGTGTATTTTGGTTTGTCTTACTGTGACAAGGTACCTTTGTAAATGAGCCTATGGCTCAAAGGTTTTCCAAACTGCTGTTTAAATAAAATAAAAATAAATAAAAATTTGAAGCAGTCACTGAAAGCATCGAGATGGCCCAAAGAGTGACCGTCAAAAGGTGGCCATGAAGGGTGGGCCACTGAGGAAGCAGGAGAGACAGACAGAAGAACAGCCATCAGAAGGCATACCAGGAGATGTGATGTCAGACAGAGGTGACCCTAAAGTGTAGGCCACCTGAAATGGTGAGTAATCCTGCAGAATGGCAGTACAAAGGCAGCCTCATAGAGTCAGCCACCCAGGGAGCTGATGAGAGCCAAAAGAGGGTTCATCAAAAGGCAGCCCCAGTGAAATGCTGCCATACAGATACAGCTCCAAAGTGTGGACTACCCACAGGGGGTGAGATGACCAGTAGAACAGTCACCCAAAGCTGGTCCCATAGAGTGGGACACCAAGGCAGTAGCTGTGATGGCCTACAGAATGGCCATTAGAAGGCAGCCCTGAGATGTGGGCTGTGAAATACCATCCTTTAGATTGGTTTGCTGAGGGAGCAGGTATGATTACCCTCAGAATGGCAGTCAGAGGCAGCCCCATAGAGTTTACCAGCAAGGGGGGAGGAGGAAGAGGTAAGTTGACCTGCAGAATGATTGCTGGAAGACAACACCTTTAGAGTGTGCTGCCATGGAATCATTTGAGATGGCCTAGAAGAGGAGGTAAGATGGTCTTCTGAATGGCTCTCCAAACGCAGACTCATAGAGTGGGTCATCAGGGTGATGAGATGGTCTTCAGAATGACTACCAAATCCCAGCCCCATAGAGTGGGCCACCAAGGGAGCAGGTCAGATGGCTCACAGAATGGCCATCCAGGAATGCGTTACAGTAGGCAGGTATGATAGTTATAGTACATATGCCAAGAAGCTGTAGTTAGGTAGGAAGAAAAAGAAATCCAGGAAGATGAGCCCTGCTAGAAGAAGATGCTGCCAGTCCACTGGCACAGTGGATGGATTTCCGCCCAACACTGGCAATCTGGGTTTGGATGCAAGCTCAGGAGTCAGAGGGCTGGCTGGGGGGAAGAGGATCGAGCATCTGATGGACTGGTCTCCTCCTCCAGGTGGGGAGGGTGGCACTACACTCGGTGCTTGACTGACCCCTGGCAGAGGCAGGGGGTGTCACGGCCAAGACTTGCAGGTTCCAGGAGGTGTGCTAGACATCAGTGCATTACACACTTTATGTCACTGCATGCCACACCTCCCAGAAATGGAGGAAAACCCGGCTGAGGCATGGAGGATGTCTGCCTCCAACGCTGAGCCTCACGCAGGTGGCCAAGGCACTATGCCACTGAATCTCCATGTGGCACTATTCAGAAAGTAGCAGAGGGGGCTCTGCCCTGGGAGGTAATCCAGAGAGCACTCCAATGGCAGCAGGTAAGTCTCGAGAGATGGAATGAGGTGGTAGGGATGGTGGACTGATCACAGAAAGCCAGACGGATTAAAAAAAAAAGGCTGATCCAGGCACTCCACACAGGATATACTGGTGTGAGGCAGGTAGGCACTGAGGTAAGAATTGTTGTAGGTCATTGACAGGACTGGGAGGCAGAAGAAGAAATTGTAAGTGATGGAGCAGGAGCTGCTTCCCCAAAAAGAGGCTGCCAAACTGGGAAGTGTATCGGGAGGACTTTGGCAAAGGCTGCTGGCAGTAGTGAATCACATAGCATAACTGGTACCTAGTTTCAACCATGGCTAAGAGCTGTTAGACATGAGGGGGAGGTAGCACAAGTATGGCAGCAAGGTTATTGAAGCACTGGCAGAGGTGCTGGTCTCAGGGAACAGAGAAAGGCCCATTAAATAACACTGGGGAAAATGAGCCAGAATACAGCTAATTAAAACCAAGTCAGTACTATCCTTAGCAACAGTTTCCAGACATTTACCCTACAATCCATTGCCTCTAAGAAAATGAAGGAAACACAAGAGACAATGTAATGGAAGACAAATGGGAAAGAGGCCATTGTACAGTAGGGAGCAACAAAACATCTATCCAAAGGACACTTAGACATGTGTAGTTTAAGTACTGCTTAGTATGAATTTTATCTAAAAGAAATCTCCTCTACCACTCCTGAAAAAATTCCCTTACTGTACTTGCAAATAAGCCATATAAATCCATTGTAATGAATTATACTTCAACACATTCTTGGTGCCCCACAGATCATGGCATGGGCAGGTCAAAAAGTGTTTGGAAGATCACCAGTGGGTGGAGCTCATGCATTTGGCCAGAATTGGGGCTGGACAGACAGGAAGAAATGGTGAAAAGAGGGAGGATCACCCTGTATATGATGTCCCCATCTTGCCCCGTACTCTCATCCCCTGACTCCTGTCAGATAACGGTGCCCCAGAAGTAAATGTAGGCTAGAAAAATTCAACTGAAGGGAGTAAGCAGGGGTGGAGGAATTCAGGGGGAGAGCTCCAAAGGATGTTAGGATCCAAATGTAGAATCTGGAGCCTCCAGATGAGGTTGGGGGAGGACTAAGAGGAGAGCAGAAGCAGGTGTGGGATCAAACGCATGGAGGAATAAAATAAAAAAAAATGGACTGGATCCACTGAGTAAAGATCAGAATGTCCAGAACTAGGGTTCATATTTAAGGTTCAAGATGAAGGTGATGTGTTTATAACATGCTACATGAGAACATGCTGTGCACAAATACTGTGGGTTGCTTTTATTCCATACTGAATAAATTCTTACTGGAGAGCAGTATTTAAGGTTGCTACACTGAGAAAACCAGACATTCTTGACAGGTCAATGATCTTACTTTGTCTCACTCTATGTAGCAATGGTTGTAGAGTTCTTGCCTGCCCCCAGCCACATCAGAAATTCAAGTTTCAAATGCTGAATCCTGTGTCATCTGTGTCATCCTCTATAACAATACACCCTGTAGGGCAGGGTGAAATTAGCAAATTCAGATTTCACTGAATTTTCATAAAAGTTTTCGAAATTATTCAATTCATTGTAGCTCAGTCTATCTTATAGCTAGAGATCTGTAATGTTTGGAAGAGGCCCGGAAAGGATGCCAAGTTTCATTATATTTGGATTGGGGTGGGGAAACTATTGGAATTGTTGGCTGCTTATAACTTGGCTAGCCTTTGAGAAAGAGATTAGAGATATGACACACACAGCCTCTTTTTTTCTATATTGGGTTTTTCTCCCAGTCAGCAGCTCTTCTCTCAGAAATATACCCTGTTCACAGTGATACATAGTGATACACACTGAAACAATCACAGGATTTAAGAATGCATGGGATAGACAAAAGGGAATCCTGGAGGTCTGGGGTAAGGAGCAACAGACTTCTAGAAAAACTGAAAGTGATCTTACAAGCTCAAATGGGCAGACTGGGTGGGTCATAGGCCCTTATCTGCCAACAGTATCTATGTATTTATGTATATAATCTGATCAGACTGAACCCAGCCATCATTCCATTGACTACTGGCTTTTTCTTCCACATTTTTTTCCCTCCCACCTCCCTTAGTGGGGGTGGAGCCTCTATTAGCCTCATGCAGCCACAGCTTTTCCTGTAGCAAGATCAAGCTCCCTGGCCCAGCCAAAGGGGTCACTGTGTTGGAGTAAACCACCACCAACTCTCCCCAACTGAGATGCACTGCTGATTGGAAGCTGTGTCAGCCATGGCCTGCCTCCTGATGTGACTTCTGGACTTGCTTCCAATCCTGGGTTGTCAGTATGGCAGTGTGACACTCATAGCAAGGCCATGGGGGTGGCAACAAAGCTTAATATTTAGGGTCAAGGAACCTAACAAAACTGGTGATATCCAGTTTTCTAGTTTTAAAATTATAGGAGCATGAAATTCTGCAGTTCACATAATTGCGAAATGAAATTTTAAAATTTCTAAAAATTTGGAGGATTATAACTCAGTCAGCTTTAATGATAGAAATGTGCAACTTTATATACATCCCCATGGATGTTGGTAAAGTTACCATATCAAATTTGGTGTAGCTGTGACACACGTCTAACAATAGATGGAAATATCTGAAATAACAATTTTAACAAAACTTTGCAAAAATTTTTTCAGAAACTGCAAACTTTTGCAAAAGTGAATTCAGAATTTTGCAAGAATTTTGCTGGCAGAAGATAAGTTTTGCCCAGTCCTACCCCCAGTAATTAATCCCTTTAGGAAAATATTTCCAAGACTTTTCCTTTCCTTTCCTCGTCCAGCTGACTTGTGGCAAGGACTAAAGGTATGAGTCCTCATGACAGGAGGAAATTATATGCATAAGCTATACTGCATATAGCAAAACAGAATGGCATAAATTTAGAAATTTCCCACTGGGATAACCTTTTTAAGCACAACATTAGGTTTTCAAACAGGTCCAAGAGGAGGAGAGGTTGCTGGACTGATGAGTAACTTGTTACAGGTCTGACTTATTTTAATTCAAAAGCTGTTGCCTGTCATTCAGTGGGACAGCCTATGAGTGACTCCTCCCACCAATGCCACTACAAATGCAGACCAAGCCAGCCCTTTGGGCTCGTCACATCATTTTTTCTGTCTGGCTACTTGCTACATTTTTTTTCATGTGTGTGTGGCAGGGTCTCTCATCAGTAGCTGTACCTGCAGGCTATTTCTAACCATTTCTGCTGCACATTGATTATCTTTACATAGGTTACTTGATATTATTGCTTCTGTCTTTGTCTTTTTTATTGCCCATTTTAGTAGCTGATGTTTTATGTGCAGTATGTGGCAGCTGAGCACTCTTTTACATCCTATATGTACTTGTATGTATCTTGTTTTTATACAATATACATTAGCATTTTTTAGGCTAAATAAAAACATTACCTGTAGCAGAGAGCAATAACTAGCTAGATAAAATTTTTAGCTCCATGGTAGGGTAAGTCATAAAATTTAGCTAGTTAGTTGGGTACATCACAAAGAACCTTTTCTGCCACCTGTGCTTAGACATCGAAAGATCTGCACCCTCCAGCCAGCACAAGCTACCTCTATAAAACAATGTATGGCAGCTGCCGGCTGTTCAAATCTTCCATGCTACAGGAAATTTTCACTTTTAAATAAAACTAGCTTAGAAATGTTAATGTTTAGTGTATAAACTGGACATGTGATAGGTGCTTATGAGATATGAACTTTATCTTCATTTGTGCTCAGTGACCTCTTTTGACCTCACTCATGGCTTCACCAGTCATGAAGTTCAACAGGTCATTGACCACTCATGAAAATAAGTATTGTATCTCATAAGCACCCATCACATATCCCTAAATTTTCCATAAACTTTAGCCCTATTCAATCATGCAGTTCACAAAGCCAATTTTGCATTTGGTTTAACATCAAAAGGCATGAAAAGCCTTGTTTTTATGCTCAGGTGCATGCCATTTCATCTGCTAAGCAAATCTTTCATCTGTGCACTGCAGATTCCTTCATGGCCAAAACAGCATTCAGTCCAGAGATGTAGCACAGAAGAAAACACCTAGCTGCCTTCGAACACAGAAGTGATTTTACAAATCCAGTGTTCTTACTTTTCAAAAGGGTTGTACTTCTGTTCTCCTGTTCACTAGCTCTTTCTGTTGCAGATGAACATTAGCCTTCCTATAACTGAGTAAGGCCATCAGAAGTTCTAAAAATCCTGGAATGGACTCAAAATCACATGTGATGGGCTTTTGCTGACCTATTTCATAATGCTGCAGATAAAACATGAACTGAACTCTAATCCATTCTCCCATAAGTGCAGATAAGGCAATGCTTCTAACACCACTACATGCAGTAAAGCTCAAGCACAGTTCTATTTGTGGTGGTTCTAATGCCTGCCCATGAGTTCCATGTTCACATGTTCCACTGTAGCGAGCTTTGCAGCTTTCCATGCTATGCAGCAGCATTTCATGGTGCAGTCATCGGCCACTGTTCTCCTGCCCCACAGCAAGCTGATGGCTCTATGACACCTAAACAACCATATTACAGTCCAGAGTCCTCTTATATGTTCACAAACTGAAACCTCATGCAACCTACACCTATTCTGGCTACTGAAGGCCATTGTTCTCCTACCACATGGAAAGTTGTCTCATGGTTGCTGTCTGAATAACCGTTTTACTATACACAGTCCTATCATACATTAATCAAGCTTCACCTCAGTCATTACCTTACGCATTTCCTCCATACCTACTCATTGAGCATACACTCTCTCCCGAGTCCATTGATCAACCTGATCCATGTGAATTGTGCCTTCTACCACTTGTCCATCACACTCACAGGCTTTCCTGCTTGTGTGGTACCCATGCGTGTATGGTTTTGCCAGCCTGCCCAGGCAGTTGTCCGGGTTCTCTCCTTGGTGATCACCATCATTCCAGCCATCCAACCAAGAGGTTGTGCTGTATATGTCCATCAGGTTGTGTACACGCATAAGACCCTATGCTGAATTACAGTCACCCATTATTGCTGTAACAAGGGCTCCACTCCTATATGCAATGCCTCTTAAGGGCTAAAAAATTCTCTCATGAATAAAAACCCACAAGTTGCAATGCATCAAACAGCTTCCTTGCAATTAGTCCTTTAGCTCACCACCCCTGCTGCAGTCACTTATAAGGCTTTTCCCCACCCTGATCCAGTACAGGGGACCATCACAGTCAATAGCACACCCTCCATGGCAGATATTTCTATACTCTACAATACAAGAAGTGCAATTCAGGCAACAATGACAATGGAGTTAGTAAATGCAGTATAAACAAACAGAAGGGTTTTATTAAGGGACATGAATACAGAACTAGGGCTTGTGAAAGGTAAGCAAAGTAATGTAAACAAATAAGATTTAAAAAAAGACTGCCAATATAATAACCACAGGTAACCAGGTTTGGCCACAACCACCCACAACAATACCCTTTCCAACATAGTCCAGATTACCCTTGTGACAAGCTAGCCAACTGCCAGTCATTATTTGCAAATATATTTCTGTCATATTTTTTTTGATGTGATTTTGTGTATGTTAAATGCCACAAGAAAATGCCCAGTGTTACTGAAAGGACACAGGGAGAGAGAGAGAGAAAAGGTCCTGCAAAATATGTCACATTCCTATGTGACCCAGGAAAACAGCTACTAACCTGGAAGCTGAAAATTACATTTTCAAAGTGGATGGAAGTCCTTGGTTAACTAATTGGTATAATAAAGTCTCAGGATGAGAGAAGCTATCTCCCCTGTTATAAACCTTTAAGATCAAAAGGAGAAATGGTTTCAGACAAGAGGTGTCAGCAAGGTTATCACAGTCTGATTAAATTTTTTTTAGTAGTGCCAGGAAGTGGTGATATAAGGACCCAAATAAGGAAATAAATAATAATTCCTTAAAATCTGGAAAGAGCAAGCGTGACATCTACTGGTCTAAACGTTAGGACCATACCAGGACTTTTTACAGACAGTCAGAGGGACTATAAATACCCCATGTAAACAGCTCATTGCAATGCACTTTGGACACTCTCCTGACAAAACACAGAACAACCTGCCAGTGGCTGAAAAGGAAGAAAGGATTTTTCAGATTTCACTTATTCTTCCAGACTACAACTTACTATGAACTTAAGGTAGAACTTTAGATAACAGTTATAGTGCATTTTTCATGTATATTTTCCGCTTTTATTTGTGTTATTCTGTGACCAAAATGTTCTAAATCTTTTAGATGTAACTGTATGATTATTAATTAAAAGTATTTTTGTAAAAAAATTTGTTTTTAAGAAACTTGCCTGAGCGAGATTTTTCATATTGCGTGTGGTTGTCGGATGTTTAATAATAACCTGTGACTAAACTGTTATTGCTAAAGTGGTGTTTGTCACAAATGCACTCCACAGTTCAGGCCCTCTGCTTCCACAGTGCCAACCTCAGAGTGCAATAATGTGAACAGGTAACAGACAGGGTAACCCTCCTGTCTGTTTTGGGTCCAAATCACCTGTTAGCCTCAAGTTATGGGGGGATTCAAACTGTGAACCTTATGCTAGGATACCCAATATACAAGCTCAGATATGTACCCTCTTCGGGGATTGCAGTACAATCCTTTGCCAGGGGCACCTAGCCAGGTCTCCAAAATGAACTCTTAAAACTCTATAAGAGACCTTAGGTATATTCTTACCTGCTTTCCCAAGCTCAGTAACACCATCAAGCTGTTGAACAATTGTCAGACTTAACCACCTGTACGTCACATGCAAAAAGAACTGACAGACACCCAAGCAGTCTTTCAAAGAAAATGCTCTTCACTAAAAATTGTAAAACAAGTAAGATAAAATACAGAACAAATATCAAACAGCATACAATCATTTAAAATAAACAGGAAGTTACAGACAAAACACCACCACAAAAGGCTTACATTTCTTTTTAAGTATTTCCTAAGTGCATTTTAAAGTTAGAGAGATGTTACCCTCTCCATTAGAGCCCAAGAGATATACACACATTTCAGACACACTGATACAATTTCAATTTTATCTCCCCACCTCCTTTTGGATGAGGTCAGCAGGATCCTCCCTTAGTGTTAATTCACATAATTTCTACCAGGAGGTATTTTAATAAATGTGAACATCAGCAGAAAAAAAACATTTCCTAAATACGACATCCTTTCCTTAAACATTTCTCTTTCATCTTATTGTGGTTCCTGTTCCCAAGGCAGATCAAAGGGTTTACGACCTTTAACACAATGTTGTTACCAGATATGTCTTCCTACAGGAATCATAAAACTTTACGAGCCCTATATCCTGGCAAAATGGCTTGAAGGTTCTAATGAAGACAAAAACAGAAAACCTTTAATCAGGTCTCTCTGGTCTTTTTAATTACCTCCTGGTTTCAGCCTGATGCTATGATGTTAGGCCAATTTCCGCCCACACTGAAATGGTCATACACAGACCATGTATTTATAATACAGATATCATACAATAATAATATGAGAAGGTTTTTCTGTGACAGTGTTACCATGAGCTACCAATTGAACAAGGGTCTATACAGGGAAACCTGGGTAAAGATAGTGAGAATATGAAAGTCTCAAGGAAGAGCAAGGAGGAAGGGTCTGCTCAACCTGAAGGGGGGAGGGGACTATAAGAGGCCATAATCTAAAACTGGTAGAGGGACAGTACAGAGGGGTGGTACAGGGACACTACTTCATGGAAAGGGTGATGGTACCCTGGAATGTAATTACTGATGAGCTGATAAAACTGGATACCGTAGACAGATTCAAGAGATGCTGGGACAGACAGAGGGGCTTGGTAAAGATTGAAGTTAAAGAAAATGGCAGGGGCAGGTGGGGGGAGAGTAGGGGAGATGGGTTAAAGTTTGGAGGTAGAGCAGCTACTGTATGTTATCAGTAAACTGTGTTTTGGCAGATGTGATAGACCATTTGGCCTAATCTGCTGGCAACTATGTATGCATGTATGTATGTATGCAAGAGTCTGTAGGATTTGAACCAGGTTATTGCATGCCCATGGGAGAAGACAAAATCAGAGTTACAAGTCTACCCCGAAGAGACTGTAATGCCTGGATCTTCCCCCTTTGTGTAACAACCAAGAAAGGGTTCTCATTTGGCTACAAGACTCGAGACTGATATTGTACCCTTATCCAGAGTAAACAGGGAACCCTGGGACCTCATGGTGGGTGTTCAGTCGTGACCTTGGTGAGCATTCTAGAAGGACACAGGGAGATTATCCCTGTTTTCCACCTCCCTATCACTGACTGCATTTAGGGGTGGGCACTGTGATCTCAGTGGACCTGACCCTCAGGAGTGGGTTTCGTGACAACCCTCTCCCTGTGGTGTACTAGTAAACCTGAAATTCCTTTGGAAGCTCCCAAAGTTTATGTATGCATACCAGTAAAGAAGTACGCTGGTGGGCAGTGAGTAAAAGCATTGCAGTGCTCATAGATGGGCCACAGTTTATGAACAGCCCCCAAAAGGGAACTCCCAGTCACTTTAGGTATTATAATCCAGAAAGTGGTTCAACCCAAACTCCCAAAGTCTCTACACTGGATTGTGCAGACTGAACCTTTGGGCTTCAAACTACGGATTGTGGTGAACAGGCCCAATCACTATTTAAATAACTAGCCATGCACATTGGCAAAAGAAATCCAAAGGGAGGTATTGGCTGGGACGAGCGAGGGGGAGCAGACATTGAAGAAAAGGAACCTGAGGATCATTATTAGTGACAGTCTAAAGTACTGGAAGGCTGCCAGGAAATTATATAAGATGTTTGGGGGTACAGGGTGGGGGGATTGCTAGCAAAAGGAAGGAGGTGATACTGTCCATGTACAGACTTTTGGTGAGGCCTGAAATAGAGGACTGTACACAGTTCTAGAGCCTGCACCGGAAGAATGATAGGGACCTCTTGGAGGCTATTCACACGAGGGCTACAAAGATGAATCAGGGTAAACAGGGGAGACATAGGAGGATAGGCTAGAGAATCTCATAGGAACATAGGAATGTGATGGTAGAAAAGGACTGCCAGGCCCACCTAGTCTGCCCAACTTGCCTAGATAGCCACTAGACCCCTCTTGTGGTCTCCTCCCCTCCAGTGCCAACAGCCCTCTGTACTTATCCTATGCCTGCTTGAACCCGCCCACCATCCTCTCCACCACTTCCCTAGGAAGCACATGCCAGGTGTCCAACACCCTCTCAGTGAAGAAGTGCTTCCTGATGTTACCTCTAAATTTCCCCCCCTTGATTTGGAATTCATGTCCCCTCATCCTAGGTGACTTCTTTATTTGCAAATGGCTCCTCTCTGGAACTTTATTTATACCCTTTAAGTATTTGAATGTCTCAATCATGCCCCCCCCTTTCTCTCCTCTGCCCCAGTGAGTACATGCTTAGGTCCTTCAGCCTCCTCTCATATGGTAAGTGGTCGAGCCCCCTTATCATCTTTGCCACCCTCCTTTGAACTTGCTCCACCCTCTCAATGTCCTTCTTGAGGTACAGCCACCAGAACTGGACCCTATACTCCAGGTGTGGCCTGACCAGCTGGGTGTACAAGGGAATTATGACCTCCCTCCTCCTGCTGGTGATCCTTCACCCTGTGCAGTCCAACATCTTGCTCGCTCTTGCCACATCTCTACCACACTGCTTTGCCACCTTCAGGTCCTGAGAAATAATGGTGCCCAGATCCCTTTTTTCTTCTGTTACCTCCAGGGATCTACCTCCCATTCAGTACTCTGCTTTCCCATTTTTTCTGCCTAAGTGCATGATTCTACACTTCACTGTATTGAATGACAGATGACACTCTCTGGGCCACTCCTCCAGCTTCCTCAGATCTCTTTGCATCATCTCGACCCCCTCCTGCGTGTCCACTCTATTGCAGACCTTCATGTCATCTGTAAATAGGCTCACCCTCCCTTCCAGACCCTCTGCTATGTCTCCTATAAATACATTAAACAGTAACAGTCCTAACACCCACCCTTGGGGGACTCTGCTGATGATCGCAATCTCACCCGAGGGTGCCACATTGACCACTACCCTCTGTGATCTGTGTACGTACTGTATGTTACAATACAATATTATTTTAACTAGCTACTGTATATTACAATACTGGAGTAGTTCAAGGCCTTGAATCAGTACCCGTGGACTCCTAAGTTAAGCAGTTTCTTGGAGTAACAACTTGAAATACAGAGAATCCCCCTTTTATTTGTATGAATTCAGCAGCCTCAGCCCCATCAAGGGGATGCCAGCTGTGGCTGAGGAATTCTTAGGCTTGATCCCTCAATGTTTCCTTCACACCATAAGTGAGTTATTTATTTAGTAGCCCTGGGGGAAGCACACACTCAGGGCTTGTTATAACAGGCCCTGTACTAGGATGAATCCCAGCAGCAGGGGTCTGGGAGAAAGTACAGTTATGTAAGAACTTACCGTAACAGTAGATCTTCGAGAGAAGCTCTTGCAGCAGGTAACACATTTAGGACTGTAGTCAGCAGGCACCAGGACCCCGCGGCAAACATCTATTCAGCAGTACCAAGCATGGACCAGCCCTGACGTCAGCCCACCCTTGACGTCCCACATGGTATAAGATGCGGCGGTCCCTTTTTGCCCCAGTTCTTATACCACTGGAGACTCCTGCAGCCAGATAAACTGAGATCCATCAAGGTAATCTAGGACAATACCTTATCCAACAGGAAGAACATATGGAAATGGACGCATACAATGGGAGACTTCCAGGGGGAAGGAGGGTGGGAAGTATACCTGCTACAAGAGCTTATCTCAAAGATCTACTGTTGTGGCAAATTCTTATGTAACTGTGCTATCTTACTTTGAGAGTCAGCTCTTGCAGCAGGTAACACATCTAGAACTGATTCCCAACCAGTATAAACTGAAGATAACTCCTTGGGTGATAGGAAATTAGGGAAAAGAAGGGGGAAAACCCCTAAGAGATAAGACCCTGCAGGACAGCAAGCCCAAAGCCTGCTCTGCATCTTGAGGCAATGTCTAGACTGTAGTGCTTAATGAAAGTGTGGACTGTGTGCCATGTAGCTGCTGCACAAATGTCAGAGGCGGAGACATTTTTGAGTGCAGCAAAGGAGGCTGCAACGCCTCTTGTAGAATGATCCCGTATCAATTCCGGTAGGGTTTTTTTGTGCTTCTGATAACAGAAGGTGATGCAATGCACCAACCATCTAGAGAGGGTCTGTTTAGACACAGGGCTACCCATAGTCCTAGACGCAAAGGATACAAACAATTGATTGTAGTGCCCTCTCCCCTTGGTTCTGGATAAGTAATATCGCAAGGTGCAATGAACATCCAGGGTATGAAGAAGTGCCTCACCCCTGTTTGAGTGGTCAGAGTAATAGACAGGCAGTTGAACGTCTAGATTTAAGGTCATCTTGGACACCACCTTGGGTAGGAACTTAAGACTGGTTCTCAAAGCTACCCTGTCTTTGTGGAACACTAAGTAAGGCTCCTTACACATCAAGGCCTAAAGCTCGGAAATCCTTCGAGCAGAAGTAACAGCAACTAAAAATAATGTTTTCCAAGAAAGAAAACGTAGCTCGCAATCTTCGGCAGGTTCAAAAGGTAATAAGGTCAACTTCTCCAGAACAAACAGAAGATCCCAAGGGGGAACAGGATCTCTAATGGGCAGTTTTATGAAGAGCATACCTCTAAGAAAGGTGTGAGTTACCTCCAATTGAGCCACCATTCTGCCCTGGACAGGGGTGTGATAGGCAGAAAGGGCAGCCAAATGCACCTTAATTGAGGAGTAGCCCAGTCCTGTCTCTGAAAGGGATAACAGGTATTTTAACAGCAGATTAACTGGACAGGCCAGAGGATCCAGGTGGCGAGCTGTGGCCCGTAGACAAAATCTCTTCCACTTCATAGCATATGTTGCTCTAGTGGAGGGTTTCCTAGCCTCCACAAGGACTTTGGTGACCTTGTTGGAAACTCTGAAGTGAAGTTTGGCTAGGTCCTCAGGGGCCATGCATGTAGATGCAGGAACTTTGGGTGGACCAAGGTCCCATTGTCCTGAGACAGCAAGAAAGTGCTCAATGGAAGTGTGATCAGAGGCTCCATTGCTAACTGTTGTAACAGTGGGAACCAGATTTGTCAAGGCCATGAGGAGCTACCAGGATCATAGTTGTCCCTTCCATTTACGCCTTGAGGAGAACTCTCTGAAGGAGCAGAAATGGCGGGAAGGCATAAAGGAATCTTCCCTTCCAGGACAGGGACAACATGTCTTGCTATAAAAAAACAGGTACGTGATCTAGCAAGCAGAAACTGGGCAGCTTTGTGTTGGTGGTGGAGGTGAATAGGTCCAATTTGGGTGTCCCCCATGTGGCAAATAGGTCACTGACCACTGACTGGAGAAGCAACCACTCATACGCTCTTGACCTTGTTCTGCTGACAGCATCTGCTAATGTGTTCTGAACACCTGGGACATGGACCGCTGAAATAGTTATGTAGTGAGCTATGGCCCAATCCCACACTCTCTTCGTTTCCCTGCACAGAGGATAAGAGTGTGTGCCTCCCTGTTTGTTGAAATAAAACACTACTGACATGTTGTCCATCTGAATGAGAAGGTGTCCTGGTTTGAGTTCCGTACTCAATGCCTGGAGGGTATAGAGAACAGCTCTCATTTCTAGAATGTTAATGTGGAGAGATTCCTCATTCATGGACCAGGGTCCCTGAGTCTTGTGAATGCATAGGTGCGCACCCTATCCCGTGTTTGATGTGTCTGACGTGAGGACCTGATCTGGTGCCTCTTTTTGGAGTGGCACCCCTTCCAGCAAGGAAGGAGATGTTATCCACCAAAGAAGTTCAAGTCGAACGGGTCTTGTGATGGAGACTGGATGGTCTAGATCATCCCATCTCTAGTCCCATTGGACACGAAGTGTCCACTGAATTGTCCTCATCTGAAGCCTCGCGAAGGGGACTGTGATAATGGATGCTGCCATGTGGCCTAGCAACTGGAGCAGTGTCCTGGCTGGCACTGTGGAGGCTGAACAGATTTGACTGGCTAGGTTTCTTAGCAGATCGGCCCTTTCCTGTGGTAGGAAGGCTCTCCCTCTGACTGTGTTGAGAAGGGCCCCTATTAATGACAGGAGCTGAGAGGGGATCAGGAATGATTTTGCTGTGTTGATGGTGATCCCAAGACTCCAGAAAAGAGTGAAAGTGTCTCAAATGGCACTCTGAAGTCATGCCTTGGACTGTGCCATGAGAAGCCAGTTGTTCAAGTATGGGAACACGTAATGCCTCATCCTCAGAAGTGCCAGAGCTACCACTGCAAGGCACTTTGTGAACACTCTTGGAGCTGAGGACAGTCTGAAGGGTAGCACCCTGAACTGGAAATGTCTGCCCTGAAAGGTGAACCAGAGGTATTTCCTGTGGTGCTTTGCTATCATGATGTGAAGGCAAGCATCCTGCATATCCAGTGACTCCAGCCAGTCTCCCTGCCGGACCATGGGGAGCAGGTTTTGAACAGTGACCATCCTGAACCTTTTGTATTCTACCAATCGATTGAGGTCACTGAGGTTGAGAGTAGGCCTCAATTCTCCTGACTTCTTCAGGACCAGGGAGAAGTGCGAATAGAATCCTGTTCCTCTCAGATTGAGAGGAAAAGGCTTTTTTGGAAAGCAGGGCTTGTATTTTTTGCTGAATCAGACCTGCATGTTCCCTGGGGTAAAGGGATGGTGGTGGGGGCCTGTCCAGTGGAATGCTGATAAACTCTATAGAGTGCCCATTCTCAATGAGCTCGAGGACCCACTGATCGGAGGTCACCTTTCTCCAAGCCTCTGCATATAGAGAAAAACATCCTTCTATCTCTTTTCCAGATGAGACATCAGGGAGAGGTGGTTTTCCTCAGGAGTCAGGCAGTGGGAGGGGGTGGAAAGGTGGCTTGGGTGGGTTTAGTCTGCTGAGAGGCATGTCCTGCGGATCCTCTGTGGGTGTCTTGCCAACTGTAGCCTCCCCATTGAGGTTGTTGGTACTGGAAATGGGGCTGCTGTTGTTGTTGATCCCATCAGCCATGAAAATGAGACTTTTAAAACTGTCTCGGGTTTTGGCGGTACATGGACTGTTCGGTGCGGACAGCCTTGCTGGAGTCCTGTAGCTTATTGATGATTTTTTCTGTGTTCTTGCCAAAGAGGACAGAGTCTCTGAAGGGTACAACCAGGATATTGGATTGGACATCCTGAGCAAACCCAGAAACACGGAGCCAGGAATGGCGATGTAAACAAATGCCCATGGCAGGAGCCTTTTCCACCATGTCCGCAGAGTCATAGGCATATCGTACCACATGCGTATCTACATCTGACCAAGTTTGTAAAAGCTTGGAGAGTTCTTCCTTTTGGGGGCAGTCAGGTATACCCTGCAAAATGTCCATTCCCTGTTTCCATAGGGTGTTCTGGAATTATACCATGTGAGTCAAGATGTTAAGACTTCTGATGCTGCAGGTGGCAGACAAATACACCTTTCTGCCCATGGAGTCCAGTTGTTTAGACTCTCTGTCTGGAGGTTGGGTACTCAGGTGTTTGGGTCTCTGCGAATGGTCATGTGTTGCCGAACTGACCACTGAATCGGTGGTGGGGAGTTTGGCTAGGAAGGGTTGCTCCTTGGGTGCCCTGTACAAACAATAAGCCTTCTTCAGGATAGCTGTGGATGAATGGGGGCATCTCAAAGTAGCCTGTGTGACATCTTCAAAGGTGTCGACCATAGGTGGGATCACTACTGGTTTGGGATATTTTTTCCTGAGGTATTTTGCAAGTTGCATATGCTCAGAATCTAAATCCTCCATATCCTAACCCATGTTGGCTTGAATGTGCCACATGACCTCCATAAAGGATGGGTCATTGGGAGGTGACTTTGGAGTATCCTCAGGGACGATGGAGGATAGGTCCTTAATGGATGAAGCTGAGGAATCTGATGGATGTTAGGAATCTGAGGAGGAGACTGATGAAGATCTGCACCTCCTCCTTTTTTGCCGGCGTCTGTCTGAGGAGCAGAAGAGCTGGGGCTCCTTGGTCTAGATCTGGCCCTCCTTTTGGCCACTTTTTTTCCTGGGCCTCTCAGGAGAGGTGGGCTGTTTTCCATGATCCTAATCTGGCTGAGGTTGGGGAACTGTGCACGGATCTGGGGATGGGGGTGTGCACCCCCATCAGGATTCGGAGCCAAATCTGGTTCCACTGGGGCAATAGGTTGAGGTTTTGGTGGGAGGATATCAGGTTTGATGGTCTCCCACCAGTGACTGAACAGGTCCTTCACCTGAGAAAGGTTTAATTTTGGGGATCCTGAAGCCAGGTCTGGCAATGGACCAGGGTCAGTACCTGCACCGGCACCAGTACTGATGTTGGGCCTGTCCGGCATCGCTGGGTATTCTGGAGGTGATGACAGGTTATGGTTGTCGTCATCAGGTCCTGAGATTACCCTGTGGACTGGCATCAGTTCCTCCTGCACTGGAGTGTCGTCTGCCTGGACGGTTCAAGGGGAGGACGTCGGGGGTGATGGTGCCTTAGCCAGTGGGGTTGGCATATGGGAGACCTTAGGTGCACCATCCAATGACCAGTAATGGTGCTGGTCCGATGCTGGCTTGGCATGTTTGTCAGACTGGCACCTGTCTGATGGCAGAGGAGGATGTTTCTCCCCCAATTTCTTGGCCTGCTTGGGAGGGAGAGAGGAAGCTCTCCCTGCCACCTGACCTGAGGTCTTAGCCTTGTGCTGGGAGTAGGCGCTGCATACAGAGGCCAACTGGGAGGCATGAGGGACCTTACCTGGGTCTAAAGGTTGGCCTGTGACCTGCATCAGGGGACAAATCTTAATCGGTTGACGTGTCAAACTAGAGGACCCTGAAGCATTCTCTTTCATGCCTGACACCCATGACATGACTGGAGCTCTGATGACAGTTAGCCGGGAGTCATGGCCTGATGATTCCAAAGTGCCCCTTGAGGCAGAGTGTGATCTGAAGGATCTAGATCCTGAGTGGGATCTCTCCCATTCTTTCTCCTTCTCCCTACATTTCTCCTTAGATTTTGAAGAGGAATCACAATGCTTGTCTGATTTTTTTTGTGGGAACTGTGGGAAGACTCCCGCTCCAAGGAAGAACCCCTCTGCATGGCAGACAACTGCTGTTGGGCAAGGTAAGCCTGAAGGGACTTCTGATGGCCGATGTGAGTCTGACTATTGAAGGCCTGGCCGTGAGGGCAGGACTGGGTGTCATGGTCTGGGCCCAGACACAACAAGCAGGCCACATGGCCTTCTTTAGCGGGGATCTGCTTCCCACAGGTGCACTTAATCTTGTGCCTAGAAGAAGGTACTAGGGGAGAAGACATGCAGGAACAGTAACAGAAGAAGCAGTACTGCAATGAGAAAAAACAACAAAGTTATTAAAGATAAAGTGGTTGTACTGGCATGAGTCTAGGCGAGGAGCCGATGAATGTGTGACAATGGCGGGAAAAGAACTGGGGCATGCTGAGACCACCGCCTCTTATACCATGTGGGACATCGGGGTGGGCCAACATTGGGGGGGTGGTTTCCGCTTGGTTCTGCTGGTTAGAAGTTTGCCGTGGGGTTGTGACACCTGCTGGCTACAGTCCTAAATGTGGTACCTGCTGCACGAGCTGACTCTCGAAGTAAGATCTAATGTGACTCTCCCAAAACCCAGAGATTGTCAAGGCAACCTCACTATCGGAATAGTGCTTAGTCATGGTTTTTGCTAGCAACCCCACTCTGAGTCTTGGGAATGCTACCTAGTAATCCCAAAAGCAGCAAAGTTATAAGCTAGAGCCCCTAAGTAGGGAGCTATTTTTCACAGCTTGTTCCTTTTCAGGTTTCACACTCATTCTGGTCATGCTGACACTCAGTTGGACCTTATTTAGAACCAATACAAGTGTCCATTGGTTGACTGATGACACATCAGAGGGCATTAGCTTGGTGTCACCCTTTTATAAGCAGATTTTTGTGGGCTTGTTGTTGGGTACTACCTATCCCAGATTCCTGTAAAGCCGCTTCCTGTGGCTGGTGTGGACTTGTGAGGCAGTCTGGCCTCCTGATTGACCTCTAAGCATGGCTTCACTGGTGACCTCTGGTCCTTTTTCCCAGTTCAGCGGTGTCAGAGATAAACAAAGATGTTGGCATTCATGCCTTAAGGTGCCCCTCTTTATTATTTACTGTAACAGTTGGTCCCTCACTGCCAGCCATTTTGATTAATTTGATTGACTGACTGATTTTTTAAAAGACAGGGATAACAGCCAAAACTGGAAACCAAAAATGTTTAATTACAATACATTGTATAAAACAAAAAAAAATTAGAAATGCACATTAAATATAATATCTTTATGCTACAGTGAAAATTCCCTAGTACAGAAACACTAAAACATGACACATTCATTTTATCATACAGCATTAACCCTTGGTCACAGAAGGTACCTTCTTTTCAAAACTGACAATTTAAATATCTCATAAATAATGATTCTTTGCAACCTTTTGTCCTCACACATGGCTGTTTCCACTGCATTTGGGTATGCAAATTATAATCCACACTGCATTTCACAGGTACCAGACTGCCCATTCTATGACTAGGGTTGCATATTTCAATAAAAAGATTTTTGACTGTATCTAGGTTTTCATCTGCTTTTATTTAGAGCATCTTTATATTTGATTTTAGCAACTGTTAAGCCCCCCATACCAAACTGGAGTACCATACTGTATGGCTGGTCTGACTACCGTGCAGAAGTAGTACTGTACATCAGGGGCCAGATTCACAAAACTTTGCCCTGGCACAAATCTGGTTTGCATGGCACAAACTGGGTTTTGAGCCAAAGTGGTATTCACAAAAGCCCAGTTTGTATGCAGAAACCAGGCTTGTGCCAGGTCAAAGGAGGAGGGGGCATAGTGCAAAATGAGAGGAGGATCTCCATATCAGTGCTGTCCCATTCACAAAGCTTATTTGCTCCATGCAAGAGCCTTTGTGAGTCCTTGCATGAAGAAAATACTGCCAGCATGAGACCTTGCTTTAATACCTGCAACCATAATGGTTGGTGAAGGTACTGAGCACCCCCATTCCTACCAATCGCGGGCTCCGAGAGAAAATACAACTTCCTGTGGTAGTGGTTTTCCCCATTCCCCACCCTGATCACCATTTGTCAGACTGATATTATAAAGTTACTTTCCTGGTGGTAGTAGTACCCCCCAACAATTGCCGGACCGATATACAAAACCTAAGTTCCCTGGTGGTAGTGGCCCCCACCCGCTTGTCACTGATCACCACCTGATATTAAAAATATAAGTTGTCCATGGTGCCCGTGGCCCCCCCACACCAAAAGCCCTGCCTGATATAGAAATAATATTCCCTGGTGGCTAGTAGTCCATCTTCCCACCTGATCACCAGCTTGATATATTTAAAAGATTTCCCTGGTGTCCAGTGGTCCATCCCCCACCAAATTACCTGCCCAATATAGAAAAAAGTTTCCCTGGTGTCCACTGGACTCTCCCCCCACCTGATCACCTTCCCAATATAAAAAAAAGTTTCAATGGTGTCTAGTGTAACAGCCCCCATCCCAATCCCCTGTATGGTAAAGTGAAACATTTCCCTGGTGGTCTAGCAGACCCCCTCCCTATCCCTGATCCCTTGTATAGAGAATGTAAACCTTTCTGAAAAGCAGGGAAGTCTGGCAGCTCGGAAAGGATCATACTCACTTCTGATTTAAGTGATATTCATCTATTTATTGCTAAATAGCAGCATATAGATAACCAACGTGCAAACAATCACCAACTTTTCATGTTCCACCAATGCTTTATCAAGGTGTGGTATGAATTTCTAACACCAAATTTTTTAAATGGAAAAAGATCACGTGGAAAGAACCAATCCTGAATATCTTCTATTATGACATCATACATGAATTATGTTACAATGCTTGTCTCTGCCATTAGGTGCCAGTATTTAAACCATGAAAGTATCCTCAAAGAGGATTTAACCATAGCACAGCAAGAGAAATACCATAATATTTATATAAATAAATTACAGCTTATACAATAACAGTGAACATCTAACATATAACAAAATGATAATGTTATAATGTTTTATGATATATAAGAGTGAAGAGGAATACAAGTGGCACCCAGCTGCTAGATGAACATCTTAAAATAGAGAAGGAACGATTTGTGGATAGGGGATATAATAAGGTCTGTCTGGAAATAGCTAAAAACCAAGTGGAAGAAATGACTAGAGCTGATCTATTGCAACCTAAGAATAAAAGTAAAGTACAGAAACTTAACTTTATTTTTGATTTTACTCCTCAGAGCTATAAGATAGAAAACATCATTAAAAAGAATTGGAACATTTTGAAAACAGAACCCCGGATGGTCCACAGGAGAGGAAAAAACACTGGGGACATAGTGACTAGTAGCCATTATGTGGAAGTACCAGAATCTGAATCATCTCTCCCAAAAGGAACATTTTGCTATCAACACTGCAGTTTCTGCAAACACATACAGACTGGCGATTCTTTCGTTCATCCTGAAAATGGTCGAACTTATGAACCGAAAGTCTTCATAAACTGCAGCACGACTCATGTCATGTATGCAACAACATGTAGTAAGTGCAGACATATGTTGGCAAAACAAAAAGAAATTTTTAATTAAGGACTGCTGTAAACACCTTCATGGTATTGAAAAGAAGGAAATATCAAATGCATTAGCAGTGCATGTAATGAACAGATGGTGGAACACACCTTCAGTTTTCAGGTTCTGGAAAAAGTTAGAATAGGCCCCAGAGGGGGTGACTTAGACAACTTACTGCTACAACAAGGAAGCAAGTGGCAGTGTGCCTCGTGAGCATACCTCTCAACTGTCCCTGATTTTCAGGGATGTCCCTGATTTTGCCTCAAAATTTTACTCTGTCCCTCCTAAAACTTGTGTTTCCATGACCAAACAGTGGGAGTTTTTAGCACAAAATAATGTCAAACATTAAAGTTACAGACTTGTTCTTCCTTAGAAAATGCATTTTATACTTAAGTCCCTTATTCTACCAGCTTCCTGAGTGGATACCACCAATTTTGAAGATCTGTCCCTGATTTTGGTCCTTTGTCCCTGATTTTTTTAAACCTTGTCCCTGATTTATGAGGCATGAGGTTGAGAGGTATGCTCGTGAGCCAACTCAGATGGAGGACTAAATGAAACCTCTTGCTTGGTTCCTTTTCTGAAGAAAAGATGACAGAAAGGCTCACAATGCATCAGGGGGTTTTAAATGTTATATGTTAGATGTTCACTGTTATTGTATAAGCTATAATTTATTTATATAAATATTATGGTATTTCACTTGCTGTGCTATGGTTAAATCCTCTTTGAGGATACTTTCATGGTTTGAATACTGACACCTAATGGCAGGGACAAGCACTGTAACATAATTCATATATGATGTCATAATAGAAGCTATTCAGGATTGGTTCTTTTTGAACATACCACATGATCTTTTTAACATATAAAAACTTTGGTGTTAGACATTCATACCACACCTTGATAAAGTGTTGGTATAACATGAAAAGTTGGTGATTGTTTGCACATTGTTTGCACATTGATTATCTATATGCTGCTATTTATTTAATATCATTTTTAACAATAAAAAGATAAATATCACTTAAATCAGAAGTGAGTATGATCCTTTCTGAGCTGCCGTACCTCCCTGCTTTTCATTGATGTATCCTTATCTGAGCACCAGGAATTCTAGCAGCCACCTATTCTTTTTAATGTTAACCTTTCCACTTGTGGTCTGGTGGACCCCCTACACCACCACCACCCTGGCAGGTAGTGACCCACCACACCACACCACTCCTCCCCATCCCAAACCCAAGACATCGACTAACACAGCCCTCCTCTCTCCACCGTGGCTGGCCACCAACTAAGCTGTCAATGAGCTCATACTGTATACAGTACATGCTTATTGTCAGCTCAGGTGAAGGCCAGCCATGGTGGTGAGGGGAGGAGGGCTGTGTTGCTCACTGGCAGGGATTGTGACTGCTTATGGGGCAGGGACCGGGGGGCCATGCTAAGCTCCATGCAGCCTATGCAAATGGCCCATAATGGGCATGCAAATGGCCACCTAGCACTTTGCATGCCCAATGGACTCATTTGCATGGCTGCCTTTGTGAATTGTGAATAGTGCACCTGCACTATTCACTGTGGGGTCATACTCCTGACTTCCTGTCAGGGCAGCGCTAGTGGGGTGGTGTTAGTGGTACTGGGGTTACCGCTGCCTCAGACTAGTCCTACTCACAGTTGGATAGCATGGTGCGCTATCCAACTATGGATAGCAGTTTAGGACACCTAGGCAAATGCAAAGTGCAACCCAATATTTTGCATTGCGTTTGCAATTTTTTTGTGAATTTAGCCCCAGGTCAGTTAGGCCAAGACCTGCTCTTTTTAAGACTGTTAAAAAATATAATCTTCTGTTAGCTTTTTTGATCATATTTTCAGATTGTGTAGACCATGAGAAATTGCTTTTTATTTTAATTATGTAGCAGTTCCAAAACCCAGTGACATCAGTTGAGCTTAAGAATACAGTGAAGCAAAACTCAGTGACATCGGCTCAGCCAATGTCACTGTGTTTCACTTCACTGTTGTCCTCAGCTCAACTGACCTCACTTAGTTCTGGAACTATCAAGTAGATAATAAAATTAACATTGGAAGGGGAAAAGGTTGCATTAATATGGAGGCCCTAAATAAGATAAAAATAGGACTATTTCAAAACAAAAACACAAAACAATACACTGGGATGGTAAAGCAGACTTCACACGTGGCCATATTTACAATTATATTAAAAAATGAAAACATTATGTGCCCTTTAAATGGCAGCTGTGGCAGCTGCACCGAGGTCAGGCAATCATGGGCAAAACAGGAGTAGTTGCAGCTCTGCAGCCACTTCTGACAGGGAGCTGGAAGTCCATGTGACCTCCAGTGTGCTCCCCATCCCTGTGCTACAGTCACTGTGGCTGAAAGGAAAGAATGGGATGTGGCAGTGTTTATGGGAGCGGTGGCTCCAAGCCAGCGTCTGACAGGTAAGACCTGATTGGGGTACATCTAAAAGAAGATAACTTACACAGCTATCCAATTTGAAAGAGCAATTAAACAATTTAATGAACTATTTGGAAACAAACAAGCTATTCTAGTGCTGAGACAGGGTTTAAGCAAGGTGACTGATGTAATCCAACAAGTAAGAAAAGAAAGAGAAGGGGAACTCCCTCTGCTTCAAGGCTTCTTCTCAGTTTATGCTCTGAGAAAAGGGTATCTCTGGAGATACCCAGGATTCTGCTAGTAAATCTTTAGCTGTCTACAAGGATGAGTGGTAGACGTTGATTAATTTAACAAGCAGGTATCAGATCTGTAATTGAGAGAGTCTGACATTTGCTTTGAATCTTCTACCCTTCTCTCCTTTCTGTCACCTCCCACCAAGGGTGATGGTATTAAAGAAGCGTGACCTTTCAGTTGGACAGAGCATATAGAACATTATGGCATGCATTTTCCAGCTATCTGTGAGCCTACTCATAATAAATAATGTGCATTAAGCTTTTTTTTTCTGGCAAAACAATGGCAATTTGATACAGGTTTATTTTTCATTTTGCAGTGGAAACTATGACCTTTCATACATTGCCCAACTAAATCAAAGAAGAAAAGCATGCTAGCTATCTTAACAGTTGGCACTCAGTTATTGCTTGTTTGGTACACTTGGCATTACCTCTGCATTATCCCTTACATGCAAAATGACTGAGGCTTTCTAAAAACGTTCCATTTTAAATTTCAGGCAGCTTCTTGGTAACAGCTGAGGGCTAACTGTGAGCCATTGATCAGCAGGAGCATTGCTGCTATTTTGGGTGCCGCTGCAACTATTAGACCTCTGCTCTGTCCATTATAGTTAAATATAAGTGCTCAGCACAAAGGGTCTTTTTAAAGTTACAAATGGGGGGGGGAGGGTCTGGTTTGCTTACCTGCTTGGGATGTTTGGTAACCAGACACAGAGTGTAACCAATATCAGTGGCACAAGTACGGAACATAAACTCACTAAATGCCCCCTTTGTTTCAGAATGTGAACTCGACATCCTAGCTCTGCACTTTAGCTATCCTTTTACAGTACATAGTTGCATGTTACTAATGTGTTGCAAACTGACCACAAGAGGTTCAGTTAATGTTTGGGAGGTAGAAGTTCTCAATCATTTAGAACAGGACTGAATTTCTACCTGACTACTTCTTTTATTCACCCCGTAGAAATGCTGTCATTAAGGGTAATTATAATGGGCAAGTGGCCTACTTCTGTCTTAGAATTTTAGTATGAACTTAGTTTCAATCAAAAAATCTCAATTGCTCCATAATTGGAAGTTATTCCAGTTTTCTGCCGATCAAAATGTTTTTCTGGTCTCAAATTTTAGAACCCAGTATTCAAAAGAGATTTTTTTAATTTTAATATATGAAGTATTACTAGTAAAATACATATCACAGTACTTCAGAAAAATCAACAATTTTGACTTCTCCATCTGCAAAATTGGAAATCACCAAATTTAGTTTTTTTCCCTTTTGGAAGTTAAATACTTCCTCTTCATTTTAAAAGTCTTACCTTATTTTTGAATGTCAAATACCTTCAGAATGGAGTTAGCTGTACCTGTGCTGGTATCTTCTAGCAATGATACAAGTTTAAAGATTTTTTTTTTAATTTAAGAAGTTATTTACCCTGAAAAGCCCAGCCAAGATGCATCATTTATAGTGGTGTTCTGCTTCCATCCAAATTCAATGTTGTGACATACTGTATGAATCACATGATGGGAGGTTTAGTGGCTTTTGAGGGTTACATTGTGAGCATGTGTTGCAGATGGTAACTGACTACAGGGTTCATATCAAGATAAGTAAATCTCAAGAGATGGATGGGATCGTTGAGGTGCTAAAGGAACAATTGACAGAGCCTCTTTTAGCAATCATTCATGAATCTGTTCGTACTTTTGTGATGCCAAAGGACTAAATAGTAGCTAATGTGTTCCCCATCTTCAAAAAGGGGGCAAGTTTGTACCTGGGCAACTACAGTATGCACTGTTAGCCTGACATCAGTGCTGGCCAAGGTCCTGGATAGGAGTGTGCAACAGGCCAGGTCAGAGATTCGGGTCAGTTGAGTATTGTCTGGCCTGATATAGCAGACCAGAATTGGGTCACAGTCAGCCCAACCCATTTCTAACTCATCACCACTGCCTAATTGGCCAGTTGGCCAAAATGTATGTATTTGCCTATTTGGCTTCTCTAGGACAGGCAGCAGATAGGCACTAGGGCCTGCAGCATCCTCCCTTAGACCAACTGAATGACATCATGTTGTGATGTGTATTTTGTATTACACTCAGTGGGTCCAACGGAACAGAGAGAAGGACTTTTGGAGTGGGGACAGGGCTGCCTCGGAGGTCTGGGGATGACAACACTCTCAGGTAGGACTTCAGGCAGAACTGGGTGGGAGAGGAAGGTCCAGGTGCTGCAGCAGTGAGTGACATGATTAACGGAGCTCAATATGTATACCCTACAGCAAAGGAGGGGAGAGAGAGATGATATGATCGAAACATTCAAACACCTTAAGGGCATTAACAAGGTGCAAGAGTCTAACATGTTTCAATATAAGAAAAATAGCAGAATAAGAGGACACAGCATGAGATTAAATGGAGGCTGATTAAGGGGTAATGTGAGGAAGTTCTTTTTCACAGAAAGGGTGTTGGATGCATGGAATGGCCTACCTCAGGAAGTGGTGGATATGAATACAGTGCACAGCTTCAAACAGGGATGGGATAGGCATAAGGGAGCAATACAGATGAGTATGAATAGATAGGCCATTGACAGAGCAAAGGCCATTAGCACTTTCATAAGGTAGAAAAAAGAAATGGTCAGACTGAATGGGCCTTGAGGTCCTTATCTGCTATCAGCTTCTATGTTTCTTTGTTTCACTGGCGCTAGCAGCCTGCAGGCTGGTTGACTGGCTTAAGCTTAGTAGACTGGGCTGTGGGGGTGTCTAGAACATAGCCACTCACTCAATGCCTTTTGTATAGGGCTATTCTCATGGGCTACATCTGTGGCCATGCAAGAGATGGGGGAGTAAGAATGGCTGGGTGCAACTGAGGGTTGCTCTGGGGGAATGGAATCATGCTGCTGCAGGAGCATCATTGCTCAGTGAGAGAGAGAGAGAGAGAGAGACATCTGTGGATGTCAGTCTGCTTGGCTTGGTTCAGCATAGTTGGTGGTAGGTTAGGAGGGACAAGGAGCTGAGGAAGGACAGCTTTTGGAGTCAGGTGCCAGCATTCTGGTGGCTAATCTTTGGTTACTGAATACCTTGCCTACCAAAGACAGAGAGAAACAGAGAGAGAGGAGCAGTAGCAGCACAGCCTGGCAGCTGGCAGACAGTGGTATGGGATGCACCTTGGGGACAGGGGGACAAGTCTCTGCATGTAAAAAAATACTTGAAATTCAGATCGATCTCTCTCTCTCCCCATATATATATATATATATATATATATATATATATATATATAAATATTAGAGGCAAAAACTCCATTTAATGCATCATTTAGGGTTGTTCCACAGTGACAAAAGTGAGGAAATTCAATTGTTAGGGTTATAAAGCCCCCTTGAACCCCCAGCCCACCCCAACCAGCATTGGAGTGCACATTAGGGTCGTCAGCCCTAACTCTACCCCATCGCATGTAAAGCAGCAGAAGTACAGGAGAATGGGGTGAGAGTTAGGGACTGAACACCCCAATCGCTCCCAATGCCGGTTGGGGGTGGGCTGGGGTCCAAGGGGGGTTTTCAACCCTAACACCGAATTTCCTCACTTTTTCGCTGTGGAACAACCCTAACTGATGCATTAAAGGGAGTTTTTTGCCTCTAATTTCCCTTTTTTTGAGAATGATAACAAGAAATAGTGAATGTAATCCAGCGGCGTCTTGTGACATAGTAACAGGAACAGCAATGCAAACAGAAGTGCTAACAGTGGTGCACATGGTAACATAAGCATGAATGAGAACAGAAAGGGGTAACGCACATGGTGGCATAGACAGGAACGGTCCGTCACGTGATGTCTTGTCACATAGTAACATGGTGCCCACAAATGGAAATGTCAATGGGCATGGTGACGCAAAGTGAAACAGAAAGAGAAACAGTACTGTAGATACAAATGGCAAAAATAACAAGCATAAGCAGAAATGAAAGCATAAGGATAACCACATGGTGGCGTGAGCGTGAACAGTAAGTGAAATGGGTATGGAACTGCAAGCGGAAAGGCAACGGTAACAGTAATGTAAGTGCACAGGCTGGTTTTCCCCAAAAGCTACATAGAGAAAGACAGTGAGTACAAAGAATGTATGCATAATAATGGGTCTCGGAGCAGAAAATGAGGAGTTGGAATACTAAATAGCTTATATCTCAGGAACCGTTCGACGTAGAAAAAAAATTTAAAAGTCATATGATTTATGACTTTCCTGGCTAGTTTTGTACATTTTTTCAACAAAAAGTCCGTATCTCGCACCGTTTCCGAGATAAGGGCCCTGAAAGGCACGGCGAACGCCGTAATGTTATCCTATGGGAAAAAAAGAGAAGTTCAGAGTGTCATAACTTTGGCTCCCTGTAATATTTTTTCACCAAACTACTAAAAGGCACATCTATGGGATGTTGGCTGTCTTCCCTCCAAATGTCAGCCCAAAAGACCAAGCCGTTATATTGCAGTAGGGCGCCAAAGGATTGCTGCAATGCGTCGGATGCCGTAATGTTATCCTATGGGAAAAAGCGTCAATTTTGGAGTACCTTAACTTTGGCGCCATGTAATATTTTTGCAACATAACACTGAAAGGCACATGTGTGAGATGTCAGTTGCGTTCCCTCCAAATTTCAAGCCAAAGCACCAAACCGTTCTTTTGCAGCAGGGTGCCAAAAGAATTGCTGTCATTTCCCACAGCCTAGAAAGTACTGTACTTAATTTACGAAAGCTTTCATAAAAATTTGCGACACTTTCATGAGTGCAACACTACTTCGAGAAAGTACTTTTCCAGAAATTTGAAAAACATATTTCTGGGGTGTTTTACCCCAAAATAAAGACATAGCTAGCATCCTCAGGGCCCGACTAGGTGAATACAGAAAGAATTAGGTTGCTAGAGGGTCCCAATTTTAAATGCCAAGCATTTTTATGATCACTAACTGAAAACAAAATGGTGGATTTGCGACAGTAAAAGGGCCATTTGCGAAAGTAAAAATGCATTTGCGACACTGTCATATGATTTATGACTTTACTGGCTAGTTTTGTACTTAGCCCCATGGGGGGGCTAAGTATTTTTTCAACAAAAAATCCGTATCTTGCACCGTTTCCGAGATACGGGCCCTGAAAGGCAAGGTACCCAAAGACTGGAGGACAGCAGATGTAGTCCCCTTATACAAAAGTGGGAACAAAGAGGAAGCAGGAACTACAGACCAGTCAGCCTCACCTCGGTAGTGGGGAAGATCATGGAAGCACTACTGAAGGAGAGATTGGTGGAACATCTGGTTGTCAATGGACTACAGGACCCAAGGCAGCATGGTTTCACCAGGGAGGTCATGTCAGACCAATCTCATTGAATTTTTGACTGGGTGACTAGGGAGGTGGATCAGGGAGGGCAGTGGACATGGCCTATCTGGACTTCAGCAAGGCCTTTGACACTGTGCCACATAGAAGACTATTACACAAACTGGGAATATGGGTGTGGGCAGGACAGTAGTGTGGTGGGTAGGTAACTGGCTGGGTGGCAGGACACAGAGGGTGGTGGTAAATGGCTGTCACTCCACAGAGGAAGAGTGACCAGTGGGGTACCACAGGATCAGTGCTGGGACGGTCCTATTCAACATCTTCATCAGTGACATTCGCAGGACCTAGAAGGCAGAATTTCACTGTTCGCTGATGACACAAAGCTCTGTAACAGAGTAGACACACCAGAGGGTGTAGACAGAATGAGAAGCGACCTGCAGAAACTTGAAGAATGGTCAGGGGTTTGGCAGTTGAAATTCAATGCAAAGAAGTGCAAGATAATGCATATGGGGCACAAAACCCTGGCACAATATATCAGTTGGGTCGAGGATATAGCATGCACCAAGCAGGAAAGGGATCTTGGGGTTGCCATCTCTGATGACCTCAAGGTAGGAAACAGTGTGACAAGGCAGCAGGTAAAGCAAATAGGATGCTGGGATGTATAGGCAGGGGCATCACCAGCAGGAAAAGGGAGGTCATAATTCCGCTATACAAGACACTAGTGAGGCCCCACCTGGAGTACAGTGTACAGTTCTGGAGACCATACCTACGTAAGGACATAGACAGGGGAGAGATTCAGAGGAGGGCAACAAAGATAGTGCAGGATTGCATCACAAGTCCTATGAAGACAGGTTGAAGGAACTGAACATGTACTCCCTGGAGGAGAGGAGGAGAGAGGGATATGATAGAGACATACAAGTATCTTACAGGGAGGAACAGGGTGCAGGAAAACACTATTTTAGCGAAAAGATGTTCCAGGACTAGGGGCATGGGATGAAGTTGGAGGGAGGATGATTCAGAGGAAACATGAGAAAGAATTTCTTCACAGAACGGGTAGTGGACAAGTGGAACACCCTGCCAGAGGAAGTGGTGGGGGCTGAAACAATCACAGGATTTAAGAATGCATGGGATAGACATAAAGGAATTCTGGAGGTCAGGGGTGAGCGGCAACAGACTTCTAGGAAAACAAACTGAACTTACAAGCTCAAATGGGCAGACTGGGTGGGCCATAGGCCCTTATCTGCCAACACTGTCTATGTATCTATATATCTATGTACTGTCGAACTTTTTGTTAACTTTTCCCATTGACTTATAATGGGAAATTGTTTTTTGAATAGCTTTTGAACCGTTTAATAATTTTTCATGAAATCTTCAAAAGGCACATCGGGGACCCCAGCCGCATGTTCCCTGAAGATTTTGGGCCGGGCACATAAACCGTCACGACCTGTAGTAGCGACGGTAGAATTCAGAAAAGCGTAAATGCTGCGTGCAGATCATGCTAATAACTCTGCAGCTGTGTGTCCGACTGATACAAAACTTAGCAGATCCCAAGGCGTTTGGGTCATGATCATGTATTCCAAATTTCAGGCAAATCTGTCAAACAGTTGCAAAGTTAAAGGTGCAAAATTTTGGGTTTAACAAGTAAATGGCTCCTCAACCTAACTATATATATATATATATATATATATATATATATATATATACATATATATATATATATATATATATATATATATATATATATATATATATATATATATATATATATATATATATATATATATATGTGTGTGTGTATTTTATTGAGGGAGCAGTGTGGCAGGGCCTAGCAGGCAGTCCAAGTGGCACTAGCAAATAGGACTGGGCTTTGGGGAAGGTGTACAAGAGCTAAACTGCATGGAAAAAAATAATTATAAAAAAGATCAGAGAGAGAGAGAAAGATGGACACTGGAGCAGTAGCAGCAGTCCTTGGCATGAGACGGGGACTACAGCTAAATGACACTGAAATTAATACCTGAAAGAAAATAACATCTTAAAACAAAACAAGACAGAGAGAGAGATGAAGACTGAGACAATATCAAGACTTGGCAGGAGACAGTCCAGGGCAGCTGATTTCTCCAATAATTATTCTTGAAAAAAACTTGTAGTTAGATGCAATGAAATTGCAATATAAAAATAACAGAGAACAATGACAGTAAAAGGTTTTATGTCAGATCTTTATATATATGTTAACTGTTTGTAATAATTATTAACTGCAAACCCTGACTAAGAGGATGGTGTTCCTTGAAACATTGGCTAGGTCGCTGTTATTGCAGTGCTAATACCTTGCCTTAAGGAACAATGAAAACATTTTAATACAATAGTGGTGAATGAATCATTTCTCCAAATCCACAGCATTGTCCTGGATTTTTGGAGCAGGCTCCTCTCCTCTCCTCTGTTCTTTATTTTGCAGGTTGGGCCACACTGGAATTTCAGTATCGACTTACATAGGATGTCATTACCCATTATCCTGTCCAAGAGGTCAGACTCCTAAGAGGAACTCCAATCAGTAGGCTGAAAGCACTAAGAATACCACACACAAGCATGACTATTGCAGAGGGAATTTTTACCTCACTGTTGCTGCCTATCCTGATCTACTCTAATGGGACTAATACATAAAACATCTGTTTCAGTGCATATTGCTATAAGCTTGTTTTCCATGCATATGCCCATGCAACTTCAATGGCTTTGAGGTGGCAGTTTTCAGAGAGACCTTCTGGAGATTGCAGTGCTGCCCTATCTGCATACACCTCCCAGGATTGAGGGAGGAAGTCGCTAGACTACAGGCTGAGTTGGCTCAGATTCGGGGACCTCTTCCTCCACCCAGGGGTCACCACGTTTGCATCCATTACCTCAGAGGATGCAAGGGAGGAGGAACAGCTTTACTATGGTGGGCTCTAGAAGGGTGGGGGTGATGGGTCAGAGGCACATTCGTTAACCAGCACCACTGCAAAATTCCTACACTGCTCTGGTGGGGTAGGACTGCTGGGAAGATATACCCATGGTTGTGTCTGGGAAGGATGTGGGGGTCCTTTTTAGTGGAGACCCCAAGGAGGGTGGTAGAAGACCCCAGAGGAGGAGAAAGCAACTTCTGGTGGGGGCTCAATTGTTAGGGGATAGATTTGGGAACAGAAAGGGAGGAAAGGTTAGGTGCCTATGCAGTGCCATGGCCCTTAGGGATGGGAAACAGATCCTGAGGATTGCTAGGGCAGCAGATTGGGAGGGAGAGCTGGATGTCAACTGCTCATCTGTGAACTAATAACCTGGCTAAGGATGGGGCTGGGATAGTGCAGGGGGAGTTTAGGGAGCTTCTTGTGAGATCCTAGGTAACGTGCTCAGTGGCTTTAGTTGAGGTGCCATTTGTCTATGACTTGGTGGGGAAGGAATCTCCACACCAGGAGCTTCAACTCATGGTTGAAGGAATGGTGCAGAGAGGAAGGGTTCAGCTACCTTGGTGACTGGGGACCCACCTGGAAGGATAGGTGTCTATACAATGGTGATGGCCTGCATCCATCTGGGAGGGGAACCACAGTCCTCAGTTGATGCTTTCAGTGTTACTTTGATGAACATTTTAACTAGTGGAGGGGGGTGGTGAAAGGAGTCAGGGAGGCAGAAACTATCCCATCCCACATGCTGAAATAGAAAGTAGGGACAGCGCAAAGGGAGAGGAATCCCCCAGGGTGTGAATTAATAAAGGAAGCAGAGTGGTAGGAATCAAGGGAGATGGGAATGAAAGCCTTAATAAGGGGGGCAGAAAGGAAAAAGGGGGGTAATAAGCACAGTGGTAACAAAATCTGGAAGGCCAGATGCATGAATGCTAGAAGTCTAGGAAATAAGATTCTGGACCTACAGGTCATCATGGCAGAGGGATATTGTGGCCATTACAAAGTCATGATGCACTGAAAACTATGACTGGAAGTTTGCATCCATACCAGGCTATACTCTGTTCAGGAAGGACAGCATGAGAAAGAAGGGGTGCTCTATGTGAGAGAAAACATAAAAGCGATGGAGATATGAAGAATTGAAGAATATGGGAGGCACAGATACTGTGGGTCACCCTGTAGATAGGGAATGGAGCCACTGTTTTCACTGGCATAAGCTACAGACCTCCAGCACAGGGGGATGAGTTAGATAAAGTATTAGTGAAAGCCATTGGCAAGATGGCAGAAAAGAGGGAGGTGCTGCTGGTGGGGGATTTTAACCTGCCAGATGTACATTAAAGCCTCCCAGCTGCAGCATCAGGTAAATGCAGGGACATCCTGGACTCCCTGAAGGGAACACTCTTCAGGCCACTAGTTAGGGAGCCCACTCATGATGGGGTAATACTGTACCTGGTTACTCACTAATAAGGACAGTGTTGCAGACGTCAAGACTAGAGGCCACCTGGGGACCAATGATCACTGTACAGTGTGGTTTCAATATAAGGATGACTTCAGAATCAAATCACACAAGGGCAAGGGTCATGGACTTCAAGAGAACAAGTTATAAAGATGGATGAATGCCTCAGGGATGACCTGGGGGTGGGAGGGTGGGAAGGTGACCTAGATGGTGTGGAGGAAAGTAGGTGAAACTAAAGGGGCATATTGAAGGTAACAAACTTCTGCATCAAGCAATGAGCAAAAGCAAGCGGAAAAAGAGACCACTATGTTTCTCAAAAGAAGTGGCTGGAAAGGTAAAGGATAAAAAGATAGCATTCAGAAGGTGTCAGGATACATACAGAGAGGAGAATAGTGAGGTATATCAGGGAAAGAGAGGGAAGCAGGGAAAGCAGTAAGAAGTGTGATGGCACAAACTATAGAGAGAATAGCCCAAGCTGTAATGAAATGGGACATACATTTTTTAGATATGTAAGTGAAAAGAGGAAGACAAGGTGAGGGATTGTAAGGTTAAAAAGGGAAGGTGCCGGACTGTGCAGATGGAGACGAGAAAAAGACAGACATCCTGAGCAAATACTTTTGTTCAGTGTTCACAGAGGAAGGAGAAGGGGAGGGGCCACAAAAAGCAACAGAAGCTTTGTAGGGAGGGAAGTGAACACTAGTTCTTTTTCAGAGGATAGGGTCCTGAAGGGACTCACTAATCTGAAAGTGGGCAAAGCAATGGGGCCAGATGGGGTGCATCCAAGGGTATTGAAAGAGCTCAAGAAGATACTGGCTGCACCTCTGACAGTCCTATTTAACAGCTCCCTGGAAACAAGAGTGGTTCTGAAGGACTGGAGGAGGGCAGATGCAATTCCACATCACAAAAGTGGTAGTTGGGAGGAGGCAGGCAAGTATAGGCCTGTCAGACTGACATCAGTTTTTGGAAAGTTAATGGAATCACTACTAAAGGAAAGACTTGAGGAATATATTTAATCCAGTGGGTTACAAGACCTGAGGCAGCATGAATTGATGGGGTGGGGGGGTCACATCAAATGAATCTAACAGATTTCTTTGGGTGACTAGAGAAGTAGATCAGAGTAGAGTGGTGGACATTGCCTACCTAGATTTCAGTAAGACTTTCAACACTGTTTCATATAGAAGACTCTTAAGTAGCTGGGTAGTTTAGGAGTGGGTCCAAAGGTGGTAAACTGAGTAAGAAATTGGTTAGGGGATGGGCGACAGAGGGTGGTGGTGGTGAACGGAGTTCACTCTGAGGAAGGGAGGGTGACCAGCCAGCAGGGTACCTCATGGATAAGTGCTAGGTCCAATTCTCTTTAATGTCATCACAAGTGACATTGCAGAGGAGCTGGAAGGGAAGGTGTGCCTCTTTGTAGAGGACACTAAAATTTGCAATAGGGTGGTCCCTCCAGGTGAGGTGGAAAGGATGAACAGAGACATGAGAAAACTCGAGGAGTGGTCAAGGGTATGGCAGCTGTGTTTCAATGCCAAAAAGTGCAAAATAATGCACTTGGAGCACAAAACCCAGGGGCAGAGTACATAATGGGTGGAGTGGTATTGGTGGTCACCAAGTAGGAATGAGATCTGGGAGTAATCATATAGATGACCTAAAGGTGGCCATGCAGTATGACAAGGCAGTTGGAAGGGCTAGTGGGATGCTGTATTGCACAAGAAAGGGGTATCACCAGCAGAAAGAGGGAGGTGGTGTTCCCTCTGTATAGATCACTGCTAATTCCACACCTAGAGTACTGTGTCCAGTTCTGGAGACCATGGGCTGGATTTTCAAAGGGTGATGCAGGGGTGCACCAAAGGCTTTTGCTGCAACTGCATTCAATTTTAGTAAGTCAGATCCAGTTGCAATAGTTTACCCAATTTATGGCAGCTTGTGCCAAATTTTGGGTATAAGCACCATAAAAAAGGATTCCTGGGACTGAGGCAAGCTAGACCACAAAAAGCTGGTCTAACATGCGACAACTGCCACACAAGATGGAGAATCCTGTTAGATTGCCTCAAGCCCAATACGCCACATCTTTGGTGCACCCAGGACTTGCCGCAATCTCGCCAGTTTGAAAATCTGGCCCCACATCTCTGGAAGGACATAAACAGAATGGAGGTGGTCCAGAGGAGGACAGCTAAAATAGCACAGGGTCTGCATCAAAAGTCCTAGGAGGAGAGACTAAATTACCTAAATATGTACACCCTGGAAGAGAGGAGGGAGAGGGTGATATACTGGAGACCTTTAAATACCTCACAGGGGTAAATAAGGTACAGGAGAGAAGTATTTTTCAGAAAACAAGTGCATAAGAACAAGGGGACATGCAATGAAGCTGAAGGGGGGAAGAGTCAGGAGAGATGCAAAGAAATACTTCTTCACAGAAAGAGTGGTAGATTCCTGGAACAGTCTTCCAGTGGAGGTGGTGAGCCACAGGGGTCGATCTTAACATTGTTTTACTAGCCCAAACACTAGTGCAAATTGACCAGGGCTAGTGCAGCTAACTCTCTACTTGCCCATCTTGACTAGCGCAGATTTTCATGGCTGTTAATGAAATTAAAAAAGTCTCTACTTTAACATTCTCTAATCCTCATGCTAATCTCTCTCAAGGTTCCAGATGGCCAGGTGTGATTAACAGCTCATTAAGAGCTGCAATTATCTGGCAGTTCAAGAGAGGGATCCCACAAAAGACTCAATGTGTGTCATTATCACTCCACTGCTAAGACTTTCAGTTAGTGTCCAGGGTGTGATCAAGCGTAGAGTGTTGCTAAGTCACTAGGTTCCAGTTTTCTGAATGTGTCTATGTCTAACAATGTGTCCAATATTATTAAGACCAGTGTCCCTCATTTCTCTACATTTTGAGTGTTTATATCCAACATTTCAGTGACAAAATGCAAAGAGGCATACAGGATTGGTCCTGCAGGTGGTGGATTTCATTCCAGCCTCACCATAACTTCCCTCTTCCCTCCAAATCTCTTAACTCTGTTCTTTCTCTGGATACCACTGCAGAACAGACTCTGAAGTGACCATCCATAGATGCCATTACTAGCAAGTGTAGGGGTTCCCCAGCTCTTCTAAATGGACCATGCCAGCCATCACCATCCATACAATTCCACCCGTATCCCACTCAGAATGTCCTTTCAGCCTAAAAACATAGCTTTGGATCATGTATGGTACAAAAATAAACCTTGATAAAATACATAATTTGAAACCTTGAAATAGGCATTGCTGGGGTGCATAGATCATCCTTTACAGAAACAGAGCTAGTATAGCATTATGCCTGTGTACTGTTCCCCTGGGCTGATGAAAGGACAATGTTAAAGAAAAATGTGTTATTGTTGGGGCAGAGCATATTAAAATCAATGCTTTTACAAATAAACATGTCATAGTTTTCTATTTCCCAAGCCCCTTAGGGCTGTCTAGCCCCAACCCCAAAGAAACCTTAGATGTGCTCCTGGCTCACTTGAGACTGTACAAAAACTTTCAGAAGTACAGGTCTCCAGTTGACTATAGGATGAGGGCTGAGAGTGTCTTTCTCTGCCTGACTCAGTTCATTGCCCTGTGGGTGGTGGTGACAGTGTGGTGAGGTGCATGATGATGTCAGTTATTGTGTGCACAGAGCTAGGACTGCTTGATTGAACATTTGCTGTTGTGATGTCCTCTCTCTATTTGGTGTCGGGGGGAGCAGAAGTAGGTAGAGAGGAGGCCATGGTGCAAAACAATGGGGGGGCTCACTGTCTGTGATGGCATTGTAGCCTTTTTTTTCTGCTGTGGAGCTGGAAGTAATGTGGGATCAAGATAAATGTGCAATAATCAGAGTATTTCTTGGCTTTGTTTGCATTGTTTCCTGTATAAGTGATCACACTTTACCATTGTAATTAAGGGCTAGTGCAACCATCTGTGGGCTAGTGCAATTTTGAATCAACTTGCCCTGCTAGCTAATGCAAAAAAAAGGTTAAGGTTGACCCCTGTGGTGGGGACAAGAACGGTGGTGGGGTTCAAGAATGCATGGGCTAGGCATAAGGGAATTTGTGCTCAGTAGGTAGCACACTGGCCTCTGAGGCTGGGGGATCAGAGGGCTGTGGGTTCAGTTCCCACATCTGGCACTTGGGTTAATATCCTAGTACTGACACTGCAGTGCAGCATGAGAGGGGTGCTGCACTTCTGAGGTGCCGTCTTTCGGATGAGACGTTAAACTGAGGTCCCATCTGCCTGGATTGGTGGTAGTTCAGGTGGATGTTAAAGATCCCATGGCACTTATCGAAAAGAGTAGGGGAATTTCCCCGGTGTCCTGGCCAAATTTCCCCTCATTCACTAAAAAAAAACAACAGCTTAATCTGGTTCAAGGTCAGTTGGCATTCATCTGTATTCCCTTCCCCTGGGTCGTGCCTGAAAATAGGCAGGATTTGTCTAGTGCACTTACCCGGTCAACAAAAACTAAATAAATAAAAATAAAATTAATGGAAAGGAAGGGGGAAGGAAGAATGAGCCACAAATCAAGTAGGGTCTGCTGTGATACTTTAACTAGGGAAAAATGGTCAGACTGGGTGGGCCAAGCAGTCCTTATCTGCCATAGATTCAATTGTTCTATGTTTCTATGTTTTGCCACCACCACCCCCATTCCTAAGATATTCCTTTTTATGGGGATAGTGGTTATATTAGAGTCACAGGTAAATAACTAATCATTACCCTTAATGAAAACCCAATAAAAAGAATCAAGAATCTCAGGCAATATTAAAAGCAGCAGAAATCTGAATGCCCCAGACAGTAACAAATCTGTAGTGTGCCAGTTAGGGCAATGAAAATAAAAAGAGGCAAAACTAAACTGGCACGCTGTCTTGTTAGGGGAATACCTTAAACTAAAATATATTCCTCGTGGATTACGAATCCTAGTGCAAACCAGTTTAGGATTTATTATGCAGTGGGGTCTGAAAATCTAGTAATCTGATTGGTTGGCTAGGGTATATTCCCATGGGAAAATCCCAGTATAATACACTGATAGAGTTCCAGTTGTCTCAGCTGACAGCTGCACAACACAAAAAAATTATTACTTCTTTTCTGTTTTTATTTTTCTACCTCTCTTTAGCCGCACTGTTGAATTCCTACCTGAAATATCACACAAGTACAGCAAGTTCCCATGGCAAATTGCCTTACACTTAACACTCCCAAACCCACTCTGTATAACATTAAAATGCTTTTTTTTTTTACAGTAGCTCCTCCGTGACCACTTGCAACTGACTCGCCTATCTCAATTTATTTTCTGTCTGCTTGGTTCCATCTCCACATTCCCCACAGCTCTTCAACTGGCAGCTCCACAGTACACACATTTTTAAAATAATTTTACATTTTCCCAATGCCCTGCATAATAAATGTCTGCTCTCCCAAGCAAAAACAAAACAAAACACTGAGTCGGACCATGACTTCTGACCAACGGCAAACCACACTACCCCTGGAACTAGACCCTGAACTATGGCACCCCTTCAGCACTCACTCCCATGCTCTTTCACATTCCCTAAACTACAGAGCCACTTACAACTAACAGCAGGCTCTGTCTTGAAAAAAAATATTTTTGTTTGTCTGTATGTGTCATGTAGGAGGGTATTTGAGCTGTGGGAGGTGGGGCCAGATGACTTCGGCCAAAATCTGCCTAGTAACAAGGCACTATATAACAAGAAGGAAGAATATTACACAAAAAAGCTTTAAAAACTGTAAATGAAACTTTTAATAATTTTTTTATTTTTTTTTTTATTATAAGATGGGGACCCTGATGAAGACCCAGATTTTAACAATGAATGCTCTCAAGTCCCAAAATCTAGAGTATCAAAAAGGGCCGCAAGACAGAACAGTTCCTCCTACCAACTCAAAATTCCTTTTCAGTACTATCGGATCCAGTAGCACTTTCCTCACACAGTATGTATCAGGAAGAAATTTCTCAGCATGATTCTGCTATAGCATTAAACACCCCATTTTCCCAACCACTGATGTCCACTAAGTCCCACTCCCATACCTCTCCCCCTTGGGAAATGTAGTAGCTCAGTCAAGTAGTTCATTATCACAAAAAACATCCAAGAAGGGTACTAATATTTCCCAAATTCATTCGCAATCTTATAGTCTTGTGAGCAAATGCAATTCATCTATGCCCAGTAATATGTCTTGTCAAGTTTTGGTGCTAGGTGACTCCATAATCAAACATCTTGATAGGGCAATTTGCAATCCAGACAAGGCCAATCATATGTGCTCTAGTTTCTGTGGAGCTAAAATATCTCATATTACAAAAATAGCACCTAAAATAATCTCAACTGCAGGATCTAACCCACTGGTGATTATACACGCAGGAATTAACGATATATATAGCATGCACCCCTCTCAAATAAAAAAAAAATATGTTGCTATATATAATTTACTTGTTGAAAAGGGATGTACAGTCTGTTTCTCCGAAATTCTCCCAGTACCAAGAGCAACTGACACTGTTACTGCTAACATCAAAACAACAAACAAATGGTTAAGAAAGTGGTGTCTCAAACAAACATTCACTGAATTCCACATTGGGAGAGCTTTTATGGAAGAGACTCACTGTTCTGCTGGGATGGTCTTCATCTCAGCAGGCGTAGGAGTACATTATTGGGTAAAACCATAACTTCCATAATTAAAAAGCATTTAAACTAATGTGTAGGGGGGAGAATGGTTATTCTGCCAATTCGCTAATTGGGACTAATAAATATTTAAGAAACAGGAACTGTAATTTCTTTTCTTTTAACACAAGATCTCTAAATCAGCTGAAGAATTCTGAACTAGAGCTAAAATGTATTCAACAGGATCTTCATATTATAGCAGTTACTGAGACATGGTGGGATTCCTCCTCAGGATGGACTAGGTAAATACCTAACTTCAAACTCTATCGCAGGGATAGAGAAAATCGGTTAGGGGGAGGAGTATGTCTATATGTTAGAGAGAATATTACATAATATGAAATTCCTACTTCTACTTCTACTGAATCACTATGGGTCACTAGTTTACCTAAAGGTCACCCAAAGCTTATATTGGGTGTTTGCTATAGACCTCCATCTGAAGACATGCTATACACTTCTGATCTGATAAATGTATTATCTGAAATGGTTGATAAGGGAGATACTTTGATCATGGGTGATTTTAATTTTCCTGGCATTAATTGGGAAACCTTATCTGGCAATACAGAACAAGAAAAACTATTCGCCGCTACATGTGTAGATCATGGACTTAAACAATTGGTGGATTCCCCCACTAGGGGGTTTAATTTACTTGATTTAGTTCTTACTAATATTGAGATCAAGATTTTTGACATGGAAATATCAGCTCCAATAGGCAATAGTGATCACAACACAATTAATTTCAGTATAAATATTATTAATCCTAAATCCTGTAATATTAGTATATATAAGGACTATAATAATGCTAATTTTGAATTAATCAATACCAAAATCACTGAAATTGATTGGGAGGAAAAATTCAGGAACAAAACAGTTAACAGTGCATGGACTGAATTAAAAGACTTTATATACTATTTGGAAAGGAATTTTGTTATTACCAAAAAGAAATACAATAAAAAAGGTACAATTCCCATTTGGTTCAATAAAACTATTAAGACATTAATTAAAAGAAAGGACATCTTGTTTAAAAAACTTTAAAAAAATTCCAATCCTTATATTAAATAGCAATATAAAACAGTGGTTTCCTCACTTAAATCATCAATTAAACAGGTGAAGTTAAAATTAGAATTTAAATTAGCTCATTCAAAGACTAGTTATAAATCACTTTTTTCTTACATTAACAGTAAGAAAGGCAACAATAAAACTTTAGGCCCTATAATAAATAACGGGATCCTAATTAAAATGGAAGCTGAAACAGCTAATCACTTTAATACCTATTTTTGCTCAGTTTTTAATCCACCAGAGGCACGTCCTGTAATAGATAATGAAACATCCCAAATTCTGTCCTTTGCTTATGATGATATCCTTCAGGCATTATTACAAACAAATAAAACTTCAAGTTCAGATCCTGATAATATAAACCCAAGGTTTATACTTGGAACAACTAAATCATTGGCCTTTCCACTAATGTTATTGTTTAACAAGTTCTTACTTGAGAAAAACATCCCTGATGATTGGAGTTCTGCCATTGTAGTTCCTATTTACAAGAAAGGTAATAAATCAAATGCACAAAACTATAAGCCTATTAGTCTCACCTCAATAATAGGGAAAGTAATGGAGTGTTTAATTAAGGCTCTGTTTGAAAAAGAAATGGACAATTTAGGTATCCATGATAGGACACAGCACAGCTTTACAAAAGGCCATTCATGTTCCACGAATCTAATTTCTTTCTATAATCATATAAGTAAATACTCGGACGTTAAAATTCCATCGGATGTCATACTACTTGACTTTAGCAAGGCTTTTGATAAACTGTCACATTCCATTTTAATCAACAAATTATTTAAATGTGGTTTTTCATCTTGTCTTGTTAACTGGACTGCTAGCTGGTTGCAAAATAGGTCTCAAACAGTAAAACCAAAAAGTTCCTTTTCAGTTTTAGATCAAGTTACTAGTGAAGTCCCACAGGGCTCTGTGCTGAGACCATTATTATTTAATATTTTTATAAGTGATATGCATTTTCCCCAAATAGTCATCCATCTAAATTTGCTGAATATACAAAATTGGGTGGTAGGGTCGATTCCATATCTGCCATAAAATATCTTGAAAATGATCTTCTTCGTATCGAATCTTGGGCACAGAATAACTCAATGCTTTTTAATACTGACAAGTGTTCGGTCCTCCATTTCGGTATTAAAAATCCAAAGATTAACTATTACCTTAATAACATTATGCTAAAATAAACCACTAATGAAAGAGATCTAGGAATCATAATTGACCATAAGTTATTTCTAAATTATCACTACAACAAGGTGGTTAGATCTGCTAAAGTTGTAATGAAACAAATTCAAAGAATATTTGTCAGTAAGTCCAAGCATAGCTTACTACATCTCTATAGGGCTTATATTAGACCTAAACTGTACTATGGATCACCTTTTTGGAGCCCTTATCTTAAAGGAGACACTATTCATTTGGAGCTAATTCAGAGATGATTTACTAAAATGGTACCAAGCCTCAGTTATGAATCTCGTCTAAGAGAAATAGGTCTCTTTCCCTTAGATATATGTAGATATAGGGAGGACATTCTCTTTGTTTACAAAGTATTTAAATTTCCTATCTTAAGGGAACAATGTGGACTTACCTTAGCAGACAAACGCATAGTGGATAGACGCCATAACCAACAATTAGTTGTAGATTGGGCTAAAACAAAAAAAGTGACAATTTCTTTTCTATTAGAGTTGCTAAATATTGGAATTCATTACCAAAGGATTTGATTGATATAGCTAACTTTGAATCATTCAAATCCCAGTTAGATTTATGGCCCAACTCTCAACATCGTTGTAACCATTGATCCACTGTTGTTGTGGGGGACAATCTCGATGGGCCTTGTGCCTTCTTTTGTCCCAATCCATCCAGTAAATCCAGTAACTTATTGTGGGACCCCCCATCAGTACTGAGTCAAAATGATGGCCGCCGCACTGGGCTCGCTGTAACTGCTCCGGTTGCTGTTCACTAAAAACTTATGTTTCTTTTCTGTTATTTGCCTGCCTTTGAGTGTTTTCTGGCCACTGTGTTGTTTGTTTTAATTTGTTTTATTGTTAAATCATTCTATTTAGTTAAGATAGGGCCCTACAGTGAGTTATTTTAGCCTTGTTTTGCAGTGTTTTCGGGGTCGTTGTCTACCGGCCATGTAGCGTGCACTGTGGCTGTTCAGCTGGCCTCCGCTGCTGCTATGATTGCTAAAGGAAAGTTTGTTAAGCCCATTTTAAACTTGCCTCCCTGTTTTTGATTTGTATCCCTTTTGGAGCTGGGAGACAGCGGCAGAAAGAGGTGGTAGTGGAGTGGAGGAAAACAGAGAGAGCACCTAGGCAAGATGTGGTTGAGCCCTTGAACGAGAGCCTTGGATGTGATGAGCACCAGGGTTAGAGAGTGGATTTAACTCCTGAAACAAGATTTTGTGGATGTGGATGGGGTCCAAGCAGACCATACTGTGGGCTTCAGCATGGGATCATTTTGTGTGTTTGCTGCATAATTTGGGTCATTTTGGCTTTGGAGATGGTTTCTGTCTGGAGGAGATACTGAGCCCAGATTGGAGTGGACTGGACTTTCATCTGCTGGAATATTGAGGCCCTGCATTTGTGGATGACAGCTAGCTAGAATCTGCCTTGCTCAGGAGGATCAGGCCTGGAGAGGTCGGGTAGCCGGCCATCAGGTTTACAGTTCTCCAAGGCCTCTCACTGGGCCGGCCAGTGGGTTGGCATAGGCGAGGTGCCGAGGAGGCAGGGCAGACATCTCTGGTGGCAGCCCTCACAGGTAGGGCCCCTTGGCTTCAACAGCTATGAGCAAGATCAGGACCACTACTGGGAAATCCCTTATCTGTGGAATTCTGCTGAGGTAACAACTGTCGAGATAATAACTTATGGTCAGACCTCAAACTTTTATGCTTCTGGTTTATTATTTGGGCAGTGAGAGTGCCGTGTTTTATTTTGGTATCCCCAGGTAGTGAGAGGACCTGGGGCCCCATATTTTATCTGATATTATTTGACTATTTTGGTACACCCAGTGAGGGGGGTGTACTTAAGTATTTAAGTTTCATTTTTATACTCAGTGGTTTAAGGTTAGTACACATTGTTTTCATTTTATTTTCCTGTGAGTTGAAGCTCTAAACTGGGACTTTCAGTCAACTGGTATACCATATTTCTCCTTGGACTTACATGGACCACTCAGACCAATCTTTTTTATTTGAGACTTTGTGCTCTGATTGAAACATTAGAGTGCTTGGGAAGGTTTTTTTTTATAATGTTTAAATGTTATTGTTATATTGTATTATAATTTATTAAATTTGTGGGTTGGGTATTTTAGTTTGGTTTATTACATTAGTTGAATCTCTCTCCTCAGTGAGAGAGAGTGGAGGAGTGGTAAATAAGGGGGGTTTAATTTGTTTACATTTTTGGCTGTCTGTTTTCTGTGTTTTTTGTTCACTGTTCATGCAAGCAAGCACTGCAGGGCAGGGATTTGTATTTGTATTTTTATTTTGGGTTTGTTTTAGGGGGGTTTCTCTTTTCTATATTGGCTTGGCACTTTCTGTTTATTTTAGAGCCTGTAATATGTGTCGTAGGCTCACCCATGGGGTTGTGCACTATTCGTCCTCCTCCCTTCATGCCCTCTGCCCTTTCCCCCCAGTGTTTTCTAACCTACCAGCACTGTAGAGCACTGGGTATTGCCTATGGAGGGGGTGGGGGTGCGAACAGTGAAGGATGAATGAGGGGGGCCCTCACATAGGGGTAGTTAAGTCCAGAAGATGCCCTGGGGTGAAATGTAGCCTGGAACGTGGTCTTCTATTTCTGGTCCCCATACAAAAGGGCACCACCATTACTGGTGGGCAGGTAGTTGGGGTGGCACTGGAGACTCATCCAACTCAAATGGTGTTATGCAATGCCACAGCCATTAAGAACAAGACTGCAATTATTGCAGATCTTGTTGGGACAGCAGATCTGGCTTGCATCACTGAGACCTGGCTGGATGAAAATGCTGGCCCCACATTGGAGGCTGCTATTCCTGACGGGTACTCAGTGATACACTGCTCAAGATTGGACCATGGGGGGGTTGTGGTCTGTTTCAAGACTGAATTGGGCCTCACAAGTGTACCAGTTGAGGAGGCTGGGTCATTTGAGTATACCATAGTAGCAGGTGTAGGCTGTAGGATAGCCCTCATCTACCATCCACCCAGAGATAAGAAGCGATTCCTCCAGGGCGTAGCGGACTTCTTCATCGATATGGCATTTGGGTCACCCAGGCTGATGGTCCTGGGTGACTTCAATGCATGGGTCAATGACAAACTCTCGCAATTTGGACAACACTTTCTCCAGTTGATGACATCACTGGGCCTTACACAGATTGTTACCTCTACCACTAGCAAACATGGTCACTCTCTTGACCTAGTTTTCCTCCTGGGGGTTGAAGCCTCCGATTTGGTGGTGGAACCTGTCAGATTTTCTGATCTCTAAACCATGGAGTTCAATTTTTGCACCTTCCTTCATAGGCCTACCCCTGTGAAGATGGTCAGATACCACCCTTTACGGGATGTGAGCCCTGAAGGCCTAGTGGAGGTACTTGACCTATCAGAGTTTCCTGTGGCAAGCAGGAATTCAGAGGCCTTGGTACTGGCCTATTACAAGGTCATGACCACGACCCTGGATTCTATCACTCCTGTCCATGTTCATCCTCTCTTTTCACCCTTGGTCCCCTTGGTTTGATGGGACCTTGAGGAAGTTGAGATGACAAGGATGAAGGTTAGAGCATTGCTGGTGGAAATCCACCCTGGTAGCTGACCATCTTAGATTGTTAGAATATTATCAAGTCTTCCAATCAACAATCGCCCATAAGAAGGCAGATTTCCTGTCTGGGGAGATTGCTGCCACTCAGAACTGACTGGCTCAGGTCTTTTGAACAGTGGACAGGCTGTGCAACCCAGCCTGTCTGCATTCTCGAATAGCCTTTTCACAGTTGGGGTGTGATGAGCTTGCCCAGTTCTTTGTGGATAAGGTGGCCAACATCAGGGCGGAGATCTGGTCATCACACTCTATGGGGGATGCTGTCGATCTGTGCTCGGTCATTGTCCCTCATTTTTCCTGGAGTACTTTTGACCAGCTGGAGTTCATGGATGTCATGCAGATTGTCCAGGGCATGTGCCCTATGTGCTGTAGTTTGGATCCAGGCTCAACTTCCCTGATTATGGGTTGATATGACATCATTGGCCCAATCCTGGCACAGATAGTCTGGTGCTCCCTTGATTCAGGTGAGTTTCCTAGCTCCCTGAAGGAGGCAGTGATGACACCTCTCCTAAAGAAAGCTTCACTGGACCCAGACTCTCTTGCTAACTACAGACCAATCTCGAACCTCCCCTTTGTGGGGAAGGTGATTGAGAAAGTAGTGGCTGTACAACTGGAGAACCACTTGACCATCCATAACATCTATTAACCTCTCCAATCCAGTTTTTGAAAGAGGCACAGTACTGAGACTGCTCTTTTTTGGGTGCTCAGTGATCTCCTGATGGTGAGAGATCAGAAAAGCCATTCCATTCTGGTGCTCCTTGATCTCTCCTCAGCATTTGACACCATGGACCATGGGGGTGCTGCTTGAGTGCCTGAGGTTCATCTGTGGCCTTACTAGTACAGTCCTTGGGTGGTTTAAATCTTTCCTCATTGGCAGAACCCAGAGGGTGGTGTTGGAGATTTACTCCTCTGACCCTCTCTCTCTCTGTCATGTGGGGTTCCTCAGGGCTCGGTGCTGTCCCCCATGTTGTTTGCGGTGTACATGTTGCCCCTTGGAGACATTGTAAGATGGTATGGGCTGAGGTTTCACTGCTATGCTGATGATACCCAGCTCTACCTGTCTTTCACACCTGACCAGGATAGTGTACTCTCGGTGTTTAATAACTGCCTTGCTGAAATCCAGGATTGGATGAATTCCAGCTGGCTAAAGTTAAACTCAGGAAAGACTGAGGTGATGGTTGTGGATCCGGATTGCTGGATAGAGGGGTCAGGGGCTGGTCAGCCCCTGGGGCTCTTTCTGGGGGGACTCCCAGCTCCTTACCTCTGAATGGGTGCAGAGCCTAGGGGTGATGCTTGGCAATGGGCTGACTCTGTGATCTCAGGTGTCGACAGTCATCAAGTCATCCTTTTACTATCTGAGGAGCATCACTAGGATCAAGCACCTTGTTCCATCCAGTGACCTTCCTATGCTGCTCCACGCCTTTGTGACCTCACACCTTGATTACTGCAACTCCTTTTACTCAGGGCTACTGGGGGTTGATATCCACCACCTGCAACTGGTGCAGAACACTGCAGCCCGGTTGTTGACAGGGACTTCCTGGTCATGTCACACCACACTGGTGCTGTGTGAACTGCACTGACTGCCCATTCAGTGATGGATCACCTTCAAAGTCAGATTACTGACATATAAAGCCCTACATGGACTTGGCCCAGACTACCTGAAAGAGCTTCTGTCCCCCTACTGCCCCCAGTGATGGTTCCACTCAGCTGATGAGGGGTTGCTATAGATTCCAAGGGTATCTTTAAAATTTCAGGGGCCCGTACATTTATATATGTGGCCCCAGCCCTTTGGAATTATCTACCCTGTCAGCTCTGGGAGTGGGCAACACTGGGGGGCTTTAAACAGGCACTTAAAACTTATTTATGGAGCCATGCCTTAATCAGTCAAGTATATTTAATAACACATTTTATTGACTATCTTTTATACAACTGTTTTATGTTATTGTTTTTATTAATCTTTTTGTAAAGCGCTTTGGCAATTTGAAAGGCGATCAATCAAATAATGCTATTATTATTAATCACTTCTGGTGTTGTTCAGTCACTTGGCCTGCAGCCTCATGATTGAACCACACAATGAGTGGGTAAATCCCACTGTAAAACACACCCTGTCATGGATTATTGCCTACACAACCCACATTGAGTGAGGATACAAAGGGTGACCGTATATTTATTTATTTTTATTTATTTAGTTAGTTTTTGTTAACCAGGTAGGTGCACTAGCCAGAAAGACTATTTTCAGGCACGACCCAGGAGAGTACAGAGACAAACTTCAAAAGAACATCATGATACATAGTGCAAAGTACAGGAACATTATGATACAGAGTACAAATTACATAACAGTGGCAATATGACAAAAAATCTGAGATAGTTTGACCAAAATAAGCTTTCAAATTAACTTAAGACAAAATACAGTCAGGTCAGAATAGGAGATAGAGGTAGCAAGACCAAAAAATACAGTAATTAATATTTACATAGGACAATACAGTAAGGTCAAAAATGATGCAGCCAGGAACTGTGCAAGTAAAATAAGGTGAAGCAAGAGCAATAGCCACCAATCAAAGATAGATAAGGGAGGAGCTTGGGAAAAAGGTGGAGAAGGATGGTAGGATAACCTGGAGGGGAGAGTGAGAAGTGGGGGAAAGTGACAGAAATGAGGAAGTGAAAGGGGAGAGGTGGAGTTTCACGGACAGTGCTGGGCCCTAGACTCTTAGAGGATAACAGGGGGTAGGGTTAGAGAGTAAGGGCTAGGGTGGTTTGAAACAAGAGCATATGTAGGAGGAGGGGAGATAATGTCGGAGTTCTTTCTTAAAGGAGTAGTGGGATAAAGATTGGTGCAGGGTTGAAGGAAGTGAGTTCCAGTAGTGGAGTGCATGACAGGCAAAAGCATGACTACCTTTATTTGTGCGATGTCTCAGGATGAGGACAGGGATATTTACCGCAGAGTGCAACGCATAGTGAGTTATATATAAGCGATTGCCAAAATGGCGGCAAATGCTTTCTCTGCACCCCTTACTTAAATAACAACCTCTGAGGTCATAGCAACTCGGGGAGGGGGAAAAGCTTTTGCCACCGTTTCAGTAATTGCTCATATGTACGATCGCCATTTGTGTCCTTGCTCAAATGTGTGTGCTGTTTTTGTGCTCACTCTTATTGAGTCACCCAGATCATGGGACACCACAGTGGGATGGTGCGAGAAACAGGTATTCACTAGATTTCATGCTGTAACTACTAATATAGGCCATTACTACAGAATAAGAGAACATACTATCAGAACATCTGAAAGTGAAAACCATAGAATCAGAACTGAATGAATTCTTAGGATGAACAAAGTGTTAGAAGAGTTTGAGGACAGAATAAAAGCCATTTAAATATGAAAAGTCAAGAGACCTAAAAGATTATAAGAATAATAAAGTTTCTAACTAGTCTAACGAAAACAACTGCAGGTGAGATTTTAAAACCCAGACTCAGACAATACAAACTACACAAGTGACAGCAATCAGGACAGCGGTTACTGTAGAAACTATGAACCAAGGAGAGTTATTTAGGAAAACAACAGGGACAAGGCAGATCATGGTGAGGTGGCAGGGAACAGAGTAGACAATACAGAGAAGATTTTCAGGGACAGAAGAAGAATTACAAGTTGAGACAGTAAGGGACAGACGTGGATAGAGAAACAGAAGAAGGGGCCGCAGTAGGAACTGAACTAGGACAAGAGCCAGAAACAAAACAGACAGGCATGACAGAAACAAAGAGAAAATGACAACTTGGTCAGCTCAGAACAAGGCACGCAGGTAGCATATAATTTGTCCAACTACTATGTAAGTCAAGAAGTGAAAACAGTATTAAGCAAGAGCCTTACCTTTTGCCCACATCAGAAATTAAATACCTTTAACCTAAAGCTGGACAGGCAACATTTTTTTCACAAAAATAAGGGTTGAGACATTAATTTGATTTTAAGAGTCTAATGCCTGAAACCCCCATAGTAACCATGCCAACTATAAACAAAATGTCAGATTTGAAGTAGGCCACTGATGTAAAATCTTTTTTTCTACCCCCAGGACCGATCCCCCCAGCTTTGGACACATACACAACTGACAAAAAAAGAAACAAATAATGAAATCAAACAAGGAAGGAGTACACAGTTTAACTTCACAGCTAAAGAATATGAGGCTCTGAGAAGACAGGAACAAAATGATAACATAGTCATAAAACCAGTGAATGTGGTGGGGGGATAGTTGTTCAAAACTATTGGGACTATCAGTTAGAACATCTTAGACAATTGGAAGTAGAAAGTAACTACAAAAAGTGAGTTATAACCCTGTGGTAGAAATCAAGAATATAATTGAGAATACCATAGAAAGAGGTTTTAGAGAAGAATATATATCAGTGAATGGGAGAGAATGGCATTGTTTAATCAAAAACCAATCACCCCTGTATTTTACATGATACCAAAAATACACCCGCTGGCTAGGAAATAGTGGCATCAATTGGTTCTGTATTAGAAGTGCTCTCTATATATGTAGATTTTCATATTTGGAACCTTGTTGTATGGCAACAGGGTTATATAAAAGACACAGCACATGTTACTGAAATACTAGAAACAATCAACCAAAGAGAACCGAACACATGCTTTTGGTAACCTTATGTCAATTACCTCTACTCTTCAATACCCCATGACGAAGGCTTAGAGAACCTTAAAGAAATCATCATATACAGAGAAGAGGCAGAACCAAGTAAACCAAATTTTTTTCTGACACTAGCTGAGATGGTTCTAAAGGGACACTGTCAACCCTCTTAGGTCTCAAAGTGTAACTAGTTTAAAAAACACATTTTATGATTGCCAACATTCTGTAAAGATTGTTGACATAGTGGGTAGTTTGATTCTGACTCTTTTTCTTTAAAAAAGTGAAAAACAGACAGCCCACCATACTGGTGTTACCATACAAACACAGGTTTGTTTACATTCTGTGATCAGCTCTAACTGTATCTTTCCTGGACTTGGGAACAGCCATAGCACAGTCTAACCCCTTGTGATGCAGTGGGAGTTTAGAAGGCCATGGCACCCTGAGAGACTGCACTGTTTGGGGATGTTTCTAATGTTCAGAAAGTATGCAGTAAGAACAGACCCAGGATTGTAAACAAAACAAGGTTGTTTATAAATATACATTAGCATGCATTTCAGTTCTACTAAACAAGGAGACTGACAAAACAAACAGCAACATCAATGAATTTTAGAGATGGTAAGCAATCATAAAATGTAGGTTTTTAACTAGAAATAATATAATGAAAAACAGGTTGACGGTGTCCCTTTAAGGTAAAACTACTTCAAATTTGAAAAAAAAAAACACATTACTACCAAGTTAAGAGCACAGCAATGGCTTCTACAATGGACCTTTCATATGCCTGCCTTTTTATGTCAGGCTTTGAAAAAGAATTTTTCGTTACACCAATGTACAATAAGTGTTATAGCACGCAGCATGCTGGGGACATTACATAGATGATTGCCTCCTATTATGGAGTGACACTGAAACACAACTATGATTTATTTGCATTTGCTTCAATAATTGATGGAATACATCACATTCACACTAACATCCAGCTACACCAATGTTCCATTCTTGGAGCTGGACATTTTTGTAAAAAGCAACATTTTACATACCAAACTATATCATAAAACTGACAAGAATACTGCCCTTAGAAAATACAAAATCACACATGCCCCCACAATGCAAAGCATCATGGGCTGCATATGCAAATCACCACAGAATGTTATGCTGGTCCAACTTTAAGCAGAATTGCATGGTGCCGAAAGGCCTCTCACACAGTTTGCAAAGGGTGCTAACAGAAGACATAGACACGTGTTTCGTCCTACCAGGACTCATCAGTATGCCTCGTCTGTTTGACACCCCAGTGGAATGGACCAGCTACCCCTAAGGCAGTGTGTCTGGGATATATTGTGGTGAACCCATTAAAATAAAAACCTATTTAAAAGACAAAGAACCTCTGTGCATAAACACTGAGGCAAGGGTTACCCCAAAGGGCATTTGGCTGGGAAGCCAAGTTTCAAGAAAATACAAAATCACACATGCCCCCACAATGCAAAGCATCATGGGCTGCATATGCAAATCACCACTGCCCTTAGAGGTGACAAGTTCCATTACCATCCCCAGAAAGAACATAATTCTTAGGGGCAGTTCATACGTGCAAAGAGAAACTGCTCACAGGAGTCTGATTTAAATAAAGCACGTAAAGACCTGAAAAATAGGTTAAGGAAAAAGGGAATATCAGAAAAAAGTCATACAAGATGCTGAGTAGAGATGTAAAGGTGTTACTATGGAGGAAACCCTTACTTTGAAACAAAAAGATACAGAACTTAATAGGATTATGCATATATGACAAATTACTCAGAACACTTTGAAAAAATTAAAAACGTTATTAACAGACATTGGCACATTCTAAAGGCAGCACCACAGGAGGAAGAGATTTTCAGAACTAGACCATTACCAGTAGCCAAAAAGCCTAGAGATGTAAAGGACAGACATGTTCACTCCTATCACATAGTACTAACTACACAAAGTACTTTCAGTCCACCCATTAAAGGAAACTACCAATGTGGACTCTGTAGTGACTGCATGAGTACATACTGGGTAAAAACACATAGCAGGAAATAAGAACATATAGGATAGTGCATGGGGAACGGTTGACAACAGGGCTATTCTTTCACCGAGTTGGCACTATGACGACGGATTACCTCGAGAGCGCAGCTAGAGGTAATCCGTCGTCATAACTGAAAGATGCCCTGTTGTCAACTGTTCCCATGCACTTTTCTTTATAGTGTATGGTGGAACGTCATTTTTTGGGAAAAAAATCAGTTACTAGAAGGAAAAAAGAACTTTATATTTTGAACGTTTTCACGCTTGACATTTTAACTGCTTAAGAACTTTACATTGTGAACGTTTTAACGCTAAACATTAGTACTGCTGCTGACATTGCTGCTTTCGCCATGTGTCCTGTCTATGGAGTGAGCCCTAACTGTCAAATGCTGCTCGAGGACACAGTGTGATGTTCGCAGTACAGTAAAAAACATCATTCTGTTGCACTGCAAACGTCACTAGTGTGTGACTACAAGGTTTCGAAAATGAAGGATTTCGGTGGAGAACGACGTTCCACCATACACTATATTGACATTATGGACTTCATCTCATGTCAGACTACCCATGTAGTATATTTAAATGCCCCTGGGAAGGTTTAAGAAGCAGAAAAGGCTGTCTGCCCATGGTTTGCTCCTGTAAATTATGTATAGCAATCAAGCTGACCACCTTCATGAATAAATGTGTCCAAGTTATGTTTGAATTTGGTTTTGGTTTCTCTGATAATTACGTATTTAACCAAGTTATTACATGGATTTATTACACATTCTTTCTCTTATCTGTCCTAAAGCTTGTTGGATTAATTTGCAGAGGAATTTCGTGATCTAGTGTACTGTACGTGGGACAAACTACTAGAGCCTTACAAAAGAGAGTTCTAGAGCATAATAGCAACATTTGGTGCACAGATATCAAATCACCAGTTGCTAGACATTTTCAATGAGAGTGACATCCTGTACCATTCCTCACATTCATTGGACTTGAGTATATAGAATCACTTCAAAGAGAAGGTGACCAGGAGAAGAAACTTCTTTAGCATGAAGGATTATGGATTGAGTGATTCAAAGCGACTAATTCAAAATGTGAACTGAATGAGGACATGGACTGGTTCATATTGTTCTGAGGGGACCTATAGACTTTACAGCTGATTCAAGAACTTTTTCTGAAAATTGTATGAAAACACTATGTATAGGGTTGTACATACAGTATTATGAGGCTTATCACTAACAACCTTTTTATTATTCTTTACAAATGCTCAGGAGCCCATTTCCTAACCCCCATTTCATCTCAGTGTCTGTATTGTTCACATTCTATCAGCCATCATCTTTGTAAGTATATCTCTACATGTTTTTAGGTGCTATCATAACTTTACCTAGATATTTTTTACAACACATCTTGATTACAATTATGGTATGAACTACATAATGGTTCGTCTCCTACTAGCTGTTTGAAAATGTGACCAGTCCCTCATTTCCAATTGTCCATGGTATCACTAGTTCCCACACTGAGGCACATCTACGTGGTAGCTCCCTTCCCCCCATATGTACAAAATCAAAGTTACCATATTCATTGTTGTACTCCTTAGTATGTTCTTTGCATCTTATTGCTATTCCTTTCACCCTCACCCACCCCGAGATAAGTGACAACAACCTTCTATAGTATTCAGATGTTAGGATATGGCAATGTTAAACCCCAGTATAGAGGGATTAGAAATGGGCCAGTATGTGAGGAATCCTCCTGCATACGTTATATACTTTGTCAACAATATGACTCACACAGCAACTGAATGTACTGATAGTATCCACTACTATTAAACACTGGCTCCTGTCAGCCTTGTTCTAGTTCTTAGACTGCATCTACCATTTCCAAGGAAACTTTGAAATAGGCTAGGTAGGAGCAGGCAGTTTTTTTGCCTTCTGACACATATTGGAGCAGTGGTGCAATGACATCATAACATTATGTGTGTATGTGTGCCCTACCCCGTGTGATGGCATCAGCCCAGCAGTAAGCTTTAAAAACTCCACGAAATGACAGGTTAGCACTCTTGTTTATTGGTAGGCAGGGCACTATGTTGGAGGAAACCCTAGTATGGGTAAGTTTGGTGCCTCAGTTGGCACTACTTAGTTTACATTATATTGATTATTCTTTGAAAAAAAAACGACATTATTGCAACAGTTATGGTACCTTAACGCTATAAAAGTAGGGAAATGTGGTGTTAGGGTTTCTCATCCTAATGCCCACCATCCTCAAGCAGCAAAAGAAAAAAAAACTTTAGGGTTTGGGGTCTTTGTAGTCTCCTTTACAGACTTTTTCCCTACCTCTCTAGAGCTGCTTGTCTAGCAGTTGCTAGCAGCACCCTCCTGCCTTTCCTCTTTTTATGGAGCCCTAGTGTTACAGTCTGGTTGTGAATCAGTCCTATACAGAATAAAAACTCTTTATCATAGAACTGGGCATTTTGAAGCCATTGCCCACCCCAGAGACCACCACTGTGTAGTTCTTTCAATACTGCATTGGCCCTCATTTGAAGCAGGTTCACATAAATACAGATATATGGACCAGCAGTCAAGCAATTGACTATATGACTGTTACAGCTCATTGGGCAAGTTTTCACTCAGACAGTAATAATCTCCACTCAACCGTAAACAGTAGGAAGCATGCTATATTATGTGTCACCACTTTTGAGGAAAACCACATTGTTGTGAATATTTAGCAGGAGCTGCAAAATCAGTTCCAGAAATGGCTTACTCCATATTCCTTATCTCCACAGTTCATAGTGTCAGACAATGGTGCCAACATAGTCAAAGCTTTTAGAGATGGCAACTACCAACACATACCTTGATTTGCACATTGCTTAAGTCTTCTCATCCATAGTTTCTTAAATGGAAACAGAAATGCTGAACACCTGTTGGGTCTTGCTAAGAAAATATCTGGGCATTTCAGCCACTCTGTAAAAGCACAAAAAATCCTGAAGGGGATGCAGAGGTCAAACAACTTACATTACATACATTAAAGCAGGAAGTTCCAACCAACTGAAATTAAATATTTTACATGTTGGAAAGGCTTCTTTTTTTTCAGCTCTATTTATTCACCTACCTACTGGACTCTTTCTGGTGTGGACACTCGGTGCAGCTTCTCCCATCCACACGAAGCCTCCAGCTGCCCAACTCTCCGGTTGGACCCTTCTCCTCTTTGCCTTTCCTGGCCATACACCTTCCCCCAGCTCTGAGCCATCCAGAGCGGGACCACCAAACTCCTCCTGGTGCTCTAGCTACAATCTAGTAGAGCAACCAGGGACTTGGAGGGAGAACCAGATGTGGGGGCTGGGAAGCCTAGTGTTGGACATGCAGCCAACCACTGATTCCGCCTTTGCTTACCAGCAGGCAGAGATGTTTTCTAGGTTACACCCCTATGGCACAGTCATGCAATGATGACAGCATGTGGAGGATGCACTCCCGCCTCTTCCTGCAGTCGCCCACCACCGCCATCCCCATTGGCTGCCCTGATATGTGTGAAGCACCCCCAGCTACTGCTAGGAGCCACCACTATATGGGGAATCCCCCAGAACCCACCCCAAGAGAGGAGAACAGTCCTCTGGATGCTCAATCCTCTCCTCTCCCTGTTGACCCCCAGTGGCCCTTGTCGCCAGCATGGTGTGAGGTGTAGTGTCCAATGCCTCAACCCTCAGTGCCACCAGGCTGGCTTGGACAGGCTTCTTAAATAGAAAAAAGCTGCACATGACTACACCATGCAGAATCAAATAAGTAAAGTAGACATCATGCTCATTTCCAGCAGCTGGACTCTATTCAAATCTTTGGTCACCTTAATGGAGTAATTTAAGGCGGCCATACATGATGTCAGTGTGGACAGTGCAACTCTGAGTCAAATGCTACCTCATATCAGATTTCTTCATATTTTACTTGATGAAATAAAGAAAGACTTGCAGTCAAAAGAAGACACCACCGCTGTTATGCTGGCAGATGACTTGAGTCTCAGACTGTTGACTGATCAAAGACAAAATGCCATGTTTAAGAATGACACCTATGTGTTGGCTACATTGCTAGATCTCCACTTTAAGTGGAACATTGAAGCCATCCTTTCTGCAGGGGAAGACATTGAGTATTGGAGAGATCTTCTGCTAACTACATGTGACATTGCCCTACCAACATCATTAATTGATGTAAAACCTTCCAAGCCATCAGAGTGCACCTCTGGTTCAGACAATAGCACATCTATCAATTAATCACAATCACCAGTGTCATCAGTGAAGGAAAGGACATCTACAAGGGGTGTGCAAATACCTTACTTCAAATATTCAGCCAAATATTCTACTCAGGGGCCCAAACATTTGGGTATTCATTATTTGTATTTGGGGAGAGGGGGATTTAATTAAAAAAAGGAAAATTAAGTCCCCAACCCTCCTCCCCAGCCCAAATCATTAAAGCAAAGCCCCCCCAAAGTCATAAAATCCCTGGTGTCTAGTGGTTCCCCCCCCACCAGATGACCATTATGGTCCCAATGTTAAAAAAACAGCATTTAAATAATTGTCCTCCCTGGTGTCTAGTAAACCCCCCCTCCCTATCCCCAATCCCCTTAGTAAAGCATTTTTCCCTCAGTAATTCCCTGGTGTCTAGTGGACCCCCCGCCCTGGCAGGTAGTCCCACACCACCCTGGTCTCCCCATCCCAACCCTGAGCGGGTGACCAGCACAACCCTCCTCTCTCCTTCATGGCTGGCCACCCACTGAGCTGTCAGTGAATGAGTGCATGCTTGTACAAGCACATGCTCATTCCTACATTCCAACTCACACTCACTGGCAGTATATTCACATGCTGTGGTGTAGCAGACAAGAGCAGAGGGCTATTCTGGTGGATTGTAGAGGGTTAGGATGGGGGAACTGCATGGTGGACCCCCCGGAGGGTCCACCACCTCATTCCCCCATCCCATCCCCCCACCAGTCACCTGAACAGCCTTCTGCTCTTGCCTCCTGCCCCACAGAGTATGAGTGGCAATGCTATCAGTGAGTGGGAGCAGTCAATGAATGAGCGCATGCTTGTACAAGCATGCACTCATTCATTGACAGCTCAGTGGGGGAGAGAGAGATGGGCTGTGCTGGTCGCTCACTTGGGATCGGGATGAGGGAGCAGGGTGGTGGGACACTACCTGCCAGGGTGAGGAGGGCCCACTAGACACCAGGTAATTACTGAGGGAAAAATGTTTTACTAAGGGGATCGCGGATGGTGGGGGCCACTAGATACCAAGGAGGGAAAATGTTTTAATTGTTTTTTCGTTTTGTTTTGTTTTTTTACATTGGGACCGCAATTGTCAGATGGGGGTGGGGAACCACTAAACTCCCAGGATTTTATGACTTGGGGGACTTGGATTTAGTGATTTGGGCTAGGGAGGAGTGTGGTGGACTGTTTCTTTTTCTTTTTTCTTTTTTTGTAAATAGCATTTTCCGAATAGCAGGGCACGAATAGTGCTACTATTCATTATTTGTGATTCTAATTTTGAATAGCGTATTATTCATGGTATTCAGAAAATGATATTCATTACTCGCACACCCCTAACATCTACAGCTACTTCTCAGGCACCCAATATTCAGGGTCAGAAAGGCAGATCAGTTGCAGCTGGTTCATCTGCCAGGCTGGTAATTGTCTTATGCAGCACAATGATCCTGGAATACTTTGCCAACTATACTGTGATTGGTCTCAAGGAAGATCCATTACTCTATTGGAAACAGAAGAGAACAATATGGCCAGATCTAGCAAATCTTGCAATAATGTACCTCAGCTGTCCACCTTCAAGCATGTATTCAGAACACATATTTAGTGCAGCTGGAGGAATAGTCACTGACCACAGAACACCGCTAAGTCCTGCAAATGTGGAATGCTTACATTTCGCAGAATGAATGCTGACAATTTCCCAGTTGTCCCAAACACTGAACTAAGCAAGTCTGACCCTATACATGAATAACAGCCTGCAGTGATATTGAATATGATGACTAGGCTGTGTACGAAACAAATGGAACCATCACCACTGCCACCATTTCAGCAACATGTACCGCACTAGTACTACTATTAGTTGTTTTTTGTCAGTCATCAGTTTATATTATGTAAGTTTGATCGATGCCCACCATGAGTATAGTTTCTGGAAACAGCAACAGCTTTACTCAGAGCAGCTGTGCCTCTCGTACAAACCTCATCAATGCCCACCTTTGGTGTAGAAACATAGAATTTAACATCAGATAAAGACTACTTGGCCAATCCAGTCTGCCCATTTTCCCTACCTACTGTAATACCATAGACCCTACTTGATCTCTGGCTTAGCCCTCCCTTCCTTAATGACTAAGGTTCCTTTATGCCTATCCCATGCATTCTTGAATCCTGCCACAGCTTTTGCTTCCACCACCTCTGCTGGAAGGCTGTTCCAGGCATCCACTACTCTCTCTGTGAAGAACTACTTCCTTACATTTCCCCTGAGTCTACCCCCCACCACCTCTCCTCTGGAACGCACTCCCAATAAATCTCCAGGAGTGTAACTCATTAGGGGGGATTTAAAAGTGGACTAAAGAACCACCTGCTGGAGCTAAACCAATGCACTTGCCACCGTTGATATCTCTTCTTTGTACCTTTTGAGTCAAATAAATCTGTCAGTGAGTGGGTGTATTCACAAATATATTTAAGTGTATTAACAAATGTTGCTAATTGTCGTACATTGTTAATTGTTCTCCTTTCTATGTGATGTGTAAAATATTATTTATGAAATTCTGCAAATGTTGTATTTCAAAGTATCTGTAATTAATTCAGGGTTGCCCCTGAAAAAGAGACTGTTACTGGACTCAGCAGGCCTATCCAGTTACCAAAATGAAATAAATAAATTGTCACACTGCTGGCCACTTTCAGATCATCAGATATGATAACACCTAGATCTCTTTCCTGCTTGGGCGTCACCAGTACCACTCCCCCATTGTGTGCTCTGATCCTGAGTTCCTACACCCCAAGTGTATGATTTTGCTTTTTTTTTGCATTGAAACTTAGTTGCCACTTTCTAGACCACCCCTCAAGCTTACCAAGATCTCTATTCATTTTATCCACCACCCCCTGGAGTGTCAACTCTATTGCAGATTTTTTTGTCATCTGCAAAAAGACATACATTCCCTTCTAGTCCCTTATAAAGATATGGAAGATGACAGGTCCCAGTACTGATCCTTCTGGCATCCTGATAGTCACCCTCCCTTCCTTGGAGGGAACTCCACTTACCACTACCCTCTGTCGACTGGCCTCCAACCAACTTCTTACCCAGTTTATCACTTTTAGTCCCACTCCTAGGCTGCCCAGCTTGTTTATGAGTCTCCTATGTGGAACAGTGTTGAAGACCTTACTGAAATCTAGGTAGGCAACATCCACCACTTCACCCTGATCTACTTCCCTGGTTACCCAGTCAAAGAAATCTATAAGATGTATTTGACATGACCAGGGACACTGGTTTACCGGGATTGAGAAAGGGCATATTCCGTTTTGCACATTGTAAAAAATGGTATTGTCACCGGTGTCTGCTAAGCCAAAATCTGGTTTTACCGGTGTTTGGTTTTGTGTACTTTATTTAACAACTTTTATCTCTGCTAACATGCATTTTAGCAATTTTAACCTCCACTATTACACATCCTTCCATCCTTGTACCAATTTTAAGTTATTTTAGGTACAAGATGTGATAGCAGCAGCAGCAACACTACAGCCTCTGTCCCTAAGGTGTGATGGAAGCAGTACTACGGCACCCATCCCTCTGGTGTGACAGAAGCAGCAGCACTATGGCCCCCCATCCCTTAGGTGTGATGGCAGCAGTACTACGGTCATCATTCCTCATGTGTGATGGCAGTATCAGCACTATGGCCCCCATCCCTCAGGTGGGACGGCAGCAGGCCTACATTCCCCATCCACCAGTAGTGATGACAGAAGCACTACCTCACCCACCCCTTCGGTGTGATGGCAGTAGCAACAATGCAGTACACATCCCTCTGGGGTGATGGCAGTAGTGACAGCACTATGATCCCCTTTCAACACTCACACCCCACATGTACAAGTTACAATTGACTTGATCTCTTTGCTTGTTAGAACTCAGATGTGAATTAATCTGAACCATCACCGCTAAGGTGGACTACCTTTTTTTTCCTATCTAAAATTTAACTGCCTGAATTGGATATCTGCCTGTGACACCACTGACCAGGGTCAGGGTGTTGTAGGGCCAGCTGGTGGGTGAAGGCTTGAGTGTCCAATGACCACTTACCTTCTCCTGGGAGGGAGGGTGGGTTCATGGCTCAGCATTTTCTGGCCCATGGTGGAGGCCAGAGGCATGACAACACATCAGTCCTCATTGCGGGAGGAGTGTGACGGATGTCAGCTTGTGCCTTGACATCATGTAGCCTGTCAAGCTCCCAAGAAAATGGGAAAACACCCTCTGGCCAACCGAAGGATGGCTACTGGTCCCGCCATACACCAGAAGCCCCAGACATGTGTCCGTTCTGACCCCCAACATGCCCAAGATACACAGGAAGCTCTTTGGGGCAATTCTCCACCCCTGGTAGCCTCCCACAGGGGTAGGGGCCTACTCAATTAAGGGTTACTTTGGGTTACCTGGTAGCACAGCAGTAAGGATCAGTGGATAGTGGTCGGGACTCAGCAGCAGTGGTAGGGGGTCTTGGCAGGCCTGAAGGAGTGGATGGCCAGGGGGTAGGAGGGGAGAAAAACTGCTTGAATTTGCTTCTTTGAAATAAAGTGTTTTCACCTAAAAAATCCACAAGTGATTAGTGGAGGACCTTCAAATGCATTCATGCATCTCCCAGACATGTGGATGCTTTTTTTTTCTACTTGGTGTCATTAAAAGGGTGTCTCCCAGTTTTCATGTCTTTGTTCAGATGTGAATTGAGCACTTCTCTGCCCACCTGCATCATACAGCCCCTGGGGTCTTACCATCTGTATGTCACTGAATGTGCTTTCAAAATCCACTGACCAAACATAAGTACTCTTAAATACTTAACATTTGCTTTTTGTTGAAGCAGTCTATCAGAAAACATTTTGTTGTCACAGAGACAGAACCAGTAGGTGGAAGAAAAGGTGCAAATGATCCAATTCACCTAAATGGGGTGCTAACTGTGAAGTCTTTTCATAAGCAGTAAGGCAGTTTCTTCTTTGTGAACATACTTTCATTCAGACTAGTTTTCATTCAAACAACTGAGGATTTTGGATGGCCCTACTGATTATAAACTTGAATAAGTTAGTTGGTAACAGTGATCCTCGCGTTGCAATCTACAGCCTAGATGCTCATATGAAAGAATACAATAAAACCCTGGCTAAAAACAAGCTTATAAAACATATGTGAATATTTATCTTTACCTATACAGAATCATTGCAGCCCAAGTAAAACTCAAGTAAATTACATAGTACCCTGACTACTATTCTATGATGTAGTAAACATATATTGGTATTTTTTATATTCTTGTAAAGCAGGTAAGGCCCACTAGGCAGAACTGTCTGTTTTAAGGAGTGACCTAGAAGCACTTGGGAGGATAAGTGACTTGCTTGGATGCAAGTGGAGGTTGTAGTACTCAAACCCAAGTCTGCTGGATGTACCCAGTTCAATCACCATTTGTTACTCTAACCACTAAACATGGGTGGTTAAACTGAATGGCTGATTACACAAAGCAGCAGGGTGATTTCCTTACTGTTTCTATACTCAGCAAAGCAGAAAGAATGCAAAGCACAACAGCATTCATTTTAAGATGCTGAAATCTGGATCAGCCCACTGGTGCTGCAGTAGCACTATTGCTTGCAATGCCAGTGACCCAGGGTCAGAAGCAAACTCGGGTTGCTGGAGGTCTGGCCAGGGGAGTAGGATCGAGCACCTGGGGGACCGCTCTCCTCCTCTGGGGAGGGTGGGCTGCAGGTCCTGCTTCTTTACCAGCACTAGTGTGACCACGGGTGGTGGTGCAATGGTGCTGCAGAGTGATCAGGAGGGGAAGACGCTAGCCAGGATCTGGATCAGTGGCATGTCTCTATGTGACCTACCTCCTTGGATCTCTAGTGCCAGTGCCCTCAGGGACAGAGACCAGAAAATCAGGAACAATCACCCACATTGGCCACTGGCGGAAGGGACCCAGGTGACCCAGACTTCATAACCAGGCTCCATGAGGGACCCACTGGGCTGTACGACACACACTAAGGGGTGTGGAGGGGTGACTTGGGTCCCTCCTTCCCACCTGGGGGTACAACCCAGGCAGGACAGGGGCAGACCCACAGGAGCTCCTGAGCATTACCTGGGGGTGAAGCTAGGGGATACAAATGCTGTGAGAAGGGGACATAGAAAGAGAAAATAAACCAAATTTAAAAAGATACTGAAATCTTAGAGATTCCGTGCAGTGACATGCAATTTCCGTGAGGCACCGGTACAAGAATTCAAAATCCGCAAACCAAGTAGGATTCCGTGATTGTTACCGGTGTTACCGGTAAAAATGGAAAACCAGGGACCCTGGACATGACCTTCCCCTAGTGAATCCATGCTGCTATCAAAGGATCTTGTAAACCACTGGATTTAAGATATTCCACAATCCTTTCTTTCAGTGCAATTCCATTATTTTCCCCACAACCCAAGTCAGCCTGACTGGCCTGTAATTGCCAACCTCCTCCCTTCTCCCACTTTTGTGAAGTGGCACTAAATCTGCCCTCCTCCAGTCCTCCAGGACCACTCCTGTTTTCAGTGAGTGGTTGAATAGGACTGTCAGAGGTGCAATCAGCTCCTCTTTGAGCTCCCTCAAAAACCTTGGATGTATCCCATCTGGCCCCATTGCCTTGTCCACCTTATGATTTGCAAGTTCTTTTAGGACTATCTCTCTCTCTCCTCTGTAAATAGACTAGTGTCCACAGCCCTTCCTTTGATGCCCCTGACACAAATCTGTGGTTCTTCACCCTCCCTTTCATTTGTGAAAACTGAACAAAAATAATTATTCAGGATGTTTGATTTTTCCTTGTCCCCTTTCACACAATCCCCCCCTTCCCTTGGGTGAACAGTTCATGTCTCCCTGATTCCTTCTGCCACCCCGGGTCTCAGCTAGTTTAAATGCTTTCCAACATAGCATTTAAACCATCCACTGAGGACTGTGGCTACCCTCTTGGATGGATGCAGGCTATCTCCCCTGTATAGGCCTTTATCTCTCCAGGTGGGACCCCAGTCTCAAATGAAGTCAAAACCTCCTCTTTGCACCAATCCTTCAACCACTAGTTGAAGCTCTTGATACGGAGTACCCTACCTTCCCCTTTGTCATAGACAGGCAACACCTCAGAAAATGCCACTAAGCAAAGGTACCTGCCTATGATCCTTCCCCAATTCCCTGAACTCCTCCAGCACTTTCCTAACCTCATCCCTATAATTTTTGAAAACAGCAGCAGGCTTGCTAAGAGCAGCTGTGCCTTTCATACCTACCTCAGCAATGCCCACCATAGGTATAATTTTTGGAAACAGCAGCAGGCTCACAGCAGCTGCACCTCTCATACCTGTCTCAGCTATCCTGCCATGGGTATAATATATGGAAACAGCAGCAGGCTCGCTAAGAGCAGCTGTGCCTCTCATACCTGCCTCAGCATTGCCTGCCATGGGTATCATTTTTGGAAACAGCAGCAGGCTGAATCAGAGCAGCTGCATCTCTCATACCTACCTCAGAAATGCCAACCATTGATATAATTTTTTGGACACAGCAGCAAGCTCACTAATAGCATCTGGGCTTCTTGTACCTGCTTGAGCAATGCCCGCCACGGGTATAATTTTTGGAAACAGCAGCAGGCTCGCAAAGAGCAGCTATGCCTCTCACACCTGCCTCAGCAATGCCCCCATGGGTATAATGGCTGGGGGCACCTAAAACACAGTGTAATATTCAACAAAAAAATGGTCTTCACGTGAGTTTTGTTATGGTCAGGATCGGGTAATTGGGTAGTAGAACAGGTCGAGCAGTAACTACCTGACTACTCGTTTTTCATCCAGGCATTTTTGGGGTACTTTTGATGTACCCATGGATAGTCTTGGGGGTCGAGTATTTTAGTACCCGCCCATATCTATTGTGCAGCATTGCTAATCTATATTATAGACGTGCAACCTGATGATCTTATTATGTTGACATTTAAATGTTGTTTGTGTTTATAATGGATTGCTTTTTTTTCCATGTAAATGTTATTGGAACATATTTATCTACTTTGTAAAAGCCAATTGACTGAATCAGTAAAATTAAACGTTAACCGTACATGGTCACTGTAGTTCCCAGTTCATAGCTTTAAAATATAAATCAAATGAGGACCAAGAAAAATCTTACCTACTCCAACAACCTCAAACTATGGTTATATGTGAAATGTGGAAAAAAAATATTACAACTTATTTAGCAAACTATTTTATTTTTTATTTATTTCGTTTTTGTTGACTGGATAAGTGCACTAGACAAATCCTTCCTATTTTCAGGCACAACCCAGGAAGGGGGATACAGATGAATGCCAACTGACCTTGAACCAGATTAAGCTGTTGGTGGTGTTTTTAGTGAATAAGGGAAATTTGGCCTGGACACTGGGGAAATTCCTTTACTTTTTTTGATAAGTGCCATGGGATCATTAACATCCACCTGAACTACCACCAATCCAGGCAGATAGGACCTCGGTATAACATCTCATCTGCAAAACGGCACCTCAGAAGTGCAGCACCCCTCTCATGCTGCACTACAGTGTCAGTACTGGGATAGTAACCCAAGTGCCAGATGTGGGAACTAAACCCACAGCTCTTTGATCTCCCGGCCTCAGAGGCGAGTGTGCTACCAACTGAGCCACTATGGGGTCAAAACTCATTTGGGGAATCCACTTTTCACCATGATCATATAATATTTGGCAGTCAGGTTGGGCCCTTTGATAACACTTTTTATATGTTTCCCCATAAAACATTTAGAACCTTAACAGTGGGAATTAGAAAAACTTATAACTTAAAATGATATAACAGTTCAGCTGTGTGCAAACCATTGGTAAAAGTATCAGATCTCTGCCCACTGAGACCCGGTGGCATCTGAGGTGGGAATCACCATTTTCCTTTATAGTGGTGCAGTTCAAAATATTCACCAACAAAGTTGCTTTGTACTTACCAGTGGAATCACAGATCATCCTGGATAGTAGGATGGGTGGAAAATCACTGTAAATTAAGTGAAGCCTGCCAGAATGAAGCCCAGTGTCACAAGTGTCCTGCATGGCAAAAGGGATTAACTCCCATTGAAACTGTATTGTTTGCTACAGTAACTCTACTGCAGAATTTTGCAGAGTTTGGCTTCATCCTGGTGGGCTTCACTGTATGTTTGCACAACAAATTTTGTGGTCCCTGCTTATGGAGGAGAAAGGGTGAACTTGATGAACCTCGTGTCCCTTTTGACCTTAAATTACTACAGTATGTTATTTAAGTTATAAGGCATGACAAGGGGTGCATTATGGTGGGATAATAGCCCTCGTCGGGTAGGTTGAAGCACGAGGGAAAGCAGAGTACATCCACCACCTGAGAAGGGCCATTGGCCCACCATAACACACCGCTTGGACTGCCTTATTGCAATTATCAAATGGGCCCTTTCTAGTAAATCGGATGTATTTTGAAACATATTACTTTCAGTCAGGCTGTTGTGCTGGTTTAACGGCCCAGCTGAAAGCACCTCTTGGCCATTCAGGAGCCAGCATTCTTTCTACCCATTTCATAATATGTCATTAACTTCTCTGGTGAAATTTGTAATCTGTTTGTTCACAGGTCTGGACTCTAGCCACTGCACCACACAGCTATACAGCTTCTCAAAGAAGGGAAGTCCATCTGAATGCGTTTAACCTCCTGGTAGCTGTAGTGCACTATAGACAGTTTTGATCAGCAGTGAGAGTACTTTCAACATACTGAACCGGTATTAGTTAAACTATGTTTTTAAAAAGACCTTCTTTAAGCAAATACAGAATTTCCACTGTTAAACCTTTCACTTTATATTCCACATATAAACTGACATTTTCAGTTATGAGACAAAATTTCAAGCAAAATCCCACCCTCCTGAATGAACAGATCTGACAAGTGCCATCAAATAGCAATCAAAAAACAGTACAGCATTTCCCATGACTGACTAAAACTCATTTCTGCAACTTAAAAGCCACACAATAAATATTTATCCCTTGCTAACTTTTGGCAGCAGTTAGGGGCAGATTTATCTCTCTATATGTATATTTTTCTCTTGGTAGAAACATCTCTGAACCCTGAATGATACACCTCATTTGCATATAGCCATGACAACAGCGTCTCGGACCTGAACAAAATGTTCAGAATATGAACGTAAAACACTTCTCAGCAAAGTTTTAAAACATGTTTATTGATATTTAATAGTCTACCATAAGGATCCAAAATACGGAGGCATGGGTACCCCTCACTTTAAGAATTATTGTTGGGCAACACAACTAACTAGTTTGAAACAGTGGCATGGTGGCCAGTGTCAGAATACAGATGTCCAGATGGAAAGGGAATGGACTCAATCAACCAGGCTCAGGGACCTTCTGTACAGCTACTTCATACAAAATTTACAGAAAGCTAAGAGGAATTATATTGTAGAGCATTTGCTTACAATATGGCACAAGGTACATAGGTTTAAAGGAATACTGTCAACCAGTTTTCCATTATATTATTTCGAGTTAAACTCACATTTTATGATTGCTTACCTTCTATAAAATTCATTGATGCTGCTGTTTGTTTTGTCTGTCTCCTTGTTTAGTAGAACAGAAATGCATGCTAATGTATATTAATAAACAACTGTGTTTTGTTTCAAATCCTGAATCTATTCTTCTTGAATGCTTCCTGAACATTAGAAATGTAACCCCCCTTGTTACCTGGGGTTACTAGAATCCCAGTAAGACCTAGTGGTAGGCAGTGAAGGTAGCTTGTGAAACTCCAGTTAAATGGGTTTCACACTGTCTCACTCTGTTCTCAGTCACAGCTGAGAAGTGAGAGATGACATCACCATAGAACTGTCGCAGCTGCATAAGCCACATTGGAATCTGCAGCTCAGGGAGTGAGTTTAGAACTTTGAGAGTTTTCAAAACCAGTTGTCTGTTTGCCTCCCAGCAGGAAGGAGCTTCTGTTTACCTTTTGAAAGCGGTGGAGACCGCTGTCCAGGTCTCAGTGCCCCCTCCCTCCGGGGGGGTGGAAGAAAAGTCCCTCTGTGGATGCCAGGGGCAATCCCCTATGTCCACTATGGAAGAAAGCTGCCTGTTTTCAGTTCTGTTCTTGTATAACAGTAAAAGAAATGGTACTTTGCCTGTGGGCACCTGCAATGAATGGTGAGTGTTTCCATTTGAAGGGCAAACCAATTGTTTCATCAGTTTGGAAATATAAAGGAAGTTGGAATGTGGACTGCTATTTGGGAGGACTATTTCAACTAGGACAAACAAATAGAGCAGTGAAAAAGTCTAAAGTTTTAATGGATTTCAAGTAATGCTGTAGAGGGGGTGCTTTAGGTCATCCACCGTTTAATCTACATTTTCACAGTTTAAGTTTATGTTTGTCCAGAGAAATGGCCGGGTATGGGCTGTGGGAGCTGGAGGTGGGAACACCCCCCATCTTTAGTAACCAGGTCCACCTCTACGGATTTCTTCTGTGATTTGCTACTTGCCTCATGCGCCTGGCCAGTGATGAGGTGGGTACCCAGATGTGGGTCGCAACTTGAAAATCTCTCTAGGAGTCACAGACTCTATGTGGTGTGGGGAGCCACAGGATGGGAAATATTCTCCTTGTTTGATGGGAGTTCATGGAAGTAAGAAAACAAATCTCTCTAGGAATCGCAGACTCTAAGTGGTGTGGGGAGCCACAGCTTGGGAAAATATACTCCTTGTGTGATGGGAGTCTCTCCAAGTAAAGTTTGGTTCATTCTTTAAATGGACCACAGTCAAGTGGCCGGCAGGGAGCTGGGCCAGTCGGCCTGTGTATCCAATGCGCATGCAAAGTCCGGGCTGAGTGCCTGGTGGGTCCAGAGCCAGACAATAGTAAAAATGTGTTCATTCTCAAATGGACTGCCTTTAGTCTCTATCCGCATATACAGTGAACGTAGCCCTTTGGGGGAACATCAATGCTTTGTCATGTGTCAGCTAGTTTTGAATAAAGCCACACTGAAAAATCCCAATCCAGGTTCTGGACATTGCAGTTATTGCTTCCTGTAGTTGGATTTACTTGGGTGCCCCTTTACAGAGTAGCCAAACCTAGGTCCCTTGTGCCAGGTAACCTCATCCTCCCCGAACCCAGGTCCCCACCAGGTATTGCTGCCAATGCCAACAGCATGCCACCTGTCATTTTAGTAAAAAGGCAGGGGTGAGGGGTTACAAAAATGGAGGCACCACTTTGGATTTGTTCGGGAAGGAAGGTACTTGGGCAAGTAGGCTAGCGTTTTGGCTATCTGGCAGTTGGTAGCCCAAAAAGTTAAAGCAATTTCCCTAGTGTGTTGCTGTGTGCTGTGAATCTTGTGCTGCTGTTTAAAAAATGCCAACTGTTTACCAAGGAGCTGTAAAGCCAAAGAGTGTGCCCTTGTCCTGCATCATCAAAAAAGTTTACAGCGTTTTTGTCAGTTTTAAAATGAATTTCTGTGAAGGAAAGTGCGGAAACCTAGGGGTAGCAACAGAGAAAATATGCCCTGGATGTTGGAAATGCTTTCTGTGTAAAGTAAGAGACTGCAGAGTTAATGGCAATGTTACATGGTTGAAATGGGCTCCCGCCGTGGAGTCAGTTGAGAAAAAAAAGTGCATTTTACAGTTTAAATTTGACTGCTCGACGATTGCCGTGATTAGAGGAGCCCTCGTGAGGAAGAAGAGCCTCATTTGCATGGCGTCGTATGGTTGGTCAGTTTGCCATTAGTCCCGCTCCTCAGCCAGCTCTTCTGTGACTGCTTCAGCATTCGAGAGGGAGACAGAGAGTAGTGCGTGTACTGGCAGTGGAGGAGCATCGCCAGGATTCAAAGCGCTGTGAAACAGTTCAAAAAGTGACTTTTAAGTTTAAAATCGGGCTCAACCCGCAAATCGATCGTGGGATTAGTGAATTTTGTGGTTAAAAACGACGATCGCGGAGACTGCCCGCCCGTTTGCATTCCGAGGCCTTCAAAATCTGGCTGCAGACCGTTTTACCCCATCGCAGCAAGTTGCTACAATAACAGTGAGTAAACAATTAAAACTGCTCAATCAGTGATTTTCAGAAAATGCCATATAAAATGTTTGTGCAGCTGTATAGTCGCTTTGCAAGTAGCGACTGTGATGTCCTGCTGGCAAGTGCAAGTCTGTAAAGCCATTAAATGTGTGCATAGCAATGAAAGTAGCCTCAGTTGTTTAAAGTTTGCAGCCAGAGAGAGACTGTGGGTTGTAAAAAGTGCAACACTAGTAGAAGCAGGCAATCCTGTGCTGAAACCTGAAGTTTTTAAGGGACTGTAATTAAATGAATGCTGCCAGCAAGTGAAAAATCCAAGGAAAATCCTGTAAATGTGTGAACAGCCAGATCAGAACAAGTTGTGCAGTTGAGTAAAAGTTATCAGTAGCTGATGTAAATCGGGTGCGCAGTGGCTTGACCCAGAGTCTAAATATTGATGCACAGGAGTGCTGCCGCCGCCATTACAGGGTGGGGTAGTAAAGTAAACACAGCAGCAGAGGAGCCATTTTAAAGCTACAGAGTGTGTTCATTTAAAGTGGGACTTTCAGTTACAGTGAATTTTGTTTGTTTTTCTGCAGTTATGGCCTCAGGACCAGCTCGTTACCCGGATCATGCCCGGGTTGCAGTAACAGCAGCAGTAAATAGACTGAGAGATATTGAAAAGTGGTGCTATGGAGGGCAACTCCCTCCTGATGTGGCAATTTCTAATTATCCAGTGCGTGTATGCCAGATGTGTTTGAGTGCTGGAAGGGATGTCTTCATGATTCCTCACTGTGCTGGATGTCTACAAAAATATGGCTTGTATAAAGTGTCTCCAATTCGTTTGGCTCCCACATGGACAAAAATTCAAGAATCTGCAGTTGGCAGCACACAGCATCAGGCGGAGTCTGTGGAGGAAGGTCCCTCGGGGGAGTGTGGCACAAAGTTAAGGGTGCAGAATTAGAGACTGAATCTGAAATTGAAGTTTTGGATGCTAGATCTCAGAAAGAAAGTTTGGATAAAGCATCAGTAGACCCCTGGGTGGGGGGGCCTAGTCCAAGTCTCGCAGGTGAAGATGAGATGCGGGAGGCCTTTGAATGGGAGGTGTCGACCTCCGCTCCTAGTGATGAATGGATAGTCTCTGGGATGAGAACGACTGCTCACTCCTGGGCTCAGATCCTCAGTGAAGAGGAAGATGAGGGGGAACCTATGTGGCCTTGTGAGAAAGGAACGGGTACACAGCCTCAAGATCTTGCTTTGGAGGAATGTGTTCAGGAAGGTGGTGATGCCACTGCCCTGGCTTTACAAGAAGAAGAAGTCAGGGATCCGTTTTTAATTTCTTTGAGGATGCGAAACTGGCAGAACCAGGACTGGCCACCCCCAAGCCAGGCCAGTGGTTTTAGATTGACCAAAGCAAGTAAAGAGGAGAGACTGGTTCGTAGAAAGGCCAAATGAAATCTATGGTATGACCTTTCCTACCTTTCCTCGGAGAGTCTGGGAGGAGATTGAGGACTGCAGGAAATCCTGGATCTGGGATGAAGCAATGAAGCATGTGCATCCTGGGGTCAACCAGCATGTAAAAAATAGACTGTTTCACGAAAAGTATACACAGTGGAAGAGAGGCAGGACACTGTTTATGGACAGAGTGAGAATAGTGGATGGAGAGGGACGTGAAGTCTCCCACTGTGTGAATTATGTTCGCCCAGACAGGGTAATAATTTAAGCCCCTGACCCCCGGTACTATTGGCCTCAGTGCAAGGACCTCCCAGTAATTAAGCCCGTGCCTACAAAATGGAGAGCCGAGCAGTGGTAGTCAATACTGCCACATCTAGACTGTGAAGTGCCCTTATTGATCTGCCAATATGAATAACCAAGGACTCAGGTGCTCCACATTCTTCAATCTACAGTGTACTGTCTTGTTTAGCAACCATCTACTGGCCCACCAGATGACTTCAGATCCAGAGAAGACACCAGTTCAGCTGTTTCCTGTTCATCGCCTGGTAATCGGATGACGTTGGACCAGCTGTTTTTCTTTTTGTTCCTGTTCTAAGGTTCCTTCTCCAGAGATGACATCAACCCAGCTGTTTCCATATGTGCCCTCCTATGTTTCCCGGAAGATGTCCACCCAGCTGTATCAGAAGAAATGCTGCCAGGGAGAGTCTTCGGCTGCGGTGCAGGTCGGTGCCTAGTCTTATACTACAAGAGGCTGGTAAGTCCAAAAAACCCTCTTTTTCTATCTTTATGACATTGCAGTACACACCCTACACTATAGACTTCAAAAATGTGTGAACTGTCTGCAAAGACTCTCCCCTTTGGGAATTTGGCCTTCTAGAACTGTGTTTCACGGGGCTCCGGCCCAGGAGACACTCTTTATTGGACTAGCCTTTGGGCCTTGTGGTCACTAGTTGGGACTTTTAGGGCACTCCATCCCCCCAAATGTGTATTGTAAATAATGTCATTATTGTACTCTAATGTAAATACTGTTTTTCTACCTTTTTCTAAAAAAATCTTTTTTGGGATTGTTCAGTGTTTTTTCTGTATGGTAGGGGTTGTTGTTGTTTTTTAGGTAGACGTGTATGCAGATTAGGAGTGTGTGTTTGTCTTTTTCTTACAGGTGTTCCTGGAAAGACAGAAGAGAAGACAAGAAGAGGAGGAGGGGCTCATCGGAGTTCCTCGTCAGTGCTTTATTGTGTAGAATTTAAAGTACTGTGTCATTATTGCTATGGTTGTTACTGTGTTAACCCTCTTTTCCTTCCACAGATGTGATTGTGGGGGTAGGGAGAAAGTATTTCTTGGTATTCTAATGGTTGTAGTTGCAGGTTGCCCAAGGTCGGGAGGTCCCTGGGTTTTGTTTTTGTTTGGGATATTATGTTAGAGGCAGATAGGTTTTCTCTAGAGGGTTAGGGGGGATGGACAGGCTGTGGCCCTGACCTGTAGTAGGGGCCGCAGTGCTGATCTAGCAGGGCTATACTCTGGATGGTTCTACCAGAGCCACTAGGTGTCCATAGTAAGTGGATAGTGTAGAGGCTGACATGTCAGCTATAGGCCTCTAGGCCCTTTGTGTTGCTTGCCTGTGGTTGCACATGGTAGGAGAGGGCCTGATCACCCCCCTCCGCAGGTAGCACATAGGGTGGGATGGCCTAAGGCCGGGTGCATAATGACTGGGGACAGTCATTTTCCTGGTCAAGGGTGAGTGTAACCCCCTTGTTACCCCGGGTTACTAGAATCCCAGTAAGACCTAGTGGTAGGCAGGAAGGCAGCCAGAAACTCACTTAAATGGGTTTCACACTGTCTCACTCTGTTCTCAGTCACAGCTGAGACTTGAGAGATGACATCACCATAGAACTGTCGTGAGCTGCATAAGCCACATTGGAATCTGCAGCTCAGGGAGTGAGTTTAGAACTTTGAGAGTTTTCAATGCCAGTTGTCTGTTTACCTCCCAGCAGGAAGGAGCTTCTGTTTACCTTTGAAAGTGGTGGAGACCACTGTCCATCCTCAGTGCCCCTCGGGAGGTGGAAGAAAAGTCCCTCTGTGGATGCCAGGGGCAATCTCCTATTTCCACTATGGAAGAAAGCTGCCTGTTTTCAGTTCTGTTCTTTTATAACAGTAAAAGAAATGGTACTTCACCTGTGGGGCACCTGCAATGAATGGGTGAGTGTTTTGCCCCATTTGAAGGGGCAAACCAATATTTTTATCAGTTTGGAAATATAAAGGAAGTTGGAATGTGGACTGCTATTTGGGAGGACTATTTCGACTAGGACAAACAAATAGAGCAGTCAAAAAGTCTAAAGTTTTAATGGATTTCAAGTTATGCTGTAGAGGGGGTGCTTCAGGTCATCCACCGTTTAATCTACATTTTCACAGTTTAAGTTTATGTTTGTCCAGAGAAATGGCCGGGTATGGGCTGTGGGAGCTGGAGGTGGGAACACCCCCCATCTTTAGTAACCAGGTCCACCTCTACGGATTTCTTCTGTGATTTGCTACTTGCCTCATGCGCCTGGCCAGTGATGAGGTGGGTACCCAGACGTGGGTCGCAACTTGAAAATCTCTCTAGGAGTCACAGACTCTATGTGGTGTGGGGAGCCACAGGATGGGAAATATTCTCCTTGTTTGATGGGAGTTCATGGAAGTAAGAAAACAAATCTCTCTAGGAGTCACAGACTTTAAGTGGTGTGGGGAGCCACAGCTTGGTAAAATATACCCCTTGTGTGATGGGAGTCTCTCCAAGTAAAGTTTGGGTTCATTCTTTAAATGGACCGTCAGTCAAGTGGCCGGCAGGGGAGCCGGGCCAGTCGGGCTGTGTATCCAATGCGCATGCAAAGTCTGGGCTGAGTGCCTGGTGGGTCCAAAGCCAGACAATAGTAAAAATGTGTTCATTCTCAAATGGACTGCCTTTAGTCTCTATCTGCATATACAGTGAACGTAGCCCCTTGGGGGACCATCAATGCTTTGTCATGTGTCAGCTAGTTTTGAATAAAGCCACACTGAAAAATCCCAATCCTGGTTCTGGACATTACAGTTATTGCTTCCTGTAGTTGGATTTATTTGGGTGCCCCTGTGCAGAGTAGCCAAACCTAGGTCCCTTGTGCCAGGTAACCTCATCCTCCCCGAACCCAGGTCCCCACCAGGTATTGCTGCCAACGCCAACAGCATGCCGCCTGTCGTTTTAGTAAAAAGGTATGGGTGAGGGATTACAGAAACATCCCCAAACAGTGCAGTCAATAATGAGGCAATAGTCTCCTAAACTCCCACTGCATCACAAGTGGCAAGACTGTGTTGGGGGTGTTCCCAAGCCCAAGAAAGATGCAGTTGGAGTTGATCAAGGAATGTAAACAAACCTCTTTTTATGTGGTGACACCAATATGTTGGGCAGTCTGTTTTCACTTTTTAAAAGAAAAAGAGAATCAGAATTAAAGTACCAGCTACATCAACAACTTTTACATAATGTTAGCAGTCATAAAATGCATTTTTTGAACTAGGGACACTTTAAGGCCTAAGGGGGGATAGTCAGTGTCCCTTTAAGCAAGACTCAACTAAGTTACAATGCCGACATCAGTCTAGGGCAATCACGTTACCTATATTTCTATCTGACCCTGGGTTTAAGATATGAGATACACAGGGGTTTTCACTGTTGGGCCACTTGTATACTGAGGGGCAGTTGATGTATTTCCCAGATTTCACACGAAAATTTGGTATTCCTTCTACACACTGTATTTGATATCTGCAGCTTAAGCATTTTCTGGGATCTGTACTTGATAATGAATATAAATTACAGACACCATCTGAGATAGCCTATATCTTAGATAATGCACAGGACACGAAGGGCTTGGTGACACAAGTATGTAAAAGTCTAATGAGCTCTATTATTGGTACAATGGATGCCCTTCGCCCTTAAATGGCATGAGGAGTCGGGAGTACTGTTAGGACCAGAGGACTGGATAGATATTTTAGATAAAGGGTGGTGCCTTCCTATTCAGGCTAAATATAAGACAACTCAATTTATGACAATTAATACAGCATACTACACACCAGCCAGACTGGCCAAATTCAGTCATCAAAATGATGGTAGGTGCCCCAGATGTACCCAAGAGGATGTTAACTTGATGCACATGGTGGGCAGCTGTCCTAACTTATTGAACTACTGGAAAAAATACATCTTGAGTTTCTAGCAATAACCGTAGCTAAATTGGGCATATTAACAAAACTGAAGCAGGCACAGCCACCTTCTTTCCATGGCAGAAAATATGGCTTTAGAAAAACTGGTTTATAGGGTGAAGGATCGGATGGCTACCTATGAGGCCATATGGTCTCCATTTGAGAGTTACACGGCTAACCACCCTTTGCCAGAAGAAATGGGAAACAGTCAATGACAGATTTAATATTAGGGTACTGGCAGATATGAAAAGTTCCAGGGGACCCCAATTAATGTTCCTTGATAGGTTACCTTCCTCCCCCATGCCTCTCACACCCATCTGTCAGTAGAACAGTAGAGATAGATGAAGTATATGATCTATTGGAAGGAAGTGTCAGGATGTATTCTAGAATGAGTCAGTATAGTGCTATGAATATGTCTGTTGCTTGTCTTGTTTGTTTGTTTGTTTGTTTGTTTCTGTTCTTGTAATGTATTGTTGTTAATATGTGAATTTTGTAAGCTATACTATGACCACAAGATTAATTCTATTGATATTACCTATGTCATGAGTTGTAAGGTAGATGTTTCAAATCCTAATAAAATAAATAAAAAAAAGGTCTACCGTAAGAATTAACTGTTTTCTGCTGCTTCCACTACCAGTTGTTTTCAGTGAACAAACAAGGCCATTGCCATTCTGAAAGACTGTAAGTTAAAGCAATCTGTTATTTGCTAATTTTAAAGGTTGCAAAAGCAGCAAAATATACTTTTTTCAAGAGTGTGCCATGCTTTATTGACTTTCTTAAGTGCACTGTTACATGTTCTAATAAATAAAATGCAGATGCATGACTTTACTGAAAAACAGTATTTATTTCAATAAATCTGGTTGGATAAAAAAAAAGTCCCCCAGCAATTACAGAAAACAACACATGGGGGAGTGCAAAACTTGAAATTAATGCACACCCTCAGTGTGGGATGCTTTAATAAACCCCTTGGGCTTTGCCTTTGGGGTTTCTGTAGCATCTCCCACACCTTGGGTATGCATTAAATTCTTGCTATGCACTCCCCACATGTTTTATTCTATAATAATTACCGGCGTGCGCTTTTTCCCATAGGGAAACCTGGTTATAATTTGCCGTTATAACCAGCTCGGAACACGCGCCAGGTTTCCCTAGGAACAGCCATCCCTCAGTCGCTGTTCTCCGATGTTCACGTTCAGTGATGGAATTCCATTGCGCAGCACACTTCCTGGTCCCTCCTATTCGGGGAAATGAACTTCTCATAAAAAAATAAAAAACTATTTTCCTGCAGTAAACCACTTGAAAACGGAAACAAGTATTTTCCTGTCACTCTGACACCACAGCCGAGTCCATGTCAGACTGCCCCTGCCTCTCGAAGCCCGGAAGGACGCTGCAGCCGCTGCTCGGCGGTAAGTTTATATCTGTTAGGTAATTTAATTTTTTATAATTGCTGAGGCGAAAAAGCACACTCCTGCAATTATAAAAATAAATATAAGTGGTGTGTGTAAAACTCGGGTTTACACACACCCTAGACCAATAAGGATGCTTTTATAAACCCCTCGGGCTTCGCCCTCGGGGTTTATGTAGCATCCCACAACTTGGGGGTGTGTAAAATCTCGTTAAACACACCACCCCATATATTATTCTCTATTTTATATATCTCTGTCTTGCATGCTGCATTTCCCAAATCTTGGAAATTAAGTCACCTTTAAAGATTAGAAATTGTCATAGAAATTGTTAGCAGAAAGGCACCTCTTGGTCCACCCAGTCTGCCCAGAAATCAAATCTGAAGCACAGCTTACATTGTGAGAGTTTACCATACTGGGAACTGAACCTAGGGCCCTGGAATACCATCCTGATGCTCTTTACCAACTGATTGAGCTAGATACCCTCTTAGAAATTTTGTTCCGTATTACTTTCTGTGGATAGTAAGGTAGCACTTCTATTTTTGTATACATTTTTATTACTAATGAGCTATAGTTAGGAGGTATTTATTGGTACACAGATAGCTTGGCGGAAAGAACAAGCTTCGCATGTCCCTCATTTTAAGACCTAGTAGTGCTGGATCCCTGCAGAGGCTGATGTCCAAAAGCAATTATAAGGAGCTATCAAGTGTTTACCATAAAACAGAAGGGAGATCAACATTAATTGAAATTAAGAAACCAATGCTTGGAGTCTTGGTCCAAGAGATTTTATAGCCATGCTTTAAAGAAACACATCTGTACTTGGAAGTTCATATTCACAGTGGAAGTGTTCAATGTATCACAGTTTTGGGGTTTTTCAGTGTATTTCTAAAAAGTTCCAGGCTTTGATTTTTTTTATTGTTTTGATCTTAATTAAAAGCACTTCATTAAGTGAAGCTGAGTGCTACACCAGCCAAGAAGCATGGTACTGTAACAGCGAGCTGATGATTTAGTTGAGTTTTGTGAACTCGCTGAAAACAGACAACTTTGACTCTGTTAAAGGGTCCAGATTTAAATTTGTGTCTTCCTTTTGGCAATTCTGCACTTCAGTAGCATGACATAGCATTTTTTTTAAAGAATTAGTGACTAGGCATATGCAAGCCACATGATATGTAATCTGCAGCAGCCAATTAGCAATGCTAAAGATCTCCACACCTTGCACATCAGAGCTATTTCCAGCTCTGTTGGTAGACAAAGACACATGCATGGAGAACTCTTCAGTTCTTTGGTACAAGACTTGTTTTTGATCTGAACTGTTTAAATCATCAGGGAATCATTCATTTTTATTATAAGGCCATTTAGAACACTTACAGGGAGCATACTTGAGAGGCAATTTTCAGGAAAGCAGTGTATGGTATCCGTAAAAGGATACTAGGGGAGAAGAAATATCCAAGTTGTTTGGTTATGGTGCAACTCTCCAAACCCTACACACACTCTCAAGCCTTATTCCAAGAGCAAGGTATCATAGGAGTGCAAATCCTTGGGCAAGTCACTCTAACAAGGCTTCTGCAGAACAAACATTGCCTTGTAAATAGGCATGTATGTCTGATCCAGTTTAGGCTGAGAATGACAAAGTACCGACATGAGTTTCATCCTCTTTAGGACTCCTCTGTGTACTGCAGACATGGGGCCCAATTTTAAAAAGAGATGTGGATGCCGCAAGTCCCTATTGCACTGAAGATATGGTGTGAGGGCTTGTGGTGTTCCATTGGCACCGACTGCAATTCTGATTCAGGTGTGCCAGGTGTCGCAAGTTAGACCAGCTCCCCATCTAAGTTTGTGCCATTTGGGGACCCTTTTTATGGTGCTTGAGCAAAATAGTTGGTGCAAGTTGCCATAAAGTGTGGAAAGTGTCAAAAATGTGCCCAGTATACTGAAATTGGGCACAGATGCGACAAAGGAGTTTGGCGCAGTTTGGGGTTGACACAGGGCTTGATGCAAGCCCTGCATCAACCTTTGAAAATAGTGCGCCTAATGTCAACCAGGCACCTAGTCAGACTCCTTGTCAAAGTCCGTTTAGACCACTCAGAGTGA